>OX467289.1:4776622-7176622 GCA_950108345.1 Malthinus flaveolus | reverse complement strand
TTTTTTCTAGTAAAAATTAAAGTTTAAAATTAAGCAATTTAGTCTTTTAAATACTGAAGGTTATAGCCTAGGCTATAGCCTTACGATATTCCACGTAAAAAATGCGTTTCTACAACCTTCATTTTTGGGCCCAAAAAAATCGTAAGGGGTTAACCTTACGATTTTTTCTAGTAAAAATTAAAGTTTAAAATTAAGCAATTTAGTCTTTTAAAAACGGAAGGTTATAGCCTAGGCTATAGCCTTACGATATTCCACGTAAAAAATGCGTTTCTACAACCTTCATTTTTGGGCCCAAAAAAATCGTAAGGGGTTAACCTTACGATTTTTTCTAGTAAAAATTAAAGTTTAAAATTAAGCAATTTAGTCTTTTAAATACGGAAGCTTATAGCCTAGGCTATAGCCTTACGATATTCCACGTAAAAAATGCGTTTCTACAACCTTAATTTTTGGGCCCAAAAAAATCGTAAGGGGTTAACCTTACGATTTTTTCTAGTAAAAATTAAAGTTTAAAATTAAGCAATTTAGTCTTTTAAATACGGAAGGTTATAGCCTAGGCTATAGCCTTACGATATTCCACGTAAAAAATGCGTTTCTACAACCTTCATTTTTGGGCCCAAAAAAATCGTAAGGGGTTAACCTTACGATTTTTTCTAGTAAAAATTAAAGTTTAAAATTAAGCAATTTAGTCTTTTAAATACGGAAGGTTATAGCCTAGGCTATAGCCTTACGATATTCCACGTAAAAAATGCGTTTCTACAACCTTCATTTTTGGGCTCAAAAAAATCGTAAGGGGTTAACCTTACGATTTTTCCGGGTAAACATTCAAGTTAAAATTTTTCAATTTAGTCTTGCAAATACGGAAGGTTATAACCTAGGCTATACCCTTAAGATATTCCACGTTAAAATGCATTTCTACAACCTTCATTTTTGGGCCCAAAAATATCGTAAGGGGTTAACCTTACGATTTTTTCTAGTAAAAATTAAAGTTTAAAATTAAGCAATTTAGTCTTTTAAATACGGAAGGTTATAGCCTAGGCTATAGCCTTACGATATTCCACGTAAAAAATGCGTTTCTACAATCTTTATTTTTGGGCCCAAAAAAATCGTAAGGGGTTAACCTTACGATTTTTTCTAGTAAAAATTAAAGTTTAAAATTAAGCAATTTAGTCTTTTAAATACGGAAGGTTATAGCCTAGGCTATAGCCTTACGATATTCCACGTAAAAAATGCGTTTCTACAACCTTTATTTTTGGGCCCAAAAAAATCGTAAGGGGTTAACCTTACGATTTTTTCTAGTAAAAATTAAAGTTTAAAATTAAGCAATTTAGTCTTTTAAATACGGAAGGTTATAGCCTAGGCTATTACCTTACGATATTCCACGTAAAAAATGCGTTTCCACAACCTTCATTTTTGGGCCCAAAAAAATCGTAAGGGGTTAACCTTACGATTTTTTCTAGTAAAAATTAAAGTTTAAAATTAAGCAATTTAGTCTTTTAAATACGGAAGCTTATAGCCTAGGCTATAGCCTTACGATATTCCACGTAAAAAATGCGTTTCTACAACCTTCATTTTGGGGCCCAAAAAAATCGTAAGGAGTTAACCTTACGATTTTTTCTAGTAAAAATTAAAGTTTAAAATTAAGCAATTTAGTCTTTTAAATACGGAAGGTTATAGCCTAGGCTATAGCCTTACGATATTCCACGTAAAAAATGCGTTTCTACAACCTTTATTTTTGGGCCCAAAAAAATCGTAAGGGGTTAACCTTACGTTTTTTTCTAGTAAAAATTAAAGTTTAAAATTAAGCAATTTAGTCTTTTAAATACGGAAGGTTATAGCCTAGGCTATAGCCTTACGATATTCCACGTAAAAAATGCGTTTCTACAACCTTTATTTTTGGGCCCAAAAAAATCGTAAGGGGTTAACCTTACGATTTTTTCTAGTAAAAATTAAAGTTTAAAATTAAGCAATTTAGTCTTTTAAATACGGAAGGTTATAGCCTAGGCTATAGCCTTACGATATTCCACGTAAAAAATGCGTTTCTACAATCTTTATTTTTGGGCCCAAAAAAATCGTAAGGGGTTAACCTTACGATTTTTTCTAGTAAAAATTAAAGTTTAAAATTAAGCAATTTAGTCTTTTAAATACGGAAGGTTATAGCCTAGGCTATAGCCTTACGATATTCCACGTAAAAAATGCGTTTCTACAACTTCATTTTTGGGCCCAAAAAAATCGTAAGGGGTTAACCTTACGATTTTTTCTAGTAAAAATTAAAGTTTAAAATTAAGCAATTTAGTCTTTTAAATACGGAAGGTTATAGCCTAGGCTATAGCCTTACGATATTTCACGTAAAAAATGCGTTTCTACAACCTTCATTTTTGGGCCCAAAAAAATCGTAAGGGGTTAACCTTACGATTTTTTCTAGTAAAAATTAAAGTTTAAAATTAAGCAATTTAGTCTTTTAAATACGGAAGGTTATAGCCTAGGCTATAGCCTTACGATATTCCACGTAAAAAATGCGTTTCTACAACCTTTATTTTTGGGCCCAAAAAAATCGTAAGGGGTTAACCTTACGATTTTTTCTAGTAAAAATCAAAGTTTAAAATTAAGCAATTTAGTCTTTTAAATACGGAAGTTTATAGCCTAGGCTACAGCCTTACGATATTCCACGTAAAAAATGCGTTTCTACAACCTTTATTTTTGGGCCCAAAAAAATCGTAAGGGGTTAACCTTACGATTTTTTCTAGTAAAAATTAAAGTTTAAAATTAAGCAATTTAGTCTTTTAAATACGGAAGGCTATAGCCTAGGCTATAGCCTTACGATATTCCACGTAAAAAATGCGTTTCTACAATCTTCATTTTTGGGCCCAAAAAAATCGTAAGGGGTTAACCTTACGATTTTTTCTAGTAAAAATTAAAGTTTAAAATTAAGCAATTTAGTCTTTTAAATACGGAAGGTTATAGCCTAGGCTATAGCCTTACGATATTCCACGTAAAAAATGCGTTTCTACAACCTTTATTTTTGGGCCCAAAAAAATCGTAAGGGGTTAACCTTACGTTTTTTTCTAGTAAAAATTAAGGTTTAAAATTAAGCAATTTAGTCTTTTAAATACGGAAGGTTATAGCCTAGGCTATAGCCTTACGATATTCCACGTAAAAAATGCGTTTCTACAACCTTTATTTTTGGGCCCAAAAAAATCGTAAGGGGTTAACCTTACGATTTTTTCTAGTAAAAATTAAAGTTTAAAATTAAGCAATTTAGTCTTTTAAATACGGAAGGTTATAGCCTAGGCTATAGCCTTACGATATTCCACGTAAAAAATGCGTTTCTACAATCTTTATTTTTGGGCCCAAAAAAATCGTAAGGGGTTAACCTTACGATTTTTTCTAGTAAAAATTAAAGTTTAAAATTAAGCAATTTAGTCTTTTAAATACGGAAGGTTATAGCCTAGGCTATAGCCTTACGATATTCCACGTAAAAAATGCGTTTCTACAACTTCATTTTTGGGCCCAAAAAAATCGTAAGGGGTTAACCTTACGATTTTTTCTAGTAAAAATTAAAGTTTAAAATTAAGCAATTTAGTCTTTTAAATACGGAAGGTTATAGCCTAGGCTATAGCCTTACGATATTCCACGTAAAAAATGCGTTTCTACAACCTTTATTTTTGGGCCCAAAAAAATCGTAAGGGGTTAACCTTACGTTTTTTTCTAGTAAAAATTAAGGTTTAAAATTAAGCAATTTAGTCTTTTAAATACGGAAGGTTATAGCCTAGGCTATAGCCTTACGATATTCCACGTAAAAAATGCGTTTCTACAACCTTTATTTTTGGGCCCAAAAAAATCGTAAGGGGTTAACCTTACGATTTTTTCTAGTAAAAATTAAAGTTTAAAATTAAGCAATTTAGTCTTTTAAATACGGAAGGTTATAGCCTAGGCTATAGCCTTACGATATTCCACGTAAAAAATGCGTTTCTACAATCTTTATTTTTGGGCCCAAAAAAATCGTAAGGGGTTAACCTTACGATTTTTTCTAGTAAAAATTAAAGTTTAAAATTAAGCAATTTAGTCTTTTAAATACGGAAGGTTATAGCCTAGGCTATAGCCTTACGATATTCCACGTAAAAAATGCGTTTCTACAACTTCATTTTTGGGCCCAAAAAAATCGTAAGGGGTTAACCTTACGATTTTTTCTAGTAAAAATTAAAGTTTAAAATTAAGCAATTTAGTCTTTTAAATACGGAAGGTTATAGCCTAGGCTATAGCCTTACGATATTCCACGTAAAAAATGCGTTTCTACAACCTTTATTTTTGGGCCCAAAAAAATCGTAAGGGGTTAACCTTACGATTTTTTCTAGTAAAAATCAAAGTTTAAAATTAAGCAATTTAGTCTTTTAAATACGGAAGTTTATAGCCTAGGCTACAGCCTTACGATATTCCACGTAAAAAATGCGTTTCTACAACCTTTATTTTTGGGCCCAAAAAAATCGTAAGGGGTTAACCTTACGATTTTTTCTAGTAAAAATTAAAGTTTAAAATTAAGCAATTTAGTCTTTTAAATACGGAAGGTTATAGCCTAGGCTATAGCCTTACGATATTCCACGTAAAAAATGCGTTTCTACAATCTTCATTTTTGGGCCCAAAAAAATCGTAAGGGGTTAACCTTACGATTTTTTCTAATAAAAATTAAAGTTTAAAATTAAGCAATTTAGTCTTTTAAATACGGAAGTTTATAGCCTAGGCTACAGCCTTACGATATTCCACGTAAAAAATGCGTTTCTACAACCTTTATTTTTGGGCCCAAAAAAATCGTAAGGGGTTAACCTTACGATTTTTTCTAGTAAAAATTAAAGTTTAAAATTAAGCAATTTAGTCTTTTAAATACGGAAGGTTATAGCCTAGGCTATAGCCTTACGATATTCCACGTAAAAAATGCGTTTCTACAATCTTTATTTTTGGGCCCAAAAAAATCGTAAGGGGTTAACCTTACGATTTTTTCTAGTAAAAATTAAAGTTTAAAATTAAGCAATTTAGTCTTTTAAATACGGAAGGTTATAGCCTAGGCTATAGCCTTACGATATTCCACGTAAAAAATGCGTTTCTACAACCTTTATTTTTGGGCCCAAAAAA
Organism: Malthinus flaveolus; assembly: GCA_950108345.1. Classification (NCBI taxonomy): domain Eukaryota; kingdom Metazoa; phylum Arthropoda; class Insecta; order Coleoptera; family Cantharidae; genus Malthinus; species Malthinus flaveolus. The sequence goes on along the minus strand of OX467289.1, from coordinate 7,171,498 downwards.
ATCGTAAGGGGTTAACCTTACGATTTTTTCTAGTAAAAATTAAAGTTTAAAATTAAGCAATTTAGTCTTTTAAATACGGAAGGTTATAGCCTAGGCTATAGCCTTACGATATTCCACGTAAAAAATGCGTTTCTACAATCTTCATTTTTGGGCCCAAAAAAATCGTAAGGGGTTAACCTTACGATTTTTTCTAGTAAAAATTAAAGTTTAAAATTAAGCAATTTAGTCTTTTAAATACGGAAGCTTATAGCCTAGGCTATAGCCTTACGATATTCCACGTAAAAAATGCGTTTCTACAATCTTCATTTTTGGGCCCAAAAAAATCGTAAGGGGTTAACCTTACGATTTTTTCTAGTAAAAATTAAAGTTTAAAATTAAGCAATTTAGTCTTTTAAATACGGAAGCTTATAGCCTAGGCTATAGCCTTACGATATTCCACGTAAAAAATGCGTTTCTACAACCTTCATTTTGGGGCCCAAAAAAATCGTAAGGGGTTAACCTTACGATTTTTTCTAGTAAAAATTAAAGTTTAAAATTAAGCAATTTAGTCTTTTAAATACGGAAGGTTATAGCCTAGGCTATAGCCTTACGATATTCCACGTAAAAAATGCGTTTCTACAACCTTTATTTTTGGGCCCAAAAAAATCGTAAGGGGTTAACCTTACGTTTTTTTCTAGTAAAAATTAAGGTTTAAAATTAAGCAATTTAGTCTTTTAAATACGGAAGGTTATAGCCTAGGCTATAGCCTTACGATATTCCACGTAAAAAATGCGTTTCTACAACCTTTATTTTTGGGCCCAAAAAAATCGTAAGGGGTTAACCTTACGATTTTTTCTAGTAAAAATTAAAGTTTAAAATTAAGCAATTTAGTCTTTTAAATACGGAAGGTTATAGCCTAGGCTATAGCCTTACGATATTCCACGTAAAAAATGCGTTTCTACAATCTTTATTTTTGGGCCCAAAAAAATCGTAAGGGGTTAACCTTACGATTTTTTCTAGTAAAAATTAAAGTTTAAAATTAAGCAATTTAGTCTTTTAAATACGGAAGGTTATAGCCTAGGCTATAGCCTTACGATATTCCACGTAAAAAATGCGTTTCTACAACTTCATTTTTGGGCCCAAAAAAATCGTAAGGGGTTAACCTTACGATTTTTTCTAGTAAAAATTAAAGTTTAAAATTAAGCAATTTAGTCTTTTAAATACGGAAGGTTATAGCCTAGGCTATAGCCTTACGATATTCCACGTAAAAAATGCGTTTCTACAACCTTTATTTTTGGGCCCAAAAAAATCGTAAGGGGTTAACCTTACGATTTTTTCTAGTAAAAATCAAAGTTTAAAATTAAGCAATTTAGTCTTTTAAATACGGAAGTTTATAGCCTAGGCTACAGCCTTACGATATTCCACGTAAAAAATGCGTTTCTACAACCTTTATTTTTGGGCCCAAAAAAATCGTAAGGGGTTAACCTTACGATTTTTTCTAGTAAAAATTAAAGTTTAAAATTAAGCAATTTAGTCTTTTAAATACGGAAGGTTATAGCCTAGGCTATAGCCTTACGATATTCCACGTAAAAAATGCGTTTCTACAATCTTCATTTTTGGGCCCAAAAAAATCGTAAGGGGTTAACCTTACGATTTTTTCTAATAAAAATTAAAGTTTAAAATTAAGCAATTTAGTCTTTTAAATACGGAAGTTTATAGCCTAGGCTACAGCCTTACGATATTCCACGTAAAAAATGCGTTTCTACAACCTTTATTTTTGGGCCCAAAAAAATCGTAAGGGGTTAACCTTACGATTTTTTCTAGTAAAAATTAAAGTTTAAAATTAAGCAATTTAGTCTTTTAAATACGGAAGGTTATAGCCTAGGCTATAGCCTTACGATATTCCACGTAAAAAATGCGTTTCTACAATCTTTATTTTTGGGCCCAAAAAAATCGTAAGGGGTTAACCTTACGATTTTTTCTAGTAAAAATTAAAGTTTAAAATTAAGCAATTTAGTCTTTTAAATACGGAAGGTTATAGCCTAGGCTATAGCCTTACGATATTCCACGTAAAAAATGCGTTTCTACAACCTTTATTTTTGGGCCCAAAAAAATCGTAAGGGGTTAACCTTACGATTTTTTCTAGTAAAAATTAAAGTTTAAAATTAAGCAATTTAGTCTTTTAAATACGGAAGGTTATAGCCTAGGCTATTACCTTACGATATTCCACGTAAAAAATGCGTTTCCACAACCTTCATTTTTGGGCCCAAAAAAATCGTAAGGGGTTAACCTTACGATTTTTTCTAGTAAAAATTAAAGTTTAAAATTAAGCAATTTAGTCTTTTAAATACGGAAGCTTATAGCCTAGGCTATAGCCTTACGATATTCCACGTAAAAAATGCGTTTCTACAACCTTCATTTTTGGGCCCAAAAAAATCGTAAGGGGTTAACCTTACGATTTTTTCTAGTAAAAATTAAAGTTTAAAATTAAGCAATTTAGTCTTTTAAATACGGAAGGTTATAGCCTAGGCTATAGCCTTACGATATTCCACGTAAAAAATGCGTTTCTACAACCTTTATTTTTGGGCCCAAAAAAATCGTAAGGGGTTAACCTTACGATTTTTTCTAGTAAAAATTAAAGTTTAAAATTAAGCAATTTAGTCTTTTAAATACGGAAGGTTATAGCCTAGGCTATTACCTTACGATATTCCACGTAAAAAATGCGTTTCCACAACCTTCATTTTTGGGCCCAAAAAAATCGTAAGGGGTTAACCTTACGATTTTTTCTAGTAAAAATTAAAGTTTAAAATTAAGCAATTTAGTCTTTTAAATACGGAAGCTTATAGCCTAGGCTATAGCCTTACGATATTCCACGTAAAAAATGCGTTTCTACAACCTTCATTTTGGGGCCCAAAAAAATCGTAAGGGGTTAACCTTACGATTTTTTCTAGTAAAAATTAAAGTTTAAAATTAAGCAATTTAGTCTTTTAAATACGGAAGGTTATAGCCTAGGCTATAGCCTTACGATATTCCACGTAAAAAATGCGTTTCTACAACCTTTATTTTTGGGCCCAAAAAAATCGTAAGGGGTTAACCTTACGTTTTTTTCTAGTAAAAATTAAAGTTGAAAATTAAGCAATTTAGTCTTTTAAATACGGAAGGTTATAGCCTAGGCTATAGCCTTACGATATTCCACGTAAAAAATGCGTTTCTACAACCTTTATTTTTGGGCCCAAAAAAATCGTAAGGGGTTAACCTTACGATTTTTTCTAGTAAAAATTAAAGTTTAAAATTAAGCAATTTAGTCTTTTAAATACGGAAGGTTATAGCCTAGGCTATAGCCTTACGATATTCCACGTAAAAAATGCGTTTCTACAATCTTTATTTTTGGGCCCAAAAAAATCGTAAGGGGTTAACCTTACGATTTTTTCTAGTAAAAATTAAAGTTTAAAATTAAGCAATTTAGTCTTTTAAATACGGAAGGTTATAGCCTAGGCAATAGCCTTACGATATTCCACGTAAAAAATGCGTTTCTACAACTTCATTTTTGGGCCCAAAAAAATCGTAAGGGGTTAACCTTACGATTTTTTCTAGTAAAAATTAAAGTTTAAAATTAAGCAATTTAGTCTTTTAAATACGGAAGGTTATAGCCTAGGCTATAGCCTTACGATATTTCACGTAAAAAATGCGTTTCTACAACCTTCATTTTTGGGCCCAAAAAAATCGTAAGGGGTTAACCTTACGATTTTTTCTAGTAAAAATTAAAGTTTAAAATTAAGCAATTTAGTCTTTTAAATACGGAAGGTTATAGCCTAGGCTATAGCCTTACGATATTCCACGTAAAAAATGCGTTTCTACAACCTTTATTTTTGGGCCCAAAAAAATCGTAAGGGGTTAACCTTACGATTTTTTCTAGTAAAAATCAAAGTTTAAAATTAAGCAATTTAGTCTTTTAAATACGGAAGTTTATAGCCTAGGCTACAGCCTTACGATATTCCACGTAAAAAATGCGTTTCTACAACCTTTATTTTTGGGCCCAAAAAAATCGTAAGGGGTTAACCTTACGATTTTTTCTAGTAAAAATTAAAGTTTAAAATTAAGCAATTTAGTCTTTTAAATACGGAAGGTTATAGCCTAGGCTATAGCCTTACGATATTCCACGTAAAAAATGCGTTTCTACAATCTTCATTTTTGGGCCCAAAAAAATCGTAAGGGGTTAACCTTACGATTTTTTCTAATAAAAATTAAAGTTTAAAATTAAGCAATTTAGTCTTTTAAATACGGAAGTTTATAGCCTAGGCTACAGCCTTACGATATTCCACGTAAAAAATGCGTTTCTACAACCTTTATTTTTGGGCCCAAAAAAATCGTAAGGGGTTAACCTTACGATTTTTTCTAGTAAAAATTATAGTTTAAAATTAAGCAATTTAGTCTTTTAAATACGGAAGGTTATAGCCTAGGCTATAGCCTTACGATATTCCACGTAAAAAATGCGTTTCTACAATCTTCATTTTTGGGCCCAAAAAAATCGTAAGGGGTTAACCTTACGATTTTTTCTAGTAAAAATTAAAGTTTAAAATTAAGCAATTTAGTCTTTTAAATACGGAAGTTTATAGCCTAGGCTACAGCCTTACGATATTCCACGTAAAAAATGCGTTTCTACAACCTTTATTTTTGGGCCCAAAAAAATCGTAAGGGGTTAACCTTACGATTTTTTCTAGTAAAAATTAAAGTTTAAAATTAAGCAATTTAGTCTTTTAAATACGGAAGGTTATAGCCTAGGCTATAGCCTTACGATATTCCACGTAAAAAATGCGTTTCTACAATCTTCATTTTTGGGCCCAAAAAAATCGTAAGGGGTTAACCTTACGATTTTTTCTAGTAAAAATTAAAGTTTAAAATTAAGCAATTTAGTCTTTTAAATACGGAAGATTATAGCCTAGGCTACAGCCTTACGATATTCCACGTAAAAAATGCGTTTCTACAACCTTTATTTTTGGGCCCAAAAAAATCGTAAGGGGTTAACCTTACGATTTTTTCTAGTAAAAATTAAAGTTTAAAATTAAGCAATTTAGTCTTTTAAATACGGAAGGTTATAGCCTAGGCTATAGCCTTACGATATTCCACGTAAAAAATGCGTTTCTACAATCTTCATTTTTGGGCCCAAAAAAATCGTAAGGGGTTAACCTTACGATTTTTTCTAGTAAAAATTAAAGTTTAAAATTAAGCAATTTAGTCTTTTAAATACGGAAGGTTATAGCCTAGGCTATAGCCTTACGATATTCCACGTAAAAAATGCGTTTCTACAACCTTTATTTTTGGGCCCAAAAAAATCGTAAGGGGTTAACCTTACGATTTTTTCTAGTAAAAATTAAAGTTTAAAATTAAGCAATTTAGTCTTTTAAATACGGAAGGTTATAGCCTAGGCTATAGCCTTACGATATTCCACGTAAAAAATGCGTTTCTACAACTTCATTTTTGGGCCCAAAAAAATCGTAAGGGGTTAACCTTACGATTTTTTCTAGTAAAAATTAAAGTTTAAAATTAAGCAATTTAGTCTTTTAAATACGGAAGGTTATAGCCTAGGCTATAGCCTTACGATATTTCACGTAAAAAATGCGTTTCTACAACCTTCATTTTTGGGCCCAAAAAAATCGTAAGGGGTTAACCTTACGATTTTTTCTAGTAAAAATTAAAGTTTAAAATTAAGCAATTTAGTCTTTTAAATACGGAAGGTTATAGCCTAGGCTATAGCCTTACGATATTCCACGTAAAAAATGCGTTTCTACAACCTTTATTTTTGGGCCCAAAAAAATCGTAAGGGGTTAACCTTACGATTTTTTCTAGTAAAAATTAAAGTTTAAAATTAAGCAATTTAGTCTTTTAAATACGGAAGGTTATAGCCTAGGCTATAGCCTTACGATATTCCACGTAAAAAATGGATTTCTACAACCTTTATTTTTGGGCCCAAAAAAATTGTAAGGGGTTAACCTTATGATTGTTCCGGGTAAACATTCAAGTTAAAATTTTTCAATTTAGTCTTGCAAATACGGAAGGTTATAACCTAGGCTATAGCCTTAAGATATTCCACGTTAAAAATGCATTTCTACAACCTTCATTTTTGGGCCCAAAAAATCGTAAAGGGTTAATCTTACGATTTTTTCTAGTAAAAATTAAAGTTTAAAATTAAGCAATTTAGTCTTTTAAATACGGAAGGTTATAGCCTAGGCTATAGCCTTACGATATTCCACGTAAAAAATGCGTTTCTACAATCTTCATTTTTGGGCCCAAAAAAATCGTAAGGGGTTAACCTTACAATTTTTTCTAGTAAAAATTAAAGTTTAAAATTAAGCAATTTAGTCTTTTAAATACGGAAGGTTATAGCCTAGGCTATAGCCTTACGATATTCCACGTAAAAAATGCGTTTCTACAACCTTCATTTTTGGGCCCAAAAAAATCGTAAGGGGTTAACCTTACGATTTTTTCTAGTAAAAATTAAAGTTTAAAATTAAGCAATTTAGTCTTTTAAATACGGAAGGTTATAGCCTAGGCTATTACCTTACGATATTCCACGTAAAAAATGCGTTTCTACAACCTTTATTTTTGGGCCCAAAAAAATCGTAAGGGGTTAACCTTACGATTTTTTCTAGTAAAAATTAAAGTTTAAAATTAAGCAATTTAGTCTTTTAAATACGGAAGGTTATAGCCTAGGCTATTACCTTACGATATTCCACGTAAAAAATGCGTTTCCACAACCTTCATTTTTGGGCCCAAAAAAATCGTAAGGGGTTAACCTTACGATTTTTTCTAGTAAAAATTAAAGTTTAAAATTAAGCAATTTAGTCTTTTAAATACGGAAGCTTATAGCCTAGGCTATAGCCTTACGATATTCCACGTAAAAAATGCGTTTCTACAACCTTCATTTTTGGGCCCAAAAAAATCGTAAGGGGTTAACCTTACGATTTTTTCTAGTAAAAATTAAAGTTTAAAATTAAGCAATTTAGTCTTTTAAATACGGAAGGTTATAGCCTAGGCTATAGCCTTACGATATTCCACGTAAAAAATGCGTTTCTACAACCTTTATTTTTGGGCCCAAAAAAATCGTAAGGGGTTAACCTTACGATTTTTTCTAGTAAAAATTAAAGTTTAAAATTAAGCAATTTAGTCTTTTAAATACGGAAGGTTATAGCCTAGGCTATTACCTTACGATATTCCACGTAAAAAATGCGTTTCCACAACCTTCATTTTTGGGCCCAAAAAAATCGTAAGGGGTTAACCTTACGATTTTTTCTAGTAAAAATTAAAGTTTAAAATTAAGCAATTTAGTCTTTTAAATACGGAAGCTTATAGCCTAGGCTATAGCCTTACGATATTCCACGTAAAAAATGCGTTTCTACAACCTTCATTTTTGGGCCCAAAAAAATCGTAAGGGGTTAACCTTACGATTTTTTCTAGTAAAAATTAAAGTTTAAAATTAAGCAATTTAGTCTTTTAAATACGGAAGGTTATAGCCTAGGCTATAGCCTTACGATATTCCACGTAAAAAATGCGTTTCTACAACCTTTATTTTTGGGCCCAAAAAAATCGTAAGGGGTTAACCTTACGATTTTTTCTAGTAAAAATTAAAGTTTAAAATTAAGCAATTTAGTCTTTTAAATACGGAAGGTTATAGCCTAGGCTATTACCTTACGATATTCCACGTAAAAAATGCGTTTCCACAACCTTCATTTTTGGGCCCAAAAAAATCGTAAGGGGTTAACCTTACGATTTTTTCTAGTAAAAATTAAAGTTTAAAATTAAGCAATTTAGTCTTTTAAATACGGAAGCTTATAGCCTAGGCTATAGCCTTACGATATTCCACGTAAAAAATGCGTTTCTACAACCTTCATTTTGGGGCCCAAAAAAATCGTAAGGGGTTAACCTTACGATTTTTTCTAGTAAAAATTAAAGTTTAAAATTAAGCAATTTAGTCTTTTAAATACGGAAGGTTATAGCCTAGGCTATAGCCTTACGATATTCCACGTAAAAAATGCGTTTCTACAACCTTTATTTTTGGGCCCAAAAAAATCGTAAGGGGTTAACCTTACGTTTTTTTCTAGTAAAAATTAAAGTTGAAAATTAAGCAATTTAGTCTTTTAAATACGGAAGGTTATAGCCTAGGCTATAGCCTTACGATATTCCACGTAAAAAATGCGTTTCTACAACCTTTATTTTTGGGCCCAAAAAAATCGTAAGGGGTTAACCTTACGATTTTTTCTAGTAAAAATTAAAGTTTAAAATTAAGCAATTTAGTCTTTTAAATACGGAAGGTTATAGCCTAGGCTATAGCCTTACGATATTCCACGTAAAAAATGCGTTTCTACAATCTTTATTTTTGGGCCCAAAAAAATCGTAAGGGGTTAACCTTACGATTTTTTCTAGTAAAAATTAAAGTTTAAAATTAAGCAATTTAGTCTTTTAAATACGGAAGGTTATAGCCTAGGCAATAGCCTTACGATATTCCACGTAAAAAATGCGTTTCTACAACTTCATTTTTGGGCCCAAAAAAATCGTAAGGGGTTAACCTTACGATTTTTTCTAGTAAAAATTAAAGTTTAAAATTAAGCAATTTAGTCTTTTAAATACGGAAGGTTATAGCCTAGGCTATAGCCTTACGATATTTCACGTAAAAAATGCGTTTCTACAACCTTCATTTTTGGGCCCAAAAAAATCGTAAGGGGTTAACCTTACGATTTTTTCTAGTAAAAATTAAAGTTTAAAATTAAGCAATTTAGTCTTTTAAATACGGAAGGTTATAGCCTAGGCTATAGCCTTACGATATTCCACGTAAAAAATGCGTTTCTACAACCTTTATTTTTGGGCCCAAAAAAATCGTAAGGGGTTAACCTTACGATTTTTTCTAGTAAAAATCAAAGTTTAAAATTAAGCAATTTAGTCTTTTAAATACGGAAGTTTATAGCCTAGGCTACAGCCTTACGATATTCCACGTAAAAAATGCGTTTCTACAACCTTTATTTTTGGGCCCAAAAAAATCGTAAGGGGTTAACCTTACGATTTTTTCTAGTAAAAATTAAAGTTTAAAATTAAGCAATTTAGTCTTTTAAATACGGAAGGTTATAGCCTAGGCTATAGCCTTACGATATTCCACGTAAAAAATGCGTTTCTACAATCTTCATTTTTGGGCCCAAAAAAATCGTAAGGGGTTAACCTTACGATTTTTTCTAATAAAAATTAAAGTTTAAAATTAAGCAATTTAGTCTTTTAAATACGGAAGTTTATAGCCTAGGCTACAGCCTTACGATATTCCACGTAAAAAATGCGTTTCTACAACCTTTATTTTTGGGCCCAAAAAAATCGTAAGGGGTTAACCTTACGATTTTTTCTAGTAAAAATTATAGTTTAAAATTAAGCAATTTAGTCTTTTAAATACGGAAGGTTATAGCCTAGGCTATAGCCTTACGATATTCCACGTAAAAAATGCGTTTCTACAATCTTCATTTTTGGGCCCAAAAAAATCGTAAGGGGTTAACCTTACGATTTTTTCTAGTAAAAATTAAAGTTTAAAATTAAGCAATTTAGTCTTTTAAATACGGAAGTTTATAGCCTAGGCTACAGCCTTACGATATTCCACGTAAAAAATGCGTTTCTACAACCTTTATTTTTGGGCCCAAAAAAATCGTAAGGGGTTAACCTTACGATTTTTTCTAGTAAAAATTAAAGTTTAAAATTAAGCAATTTAGTCTTTTAAATACGGAAGGTTATAGCCTAGGCTATAGCCTTACGATATTCCACGTAAAAAATGCGTTTCTACAATCTTCATTTTTGGGCCCAAAAAAATCGTAAGGGGTTAACCTTACGATTTTTTCTAGTAAAAATTAAAGTTTAAAATTAAGCAATTTAGTCTTTTAAATACGGAAGATTATAGCCTAGGCTACAGCCTTACGATATTCCACGTAAAAAATGCGTTTCTACAACCTTTATTTTTGGGCCCAAAAAAATCGTAAGGGGTTAACCTTACGATTTTTTCTAGTAAAAATTAAAGTTTAAAATTAAGCAATTTAGTCTTTTAAATACGGAAGGTTATAGCCTAGGCTATAGCCTTACGATATTCCACGTAAAAAATGCGTTTCTACAATCTTCATTTTTGGGCCCAAAAAAATCGTAAGGGGTTAACCTTACGATTTTTTCTAGTAAAAATTAAAGTTTAAAATTAAGCAATTTAGTCTTTTAAATACGGAAGGTTATAGCCTAGGCTATAGCCTTACGATATTCCACGTAAAAAATGCGTTTCTACAACCTTTATTTTTGGGCCCAAAAAAATCGTAAGGGGTTAACCTTACGATTTTTTCTAGTAAAAATTAAAGTTTAAAATTAAGCAATTTAGTCTTTTAAATACGGAAGGTTATAGCCTAGGCTATAGCCTTACGATATTCCACGTAAAAAATGCGTTTCTACAACTTCATTTTTGGGCCCAAAAAAATCGTAAGGGGTTAACCTTACGATTTTTTCTAGTAAAAATTAAAGTTTAAAATTAAGCAATTTAGTCTTTTAAATACGGAAGGTTATAGCCTAGGCTATAGCCTTACGATATTTCACGTAAAAAATGCGTTTCTACAACCTTCATTTTTGGGCCCAAAAAAATCGTAAGGGGTTAACCTTACGATTTTTTCTAGTAAAAATTAAAGTTTAAAATTAAGCAATTTAGTCTTTTAAATACGGAAGGTTATAGCCTAGGCTATAGCCTTACGATATTCCACGTAAAAAATGCGTTTCTACAACCTTTATTTTTGGGCCCAAAAAAATCGTAAGGGGTTAACCTTACGATTTTTTCTAGTAAAAATTAAAGTTTAAAATTAAGCAATTTAGTCTTTTAAATACGGAAGGTTATAGCCTAGGCTATAGCCTTACGATATTCCACGTAAAAAATGGATTTCTACAACCTTTATTTTTGGGCCCAAAAAAATTGTAAGGGGTTAACCTTATGATTGTTCCGGGTAAACATTCAAGTTAAAATTTTTCAATTTAGTCTTGCAAATACGGAAGGTTATAACCTAGGCTATAGCCTTAAGATATTCCACGTTAAAAATGCATTTCTACAACCTTCATTTTTGGGCCCAAAAAATCGTAAAGGGTTAATCTTACGATTTTTTCTAGTAAAAATTAAAGTTTAAAATTAAGCAATTTAGTCTTTTAAATACGGAAGGTTATAGCCTAGGCTATAGCCTTACGATATTCCACGTAAAAAATGCGTTTCTACAATCTTCATTTTTGGGCCCAAAAAAATCGTAAGGGGTTAACCTTACAATTTTTTCTAGTAAAAATTAAAGTTTAAAATTAAGCAATTTAGTCTTTTAAATACGGAAGGTTATAGCCTAGGCTATAGCCTTACGATATTCCACGTAAAAAATGCGTTTCTACAACCTTCATTTTTGGGCCCAAAAAAATCGTAAGGGGTTAACCTTACGATTTTTTCTAGTAAAAATTAAAGTTTAAAATTAAGCAATTTAGTCTTTTAAATACGGAAGGTTATAGCCTAGGCTATTACCTTACGATATTCCACGTAAAAAATGCGTTTCTACAACCTTTATTTTTGGGCCCAAAAAAATCGTAAGGGGTTAACCTTACGATTTTTTCTAGTAAAAATTAAAGTTTAAAATTAAGCAATTTAGTCTTTTAAATACGGAAGGTTATAGCCTAGGCTATTACCTTACGATATTCCACGTAAAAAATGCGTTTCCACAACCTTCATTTTTGGGCCCAAAAAAATCGTAAGGGGTTAACCTTACGATTTTTTCTAGTAAAAATTAAAGTTTAAAATTAAGCAATTTAGTCTTTTAAATACGGAAGCTTATAGCCTAGGCTATAGCCTTACGATATTCCACGTAAAAAATGCGTTTCTACAACCTTCATTTTTGGGCCCAAAAAAATCGTAAGGGGTTAACCTTACGATTTTTTCTAGTAAAAATTAAAGTTTAAAATTAAGCAATTTAGTCTTTTAAATACGGAAGGTTATAGCCTAGGCTATAGCCTTACGATATTCCACGTAAAAAATGCGTTTCTACAACCTTTATTTTTGGGCCCAAAAAAATCGTAAGGGGTTAACCTTACGATTTTTTCTAGTAAAAATTAAAGTTTAAAATTAAGCAATTTAGTCTTTTAAATACGGAAGGTTATAGCCTAGGCTATTACCTTACGATATTCCACGTAAAAAATGCGTTTCCACAACCTTCATTTTTGGGCCCAAAAAAATCGTAAGGGGTTAACCTTACGATTTTTTCTAGTAAAAATTAAAGTTTAAAATTAAGCAATTTAGTCTTTTAAATACGGAAGCTTATAGCCTAGGCTATAGCCTTACGATATTCCACGTAAAAAATGCGTTTCTACAACCTTCATTTTGGGGCCCAAAAAAATCGTAAGGGGTTAACCTTACGATTTTTTCTAGTAAAAATTAAAGTTTAAAATTAAGCAATTTAGTCTTTTAAATACGGAAGGTTATAGCCTAGGCTATAGCCTTACGATATTCCACGTAAAAAATGCGTTTCTACAACCTTTATTTTTGGGCCCAAAAAAATCGTAAGGGGTTAACCTTACGTTTTTTTCTAGTAAAAATTAAAGTTGAAAATTAAGCAATTTAGTCTTTTAAATACGGAAGGTTATAGCCTAGGCTATAGCCTTACGATATTCCACGTAAAAAATGCGTTTCTACAACCTTTATTTTTGGGCCCAAAAAAATCGTAAGGGGTTAACCTTACGATTTTTTCTAGTAAAAATTAAAGTTTAAAATTAAGCAATTTAGTCTTTTAAATACGGAAGGTTATAGCCTAGGCTATAGCCTTACGATATTCCACGTAAAAAATGCGTTTCTACAATCTTTATTTTTGGGCCCAAAAAAATCGTAAGGGGTTAACCTTACGATTTTTTCTAGTAAAAATTAAAGTTTAAAATTAAGCAATTTAGTCTTTTAAATACGGAAGGTTATAGCCTAGGCTATAGCCTTACGATATTCCACGTAAAAAATGCGTTTCTACAACTTCATTTTTGGGCCCAAAAAAATCGTAAGGGGTTAACCTTACGATTTTTTCTAGTAAAAATTAAAGTTTAAAATTAAGCAATTTAGTCTTTTAAATACGGAAGGTTATAGCCTAGGCTATAGCCTTACGATATTTCACGTAAAAAATGCGTTTCTACAACCTTCATTTTTGGGCCCAAAAAAATCGTAAGGGGTTAACCTTACGATTTTTTCTAGTAAAAATTAAAGTTTAAAATTAAGCAATTTAGTCTTTTAAATACGGAAGGTTATAGCCTAGGCTATAGCCTTACGATATTCCACGTAAAAAATGCGTTTCTACAACCTTTATTTTTGGGCCCAAAAAAATCGTAAGGGGTTAACCTTACGATTTTTTCTAGTAAAAATCAAAGTTTAAAATTAAGCAATTTAGTCTTTTAAATACGGAAGTTTATAGCCTAGGCTACAGCCTTACGATATTCCACGTAAAAAATGCGTTTCTACAACCTTTATTTTTGGGCCCAAAAAAATCGTAAGGGGTTAACCTTACGATTTTTTCTAGTAAAAATTAAAGTTTAAAATTAAGCAATTTAGTCTTTTAAATACGGAAGGTTATAGCCTAGGCTATAGCCTTACGATATTCCACGTAAAAAATGCGTTTCTACAATCTTCATTTTTGGGCCCAAAAAAATCGTAAGGGGTTAACCTTACGATTTTTTCTAATAAAAATTAAAGTTTAAAATTAAGCAATTTAGTCTTTTAAATACGGAAGTTTATAGCCTAGGCTACAGCCTTACGATATTCCACGTAAAAAATGCGTTTCTACAACCTTTATTTTTGGGCCCAAAAAAATCGTAAGGGGTTAACCTTACGATTTTTTCTAGTAAAAATTATAGTTTAAAATTAAGCAATTTAGTCTTTTAAATACGGAAGGTTATAGCCTAGGCTATAGCCTTACGATATTCCACGTAAAAAATGCGTTTCTACAATCTTCATTTTTGGGCCCAAAAAAATCGTAAGGGGTTAACCTTACGATTTTTTCTAGTAAAAATTAAAGTTTAAAATTAAGCAATTTAGTCTTTTAAATACGGAAGTTTATAGCCTAGGCTACAGCCTTACGATATTCCACGTAAAAAATGCGTTTCTACAACCTTTATTTTTGGGCCCAAAAAAATCGTAAGGGGTTAACCTTACGATTTTTTCTAGTAAAAATTAAAGTTTAAAATTAAGCAATTTAGTCTTTTAAATACGGAAGGTTATAGCCTAGGCTATAGCCTTACGATATTCCACGTAAAAAATGCGTTTCTACAATCTTCATTTTTGGGCCCAAAAAAATCGTAAGGGGTTAACCTTACGATTTTTTCTAGTAAAAATTAAAGTTTAAAATTAAGCAATTTAGTCTTTTAAATACGGAAGATTATAGCCTAGGCTACAGCCTTACGATATTCCACGTAAAAAATGCGTTTCTACAACCTTTATTTTTGGGCCCAAAAAAATCGTAAGGGGTTAACCTTACGATTTTTTCTAGTAAAAATTAAAGTTTAAAATTAAGCAATTTAGTCTTTTAAATACGGAAGGTTATAGCCTAGGCTATAGCCTTACGATATTCCACGTAAAAAATGCGTTTCTACAATCTTCATTTTTGGGCCCAAAAAAATCGTAAGGGGTTAACCTTACGATTTTTTCTAGTAAAAATTAAAGTTTAAAATTAAGCAATTTAGTCTTTTAAATACGGAAGGTTATAGCCTAGGCTATAGCCTTACGATATTCCACGTAAAAAATGCGTTTCTACAACCTTTATTTTTGGGCCCAAAAAAATCGTAAGGGGTTAACCTTACGATTTTTTCTAGTAAAAATTAAAGTTTAAAATTAAGCAATTTAGTCTTTTAAATACGGAAGGTTATAGCCTAGGCTATAGCCTTACGATATTCCACGTAAAAAATGCGTTTCTACAACTTCATTTTTGGGCCCAAAAAAATCGTAAGGGGTTAACCTTACGATTTTTTCTAGTAAAAATTAAAGTTTAAAATTAAGCAATTTAGTCTTTTAAATACGGAAGGTTATAGCCTAGGCTATAGCCTTACGATATTTCACGTAAAAAATGCGTTTCTACAACCTTCATTTTTGGGCCCAAAAAAATCGTAAGGGGTTAACCTTACGATTTTTTCTAGTAAAAATTAAAGTTTAAAATTAAGCAATTTAGTCTTTTAAATACGGAAGGTTATAGCCTAGGCTATAGCCTTACGATATTCCACGTAAAAAATGCGTTTCTACAACCTTTATTTTTGGGCCCAAAAAAATCGTAAGGGGTTAACCTTACGATTTTTTCTAGTAAAAATTAAAGTTTAAAATTAAGCAATTTAGTCTTTTAAATACGGAAGGTTATAGCCTAGGCTATAGCCTTACGATATTCCACGTAAAAAATGGATTTCTACAACCTTTATTTTTGGGCCCAAAAAAATTGTAAGGGGTTAACCTTATGATTGTTCCGGGTAAACATTCAAGTTAAAATTTTTCAATTTAGTCTTGCAAATACGGAAGGTTATAACCTAGGCTATAGCCTTAAGATATTCCACGTTAAAAATGCATTTCTACAACCTTCATTTTTGGGCCCAAAAAATCGTAAAGGGTTAATCTTACGATTTTTTCTAGTAAAAATTAAAGTTTAAAATTAAGCAATTTAGTCTTTTAAATACGGAAGGTTATAGCCTAGGCTATAGCCTTACGATATTCCACGTAAAAAATGCGTTTCTACAATCTTCATTTTTGGGCCCAAAAAAATCGTAAGGGGTTAACCTTACAATTTTTTCTAGTAAAAATTAAAGTTTAAAATTAAGCAATTTAGTCTTTTAAATACGGAAGGTTATAGCCTAGGCTATAGCCTTACGATATTCCACGTAAAAAATGCGTTTCTACAACCTTCATTTTTGGGCCCAAAAAAATCGTAAGGGGTTAACCTTACGATTTTTTCTAGTAAAAATTAAAGTTTAAAATTAAGCAATTTAGTCTTTTAAATACGGAAGGTTATAGCCTAGGCTATAGCCTTACGATATTCCACGTAAAAAATGCGTTTCTACAACCTTCATTTTTGGGCCCAAAAAAATCGTAAGGGGTTAACCTTACGATTTTTTCTAGTAAAAATTAAAGTTTAAAATTAAGCAATTTAGTCTTTTAAATACGAAAGGTTATAGCCTAGGCTATAGCCTTACGATATTCCACGTAAAAAATGCGTTTCTACAACCTTCATTTTTGGGCCCAAAAAAATCGTAAGGGGTTAACCTTACGATTTTTTCTAGTAAAAATTAAAGTTTAAAATTAAGCAATTTAGTCTTTTAAATACGAAAGGTTATAGCCTAGGCTATAGCCTTACGATATTCCACGTAAAAAATGCGTTTCTACAACCTTCATTTTTGGGCCCAAAAAAATCGTAAGGGGTTAACCTTACGATTTTTTCGAGTAAAAATTAAAGTTTAAAATTAAGCAATTTAGTCTTTTAAATACGGAAGGTTATAGCCTAGGCTATAGCCTTACGATATTCCACGTAAAAAATGCGTTTCTACAACCTTCATTTTTGGGCCCAAAAAAATCGTAAGGGGTTAACCTTACGATTTTTTCTAGTAAAAATTAAAGTTTAAAATTAAGCAATTTAGTCTTTTAAATACGGAAGGTTATAGCCTAGGCTATAGCCTTACGATATTCCACGTAAAAAATGCGTTTCTACAACCTTCATTTTTGGGCCCAAAAAAATCGTAAGGGCTTAACCTTACGATTTTTTCTAGTAAAAATTAAAGTTTAAAATTAAGCAATTTAGTCTTTTAAATACGGAAGGTTATAGCCTAGGCTATAGCCTTACGATATTCCACGTAAAAAATGCGTTTCTACAACCTTCATTTTTGGGCCCAAAAAAATCGTAAGGGGTTAACCTTACGATTTTTTCTAGTAAAAATTAAAGTTTAAAATTAAGCAATTTAGTCTTTTAAATACGGAAGGTTATAGCCTAGGCTATAGCCTTACGATATTCCACGTAAAAAATGCGTTTCTACAACCTTTATTTTTGGGCCCAAAGAAATCGTAAGGGGTTAACCTTACGATTTTTTCTAGTAAAAATTAAAGTTCAAAATTTTGCAATTTAGTCTTTTAAATACGGAAGGTTATAGCCTAGGCTATAGCCTTACGATATTCCACGTAAAAAATGCGTTTCTACAACCTTCATTTTTGGGCCCAAAAAAATCGTAAGGGGTTAACCTTACGATTTTTTCTAGTAAAAATTAAAGTTTAAAATTAAGCAATTTAGTCTTTTAAATACGGAAGGTTATAGCCTAGGCTATAGCCTTACGATATTCCACGTAAAAAATGCGTTACTACAATCTTCATTTTTGGGCCCAAAAAAATCGTAAGGGGTTAACCTTACGATTTTTTCTAGTAAAAATTAAAGTTTAAAATTAAGCAATTTAGTCTTTTAAATACGGAAGGTTATAGCCTAGGCTATAGCCTTACGATATTCCACGTAAAAAATGCGTTTCTACAACCTTTATTTTTGGGCCCAAAGAAATCGTAAGGGGTTAACCTTACGATTTTTTCTAGTAAAAATTAAAGTTCAAAATTTTGCAATTTAGTCTTTTAAATACGGAAGGTTATAGCCTAGGCTATAGCCTTACGATATTCCACGTAAAAAATGCGTTTCTACAACCTTCATTTTTGGGCCCAAAAAAATCGTAAGGGGTTAACCTTATGATTTTTTCTAGTAAAAATTAAAGTTTAAAATTAAGCAATTTAGTCTTTTAAATACGAAAGGTTATAGCCTAGGCTATAGCCTTACGATATTCCACGTAAAAAATGCGTTTCTACAACCTTCATTTTTGGGCCCAAAAAAATCGTAAGGGGTTAACCTTACGATTTTTTATAGTAAAAATTAAAGTTTAAAATTAAGCAATTTAGTCTTTTAAATACGGAAGGTTATAGCCTAGGCTATAGCCTTACGATATTCCACGTAAAAAATGCGTTTCTACAACCTTCATTTTTGGGCCTAAAAAAATCGTAAGGGGTTAACCTTACGATTTTTTCTAGTAAAAATTAAAGTTTAAAATTAAGCAATTTAGTCTTTTAAATACGGAAGGTTATAGCCTAGGCTATAGCCTTACGATATTCCACGTAAAAAATGCGTTTCTACAACCTTCATTTTTGGGCCCAAAAAAATCGTAAGGGGTTAACCTTACGATTTTTTATAGTAAAAATTAAAGTTTAAAATTAAGCAATTTAGTCTTTTAAATACGGAAGGTTATAGCCTAGGCTATAGCCTTACGATATTCCACGTAAAAAATGCGTTTCTACAACCTTCATTTTTGGGCCCAAAAAAATCGTAAGGGGTTAACCTTACGATTTTTTCTAGTAAAAATTAAAGTTTAAAATTAAGCAATTTAGTCTTTTAAATACGGAAGGTTATAGCCTAGGCTATAGCCTTACGATATTCCACGTAAAAAATGCGTTTCTACAACCTTCATTTTTGGGCCCAAAAAAATCGTAAGGGGTTAACCTTATGATTTTTTCTAGTAAAAATTAAAGTTTAAAATTAAGCAATTTAGTCTTTTAAATACGAAAGGTTATAGCCTAGGCTATAGCCTTACGATATTCCACGTAAAAAATGCGTTTCTACAACCTTCATTTTTGGGCCCAAAAAAATCGTAAGGGGTTAACCTTATGATTTTTTCTAGTAAAAATTAAAGTTTAAAATTAAGCAATTTAGTCTTTTAAATACGAAAGGTTATAGCCTAGGCTATAGCCTTACGATATTCCACGTAAAAAATGCGTTTCTACAACCTTCATTTTTGGGCCCAAAAAAATCGTAAGAGGTTAACCTTACGATTTTTTCTAGTAAAAATTAAAGTTTAAAATTAAGCAATTTAGTCTTTTAAATACGGAAAGTTATAGCCTAGGCTATAGCCTTACGATATTCCACGTAAAAAATGCGTTTCTACAACCTTCATTTTTGGGCCCAAAAAAATCGTAAGGGGTTAACCTTACGATTTTTTCTAGTAAAAATTAAAGTTTAAAATTAAGCAATTTAGTCTTTTAAATACGGAAGGTTATAGCCTAGGCTATAGCCTTACGATATTCCACGTAAAAAATGCGTTTCTACAATCTTCATTTTTGGGCCCAAAAAAATCGTAAGGGGTTAACCTTACGATTTTTTCTAGTAAAAATTAAAGTTTAAAATTAAGCAATTTAGTCTTTTAAATACGGAAGGTTATAGCCTAGGCTATAGCCTTACGATATTCCACGTGAAAAAAGCGTTTCTACAACCTTTATTTTTGGGCCCAAAGAAATCGTAAGGGGTTAACCTTACGATTTTTTCTAGTAAAAATTAAAGTTCAAAATTTTGCAATTTAGTCTTTTAAATACGGAAGGTTATAGCCTAGGCTATAGCCTTACGATATTCCACGTAAAAAATGCGTTTCTACAACCTTCATTTTTGGGCCCAAAAAAATCGTAAGGGGTTAACCTTACGATTTTTTCTAGTAAAAATTAAAGTTTAAAATTAAGCAATTTAGTCTTTTAAATACGAAAGGTTATAGCCTAGGCTATAGCCTTACGATATTCCACGTAAAAAATGCGTTTCTACAACCTTCATTTTTGGGCCCAAAAAAATCGTAAGGGGTTAACCTTACGATTTTTTCTAGTAAAAATTAAAGTTTAAAATTAAGCAATTTAGTCTTTTAAATACGGAAGGTTATAGCCTAGGCTATAGCCTTACGATATTCCACGTAAACAATGCGTTTCTACAACCTTCATTTTTGGGCCCAAAAAAATCGTAAGGGGTTAACCTTACGATTTTTTCTAGTAAAAATTAAAGTTTAAAATTAAGCAATTTAGTCTTTTAAATACGGAAGGTTATAGCCTAGGCTATAGCCTTACGATATTCCACGTAAAAAATGCGTTTCTACAACCTTCATTTTTGGGCCCAAAGAAATCGTAAGGGGTTAACCTTACGATTTTTTCGAGTAAAAATTAAAGTTTAAAATTAAGCAATTTAGTCTTTTAAATACGGAAGGTTATAGCCTAGGCTATAGCCTTACGATATTCCACGTAAAAAATGCGTTTCTACAACCTTCATTTTTGGGCCCAAAGAAATCGTAAGGGGTTAACCTTACGATTTTTTCTAGTAAAAATTAAAGTTTAAAATTTTGCAATTTAGTCTTTTAAATACGGAAGGTTATAGCCTAGGCTATAGCCTTACGATATTCCACGTAAAAAATGCGTTTCTACAACCTTCATTTTTGGGCCCAAAAAAATCGTAAGGGGATAACCTTACGATTTTTTCTAGTAAAAATTAAAGTTTAAAATTAGGCAATTTAGTCTTTTAAATACGAAAGGTTATAGCCTAGGCTATAGCCTTACGATATTCCACGTAAAAAATGCGTTTCTACAACCTTCATTTTTGGGCCCAAAGAAATCGTAAGGGGATAACCTTACGATTTTTTCTAGTAAAAATTAAAGTTTAAAATTAGGCAATTTAGTCTTCTAAATACGGAAGGTTATAGCCTAGGCTATAGCCTTACGATATTCCACGTAAAAAATGCGTTTCTACAACCTTCATTTTTGGGCCCAAAGAAATCGTAAGGGGATAACCTTACGATTTTTTCTAGTAAAAATTAAAGTTTAAAATTAAGCAATTTAGTCTTTTAAATACGGAAGGTTATAGCCTAGGCTATAGCCTTACGATATTCCACGTAAAAAATGCGTTTCTACAACCTTCATTTTTGGGCCCAAAAAAATCGTAAGAGGTTAACCTTACGATTTTTTCTAGTAAAAATTAAAGCTTAAAATTAAGCAATTTAGTCTTTTAAATACGGAAGGTTATAGCCTAGGCTATAGCCTTACGATATTCCACGTAAAAAATGCGTTTCTACAACCTTTATTTTTGGGCCCAAAGAAATCGTAAGGGGTTAACCTTACGATTTTTTCTAGTAAAAATTAAAGTTCAAAATTTTGCAATTTAGTCTTTTAAATACGGAAGGTTATAGCCTAGGCTATAGCCTTACGATATTCCACGTAAAAAATGCGTTACTACAACCTTCATTTTTGGGCCCAAAAAAATCGTAAGGGGTTAACCTTACGATTTTTTCTAGTAAAAATTAAAGTTTAAAATTAAGCAATTTAGTCTTTTAAATACGGAAGGTTATAGCCTAGGCTATAGCCTTACGATATTCCACGTAAAAAATGCGTTTCTACAACCTTCATTTTTGGGCCCAAAAAAATCGTAAGGGGTCAACCTTACGATTTTTTATAGTAAAAATTAAAGTTTAAAATTAAGCAATTTAGTCTTTTAAATACGGAAGGTTATAGCCTAGGCTATAGCCTTACGATATTCCACGTAAAAAATGCGTTTCTACAACCTTTATTTTTGGGCCCAAAGAAATCGTAAGGGGTTAACCTTACGATTTTTTCTAGTAAAAATTAAAGTTCAAAATTTTGCAATTTAGTCTTTTAAATACGGAAGGTTATAGCCTAGGCTATAGCCTTACGATATTCCACGTAAAAAATGCGTTTCTACAACCTTCATTTTTGGGCCCAAAAAATCGTAAGGGGTTAACCTTACGATTTTTTCTAGTAAAAATTAAAGTTTAAAATTAAGCAATTTAGTCTTTTAAATACGGAAGGTTATAGCCTAGGCTATAGCCTTACGATATTCCACGTAAAAAATGCGTTTCTACAACCTTCATTTTTGGGCCCAAAAAATCGTAAGAGGTTAACCTTACGATTTTTTATAGTAAAAATTAAAGTTTAAAATTAAGCAATTTAGTCTTTTAAATACGGAAGGTTATAGCCTAGGCTATAGCCTTACGATATTCCACGTAACAAATGCGTTTCTACAACCTTCATTTTTGGGCCCAAAAAAATCGTAAGGGGTTAACCTTACGATTTTTTCTAGTAAAAATTAAAGTTTAAAATTAGGCAATTTAGTCTTTTAAATACGAAAGGTTATAGCCCAGGCTATAGCCTTACGATATTCCACGTAAAAAATGCGTTTCTACAACCTTCATTTTTGGGCCCAAAGAAATCGTAAGGGGTTAACCTTACGATTTTTTCGAGTAAAAATTCAAGTTTAAAATTTTGCAATTTAGTCTTCTAAATACGGAAGGTTATAGCCTAGGCTAGAGCCTTACGATATTCCACGTAAAAAATGCGTTTCTACAACCTTCATTTTTGGGCCCAAAAAAATCGTAAGGGGTCAACCTTACGATATTTTATAGTAAAAATTAAAGTTTAAAATTAAGCAATTTAGTCTTTTAAATACGGAAGGTTATAGCCTAGGCTATAGCCTTACGATATTCCACGTAAAAAATGCGTTTCTACAACCTTTATTTTTGGGCCCAAAGAAATCGTAAGGGGTTAACCTTACGATTTTTTCTAGTAAAAATTAAAGTTCAAAATTTTGCAATTTAGTCTTTTAAATACGGAAGGTTATAGCCTAGGCTATAGCCTTACGATATTCCACGTAAAAAATGCGTTTCTACAACCTTCATTTTTGGGCCCAAAAAATCGTAAGGGGTTAACCTTACGATTTTTTCTAGTAAAAATTAAAGTTTAAAATTAAGCAATTTAGTCTTTTAAATACGGAAGGTTATAGCCTAGGCTATAGCCTTACGATATTCCACGTAAAAAATGCGTTTCTACAACCTTCATTTTTGGGCCCAAAAAAATCGTAAGGGGTTAACCTTACGATTTTTTATAGTAAAAATTAAAGTTTAAAATTAAGCAATTTAGTCTTTTAAATACGGAAGGTTATAGCCTAGGCTATAGCCTTACGATATTCCACGTAACAAATGCGTTTCTACAACCTTCATTTTTGGGCCCAAAAAAATCGTAAGGGGTTAACCTTACGATTTTTTCTAGTAAAAATTAAAGTTTAAAATTAAGCAATTTAGTCTTTTAAATACGGAAGGTTATAGCCTAGGCTATAGCCTTACGATATTCCACGTAACAAATGCGTTTCTACAACCTTCATTTTTGGGCCCAAAAAAATCGTAAGGGGTTAACCTTACGATTTTTTATAGTAAAAATTAAAGTTTAAAATTAAGCAATTTAGTCTTTTAAATACGGAAGGTTATAGCCTAGGCTATAGCCTTACGATATTCCACGTAAAAAATGCGTTTCTACTACCTTCATTTTTGGGCCCAAAAAAATCGTAAGGGGTTAACCTTACGATTTTTTCTAGTAAAAATTAAAGTTTAAAATTAAGCAATTTAGTCTTTTAAATACGGAAGGTTATAGCCTAGGCTATAGCCTTACGATATTCCACGTAAAAAATGCGTTTCTACAACCTTCATTTTTGGGCCCAAAAAAATCGTAAGGGGTTAACCTTACGATTTTTTCTAGTAAAAATTAAAGTTTAAAATTAAGCAATTTAGTCTTCTAAATACGGAAGGTTAGAGCCTAGGCTATAGCCTTACGATATTCCACGTAACAAATGCGTTTCTACAACCTTCATTTTTGGGCCCAAAAAAATCGTAAGGGGTTAACCTTACGATTTTTTATAGTAAAAATTAAAGTTTAAAATTAAGCAATTTAGTCTTTTAAATACGGAAGGTTATAGCCTAGGCTATAGCCTTACGATATTCCACGTAACAAATGCGTTTCTACAACCTTCATTTTTGGGCCCAAAAAAATCGTAAGGGGTTAACCTTACGATTTTTTCTAGTAAAAATTAAAGTTTAAAATTAAGCAATTTAGTCTTTTAAATACGGAAGGTTATAGCCTAGGCTATAGCCTTACGATATTCCACGTAACAAATGCGTTTCTACAACCTTCATTTTTGGGCCCAAAAAAATCGTAAGGGGTTAACCTTACGATTTTTTCTAGTAAAAATTAAAGTTTAAAATTAAGCAATTTAGTCTTTTAAATACGGAAGGTTATAGCCTAGGCTATAGCCTTACGATATTCCACGTAAAAAATGCGTTTCTACAACCTTCATTTTTGGGCCCAAAAAAATCGTAAGGGGTTAACCTTACGATTTTTTCTAGTAAAAATTAAAGTTTAAAATTAGGCAATTTAGTCTTTTAAATACGAAAGGTTATAGCCCAGGCTATAGCCTTACGATATTCCACGTAAAAAATGCGTTTCTACAACCTTCATTTTTGGGCCCAAAGAAATCGTAAGGGGTTAACCTTACGATTTTTTCGAGTAAAAATTCAAGTTTAAAATTTTGCAATTTAGTCTTCTAAATACGGAAGGTTATAGCCTAGGCTAGAGCCTTACGATATTCCACGTAAAAAATGCGTTTCTACAACCTTCATTTTTGGGCCCAAAGAAATCGTAAGGGGTTAACCTTACGATTTTTCGAGTAAAAATTCAAGTTTAAAATTTTGCAATTTAGTCTTCTAAATACGGAAGGTTAGAGCCTAGGCTATAGCCTTACGATATTCCACGTAAAAAATGCGTTTCTACAACCTTCATTTTTGGGCCCAAAAAAATCGTAAGGGGTTAACCTTACGATTTTTTCTAGTAAAAATTAAAGTTTAAAATTAAGCAATTTAGTCTTTTAAATACGGAAGGTTATAGCCTAGGCTATAGCCTTACGATATTCCACGTAAAAAATGCGTTTCTACAACCTTCATTTTTGGGCCCAAAAAAATCGTAAGGGGTTAACCTTACGATTTTTTATAGTAAAAATTAAAGTTTAAAATTAAGCAATTTAGTCTTTTAAATACGGAAGGTTATAGCCTAGGCTATAGCCTTACGATATTCCACGTAACAAATGCGTTTCTACAACCTTCATTTTTGGGCCCAAAAAAATCGTAAGGGGTTAACCTTACGATTTTTTCTAGTAAAAATTAAAGTTTAAAATTAAGCAATTTAGTCTTTTAAATACGGAAGGTTATAGCCTAGGCTATAGCCTTACGATATTCCACGTAACAAATGCGTTTCTACAACCTTCATTTTTGGGCCCAAAAAAATCGTAAGGGGTTAACCTTACGATTTTTTATAGTAAAAATTAAAGTTTAAAATTAAGCAATTTAGTCTTTTAAATACGGAAGGTTATAGCCTAGGCTATAGCCTTACGATATTCCACGTAAAAAATGCGTTTCTACAACCTTCATTTTTGGGCCCAAAAAAATCGTAAGGGGTCAACCTTACGATTTTTTATAGTAAAAATTAAAGTTTAAAATTAAGCAATTTAGTCTTTTAAATACGGAAGGTTATAGCCTAGGCTATAGCCTTACGATATTCCACGTAAAAAATGCGTTTCTACAACCTTTATTTTTGGGCCCAAAGAAATCGTAAGGGGTTAACCTTACGATTTTTTCTAGTAAAAATTAAAGTTCAAAATTTTGCAATTTAGTCTTTTAAATACGGAAGGTTATAGCCTAGGCTATAGCCTTACGATATTCCACGTAAAAAATGCGTTTCTACAACCTTCATTTTTGGGCCCAAAAAAATCGTAAGGGGTTAACCTTACGATTTTTTCTAGTAAAAATTAAAGTTTAAAATTAAGCAATTTAGTCTTTTAAATACGGAAGGTTATAGCCTAGGCTATAGCCTTACGATATTCCACGTAAAAAATGCGTTTCTACAACCTTCATTTTTGGGCCCAAAAAAATCGTCAGGGGTTAACCTTACGATTTTTTCTAGTAAAAATTAAAGTTTAAAATTAAGCAATTTAGTCTTTTAAATACGGAAGGTTATAGCCTAGGCTATAGCCTTACGATATTCCACGTAACAAATGCGCTTCTACAACCTTCATTTTTGGGCCCAAAAAAATCGTAAGGGGTTAACCTTACGATTTTTTATAGTAAAAATTAAAGTTTAAAATTAAGCAATTTAGTCTTTTAAATACGGAAGGTTATAGCCTAGGCTATAGCCTTACGATATTCCACGTAAAAAATGCGTTTCTACAACCTTCATTTTTGGGCCCAAAAAAATCGTAAGGTGTTAACCTTACGATTTTTTCTAGTAAAAATTAAAGTTTAAAATTAAGCAATTTAGTATTCTAAATACGGAAGGTTAGAGCCTAGGCTATAGCCTTACGATATTCCACGTAACAAATGCGTTTCTACAACCTTCATTTTTGGGCCCAAAAAAATCGTAAGGGGTTAACCTTACGATTTTTTATAGTAAAAATTAAAGTTTAAAATTAACAATTTAGTCTTTTAAATACGGAAGGTTATAGCCTAGGCTATAGCCTTACGATATTCCACGTAACAAATGCGTTTCTACAACCTTCATTTTTGGGCCCAAAAAAATCGTAAGGGGTTAACCTTACGATTTTTTATAGTAAAAATTAAAGTTTAAAATTAAGCAATTTAGTCTTTTAAATACGGAAGGTTATAGCCTAGGCTATAGCCTTACGATATTCCACGTAAAAAATGCGTTTCTACAACCTTCATTTTTGGGCCCAAAGAAATCGTAAGGGGTTAACCTTACGATTTTTTCGAGTAAAAATTCAAGTTTAAAATTTTGCAATTTAGTCTTCTAAATACGGAAGGTTATAGCCTAGGCTAGAGCCTTACGATATTCCACGTAAAAAATGCGTTTCTACAACCTTCATTTTTGGGCCCAAAGAAATCGTAAGGGGTTAACCTTACGATTTTTCGAGTAAAAATTCAAGTTTAAAATTTTGCAATTTAGTCTTCTAAATACGGAAGGTTAGAGCCTAGGCTATAGCCTTACGATATTCCACGTAAAAAATGCGTTTCTACAACCTTCATTTTTGGGCCCAAAAAAATCGTAAGGGGTTAACCTTACGATTTTTTCTAGTAAAAATTAAAGTTTAAAATTAAGCAATTTAGTCTTTTAAATACGGAAGGTTATAGCCTAGGCTATAGCCTTACGATATTCCACGTAAAAAATGCGTTTCTACAACCTTCATTTTTGGGCCCAAAAAAATCGTAAGGGGTTAACCTTACGATTTTTTATAGTAAAAATTAAAGTTTAAAATTAAGCAATTTAGTCTTTTAAATACGGAAGGTTATAGCCTAGGCTATAGCCTTACGATATTCCACGTAACAAATGCGTTTCTACAACCTTCATTTTTGGGCCCAAAAAAATCGTAAGGGGTTAACCTTACGATTTTTTCTAGTAAAAATTAAAGTTTAAAATTAAGCAATTTAGTCTTTTAAATACGGAAGGTTATAGCCTAGGCTATAGCCTTACGATATTCCACGTAACAAATGCGTTTCTACAACCTTCATTTTTGGGCCCAAAAAAATCGTAAGGGGTTAACCTTACGATTTTTTATAGTAAAAATTAAAGTTTAAAATTAAGCAATTTAGTCTTTTAAATACGGAAGGTTATAGCCTAGGCTATAGCCTTACGATATTCCACGTAAAAAATGCGTTTCTACAACCTTCATTTTTGGGCCCAAAAAAATCGTAAGGGGTCAACCTTACGATTTTTTATAGTAAAAATTAAAGTTTAAAATTAAGCAATTTAGTCTTTTAAATACGGAAGGTTATAGCCTAGGCTATAGCCTTACGATATTCCACGTAAAAAATGCGTTTCTACAACCTTTATTTTTGGGCCCAAAGAAATCGTAAGGGGTTAACCTTACGATTTTTTCTAGTAAAAATTAAAGTTCAAAATTTTGCAATTTAGTCTTTTAAATACGGAAGGTTATAGCCTAGGCTATAGCCTTACGATATTCCACGTAAAAAATGCGTTTCTACAACCTTCATTTTTGGGCCCAAAAAAATCGTAAGGGGTTAACCTTACGATTTTTTCTAGTAAAAATTAAAGTTTAAAATTAAGCAATTTAGTCTTTTAAATACGGAAGGTTATAGCCTAGGCTATAGCCTTACGATATTCCACGTAAAAAATGCGTTTCTACAACCTTCATTTTTGGGCCCAAAAAAATCGTCAGGGGTTAACCTTACGATTTTTTCTAGTAAAAATTAAAGTTTAAAATTAAGCAATTTAGTCTTTTAAATACGGAAGGTTATAGCCTAGGCTATAGCCTTACGATATTCCACGTAACAAATGCGCTTCTACAACCTTCATTTTTGGGCCCAAAAAAATCGTAAGGGGTTAACCTTACGATTTTTTATAGTAAAAATTAAAGTTTAAAATTAAGCAATTTAGTCTTTTAAATACGGAAGGTTATAGCCTAGGCTATAGCCTTACGATATTCCACGTAAAAAATGCGTTTCTACAACCTTCATTTTTGGGCCCAAAAAAATCGTAAGGTGTTAACCTTACGATTTTTTCTAGTAAAAATTAAAGTTTAAAATTAAGCAATTTAGTATTCTAAATACGGAAGGTTAGAGCCTAGGCTATAGCCTTACGATATTCCACGTAACAAATGCGTTTCTACAACCTTCATTTTTGGGCCCAAAAAAATCGTAAGGGGTTAACCTTACGATTTTTTATAGTAAAAATTAAAGTTTAAAATTAAGCAATTTAGTCTTTTAAATACGGAAGGTTATAGCCTAGGCTATAGCCTTACGATATTTCACGTAACAAATGCGTTTCTACAACCTTCATTTTTGGGCCCAAAAAAATCGTAAGGGGTTAACCTTACGATTTTTTATAGTAAAAATTAAAGTTTAAAATTAAGCAATTTAGTCTTTTAAATACGGAAGGTTATAGCCTAGGCTATAGCCTTACGATATTCCACGTAAAAAATGCGTTTCTACAACCTTCATTTTTGGGCCCAAAAAAATCGTAAGGGGTTAACCTTACGATTTTTTCTAGTAAAAATTAAAGTTTAAAATTAAGCAATTTAGTCTTTTAAATACGGAAGGTTATAGCCTAGGCTATAGCCTTACGATATTCCACGTAAAAAATGCGTTTCTACAACCTTCATTTTTGGGCCCAAAAAAATCGTAAGGGGTTAACCTTACGATTTTTTCTAGTAAAAATTAAAGTTTAAAATTAGGCAATTTAGTCTTTTAAATACGAAAGGTTATAGCCTAGGCTATAGCCTTACGATATTCCACGTAAAAAATGCGTTTCTACAACCTTCATTTTTGGGCCCAAAGAAATCGTAAGGGGTTAACCTTACGATTTTTTCGAGTAAAAATTCAAGTTTAAAATTTTGCAATTTAGTCTTCTAAATACGGAAGGTTATAGCTAGGCTAGAGCCTTACGATATTCCACGTAAAAAATGCGTTTCTACAACCTTCATTTTTGGGCCCAAAGAAATCGTAAGGGGTTAACCTTACGATTTTTCGAGTAAAAATTCAAGTTTAAAATTTTGCAATTTAGTCTTCTAAATACGGAAGGTTAGAGCCTAGGCTATAGCCTTACGATATTCCACGTAAAAAATGCGTTTCTACAACCTTCATTTTTGGGCCCAAAGAAATCGTAAGGGGATAACCTTACGATTTTTTCTAGTAAAAATTAAAGTTTAAAATTAGGCAATTTAGTCTTTTAAATACGGAAGGTTATAGCCTAGGCTATAGCCTTACGATATTCCACGTAAAAAATGCGTTTCTACAACCTTCATTTTTGGGCCCATAAAAATCGTAAGGGGTTAACCTTACGATTTTTTCTAGTAAAAATTAAAGTTTAAAATTAAGCAATTTAGTCTTTTAAATACGGAAGGTTATAGCCTAGGCTATAGCCTTACGATATTCCACGTAAAAATTGCGTTTCTACAACCTTCATTTTTGGGCCCAAAAAAATCGTCAGGGGTTAACCTTACGATTTTTTATAGTAAAAATTAAAGTTTAAAATTAAGCAATTTAGTCTTTTAAATACGGAAGGTTATAGCCTAGGCTATAGCCTTACGATATTCCACGTAACAAATGCGTTTCTACAACCTTCATTTTTGGGCCCAAAAAAATCGTAAGGGGTTAACCTTACGATTTTTTCTAGTAAAAATTAAAGTTTAAAATTAAGCAATTTAGTCTTTTAAATACGGAAGGTTATAGCCTAGGCTATAGCCTTACGATATTCCACGTAACAAATGCGTTTCTACAACCTTCATTTTTGGGCCCAAAAAAATCGTAAGGGGTTAACCTTACGATTTTTTATAGTAAAAATTAAAGTTTAAAATTAAGCAATTTAGTCTTTTAAATACGGAAGGTTATAGCCTAGGCTATAGCCTTACGATATTCCACGTAAAAAATGCGTTTCTACAACCTTCATTTTTGGGCCCAAAAAAATCGTAAGGGGTTAACCTTACGATTTTTTCTAGTAAAAATTAAAGTTTAAAATTAAGCAATTTAGTCTTTTAAATACGGAAGGTTATAGCCTAGGCTATAGCCTTACGATATTCCACGTAAAAAATGCGTTTCTACAACCTTCATTTTTGGGCCCAAAAAAATCGTAAGGGGTTAACCTTACGATTTTTTCTAGTAAAAATTAAAGTTTAAAATTAAGCAATTTAGTCTTTTAAATACGGAAGGTTATAGCCTAGGCTATAGCCTTACGATATTCCACGTAAAAAATGCGTTTCTACAACCTTCATTTTTGGGCCCAAAAAAATCGTAAGGGGTTAACCTTACGATTTTTTATAGTAAAAATTAAAGTTTAAAATTAAGCAATTTAGTCTTTTAAATACGGAAGGTTATAGCCTAGGCTATAGCCTTACGATATTCCACGTAAAAAATGCGTTTCTACAACCTTCATTTTTGGGCCCAAAAAAATCGTAAGGGGTTAACCTTACGATTTTTTCTAGTAAAAATTAAAGTTTAAAATTAGGCAATTTAGTCTTTTAAATACGAAAGGTTATAGCCTAGGCTATAGCCTTACGATATTCCACGTAAAAAATGCGTTTCTACAACCTTCATTTTTGGGCCCAAAGAAATCGTAAGGGGTTAACCTTACGATTTTTTCGAGTAAAAATTCAAGTTTAAAATTTTGCAATTTAGTCTTCTAAATACGGAAGGTTATAGCCTAGGCTAGAGCCTTACGATATTCCACGTAAAAAATGCGTTTCTACAACCTTCATTTTTGGGCCCAAAGAAATCGTAAGGGGTTAACCTTACGATTTTTCGAGTAAAAATTCAAGTTTAAAATTTTGCAATTTAGTCTTCTAAATACGGAAGGTTAGAGCCTAGGCTATAGCCTTACGATATTCCACGTAAAAAATGCGTTTCTACAACCTTCATTTTTGGGCCCAAAGAAATCGTAAGGGGTTAACCTTACGATTTTTTCTAGTAAAAATTAAAGTTTAAAATTAGGCAATTTAGTCTTTTAAATACGAAAGGTTATAGCCTAGGCTATAGCCTTACGATATTCCACGTAAAAAATGCGTTTCTACAACCTTCATTTTTGGGCCCAAAGAAATCGTAAGGGGTTAACCTTACGATTTTTCGAGTAAAAATTCAAGTTTAAAATTTTGCAATTTAGTCTTCTAAATACGGAAGGTTAGAGCCTAGGCTATAGCCTTACGATATTCCACGTAAAAAATGCGTTTCTACAACCTTCATTTTTGGGCCCAAAGAAATCGTAAGGGGTTAACCTTACGATTTTTCGAGTAAAAATTCAAGTTTAAAATTTTGCAATTTAGTCTTCTAAATACGGAAGGTTATAGCCTAGGCTAGAGCCTTACGATATTCCACGTAAAAAATGCGTTTCTACAACCTTCATTTTTGGGCCCAAAGAAATCGTAAGGGGTTAACCTTACGATTTTTCGAGTAAAAATTCAAGTTTAAAATTTTGCAATTTAGTCTTCTAAATACGGAAGGTTAGAGCCTAGGCTATAGCCTTACGATATTCCACGTAAAAAATGCGTTTCTACAACCTTCATTTTTGGGCCCAAAAAAATCGTAAGGGGTTAACCTTACGATTTTTTCTAGTAAAAATTAAAGTTTAAAATTAAGCAATTTAGTCTTTTAAATACGGAAGGTTATAGCCTAGGCTATAGCCTTACGATATTCCACGTAAAAAATGCGTTTCTACAACCTTCATTTTTGGGCCCAAAAAAATCGTAAGGGGTTAACCTTACGATTTTTTCGAGTAAAAATTCAAGTTTAAAATTAAGCAATTTAGTCTTTTAAATACGGAAGGTTATAGCCTAGGCTATAGCCTTACGATATTCCACGTAAAAAATGCGTTTCTACAACCTTCTTTTTTGGGCCCAAAAAAATCGTAAGGGGTTAACCTTACGATTTTTTCTAGTAAAAATTAAAGTTTAAAATTAAGCAATTTAGTCTTTTAAATACGGAAGGTTATAGCCTAGGCTATAGCCTTACGATATTCCACGTAAAAAATGCGTTTCTACAACCTTCATTTTTGGGCCCAAAGAAATCGTAAGGGGTTAACCTTACGATTTTTTCGAGTAAAAATTCAAGTTTAAAATTTTTCAATTTAGTCTTCTAAATACGAAAGGTTAGAGCCTAGGCTATAGCCTTACGATATTCCACGTAAAAAATGCGTTTCTACAACCTTCATTTTTGGGCCCAAAGAAATCGTAAGGGGATAACCTTACGATTTTTTCTAGTAAAAATTAAAGTTTAAAATTAGGCAATTTAGTCTTTTAAATACGGAAGGTTATAGCCTAGGCTATAGCCTTACGATATTCCACGTAAAAAATGCGTTTCTACAACCTTCATTTTTAGGCCCAAAGAAATCGTAAGGGGATAACCTTACGATTTTTTCTAGTAAAAATTAAAGTTTAAAATTAGGCAATTTAGTCTTTTAAATACGGAAGGTTATAGCCTAGGCTATAGCCTTACGATATTCCACGTAAAAAATGCGTTTCTACAACCTTCATTTTTGGGCCCAAAAAAATCGTAAGGGGTTAACCTTACGATTTTTTCGAGTAAAAATTCAAGTTTAAAATTTTGCAATTTATTCTTCTAAATACGGAAGGTTAGAGCCTAGGCTATAGCCTTACGATATTCCACGTAAAAAATGCGTTTCTACAACCTTCATTTTTGGGCCCAAAAAAATCGTAAGGGGTTAACCTTACGATTTTTTCTAGTAAAAATTAAAGTTTAAAATTAAGCAATTTAGTCTTCTAAATACGGGAGGTTAGAGCCTAGGCTATAGCCTTACGATATTCCAAGTTAAAAATGCGTTTCTACAACCTTCATTTTTGGGCCCAAAAAAATCGTAAGGGGTTAACCTTACGATTTTTTCGAGTAAAAATTCAAGTTTAAAATTTTGCAATTTATTCTTCTAAATACGGAAGGTTAGAGCCTAGGCTATAGCCTTACGATATTCCACGTAAAAAATGCGTTTCTACAACCTTCATTTTTGGGCCCAAAAAAATCGTAAGGGGTTAACCTTACGATTTTTTCGAGTAAAAATTCAAGTTTAAAATTTTGCAATTTATTCTTCTAAATACGGAAGGTTAGAGCCTAGGCTATAGCCTTACGATATTCCACGTAAAAAATGCGTTTCTACAACCTTCATTTTTGGGCCCAAAAAAATCGTAAGGGGTTAACCTTACGATTTTTTCTAGTAAAAATTAAAGTTTAAAATTAAGCAATTTAGTCTTCTAAATACGGGAGGTTAGAGCCTAGGCTATAGCCTTACGATATTCCAAGTTAAAAATGCGTTTCTACAACCTTCATTTTTGGGCCCAAAAAAATCGTAAGGGGTTAACCTTACGATTTTTTCGAGTAAAAATTCAAGTTTAAAATTTTGCAATTTATTCTTCTAAATACGGAAGGTTAGAGCCTAGGCTATAGCCTTACGATATTCCACGTAAAAAATGCGTTTCTACAACCTTCATTTTTGGGCCCAAAGAAATCGTAAGGGGATAACCTTACGATTTTTTCTAGTAAAAATTAAAGTTTAAAATTAGGCAATTTAGTCTTTTAAATACGGAAGGTTATAGCCTAGGCTATAGCCTTACGATATTCCACGTAAAAAATGCGTTTCTACAACCTTCATTTTTGGGCCCAAAGAAATCGTAAGGGGATAACCTTACGATTTTTTCTAGTAAAAATTAAAGTTTAAAATTAGGCAATTTAGTCTTTTAAATACGGAAGGTTATAGCCTAGGCTATAGCCTTACGATATTCCACGTAAAAAATGCGTTTCTACAACCTTCATTTTTGGGCCCAAAGAAATCGTAAGGGGATAACCTTACGATTTTCTCTAGTAAAAATTAAAGTTTAAAATTAGGCAATTTAGTCTTTTAAATACGGAAGGTTATAGCCTAGGCTATAGCCTTACGATATTCCACGTAAAAAATGCGTTTCTACAACCTTCATTTTTGGGCCCAAAAAAATCGTAAGGGGTTAACCTTACGATTTTTTCGAGTAAAAATTCAAGTTTAAAATTTTGCAATTTATTCTTCTAAATACGGAAGGTTATAGCCTAGGCTATAGCCTTACGATATTCCACGTAAAAAATGCGTTTCTACAACCTTCATTTTTGGGCCCAAAAAAATCGTAAGGGGTTAACCTTACGATTTTTTCGAGTAAAAATTCAAGTTTAAAATTTTGCAATTTATTCTTCTAAATACGGAAGGTTAGAGCCTAGGCTATAGCCTTACGATATTCCAAGTTAAAAATGCGTTTCTACAACCTTCATTTTTGGGCCCAAAGAAATCGTAAGGGGATAACCTAACGATTTTTCCTAGTAAAAATTAAAGTTTAAGATTAAGCAATTTAGTCTTTTAAATACGGAAGGTTATAGCCTAGGCTATAGCCTTACGATATTCCACGTAAAAAATGCGTTTCTACAACCTTCATTTTTGGGCCCAAAAAAATCGTAAGGGGTTAACCTTACGATTTTTTCTAGTAAAAATTAAAGTTTAAAATTAAGCAATTTAGTCTTCTAAATACGGAAGGTTAGAGCCTAGGCTATAGCCTTACGATATTCCAAGTTAAAAATGCGTTTCTACAACCTTCATTTTCGGGCCCAAAAAAATCGTAAGGGTTTAACCTTACGATTTTTTCTAGTAAAAATTAAAGTTTAAAATTAAGCAATTTAGTCTTTTAAATACGGAAGGTTATAGCCTAGGCTATAGCCTTACGATATTCCACGTGAAAAATGCGTTTCTACAACCTTCATTTTTGGGCCCAAAAAAATCGTAAGGGTTTAACCTTACGATTTTTTCTAATAAAAATTAAAGTTTAAAATTAAGCAATTTAGTCTTTTAAATACGGAAGGTTATAGCCTAGGCTATAGCCTTACGATATTCCAAGTTAAAAATGCGTTTCTACAACCTTCATTTTTGGGCCCAAAAAAATCGTAAGGGTTTAACCTTACGATTTTTTCTAGTAAAAATTAAAGTTTAAAATTAAGCAATTTAGTCTTTTAAATACGGAAGGTTATAGCCTAGGCTATAGCCTTACGATATTCCACGTGAAAAATGCGTTTCTACAACCTTCATTTTTGGGCCCAAAGAAATTGTAAGGGGATAACCTTACGATTTATTCTAGTAAAAATTAAAGTTTAAAATTAGGCAATTTAGTCTTCTAAATACGGAAGGTTATAGCCTAGGCTATAGCCTTACGATATTCCACGTGAAAAATGCGTTTCTACAACCTTCATTTTTGGGCCCAAAAAAATCGTAAGGGTTTAACCTTACGATTTTTTCTAGTAAAAATTAAAGTTTAAAATTAAGCAATTTAGTCTTTTAAATACGGAAGGTTATAGCCTAGGCTATAGCCTTACGATATTCCACGTAAAAAATGCGTTTCTACAACCTTCATTTTTGGGCCCATAAAAATCGTAAGGGGTTAACCTTACGATTTTTTCTAGTAAAAATTAAAGTTTAAAATTAAGCAATTTAGTCTTTTAAATACGGAAGGTTATAGCCTAGGCTATAGCCTTACGATATTCCACGTAAAAAATGCGTTTCTACAACCTTCATTTTTGGGCCCAAAAAAATCGTAAGGGGTTAACCTTACGATTTTTTCGAGTAAAAATTCAAGTTTAAAATTTTGCAAATTAGTCTTTTAAATACGGAAGGTTATAGCCTAGGCTATAGCCTTACGATATTCTACGTAAAAAATGCGTTTCTACAACCTTCATTTTTGGGCCCAAAGAAATCGTAAGGGGTTAACCTTACGATTTTTTCTAGTAAAAATTAAAGTTTAAAATTAGGCAATTTAGTCTTTTAAATACGAAAGGTTATAGCCCAGGCTATAGCCTTACGATATTCCACGTAAAAAATGCGTTTCTACAACCTTCATTTTTGGGCCCAAAGAAATCGTAAGGGGTTAACCTTACGATTTTTTCGAGTAAAAATTCAAGTTTAAAATTTTGCAATTTAGTCTTCTAAATACGGAAGGTTATAGCCTAGGCTAGAGCCTTACGATATTCCACGTAAAAAATGCGTTTCTACAACCTTCATTTTTGGGCCCAAAGAAATCGTAAGGGGTTAACCTTACGATTTTTCGAGTAAAAATTCAAGTTTAAAATTTTGCAATTTAGTCTTCTAAATACGGAAGGTTAGAGCCTAGGCTATAGCCTTACGATATTCCACGTAAAAACTGCGTTTCTACAACCTTCATTTTTGGGCCCAAAAAAATCGTAAGGGGTTAACCTTACGATTTTTTCTAGTAAAAATTAAAGTTTAAAATTAAGCAATTTAGTCTTTTAAATACGGAAGGTTATAGCCTAGGCTATAGCCTTACGATATTCCACGTAAAAAATGCGTTTCTACAACCTTCATTTTTGGGCCCAAAAAAATCGTAAGGGGTTAACCTTACGATTTTTTATAGTAAAAATTAAAGTTTAAAATTAAGCAATTTAGTCTTTTAAATACGGAAGGTTATAGCCTAGGCTATAGCCTTACGATATTCCACGTAACAAATGCGTTTCTACAACCTTCATTTTTGGGCCCAAAAAAATCGTAAGGGGTTAACCTTACGATTTTTTCTAGTAAAAATTAAAGTTTAAAATTAAGCAATTTAGTCTTTTAAATACGGAAGGTTATAGCCTAGGCTATAGCCTTACGATATTCCACGTAACAAATGCGTTTCTACAACCTTCATTTTTGGGCCCAAAAAAATCGTAAGGGGTTAACCTTACGATTTTTTATAGTAAAAATTAAAGTTTAAAATTAAGCAATTTAGTCTTTTAAATACGGAAGGTTATAGCCTAGGCTATAGCCTTACGATATTCCACGTTAAAAATGCGTTTCTACAACCTTCATTTTTGGGCCCAAAAAAATCGTAAGGGGTCAACCTTACGATTTTTTATAGTAAAAATTAAAGTTTAAAATTAAGCAATTTAGTCTTTTAAATACGGAAGGTTATAGCCTAGGCTATAGCCTTACGATATTCCACGAAAAAAATGCGTTTCTACAACCTTTATTTTTGGGCCCAAAGAAATCGTAAGGGGTTAACCTTACGATTTTTTCTAGTAAAAATTAAAGTTCAAAATTTTGCAATTTAGTCTTTTAAATACGGAAGGTTATAGCCTAGGCTATAGCCTTACGATATTCCACGTAAAAAATGCGTTTCTACAACCTTCATTTTTGGGCCCAAAAAAATCGTAAGGGGTTAACCTTACGATTTTTTCTAGTATAAATTAAAGTTTAAAATTAAGCAATTTAGTCTTTTAAATACGGAAGGTTATAGCCTAGGCTATAGCCTTACGATATTCCACGTAAAAAATGCGTTTCTACAACCTTCATTTTTGGGCCCAAAAAAATCGTCAGGGGTTAACCTTACGATTTTTTATAGTAAAAATTAAAGTTTAAAATTAAGCAATTTAGTCTTTTAAATACGGAAGGTTATAGCCTAGGCTATAGCCTTACGATATTCCACGTAACAAATGCGTTTCTACAACCTTCATTTTTGGGCCCAAAAAAATCGTAAGGGGTTAACCTTACGATTTTTTCTAGTAAAAATTAAAGTTTAAAATTAAGCAATTTAGTCTTTTAAATACGGAAGGTTATAGCCTAGGCTATAGCCTTACGATATTCCACGTAACAAATGCGTTTCTACAACCTTCATTTTTGGGCCCAAAAAAATCGTAAGGGGTTAACCTTACGATTTTTTATAGTAAAAATTAAAGTTTAAAATTAAGCAATTTAGTCTTTTAAATACGGAAGGTTATAGCCTAGGCTATAGCCTTACGATATTCCACGTAAAAAATGCGTTTCTACAACCTTCATTTTTGGGCCCAAAAAAATCGTAAGGGGTTAACCTTACGATTTTTTCTAGTAAAAATTAAAGTTTAAAATTAAGCAATTTAGTCTTCTAAATACGGAAGGTTAGAGCCTAGGCTATAGCCTTACGATATTCCACGTAACAAATGCGTTTCTACAACCTTCATTTTTGGGCCCAAAAAAATCGTAAGGGGTTAACCTTACGATTTTTTATAGTAAAAATTAAAGTTTAAAATTAAGCAATTTAGTCTTTTAAATACGGAAGGTTATAGCCTAGGCTATAGCCTTACGATATTCCACGTAACAAATGCGTTTCTACAACCTTCATTTTTGGGCCCAAAAAAATCGTAAGGGGTTAACCTTACGATTTTTTCTAGTAAAAATTAAAGTTTAAAATTAAGCAATTTAGTCTTTTAAATACGGAAGGTTATAGCCTAGGCTATAGCCTTACGATATTCCACGTAACAAATGCGTTTCTACAACCTTCATTTTTGGGCCCAAAAAAATCGTAAGGGGTTAACCTTACGATTTTTTCTAGTAAAAATTAAAGTTTAAAATTAAGCAATTTAGTCTTTTAAATACGGAAGGTTATAGCCTAGGCTATAGCCTTACGATATTCCACGTAAAAAATGCGTTTCTACAACCTTCATTTTTGGGCCCAAAAAAATCGTAAGGGGTTAACCTTACGATTTTTTCTAGTAAAAATTAAAGTTTAAAATTAGGCAATTTAGTCTTTTAAATACGAAAGGTTATAGCCTAGGCTATAGCCTTACGATATTCCACGTAAAAAATGCGTTTCTACAACCTTCATTTTTGGGCCCAAAGAAATCGTAAGGGGTTAACCTTACGATTTTTTCGAGTAAAAATTCAAGTTTAAAATTTTGCAATTTAGTCTTCTAAATACGGAAGGTTATAGCCTAGGCTAGAGCCTTACGATATTCCACGTAAAAAATGCGTTTCTACAACCTTCATTTTTGGGCCCAAAGAAATCGTAAGGGGTTAACCTTACGATTTTTCGAGTAAAAATTCAAGTTTAAAATTTTGCAATTTAGTCTTCTAAATACGGAAGGTTAGAGCCTAGGCTATAGCCTTACGATATTCCACGTAAAAAATGCGTTTCTACAACCTTCATTTTTGGGCCCAAAGAAATCGTAAGGGGATAACCTTACGATTTTTTCTAGTAAAAATTAAAGTTTAAAATTAGGCAATTTAGTCTTTTAAATACGGAAGGTTATAGCCTAGGCTATAGCCTTACGATATTCCACGTAAAAAATGCGTTTCTACAACCTTCATTTTTGGGCCCAAAAAAATCGTAAGGGGTTAACCTTACGATTTTTTCGAGTAAAAATTCAAGTTTAAAATTAAGCAATTTAGTCTTTTAAATACGGAAGGTTATAGCCTAGGCTATAGCCTTACGATATTCCACGTAAAAAATGCGTTTCTACAACCTTCATTTTTGGGCCCAAAGAAATCGTAAGGGGATAACCTTACGATTTTTTCTAGTAAAAATTAAAGTTTAAAATTAGGCAATTTAGTCTTTTAAATACGGAAGGTTATAGCCTAGGCTATAGCCTTACGATATTCCACGTAAAAAATGCGTTTCTACAACCTTCATTTTTGGGCCCAAAGAAATCGTAAGGGGATAACCTTACGATTTTTTCTAGTAAAAATTAAAGTTTAAAATTAGGCAATTTAGTCTTTTAAATACGGAAGGTTATAGCCTAGGCTATAGCCTTACGATATTCCACGTAAAAAATGCGTTTCTACAACCTTCATTTTTGGGCCCAAAAAAATCGTAAGGGGTTAACCTTACGATTTTTTCTAGTAAAAATTAAAGTTTAAAATTAAGCAATTTAGTCTTTTAAATACGGAAGGTTATAGCCTAGGCTATAGCCTTACGATATTCCACGTAAAAAATGCGTTTCTACAACCTTCATTTTTGGGCCCAAAAAAATCGTAAGGGGTTAACCTTACGATTTTTTCTAGTAAAAATTAAAGTTTAAAATTAAGCAATTTAGTCTTTTAAATACGGAAGCCTAGGCTATAGCCTTACGATATTCCACGTGAAAAATGCGTTTCTACAACCTTCATTTTTGGGCCCAAAAAAATCGTAAGGGTTTAACCTTACGATTTTTTCTAGTAAAAATTAAAGTTTAAAATTAAGCAATTTAGTCTTTTAAATACGGAAGGTTAGAGCCTAGGCTATAGCCTTACGATATTCCAAGTTAAAAATGCGTTTCTACAACCTTCATTTTTGGGCCCAAAAAAATCGTAAGGGTTTAACCTTACGATTTTTTCTAGTAAAAATTAAAGTTTAAAATTAAGCAATTTAGTCTTTTAAATACGGAAGCCTAGGCTATAGCCTTACGATATTCCACGTGAAAAATGCGTTTCTACAACCTTCATTTTTGGGCCCAATAAAATCGTAAGGGTTTAACCTTACGATTTTTTCTAGTAAAAATTAAAGTTTAAAATTAAGCAATTTAGTCTTCTAAATACGGAAGGTTAGAGCCTAGGCTATAGCCTTACGATATTCCAAGTTAAAAATGCGTTTCTACAACCTTCATTTTTGGGCCCAAAAAAATCGTAAGGGTTTAACCTTACGATGTTTTCTAGTAAAAATGAAAGTTTAAAATTAAGCAATTTAGTCTTTTAAATACGGAAGGTTATAGCCTAGGCTATAGCCTTACGATATTCCACGTGAAAAATGCGTTTCTACAACCTTCATTTTTGGGCCCAAAAAAATCGTAAGGGTTTAACCTTACGATTTTTTCTAGTAAAAATTAAAGTTTAAAATTAAGCAATTTAGTCTTTTAAATACGGAAGGTTATAGCCTAGGCTATAGCCTTACGATATTCCACGTGAAAAATGCGTTTCTACAACCTTCATTTTTGGGCCCAAAAAAATCGTAAGGGGTTAGCCTTACGATTTTTTCGAGTAAAAATTCAAGTTTAAAATTTTGCAATTTATTCTTCTAAATACGGAAGGTTATAGCCTAGGCTATAGCCTTACGATATTCCACGTAAAAAATGCGTTTCTACAACCTTCATTTTTGGGCCCAAAAAAATCGTAAGGGGTTAACCTTACGATTTTTTCGAGTAAAAATTCAAGTTTAAAATTTTGCAATTTATTCTTCTAAATACGGAAGGTTAGAGCCTAGGCTATAGCCTTACGATATTCCACGTAAAAAATGCGTTTCTACAACCTTCATTTTTGGGCCCAAAGAAATCGTAAGGAGATAACCTTACGATTTTTCCTAGTAAAAATTAAAGTTTAAAATTAAGCAATTTAGTCTTTTAAATACGGAAGGTTATAGCCTAGGCTATAGCCTTACGATATTCCACGTAAAAAATGCGTTTCTACAACCTTCATTTTTGGGCCCAAAAAAATCGTAAGGGGTTAACCTTACGATTTTTTCTAGTAAAAATTAAAGTTTAAAATTAAGCAATTTAGTCTTCTAAATACGGAAGGTTAGAGCCTAGGCTATAGCCTTACGATATTCCAAGTTAAAAATGCGTTTCTACAACCTTCATTTTTGGGCCCAAAAAAATCGTAAGGGTTTAACCTTACGATTTTTTCTAGTAAAAATTAAAGTTTAAAATTAAGCAATTTAGTCTTTTAAATACGGAAGGTTATAGCCTAGGCTATAGCCTTACGATATTCCACGTGAAAAATGCGTTTCTACAACCTTCATTTTTGGGCCCAAAAAAATCGTAAGGGTTTAACCTTACGATTTTTTCTAA
The DNA here is from genome assembly GCA_950108345.1 of Malthinus flaveolus. Lineage (NCBI taxonomy): Eukaryota > Metazoa > Arthropoda > Insecta > Coleoptera > Cantharidae > Malthinus > Malthinus flaveolus. The sequence continues at coordinate 7,129,807 of OX467289.1, read as the reverse complement.
TAAAAATTAAAGTTTAAAATTAAGCAATTTAGTCTTTTAAATACGGAAGGTTATAGCCTAGGCTATAGCCTTACGATATTCCAAGTTAAAAATGCGTTTCTACAACCTTCATTTTTGGGCCCAAAAAAATCGTAAGGGTTTAACCTTACGATTTTTTCTAGTAAAAATTAAAGTTTAAAATTAAGCAATTTAGTCTTTTAAATACGGAAGGTTATAGCCTAGGCTATAGCCTTACGATATTCCACGTGAAAAATGCGTTTCTACAACCTTCATTTTTGGGCCCAAAGAAATTGTAAGGGGATAACCTTACGATTTTTTCTAGTAAAAATTAAAGTTTAAAATTAGGCAATTTAGTCTTCTAAATACGGAAGGTTATAGCCTAGGCTATAGCCTTACGATATTCCACGTGAAAAATGCGTTTCTACAACCTTCATTTTTGGGCCCAAAAAAATCGTAAGGGTTTAACCTTACGATTTTTTCTAGTAAAAATTAAAGTTTAAAATTAGGCAATTTAGTCTTCTAAATACGGAAGGTTATAGCCTAGGCTATAGCCTTACGATATTCCACGTGAAAAATGCGTTTCTACAACCTTCATTTTTGGGCCCAAAGAAATCGTAAGGGGATAACCTTACGATTTTTTCTAGTAAAAATTAAAGTTTAAAATTAGGCAATTTAGTCTTTTAAATACGGAAGGTTATAGCCTAGGCTATAGCCTTACGATATTCCACGTAAAAAATGCGTTTCTACAACCTTCATTTTTGGGCCCAAAAAAATCGTAAGGGGTTAACCTTACGATTTTTTCTAGTAAAAATTAAAGTTTAAAATTAAGCAATTTAGTCTTTTAAATACGGAAGGTTATAGCCTAGGCTATAGCCTTACGATATTCCACGTAAAAAATGCGTTTCTACAACCTTCATTTTTGGGCCCAAAAAAATCGTAAGGGGTTAACCTTACGATTTTTTCGAGTAAAAATTCAAGTTTAAAATTTTGCAAATTAGTCTTTTAAATACGGAAGGTTATAGCCTAGGCTATAGCCTTACGATATTCTACGTAAAAAATGCGTTTCTACAACCTTCATTTTTGGGCCCAAAGAAATCGTAAGGGGTTAACCTTACGATTTTTTCGAGTAAAAATTCAAGTTTAAAATTTTGCAATTTAGTCTTCTAAATACGGAAGGTTAGAGCCTAGGCTATAGCCTTACGATATTCCACGTAAAAAATGCGTTTCTACAACCTTCATTTTTGGGCCCAAAGAAATCGTAAGGGGATAACCTTACGATTTTTTCTAGTAAAAATTAAAGTTTAAAATTAGGCAATTTAGTCTTTTAAATACGGAAGGTTATAGCCTACGCTATAGCCTTACGATATTCCACGTAAAAAATGCGTTTCTACAACCTTCATTTTTGGGCCCAAAAAAATCGTAAGGGGTTAACCTTACGATTTTTTCTAGTAAAAATTAAAGTTTAAAATTAAGCAATTTAGTCTTTTAAATACGGAAGGTTATAGCCTAGGCTATAGCCTTACGATATTCCACGTAAAAAATGCGTTTCTACAACCTTCATTTTTGGGCCCAAAAAAATCGTAAGGGGTTAACCTTACGATTTTTTCGAGTAAAAATTCAAGTTTAAAATTTTGCAATTTATTCTTCTAAATACGGAAGGTTAGAGCCTAGGCTATAGCCTTACGATATTCCACGTAAAAAATGCGTTTCTACAACCTTCATTTTTGGGCCCAAAGAAATCGTAAGGGGATAACCTTACGATTTTTTCTAGTAAAAATTAAAGTTTAAAATTAAGCAATTTAGTCTTTTAAATACGGAAGGTTATAGCCTAGGCTATAGCCTTACGATATTCCACGTAAAAAATGCGTTTCTACAACCTTCATTATTGGGCCCAAAAAAATCGTAAGGGGTTAACCTTACGATTTTTTCTAGTAAAAATTAAAGTTTAAAATTAAGCAATTTAGTCTTTTAAGTACGGAAGGTTATAGCCTAGGCTATAGCCTTACGATATTCCAAGTTAAAAATGCGTTTCTACAACCTTCATTTTTGGGCCCAAAGAAATCTTAAAGGGATAACCTTACGATTTTTTCTAGTAAAAATTAAAGTTTAAAATTAAGCAATTTAGTCTTTTAAATACGGAAGGTTATAGCCTAGGCTATAGCCTTACGATATTCCAAGTTAAAAATGCGTTTCTACAACCTTCATTTTTGGGCCCAAAGAAATCGTAAGGGGTTAACCTTACGATTTTTTCTGGTAAAAATTAAAGTTTAAAATTAAGCAATTTAGTCTTTTAAATACGGAAGGTTATAGCCTAGGCTATAGCCTTACGATATTCCACGTAAAAAATGCGTTTCTACAACCTTCATTTTTGGGCCCAAAAAAATCGTAAGGGGTTAAACCTTACGATTTTTTCTAGTAAAAATTAAAGTTTAAAAATAAGCAATTTAGTCTTCTAAATACGGACGGTTAGAGCCTAGGCTATAGCCTTACGATATTCCACGTAAAAAATGCGTTTCTACAACCTTCATTTTTGGGCCCAAAGAAATCGTAAGGGGTTAACCTTACGATTTTTTCTAGAAAAAATTAAAGTTTAAAATTAAGCAATTTAGTCTTCTAAATACGGAAGGTTAGAGCCTAGGCTATATATATATATATATATATCTATAATATAGCCTTACGATATTCCAAGTTAAAAATGCGTTTCTACAACCTTCATTTTTGGGCCCAAAAAAATCGTAAGGGTTTAACCTTACGATTTTTTCTAGTAAAAATTAAAGTTTAAAATTAAGCAATTTAGTCTTTTAAATACGGAAGGTTATAGCCTAGGCTATAGCCTTACGATATTCCACGTAAAAAATGCGTTTCTACAACCTTCATTTTTGGGCCCAAAGAAATCGTAAGGGGATAACCTTACGATTTTTTCTAGTAAAAATTAAAGTTTAAAATTAAGCAATTTAGTCTTTTAAATACGGAAGGTTATAGCCTAGGCTATAGCCTTACGATATTCCACGTAAAAATTGCGTTTCTACAACCTTCATTTTTGGGCCCAAAAAAATCGTAAGAGGTTAACCTTACGATTTTTTCTAGTAAAAATTAAAGTTTAAAATTAAGCAATTTAGTCTTTTAAATACGGAAGGTTATAGCCTAGGCTATAGCCTTACGATATTCCACGTAAAAAATGCGTTTCTACAACCTTTATTTTTGGGCCCAAAGAAATTGTAAGGGGTTAACCTTACGATTTCTTCTAGTAAAAATTAAAGTTCAAAATTTTGCAATTTAGTCTTTTAAATACGGAAGGTTATAGCCTAGGCTATAGCCTTACGATATTCCACGTAAAAAATGCGTTTCTACAACCTTCATTTTTGGGCCCAAAAAAATCGTAAGGGGTTAACCTTACGATTTTTTCTAGTAAAAATTAAAGTTTAAAATTAAGCAATTTAGTCTTTTAAATACGGAAGGTTATAGCCTAGGCTATAGCCTTACGATATTCCAAGTTAAAAATGCGTTTCTACAACCTTCATTTTTGGGCCCAAAAAAATCGTAAGGGGTCAACCTTACGATTTTTTCTAGTAAAAATTAAAGTTTAAAATTAAGCAATTTAGTCTTTTAAATACGGAAGGTTATAGCCTAGGCTATAGCCTTACGATATTCCACGTAAAAAATGCGTTTCTACAACCTTCATTTTTGGGCCCAAAAAAATCGTAAGGGGTTAACCTTACGATTTTTTCTAGTAAAAATTAAAGTTTAAAATTAAGCAATTTAGTCTTCTAAATACGGAAGGTTAGAGCCTAGGCTATAGCCTTACGATATTCCAAGTTAAAAATGCGTTTCTACAACCTTCATTTTTGGGCCCAAAGAAATCGTAAGGGGTTAACCTTACGATTTTTTCTAGTAAAAATTAAAGTTTAAAATTAAGCAATTTAGTCTTTTAAATACGGAAGGTTATAGCCTAGGCTATAGCCTTACGATATTCCACGTGAAAAATGCGTTTCTACAACCTTCATTTTTGGGCCCAAAAAAATCGTAAGGGTTTAACCTTACGATTTTTTCTAGTAAAAATTAAAGTTTAAAATTAAGCAATTTAGTCTTTTAAATACGGAAGGTTATAGCCTAGGCTATAGCCTTACGATATTCCACGTAAAAAATGCGTTTCTACAACCTTCATTTTTGGGCCCAAAGAAATCGTAAGGGGATAACCTTACGATTTTTTCTAGTAAAAATTAAAGTTTAAAATTAAGCAATTTAGTCTTTTAAATACGGAAGGTTATAGCCTAGGCTATAGCCTTACGATATTCCACGTAAAAAATGCGTTTCTACAACCTTCATTTTTGGGCCCAAAAAAATCGTAAGGGGTTAACCTTACGATTTTTTCTAGTAAAAATTAAAGTTTAAAATTAAGCAATTTAGTCTTTTAAATACGGAAGGTTATAGCCTAGGCTATAGCCTTACGATATTCCAAGTTAAAAATGCGTTTCTACAACCTTCATTTTTGGGCCCAAAAAAATCGTAAGGGGTCAACCTTACGATTTTTTCTAGTAAAAATTAAAGTTTAAAATTAAGCAATTTAGTCTTTTAAATACGGAAGGTTATAGCCTAGGCTATAGCCTTACGATATTCCACGTAAAAAATGCGTTTCTACAACCTTCATTTTTGGGCCCAAAAAAATCGTAAGGGGTTAACCTTACGATTTTTTCTAGTAAAAATTAAAGTTTAAAATTAAGCAATTTAGTCTTCTAAATACGGAAGGTTAGAGCCTAGGCTATAGCCTTACGATATTCCAAGTTAAAAATGCGTTTCTACAACCTTCATTTTTGGGCCCAAAGAAATCGTAAGGGGTTAACCTTACGATTTTTTCTAGTAAAAATTAAAGTTTAAAATTAAGCAATTTAGTCTTTTAAATACGGAAGGTTATAGCCTAGGCTATAGCCTTACGATATTCCACGTGAAAAATGCGTTTCTACAACCTTCATTTTTGGGCCCAAAAAAATCGTAAGGGTTTAACCTTACGATTTTTTCTAGTAAAAATTAAAGTTTAAAATTAAGCAATTTAGTCTTTTAAATACGGAAGGTTATAGCCTAGGCTATAGCCTTACGATATTCCACGTAAAAAATGCGTTTCTACAACCTTCATTTTTGGGCCCAAAGAAATCGTAAGGGGATAACCTTACGATTTTTTCTAGTAAAAATTAAAGTTTAAAATTAAGCAATTTAGTCTTCTAAATACGGAAGGTTAGAGCCTAGGCTATAGCCTTACGATATTCCACGTAAAAAATGCGTTTCTACAACCTTCATTTTTGGGCCCAAAGAAATCGTAAGGGGATAACCTTACGATTTTTTCTAGTAAAAATTAAAGTTTAAAATTAGGCAATTTAGTCTTTTAAATACGGAAGGTTATAGCCTAGGCTATAGCCTTACGATATTCCACGTAAAAAATGCGTTTCTACAACCTTTATTTTTGGGCCCAAAAAAATCGTAAGGGGTTAACCTTACGATTTTTTCTAGTAAAAATTAAAGTTTAAAATTAAGCAATTTAGTCTTTTAAATACGGAAGGTTATAGCCTAGGCTATAGCCTTACGATATTCCAAGTTAAAAATGCGTTTGTACAACCTTCATTTTTGGGCCCAAAGAAATCGTAAGGGGTTAACCTTACGATTTTTTCTAGTAAAAATTAAAGTTTAAAATTAAGCAATTTAGTCTTTTAAATACGGAAGGTTATAGCCTAGGCTATAGCCTTACGATATTCCACGTAAAAAATGCGTTTCTACAACCTTCATTTTTGGGCCCAAAAAAATCGTAAGGGGTTAACCCTACGATTTTTTCTAGTAAAAATTAAAGTTTAAAATTAAGCAATTTAGTCTTTTAAATACGGAAGGTTATAGCCTAGGCTATAGCCTTACGATATTCCACGTAAAAAATGCGTTTCTACAACCTTCATTTTTGGGCCCAAAAAAATTGTAAGGGGTTAACCTTACGATTTTTTCTAGTAAAAATTAAAGTTTAAAATTAAGCAATTTAGTCTTTTAAATACGGAAGGTTATAGCCTAGGCTATAGCCTTACGATATTCCACGTAAAAAATGCGTTTCTACAACCTTCATTTTTGGGCCCAAAGAAATCGTAAGGGGTTAACCTTACGATTTTTTCTAGTAAAAATTAAAGTTTAAAATTAAGCAATTTAGTCTTATAAATACGGAAGGTTATAGCCTAGGCTATAGCCTTACGATATTTCACGTAAAAAATGCGTTTCTACAACCTTCATTTTTGGGCCCAAAAAAATCGTAAGGGGTTAACCTTACGATTTTTTCTAGTAAAAATTAAAGTTTAAAATTAAGCAATTTAGTCTTTTAAATACGGAAGGTTATAGCCTAGGCTATAGCCTTACGATATTCCACGTAAAAAATGCGTTTCTACAACCTTCATTTTTGGGCCCAAAAAAATCGTAAGGGGTTAACCTTACGATTTTTTCTAGTAAAAATTAAAGTTTAAAATTAAGCAATTTAGTCTTTTAAATACGGAAGGTTATAGCCTAGGCTATAGCCTTACGATATTCCACGTAAAAAATGCGTTTCTACAACCTTCATTTTTGGGCCCAAAGAAATCGTAAGGGGTTAACCTTACGATTTTTTCTAGGAAAAATTAAAGTTTAAAATTAAGCAATTTAGTCTTTTAAATACGGAAGGTTATAGCCTAGGCTATAGCCTTACGATATTCCACGTAAAAAATGCGTTTCTACAACCTTCATTTTTGGGCCCAAAGAAATCGTAAGGGGTTAACCTTACGATTTTTTCTAGAAAAATTAAGTTTAAAATTTTGCAAATTAGTCTTTTAAATACGGAAGGTTATAGCCTAGGCTATAGCCTTACGATATTCCACGTAAAAAATGCGTTTCTACAACCTTCATTTTTAGGCCCAAAGAAATCGTAAGGGGATAACCTTACGATTTTTTCTAGTAAAAATTAAAGTTTAAAATTAAGCAATTTAGTCTTTTAAATACGGAAGGTTATAGCCTAGGCTATAGCCTTACGATATTCCACGTAAAAAATGCGTTTCTACAACCTTCATTTTTGGGCCCAAAGAAATCGTAAGGGGTTAACCTTACGATTTTTTCTAGTAAAAATTAAAGTTTAAAATTAAGCAATTTAGTCTTTTAAATACGGAAGGTTATAGCCTAGGCTATAGCCTTACGATATTCCACGTAAAAAATGCGTTTCTACAACCTTCATTTTTGGGCCCAAAGAAATCGTAAGGGGTTAACCTTACGATTTTTTCTAGTAAAAATTAAAGTTTAAAATTAAGCAATTTAGTCTTTTAAATACGGAAGGTTATAGCCTAGGCTATAGCCTTACGATATTCCACGTAAAAAATGCGTTTCTACAACCTTCATTTTTGGGCCCAAAAAAATCGTAAGGGGTTAACCTTACGATTTTTTCTAGTAAAAATTAAAGTTTAAAATTAAGCAATTTAGTCTTTTAAATACGGAAGGTTAGAGCCTAGGCTATAGCCTTACGATATTCCACGTAAAAAATGCGTTTCTACAACCTTCATTTTTGGGCCCAAAAAAATCGTAAGGGGTTAACCTTACGATTTTTTCTAGTAAAAATTAAAGTTTAAAATTAAGCAATTTAGTCTTTTAAATACGGAAGGTTATAGCCTAGGCTATAGCCTTACGATATTCCACGTAAAAAATGCGTTTCTACAACCTTCATTTTTGGGCCCAAAGAAATCGTAAGGGGTTAACCTTACGATTTTTTCTAGTAAAAATTAAAGTTTAAAATTAAGCAATTTAGTCTTTTAAATACGGAAGGTTATAGCCTAGGCTATAGCCTTACGATATTCCACGTAAAAAATGCGTTTCTACAACCTTCATTTTTGGGCCCAAAGAAATCGTAAGGGGTTAACCTTACGATTTTTTCTAGAAAAATTAAGTTTAAAATTTTGCAAATTAGTCTTTTAAATACGGAAGGTTATAGCCTAGGCTATAGCCTTACGATATTCCACGTAAAAAATGCGTTTCTACAACCTTCATTTTTGGGCCCAAAAAAATCGTAAGGGGTTAATCTTACGATTTTTTCTAGTAAAAATTAAAGTTTAAAATTAAGCAATTTAGTCTTTTAAATACGGAAGGTTATAGCCTAGGCTATAGCCTTACGATATTCCACGTAAAAAATGCGTTTCTACAACCTTCATTTTTGGGCCCAAAGAAATCGTAAGGGGTTAACCTTACGATTTTTTCGAGTAAAAATTCAAGTTTAAAATTAAGCAATTTAGTCTTTTAAATACGGAAGGTTATAGCCTAGGCTATAGCCTTACGATATTCCACGTAAAAAATGCGTTTCTACAACCTTCATTTTTGGGCCCAAAGAAATCGTAAGGGGTTAACCTTACGATTTTTTCTAGTAAAAATTAAAGTTTAAAATTTTGCAATTTAGTCTTCTAAATACGGAAGGTTAGAGCCTAGGCTATAGCCTTACGATATTCCACGTAAAAAATGCGTTTCTACAACCTTCATTTTTGGGCCCAAAGAAATCGTAAGGGGATAACCTTACGATTTTTTCTAGTAAAAATTAAAGTTTAAAATTAGGCAATTTAGTCTTTTAAATACGGAAGGTTATAGCCTAGGCTATAGCCTTACGATATTCCACGTAAAAAATGCGTTTCTACAACCTTCATTTTTGGGCCCAAAGAAATCGTAAGGGGTTAACCTTACGATTTTTTCGAGTAAAAATTCAAGTTTAAAATTTTGCAATTTATTCTTCTAAATACGGAAGGTTAGAGCCTAGGCTATAGCCTTACGATATTCCACGTAAAAAATGCGTTTCTACAACCTTCATTTTTGGGCCCAAAAAAATTGTAAGGGGTTAACCTTACGATTTTTTCTAGTAAAAATTAAAGTTTAAAATTAAGCAATTTAGTCTTTTAAATACGGAAGGTTATAGCCTAGGCTATAGCCTTACGATATTCCACGTAAAAAATGCGTTTCTACAACCTTCATTTTTGGGCCCAAAAAAATCGTAAGGGGTTAACCTTACGATTTTTTCGAGTAAAAATTCAAGTTTAAAATTTTGCAATTTATTCTTCTAAATACGGAAGGTTAGAGCCTAGGCTATAGCCTTACGATATTCCACGTAAAAAATGCGTTTCTACAACCTTCATTTTTGGGCCCAAAGAAATCGTAAGGGGATAACCTTACGATTTTTTCTAGTAAAAATTAAAGTTTAAAATTAAGCAATTTAGTCTTTTAAATACGGAAGGTTATAGCCTAGGCTATAGCCTTACGATATTCCACGTAAAAAATGCGTTTCTACAACCTTCATTTTTGGGCCCAAAGAAATCGTAAGGGGTTAACCTTACGATTTTTTCGAGTAAAAATTCAAGTTTAAAATTTTGCAATTTATTCTTCTAAATACGGAAGGTTAGAGCCTAGGCTATAGCCTTACGATATTCCACGTAAAAAATGCGTTTCTACAACCTTCATTTTTGGGCCCAAAAAAATTGTAAGGGGTTAACCTTACGATTTTTTCTAGTAAAAATTAAAGTTTAAAATTAAGCAATTTAGTCTTTTAAATACGGAAGGTTATAGCCTAGGCTATAGCCTTACGATATTCCACGTAAAAAATGCGTTTCTACAACCTTCATTTTTGGGCCCAAAAAAATCGTAAGGGGTTAACCTTACGATTTTTTCGAGTAAAAATTCAAGTTTAAAATTTTGCAATTTATTCTTCTAAATACGGAAGGTTAGAGCCTAGGCTATAGCCTTACGATATTCCACGTAAAAAATGCGTTTCTACAACCTTCATTTTTGGGCCCAAAGAAATCGTAAGGGGATAACCTTACGATTTTTTCTAGTAAAAATTAAAGTTTAAAATTAAGCAATTTAGTCTTTTAAATACGGAAGGTTATAGCCTAGGCTATAGCCTTACGATATTCCACGTAAAAAATGCGTTTCTACAACCTTCATTTTTGGGCCCAAAGAAATCGTAAGGGGTTAACCTTACGATTTTTTCGAGTAAAAATTCAAGTTTAAAATTTTGCAAATTAGTCTTTTAAATACGGAAGGTTAGAGCCTAGGCTATAGCCTTACGATATTCCACGTAAAAAATGCGTTTCTACAACCTTCATTTTTGGGCCCAAAAAAATCGTAAGGGGTTAACCTTACGATTTTTTCTAGTAAAAATTAAAGTTTTAAATTAAGCAATTTAGTCTTTTAAATACGGAAGGTTATAGCCTAGGCTATAGCCTTACGATATTCCACGTAAAAAATGCGTTTCTACAACCTTCATTTTTGGGCCCAAAGAAATCGTAAGGGGTTAACCTTACGATTTTTTCTAGTAAAAATTAAAGTTTAAAATTAAGCAATTTAGTCTTTTAAATACGGAAGGTTATAGCCTAGGCTATAGCCTTACGATATTCCACGTAAAAAATGCGTTTCTACAACCTTCATTTTTGGGCCCAAAGAAATCGTAAGGGGTTAACCTTACGATTTTTTCTAGAAAAATTAAGTTTAAAATTTTGCAAATTAGTCTTTTAAATACGGAAGGTTATAGCCTAGGCTATAGCCTTACGATATTCCACGTAAAAAATGCGTTTCTACAACCTTCATTTTTGGGCCCAAAAAAATCGTAAGGGGTTAATCTTACGATTTTTTCTAGTAAAAATTAAAGTTTAAAATTAAGCAATTTAGTCTTTTAAATACGGAAGGACATAGCCTAGGCTATAGCCTTACGATATTCCACGTAAAAAATGCGTTTCTACAACCTTCATTTTTGGGCCCAAAGAAATCGTAAGGGGTTAACCTTACGATTTTTTCGAGTAAAAATTCAAGTTTAAAATTAAGCAATTTAGTCTTTTAAATACGGAAGGTTATAGCCTAGGCTATAGCCTTACGATATTCCACGTAAAAAATGCGTTTCTACAACCTTCATTTTTGGGCCCAAAGAAATCGTAAGGGGTTAACCTTACGATTTTTTCTAGAAAAATTAAGTTTAAAATTTTGCAAATTAGTCTTTTAAATACGGAAGGTTATAGCCTAGGCTATAGCCTTACGATATTCCACGTAAAAAATGCGTTTCTACAACCTTCATTTTTGGGCCCAAAGAAATCGTAAGGGGTTAACCTTACGATTTTTTCTAGTAAAAAGTAAAGTTTAAAATTAGGCAATTTAGTCTTTTATATACGGAAGGTTAGAGCCTAGGCTATAGCCTTACGATATTCCACGTAAAAAATGCGTTTCTACAACCTTCATTTTTGGGCCCAAAGAAATCGTAAGGGGATAACCTTACGATTTTTTCTAGTAAAAAGTAAAGTTTAAAATTAGGCAATTTAGTCTTTTATATACGGAAGGTTATAGCCTAGGCTATAGCCTTACGATATTCCACGTAAAAAATGCGTTTCTACAACCTTCATTTTTGGGCCCAAAAAAATCGTAAGGGGTTAACCTTACGATTTTTTCGAGTAAAAATTAAAGTTTAAAATTAAGCAATTTAGTCTTTTAAATACGGAAGGTTATAGCCTAGGCTATAGCCTTACGATATTCCACGTAAAAAATGCGTTTCTACAACCTTTATTTTTGGGCCCAAAGAAATCGTAAGGGGTTAACCTTACGATTTTTTCTAGTAAAAATTAAAGTTCAAAATTTTGCAATTTAGTCTTTTAAATACGGAAGGTTATAGCCTAGGCTATAGCCTTACGATATTCCACGTACAAAATGCGTTTCTACAACCTTCATTTTTGGGCCCAAAAAAATCGTAAGGGGTTAACCCTACGATTTTTTCTAGTAAAAATTAAAGTTTAAAATTAAGCAATTTAGTCTTTTAAATACGGAAGGTTATAGCCTAGGCTATAGCCTTACGATATTCCACGTAAAAAATGCGTTTCTACAACCTTCATTTTTGGGCCCAAAGAAATCGTAAGGGGATAACCTTACGATTTTTTCTAGTAAAAATTAAAGTTTAAAATTAAGCAATTTAGTCTTTTAAATACGGAAGGTTATAGCCTAGGCTATAGCCTTACGATATTCCACGTAAAAAATGCGTTTCTACAACCTTCATTTTTGGGCCCAAAGAAATCGTAAGGGGATAACCTTACGATTTTTTCTAGTAAAAATTAAAGTTTAAAATTAAGCAATTTAGTCTTTTAAATACGGAAGGTTATAGCCTAGGCTATAGCCTTACGATATTCCACGTAAAAAATGCGTTTCTACAACCTTCATTTTTGGGCCCAAAGAAATCGTAAGGGGATAACCTTACGATTTTTTCTAGTAAAAATTAAAGTTTAAAATTAAGCAATTTAGTCTTTTAAATACGGAAGGTTATAGCCTAGGCTATAGCCTTACGATATTCCACGTAAAAAATGCGTTTCTACAACCTTCATTTTTGGGACCAAAAAAATCGTAAGGGGTTAACCTTACGATTTTTTCTAGTAAAAATTAAAGTTTAAAATTAAGCAATTTAGTCTTTTAAATACGGAAGGTTATAGCCTAGGCTATAGCCTTACGATATTCCACGTAAAAAATGCGTTTCTACAACCTTCATTTTTGGGCCCAAAGAAATCGTAAGGGGTTAACCTTACGATTTTTTCGAGTAAAAATTCAAGTTTAAAATTTTGCAATTTAGTCTTCTAAATACGGAAGGTTAGAGCCTAGGCTATAGCCTTACGATATTCCACGTATAAAATGCGTTTCTACAACCTTCATTTTTGGGCCCAAAGAAATCGTAAGGGGATAACCTTACGATTTTTTCTAGTAAAAATTAGAGTTTAAAATTAAGCAATTTAGTCTTTTAAATACGGAAGGTTATAGCCTAGGCTATAGCCTTACGATATTCCACGTAAAAAATGCGTTTCTACAACCTACATTTTAGGGCCCAAAAAAATCGTAAGGGGTTAACCTTACGATTTTTTCTAGTAAAAATTAAAGTTTAAAATTAAGCAATTTAGTCTTTTAAATACGGAAGGTTATAGCCTAGGCTATAGCCTTACGATATTCCACGTAAAAAATGCGTTTCTACAACCTTCATTTTTGGGCCCAAAAAAATCGTAAGGGGTTAACCCTACGATTTTTTCTAGTAAAAATTAAAGTTTAAAATTAAGCAATTTAGTCTTTTAAATACGGAAGGTTATAGCCTAGGCTATAGCCTTACGATATTCCACGTAAAAAATGCGTTTCTACAACCTTCATTTTTGGGCCCAAAAAAATCGTAAGGGGTTAACCCTACGATTTTTTCTAGTAAAAATTAAAGTTTAAAATTAAGCAATTTAGTCTTTTAAATACGGAAGGTTATAGCCTAGGCTATAGCCTTACGATATTCCACGTATAAAATGCGTTTCTACAACCTTCATTTTTGGGCCCAAAAAAATCGTAAGGGGTTAACCTTACGATTTTTTCTAGTAAAAATTAAAGTTTAAAATTAAGCAATTTAGTCTTTTAAATACGGAAGGTTATAGCCTAGGCTATAGCCTTACGATATTCCACGTAAAAAATGCGTTTCTACAACCTTCATTTTTGGGCCCAAAAAAATTGTAAGGGGTTAACCTTACGATTTTTTCTAGTAAAAATTAAAGTTTAAAATTAAGCAATTTAGTCTTTTAAATACGGAAGGTTATAGCCTAGGCTATAGCCTTACGATATTCCACGTATAAAATGCGTTTCTACAACCTTCATTTTTGGGCCCAAAAAAATCGTAAGGGGATAACCTTACGATTTTTTCTAGTAAAAATTAAAGTTTAAAATTAAGCAATTTAGTCTTTTAAATACGGAAGGTTATAGCCTAGGCTATAGCCTTACGATATTCCACGTAAAAAATGCGTTTCTACAACCTTCATTTTTGAGCCCAAAAAAATCGTAAGGGGTTAACCTTACGATTTTTTCTAGTAAAAATTAAAGTTTAAAATTAAGCAATTTAGTCTTTTAAATACGGAAGGTTATAGCCTAGGCTATAGCCTTACGATATTCCACGTAAAAAATGCGTTTCTACAACCTTCATTTTTGAGCCCAAAAAAATCGTAAGGAGTTAACCTTACGATTTTTTCTAGTAAAAATTAAAGTTTAAAATTAAGCAATTTAGTCTTTTAAATACGGAAGGTTATAGCCTAGGCTATAGCCTTACGATATTCCACGTAAAAAATGCGTTTCTACAACCTTCATTTTAGGGCCCAAAAAAATCGTTAGGGGTTAACGTTACGATTTTTTCTAGTAAAAATTAAAGTTTAAAATTAAGCAATTTAGTCTTTTAAATACGGAAGGTTATAGCCTAGGCTATAGCCTTACGATATTCCACGTAAAAAATGCGTTTCTACAACCTTCATTTTTGGGCCCAAAAAAATCGTAAGGGGTTAACCTTACGATTTTTTCTAGTAAAAATTAAAGTTTAAAATTAAGCAATTTAGTCTTTTAAATACGGAAGGTTATAGCCTAGACTATAGCCTTACGATATTCCAAGTTAAAAATGCGTTTCTTCAACCTTCATTTTTGGGCCCAAAGAAATCGTAAGGGGTTAACCTTACGATTTTTTCTAGTAAAAATTAAAGTTTAAAATTTTGCAAATTAGTCTTTTAAATACGGAAGGTTATAGCCTAGGCTATAGCCTTACGATATTACACGTAAAAAATGCGTTTCTACAACCTTCATTTTTGATCCCAAAAAAATCGTAAGGGGTTAACCTTACGATTTTTTCTAGTAAAAATTAAAGTTTAAAATTAAGCAATTTAGTCTTTTAAATACGGAAGGTTATAGCCTAGGCTATAGCCTTACGATATTCCACGTAAAAAATGCGTTTCTACAACCTTCATTTTTGGGCCCAAAAAAACCGTAAGGGGTTAACCTTACGATTTTTTCTAGTAAAAATTAAAGTTTAAAATTAAGCAATTTAGTCTTTTAAATACGGAAGGTTATAGCCTAGACTATAGCCTTACGATATTCCAAGTTAAAAATGCGTTTCTTCAACCTTCATTTTTGGGCCCAAAGAAATCGTAAGGGGTTAACCTTACGATTTTTTCTAGTAAAAATTAAAGTTTAAAATTTTGCAAATTAGTCTTTTAAATACGGAAGGTTATAGCCTAGGCTATAGCCTTACGATATTACACGTAAAAAATGCGTTTCTACAACCTTCATTTTTGATCCCAAAAAAATCGTAAGGGGTTAACCTTACGATTTTTTCTAGTAAAAATTAAAGTTTAAAATTAAGCAATTTAGTCTTTTAAATACGGAAGGTTATAGCCTAGGCTATAGCCTTACGATATTCCACGTAAAAAATGCGTTTCTACAACCTTCATTTTTGGGCCCAAAAAAATCGTAAGGGGTTAACCTTACGATTTTTTCTAGTAAAAATTAAAGTTTAAAATTAAGCAATTTAGTCTTTTAAATACGGAAGGTTATAGCCTAGGCTATAGCCTTACGATATTCCACGTAAAAAATGCGTTTCTACAACCTTCATTTTTGGGCCCAAAAAAATCGTAAGGGGTTAACCTTACGATTTTTTCTAGTAAAAATTAAAGTTTAAAATTAAGCAATTTAGTCTTTTAAATACGGAAGGTTATAGCCTAGGCTATAGCCTTACGATAATCCACGTAAAAAATGCGTTTCTACAACCTTCATTTTTGGGCCCAAAAAAATCGTAAGGGGTTAACCTTACGATTTTTTCTAGTAAAAATAAAGTTTAAAATTAAGCAATTTAGTCTTTTAAATACGGAAGGTTATAGCCTAGGCTATAGCCTTACGATATTCCACGTAAAAAATGCGTTTCTACAACCTTCATTTTTGGGCCCAAAGAAATCGTAAGGGGTTAACCTTACGATTTTTTCGAGTAAAAATTCAAGTTTAAAATTTTGCAATTTAGTCTTCTAAATACGGAAGGTTAGAGCCTAGGCTATAGCCTTACGATATTCCACGTAAAAAATGCGTTTCTACAACCTTCATTTTTGGGCCCAAAGAAATCGTAAGGGGTTAACCTTACGATTTTTTCGAGTAAAAATTCAAGTTTAAAATTTTGCAATTTAGTCTTTTAAATACGGAAGGTTATAGCCTAGGCTATAGCCTTACGATATTCCACGTAAAAAATGCGTTTCTACAACCTTCATTTTTGAGCCCAAAAAAATCGTAAGGGGTTAACCTTACAATTTTTTCTAGTAAAAATTAAAGTTTAAAATTAAGCAATTTAGTCTTTTAAATACGGAAGGTTATAGCCTAGGCTATAGCCTTACGATATTCCACGTAAAAAATGCGTTTCTACAACCTTCATTTTAGGGCCCAAAAAAATCGTAAGGGGTTAACCTTACGATTTTTTCTAGTAAAAATTAAAGTTTAAAATTAAGCAATTTAGTCTTTTAAATACGGAAGGTTATAGCCTAGGCTATAGCCTTACGATATTCCACGTAAAAAATGCGTTTCTACAACCTTCATTTTTGGGCCCAAAGAAATCGTAAGGGGATAACCTTACGATTTTTTCTAGTAAAAATTAAAGTTTAAAATTAAGCAATTTAGTCTTTTAAATACGGAAGGTTATAGCCTAGGCTATAGCCTTACGATATTCCAAGTTAAAAATCCGTTTCTACAACCTTCATTTTTGGGCCCAAAGAAATCGTAAGGGGTTAACCTTACGATTTTTTCTAGTAAAAATTAAAGTTTAAAATTAAGCAATTTAGTCTTTTAAATACGGAAGGTTATAGCCTAGGCTATAGCCTTACGATAATCCACGTAAAAAATGCGTTTCTACAACCTTCATTTTTGGGCCCAAAAAAATCGTAAGGGGTTAACCTTACGATTTTTTCTAGTAAAAATTAAAGTTTAAAATTAAGCAATTTAGTCTTTTAAATACGGAAGGTTATAGCCTAGGCTATAGCCTTACGATATTCCACGTAAAAAATGCGTTTCTACAACCTTCATTTTTGGGCCCAAAGAAATCGTAAGGGGTTAACCTTACGATTTTTTCTAGTAAAAATTAAAGTTTAAATTAAGCAATTTAGTCTTTTAAATACGGAAGGTTATAGCCTAGGCTATAGCCTTACGATATTCCACGTAAAAAATGCGTTTCTACAACCTTCATTTTTGGGCCCAAAAAAATCGTAAGGGGTTAACCTTACGATTTTTTCTAGTAAAAATTAAAGTTTAAAATTAAGCAATTTAGTCTTTTAAATACGGAAGGTTATAGCCTAGGCTATAGCCTTACGATATTCCACGTAAAAAATGCGTTTCTACAACCTTCATTTTTGGGCCCAAAAAAATCGTAAGGGGTTAACCTTACGATTTTTTCTAGTAAAAATTAAAGTTTAAAATTAAGCAATTTAGTCTTTTAAATACGGAAGGTTATAGCCTAGGCTATAGCCTTACGATATTCCACGTAAAAAATGCGTTTCTACAAACTTCATTTTTGGGCCCAAAAAATCGTAAGGGGTTAACCTTACGATTTTTTCTAGTAAAAATTAAAGTTTAAAATTAAGCAATTTAGTCTTTTAAATACGGAAGGTTATAGCCTAGGCTATAGCCTTACGATATTCCACGTAAAAAATGCGTTTCTACAACCTTCATTTTTGGGCCCAAAAAAATCGTAAGGGGTTAACCTTACGATTTTTTCTAGTAAAAATTAAAGTTTAAAATTAAGCAATTTAGTCTTTTAAATACGGAAGGTTATAGCCTAGGCTATAGCCTTACGATATTCCACGTAAAAAATGCGTTTCTACAACCTTCATTTTTGGGCCCAAAAAAATCGTAAGGGGTTAACCTTACGATTTTTTCTAGTAAAAATTAAAGTTTAAAATTAAGCAATTTAGTCTTTTAAATACGGAAGGTTATAGCCTAGGCTATAGCCTTACGATATTCCGAGTTAAAAATGCGTTTCTACAACCTTCATTTTTGGGCCCAAAGAAATCGTAAGGGGTTAACCTTACGATTTTTTCTAGTAAAAATTAAAGTTTAAAATTAAGCAATTTAGTCTTTTAAATACGGAAGGTTATAGCCTAGGCTATAGCCTTACGATATTCCACGTAAAAAATGCGTTTCTACAACCTTCATTTTTGGGCCCAAAAAAATCGTAAGGGGTTAACCTTACGATTTTTTCTAGTAAAAATTAAAGTTTAAAATTAAGCAATTTAGTCTTTTAAATACGGAAGGTTATAGCCTAGGCTATAGCCTTACGATATTCCACGTAAAAAATGCGTTTCTACAACCTTCATTTTTGGGCCCAAAGAAATCGTAAGGGGATAACCTTACGATTTTTTCTAGTAAAAATTAAAGTTTAAAATTAAGCAATTTAGTCTTTTAAATACGGGAGGTTATAGCCTAGGCTATAGCCTTACGATATTCCACGTAAAAAATGCGTTTCTACAACCTTCATTTTTGAGCCCAAAAAAATCGTAAGGGGTTAACCTTACGATTTTTTCTAGTAAAAATTAAAGTTTAAAATTAAGCAATTTAGTCTTTTAAATACGGAAGGTTATAGCCTAGGCTATAGCCTTACGATATTCCACGTAAAAAATGCGTTTCTACAACCTTCATTTTTGGGCCCAAAAAAATCGTAAGGGGTTAACCTTACGATTTTTTCTAGTAAAAATTAAAGTTTAAAATTAAGCAATTTAGTCTTTTAAATACGGAAGGTTATAGCCTAGGCTATAGCCTTACGATATTCCACGTAAAAAATGCGTTTCTACAACCTTCATTTTTGGGCCCAAAGAAATCGTAAGGGGATAACCTTACGATTTTTTCTAGTAAAAATTAAAGTTTAAAATTAAGCAATTTAGTCTTTTAAATACGGAAGGTTATAGCCTAGGCTATAGCCTTACGATATTCCACGTAAAAAATGCGTTTCTACAACCTTCATTTTTGGGCCCAAAAAAATCGTAAGGGGTTAACCTTACGATTTTTTCTAGTAAAAATTAAAGTTTAAAATTAAGCAATTTAGTATTTTAAATACGGAAGGTTATAGCCTAGGCTATAGCCTTACGATACTCCACGTAAAAAATGCGTTTCTACAACCTTCATTTTTGATCCCAAAAAAATCGTAAGGGGTTAACCTTACGATTTTTTCTAGTAAAAATTAAAGTTTAAAATTAAGCAATTTAGTCTTTTAAATACGGAAGGTTATAGCCTAGGCTATAGCCTTACGATATTCCACGTAAAAAATGCGTTTCTACAACCTTCATTTTTGGGCCCAAAAAAATCGTACGGGGTTAACCTTACGATTTTTTCTAGTAAAAATTAAAGTTTAAAATTAAGCAATTTAGTCTTTTAAATACGGAAGGTTATAGCCTAGGCTATAGCCTTACGATATTCCACGTAAAAAATGCGTTTCTACAACCTTCATTTTTGGGCCCAAAAAAATCGTAAGGGGTTAACCTTACGATTTTTTCTAGTAAAAATTAAAGTTTAAAATTAAGCAATTTAGTCTTTTAAATACGGAAGGTTATAGCCTAGGCTATAGCCTTACGATATTCCACGTAAAAAATGCGTTTCTACAACCTTCATTTTTGGGCCCAAAAAAATCGTAAGGGGTTAACCTTACGATTTTTTCTAGTAAAAATTAAAGTTTAAAATTAAGCAATTTAGTCTTTTAAATACGGAAGGTTATAGCCTAGGCTATAGCCTTACGATATTCCACGTAAAAAATGCGTTTCTACAACCTTCATTTTTGGGCCCAAAAAAATCGTAAGGGGTTAACCTTACGATTTTTTCTAGTAAAAATTAAAGTTTAAAATTAAGCAATTTAGTCTTTTAAATACGGAAGGTTATAGCCTAGGCTATAGCCTTACGATATTCCACGTAAAAACTGCGTTTCTACAACCTTCATTTTTGGGCCCAAAAAAATCGTAAGGGGTTAACCTTACGATTTTTTCTAGTAAAAATTAAAGTTTAAAATTAAGCAATTTAGTCTTTTAAATACGGAAGGTTATAGCCTAGGCTATAGCCTTACGATATTCCACGTAAAAAATGCGTTTCTACAACCTTCATTTTTGGGCCCAAAAAAATCGTAAGGGGTTAACCTTACGATTTTTTCTAGTAAAAATTAAAGTTTAAAATTAAGCAATTTAGTATTTTAAATACGGAAGGTTATAGCCTAGGCTATAGCCTTACGATATTCCACGTAAAAAATGCGTTTCTACAACCTTCATTTTTGATCCCAAAAAAATCGTAAGGGGTTAACCTTACGATTTTTTCTAGTAAAAATTAAAGTTTAAAATTAAGCAATTTAGTCTTTTAAATACGGAAGGTTATAGCCTAGGCTATAGCCTTACGATATTCCACGTAAAAAATGCGTTTCTACAACCTTCATTTTTGGGCCCAAAGAAATCGTAAGGGGATAACCTTACGATTTTTTCTAGTAAAAATTAAAGTTTAAAATTAAGCAATTTAGTCTTTTAAATACGGAAGGTTATAGCCTAGGCTATAGCCTTACGATATTCCACGTAAAAAATGCGTTTCTACAACCTTCATTTTTGGGCCCAAAAAAATCGTAAGGGGTTAACCTTACGATTTTTTCTAGTAAAAATTAAAGTTTAAAATTAAGCAATTTAGTCTTTTAAATACGGAAGGTTATAGCCTAGGCTATAGCCTTACGATATTCCACGTAAAAAATGCGTTTCTACAACCTTCATTTTTGGGCCCAAAAAAATCGTAAGGGGTTAACCTTACGATTTTTTCTAGTAAAAATTAAAGTTTAAAATTAAGCAATTTAGTCTTTTAAATACGGAAGGTTATAGCCTAGGCTATAGCCTTACGATATTCCACGTAAAAACTGCGTTTCTACAACCTTCATTTTTGGGCCCAAAAAAATCGTAAGGGGTTAACCTTACGATTTTTTCTAGTAAAAATTAAAGTTTAAAATTAAGCAATTTAGTCTTTTAAATACGGAAGGTTATAGCCTAGGCTATAGCCTTACGATATTCCACGTAAAAAATGCGTTTCTACAACCTTCATTTTTGGGCCCAAAAAAATCGTAAGGGGTTAACCTTACGATTTTTTCTAGTAAAAATTAAAGTTTAAAATTAAGCAATTTAGTCTTTTAAATACGGAAGGTTATAGCCTAGGCTATAGCCTTACGATATTCCACGTAAAAAATGCGTTTCTACAACCTTCATTTTTGGGCCCAAAAAAATCGTAAGGGGTTAACCTTACGATTTTTTCTAGTAAAAATTAAAGTTTAAAATTAAGCAATTTAGTCTTTTAAATACGGAAGGTTATAGCCTAGGCTATAGCCTTACGATATTCCACGTAAAAAATGCGTTTCTACAACCTTCATTTTTGGGCCCAAAAAAATCATAAGGGGTTAACCTTACGATTTTTTCTAGTAAAAATTAAAGTTTAAAATTAAGCAATTTAGTCTTTTAAATACGGAAGGTTATAGCCTAGGCTATAGCCTTACGATATTCCACGTAAAAAATGCGTTTCTACAACCTTCATTTTTGGGCCCAAAGAAATCGTAAGGGGATAACCTTACGATTTTTTCTAGTAAAAATTAAAGTTTAAAATTAAGCAATTTAGTCTTTTAAATACGGAAGGTTATAGCCTAGGCTATAGCCTTACGATATTCCACGTAAAAAATGCGTTTCTACAACCTTCATTTTTGGGCCCAAAAAAATCGTAAGGGGTTAACCTTACGATTTTTTCTAGTAAAAATTAAAGTTTAAAATTAAGCAATTTAGTATTTTAAATACGGAAGGTTATAGCCTAGGCTATAGCCTTACGATACTCCACGTAAAAAATGCGTTTCTACAACCTTCATTTTTGATCCCAAAAAAATCGTAAGGGGTTAACCTTACGATTTTTTCTAGTAAAAATTAAAGTTTAAAATTAAGCAATTTAGTCTTTTAAATACGGAAGGTTATAGCCTAGGCTATAGCCTTACGATATTCCACGTAAAAAATGCGTTTCTACAACCTTCATTTTTGGGCCCAAAAAAATCGTAAGGGGTTAACCTTACGATTTTTTCTAGTAAAAATTAAAGTTTAAAATTAAGCAATTTAGTCTTTTAAATACGAAAGGTTATAGCCTAGGCTATAGCCTTACGATATTCCACGTAAAAAATGCGTTTCTACAACCTTCATTTTTGGGCCCAAAAAAATCGTAAGGGGTTAACCTTACGATTTTTTCTAGTAAAAATTAAAGTTTAAAATTAAGCAATTTAGTCTTTTAAATACGGAAGGTTATAGCCTAGGCTATAGCCTTACGATATTCCACGTAAAAAATGCGTTTCTACAACCTTCATTTTTGGGCCCAAAAAAATCGTAAGGGGTTAACCTTACGATTTTTTCTAGTAAAAATTAAAGTTTAAAATTAAGCAATTTAGTCTTTTAAATACGGAAGGTTATAGCCTAGGCTATAGCCTTACGATATTCCACGTAAAAAATGCGTTTCTACAACCTTCATTTTTGGGCCCAAAAAAATCGTAAGGGGTTAACCTTACGATTTTTTCTAGTAAAAATTAAAGTTTAAAATTAAGCAATTTAGTCTTTTAAATACGGAAGGTTATAGCCTAGGCTATAGCCTTACGATATTCCACGTAAAAACTGCGTTTCTACAACCTTCATTTTTGGGCCCAAAAAAATCGTAAGGGGTTAACCTTACGATTTTTTCTAGTAAAAATTAAAGTTTAAAATTAAGCAATTTAGTCTTTTAAATACGGAAGGTTATAGCCTAGGCTATAGCCTTACGATATTCCACGTAAAAAATGCGTTTCTACAACCTTCATTTTTGGGCCCAAAAAATTCGTAAGGGGTTAACCTTACGATTTTTTCTAGTAAAAATTAAAGTTTAAAATTAAGCAATTTAGTCTTTTAAATACGGAAGGTTATAGCCTAGGCTATAGCCTTACGATATTCCACGTAAAAAATGCGTTTCTACAACCTTCATTTTTGGGCCCAAAAAAATCGTAAGGGGTTAACCTTACGATTTTTTCTAGTAAAAATTAAAGTTTAAAATTAAGCAATTTAGTCTTTTAAATACGGAAGGTTATAGCCTAGGCTATAGCCTTACGATATTCCACGTAAAAAATGCGTTTCTACAACCTTCATTTTTGGGCCCAAAAAAATCATAAGGGGTTAACCTTACAATTTTTTCTAGTAAAAATTAAAGTTTAAAATTAAGCAATTTAGTCTTTTAAATACGGAAGGTTATAGCCTAGGCTATAGCCTTACGATATTCCACGTAAAAAATGCGTTTCTACAACCTTCATTTTTGGGCCCAAAAAAATCGTAAGGGGTTAACCTTACGATTTTTTCTAGTAAAAATTAAAGTTTAAAATTAAGCAATTTAGTATTTTAAATACGGAAGGTTATAGCCTAGGCTATAGCCTTACGATATTCCACGTAAAAAATGCGTTTCTACAACCTTCATTTTTGATCCCAAAAAAATCGTAAGGGGTTAACCTTACGATTTTTTCTAGTAAAAATTAAAGTTTAAAATTAAGCAATTTAGTCTTTTAAATACGGAAGGTTATAGCCTAGGCTATAGCCTTACGATATTCCACGTAAAAAATGCGTTTCTACAACCTTCATTTTTGGGCCCAAAGAAATCGTAAGGGGATAACCTTACGATTTTTTCTAGTAAAAATTAAAGTTTAAAATTAAGCAATTTAGTCTTTTAAATACGGAAGGTTATAGCCTAGGCTATAGCCTTACGATATTCCACGTAAAAAATGCGTTTCTACAACCTTCATTTTTGGGCCCAAAGAAATCGTAAGGGGATAACCTTACGATTTTTTCTAGTAAAAATTAAAGTTTAAAATTAAGCAATTTAGTCTTTTAAATACGGAAGGTTATAGCCTAGGCTATAGCCTTACGATATTCCACGTAAAAAATGCGTTTCTACAACCTTCATTTTTGGGCCCAAAAAAATCGTAAGGGGTTAACCTTACGATTTTTTCTAGTAAAAATTAAAGTTTAAAATTAAGCAATTTAGTATTTTAAATACGGAAGGTTATAGCCTAGGCTATAGCCTTACGATATTCCACGTAAAAAATGCGTTTCTACAACCTTCATTTTTGATCCCAAAAAAATCGTAAGGGGTTAACCTTACGATTTTTTCTAGTAAAAATTAAAGTTTAAAATTAAGCAATTTAGTCTTTTAAATACGGAAGGTTATAGCCTAGGCTATAGCCTTACGATATTCCACGTAAAAAATGCGTTTCTACAACCTTCATTTTTGGGCCCAAAAAAATCGTAAGGGTAAACCTTACGATTTTTTCTAGTAAAAATTAAAGTTTAAAATTAAGCAATTTAGTCTTTTAAATACGGAAGGTTATAGCCTAGGCTATAGCCTTACGATATTCCACGTAAAAAATGCGTTTCTACAACCTTCATTTTTGGGCCCAAAAAAATCGTAAGGGGTTAACCTTACGATTTTTTCTAGTAAAAATTAAAGTTTAAAATTAAGCAATTTAGTCTTTTAAATACGGAAGGTTGAAGCCTAGGCTATAGCCTTACGATATTCCACGTAAAAAATGCGTTTCTACAACCTTCATTTTTGGGCCCAAAAAAATCGTAAGGGGTTAACCTTACGATTTTTTATAGTAAAAATTAAAGTTTAAAATTAAGCAATTTAGTCTTTTAAATACGGAAGGTTATAGCCTAGGCTATAGCCTTACGATATTCCACGTAAAAAATGCGTTTCTACAACCTTCATTTTTGGGCCCAAAAAAATCGTAAGGGGTTAACCTTACGATTTTTTCTAGTAAAAATTAAAGTTTAAAATCAAGCAATTTAGTCTTTTAAATACGGAAGGTTATAGCCTAGGCTATAGCCTTACGATATTCCACGTAAAAAATGCGTTTCTACAACCTTCATTTTTGGGCCCAAAAAAATCGTAAGGGGTTAACCTTACGATTTTTTCTAGTAAAAATTAAAGTTTAAAATTAAGCAATTTAGTCTTTTAAATACGGAAGGTTATAGCCTAGGCTATAGCCTTACGATATTCCACGTAAAAACTGCGTTTCTACAACCTTCATTTTTGGGCCCAAAAAAATCGTAAGGGGTTAACCTTACGATTTTTTCTAGTAAAAATTAAAGTTTAAAATTAAGCAATTTAGTCTTTTAAATACGGAAGGTTATAGCCTAGGCTATAGCCTTACGATATTCCACGTAAAAAATGCGTTTCTACAACCTTCATTTTTGGGCCCAAAAAAATCGTAAGGGGTTAACCTTACGATTTTTTCTAGTAAAAATTAAAGTTTAAAATTAAGCAATTTAGTCTTTTAAATACGGAAGGTTATAGCCTAGGCTATAGCCTTACGATATTCCACGTAAAAAATGCGTTTCTACAACCTTCATTTTTGGGCCCAAAAAAATCGTAAGGGGTTAACCTTACGATTTTTTCTAGTAAAAATTAAAGTTTAAAATTAAGCAATTTAGTCTTTTAAATACGGAAGGTTATAGCCTAGGCTATAGCCTTACGATATTCCACGTAAAAAATGCGTTTCTACAACCTTCATTTTTGGGCCCAAAAAAATCATAAGGGGTTAACCTTACGATTTTTTCTAGTAAAAATTAAAGTTTAAAATTAAGCAATTTAGTCTTTTAAATACGGAAGGTTATAACCTAGGCTATAGCCTTACGATATTCCACGTAAAAAATGCGTTTCTACAACCTTCATTTTAGGGCCCAAAAAAATCGTAAGGGGTTAACCTTACGATTTTTTCTAGTAAAAATTAAAGTTTAAAATTAAGCAATTTAGTCTTTTAAATACGGAAGGTTATAGCCTAGGCTATAGCCTTACGATATTCCACGTAAAAAATGCGTTTCTACAACCTTCATTTTAGGGCCCAAAAAAATCGTAAGGGGTTAACCTTACGATTTTTTCTAGTAAAAATTAAAGTTTAAAATTAAGCAATTTAGTCTTTTAAATACGGAAGGTTATAGCCTAGGCTATAGCCTTACGATATTCCACGTAAAAAATGCGTTTCTACAACCTTCATTTTTGGGCCCAAAGAAATCGTAAGGGGATAACCTTACGATTTTTTCTAGTAAAAATTAAAGTTTAAAATTAAGCAATTTAGTCTTTTAAATACGGAAGGTTATAGCCTAGGCTATAGCCTTACGATATTCCACGTAAAAAATGCGTTTCTACAACCTTCATTTTTGGGCCCAAAAAATCGTAAGGGGTTAACCTTACGATTTTTTCTAGTAAAAATTAAAGTTTAAAATTAAGCAATTTAGTCTTTTAAATACGGAAGGTTATAGCCTAGGCTATAGCCTTACGATATTCCACGTAAAAAATGCGTTTCTACAACCTTCATTTTTGAGCCCAAAAAAATCGTAAGGGGTTAACCTTACGATTTTTTCTAGTAAAAATTAAAGTTTAAAATTAAGCAATTTAGTCTTTTAAATACGGAAGGTTATAGCCTAGGCTATAGCCTTACGATATTCCACGTAAAAAATGCGTTTCTACAACCTTCATTTTTGGGCCCAAAAAATCGTAAGGGGTTAACCTTACGATTTTTTCTAGTAAAAATTAAAGTTTAAAATTAAGCAATTTAGTCTTTTAAATACGGAAGGTTATAGCCTAGGCTATAGCCTTACGATATTCCACGTAAAAAATGCGTTTCTACAACCTTCATTTTTGGGCCCAAAAAAATCGTAAGGGGTTAACCTTACGATTTTTTCTAGTAAAAATTAAAGTTTAAAATTAAGCAATTTAGTCTTTTAAATACGGAAGGTTATAGCCTAGGCTATAGCCTTACGATATTCCACGTAAAAAATGCGTTTCTACAACCTTCATTTTTGGGCCCAAAAAAATCGTAAGGGGTTAACCTTACGATTTTTTCTAGTAAAAATTAAAGTTTAAAATTAAGCAATTTAGTCTTTTAAATACGGAAGGTTATAGCCTAGGCTATAGCCTTACGATATTCCAAGTTAAAAATGCGTTTCTACAACCTTCATTTTTGGGCCCAAAGAAATCGTAAGGGGTTAACCTTACGATTTTTTCTAGTTAAAATTAAAGTTTAAAATTAAGCAATTTAGTCTTTTAAATACGGAAGGTTATAGCCTAGGCTATAGCCTCACGATATTCCACGTAAAAAATGCGTTTCTACAACCTTCATTTTTGGGCCCAAAAAAATCGTAAGGGGTTAACCTTACGATTTTTTCTAGTAAAAATTAAAGTTTAAAATTAAGCAATTTAGTCTTTTAAATACGGAAGGTTATAGCCTAGGCTATAGCCTTACGATATTCCACGTAAAAAATGCGTTTCTACAACCTTCATTTTAGGGCCCAAAAAAATCGTAAGGGGTTAACCTTACGATTTTTTCTAGTAAAAATTAAAGTTTAAAATTAAGCAATTTAGTCTTTTAAATACGGAAGGTTATAGCCTAGGCTATAGCCTTACGATATTCCACGTAAAAAATGCGTTTCTACAACCTTCATTTTAGGGCCCAAAAAAATCGTAAGGGGTTAACCTTACGATTTTTTCTAGTAAAAATTAAAGTTTAAAATTAAGCAATTTAGTCTTTTAAATACGGAAGGTTATAGCCTAGGCTATAGCCTTACGATATTCCACGTAAAAAATGCGTTTCTACAACCTTCATTTTTGGGCCCAAAGAAATCGTAAGGGGATAACCTTACGATTTTTTCTAGTAAAAATTAAAGTTTAAAATTAAGCAATTTAGTCTTTTAAATACGGGAGGTTATAGCCTAGGCTATAGCCTTACGATATTCCACGTAAAAAATGCGTTTCTACAACCTTCATTTTTGAGCCCAAAAAAATCGTAAGGGGTTAACCTTACGATTTTTTCTAGTAAAAATTAAAGTTTAAAATTAAGCAATTTAGTCTTTTAAATACGGAAGGTTATAGCCTAGGCTATAGCCTTACGATATTCCACGTAAAAAATGCGTTTCTACAACCTTCATTTTTGGGCCCAAAAAAATCGTAAGGGGTTAACCTTACGATTTTTTCTAGTAAAAATTAAAGTTTAAAATTAAGCAATTTAGTCTTTTAAATACGGAAGGTTATAGCCTAGGCTATAGCCTTACGATATTCCACGTAAAAAATGCGTTTCTACAACCTTCATTTTTGGGCCCAAAGAAATCGTAAGGGGATAACCTTACGATTTTTTCTAGTAAAAATTAAAGTTTAAAATTAAGCAATTTAGTCTTTTAAATACGGAAGGTTATAGCCTAGGCTATAGCCTTACGATATTCCACGTAAAAAATGCGTTTCTACAACCTTCATTTTTGGGCCCAAAGAAATCGTAAGGGGATAACCTTACGATTTTTTCTAGTAAAAATTAAAGTTTAAAATTAAGCAATTTAGTCTTTTAAATACGGGAGGTTATAGCCTAGGCTATAGCCTTACGATATTCCACGTAAAAAATGCGTTTCTACAACCTTCATTTTTGAGCCCAAAAAAATCGTAAGGGGTTAACCTTACGATTTTTTCTAGTAAAAATTAAAGTTTAAAATTAAGCAATTTAGTCTTTTAAATACGGAAGGTTATAGCCTAGGCTATAGCCTTACGATATTCCACGTAAAAAATGCGTTTCTACAACCTTCATTTTTGGGCCCAAAAAAATCGTAAGGGGTTAACCTTACGATTTTTTCTAGTAAAAATTAAAGTTTAAAATTAAGCAATTTAGTCTTTTAAATACGGAAGGTTATAGCCTAGGCTATAGCCTTACGATATTCCACGTAAAAAATGCGTTTCTACAACCTTCATTTTTGGGCCCAAAGAAATCGTAAGGGGATAACCTTACGATTTTTTCTAGTAAAAATTAAAGTTTAAAATTAAGCAATTTAGTCTTTTAAATACGGAAGGTTATAGCCTAGGCTATAGCCTTACGATATTCCACGTAAAAAATGCGTTTCTACAACCTTCATTTTTGGGCCCAAAAAAATCGTAAGGGGTTAACCTTACGATTTTTTCTAGTAAAAATTAAAGTTTAAAATTAAGCAATTTAGTCTTTTAAATACGGAAGGTTATAGCCTAGGCTATAGCCTTACGATATTCCACGTAAAAAATGCGTTTCTACAACCTTCATTTTTGGGCCCAAAAAAATCGTAAGGGGTTAACCTTACGATTTTTTCTAGTTAAAATTAAAGTTTAAAATTAAGCAATTTAGTCTTTTAAATACGGAAGGTTATAGCCTAGGCTATAGCCTCACGATATTCCACGTAAAAAATGCGTTTCTACAACCTTCATTTTTGGGCCCAAAAAAATCGTAAGGGGTTAACCTTACGATTTTTTCTAGTAAAAATTAAAGTTTAAAATTAAGCAATTTAGTCTTTTAAATACGGAAGGTTATAGCCTAGGCTATAGCCTTACGATATTCCACGTAAAAAATGCGTTTCTACAACCTTCATTTTAGGGCCCAAAAAAATCGTAAGGGGTTAACCTTACGATTTTTTCTAGTAAAAATTAAAGTTTAAAATTAAGCAATTTAGTCTTT
The DNA here is from genome assembly GCA_950108345.1 of Malthinus flaveolus. Lineage (NCBI taxonomy): Eukaryota > Metazoa > Arthropoda > Insecta > Coleoptera > Cantharidae > Malthinus > Malthinus flaveolus. Next base: position 7,100,454 of record OX467289.1, on the reverse strand, counting down.
TAAATACGGAAGGTTATAGCCTAGGCTATAGCCTTACGATATTCCACGTAAAAAATGCGTTTCTACAACCTTCATTTTAGGGCCCAAAAAAATCGTAAGGGGTTAACCTTACGATTTTTTCTAGTAAAAATTAAAGTTTAAAATTAAGCAATTTAGTCTTTTAAATACGGAAGGTTATAGCCTAGGCTATAGCCTTACGATATTCCACGTAAAAAATGCGTTTCTACAACCTTCATTTTTGGGCCCAAAGAAATCGTAAGGGGATAACCTTACGATTTTTTCTAGTAAAAATTAAAGTTTAAAATTAAGCAATTTAGTCTTTTAAATACGGGAGGTTATAGCCTAGGCTATAGCCTTACGATATTCCACGTAAAAAATGCGTTTCTACAACCTTCATTTTTGAGCCCAAAAAAATCGTAAGGGGTTAACCTTACGATTTTTTCTAGTAAAAATTAAAGTTTAAAATTAAGCAATTTAGTCTTTTAAATACGGAAGGTTATAGCCTAGGCTATAGCCTTACGATATTCCACGTAAAAAATGCGTTTCTACAACCTTCATTTTTGGGCCCAAAAAAATCGTAAGGGGTTAACCTTACGATTTTTTCTAGTAAAAATTAAAGTTTAAAATTAAGCAATTTAGTCTTTTAAATACGGAAGGTTATAGCCTAGGCTATAGCCTTACGATATTCCACGTAAAAAATGCGTTTCTACAACCTTCATTTTTGGGCCCAAAGAAATCGTAAGGGGATAACCTTACGATTTTTTCTAGTAAAAATTAAAGTTTAAAATTAAGCAATTTAGTCTTTTAAATACGGAAGGTTATAGCCTAGGCTATAGCCTTACGATATTCCACGTAAAAAATGCGTTTCTACAACCTTCATTTTTGGGCCCAAAAAAATCGTAAGGGGTTAACCTTACGATTTTTTCTAGTAAAAATTAAAGTTTAAAATTAAGCAATTTAGTCTTTTAAATACGGAAGGTTATAGCCTAGGCTATAGCCTTACGATATTCCACGTAAAAAATGCGTTTCTACAACCTTCATTTTTGGGCCCAAAAAAATCGTAAGGGGTTAACCTTACGATTTTTTCTAGTAAAAATTAAAGTTTAAAATTAAGCAATTTAGTCTTTTAAATACGGAAGGTTATAGCCTAGGCTATAGCCTTACGATATTCAACGTAAAAAATGCGTTTCTACAACCTTCATTTTTGGGCCCAAAAAAATCGTAAGGGGTTAACCTTACGATTTTTTCTAGTAAAAATTAAAGTTTAAAATTAAGCAATTTAGTCTTTTAAATACGGAAGGTTATAGCCTAGGCTATAGCCTTACGATGTTCCACGTAAAAAATGCGTTTCTACAACCTTCATTTTTGGGCCCAAAAAAATCGTAAGGGGTTAACCTTACGATTTTTTCTAGTAAAAATTAAAGTTTAAAATTAAGCAAATTAGTCTTTTAAATACGGAAGGTTATAGCCTAGGCTATAGCCTTACGATATTCCACGTAAAAAATGCGTTTCTACAACCTTCATTTTTGGGCCCAAAAAAATCGTAAGGGGTTAACCTTACGATTTTTTCTAGTAAAAATTAAAGTTTAAAATTAAGCAATTTAGTCTTTTAAATACGGAAGGTTATAGCCTAGGCTATAGCCTTACGATATTCCACGTAAAAAATGCGTTTCTACAACCTTCATTTTTGGGCCCAAAAAAATCGTAAGGGGTTAACCTTACGATTTTTTCTAGTAAAAATTAAAGTTTAAAATTAAGCAATTTAGTCTTTTAAATACGGAAGGTTATAGCCTAGGCTATAGCCTTACGATATTCCACGTAAAAAATGCGTTTCTACAACCTTCATTTTTGGGCCCAAAAAATCGTAAGGGGTTAACCTTACGATTTTTTCTAGTAAAAATTAAAGTTTAAAATTAAGCAATTTAGTCTTTTAAATACGGAAGGTTATAGCCTAGGCTATAGCCTTACGATATTCCACGTAAAAAATGCGTTTCTACAACCTTCATTTTTGGGCCCAAAAAAATCGTAAGGGGTTAACCTTACGATTTTTTCTAGTAAAAATTAAAGTTTAAAATTAAGCAATTTAGTCTTTTAAATACGGAAGGTTATAGCCTAGGCTATAGCCTTACGATATTCCACGTAAAAAATGCGTTTCTACAACCTTCATTTTTGGGCCCAAAGAAATCGTAAGGGGATAACCTTACGATTTTTTCTAGTAAAAATTAAAGTTTAAAATTAAGCAATTTAGTCTTTTAAATACGGAAGGTTATAGCCTAGGCTATAGCCTTACGATATTCCACGTAAAAACTGCGTTTCTACAACCTTCATTTTTGGGCCCAAAAAAATCGTAAGGGGTTAACCTTACGATTTTTTCTAGTAAAAATTAAAGTTTAAAATTAAGCAATTTAGTCTTTTAAATACGGAAGGTTATAGCCTAGGCTATAGCCTTACGATATTCCACGTAAAAAATGCGTTTCTACAACCTTCATTTTTGGGCCCAAAAAAATCGTAAGGGGTTAACCTTACGATTTTTTCTAGTAAAAATTAAAGTTTAAAATTAAGCAATTTAGTCTTTTAAATACGGAAGGTTATAGCCTAGGCTATAGCCTTACGATATTCCACGTAAAAAATGCGTTTCTACAACCTTCATTTTTGGGCCCAAAGAAATCGTAAGGGGATAACCTTACGATTTTTTCTAGTAAAAATTAAAGTTTAAAATTAAGCAATTTAGTCTTTTAAATACGGAAGGTTATAGCCTAGGCTATAGCCTTACGATATTCCACGTAAAAAATGCGTTTCTACAACCTTCATTTTTGGGCCCAAAGAAATCGTAAGGGGATAACCTTACGATTTTTTCTAGTAAAAATTAAAGTTTAAAATTAAGCAATTTAGTCTTTTAAATACGGAAGGTTATAGCCTAGGCTATAGCCTTACGATATTCCACGTAAAAAATGCGTTTCTACAACCTTCATTTTGTATCCCAAAAAAATCGTAAGGGGTTAACCTTACGATTTTTTCTAGTAAAAATTAAAGTTTAAAATTAAGCAATTTAGTCTTTTAAATACGGAAGGTTATAGCCTAGGCTATAGCCTTACGATATTCCACGTAAAAAATGCGTTTCTACAACCTACATTTTGTATCCCAAAAAAATCGTAAGGGGTTAACCTTACGATTTTTTCTAGTAAAAATTAAAGTTTAAAATTAAGCAATTTAGTATTTTAAATACGGAAGGTTATAGCCTAGGCTATAGCCTTACGATATTCCACGTAAAAAATGCGTTTCTACAACCTTCATTTTTGGGCCCAAAAAAATCGTAAGGGGTTAACCTTACGATTTTTTCTAGTAAAAATTAAAGTTTAAAATTAAGCAATTTAGTCTTTTAAATACGGAAGGTTATAGCCTAGGCTATAGCCTTACGATATTCCACGTAAAAAATGCGTTTCTACAACCTTCATTTTTGGGCCCAAAAAAATCGTAAGGGGTTAACCTTACGATTTTTTCTAGTAAAAATTAAAGTTTAAAATTAAGCAATTTAGTCTTTTAAATACGGAAGGTTATAGCCTAGGCTATAGCCTTACGATATTCAACGTAAAAAATGCGTTTCTACAACCTTCATTTTTGGGCCTAAAAAAATCGTAAGGGGTTAACCTTACGATTTTTTCTAGTAAAAATTAAAGTTTAAAATTAAGCAATTTAGTCTTTTAAATACGGAAGGTTATAGCCTAGGCTATAGCCTTACGATGTTCCACGTAAAAAATGCGTTTCTACAACCTTCATTTTTGGGCCCAAAAAAATCGTAAGGGGTTAACCTTACGATTTTTTCTAGTAAAAATTAAAGTTTAAAATTAAGCAAATTAGTCTTTTAAATACGGAAGGTTATAGCCTAGGCTATAGCCTTACGATATTCCACGTAAAAAATGCGTTTCTACAACCTTCATTTTTGGGCCCAAAAAAATCGTAAGGGGTTAACCTTACGATTTTTTCTAGTAAAAATTAAAGTTTAAAATTAAGCAATTTAGTCTTTTAAATACGGAAGGTTATAGCCTAGGCTATAGCCTTACGATATTCCACGTAAAAAATGCGTTTCTACAACCTTCATTTTTGGGCCCAAAAAAATCGTAAGGGGTTAACCTTACGATTTTTTCTAGTAAAAATTAAAGTTTAAAATTAAGCAATTTAGTCTTTTAAATACGGAAGGTTATAGCCTAGGCTATAGCCTTACGATATTCCACGTAAAAAATGCGTTTCTACAACCTTCATTTTTGGGCCCAAAAAATCGTAAGGGGTTAACCTTACGATTTTTTCTAGTAAAAATTAAAGTTTAAAATTAAGCAATTTAGTCTTTTAAATACGGAAGGTTATAGCCTAGGCTATAGCCTTACGATATTCCACGTAAAAAATGCGTTTCTACAACCTTCATTTTTGGGCCCAAAAAAATCATAAGGGGTTAACCTTACGATTTTTTCTAGTAAAAATTAAAGTTTAAAATTAAGCAATTTAGTCTTTTAAATACGGAAGGTTATAGCCTAGGCTATAGCCTTACGATATTCCACGTAAAAAATGCGTTTCTACAACCTTCATTTTTGGGCCCAAAAAAATCGTAAGGGGTTAACCTTACGATTTTTTCTAGTAAAAATTAAAGTTTAAAATTAAGCAATTTAGTCTTTTAAATACGGAAGGTTATAGCCTAGGCTATAGCCTTACGATATTCCACGTAAAAAATGCGTTTCTACAACCTTCATTTTAGGGCCCAAAAAAATCGTAAGGGGTTAACCTTACGATTTTTTCTAGTAAAAATTAAAGTTTAAAATTAAGCAATTTAGTCTTTTAAATACGGAAGGTTATAGCCTAGGCTATAGCCTTACGATATTCCACGTAAAAAATGCGTTTCTACAACCTTCATTTTTGGGCCCAAAGAAATCGTAAGGGGATAACCTTACGATTTTTTCTAGTAAAAATTAAAGTTTAAAATTAAGCAATTTAGTCTTTTAAATACGGAAGGTTATAGCCTAGGCTATAGCCTTACGATATTCCAAGTTAAAAATGCGTTTCTACAACCTTCATTTTTGGGCCCAAAGAAATCGTAAGGGGTTAACCTTACGATTTTTTATAGTAAAAATTAAAGTTTAAAATTTTGCAAATTAGTCTTTTAAATACGGAAGGTTATAGCCTAGGCTATAGCCTTACGATATTCCACGTAAAAAATGCGTTTCTACAACCTTCATTTTTGGGCCCAAAAAAATCGTAAGGGGTTAACCTTACGATTTTTTCTAGTAAAAATTAAAGTTTAAAATTTTGCAAATTAGTCTTTTAAATACGGAAGGTTATAGCCTAGGCTATAGCCTTACGATATTCCACGTAAAAAATGCGTTTCTACAACCTTCATTTTTGATCCCAAAAGAATCGTAAGGGGTTAACCTTACGATTTTTTCTAGTAAAAATTAAAGTTTAAAATTAAGCAAATTAGTCTTTTAAATACGGAAGGTTATAGCCTAGGCTATAGCCTTACGATATTCCACGTAAAAAATACGTTTCTACAACCTTCATTTTTGGGCCCAAAAAAATCGTAAGGGGTTAACCTTACGATTTTTTCTAGTAAAAATTAAAGTTTAAAATTAAGCAATTTAGTCTTTTAAATACGGAAGGTTATAGCCTAGGCTATAGCCTTACGATATTCCACGTAAAAAATGCGTTTCTACAACCTTCATTTTTGATCCCAAAAAAATCGTAAGGGGTTAACTTTACGATTTTTTCTAGTAAAAATTAAAGTTTAAAATTAAGCAATTTAGTCTTTTAAATACGGAAGGTTATAGCCTAGGCTATAGCCTTACGATATTCCACGTAAAAAATGCGTTTCTACAACCTTCATTTTTGGGCCCAAAAAAATCATAAGGGGTTAACCTTACGATTTTTTCTAGTAAAAATTAAAGTTTAAAATTAAGCAATTTAGTCTTTTAAATACGGAAGGTTATAGCCTAGGCTATAGCCTTACGATATTCCACGTAAAAAATGCGTTTCTACAACCTTCATTTTTGGGCCCAAAAAAATCGTAAGGGGTTAACCTTACGATTTTTTCTAGTAAAAATTAAAGTTTAAAATTAAGCAATTTAGTCTTTTAAATACGGAAGGTTATAGCCTAGGCTATAGCCTTACGATATTCCACGTAAAAAATGCGTTTCTACAACCTTCATTTTAGGGCCCAAAAAAATCGTAAGGGGTTAACCTTACGATTTTTTCTAGTAAAAATTAAAGTTTAAAATTAAGCAATTTAGTCTTTTAAATACGGAAGGTTATAGCCTAGGCTATAGCCTTACGATATTCCACGTAAAAAATGCGTTTCTACAACCTTCATTTTTGGGCCCAAAGAAATCGTAAGGGGATAACCTTACGATTTTTTCTAGTAAAAATTAAAGTTTAAAATTAAGCAATTTAGTCTTTTAAATACGGAAGGTTATAGCCTAGGCTATAGCCTTACGATATTCCAAGTTAAAAATGCGTTTCTACAACCTTCATTTTTGGGCCCAAAGAAATCGTAAGGGGTTAACCTTACGATTTTTTCTAGTAAAAATTAAAGTTTAAAATTTTGCAAATTAGTCTTTTAAATACGGAAGGTTATAGCCTAGGCTATAGCCTTACGATATTCCACGTAAAAAATGCGTTTCTACAACCTTCATTTTTGGGCCCAAAGAAATCGTAAGGGGATAACCTTACGATTTTTTCTAGTAACAATTAAAGTTTAAAATTAAGCAATTTAGTCTTTTAAATACGGAAGGTTATAGCCTAGGCTATAGCCTTACGATATTCCACGTAAAAAATGCGTTTCTACAACCTTCATTTTTGATCCCAAAAAAATCGTAAGGGGTTAACTTTACGATTTTTTCTAGTAAAAATTAAAGTTTAAAATTAAGCAATTTAGTCTTTTAAATACGGAAGGTTATAGCCTAGGCTATAGCCTTACGATATTCCACGTAAAAAATGCGTTTCTACAACCTTCATTTTTGGGCCCAAAAAAATCGTAAGGGGTTAACCTTACGATTTTTTCTAGTAAAAATTAAAGTTTAAAATTAAGCAATTTAGTCTTTTAAATACGGAAGGTTATAGCCTAGGCTATAGCCTTACGCTATTCCACGTAAAAAATGCGTTTCTACAACCTTCATTTTTGGGCCCAAAAAAATCGTAAGGGGTTAACCTTACGATTTTTTCTAGTAAAAATTAAAGTTTAAAATTAAGCAATTTAGTCTTTTAAATACGGAAGGTTATAGCCTAGGCTATAGCCTTACGATATTCCAAGTTAAAAATGCGTTTCTACAACCTTCATTTTTGGGCCCAAAGAAATCGTAAGGGGTTAACCTTACGATTTTTTCTAGTAAAAATTAAAGTTTAAAATTTTGCAAATTAGTCTTTTAAATACGGAAGGTTAAAGCCTAGGCTATAGCCTTACGATATTCCACGTAAAAAATGCGTTTCTACAACCTTCATTTTTGGGCCCAAAGAAATCGTAAGGGGATAACCTTACGATTTTTTCTAGTAAAAATTAAAGTTTAAAATTAAGCAATTTAGTCTTTTAAATACGGAAGGTTATAGCCTAGGCTATAGCCTTACGATATTCCACGTAAAAAATGCGTTTCTACAACCTTCATTTTTGATCCCAAAAAAATCGTAAGGGGTTAACCTTACGATTTTTTCTAGTAAAAATTAAAGTTTAAAATTAAGCAAATTAGTCTTTTAAATACGGAAGGTTATAGCCTAGGCTATAGCCTTACGATATTCCACGTAAAAAATACGTTTCTACAACCTTCATTTTTGGGCCCAAAAAAATCGTAAGGGGTTAACCTTACGATTTTTTCTAGTAAAAATTAAAGTTTAAAATTAAGCAATTTAGTCTTTTAAATACGGAAGGTTATAGCCTAGGCTATAGCCTTACGATATTCCACGTAAAAAATGCGTTTCTACAACCTTCATTTTTGATCCCAAAAAAATCGTAAGGGGTTAACTTTACGATTTTTTCTAGTAAAAATTAAAGTTTAAAATTAAGCAATTTAGTCTTTTAAATACGGAAGGTTATAGCCTAGGCTATAGCCTTACGATATTCCACGTAAAAAATGCGTTTCTACAACCTTCATTTTTGATCCCAAAAAAATCGTAAGGGGTTAACTTTACGATTTTTTCTAGTAAAAATTAAAGTTTAAAATTAAGCAATTTAGTCTTTTAAATACGGAAGGTTATAGCCTAGGCTATAGCCTTACGATATTCCACGTAAAAAATGCGTTTCTACAACCTTCATTTTTGGGCCCAATAAAATCGTAAGGGGTTAACCTTACGATTTTTTCTAGTAAAAATTAAAGTTTAAAATTAAGCAATTTAGTCTTTTAAATACGGAAGGATATAGCCTAGGCTATAGCCTTACGATATTCCACGTAAAAAATGCGTTTCTACAACCTTCATTTTTGGGCCCAAAAAAAATCGTAAGGGGTTAACCTTACGATTTTTTCTAGTAAAAATTAAAGTTTAAAATTAAGCAATTTAGTCTTTTAAATACGGAAGGTTATAGCCTAGGCTATAGCCTTATGATATTCCACTTAAAAAATGCGTTTCTACAACCTTCATTTTTGATCCCAAAAAAATCGTAAGGGGTTAACCTTACGATTTTTTCTAGTAAAAATTAAAGTTTAAAATTAAGCAATTTAGTCTTTTAAATACGGAAGGTTATAGCCTAGGCTATACCCTTACGATATTCCACGTAAAAAATGCGTTTCTACAACCTTCATTTTTGGGCCCAAAAAAATCGTAAGGGGTTAACCTTACGATTTTTTCTAGTAAAAATTAAAGTTTAAAATTAAGCTATTTAGTCTTTTAAATACGGAAGGTTATAGCCTAGGCTATAGCCTTACGATATTCCACGTAAAAAATGCGTTTCTACAACCTTCATTTTTGGGCCCAAAAAAATCGTAAGGGGTTAACCTTACGATTTTTTCTAGTAAAAATTAAAGTTTAAAATTAAGCAATTTAGTCTTTTAAATACGGAAGGTTATAGCCTAGGCTATAGCCTTACGATATTCCACGTAAAAAATGCGTTTCTACAACCTTCATTTTTGGGCCCAAAAAAATCGTAAGGGGTTAACCTTACGATTTTTTCTAGTAAAAATTAAAGTTTAAAATTAAGCAATTTAGTCTTTTAAATACGGAAGGTTATAGCCTAGGCTATAGCCTTACGATATTCCAAGTTAAAAATGCGTTTCTACAACCTGCATTTTTGGGCCCAAAGAAATCGTAAGGGGTTAACCTTACGATTTTTTCTAGTAAAAATTAAAGTTTAAAATTAAGCAATTTAGTCTTTTAAATACGGAAGGTTATAGCCTAGGCTATAGCCTTACGATATTCCACGTAAAAAATGCGTTTCTACAACCTTCATTTTTGGGCCCAAAAAAATCGTAAGGGGTTAACCTTACGATTTTTTCTAGTAAAAATTAAAGTTTAAAATTAAGCAATTTAGTCTTTTAAATACGGAAGGTTATAGCCTAGGCTATAGCCTTACGATATTCCACGTAAAAAATGCGTTTCTACAACCTTCATTTTTGGGCCCAAAAAAATCGTAAGGGGTTAACCTTACGATTTTTTCTAGTAAAAATTAAAGTTTAAAATTAAGCAATTTAGTCTTTTAAATACGGAAGGTTATAGCCTAGGCTATAGCCTTACGATATTCCACGTAAAAAATGCGTTTCTACAACCTTCATTTTTGGGCCCAAAAAAATCATAAGGGGTTAACCTTACGATTTTTTCTAGTAAAAATTAAAGTTTAAAATTAAGCAATTTAGTCTTTTAAATACGGAAGGTTATAGCCTAGGCTATAGCCTTACGATATTCCACGTAAAAAATGCGTTTCTACAACCTTCATTTTTGATCCCAAAAAAATCGTAAGGGGTTAACTTTACGATTTTTTCTAGTAAAAATTAAAGTTTAAAATTAAGCAATTTAGTCTTTTAAATACGGAAGGTTATAGCCTAGGCTATAGCCTTACGATATTCCACGTAAAAAATGCGTTTCTACAACCTTCATTTTTGGGCCCAAAAAAATCGTAAGGGGTTAACCTTACGATTTTTTCTAGTAAAAATTAAAGTTTAAAATTAAGCAATTTAGTCTTTTAAATACGGAAGGTTATAGCCTAGGCTATAGCCTTACGATATTCCACGTAAAAAATGCGTTTCTACAACCTTCATTTTTGGGCCCAAAAAAATCGTAAGGGGTTAACCTTACGATTTTTTCTAGTAAAAATTAAAGTTTAAAATTAAGCAATTTAGTCTTTTAAATACGGAAGGTTATAGCCTAGGCTATAGCCTTACGATATTCCAAGTTAAAAATGCGTTTCTACAACCTGCATTTTTGGGCCCAAAGAAATCGTAAGGGGTTAACCTTACGATTTTTTCTAGTAAAAATTAAAGTTTAAAATTAAGCAATTTAGTCTTTTAAATACGGAAGGTTATAGCCTAGGCTATAGCCTTACGATATTCCACGTAAAAAATGCGTTTCTACAACCTTCATTTTTGGGCCCAAAAAAATCGTAAGGGGTTAACCTTACGATTTTTTCTAGTAAAAATTAAAGTTTAAAATTAAGCAATTTAGTCTTTTAAATACGGAAGGTTATAGCCTAGGCTATAGCCTTACGATATTCCACGTAAAAAATGCGTTTCTACAACCTTCATTTTTGGGCCCAAAGAAATCGTAAGGGGTTAACCTTACGATTTTTTCTAGTAAAAATTAAAGTTTAAAATTAAGCAATTTAGTCTTTTAAATACGGAAGGTTATAGCCTAGGCTATAGCCTTACGATATTCCACGTAAAAAATGCGTTTCTACAACCTTCATTTTTGGGCCCAAAAAAATCATAAGGGGTTAACCTTACGATTTTTTCTAGTAAAAATTAAAGTTTAAAATTAAGCAATTTAGTCTTTTAAATACGGAAGGTTATAGCCTAGGCTATAGCCTTACGATATTCCACGTAAAAAATGCGTTTCTACAACCTTCATTTTTGATCCCAAAAAAATCGTAAGGGGTTAACTTTACGATTTTTTCTAGTAAAAATTAAAGTTTAAAATTAAGCAATTTAGTCTTTTAAATACGGAAGGTTATAGCCTAGGCTATAGCCTTACGATATTCCACGTAAAAAATGCGTTTCTACAACCTTCATTTTTGGGCCCAAAAAAATCGTAAGGGGTTAACCTTACGATTTTTTCTAGTAAAAATTAAAGTTTAAAATTAAGCAATTTAGTCTTTTAAATACGGAAGGTTATAGCCTAGGCTATAGCCTTACGATATTCCACGTAAAAAATGCGTTTCTACAACCTTCATTTTTGGGCCCAAAAAAATCGTAAGGGGTTAACCTTACGATTTTTTCTAGTAAAAATTAAAGTTTAAAATTAAGCAATTTAGTCTTTTAAATACGGAAGGTTATAGCCTAGGCTATAGCCTTATGATATTCCACGTAAAAAATGCGTTTCTACAACCTTCATTTTTGATCCCAAAAAAATCGTAAGGGGTTAACCTTACGATTTTTTCTAGTAAAAATTAAAGTTTAAAATTAAGCAATTTAGTCTTTTAAATACGGAAGGTTATAGCCTAGGCTATAGCCTTACGATATTCCACGTAAAAAATGCGTTTCTACAACCTTCATTTTTGGGCCCAAAAAAATCGTAAGGGGTTAACCTTACGATTTTTTCTAGTAAAAATTAAAGTTTAAAATTAAGCAATTTAGTCTTTTAAATACGGAAGGTTATAGCCTAGGCTATAGCCTTACGATATTCCACGTAAAAAATGCGTTTCTACAACCTTCATTTTTGGGCCCAAAAAAATCGTAAGGGGTTAACCTTACGATTTTTTCTAGTAAAAATTAAAGTTTAAAATTAAGCAATTTAGTCTTTTAAATACGGAAGGTTATAGCCTAGGCTATAGCCTTACGATATTCCACGTAAAAAATGCGTTTCTACAACCTTCATTTTTGGGCCCAAAAAAATCGTAAGGGGTTAACCTTACGATTTTTTCTAGTAAAAATTAAAGTTTAAAATTAAGCAATTTAGTCTTTTAAATACGGAAGGTTATAGCCTAGGCTATAGCCTTACGATATTCCAAGTTAAAAATGCGTTTCTACAACCTGCATTTTTGGGCCCAAAGAAATCGTAAGGGGTTAACCTTACGATTTTTTCTAGTAAAAATTAAAGTTTAAAATTAAGCAATTTAGTCTTTTAAATACGGAAGGTTATAGCCTAGGCTATAGCCTTACGATATTCCACGTAAAAAATGCGTTTCTACAACCTTCATTTTTGGGCCCAAAAAAATCGTAAGGGGTTAACCTTACGATTTTTTCTAGTAAAAATTAAAGTTTAAAATTAAGCAATTTAGTCTTTTAAATACGGAAGGTTATAGCCTAGGCTATAGCCTTACGATATTCCACGTAAAAAATGCGTTTCTACAACCTTCATTTTTGGGCCCAAAAAAATCGTAAGGGGTTAACCTTACGATTTTTTCTAGTAAAAATTAAAGTTTAAAATTAAGCAATTTAGTCTTTTAAATACGGAAGGTTATAGCCTAGGCTATAGCCTTACGATATTCCACGTAAAAAATGCGTTTCTACAACCTTCATTTTTGGGCCCAAAAAAATCATAAGGGGTTAACCTTACGATTTTTTCTAGTAAAAATTAAAGTTTAAAATTAAGCAATTTAGTCTTTTAAATACGGAAGGTTATAGCCTAGGCTATAGCCCTACGATATTCCACGTAAAAAATGCGTTTCTACAACCTTCATTTTTGGGCCCAAAGAAATCGTAAGGGGTTAACCTTACGATTTTTTCTAGTAAAAATTAAAGTTTAAAATTAAGCAATTTAGTCTTTTAAATACGGAAGGTTATAGCCTAGGCTATAGCCTTACGATATTCCAAGTTAAAAATGCGTTTCTACAACCTTCATTTTTGGGCCCAAAGAAATCGTAAGGGGTTAACCTTAAGATTTTTTCTAGTAAAAATTAAAGTTTAAAATTAAGCAATTTAGTCTTTTAAATACGGAAGGTTATAGCCTAGGCTATAGCCTTACGATATTCCACGTAAAAAATGCGTTTCTACAACCTTCATTTTTGGGCCCAAAAAAATCGTAAGGGGTTAACCTTACGATTTTTTCTAGTAAAAATTAAAGTTTAAAATTAAGCAATTTAGTCTTTTAAATACGGAAGGTTATAGCCTAGGCTATAGCCTTACGATATTCCACGTAAAAACTGCGTTTCTACAACCTTCATTTTTGGGCCCAAAAAAATCGTAAGGGGTTAACCTTACGATTTTTTCTAGTAAAAATTAAAGTTTAAAATTAAGCAATTTAGTCTTTTAAATACGGAAGGTTATAGCCTAGGCTATAGCCTTACGATATTCTACGTAAAAAATGCGTTTCTACAACCTTCATTTTTGGGCCCAAAAAAATCGTAAGGGGTTAACCTTACGATTTTTTCTAGTAAAAATTAAAGTTTAAAATTAAGCAATTTAGTCTTTTAAATACGGAAGGTTATAGCCTAGGCTATAGCCTTACGATATTCCACGTAAAAAATGCGTTTCTACAACCTTCATTTTTGGGCCCAAAGAAATCGTAAGGGGTTAACCTTACGATTTTTTCTAGTAAAAATTAAAGTTTAAAATTAAGCAATTTAGTCTTTTAAATACGGAAGGTTATAGCCTAGGCTATAGCCTTACGATATTCCACGTAAAAAATGCGTTTCTACAACCTTCATTTTTGGGCCCAAAAAAATCGTAAGGGGTTAACCTTACGATTTTTTCTAGTAAAAATTAAAGTTTAAAATTAAGCAATTTAGTCTTTTAAATACGGAAGGTTATAGCCTAGGCTATAGCCTTACGATATTCCACGTAAAAAATGCGTTTCTACAACCTTCATTTTTGGGCCCAAAAAAATCGTAAGGGGTTAACCTTACGATTTTTTCTAGTAAAAATTAAAGTTTAAAATTAAGCAATTTAGTCTTTTAAATACGGAAGGTTATAGCCTAGGCTATAGCCTTACGATATTCCACGTAAAAAATGCGTTTCTACAACCTTCATGTTTGGGCCCAAAGAAATCGTAAGGGGTTAACCTTACGATTTTTTCTAGTAAAAATTAAAGTTTAAAATTAAGCAATTTAGTCTTTTAAATACGGAAGGTTATAGCCTAGGCTATAGCCTTACGATATTCCACGTAAAAAATGCGTTTCTACAACCTTCATGTTTGGGCCCAAAGAAATCGTAAGGGGTTAACCTTACGATTTTTTCTAGTAAAAATTAAAGTTTAAAATTAAGCAATTTAGTCTTTTAAATACGGAAGGTTATAGCCTAGGCTATAGCCTTACGATATTCCACGTAAAAAATGCGTTTCTACAACCTTCATTTTTGGGCCCAAAGAAATCGTAAGGGGTTAACCTTACGATTTTTTCTAGTAAAAATTAAAGTTTAAAATTAAGCAATTTAGTCTATTAAATACGGAAGGTTATAGCCTAGGCTATAGCCTTACGATATTCCACGTAAAAAATGCGTTTCTACAACCTTCATGTTTGGGCCCAAAGAAATCGTAAGGGGTTAACCTTACGATTTTTTCCAGTAAAAATTAAAGTTTAAAATTAAGCAATTTAGTCTTTTAAATACGGAAGGTTATAGCCTAGGCTATAGCCTTACGATATTCCACGTAAAAAATGCGTTTCTACAACCTTCATTTTTGGGCCCAAAAAAATCGTAAGGGGTTAACCTTACGATTTTTTCTAGTAAAAATTAAAGTTTAAAATTAAGCAATTTAGTCTTTTAAATACGGAAGGTTATAGCCTAGGCTATAGCCTTACGATATTCCACGTAAAAAATGCGTTTCTACAACCTTCATTTTTGGGCCCAAAAAAATCGTAAGGGGTTAACCTTACGATTTTTTCTAGTAAAAATTAAAGTTTAAAATTAAGCAATTTAGTCTTTTAAATACGGAAGGTTATAGCCTAGGCTATAGCCTTACGATATTCCACGTAAAAAATGCGTTTCTACAACCTTCATTTTTGGGCCCAAAAAAATCGTAAGGGGTTAACCTTACGATTTTTTCTAGTAAAAATTAAAGTTTAAAATTAAGCAATTTAGTCTTTTAAATACGGAAGGTTATAGCCTAGGCTATAGCCTTACGATATTCCACGTAAAAAATGCGTTTCTACAACCTTCATTTTTGGGCCCAAAGAAATCGTAAGGGGTTAACCTTACGATTTTTTCTAGTAAAAATTAAAGTTTAAAATTAAGCAATTTAGTCTTTTAAATACGGAAGGTTATAGCCTAGGCTATAGCCTTACGATATTCCACGTAAAAAATGCGTTTCTACAACCTTCATGTTTGGGCCCAAAGAAATCGTAAGGGGTTAACCTTACGATTTTTTCTAGTAAAAATTAAAGTTTAAAATTAAGCAATTTAGTCTTTTAAATACGGAAGGTTATAGCCTAGGCTATAGCCTTACGATATTCCACGTAAAAAATGCGTTTCTACAACCTTCATGTTTGGGCCCAAAGAAATCGTAAGGGGTTAACCTTACGATTTTTTCTAGTAAAAATTAAAGTTTAAAATTAAGCAATTTAGTCTTTTAAATACGGAAGGTTATAGCCTAGGCTATAGCCTTACGATATTCCACGTAAAAAATGCGTTTCTACAACCTTCATGTTTGGGCCCAAAGAAATCGTAAGGGGTTAACCTTACGATTTTTTCTAGTAAAAATTAAAGTTTAAAATTAAGCAATTTAGTCTTTTAAATACGGAAGGTTATAGCCTAGGCTATAGCCTTACGATATTCCACGTAAAAAATGCGTTTCTACAACCTTCATTTTTGGGCCCAAAGAAATCGTAAGGGGTTAACCTTACGATTTTTTCTAGTAAAAATTAAAGTTTAAAATTAAGCAATTTAGTCTTTTAAATACGGAAGGTTATAGCCGAGGCTATAGCCTTACGATATTCCACGTAAAAAATGCGTTTCTACAACCTTCATTTTTGGGCCCAAAAAAATCGTAAGGGGTTAACCTTACGATTTTTTCTAGTAAAAATTAAAGTTTAAAATTAAGCAATTTAGTCTTTTAAATACGGAAGGTTATAGCCTAGGCTATAGCCTTACGATATTCCACGTAAAAAATGCGTTTCTACAACCTTCATTTTTGGGCCCAAAAAAATCGTAAGGGGTTAACCTTACGATTTTTTCTAGTAAAAATTAAAGTTTAAAATTAAGCAATTTAGTCTTTTAAATACGGAAGGTTATAGCCGAGGCTATAGCCTTACGATATTCCACGTAAAAAATGCGTTTCTACAACCTTCATTTTTGGGCCCAAAAAAATCGTAAGGGGTTAACCTTACGATTTTTTCTAGTAAAAATTAAAGTTTAAAATTAAGCAATTTAGTCTTTTAAATACGGAAGGTTATAGCCTAGGCTATAGCCTTACGATATTCCACGTAAAAAATGCGTTTCTACAACCTTCATTTTTGGGCCCAAAAAAATCGTAAGGGGTTAACCTTACGATTTTTTCTAGTAAAAATTAAAGTTTAAAATTAAGCAATTTAGTCTTTTAAATACGGAAGGTTATAGCCTAGGCTATAGCCTTACGATATTCCAAGTTAAAAATGCGTTTCTACAACCTTCATTTTTGGGCCCAAAGAAATCGTGAGGGGTTAACCTTACGATTTTTTCTAGTAAAAATTAAAGTTTAAAATTAAGCAATTTAGTCTTTTAAATACGGAAGGTTATAGCCTAGGCTATAGCCTTACGATATTCCACGTAAAAAATGCGTTTCTACAACCTTCATTTTTGGGCCCAAAAAAATCGTAAGGGGTTAACCTTACGATTTTTTCTAGTAAAAATTAAAGTTTAAAATTAAGCAATTTAGTCTTTTAAATACGGAAGGTTATAGCCTAGGCTATAGCCTTACGATATTCCAAGTTAAAAATGCGTTTCTACAACCTTCATTTTTGGGCCCAAAGAAATCGTGAGGGGTTAACCTTACGATTTTTTCTAGTAAAAATTAAAGTTTAAAATTAAGCAATTTAGTCTTTTAAATACGGAAGGTTATAGCCTAGGCTATAGCCTTACGATATTCCACGTAAAAAATGCGTTTCTACAACCTTCATTTTTGGGCCCAAAAAAATCGTAAGGGGTTAACCTTACGATTTTTTCTAGTAAAAATTAAAGTTTAAAATTAAGCAATTTAGTCTTTTAAATACGGAAGGTTATAGCCTAGGCTATAGCCTTACGATATTCCAAGTTAAAAATGCGTTTCTACAACCTTCATTTTTGGGCCCAAAGAAATCGTGAGGGGTTAACCTTACGATTTTTTCTAGTAAAAATTAAAGTTTAAAATTAAGCAATTTAGTCTTTTAAATACGGAAGGTTATAGCCGAGGCTATAGCCTTACGATATTCCACGGAAAAAATGCGTTTCTACAACCTTCATTTTTGGGCCCAAAAAAATCGTAAGGGGTTAACCTTACGATTTTTTCTAGTAAAAATTAAAGTTTAAAATTAAGCAATTTAGTCTTTTAAATACGGAAGGTTATAGCCTAGGCTATAGCCTTACGATATTCCACGTAAAAAATGCGTTTCTACAACCTTCATTTTTGGGCCCAAAGAAATCGTAAGGGGTTAACCTTACGATTTTTTCTAGTAAAAATTAAAGTTTAAAATTAAGCAATTTAGTCTTTTAAATACGGAAGGTTATAGCCGAGGCTATAGCCTTACGATATTCCACGTAAAAAATGCGTTTCTACAACCTTCATTTTTGGGCCCAAAAAAATCGTAAGGGGTTAACCTTACGATTTTTTCTAGTAAAAATTAAAGTTTAAAATTAAGCAATTTAGTCTTTTAAATACGGAAGGTTATAGCCTAGGCTATAGCCTTACGATATTCCACGTAAAAACTGCGTTTCTACAACCTTCATTTTTGGGCCCAAAAAAATCGTAAGGGGTTAACCTTACGATTTTTTCTATTAAAAATTAAAGTTTAAAATTAAGCAATTTAGTCTTTTAAATACGGAAGGTTATAGCCTAGGCTATAGCCTTACGATATTCCACGTAAAAAATGCGTCTCTACAACCTTTATTTTTGGGCCCAAAGAAATCGTAAGGGGTTAACCTTACGATTTTTTCTAGTAAAAATTAAAGTTTAAAATTAAGCAATTTAGTCTTTTAAATACGGAAGGTTATAGCCGAGGCTATAGCCTTACGATATTCCACGTAAAAAATGCGTTTCTACAACCTTCATTTTTGGGCCCAAAAAAATCGTAAGGGGTTAACCTTACGATTTTTTCTAGTAAAAATTAAAGTTTAAAATTAAGCAATTTAGTCTTTTAAATACGGAAGGTTATAGCCTAGGCTATAGCCTTACGATATTCCACGTAAAAAATGCGTTTCTACAACCTTCATTTTTGAGCCCAAAAAAATCGTAAGGGGTTAACCTTACGATTTTTTCTAGTAAAAATTAAAGTTTAAAATTAAGCAATTTAGTCTTTTAAATACGGAAGGTTATAGCCTAGGCTATAGCCTTACGATATTCCACGTAAAAAATGCGTTGCTACAACCTTCATTTTTGGGCCCAAAAAAATCGTAAGGGGTTAACCTTACGATTTTTTCTAGTAAAAATTAAAGTTTAAAATTAAGCAATTTAGTCTTTTAAATACGGAAGGTTATAGCCTAGGCTATAGCCTTACGATATTCCACGTAAAAAATGCGTTTCTACAACCTTCATTTTTGGGCCCAAAAAAATCGTAAGGGGTTAACCTTACGATTTTTTCTAGTAAAAATTAAAGTTTAAAATTAAGCAATTTAGTCTTTTAAATACGGAAGGTTATAGCCTAGGCTAAAGCCTTACGATATTCCACGTAAAAAATGCGTTTCTACAACCTTCATTTTTGGGCCCAAAAAAATCGTAAGGGGTTAACCTTACGATTTTTTCTAGTAAAAATTAAAGTTTAAAATTAAGCAATTTAGTCTTTTAAATACGGAAGGTTATAGCCTAGGCTATAGCCTTACGATATTCCACGTAAAAAATGCGTTTCTACAACCTTCATTTTTGGGCCCAAAAAAATCGTAAGGGGTTAACCTTACGATTTTTTCTAGTAAAAATTAAAGTTTAAAATTAAGCAATTTAGTCTTTTAAATACGGAAGGTTATAGCCTAGGCTATAGCCTTACGATATTCCACGTAAAAAATGCGTTTCTACAACCTTCATTTTTGGGCCCAAAAAAATCGTAAGGGGTTAACCTTACGATTTTTTCTAGTAAAAATTAAAGTTTAAAATTAAGTAATTTAGTCTTTTAAATACGGAAGGTTATAGCCTAGGCTATAGCCTTACGATATTCCAAGTTAAAAATGCGTTTCTACAACCTTCATTTTTGGGCCCAAAGAAATCGTAAGGGGTTAACCTTACGATTTTTTCTAGTAAAAATTAAAGTTTAAAATTAAGCAATTTAGTCTTTTAAATACGGAAGGTTATAGCCGAGGCTATAGCCTTACGATATTCCACGTAAAAAATGCGTTTCTACAACCTTCATTTTTGGGCCCAAAAAAATCGTAAGGGGTTAACCTTACGATTTTTTCTAGTAAAAATTAAAGTTTAAAATTAAGCAATTTAGTCTTTTAAATACGGAAGGTTATAGCCTAGGCTATAGCCTTACGATATTCCACGTAAAAAATGCGTTTCTACAACCTTCATTTTTGGGCCCAAAGAAATCGTAAGGGGTTAACCTTACGATTTTTTCTAGTAAAAATTAAAGTTTAAAATTAAGCAATTTAGTCTTTTAAATACGGAAGGTTATAGCCGAGGCTATAGCCTTACGATATTCCACGTAAAAAATGCGTTTCTACAACCTTCATTTTTGGGCCCAAAAAAATCGTAAGGGGTTAACCTTACGATTTTTTCTAGTAAAAATTAAAGTTTAAAATTAAGCAATTTAGTCTTTTAAATACGGAAGGTTATAGCCTAGGCTATAGCCTTACGATATTCCACGTAAAAAATGCGTTGCTACAACCTTCATTTTTGGGCCCAAAAAAATCGTAAGGGGTTAACCTTACGATTTTTTCTAGTAAAAATTAAAGTTTAAAATTAAGCAATTTAGTCTTTTAAATACGGAAGGTTATAGCCTAGGCTATAGCCTTACGATATTCCACGTAAAAAATGCGTTTCTACAACCTTCATTTTTGGGCCCAAAAAAATCGTAAGGGGTTAACCTTACGATTTTTTCTAGTAAAAATTAAAGTTTAAAATTAAGCAATTTAGTCTTTTAAATACGGAAGGTTATAGCCTAGGCTATAGCCTTACGATATTCCACGTAAAAACTGCGTTTCTACAACCTTCATTTTTGGGCCCAAAAAAATCGTAAGGGGTTAACCTTACGATTTTTTCTAGTAAAAATTAAAGTTTAAAATTAAGCAATTTAGTCTTTTAAATACGGAAGGTTATAGCCTAGGCTATAGCCTTACGATATTCCACGTAAAAAATGCGTTTCTACAACCTTCATTTTTGGGCCCAAAAAAATCGTAAGGGGTTAACCTTACGATTTTTTCTAGTAAAAATTAAAGTTTAAAATTAAGCAATTTAGTCTTTTAAATACGGAAGGTTATAGCCTAGGCTATAGCCTTACGATATTCCACGTAAAAACTGCGTTTCTACAACCTTCATTTTTGGGCCCAAAAAAATCGTAAGGGGTTAACCTTACGATTTTTTCTAGTAAAAATTAAAGTTTAAAATTAAGCAATTTAGTCTTTTAAATACGGAAGGTTATAGCCTAGGCTATAGCCTTACGATATTCCACGTAAAAAATGCGTTTCTACAACCTTCATTTTTGGGCCCAAAAAAATCGTAAGGGGTTAACCTTACGATTTTTTCTAGTAAAAATTAAAGTTTAAAATTAAGCAATTTAGTCTTTTAAATACGGAAGGTTATAGCCTAGGCTATAGCCTTACGATATTCCACGTAAAAACTGCGTTTCTACAACCTTCATTTTTGGGCCCAAAAAAATCGTAAGGGGTTAACCTTACGATTTTTTCTAGTAAAAATTAAAGTTTAAAATTAAGCAATTTAGTCTTTTAAATACGGAAGGTTATAGCCTAGGCTATAGCCTTACGATATTCCACGTAAAAAATGCGTTTCTACAACCTTCATTTTTGGGCCCAAAAAAATCGTAAGGGGTTAACCTTACGATTTTTTCTAGTAAAAATTAAAGTTTAAAATTAAGCAATTTAGTCTTTTAAATACGGAAGGTTATAGCCTAGGCTATAGCCTTACGAGATTCCACGTAAAAACTGCGTTTCTACAACCTTCATTTTTGGGCCCAAAAAAATCGTAAGGGGTTAACCTTACGATTTTTTCTAGTAAAAATTAAAGTTTAAAATTAAGCAATTTAGTCTTTTAAATACGGAAGGTTATAGCCTAGGCTATAGCCTTACGATATTCCACGTAAAAACTGCGTTTCTACAACCTTCATTTTTGGGCCCAAAAAAATCGTAAGGGGTTAACCTTACGATTTTTTCTAGTAAAAATTAAAGTTTTAAATTAAGCAATTTAGTCTTTTAAATACGGAAGGTTATAGCCTAGGCTATAGCCTTACGATATTCCACGTAAAAAATGCGTTTCTACAACCTTCATTTTTGGGCCCAAAAAAATCGTAAGGGGTTAACCTTACGATTTTTTCTAGTAAAAATTAAAGTTTAAAATTAAGCAATTTAGTCTTTTAAATACGGAAGGTTATAGCCTAGGCTATAGCCTTACGATATTCCACGTAAAAACTGCGTTTCTACAACCTTCATTTTTGGGCCCAAAAAAATCGTAAGGGGTTAACCTTACGATTTTTTCTAGTAAAAATTAAAGTTTAAAATTAAGCAATTTAGTCTTTTAAATACGGAAGGTTATAGCCTAGGCTATAGCCTTACGATATTCCACGTAAAAACTGCGTTTCTACAACCTTCATTTTTGGGCCCAAAAAAATCGTAAGGGGTTAACCTTACGATTTTTTCTAGTAAAAATTAAAGTTTAAAATTAAGCAATTTAGTCTTTTAAATACGGAAGGTTATAGCCTAGGCTATAGCCTTACGATATTCCACGTAAAAAATGCGTTTCTACAACCTTCATTTTTGGGCCCAAAAAAATCGTAAGGGGTTAACCTTACGATTTTTTCTAGTAAAAATTAAAGTTTAAAATTAAGCAATTTAGTCTTTTAAATACGGAAGGTTATAGCCTAGGCTATAGCCTTACGATATTCCACGTAAAAACTGCGTTTCTACAACCTTCATTTTTGGGCCCAAAAAAATCGTAAGGGGTTAACCTTACGATTTTTTCTAGTAAAAATTAAAGTTTAAAATTAAGCAATTTAGTCTTTTAAATACGGAAGGTTATAGCCTAGGCTATAGCCTTACGATATTCCACGTAAAAAATGCGTTTCTACAACCTTCATTTTTGGGCCCAAAAAAATCGTAAGGGGTTAACCTTACGATTTTTTCTAGTAAAAATTAAAGTTTAAAATTAAGCAATTTAGTCTTTTAAATACGGAAGGTTATAGCCTAGGCTATAGCCTTACGATATTCCACGTAAAAACTGCGTTTCTACAACCTTCATTTTTGGGCCCAAAAAAATCGTAAGGGGTTAACCTTACGATTTTTTCTAGTAAAAATTAAAGTTTAAAATTAAGCAATTTAGTCTTTTAAATACGGAAGGTTATGGCCTAGGCTATAGCCTTACGATATTCCACGTAAAAAATGCGTTTCTACAACCTTTATTTTTGGGCCCAAAGAAATCGTAAGGGGTTAACCTTACGATTTTTTCTAGTAAAAATTAAAGTTCAACATTTTGCAATTTAGTCTTTTAAATACGGAAGGTTATAGCCTAGGCTATAGCCTTACGATATTCCACGTAAAAAATGCGTTTCTACAACCTTCATTTTTGGGCCCAAAAAAATCGTAAGGGGTTAACCTTACGATTTTTTCTAGTAAAAATTAAAGTTTAAAATTAAGCAATTTAGTCTTTTAAATACGGAAGGTTATAGCCTAGGCTATAGCCTTACGATATTCCACGTAAAAAATGCGTTTCTACAACCTTCATTTTTGGGCCCAAAGAAATCGTAAGGGGTTAACCTTACGATTTTTTCTAGTAAAAATTAAAGTTTAAAATTAAGCAATTTAGTCTTTTAAATACGGAAGGTTATAGCCTAGGCTATAGCCTTACGATATTCCACGTAAAAAATGCGTTTCTACAACCTTCATTTTTGGGCCCAAAGAAATCGTAAGGAGTTAACCTTACGATTTTTTCTAGTAAAAATTAAAGTTTAAAATTAAGCAATTTAGTCTTTTAAATACGGAAGGTTATAGCCTAGGCTATAGCCTTACGATATTCCACGTAAAAAATGCGTTTCTACAACCTTTATTTTTGGGCCCAAAGAAATCGTAAGGGGTTAACCTTACGATTTTTTCTAGTCAAAATTAAAGTTCAAAATTTTGCAATTTAGTCTTTTAAATACGGAAGGTTATAGCCTAGGCTATAGCCTTACGATATTCCACGTAAAAAATGCGTTTCTACAACCTTCATTTTTGGGACCAAAAAAATCGTAAGGGGTTAACCTTACGATTTTTTCTAGTAAAAATTAAAGTTTAAAATTAAGCAATTTAGTCTTTTAAATACGGAAGGTTATGGCCTAGGCTATAGCCTTACGATATTCCACGTAAAAAATGCGTTTCTACAACCTTCATTTTTGGGCCCAAAAAAATCGTAAGGGGTTAACCTTACGATTTTTTCTAGTAAAAATTAAAGTTTAAAATTAAGCAATTTAGTGTTTTAAATACGGAAGGTTATAGCCTAGGCTATAGCCTTACGATATTCCAAGTTAAAAATGCGTTTCTACAACCTTCATTTTTGGGCCCAAAGAAATCGTAAGGGGTTAACCTTACGATTTTTTCTAGTAAAAATTAAAGTTTAAAATTTTGCAAATTAGTCTTTTAAATACGGAAGGTTATAGCCTAGGCTATAGCCTTACGATATTCCACGTAAAAAATGCGTTTCTACAACCTTCATTTTTGGGCCCAAAAAAATCGTAAGGGGTTAACCTTACGATTTTTTCTAGTAAAAATTAAAGTTTAAAATTAAGCAATTTAGTCTTTTAAATACGGAAGGTTATAGCCTAGGCTATAGCCTTACGATATTCCATGTAAAAAATGCGTTTCTACAACCTTCATTTTTGGGCCCAAAAAAATCGTAAGGGGTTAACCTTACGATTTTTTCTAGTAAAAATTAAAGTTTAAAATTAAGCAATTTAGTCTTTTAAATACGGAAGGTTATAGCCTAGGCTATAGCCTTACGATATTCCACGTAAAAAATGCGTTTCTACAACCTTCATTTTTGGGACCAAAAAAATCGTAAGGGGTTAACCTTACGATTTTTTCTAGTAAAAATTAAAGTTTAAAATTAAGCAATTTAGTCTTTTAAATACGGAAGGTTATGGCCTAGGCTATAGCCTTACGATATTCCACGTAAAAAATGCGTTTCTACAACCTTCATTTTTGGGCCCAAAAAAATCGTAAGGGGTTAACCTTACGATTTTTTCTAGTAAAAATTAAAGTTTAAAATTAAGCAATTTAGTCTTTTAAATACGGAAGGTTATAGCCTAGGCTATAGCCTTACGATATTCCAAGTTAAAAATGCGTTTCTACAACCTTCATTTTTGGGCCCAAAGAAATCGTAAGGGGTTAACCTTACGATTTTTTCTAGTAAAAATTAAAGTTTAAAATTAAGCAATTTAGTCTTTTAAATACGGAAGGTTATAGCCTAGGCTATAGCCTTACGATATTCCATGTAAAAAATGCGTTTCTACAACCTTCATTTTTGGGCCCAAAAAAATCGTAAGGGGTTAACCTTACGATTTTTTCTAGTAAAAATTAAAGTTTAAAATTAAGCAATTTAGTCTTTTAAATACGGAAGGTTATAGCCTAGGCTATAGCCTTACGATATTCCATGTAAAAAATGCGTTTCTACAACCTTCATTTTTGGGCCCAAAAAAATCGTAAGGGGTTAACCTTACGATTTTTTCTAGTAAAAATTAAAGTTTAAAATTAAGCAATTTAGTCTTTTAAATACGGAAGGTTATAGCCTAGGCTATAGCCTTACGATATTCCACGTAAAAAATGCGTTTCTACAACCTTCATTTTTGGGACCAAAAAAATCGTAAGGGGTTAACCTTACGATTTTTTCTAGTAAAAATTAAAGTTTAAAATTAAGCAATTTAGTCTTTTAAATACGGAAGGTTATGGCCTAGGCTATAGCCTTACGATATTCCACGTAAAAAATGCGTTTCTACAACCTTCATTTTTGGGCCCAAAAAAATCGTAAGGGGTTAACCTTACGATTTTTTCTAGTAAAAATTAAAGTTTAAAATTAAGCAATTTAGTCTTTTAAATACGGAAGGTTATAGCCTAGGCTATAGCCTTACGATATTCCAAGTTAAAAATGCGTTTCTACAACCTTCATTTTTGGGCCCAAAGAAATCGTAAGGGGTTAACCTTACGATTTTTTCTAGTAAAAATTAAAGTTTAAAATTAAGCAATTTAGTCTTTTAAATACGGAAGGTTATAGCCTAAGCTATAGCCTTACGATATTCCATGTAAAAAATGCGTTTCTACAACCTTCATTTTTGGGCCCAAAAAAATCGTAAGGGGTTAACCTTACGATTTTTTCTAGTAAAAATTAAAGTTTAAAATTAAGCAATTTAGTCTTTTAAATACGGAAGGTTATAGCCTAGGCTATAGCCTTACGATATTCCACGTAAAAAATGCGTTTCTACAACCTTCATTTTTGGGCCCAAAAAAATCGTAAGGGGTTAACCTTACGATTTTTTATAGTAAAAATTAAAGTTTAAAATTAAGCTATTTAGTCTTTTAAATACGGAAGGTTATAGCCTAGGCTATAGCCTTACGATATTCCACGTAAAAAATGCGTTTCTACAACCTTCATTTTTGGGCCCAAAGAAATCGTAAGGGGTTAACCTTACGATTTTTTCTAGTAAAAATTAAAGTTTAAAATTAAGCAATTTAGTATTTTAAATACGGAAGGTTATAGCCTAGGCTATAGCCTTACGATATTCCACGTAAAAAATGCGTTTCTACAACCTTCATTTTTGATCCCAAAAAAATCGTAAGGGGTTAACCTTACGATTTTTTCTAGTAAAAATTAAAGTTTAAAATTAAGCAATTTAGTCTTTTAAATACGGAAGGTTATAGCCTAGGCTATAGCCTTACGATATTCCACGTAAAAAATGCGTTTCTACAACCTTCATTTTTGGGCCCAAAAAAATCGTAAGGGGTTAACCTTACGATTTTTTCTAGTAAAAATTAAAGTTTAAAATTAAGCAATTTAGTCTTTTAAATACGGAAGGTTATAGCCTAGGCTATAGCCTTACGATATTCCACGTAAAAAATGCGTTTCTACAACCTTCATTTTTGGGCCCAAAAAATCGTAAGGGGTTAACCTTACGATTTTTTCTAGTAAAAATTAAAGTTTAAAATAAAGCAATTTAGTCTTTTAAATACGGAAGGTTATAGCCTAGGCTATAGCCTTACGATATTCCACGTAAAAAATGCGTTTCTACAACCTTCATTTTTGGGCCCAAAAAAATCGTAAGGGGTTAACCTTACGATTTTTTCTAGTAAAAATTAAAGTTTAAAATTAAGCAATTTAGTCTTTTAAATACGGAAGGTTATAGCCTAGGCTATAGCCTTACGATATTCCACGTAAAAAATGCGTTTCTACAACCTTCATTTTTGGGCCCAAAAAATCGTAAGGGGTTAACGTAAGGGGTTAACCTTACGATTTTTTCTAGTAAAAATTAAAGTTTAAAATTAAGCAATTTAGTCTTTTAAATACGGAAGGTTATAGCCTAGGCTATAGCCTTACGATATTCCACGTAAAAAATGCGTTTCTACAACCTTCATTATTGGGCCCACAAAAATCGTAAGGGGTTAACCTTACGATTTTTTCTAGTAAAAATTAAAGTTTAAAATTAAGCAATTTAGTCTTTTAAATACGGAAGGTTATAGCCTAGGCTATAGCCTTACGATATTCCACGTAAAAAATGCGTTTCTACAACCTTTATTTTTGGGCCCAAAAAATCGTAAGGGGTTAACCTTACGATTTTTTCTAGTAAAAATTAAAGTTTAAAATTAAGCAATTTAGTCTTTTAAATACGGAAGGTTATAGCCTAGGCTATAGCCTTACGATATTCCACGTAAAAAATGCGTTTCTACAACCTTCATTTTTGGGCCCAAAAAAATCGTAAAAGGTTAACCTTACGATTTTTTCTAGTAAAAATTAAAGTTTAAAATTAAGCAATTTAGTCTTTTAAATACGGAAGGTTATAGCCTAGGCTATAGCCTTACGATATTCCACGTAAAAAATGCGTTTCTACAACCTTCATTTTTGGGCCCAAAAAAATCGTAAGGGGTTAACCTTACGATTTTTTCTAGTAAAAATTAAAGTTTAAAATTAAGCAATTTAGTCTTTTAAATACGGAAGGTTATAGCCTAGGCTATAGCCTTACGATATTCCACGTAAAAAATGCGTTTCTACAACCTTCATTTTTGGGCCCAAAGAAATCGTAAGGGGTTAACCTTACGATTTTTTCTAGTAAAAATTAAAGTTTAAAATTAAGCAATTTAGTCTTTTAAATACGGAAGGTTATAGCCGAGGCTATAGCCTTACGATATTCCACGTAAAAAATGCGTTTCTACAACCTTCATTTTTGGGCCCAAAAAAATCGTAAGGGGTTAACCTTACGATTTTTTCTAGTAAAAATTAAAGTTTAAAATTAAGCAATTTAGTCTTTTAAATACGGAAGGTTATAGCCTAGGCTATAGCCTTACGATATTCCACGTAAAAACTGCGTTTCTACAACCTTCATTTTTGGGCCCAAAAAAATCGTAAGGGGTTAACCTTACGATTTTTTCTAGTAAAAATTAAAGTTAGAAATTAAGCAATTTAGTCTTTTAAATACGGAAGGTTATAGCCTAGGCTATAGCCTTACGATATTCCACGTAAAAAATGCGTTTCTACAACCTTTATTTTTGGGCCCAAAAAATCGTAAGGGGTTAACCTTACGATTTTTTCTAGTAAAAATTAAAGTTTAAAATTAAGCAATTTAGTCTTTTAAATACGGAAGGTTATAGCCTAGGCTATAGCCTTACGATATTCCACGTAAAAAATGCGTTTCTACAACCTTCATTTTTGGGCCCAAAAAAATCGTAAAAGGTTAACCTTACGATTTTTTCTAGTAAAAATTAAAGTTTAAAATTAAGCAATTTAGTCTTTTAAATACGGAAGGTTATAGCCTAGGCTATAGCCTTACGATATTCCACGTAAAAAATGCGTTTCTACAACCTTCATTTTTGGGCCCAAAAAAATCGTAAGGGGTTAACCTTACGATTTTTTCTAGTAAAAATTAAAGTTTAAAATTAAGCAATTTAGTCTTTTAAATACGGAAGGTTATAGCCTAGGCTATAGCCTTACGATATTCCACGTAAAAAATGCGTTTCTACAACCTTCATTTTTGGGCCCAAAGAAATCGTAAGGGGTTAACCTTACGATTTTTTCTAGTAAAAATTAAAGTTTAAAATTAAGCAATTTAGTCTTTTAAATACGGAAGGTTATAGCCGAGGCTATAGCCTTACGATATTCCACGTAAAAAATGCGTTTCTACAACCTTCATTTTTGGGCCCAAAAAAATCGTAAGGGGTTAACCTTACGATTTTTTCTAGTAAAAATTAAAGTTTAAAATTAAGCAATTTAGTCTTTTAAATACGGAAGGTTATAGCCTAGGCTATAGCCTTACGATATTCCACGTAAAAACTGCGTTTCTACAACCTTCATTTTTGGGCCCAAAAAAATCGTAAGGGGTTAACCTTACGATTTTTTCTAGTAAAAATTAAAGTTTAAAATTAAGCAATTTAGTCTTTTAAATACGGAAGGTTATAGCCTAGGCTATAGCCTTACGATATTCCACGTAAAAAATGCGTTTCTACAACCTTCATTTTTGGGCCCAAAAAAATCGTAAGGGGTTAACTTTACGATTTTTTCTAGTAAAAATTAAAGTTTAAAATTAAGCAATTTAGTCTTTTAAATACGGAAGGTTATAGCCTAGGCTATAGCCTTACGATATTCCACGTAAAAAATGCGTTTCTACAACCTTCATTTTTGGGCCCAAAGAAATCGTAAGGGGTTAACCTTACGATTTTTTCTAGTAAAAATTAAAGTTTAAAATTAAGCAATTTAGTCTTTTAAATACGGAAGGTTATAGCCTAGGCTATAGCCTTACGATATTCCACGTAAAAAATGCGTTTCTACAACCTTCATTTTTGGGCCCAAAGAAATCGTAAGGGGATAACCTTACGATTTTTTCTAGTAAAAATTAAAGTTTAAAATTAGGCAATTTAGTCTTTTAAATACGGAAGGTTATAGCCTAGGCTATAGCCTTACGATATTCCACGTAAAAAATGCGTTTCTACAACCTTTATTTTTGGGCCCAAAGAAATCGTAAGGGGTTAACCTTACGATTTTTTCTAGTAAAAATTAAAGTTCAACATTTTGCAATTTAGTCTTTTAAATACGGAAGGTTATAGCCTAGGCTATAGCCTTACGATATTCCACGTAAAAAATGCGTTTCTACAACCTTCATTTTTGGGCCCAAAAAAATCGTAAGGGGTTAACAATACGATTTTTTCTAGTAAAAATTAAAGTTTAAAATTAAGCAATTTAGTCTTTTAAATACGGAAGGTTATAGCCTAGGCTATAGCCTTACGATATTCCACGTAAAAAATGCGTTTCTACAACCTTCATTTTTGGGCCCAAAGAAATCGTAAGGGGTTAACCTTACGATTTTTTCTAGTAAAAATTAAAGTTTAAAATTAAGCAATTTAGTCTTTTAAATACGGAAGGTTATAGCCTAGGCTATAGCCTTACGATATTCCACGTAAAAAATGCGTTTCTACAACCTTTATTTTTGGGCCCAAAGAAATCGTAAGGGGTTAACCTTACGATTTTTTCTAGTCAAAATTAAAGTTCAAAATTTTGCAATTTAGTCTTTTAAATACGGAAGGTTATAGCCTAGGCTATAGCCTTACGATATTTCACGTAAAAAATGCGTTTCTACAACCTTTATTTTTGGGCCCAAAGAAATCGTAAGGGGTTAACCTTACGATTTTTTCTAGTAAAAATTAAAGTTCAACATTTTGCAATTTAGTCTTTTAAATACGGAAGGTTATAGCCTAGGCTATAGCCTTACGATATTCCACGTAAAAAATGCGTTTCTACAACCTTTATTTTTGGGCCCAAAAAATCGTAAGGGGTTAACCTTACGATTTTTTCTAGTAAAAATTAAAGTTTAAAATTAAGCAATTTAGTCTTTTAAATACGGAAGGTTATAGCCTAGGCTATAGCCTTACGATATTCCACGTAAAAAATGCGTTTCTACAACCTTCATTTTTGGGCCCAAAAAAATCGTAAAAGGTTAACCTTACGATTTTTTCTAGTAAAAATTAAAGTTTAAAATTAAGCAATTTAGTCTTTTAAATACGGAAGGTTATAGCCTAGGCTATAGCCTTACGATATTCCACGTAAAAAATGCGTTTCTACAACCTTCATTTTTGGGCCCAAAAAAATCGTAAGGGGTTAACCTTACGATTTTTTCTAGTAAAAATTAAAGTTTAAAATTAAGCAATTTAGTCTTTTAAATACGGAAGGTTATAGCCTAGGCTATAGCCTTACGATATTCCACGTAAAAAATGCGTTTCTACAACCTTCATTTTTGGGCCCAAAGAAATCGTAAGGGGTTAACCTTACGATTTTTTCTAGTAAAAATTAAAGTTTAAAATTAAGCAATTTAGTCTTTTAAATACGGAAGGTTATAGCCGAGGCTATAGCCTTACGATATTCCACGTAAAAAATGCGTTTCTACAACCTTCATTTTTGGGCCCAAAAAAATCGTAAGGGGTTAACCTTACGATTTTTTCTAGTAAAAATTAAAGTTTAAAATTAAGCAATTTAGTCTTTTAAATACGGAAGGTTATAGCCTAGGCTATAGCCTTACGATATTCCACGTAAAAACTGCGTTTCTACAACCTTCATTTTTGGGCCCAAAAAAATCGTAAGGGGTTAACCTTACGATTTTTTCTAGTAAAAATTAAAGTTAGAAATTAAGCAATTTAGTCTTTTAAATACGGAAGGTTATAGCCTAGGCTATAGCCTTACGATATTCCACGTAAAAAATGCGTTTCTACAACCTTTATTTTTGGGCCCAAAAAATCGTAAGGGGTTAACCTTACGATTTTTTCTAGTAAAAATTAAAGTTTAAAATTAAGCAATTTAGTCTTTTAAATACGGAAGGTTATAGCCTAGGCTATAGCCTTACGATATTCCACGTAAAAAATGCGTTTCTACAACCTTCATTTTTGGGCCCAAAAAAATCGTAAAAGGTTAACCTTACGATTTTTTCTAGTAAAAATTAAAGTTTAAAATTAAGCAATTTAGTCTTTTAAATACGGAAGGTTATAGCCTAGGCTATAGCCTTACGATATTCCACGTAAAAAATGCGTTTCTACAACCTTCATTTTTGGGCCCAAAAAAATCGTAAGGGGTTAACCTTACGATTTTTTCTAGTAAAAATTAAAGTTTAAAATTAAGCAATTTAGTCTTTTAAATACGGAAGGTTATAGCCTAGGCTATAGCCTTACGATATTCCACGTAAAAAATGCGTTTCTACAACCTTCATTTTTGGGCCCAAAGAAATCGTAAGGGGTTAACCTTACGATTTTTTCTAGTAAAAATTAAAGTTTAAAATTAAGCAATTTAGTCTTTTAAATACGGAAGGTTATAGCCGAGGCTATAGCCTTACGATATTCCACGTAAAAAATGCGTTTCTACAACCTTCATTTTTGGGCCCAAAAAAATCGTAAGGGGTTAACCTTACGATTTTTTCTAGTAAAAATTAAAGTTTAAAATTAAGCAATTTAGTCTTTTAAATACGGAAGGTTATAGCCTAGGCTATAGCCTTACGATATTCCACGTAAAAACTGCGTTTCTACAACCTTCATTTTTGGGCCCAAAAAAATCGTAAGGGGTTAACCTTACGATTTTTTCTAGTAAAAATTAAAGTTTAAAATTAAGCAATTTAGTCTTTTAAATACGGAAGGTTATAGCCTAGGCTATAGCCTTACGATATTCCACGTAAAAAATGCGTTTCTACAACCTTCATTTTTGGGCCCAAAAAAATCGTAAGGGGTTAACTTTACGATTTTTTCTAGTAAAAATTAAAGTTTAAAATTAAGCAATTTAGTCTTTTAAATACGGAAGGTTATAGCCTAGGCTATAGCCTTACGATATTCCACGTAAAAAATGCGTTTCTACAACCTTCATTTTTGGGCCCAAAGAAATCGTAAGGGGTTAACCTTACGATTTTTTCTAGTAAAAATTAAAGTTTAAAATTAAGCAATTTAGTCTTTTAAATACGGAAGGTTATAGCCTAGGCTATAGCCTTACGATATTCCACGTAAAAAATGCGTTTCTACAACCTTCATTTTTGGGCCCAAAGAAATCGTAAGGGGATAACCTTACGATTTTTTCTAGTAAAAATTAAAGTTTAAAATTAGGCAATTTAGTCTTTTAAATACGGAAGGTTATAGCCTAGGCTATAGCCTTACGATATTCCACGTAAAAAATGCGTTTCTACAACCTTTATTTTTGGGCCCAAAGAAATCGTAAGGGGTTAACCTTACGATTTTTTCTAGTAAAAATTAAAGTTCAACATTTTGCAATTTAGTCTTTTAAATACGGAAGGTTATAGCCTAGGCTATAGCCTTACGATATTCCACGTAAAAAATGCGTTTCTACAACCTTCATTTTTGGGCCCAAAAAAATCGTAAGGGGTTAACAATACGATTTTTTCTAGTAAAAATTAAAGTTTAAAATTAAGCAATTTAGTCTTTTAAATACGGAAGGTTATAGCCTAGGCTATAGCCTTACGATATTCCACGTAAAAAATGCGTTTCTACAACCTTCATTTTTGGGCCCAAAGAAATCGTAAGGGGTTAACCTTACGATTTTTTCTAGTAAAAATTAAAGTTTAAAATTAAGCAATTTAGTCTTTTAAATACGGAAGGTTATAGCCTAGGCTATAGCCTTACGATATTCCACGTAAAAAATGCGTTTCTACAACCTTTATTTTTGGGCCCAAAGAAATCGTAAGGGGTTAACCTTACGATTTTTTCTAGTCAAAATTAAAGTTCAAAATTTTGCAATTTAGTCTTTTAAATACGGAAGGTTATAGCCTAGGCTATAGCCTTACGATATTTCACGTAAAAAATGCGTTTCTACAACCTTCATTTTTGGGACCAAAAAAATCGTAAGGGGTTAACCTTACGATTTTATCTAGTAAAAATTAAAGTTTAAAATTAAGCAATTTAGTCTTTTAAATACGGAAGGTTATAGCCTAGGCTATAGCCTTACGATATTCCACGTAAAAAATGCGTTTCTACAACCTTCATTTTTGGGCCCAAAAAAATCGTAAGGGGTTAACCTTACGATTTTTTCTAGTAAAAATTAAAGTTTAAAATTAAGCAATTTAGTCTTTTAAATACGGAAGGTTATAGCCTAGGCTATAGCCTTACGATATTCCAAGTTAAAAATGCGTTTCTACAACCTTCATTTTTGGGCCCAAAGAAATCGTAAGGGGTTAACCTTACGATTTTTTCTAGTAAAAATTAAAGTTTAAAATTAAGCAATTTAGTCTTTTAAATACGGAAGGTTATAGCCTAGGCTATAGCCTTACGATATTCCACGTAAAAAATGCGTTTCTACAACCTTCATTTTTGGGCCCAAAGAAATCGTAAGGGGTTAACCTTACGATTTTTTCTAGTAAAAATTAAAGTTTAAAATTTTGCAAATTAGTCTTTTAAATACGGAAGGTTATAGCCTAGGCTATAGCCTTACGATATTCCACGTAAAAAATGCGTTTCTACAACCTTCATTTTTGGGCCCAAAGAAATCGTAAGGGGTTAACCTTACGATTTTTTCTAGTAAAAATTAAAGTTTAAAATTTTGCAAATTAGTCTTTTAAATACGGAAGGTTATAGCCTAGGCTATAGCCTTACGATATTCCACGTAAAAAATGCGTTTCTACAACCTTCATTTTTGGGCCCAAAGAAATCGTAAGGGGTTAACCT
Organism: Malthinus flaveolus; assembly: GCA_950108345.1. Taxonomy (NCBI): domain Eukaryota; kingdom Metazoa; phylum Arthropoda; class Insecta; order Coleoptera; family Cantharidae; genus Malthinus; species Malthinus flaveolus. Next base: position 7,066,207 of record OX467289.1, on the reverse strand, counting down.
TACGATTTTTTCGAGTAAAAATTCAAGTTTAAAATTTTGCAATTTAGTCTTCTAAATACGGAAGGTTAGAGCCTAGGCTATAGCCTTACGATATTCCACGTAAAAAATGCGTTTCTACAACCTTCATTTTTGGGCCCAAAGAAATCGTAAGGGGATAACCTTACGATTTTTTCTAGTAAAAATTAAAGTTTAAAATTAAGCAATTTAGTCTTTTAAATACGGAAGGTTATAGCCTAGGCTATAGCCTTACGATATTCCACGTAAAAAATGCGTTTCTACAACCTTCATTTTTGGGCCCAAAGAAATCGTAAGGGGATAACCTTACGATTTTTTCTAGTAAAAATTAAAGTTTAAAATTAAGCAATTTAGTCTTTTAAATACGGAAGGTTATAGCCTAGGCTATAGCCTTACGATATTCCACGTAAAAAATGCGTTTCTACAACCTTCATTTTTGGGCCCAAAGAAATCGTAAGGGGTTAACCTTACGATTTTTTCTAGTAAAAATTAAAGTTTAAAATTAAGCAATTTAGTCTTTTAAATACTGAAGGTTATAGCCTAGGCTATAGCCTTACGATATTCCACGTAAAAAATGCGTTTCTACAACCTTCATTTTTGGGCCCAAAGAAATCGTAAGGGGTTAACCTTACGATTTTTTCTAGTAAAAATTAAAGTTTAAAATTAAGCAATTTAGTCTTTTAAATACGGAAGGTTATAGCCTAGGCTATAGCCTTACGATATTCCACGTAAAAAATGCGTTTCTACAATCTTCATTTTTGGGCCCAAAAAAATCGTAAGGGGTTAACCTTACGATTTTTTCTAGTAAAAATTAAAGTTTAAAATTAAGCAATTTAGTCTTTTAAATACGGAAGGTTATAGCCTAGGCTATAGCCTTACGATATTCCACGTAAAAAATGCGTTTCTACAACCTTCATTATTGGGCCCACAAAAATCGTAAGGGGTTAACCTTACGATTTTTTCTAGTAGAAATTAAAGTTTAAAATTAAGCAATTTAGTCTTTTAAATACGGAAAGTTATAGCCTAGGCTATAGCCTTACGATATTCCACGTAAAAAATGCGTTTCTACAACCTTCATTTTTGGGCCCAAAATAATCGTATGGGGTTAACCTTACGATTTTTTCTAGTAAAAATTAAAGTTTAAAATTAAGCAATTTAGTCTTTTAAATACGGAAGGTTATAGCCTAGGCTATAGCCTTACGATATTCCACGTAAAAAATGCGTTTCTACAACCTTCATTTTTGAGCCCAAAAAAATCGTAAGGGGTTCCCCTTACGATTTTTTCTAGTAAAAATTAAAGTTTAAAATTAAGCAATTTAGTCTTTTAAATACGGAAGGTTATAGCCTAGGCTATAGCCTTACGATATTCCACGTAAAAAATGCGTTTCTACAACCTTCATTTTTGGGCCCAAAAAAATCGTAAGGGGTTACCTTACGATTTTTTCTAGTAAAAATTAAAGTTTAAAATTAAGCAATTTAGTCATTTAAATACGGAAGGTTATAGCCTAGGCTATAGCCTTACGATATTCCACGTAAAAAATGCGTTTCTACAACCTTCATTTTTGGGCCCAAAGAAATCGTAAGGGGTTAACCTTACGATTTTTTCTAGTAAAAATTAAAGTTTAAAATAAAGCAATTTAGTCTTTTAAATACGGAAGGTTATAGCCTAGGCTATAGCCTTACGATATTCCACGTAAAAAATGCGTTTCTACAACCTTCATTTTTGAGCCCAAAAAAATCGTAAGGGGTTAACCTTACGATTTTTTCTAGTAAAAATTAAAGTTTAAAATTAAGCAATTTAGTCTTTTAAATACGGAAGGTTATAGCCTAGGCTATAGCCTTACGATATTCCACGTAAAAAATGCGTTTCTACAACCTTCATTTTTGGGCCCAAAAAAATCGTAAGGGGTTAACCTTACGATTTTTTCTAGTAAAAATTAAAGTTTAAAATTAAGCAATTTAGTCATTTAAATACGGAAGGTTATAGCCTAGGCTATAGCCTTACGATATTCCACGTAAAAAATGCGTTTGTACAACCTTCATTTTTGGGCCCAAAGAAATCGTAAGGGGTTAACCTTACGATTTTTTCTAGTAAAAATTAAAGTGTAAAATAAAGCAATTTAGTCTTTTAAATACGGAAGGTTATAGCCTAGGCTATAGCCTTACGATATTCCACGTAAAAAATGCGTTTCTACAACCTTCATTTTTGGGCCCAAAAAAATCGTAAGGGGTTAACCTTACGATTTTTTCTAGTAAAAATTAAAGTTTAAAATTAAGCAATTTAGTCTTTTAAATACGGAAGGTTATAGCCTAGGCTATAGCCTTACGATATTCCAAGTTAAAAATGCGTTTCTACAACCTTCATTTTTGGGCCCAAAGAAATCGTAAGGGGTTAACCTTACGATTTTTTCTAGTAAAAATTAAAGTTTAAAATTAAGCAATTTAGTCTTTTAAATACGGAAGGTTATAGCCTAGGCTATAGCCTTACGATATTCCACGTAAAAAATGCGTTTCTACAACCTTCATTTTTGGGCCCAAAGAAATCGTAAGGGGTTAACCTTACGATTTTTTCTAGTAAAAATTAAAGTTTAAAATTAAGCAATTTAGTCTTTTAAATACGGAAGGTTATAGCCTAGGCTATAGCCTTACGATATTCCATGTAAAAAATGCGTTTCTACAACCTTCATTTTTGGGCCCAAAAAAATCGTAAGGGGTTAACCTTACGATTTTTTCTAGTAAAAATTAAAGTTTAAAATTAAGCAATTGAGTCTTTTAAATACGGAAGGTTATAGCCTAGGCTATAGCCTTACGATATTCCATGTAAAAAATGCGTTTCTACAACCTTCATTTTTGGGCCCAAAAAAATCGTAAGGGGTTAACCTTACGATTTTTTCTAGTAAAAATTAAAGTTTAAAATTAAGCAATTTAGTCTTTTAAATACGGAAGGTTATAGCCTAGGCTATAGCCTTACGATATTCCATGTAAAAAATGCGTTTCTACAACCTTCATTTTTGGGCCCAAAAAAATCGTAAGGGGTTAACCTTACGATTTTTTCTAGTAAAAATTAAAGTTTAAAATTAAGCAATTTAGTCTTTTAAATACGGAAGGTTATAGCCTAGGCTATAGCCTTACGATATTCCATGTAAAAAATGCGTTTCTACAACCTTCATTTTTGGGCCCAAAAAAATCGTAAGGGGTTAACCTTACGATTTTTTCTAGTAAAAATTAAAGTTTAAAATTAAGCAATTGAGTCTTTTAAATACGGAAGGTTATAGCCTAGGCTATAGCCTTACGATATTCCACGTAAAAAATGCGTTTCTACAACCTTCATTTTTGGGCCCAAAGAAATCGTAAGGGGTTAACCTTACGATTTTTTCTAGTAAAAATTAAAGTTTAAAATTTTGCAAATTAGTCTTTTAAATACGGAAGGTTATAGCCTAGGCTATAGCCTTACGATATTCCACGTAAAAAATGCGTTTCTACAACCTTCATTTTTGGGCCCAAAAAAATCGTAAGGGGTTAACCTTACGATTTTTTCTAGAAAAAATTAAAGTTTAAAATTAAGCAATTTAGTCTTTTAAATACGGAAGGTTATAGCCTAGGCTATAGCCTTACGATATTCCACGTAAAAAATGCGTTTCTACAACCTTCATTTTTGGGCCCAAAGAAATCGTAAGGGGTTAACCTTACGATTTTTTCTAGTAAAAATTAAAGTTTAAAATTTTGCAAATTAGTCTTTTAAATACGGAAGGTTATAGCCTAGGCTATAGCCTTACGATATTCCACGTAAAAAATGCGTTTCTACAACCTTCATTTTTGGGCCCAAAAAAATCGTAAGGGGTTAACCTTACGATTTTTTCTAGTAAAAATTAAAGTTTAAAATTAAGCAATTTAGTCTTTTAAATACGGAAGGTTATAGCCTAGGCTATAGCCTTACGATATTCCATGTAAAAAATGCGTTTCTACAACCTTCATTTTTGGGCCCAAAAAAATCGTAAGGGGTTAACCTTACGATTTTTTCTAGTAAAAATTAAAGTTTAAAATTAAGCAATTTAGTCTTTTAAATACGGAAGGTTATAGCCTAGGCTATAGCCTTACGATATTCCACGTAAAAAATGCGTTTCTACAACCTTTATTTTTGGGCCCAAAAAAATCGTAAGGGGTTAACCTTACGATTTTTTCTAGTAAAAATTAAAGTTTAAAATTAAGCAATTTAGTCTTTTAAATACGGAAGGTTATAGCCTAGGCTATAGCCTTACGATATTCCACGTAAAAAATGCGTTTCTACAACCTTCATTTTTGGGCCCAAAAAAATCGTAAGGGGTTAACCTTACGATTTTTTCTAGTAAAAATTAAAGTTTAAAATTAAGCAATTTAGTCTTTTAAATACGGAAGGTTATAGCCTAGGCTATAGCCTTACGATATTCCACGTAAAAAATGCGTTTCTACAACCTTCATTATTGGGCCCACAAAAATCGTAAGGGGTTAACCTTACGATTTTTTCTAGTAAAAATTAAAGTTTAAAATTAAGCAATTTAGTCTTTTAAATACGGAAGGTTATAGCCTAGGCTATAGCCTTACGATATTCCACGTAAAAAATGCGTTTCTACAACCTTTATTTTTGGGCCCAAAAAATCGTAAGGGGTTAACCTTACGATTTTTTCTAGTAAAAATTAAAGTTTAAAATTAAGCAATTTAGTCTTTTAAATACGGAAGGTTATAGCCTAGGCTATAGCCTTACGATATTCCAAGTTAAAAATGCGTTTCTACAACCTTCATTTTTGGGCCCAAAGAAATCGTAAGGGGTTAACCTTACGATTTTTTCGAGTAAAAATTCAAGTTTAAAATTTTGCAATTTAGTCTTCTAAATACGGAAGGTTAGAGCCTAGGCTATAGCCTTACGATATTCCACGTAAAAAATGCGTTTCTACAACCTTCATTTTTGGGCCCAAAGAAATCGTAAGGGGTTAACCTTACGATTTTTTCGAGTAAAAATTCAAGTTTAAAATTTTGCAATTTAGTCTTCTAAATACGGAAGGTTAGAGCCTAGGCTATAGCCTTACGATATTCCACGTAAAAAATGCGTTTCTACAACCTTCATTTTTGGGCCCAAAGAAATCGTAAGGGGATAACCTTACGATTTTTTCTAGTAAAAATTAAAGTTTAAAATTAAGCAATTTAGTCTTTTAAATACGGAAGGTTATAGCCTAGGCTATAGCCTTACGATATTCCACGTAAAAAATGCGTTTCTACAACCTTCATTTGTGAGCCCAAAAAAATCGTAAGGGGTTAACCTTACGATTTTTTCTAGTAAAAATTAAAGTTTAAAATTAAGCAATTTAGTCTTTTAAATACGGAAGGTTATAGCCTAGGCAATAGCCTTACGATATTCCACGTAAAAAATGCGTTTCTACAACCTTCATTTTTGGGCCCAAAGAAATCGTAAGGGGTTAACCTTACGATTTTTTCTAGTAAAAATTAAAGTTTAAAATTAAGCAATTTAGTCTTTTAAATACTGAAGGTTATAGCCTAGGCTATAGCCTTACGATATTCCACGTAAAAAATGCGTTTCTACAACCTTCATTTTTGGGCCCAAAGAAATCGTAAGGGGTTAACCTTACGATTTTTTCTAGTAAAAATTAAAGTTTAAAATTAAGCAATTTAGTCTTTTAAATACGGAAGGTTATAGCCTAGGCTATAGCCTTACGATATTCCACGTAAAAAATGCGTTTCTACAATCTTCATTTTTGGGCCCAAAAAAATCGTAAGGGGTTAACCTTACGATTTTTTCTAGTAAAAATTAAAGTTTAAAATTAAGCAATTTAGTCTTTTAAATACGGAAGGTTATAGCCTAGGCTATAGCCTTACGATATTCCACGTAAAAAATGCGTTTCTACAACCTTCATTATTGGGCCCACAAAAATCGTAAGGGGTTAACCTTACGATTTTTTCTAGTAGAAATTAAAGTTTAAAATTAAGCAATTTAGTCTTTTAAATACGGAAAGTTATAGCCTAGGCTATAGCCTTACGATATTCCACGTAAAAAATGCGTTTCTACAACCTTCATTTTTGGGCCCAAAATAATCGTAAGGGGTTAACCTTACGATTTTTTCTAGTAAAAATTAAAGTTTAAAATTAAGCAATTTAGTCATTTAAATACGGAAGGTTATAGCCTAGGCTATAGCCTTACGATATTCCACGTAAAAAATGCGTTTCTACAACCTTCATTTTTGGGCCCAAAGAAATCGTAAGGGGTTAACCTTACGATTTTTTCTAGTAAAAATTAAAGTTTAAAATAAAGCAATTTAGTCTTTTAAATACGGAAGGTTATAGCCTAGGCTATAGCCTTACGATATTCCACGTAAAAAATGCGTTTCTACAACCTTCATTTTTGAGCCCAAAAAAATCGTAAGGGGTTAACCTTACGATTTTTTCTAGTAAAAATTAAAGTTTAAAATTAAGCAATTTAGTCTTTTAAATACGGAAGGTTATAGCCTAGGCTATAGCCTTACGATATTCCACGTAAAAAATGCGTTTCTACAACCTTCATTTTTGGGCCCAAAAAAATCGTAAGGGGTTAACCTTACGATTTTTTCTAGTAAAAATTAAAGTTTAAAATTAAGCAATTTAGTCATTTAAATACGGAAGGTTATAGCCTAGGCTATAGCCTTACGATATTCCACGTAAAAAATGCGTTTGTACAACCTTCATTTTTGGGCCCAAAGAAATCGTAAGGGGTTAACCTTACGATTTTTTCTAGTAAAAATTAAAGTTTAAAATAAAGCAATTTAGTCTTTTAAATACGGAAGGTTATAGCCTAGGCTATAGCCTTACGATATTCCACGTAAAAAATGCGTTTCTACAACCTTCATTTTTGAGCCCAAAAAAATCGTAAGGGGTTAACCTTACGATTTTTTCTAGTAAAAATTAAAGTTTAAAATTAAGCAATTTAGTCTTTTAAATACGGAAGGTTATAGCCTAGGCTATAGCCTTACGATATTCCACGTAAAAAATGCGTTTCTACAACCTTCATTTTTGGGCCCAAAAAAATCGTAAGGGGTTAACCTTACGATTTTTTCTAGTAAAAATTAAAGTTTAAAATTAAGCAATTTAGTCATTTAAATACGGAAGGTTATAGCCTAGGCTATAGCCTTACGATATTCCACGTAAAAAATGCGTTTGTACAACCTTCATTTTTGGGCCCAAAGAAATCGTAAGGGGTTAACCTTACGATTTTTTCTAGTAAAAATTAAAGTTTAAATTTAAGCAATTTAGTCTTTTAAATACGGAAGGTTATAGCCTAGGCTATAGCCTTACGATATTCCACGTAAAAAATGCGTTTCTACAACCTTCATTTTTGGGCCCAAAAAAATCGTAAGGGGTTAACCTTACGATTTTTTCTAGTAAAAATTAAAGTTTAAAATTAAGCAATTTGGTCTTTTAAATACGGAAGGTTATAGCCTAGGCTATAGCCTTACGATATTCCACGTAAAAAATGCGTTTCTACAACCTTCATTTTTGGGCCCAAAGAAATCGTAAGGGGTTAACCTTACGATTTTTTCTAGTAAAACTTAAAGTTTAAAATTAAGCAATTTAGTCTTTTAAATACGGAAGGTTATAGCCTAGGCTATAGCCTTACGATATTCCACGTAAAAAATGCGTTTCTACAACCTTCATTTTTGGGCCCAAAAAAATCGTAAGGGGTTAACCTTACGATTTTTTCTAGTAAAAATTAAAGTTTAAAATTAAGCAATTTAGTCTTTTAAATACGGAAGGTTATAGCCTAGGCTATAGCCTTACGATATTCCACGTAAAAAATGCGTTTCTACAACCTTCATTTTTGGGCCCAAAGAAATCGTAAGGGGTTAACCTTACGATTTTTTCTAGTAAAAATTAAAGTTTAAAATTAAGCAATTTAGTCTTTTAAATACGGAAGGTTATAGCCTAGGCTATAGCCTTACGATATTCCACGTAAAAAATGCGTTTCTACAACCTTCATTTTTGGGCCCAAAGAAATTGTAAGGGGTTAACCTTACGATTTTTTCTAGTAAAAATTAAAGTTTAAAATTAAGCAATTTAGTCTTTTAAATACGGAAGGTTATAGCCTAGGCTATAGCCTTACGATATTCCACGTAAAAAATGCGTTTCTACAACCTTCATTTTTGGGCCCAAAAAAATCGTAAGGGGTTAACCTTACGATTTTTTCTAGTAAAAATTAAAGTTTAAAATTAAGCAATTTAGTCTTTTAAATACAGAAGGTTATAGCCTAGGCTATAGCCTTACGATATTCCAAGTTAAAAATGCGTTTCTACAACATTCATTTTTGGGCCCAAAGAAATCGTAAAGGGTTAACCTTACGATTTTTTCTAGTAAAAATTTAAGTTTAAAATTTTGCAATTTAGTCTTTTAAATACGGAAGGTTATAGCCTAGGCTATAGCCTTACGACATTCCACGTAAAAAATGCGTTTCTTCAACCTTCATTTTTGGGCCCAAAGAAATCGTAAGGGGTTAACCTTACGATTTTTTCTAGTAAAAATTAAAGTTTAAAATTAAGCAATTTAGTCTTTTAAATACGGAAGGTTATAGCCTAGGCTATAGCCTTACGATATTCCACGTAAAAAATGCGTTTCTACAACCTTCATTTTTGGGCCCAAAGAAATCGTAAGGGGTTAACCTTACGATTTTTTCTAGTAAAAATTAAAGTTTAAAATTAAGCAATTTAGTCTTTTAAATACGGAAGGTTATAGCCTAGGCTATAGCCTTACGATATTCCACGTAAAAAATGCGTTTCTACAACCTTCATTTTTGGGCCCAAAAAAATCGTAAGGGGTTAACCTTACGATTTTTTCTAGTAAAAATTAAAGTTTAAAATTAAGCAATTTAGTCTTTTAAATACAGAAGGTTATAGCTTAGGCTATAGCCTTACGATATTCCAAGTTAAAAATGCGTTTCTACAACCTTCATTTTTGGGCCCAAAAAAATCGTAAGGGGTTAACCTTACGATTTTTTCTAGTAAAAATTAAAGTTTAATATTAAGCAATTTAGTCTTTTAAATACAGAAGGTTATAGCCTAGGCTATAGCCTTACGATATTCCAAGTTAAAAATGCGTTTCTACAACCTTCATTTTTGGGCCCAAAGAAATCGTAAGGGGTTAACCTTACGATTTTTTCTAGTAAAAATTAAAGTTTAAAATTAAGCAATTTAGTCTTTTAAATACGGAAGGTTATAGCCTAGGCTATAGCCTTACGATATTCCACGTAAAAAATGCGTTTCTACAACCTTCATTTTTGGGCCCAAAAAAATCGTAAGGGGTTAACCTTACGATTTTTTCTAGTAAAAATTAAAGTTTAAAATTAAGCAATTTAGTCTTTTAAATACGGAAGGTATAGCCTAGGCTATAGCCTTACTATATTTCACGTAAAAAATGCGTTTCTACAACCTTCATTTTTGGGCCCAAAAGAATCGTAAGGGTTTAACCTTACGATTTTTTCTAGTAAAAATTAAAGTTTAAAATTAAGCAATTTAGTCTTTTAAATACGGAAGGTTATAGCCTAGGCTATAGCCTTACGATATTCCACGTAAAAAATGCATTTCTACAACCTTCATTTTTGGGCCCAAAAAAATTGTAAGGGGTTAACCTTATGATTTTTCCGGGTAAACATTCAAGTTAAAATTTTTCAATTTAGTCTTTTAAATACGGAAGGTTATAGCCTAGGCTATAGCCTTACGATATTCCACGTAAAAAATGCGTTTCTACAACCTTCATTTTTGGGCCCAAAGAAATCGTAAGGGGTTAACCTTACGATTTTTTCTAGTAAAAATTAAAGTTTAAAATTAAGCAATTTAGTCTTTTAAATACAGAAGGTTATAGCTTAGGCTATAGCCTTACGATATTCCAAGTTAAAAATGCGTTTCTACAACCTTCATTTTTGGGCCCAAAAAAATCGTAAGGGGTTAACCTTACGATTTTTTCTAGTAAAAATTAAAGTTTAATATTAACCAATTTAGTCTTTTAAATACAGAAGGTTATAGCCTAGGCTATAGCCTTACGATATTCCAAGTTAAAAATGCGTTTCTACAACCTTCATTTTTGGGCCCAAAGAAATCGTAAGGGGTTAACCTTACGATTTTTTCTAGTAAAAATTAAAGTTTAAAATTAAGCAATTTAGTCTTTTAAATACGGAAGGTTATAGCCTAGGCTATAGCCTTACGATATTCCACGTAAAAAATGCGTTTCTACAACCTTCATTTTTGGGCCCAAAAAAATCGTAAGGGGTTAACCTTACGATTTTTTCTAGTAAAAATTAAAGTTTAAAATTAAGCAATTTAGTCATTTAAATACGGAAGGTTATAGCCTAGGCTATAGCCTTACGATATTCCACGTAAAAAATGCGTTTCTACAACCTTCATTTTTGGGCCCAAAGAAATCGTAAGGGGTTAACCTTACGATTTTTTCTAGTAAAAGTTAAAGTTTAAAATTAAGCAATTTAGTCTTTTAAATACGGAAGGTTATAGCCTAGGCTATAGCCTTACGATATTCCACGTAAAAAATGCGTTTCTACAACCTTCATTTTTGGGCCCAAAGAAATCGTAAGGGGTTAACCTTACGATTTTTTCGAGTAAAAATTCAAGTTTAAAATTTTGCAATTTAGTCTTCTAAATACGGAAGGTTAGAGCCTAGGCTATAGCCTTACGATATTCCACGTAATAAATGCGTTTCTACAACCTTCATTTTTGAGCCCAAAAAAATCGTAAGGGGTTAACCTTACGATTTTTTCTAGTAAAAATTAAAGTTTAAAATTAAGCAATTTAGTCTTTTAAATACGGAAGGTTATAGCCTAGGCTATAGCCTTACGATATTCCACGTAAAAAATGCGTTTCTACAACCTTCATTTTTGGGCCCAAAAAAATCGTAAGGGGTTAACCTTACGATTTTTTCTAGTAAAAATTAAAGTTTAAAATTAAGCAATTTGGTCTTTTAAATACGGAAGGTTATAGCCTAGGCTATAGCCTTACGATATTCCACGTAAAAAATGCGTTTCTACAACCTTCATTTTTGGGCCCAAAGAAATCGTAAGGGGTTAACCTTACGATTTTTTCTAGTAAAAATTAAAGTTTAAAATTAAGCAATTTAGTCATTTAAATACGGAAGGTTATAGCCTAGGCTATAGCCTTACGATATTCCACGTAAAAAATGCGTTTCTACAACCTTCATTTTTGAGCCCAAAAAAATCGTAAGGGGTTAACCTTACGATTTTTTCTAGTAAAAATTAAAGTTTAAAATTAAGCAATTTAGTCTTTTAAATACGGAAGGTTATAGCCTAGGCTATAGCCTTACGATATTCCACGTAAAAAATGCGTTTCTACAACCTTCATTTTTGGGCCCAAAAAAATCGTAAGGGGTTAACCTTACGATTTTTTCTAGTAAAAATTAAAGTTTAAAATTAAGCAATTTAGTCATTTAAATACGGAAGGTTATAGCCTAGGCTATAGCCTTACGATATTCCACGTAAAAAATGCGTTTGTACAACCTTCATTTTTGGGCCCAAAGAAATCGTAAGGGGTTAACCTTACGATTTTTTCTAGTAAAAATTAAAGTTTAAAATAAAGCAATTTAGTCTTTTAAATACGGAAGGTTATAGCCTAGGCTATAGCCTTACGATATTCCACGTAAAAAATGCGTTTCTACAACCTTCATTTTTGAGCCCAAAAAAATCGTAAGGGGTTAACCTTACGATTTTTTCTAGTAAAAATTAAAGTTTAAAATTAAGCAATTTAGTCTTTTAAATACGGAAGGTTATAGCCTAGGCTATAGCCTTACGATATTCCACGTAAAAAATGCGTTTCTACAACCTTCATTTTTGGGCCCAAAAAAATCGTAAGGGGTTAACCTTACGATTTTTTCTAGTAAAAATTAAAGTTTAAAATTAAGCAATTTAGTCATTTAAATACGGAAGGTTATAGCCTAGGCTATAGCCTTACGATATTCCACGTAAAAAATGCGTTTGTACAACCTTCATTTTTGGGCCCAAAGAAATCGTAAGGGGTTAACCTTACGATTTTTTCTAGTAAAAATTAAAGTTTAAAATTAAGCAATTTAGTCTTTTAAATACGGAAGGTTATAGCCTAGGCTATAGCCTTACGATATTCCACGTAAAAAATGCGTTTCTACAACCTTCATTTTTGGGCCCAAAAAAATCGTAAGGGGTTAACCTTACGATTTTTTCTAGTAAAAATTAAAGTTTAAAATTAAGCAATTTAGTCTTTTAAATACAGAAGGTTATAGCCTAGGCTATAGCCTTACGATATTCCAAGTTAAAAATGCGTTTCTACAACATTCATTTTTGGGCCCAAAGAAATCGTAAAGGGTTAACCTTACGATTTTTTCTAGTAAAAATTTAAGTTTAAAATTTTGCAATTTAGTCTTTTAAATACGGAAGGTTATAGCCTAGGCTATAGCCTTACGACATTCCACGTAAAAAATGCGTTTCTTCAACCTTCATTTTTGGGCCCAAAGAAATCGTAAGGGGTTAACCTTACGATTTTTTCTAGTAAAAATTAAAGTTTAAAATTAAGCAATTTAGTCTTTTAAATACGGAAGGTTATAGCCTAGGCTATAGCCTTACGATATTCCACGTAAAAAATGCGTTTCTACAACCTTCATTTTTGGGCCCAAAAAAATCGTAAGGGGTTAACCTTACGATTTTTTCTAGTAAAAATTAAAGTTTAAAATTAAGCAATTTAGTCTTTTAAATACAGAAGGTTATAGCTTAGGCTATAGCCTTACGATATTCCAAGTTAAAAATGCGTTTCTACAACCTTCATTTTTGGGCCCAAAAAAATCGTAAGGGGTTAACCTTACGATTTTTTCTAGTAAAAATTAAAGTTTAATATTAAGCAATTTAGTCTTTTAAATACAGAAGGTTATAGCCTAGGCTATAGCCTTACGATATTCCAAGTTAAAAATGCGTTTCTACAACCTTCATTTTTGGGCCCAAAGAAATCGTAAGGGGTTAACCTTACGATTTTTTCTAGTAAAAATTAAAGTTTAAAATTAAGCAATTTAGTCTTTTAAATACGGAAGGTTATAGCCTAGGCTATAGCCTTACGATATTCCACGTAAAAAATGCGTTTCTACAACCTTCATTTTTGGGCCCAAAAAAATCGTAAGGGGTTAACCTTACGATTTTTTCTAGTAAAAATTAAAGTTTAAAATTAAGCAATTTAGTCTTTTAAATACGGAAGGTATAGCCTAGGCTATAGCCTTACTATATTTCACGTAAAAAATGCGTTTCTACAACCTTCATTTTTGGGCCCAAAAGAATCGTAAGGGTTTAACCTTACGATTTTTTCTAGTAAAAATTAAAGTTTAAAATTAAGCAATTTAGTCTTTTAAATACGGAAGGTTATAGCCTAGGCTATAGCCTTACGATATTCCACGTAAAAAATGCATTTCTACAACCTTCATTTTTGGGCCCAAAAAAATTGTAAGGGGTTAACCTTATGATTTTTCCGGGTAAACATTCAAGTTAAAATTTTTCAATTTAGTCTTTTAAATACGGAAGGTTATAGCCTAGGCTATAGCCTTACGATATTCCACGTAAAAAATGCGTTTCTACAACCTTCATTTTTGGGCCCAAAGAAATCGTAAGGGGTTAACCTTACGATTTTTTCTAGTAAAAATTAAAGTTTAAAATTAAGCAATTTAGTCTTTTAAATACAGAAAGTTATAGCTTAGGCTATAGCCTTACGATATTCCAAGTTAAAAATGCGTTTCTACAACCTTCATTTTTGGGCCCAAAAAAATCGTAAGGGGTTAACCTTACGATTTTTTCTAGTAAAAATTAAAGTTTAATATTAACCAATTTAGTCTTTTAAATACAGAAGGTTATAGCCTAGGCTATAGCCTTACGATATTCCAAGTTAAAAATGCGTTTCTACAACCTTCATTTTTGGGCCCAAAGAAATCGTAAGGGGTTAACCTTACGATTTTTTCTAGTAAAAATTTAAGTTTAAAATTTTGCAATTTAGTCTTCTAAATACGGAAGGTTATAGCCTAGGCTATAGCCTTACGATATTCCACGTAAAAAATGCGTTTCTACAACCTTCATTTTTGATCCCAAAAGAATCGTAAGGGGTTAACCTTACGATTTTTTCTAGTAAAAATTAAAGTTTAAAATTAAGCAAATTAGTCTTTTAAATACGGAAGGTTATAGCCTAGGCTATAGCCTTACGATATTCCACGTAAAAAATACGTTTCTACAACCTTCATTTTTGGGCCCAAAAAAATCGTAAGGGGTTAACCTTACGATTTTTTCTAGTAAAAATTAAAGTTTAAAATTAAGCAATTTAGTCTTTTAAATACGGAAGGTTATAGCCTAGGCTATAGCCTTACGATATTCCACGTAAAAAATGCGTTTCTACAACCTTCATTTTTGATCCCAAAAAAATCGTAAGGGGTTAACTTTACGATTTTTTCTAGTAAAAATTAAAGTTTAAAATTAAGCAATTTAGTCTTTTAAATACGGAAGGTTATAGCCTAGGCTATAGCCTTACGATATTCCACGTAAAAAATGCGTTTCTACAACCTTCATTTTTGGGCCCAAAAAAATCATAAGGGGTTAACCTTACGATTTTTTCTAGTAAAAATTAAAGTTTAAAATTAAGCAATTTAGTCTTTTAAATACGGAAGGTTATAGCCTAGGCTATAGCCTTACGATATTCCACGTAAAAAATGCGTTTCTACAACCTTCATTTTTGGGCCCAAAAAAATCGTAAGGGGTTAACCTTACGATTTTTTCTAGTAAAAATTAAAGTTTAAAATTAAGCAATTTAGTCTTTTAAATACGGAAGGTTATAGCCTAGGCTATAGCCTTACGATATTCCACGTAAAAAATGCGTTTCTACAACCTTCATTTTAGGGCCCAAAAAAATCGTAAGGGGTTAACCTTACGATTTTTTCTAGTAAAAATTAAAGTTTAAAATTAAGCAATTTAGTCTTTTAAATACGGAAGGTTATAGCCTAGGCTATAGCCTTACGATATTCCACGTAAAAAATGCGTTTCTACAACCTTCATTTTTGGGCCCAAAGAAATCGTAAGGGGATAACCTTACGATTTTTTCTAGTAAAAATTAAAGTTTAAAATTAAGCAATTTAGTCTTTTAAATACGGAAGGTTATAGCCTAGGCTATAGCCTTACGATATTCCAAGTTAAAAATGCGTTTCTACAACCTTCATTTTTGAGCCCAAAGAAATCGTAAGGGGTTAACCTTACGATTTTTTCTAGTAAAAATTAAAGTTTAAAATTTTGCAAATTAGTCTTTTAAATACGGAAGGTTATAGCCTAGGCTATAGCCTTACGATATTCCACGTAAAAAATGCGTTTCTACAACCTTCATTTTTGGGCCCAAAGAAATCGTAAGGGGATAACCTTACGATTTTTTCTAGTAACAATTAAAGTTTAAAATTAAGCAATTTAGTCTTTTAAATACGGAAGGTTATAGCCTAGGCTATAGCCTTACGATATTCCACGTAAAAAATGCGTTTCTACAACCTTCATTTTTGATCCCAAAAGAATCGTAAGGGGTTAACCTTACGATTTTTTCTAGTAAAAATTAAAGTTTAAAATTAAGCAAATTAGTCTTTTAAATACGGAAGGTTATAGCCTAGGCTATAGCCTTACGATATTCCACGTAAAAAATACGTTTCTACAACCTTCATTTTTGGGCCCAAAAAAATCGTAAGGGGTTAACCTTACGATTTTTTCTAGTAAAAATTAAAGTTTAAAATTAAGCAATTTAGTCTTTTAAATACGGAAGGTTATAGCCTAGGCTATAGCCTTACGATATTCCACGTAAAAAATGCGTTTCTACAACCTTCATTTTTGATCCCAAAAAAATCGTAAGGGGTTAACTTTACGATTTTTTCTAGTAAAAATTAAAGTTTAAAATTAAGCAATTTAGTCTTTTAAATACGGAAGGTTATAGCCTAGGCTATAGCCTTACGATATTCCACGTAAAAAATGCGTTTCTACAACCTTCATTTTTGGGCCCAAAAAAATCGTAAGGGGTTAACCTTACGATTTTTTCTAGTAAAAATTAAAGTTTAAAATTAAGCAATTTAGTCTTTTAAATACGGAAGGTTATAGCCTAGGCTATAGCCTTACGCTATTCCACGTAAAAAATGCGTTTCTACAACCTTCATTTTTGGGCCCAAAAAAATCGTAAGGGGTTAACCTTACGATTTTTTCTAGTAAAAATTAAAGTTTAAAATTAAGCAATTTAGTCTTTTAAATACGGAAGGTTATAGCCTAGGCTATAGCCTTACGATATTCCAAGTTAAAAATGCGTTTCTACAACCTTCATTTTTGGGCCCAAAGAAATCGTAAGGGGTTAACCTTACGATTTTTTCTAGTAAAAATTAAAGTTTAAAATTTTGCAAATTAGTCTTTTAAATACGGAAGGTTAAAGCCTAGGCTATAGCCTTACGATATTCCACGTAAAAAATGCGTTTCTACAACCTTCATTTTTGGGCCCAAAGAAATCGTAAGGGGATAACCTTACGATTTTTTCTAGTAAAAATTAAAGTTTAAAATTAAGCAATTTAGTCTTTTAAATACGGAAGGTTATAGCCTAGGCTATAGCCTTACGATATTCCACGTAAAAAATGCGTTTCTACAACCTTCATTTTTGATCCCAAAAAAATCGTAAGGGGTTAACCTTACGATTTTTTCTAGTAAAAATTAAAGTTTAAAATTAAGCAAATTAGTCTTTTAAATACGGAAGGTTATAGCCTAGGCTATAGCCTTACGATATTCCACGTAAAAAATACGTTTCTACAACCTTCATTTTTGGGCCCAAAAAAATCGTAAGGGGTTAACCTTACGATTTTTTCTAGTAAAAATTAAAGTTTAAAATTAAGCAATTTAGTCTTTTAAATACGGAAGGTTATAGCCTAGGCTATAGCCTTACGATATTCCACGTAAAAAATGCGTTTCTACAACCTTCATTTTTGATCCCAAAAAAATCGTAAGGGGTTAACTTTACGATTTTTTCTAGTAAAAATTAAAGTTTAAAATTAAGCAATTTAGTCTTTTAAATACGGAAGGTTATAGCCTAGGCTATAGCCTTACGATATTCCACGTAAAAAATGCGTTTCTACAACCTTCATTTTTGATCCCAAAAAAATCGTAAGGGGTTAACTTTACGATTTTTTCTAGTAAAAATTAAAGTTTAAAATTAAGCAATTTAGTCTTTTAAATACGGAAGGTTATAGCCTAGGCTATAGCCTTACGATATTCCACGTAAAAAATGCGTTTCTACAACCTTCATTTTTGGGCCCAATAAAATCGTAAGGGGTTAACCTTACGATTTTTTCTAGTAAAAATTAAAGTTTAAAATTAAGCAATTTAGTCTTTTAAATACGGAAGGATATAGCCTAGGCTATAGCCTTACGATATTCCACGTAAAAAATGCGTTTCTACAACCTTCATTTTTGGGCCCAAAAAAAATCGTAAGGGGTTAACCTTACGATTTTTTCTAGTAAAAATTAAAGTTTAAAATTAAGCAATTTAGTCTTTTAAATACGGAAGGTTATAGCCTAGGCTATAGCCTTATGATATTCCACTTAAAAAATGCGTTTCTACAACCTTCATTTTTGATCCCAAAAAAATCGTAAGGGGTTAACCTTACGATTTTTTCTAGTAAAAATTAAAGTTTAAAATTAAGCAATTTAGTCTTTTAAATACGGAAGGTTATAGCCTAGGCTATACCCTTACGATATTCCACGTAAAAAATGCGTTTCTACAACCTTCATTTTTGGGCCCAAAAAAATCGTAAGGGGTTAACCTTACGATTTTTTCTAGTAAAAATTAAAGTTTAAAATTAAGCTATTTAGTCTTTTAAATACGGAAGGTTATAGCCTAGGCTATAGCCTTACGATATTCCACGTAAAAAATGCGTTTCTACAACCTTCATTTTTGGGCCCAAAAAAATCGTAAGGGGTTAACCTTACGATTTTTTCTAGTAAAAATTAAAGTTTAAAATTAAGCAATTTAGTCTTTTAAATACGGAAGGTTATAGCCTAGGCTATAGCCTTACGATATTCCACGTAAAAAATGCGTTTCTACAACCTTCATTTTTGGGCCCAAAAAAATCGTAAGGGGTTAACCTTACGATTTTTTCTAGTAAAAATTAAAGTTTAAAATTAAGCAATTTAGTCTTTTAAATACGGAAGGTTATAGCCTAGGCTATAGCCTTACGATATTCCAAGTTAAAAATGCGTTTCTACAACCTGCATTTTTGGGCCCAAAGAAATCGTAAGGGGTTAACCTTACGATTTTTTCTAGTAAAAATTAAAGTTTAAAATTAAGCAATTTAGTCTTTTAAATACGGAAGGTTATAGCCTAGGCTATAGCCTTACGATATTCCACGTAAAAAATGCGTTTCTACAACCTTCATTTTTGGGCCCAAAAAAATCGTAAGGGGTTAACCTTACGATTTTTTCTAGTAAAAATTAAAGTTTAAAATTAAGCAATTTAGTCTTTTAAATACGGAAGGTTATAGCCTAGGCTATAGCCTTACGATATTCCAAGTTAAAAATGCGTTTCTACAACCTGCATTTTTGGGCCCAAAGAAATCGTAAGGGGTTAACCTTACGATTTTTTCTAGTAAAAATTAAAGTTTAAAATTAAGCAATTTAGTCTTTTAAATACGGAAGGTTATAGCCTAGGCTATAGCCTTACGATATTCCACGTAAAAAATGCGTTTCTACAACCTTCATTTTTGGGCCCAAAAAAATCGTAAGGGGTTAACCTTACGATTTTTTCTAGTAAAAATTAAAGTTTAAAATTAAGCAATTTAGTCTTTTAAATACGGAAGGTTATAGCCTAGGCTATAGCCTTACGATATTCCACGTAAAAAATGCGTTTCTACAACCTTCATTTTTGGGCCCAAAAAAATCATAAGGGGTTAACCTTACGATTTTTTCTAGTAAAAATTAAAGTTTAAAATTAAGCAATTTAGTCTTTTAAATACGGAAGGTTATAGCCTAGGCTATAGCCTTACGATATTCCACGTAAAAAATGCGTTTCTACAACCTTCATTTTTGATCCCAAAAAAATCGTAAGGGGTTAACTTTACGATTTTTTCTAGTAAAAATTAAAGTTTAAAATTAAGCAATTTAGTCTTTTAAATACGGAAGGTTATAGCCTAGGCTATAGCCTTACGATATTCCACGTAAAAAATGCGTTTCTACAACCTTCATTTTTGGGCCCAAAAAAATCGTAAGGGGTTAACCTTACGATTTTTTCTAGTAAAAATTAAAGTTTAAAATTAAGCAATTTAGTCTTTTAAATACGGAAGGTTATAGCCTAGGCTATAGCCTTACGATATTCCACGTAAAAAATGCGTTTCTACAACCTTCATTTTTGGGCCCAAAAAAATCGTAAGGGGTTAACCTTACGATTTTTTCTAGTAAAAATTAAAGTTTAAAATTAAGCAATTTAGTCTTTTAAATACGGAAGGTTATAGCCTAGGCTATAGCCTTACGATATTCCAAGTTAAAAATGCGTTTCTACAACCTGCATTTTTGGGCCCAAAGAAATCGTAAGGGGTTAACCTTACGATTTTTTCTAGTAAAAATTAAAGTTTAAAATTAAGCAATTTAGTCTTTTAAATACGGAAGGTTATAGCCTAGGCTATAGCCTTACGATATTCCACGTAAAAAATGCGTTTCTACAACCTTCATTTTTGGGCCCAAAAAAATCGTAAGGGGTTAACCTTACGATTTTTTCTAGTAAAAATTAAAGTTTAAAATTAAGCAATTTAGTCTTTTAAATACGGAAGGTTATAGCCTAGGCTATAGCCTTACGATATTCCACGTAAAAAATGCGTTTCTACAACCTTCATTTTTGGGCCCAAAAAAATCGTAAGGGGTTAACCTTACGATTTTTTCTAGTAAAAATTAAAGTTTAAAATTAAGCAATTTAGTCTTTTAAATACGGAAGGTTATAGCCTAGGCTATAGCCTTACGATATTCCACGTAAAAAATGCGTTTCTACAACCTTCATTTTTGGGCCCAAAAAAATCATAAGGGGTTAACCTTACGATTTTTTCTAGTAAAAATTAAAGTTTAAAATTAAGCAATTTAGTCTTTTAAATACGGAAGGTTATAGCCTAGGCTATAGCCTTACGATATTCCACGTAAAAAATGCGTTTCTACAACCTTCATTTTTGATCCCAAAAAAATCGTAAGGGGTTAACTTTACGATTTTTTCTAGTAAAAATTAAAGTTTAAAATTAAGCAATTTAGTCTTTTAAATACGGAAGGTTATAGCCTAGGCTATAGCCTTACGATATTCCACGTAAAAAATGCGTTTCTACAACCTTCATTTTTGGGCCCAAAAAAATCGTAAGGGGTTAACCTTACGATTTTTTCTAGTAAAAATTAAAGTTTAAAATTAAGCAATTTAGTCTTTTAAATACGGAAGGTTATAGCCTAGGCTATAGCCTTACGATATTCCACGTAAAAAATGCGTTTCTACAACCTTCATTTTTGGGCCCAAAAAAATCGTAAGGGGTTAACCTTACGATTTTTTCTAGTAAAAATTAAAGTTTAAAATTAAGCAATTTAGTCTTTTAAATACGGAAGGTTATAGCCTAGGCTATAGCCTTATGATATTCCACGTAAAAAATGCGTTTCTACAACCTTCATTTTTGATCCCAAAAAAATCGTAAGGGGTTAACCTTACGATTTTTTCTAGTAAAAATTAAAGTTTAAAATTAAGCAATTTAGTCTTTTAAATACGGAAGGTTATAGCCTAGGCTATAGCCTTACGATATTCCACGTAAAAAATGCGTTTCTACAACCTTCATTTTTGGGCCCAAAAAAATCGTAAGGGGTTAACCTTACGATTTTTTCTAGTAAAAATTAAAGTTTAAAATTAAGCAATTTAGTCTTTTAAATACGGAAGGTTATAGCCTAGGCTATAGCCTTACGATATTCCACGTAAAAAATGCGTTTCTACAACCTTCATTTTTGGGCCCAAAAAAATCGTAAGGGGTTAACCTTACGATTTTTTCTAGTAAAAATTAAAGTTTAAAATTAAGCAATTTAGTCTTTTAAATACGGAAGGTTATAGCCTAGGCTATAGCCTTACGATATTCCACGTAAAAAATGCGTTTCTACAACCTTCATTTTTGGGCCCAAAAAAATCGTAAGGGGTTAACCTTACGATTTTTTCTAGTAAAAATTAAAGTTTAAAATTAAGCAATTTAGTCTTTTAAATACGGAAGGTTATAGCCTAGGCTATAGCCTTACGATATTCCAAGTTAAAAATGCGTTTCTACAACCTGCATTTTTGGGCCCAAAGAAATCGTAAGGGGTTAACCTTACGATTTTTTCTAGTAAAAATTAAAGTTTAAAATTAAGCAATTTAGTCTTTTAAATACGGAAGGTTATAGCCTAGGCTATAGCCTTACGATATTCCACGTAAAAAATGCGTTTCTACAACCTTCATTTTTGGGCCCAAAAAAATCGTAAGGGGTTAACCTTACGATTTTTTCTAGTAAAAATTAAAGTTTAAAATTAAGCAATTTAGTCTTTTAAATACGGAAGGTTATAGCCTAGGCTATAGCCTTACGATATTCCACGTAAAAAATGCGTTTCTACAACCTTCATTTTTGGGCCCAAAAAAATCGTAAGGGGTTAACCTTACGATTTTTTCTAGTAAAAATTAAAGTTTAAAATTAAGCAATTTAGTCTTTTAAATACGGAAGGTTATAGCCTAGGCTATAGCCTTACGATATTCCACGTAAAAAATGCGTTTCTACAACCTTCATTTTTGGGCCCAAAAAAATCATAAGGGGTTAACCTTACGATTTTTTCTAGTAAAAATTAAAGTTTAAAATTAAGCAATTTAGTCTTTTAAATACGGAAGGTTATAGCCTAGGCTATAGCCCTACGATATTCCACGTAAAAAATGCGTTTCTACAACCTTCATTTTTGGGCCCAAAGAAATCGTAAGGGGTTAACCTTACGATTTTTTCTAGTAAAAATTAAAGTTTAAAATTAAGCAATTTAGTCTTTTAAATACGGAAGGTTATAGCCTAGGCTATAGCCTTACGATATTCCAAGTTAAAAATGCGTTTCTACAACCTTCATTTTTGGGCCCAAAGAAATCGTAAGGGGTTAACCTTAAGATTTTTTCTAGTAAAAATTAAAGTTTAAAATTAAGCAATTTAGTCTTTTAAATACGGAAGGTTATAGCCTAGGCTATAGCCTTACGATATTCCACGTAAAAAATGCGTTTCTACAACCTTCATTTTTGGGCCCAAAAAAATCGTAAGGGGTTAACCTTACGATTTTTTCTAGTAAAAATTAAAGTTTAAAATTAAGCAATTTAGTCTTTTAAATACGGAAGGTTATAGCCTAGGCTATAGCCTTACGATATTCCACGTAAAAACTGCGTTTCTACAACCTTCATTTTTGGGCCCAAAAAAATCGTAAGGGGTTAACCTTACGATTTTTTCTAGTAAAAATTAAAGTTTAAAATTAAGCAATTTAGTCTTTTAAATACGGAAGGTTATAGCCTAGGCTATAGCCTTACGATATTCTACGTAAAAAATGCGTTTCTACAACCTTCATTTTTGGGCCCAAAAAAATCGTAAGGGGTTAACCTTACGATTTTTTCTAGTAAAAATTAAAGTTTAAAATTAAGCAATTTAGTCTTTTAAATACGGAAGGTTATAGCCTAGGCTATAGCCTTACGATATTCCACGTAAAAAATGCGTTTCTACAACCTTCATTTTTGGGCCCAAAGAAATCGTAAGGGGTTAACCTTACGATTTTTTCTAGTAAAAATTAAAGTTTAAAATTAAGCAATTTAGTCTTTTAAATACGGAAGGTTATAGCCTAGGCTATAGCCTTACGATATTCCACGTAAAAAATGCGTTTCTACAACCTTCATTTTTGGGCCCAAAAAAATCGTAAGGGGTTAACCTTACGATTTTTTCTAGTAAAAATTAAAGTTTAAAATTAAGCAATTTAGTCTTTTAAATACGGAAGGTTATAGCCTAGGCTATAGCCTTACGATATTCCACGTAAAAAATTCGTTTCTACAACCTTCATTTTTGGGCCCAAAAAAATCGTAAGGGGTTAACCTTACGATTTTTTCTAGTAAAAATTAAAGTTTAAAATTAAGCAATTTAGTCTTTTAAATACGGAAGGTTATAGCCTAGGCTATAGCCTTACGATATTCCACGTAAAAAATGCGTTTCTACAACCTTCATGTTTGGGCCCAAAGAAATCGTAAGGGGTTAACCTTACGATTTTTTCTAGTAAAAATTAAAGTTTAAAATTAAGCAATTTAGTCTTTTAAATACGGAAGGTTATAGCCTAGGCTATAGCCTTACGATATTCCACGTAAAAAATGCGTTTCTACAACCTTCATGTTTGGGCCCAAAGAAATCGTAAGGGGTTAACCTTACGATTTTTTCTAGTAAAAATTAAAGTTTAAAATTAAGCAATTTAGTCTTTTAAATACGGAAGGTTATAGCCTAGGCTATAGCCTTACGATATTCCACGTAAAAAATGCGTTTCTACAACCTTCATTTTTGGGCCCAAAGAAATCGTAAGGGGTTAACCTTACGATTTTTTCTAGTAAAAATTAAAGTTTAAAATTAAGCAATTTAGTCTTTTAAATACGGAAGGTTATAGCCTAGGCTATAGCCTTACGATATTCCACGTAAAAAATGCGTTTCTACAACCTTCATTTTTGGGCCCAAAAAAATCGTAAGGGGTTAACCTTACGATTTTTTCTAGTAAAAATTAAAGTTTAAAATTAAGCAATTTAGTCTTTTAAATACGGAAGGTTATAGCCTAGGCTATAGCCTTACGATATTCCACGTAAAAAATGCGTTTCTACAACCTTCATTTTTGGGCCCAAAAAAATCATAAGGGGTTAACCTTACGATTTTTTCTAGTAAAAATTAAAGTTTAAAATTAAGCAATTTAGTCTTTTAAATACGGAAGGTTATAGCCTAGGCTATAGCCTTACGATATTCCACGTAAAAAATGCGTTTCTACAACCTTCATTTTTGATCCCAAAAAAATCGTAAGGGGTTAACTTTACGATTTTTTCTAGTAAAAATTAAAGTTTAAAATTAAGCAATTTAGTCTTTTAAATACGGAAGGTTATAGCCTAGGCTATAGCCTTACGATATTCCACGTAAAAAATGCGTTTCTACAACCTTCATTTTTGGGCCCAAAAAAATCGTAAGGGGTTAACCTTACGATTTTTTCTAGTAAAAATTAAAGTTTAAAATTAAGCAATTTAGTCTTTTAAATACGGAAGGTTATAGCCTAGGCTATAGCCTTACGATATTCCACGTAAAAAATGCGTTTCTACAACCTTCATGTTTGGGCCCAAAGAAATCGTAAGGGGTTAACCTTACGATTTTTTCTAGTAAAAATTAAAGTTTAAAATTAAGCAATTTAGTCTTTTAAATACGGAAGGTTATAGCCTAGGCTATAGCCTTACGATATTCCACGTAAAAAATGCGTTTCTACAACCTTCATTTTTGGGCCCAAAGAAATCGTAAGGGGTTAACCTTACGATTTTTTCTAGTAAAAATTAAAGTTTAAAATTAAGCAATTTAGTCTTTTAAATACGGAAGGTTATAGCCTAGGCTATAGCCTTACGATATTCCACGTAAAAAATGCGTTTCTACAACCTTCATTTTTGGGCCCAAAAAAATCGTAAGGGGTTAACCTTACGATTTTTTCTAGTAAAAATTAAAGTTTAAAATTAAGCAATTTAGTCTTTTAAATACGGAAGGTTATAGCCTAGGCTATAGCCTTACGATATTCCACGTAAAAAATGCGTTTCTACAACCTTCATTTTTGGGCCCAAAAAAATCATAAGGGGTTAACCTTACGATTTTTTCTAGTAAAAATTAAAGTTTAAAATTAAGCAATTTAGTCTTTTAAATACGGAAGGTTATAGCCTAGGCTATAGCCTTACGATATTCCACGTAAAAAATGCGTTTCTACAACCTTCATTTTTGATCCCAAAAAAATCGTAAGGGGTTAACTTTACGATTTTTTCTAGTAAAAATTAAAGTTTAAAATTAAGCAATTTAGTCTTTTAAATACGGAAGGTTATAGCCTAGGCTATAGCCTTACGATATTCCACGTAAAAAATGCGTTTCTACAACCTTCATTTTTGGGCCCAAAAAAATCGTAAGGGGTTAACCTTACGATTTTTTCTAGTAAAAATTAAAGTTTAAAATTAAGCAATTTAGTCTTTTAAATACGGAAGGTTATAGCCTAGGCTATAGCCTTACGATATTCCACGTAAAAAATGCGTTTCTACAACCTTCATTTTTGGGCCCAAAAAAATCGTAAGGGGTTAACCTTACGATTTTTTCTAGTAAAAATTAAAGTTTAAAATTAAGCAATTTAGTCTTTTAAATACGGAAGGTTATAGCCTAGGCTATAGCCTTATGATATTCCACGTAAAAAATGCGTTTCTACAACCTTCATTTTTGATCCCAAAAAAATCGTAAGGGGTTAACCTTACGATTTTTTCTAGTAAAAATTAAAGTTTAAAATTAAGCAATTTAGTCTTTTAAATACGGAAGGTTATAGCCTAGGCTATAGCCTTACGATATTCCACGTAAAAAATGCGTTTCTACAACCTTCATTTTTGGGCCCAAAAAAATCGTAAGGGGTTAACCTTACGATTTTTTCTAGTAAAAATTAAAGTTTAAAATTAAGCAATTTAGTCTTTTAAATACGGAAGGTTATAGCCTAGGCTATAGCCTTACGATATTCCACGTAAAAAATGCGTTTCTACAACCTTCATTTTTGGGCCCAAAAAAATCGTAAGGGGTTAACCTTACGATTTTTTCTAGTAAAAATTAAAGTTTAAAATTAAGCAATTTAGTCTTTTAAATACGGAAGGTTATAGCCTAGGCTATAGCCTTACGATATTCCACGTAAAAAATGCGTTTCTACAACCTTCATTTTTGGGCCCAAAAAAATCGTAAGGGGTTAACCTTACGATTTTTTCTAGTAAAAATTAAAGTTTAAAATTAAGCAATTTAGTCTTTTAAATACGGAAGGTTATAGCCTAGGCTATAGCCTTACGATATTCCAAGTTAAAAATGCGTTTCTACAACCTGCATTTTTGGGCCCAAAGAAATCGTAAGGGGTTAACCTTACGATTTTTTCTAGTAAAAATTAAAGTTTAAAATTAAGCAATTTAGTCTTTTAAATACGGAAGGTTATAGCCTAGGCTATAGCCTTACGATATTCCACGTAAAAAATGCGTTTCTACAACCTTCATTTTTGGGCCCAAAAAAATCGTAAGGGGTTAACCTTACGATTTTTTCTAGTAAAAATTAAAGTTTAAAATTAAGCAATTTAGTCTTTTAAATACGGAAGGTTATAGCCTAGGCTATAGCCTTACGATATTCCACGTAAAAAATGCGTTTCTACAACCTTCATTTTTGGGCCCAAAAAAATCGTAAGGGGTTAACCTTACGATTTTTTCTAGTAAAAATTAAAGTTTAAAATTAAGCAATTTAGTCTTTTAAATACGGAAGGTTATAGCCTAGGCTATAGCCTTACGATATTCCACGTAAAAAATGCGTTTCTACAACCTTCATTTTTGGGCCCAAAAAAATCATAAGGGGTTAACCTTACGATTTTTTCTAGTAAAAATTAAAGTTTAAAATTAAGCAATTTAGTCTTTTAAATACGGAAGGTTATAGCCTAGGCTATAGCCCTACGATATTCCACGTAAAAAATGCGTTTCTACAACCTTCATTTTTGGGCCCAAAGAAATCGTAAGGGGTTAACCTTACGATTTTTTCTAGTAAAAATTAAAGTTTAAAATTAAGCAATTTAGTCTTTTAAATACGGAAGGTTATAGCCTAGGCTATAGCCTTACGATATTCCAAGTTAAAAATGCGTTTCTACAACCTTCATTTTTGGGCCCAAAGAAATCGTAAGGGGTTAACCTTAAGATTTTTTCTAGTAAAAATTAAAGTTTAAAATTAAGCAATTTAGTCTTTTAAATACGGAAGGTTATAGCCTAGGCTATAGCCTTACGATATTCCACGTAAAAAATGCGTTTCTACAACCTTCATTTTTGGGCCCAAAAAAATCGTAAGGGGTTAACCTTACGATTTTTTCTAGTAAAAATTAAAGTTTAAAATTAAGCAATTTAGTCTTTTAAATACGGAAGGTTATAGCCTAGGCTATAGCCTTACGATATTCCACGTAAAAAATGCGTTTCTACAACCTTCATTTTTGGGCCCAAAGAAATCGTAAGGGGTTAACCTTACGATTTTTTCTAGTAAAAATTAAAGTTTAAAATTAAGCAATTTAGTCTTTTAAATACGGAAGGTTATAGCCTAGGCTATAGCCTTACGATATTCCACGTAAAAAATGCGTTTCTACAACCTTCATTTTTGGGCCCAAAAAAATCGTAAGGGGTTAACCTTACGATTTTTTCTAGTAAAAATTAAAGTTTAAAATTAAGCAATTTAGTCTTTTAAATACGGAAGGTTATAGCCTAGGCTATAGCCTTACGATATTCCACGTAAAAAATGCGTTTCTACAACCTTCATTTTTGGGCCCAAAAAAATCGTAAGGGGTTAACCTTACGATTTTTTCTAGTAAAAATTAAAGTTTAAAATTAAGCAATTTAGTCTTTTAAATACGGAAGGTTATAGCCTAGGCTATAGCCTTACGATATTCCACGTAAAAAATGCGTTTCTACAACCTTCATGTTTGGGCCCAAAGAAATCGTAAGGGGTTAACCTTACGATTTTTTCTAGTAAAAATTAAAGTTTAAAATTAAGCAATTTAGTCTTTTAAATACGGAAGGTTATAGCCTAGGCTATAGCCTTACGATATTCCACGTAAAAAATGCGTTTCTACAACCTTCATGTTTGGGCCCAAAGAAATCGTAAGGGGTTAACCTTACGATTTTTTCTAGTAAAAATTAAAGTTTAAAATTAAGCAATTTAGTCTTTTAAATACGGAAGGTTATAGCCTAGGCTATAGCCTTACGATATTCCACGTAAAAAATGCGTTTCTACAACCTTCATTTTTGGGCCCAAAGAAATCGTAAGGGGTTAACCTTACGATTTTTTCTAGTAAAAATTAAAGTTTAAAATTAAGCAATTTAGTCTATTAAATACGGAAGGTTATAGCCTAGGCTATAGCCTTACGATATTCCACGTAAAAAATGCGTTTCTACAACCTTCATGTTTGGGCCCAAAGAAATCGTAAGGGGTTAACCTTACGATTTTTTCCAGTAAAAATTAAAGTTTAAAATTAAGCAATTTAGTCTTTTAAATACGGAAGGTTATAGCCTAGGCTATAGCCTTACGATATTCCACGTAAAAAATGCGTTTCTACAACCTTCATTTTTGGGCCCAAAAAAATCGTAAGGGGTTAACCTTACGATTTTTTCTAGTAAAAATTAAAGTTTAAAATTAAGCAATTTAGTCTTTTAAATACGGAAGGTTATAGCCTAGGCTATAGCCTTACGATATTCCACGTAAAAAATGCGTTTCTACAACCTTCATTTTTGGGCCCAAAAAAATCGTAAGGGGTTAACCTTACGATTTTTTCTAGTAAAAATTAAAGTTTAAAATTAAGCAATTTAGTCTTTTAAATACGGAAGGTTATAGCCTAGGCTATAGCCTTACGATATTCCACGTAAAAAATGCGTTTCTACAACCTTCATTTTTGGGCCCAAAAAAATCGTAAGGGGTTAACCTTACGATTTTTTCTAGTAAAAATTAAAGTTTAAAATTAAGCAATTTAGTCTTTTAAATACGGAAGGTTATAGCCTAGGCTATAGCCTTACGATATTCCACGTAAAAAATGCGTTTCTACAACCTTCATTTTTGGGCCCAAAGAAATCGTAAGGGGTTAACCTTACGATTTTTTCTAGTAAAAATTAAAGTTTAAAATTAAGCAATTTAGTCTTTTAAATACGGAAGGTTATAGCCTAGGCTATAGCCTTACGATATTCCACGTAAAAAATGCGTTTCTACAACCTTCATGTTTGGGCCCAAAGAAATCGTAAGGGGTTAACCTTACGATTTTTTCTAGTAAAAATTAAAGTTTAAAATTAAGCAATTTAGTCTTTTAAATACGGAAGGTTATAGCCTAGGCTATAGCCTTACGATATTCCACGTAAAAAATGCGTTTCTACAACCTTCATGTTTGGGCCCAAAGAAATCGTAAGGGGTTAACCTTACGATTTTTTCTAGTAAAAATTAAAGTTTAAAATTAAGCAATTTAGTCTTTTAAATACGGAAGGTTATAGCCTAGGCTATAGCCTTACGATATTCCACGTAAAAAATGCGTTTCTACAACCTTCATGTTTGGGCCCAAAGAAATCGTAAGGGGTTAACCTTACGATTTTTTCTAGTAAAAATTAAAGTTTAAAATTAAGCAATTTAGTCTTTTAAATACGGAAGGTTATAGCCTAGGCTATAGCCTTACGATATTCCACGTAAAAAATGCGTTTCTACAACCTTCATTTTTGGGCCCAAAGAAATCGTAAGGGGTTAACCTTACGATTTTTTCTAGTAAAAATTAAAGTTTAAAATTAAGCAATTTAGTCTTTTAAATACGGAAGGTTATAGCCGAGGCTATAGCCTTACGATATTCCACGTAAAAAATGCGTTTCTACAACCTTCATTTTTGGGCCCAAAAAAATCGTAAGGGGTTAACCTTACGATTTTTTCTAGTAAAAATTAAAGTTTAAAATTAAGCAATTTAGTCTTTTAAATACGGAAGGTTATAGCCTAGGCTATAGCCTTACGATATTCCACGTAAAAAATGCGTTTCTACAACCTTCATTTTTGGGCCCAAAAAAATCGTAAGGGGTTAACCTTACGATTTTTTCTAGTAAAAATTAAAGTTTAAAATTAAGCAATTTAGTCTTTTAAATACGGAAGGTTATAGCCGAGGCTATAGCCTTACGATATTCCACGTAAAAAATGCGTTTCTACAACCTTCATTTTTGGGCCCAAAAAAATCGTAAGGGGTTAACCTTACGATTTTTTCTAGTAAAAATTAAAGTTTAAAATTAAGCAATTTAGTCTTTTAAATACGGAAGGTTATAGCCTAGGCTATAGCCTTACGATATTCCACGTAAAAACTGCGTTTCTACAACCTTCATTTTTGGGCCCAAAAAAATCGTAAGGGGTTAACCTTACGATTTTTTCTATTAAAAATTAAAGTTTAAAATTAAGCAATTTAGTCTTTTAAATACGGAAGGTTATAGCCTAGGCTATAGCCTTACGATATTCCACGTAAAAAATGCGTTTCTACAACCTTCATTTTTGGGCCCAAAAAAATCGTAAGGGGTTAACCTTACGATTTTTTCTAGTAAAAATTAAAGTTTAAAATTAAGCAATTTAGTCTTTTAAATACGGAAGGTTATAGCCTAGGCTATAGCCTTACGATATTCCAAGTTAAAAATGCGTTTCTACAACCTTCATTTTTGGGCCCAAAGAAATCGTGAGGGGTTAACCTTACGATTTTTTCTAGTAAAAATTAAAGTTTAAAATTAAGCAATTTAGTCTTTTAAATACGGAAGGTTATAGCCTAGGCTATAGCCTTGCGATATTCCACGTAAAAAATGCGTTTCTACAACCTTCATTTTTGGGCCCAAAAAAATCGTAAGGGGTTAACCTTACGATTTTTTCTAGTAAAAATTAAAGTTTAAAATTAAGCAATTTAGTCTTTTAAATACGGAAGGTTATAGCCTAGGCTATAGCCTTACGATATTCCAAGTTAAAAATGCGTTTCTACAACCTTCATTTTTGGGCCCAAAGAAATCGTGAGGGGTTAACCTTACGATTTTTTCTAGTAAAAATTAAAGTTTAAAATTAAGCAATTTAGTCTTTTAAATACGGAAGGTTATAGCCGAGGCTATAGCCTTACGATATTCCACGGAAAAAATGCGTTTCTACAACCTTCATTTTTGGGCCCAAAAAAATCGTAAGGGGTTAACCTTACGATTTTTTCTAGTAAAAATTAAAGTTTAAAATTAAGCAATTTAGTCTTTTAAATACGGAAGGTTATAGCCTAGGCTATAGCCTTACGATATTCCACGTAAAAAATGCGTTTCTACAACCTTCATTTTTGGGCCCAAAGAAATCGTAAGGGGTTAACCTTACGATTTTTTCTAGTAAAAATTAAAGTTTAAAATTAAGCAATTTAGTCTTTTAAATACGGAAGGTTATAGCCGAGGCTATAGCCTTACGATATTCCACGTAAAAAATGCGTTTCTACAACCTTCATTTTTGGGCCCAAAAAAATCGTAAGGGGTTAACCTTACGATTTTTTCTAGTAAAAATTAAAGTTTAAAATTAAGCAATTTAGTCTTTTAAATACGGAAGGTTATAGCCTAGGCTATAGCCTTACGATATTCCACGTAAAAACTGCGTTTCTACAACCTTCATTTTTGGGCCCAAAAAAATCGTAAGGGGTTAACCTTACGATTTTTTCTATTAAAAATTAAAGTTTAAAATTAAGCAATTTAGTCTTTTAAATACGGAAGGTTATAGCCTAGGCTATAGCCTTACGATATTCCACGTAAAAAATGCGTCTCTACAACCTTTATTTTTGGGCCCAAAGAAATCGTAAGGGGTTAACCTTACGATTTTTTCTAGTAAAAATTAAAGTTTAAAATTAAGCAATTTAGTCTTTTAAATACGGAAGGTTATAGCCGAGGCTATAGCCTTACGATATTCCACGTAAAAAATGCGTTTCTACAACCTTCATTTTTGGGCCCAAAAAAATCGTAAGGGGTTAACCTTACGATTTTTTCTAGTAAAAATTAAAGTTTAAAATTAAGCAATTTAGTCTTTTAAATACGGAAGGTTATAGCCTAGGCTATAGCCTTACGATATTCCACGTAAAAAATGCGTTTCTACAACCTTCATTTTTGAGCCCAAAAAAATCGTAAGGGGTTAACCTTACGATTTTTTCTAGTAAAAATTAAAGTTTAAAATTAAGCAATTTAGTCTTTTAAATACGGAAGGTTATAGCCTAGGCTATAGCCTTACGATATTCCACGTAAAAAATGCGTTGCTACAACCTTCATTTTTGGGCCCAAAAAAATCGTAAGGGGTTAACCTTACGATTTTTTCTAGTAAAAATTAAAGTTTAAAATTAAGCAATTTAGTCTTTTAAATACGGAAGGTTATAGCCTAGGCTATAGCCTTACGATATTCCACGTAAAAAATGCGTTTCTACAACCTTCATTTTTGGGCCCAAAAAAATCGTAAGGGGTTAACCTTACGATTTTTTCTAGTAAAAATTAAAGTTTAAAATTAAGCAATTTAGTCTTTTAAATACGGAAGGTTATAGCCTAGGCTAAAGCCTTACGATATTCCACGTAAAAAATGCGTTTCTACAACCTTCATTTTTGGGCCCAAAAAAATCGTAAGGGGTTAACCTTACGATTTTTTCTAGTAAAAATTAAAGTTTAAAATTAAGCAATTTAGTCTTTTAAATACGGAAGGTTATAGCCTAGGCTATAGCCTTACGATATTCCACGTAAAAAATGCGTTTCTACAACCTTCATTTTTGGGCCCAAAAAAATCGTAAGGGGTTAACCTTACGATTTTTTCTAGTAAAAATTAAAGTTTAAAATTAAGCAATTTAGTCTTTTAAATACGGAAGGTTATAGCCTAGGCTATAGCCTTACGATATTCCAAGTTAAAAATGCGTTTCTACAACCTTCATTTTTGGGCCCAAAGAAATCGTAAGGGGTTAACCTTACGATTTTTTCTAGTAAAAATTAAAGTTTAAAATTAAGCAATTTAGTCTTTTAAATACGGAAGGTTATAGCCGAGGCTATAGCCTTACGATATTCCACGTAAAAAATGCGTTTCTACAACCTTCATTTTTGGGCCCAAAAAAATCGTAAGGGGTTAACCTTACGATTTTTTCTAGTAAAAATTAAAGTTTAAAATTAAGCAATTTAGTCTTTTAAATACGGAAGGTTATAGCCTAGGCTATAGCCTTACGATATTCCACGTAAAAAATGCGTTTCTACAACCTTCATTTTTGGGCCCAAAGAAATCGTAAGGGGTTAACCTTACGATTTTTTCTAGTAAAAATTAAAGTTTAAAATTAAGCAATTTAGTCTTTTAAATACGGAAGGTTATAGCCGAGGCTATAGCCTTACGATATTCCACGTAAAAAATGCGTTTCTACAACCTTCATTTTTGGGCCCAAAAAAATCGTAAGGGGTTAACCTTACGATTTTTTCTAGTAAAAATTAAAGTTTAAAATTAAGCAATTTAGTCTTTTAAATACGGAAGGTTATAGCCTAGGCTATAGCCTTACGATATTCCACGTAAAAAATGCGTTGCTACAACCTTCATTTTTGGGCCCAAAAAAATCGTAAGGGGTTAACCTTACGATTTTTTCTAGTAAAAATTAAAGTTTAAAATTAAGCAATTTAGTCTTTTAAATACGGAAGGTTATAGCCTAGGCTATAGCCTTACGATATTCCACGTAAAAAATGCGTTTCTACAACCTTCATTTTTGGGCCCAAAAAAATCGTAAGGGGTTAACCTTACGATTTTTTCTAGTAAAAATTAAAGTTTAAAATTAAGCAATTTAGTCTTTTAAATACGGAAGGTTATAGCCTAGGCTATAGCCTTACGATATTCCACGTAAAAAATGCGTTTCTACAACCTTCATTTTTGGGCCCACAAAAATCGTAAGGGGTTAACCTTACGATTTTTTCTAGTAAAAATTAAAGTTTAAAATTAAGCAATTTAGTCTTTTAAATACGGAAGGTTATAGCCTAGGCTATAGCCTTACGATATTCCACGTAAAAACTGCGTTTCTACAACCTTCATTTTTGGGCCCAAAAAAATCGTAAGGGGTTAACCTTACGATTTTTTCTAGTAAAAATTAAAGTTTAAAATTAAGCAATTTAGTCTTTTAAATACGGAAGGTTATGGCCTAGGCTATAGCCTTACGATATTCCACGTAAAAAATGCGTTTCTACAACCTTTATTTTTGGGCCCAAAGAAATCGTAAGGGGTTAACCTTACGATTTTTTCTAGTAAAAATTAAAGTTCAACATTTTGCAATTTAGTCTTTTAAATACGGAAGGTTATAGCCTAGGCTATAGCCTTACGATATTCCACGTAAAAAATGCGTTTCTACAACCTTCATTTTTGGGCCCAAAAAAATCGTAAGGGGTTAACCTTACGATTTTTTCTAGTAAAAATTAAAGTTTAAAATTAAGCAATTTAGTCTTTTAAATACGGAAGGTTATAGCCTAGGCTATAGCCTTACGATATTCCACGTAAAAAATGCGTTTCTACAACCTTCATTTTTGGGCCCAAAGAAATCGTAAGGGGTTAACCTTACGATTTTTTCTAGTAAAAATTAAAGTTTAAAATTAAGCAATTTAGTCTTTTAAATACGGAAGGTTATAGCCTAGGCTATAGCCTTACGATATTCCACGTAAAAAATGCGTTTCTACAACCTTCATTTTTGGGCCCAAAGAAATCGTAAGGAGTTAACCTTACGATTTTTTCTAGTAAAAATTAAAGTTTAAAATTAAGCAATTTAGTCTTTTAAATACGGAAGGTTATAGCCTAGGCTATAGCCTTACGATATTCCACGTAAAAAATGCGTTTCTACAACCTTTATTTTTGGGCCCAAAGAAATCGTAAGGGGTTAACCTTACGATTTTTTCTAGTCAAAATTAAAGTTCAAAATTTTGCAATTTAGTCTTTTAAATACGGAAGGTTATAGCCTAGGCTATAGCCTTACGATATTCCACGTAAAAAATGCGTTTCTACAACCTTCATTTTTGGGACCAAAAAAATCGTAAGGGGTTAACCTTACGATTTTTTCTAGTAAAAATTAAAGTTTAAAATTAAGCAATTTAGTCTTTTAAATACGGAAGGTTATGGCCTAGGCTATAGCCTTACGATATTCCACGTAAAAAATGCGTTTCTACAACCTTCATTTTTGGGCCCAAAAAAATCGTAAGGGGTTAACCTTACGATTTTTTCTAGTAAAAATTAAAGTTTAAAATTAAGCAATTTAGTGTTTTAAATACGGAAGGTTATAGCCTAGGCTATAGCCTTACGATATTCCAAGTTAAAAATGCGTTTCTACAACCTTCATTTTTGGGCCCAAAGAAATCGTAAGGGGTTAACCTTACGATTTTTTCTAGTAAAAATTAAAGTTTAAAATTTTGCAAATTAGTCTTTTAAATACGGAAGGTTATAGCCTAGGCTATAGCCTTACGATATTCCACGTAAAAAATGCGTTTCTACAACCTTCATTTTTGGGCCCAAAAAAATCGTAAGGGGTTAACCTTACGATTTTTTCTAGTAAAAATTAAAGTTTAAAATTAAGCAATTTAGTCTTTTAAATACGGAAGGTTATAGCCTAGGCTATAGCCTTACGATATTCCATGTAAAAAATGCGTTTCTACAACCTTCATTTTTGGGCCCAAAAAAATCGTAAGGGGTTAACCTTACGATTTTTTCTAGTAAAAATTAAAGTTTAAAATTAAGCAATTTAGTCTTTTAAATACGGAAGGTTATAGCCTAGGCTATAGCCTTACGATATTCCACGTAAAAAATGCGTTTCTACAACCTTCATTTTTGGGACCAAAAAAATCGTAAGGGGTTAACCTTACGATTTTTTCTAGTAAAAATTAAAGTTTAAAATTAAGCAATTTAGTCTTTTAAATACGGAAGGTTATGGCCTAGGCTATAGCCTTACGATATTCCACGTAAAAAATGCGTTTCTACAACCTTCATTTTTGGGCCCAAAAAAATCGTAAGGGGTTAACCTTACGATTTTTTCTAGTAAAAATTAAAGTTTAAAATTAAGCAATTTAGTCTTTTAAATACGGAAGGTTATAGCCTAGGCTATAGCCTTACGATATTCCAAGTTAAAAATGCGTTTCTACAACCTTCATTTTTGGGCCCAAAGAAATCGTAAGGGGTTAACCTTACGATTTTTTCTAGTAAAAATTAAAGTTTAAAATTAAGCAATTTAGTCTTTTAAATACGGAAGGTTATAGCCTAGGCTATAGCCTTACGATATTCCATGTAAAAAATGCGTTTCTACAACCTTCATTTTTGGGCCCAAAAAAATCGTAAGGGGTTAACCTTACGATTTTTTCTAGTAAAAATTAAAGTTTAAAATTAAGCAATTTAGTCTTTTAAATACGGAAGGTTATAGCCTAGGCTATAGCCTTACGATATTCCATGTAAAAAATGCGTTTCTACAACCTTCATTTTTGGGCCCAAAAAAATCGTAAGGGGTTAACCTTACGATTTTTTCTAGTAAAAATTAAAGTTTAAAATTAAGCAATTTAGTCTTTTAAATACGGAAGGTTATAGCCTAGGCTATAGCCTTACGATATTCCACGTAAAAAATGCGTTTCTACAACCTTCATTTTTGGGACCAAAAAAATCGTAAGGGGTTAACCTTACGATTTTTTCTAGTAAAAATTAAAGTTTAAAATTAAGCAATTTAGTCTTTTAAATACGGAAGGTTATGGCCTAGGCTATAGCCTTACGATATTCCACGTAAAAAATGCGTTTCTACAACCTTCATTTTTGGGCCCAAAAAAATCGTAAGGGGTTAACCTTACGATTTTTTCTAGTAAAAATTAAAGTTTAAAATTAAGCAATTTAGTCTTTTAAATACGGAAGGTTATAGCCTAGGCTATAGCCTTACGATATTCCAAGTTAAAAATGCGTTTCTACAACCTTCATTTTTGGGCCCAAAGAAATCGTAAGGGGTTAACCTTACGATTTTTTCTAGTAAAAATTAAAGTTTAAAATTAAGCAATTTAGTCTTTTAAATACGGAAGGTTATAGCCTAGGCTATAGCCTTACGATATTCCATGTAAAAAATGCGTTTCTACAACCTTCATTTTTGGGCCCAAAAAAATCGTAAGGGGTTAACCTTACGATTTTTTCTAGTAAAAATTAAAGTTTAAAATTAAGCAATTTAGTCTTTTAAATACGGAAGGTTATAGCCTAGGCTATAGCCTTACGATATTCCACGTAAAAAATGCGTTTCTACAACCTTCATTTTTGGGCCCAAAAAAATCGTAAGGGGTTAACCTTACGATTTTTTATAGTAAAAATTAAAGTTTAAAATTAAGCTATTTAGTCTTTTAAATACGGAAGGTTATAGCCTAGGCTATAGCCTTACGATATTCCACGTAAAAAATGCGTTTCTACAACCTTCATTTTTGGGCCCAAAGAAATCGTAAGGGGTTAACCTTACGATTTTTTCTAGTAAAAATTAAAGTTTAAAATTAAGCAATTTAGTATTTTAAATACGGAAGGTTATAGCCTAGGCTATAGCCTTACGATATTCCACGTAAAAAATGCGTTTCTACAACCTTCATTTTTGATCCCAAAAAAATCGTAAGGGGTTAACCTTACGATTTTTTCTAGTAAAAATTAAAGTTTAAAATTAAGCAATTTAGTCTTTTAAATACGGAAGGTTATAGCCTAGGCTATAGCCTTACGATATTCCACGTAAAAAATGCGTTTCTACAACCTTCATTTTTGGGCCCAAAAAAATCGTAAGGGGTTAACCTTACGATTTTTTCTAGTAAAAATTAAAGTTTAAAATTAAGCAATTTAGTCTTTTAAATACGGAAGGTTATAGCCTAGGCTATAGCCTTACGATATTCCACGTAAAAAATGCGTTTCTACAACCTTCATTTTTGGGCCCAAAAAATCGTAAGGGGTTAACCTTACGATTTTTTCTAGTAAAAATTAAAGTTTAAAATAAAGCAATTTAGTCTTTTAAATACGGAAGGTTATAGCCTAGGCTATAGCCTTACGATATTCCACGTAAAAAATGCGTTTCTACAACCTTCATTTTTGGGCCCAAAAAAATCGTAAGGGGTTAACCTTACGATTTTTTCTAGTAAAAATTAAAGTTTAAAATTAAGCAATTTAGTCTTTTAAATACGGAAGGTTATAGCCTAGGCTATAGCCTTACGATATTCCACGTAAAAAATGCGTTTCTACAACCTTCATTTTTGGGCCCAAAAAATCGTAAGGGGTTAACGTAAGGGGTTAACCTTACGATTTTTTCTAGTAAAAATTAAAGTTTAAAATTAAGCAATTTAGTCTTTTAAATACGGAAGGTTATAGCCTAGGCTATAGCCTTACGATATTCCACGTAAAAAATGCGTTTCTACAACCTTCATTATTGGGCCCACAAAAATCGTAAGGGGTTAACCTTACGATTTTTTCTAGTAAAAATTAAAGTTTAAAATTAAGCAATTTAGTCTTTTAAATACGGAAGGTTATAGCCTAGGCTATAGCCTTACGATATTCCACGTAAAAAATGCGTTTCTACAACCTTTATTTTTGGGCCCAAAAAATCGTAAGGGGTTAACCTTACGATTTTTTCTAGTAAAAATTAAAGTTTAAAATTAAGCAATTTAGTCTTTTAAATACGGAAGGTTATAGCCTAGGCTATAGCCTTACGATATTCCACGTAAAAAATGCGTTTCTACAACCTTCATTTTTGGGCCCAAAAAAATCGTAAAAGGTTAACCTTACGATTTTTTCTAGTAAAAATTAAAGTTTAAAATTAAGCAATTTAGTCTTTTAAATACGGAAGGTTATAGCCTAGGCTATAGCCTTACGATATTCCACGTAAAAAATGCGTTTCTACAACCTTCATTTTTGGGCCCAAAAAAATCGTAAGGGGTTAACCTTACGATTTTTTCTAGTAAAAATTAAAGTTTAAAATTAAGCAATTTAGTCTTTTAAATACGGAAGGTTATAGCCTAGGCTATAGCCTTACGATATTCCACGTAAAAAATGCGTTTCTACAACCTTCATTTTTGGGCCCAAAGAAATCGTAAGGGGTTAACCTTACGATTTTTTCTAGTAAAAATTAAAGTTTAAAATTAAGCAATTTAGTCTTTTAAATACGGAAGGTTATAGCCGAGGCTATAGCCTTACGATATTCCACGTAAAAAATGCGTTTCTACAACCTTCATTTTTGGGCCCAAAAAAATCGTAAGGGGTTAACCTTACGATTTTTTCTAGTAAAAATTAAAGTTTAAAATTAAGCAATTTAGTCTTTTAAATACGGAAGGTTATAGCCTAGGCTATAGCCTTACGATATTCCACGTAAAAACTGCGTTTCTACAACCTTCATTTTTGGGCCCAAAAAAATCGTAAGGGGTTAACCTTACGATTTTTTCTAGTAAAAATTAAAGTTAGAAATTAAGCAATTTAGTCTTTTAAATACGGAAGGTTATAGCCTAGGCTATAGCCTTACGATATTCCACGTAAAAAATGCGTTTCTACAACCTTCATTTTTGGGCCCAAAAAAATCGTAAGGGGTTAACCTTACGATTTTTTCTAGTAAAAATTAAAGTTTAAAATTAAGCAATTTAGTCATTTAAATACGGAAGGTTATAGCCTAGGCTATAGCCTTACGATATTCCACGTAAAAAATGCGTTTGTACAACCTTCATTTTTGGGCCCAAAGAAATCGTAAGGGGTTAACCTTACGATTTTTTCTAGTAAAAATTAAAGTTTAAAATAAAGCAATTTAGTCTTTTAAATACGGAAGGTTATAGCCTAGGCTATAGCCTTACGATATTCCACGTAAAAAATGCGTTTCTACAACCTTCATTTTTGAGCCCAAAAAAATCGTAAGGGGTTAACCTTACGATTTTTTCTAGTAAAAATTAAAGTTTAAAATTAAGCAATTTAGTCTTTTAAATACGGAAGGTTATAGCCTAGGCTATAGCCTTACGATATTCCACGTAAAAAATGCGTTTCTACAACCTTCATTTTTGGGCCCAAAAAAATCGTAAGGGGTTAACCTTACGATTTTTTCTAGTAAAAATTAAAGTTTAAAATTAAGCAATTTAGTCATTTAAATACGGAAGGTTATAGCCTAGGCTATAGCCTTACGATATTCCACGTAAAAAATGCGTTTGTACAACCTTCATTTTTGGGCCCAAAGAAATCGTAAGGGGTTAACCTTACGATTTTTTCTAGTAAAAATTAAAGTTTAAATTTAAGCAATTTAGTCTTTTAAATACGGAAGGTTATAGCCTAGGCTATAGCCTTACGATATTCCACGTAAAAAATGCGTTTCTACAACCTTCATTTTTGGGCCCAAAAAAATCGTAAGGGGTTAACCTTACGATTTTTTCTAGTAAAAATTAAAGTTTAAAATTAAGCAATTTGGTCTTTTAAATACGGAAGGTTATAGCCTAGGCTATAGCCTTACGATATTCCACGTAAAAAATGCGTTTCTACAACCTTCATTTTTGGGCCCAAAGAAATTGTAAGGGGTTAACCTTACGATTTTTTCTAGTAAAACTTAAAGTTTAAAATTAAGCAATTTAGTCTTTTAAATACGGAAGGTTATAGCCTAGGCTATAGCCTTACGATATTCCACGTAAAAAATGCGTTTCTACAACCTTCATTTTTGGGCCCAAAAAAATCGTAAGGGGTTAACCTTACGATTTTTTCTAGTAAAAATTAAAGTTTAAAATTAAGCAATTTAGTCTTCTAAATACGGAAGGTTATAGCCTAGGCTATAGCCTTACGATATTCCACGTAAAAAATGCGTTTCTACAACCTTCATTTTTGGGCCCAAAGAAATCGTAAGGGGTTAACCTTACGATTTTTTCTAGTAAAAATTAAAGTTTAAAATTAAGCAATTTAGTCTTTTAAATACGGAAGGTTATAGCCTAGGCTATAGCCTTACGATATTCCACGTAAAAAATGCGTTTCTACAACCTTCATTTTTGGGCCCAAAGAAATTGTAAGGGGTTAACCTTACGATTTTTTCTAGTAAAAATTAAAGTTTAAAATTAAGCAATTTAGTCTTTTAAATACGGAAGGTTATAGCCTAGGCTATAGCCTTACGATATTCCACGTAAAAAATGCGTTTCTACAACCTTCATTTTTGGGCCCAAAAAAATCGTAAGGGGTTAACCTTACGATTTTTTCTAGTAAAAATTAAAGTTTAAAATTAAGCAATTTAGTCTTTTAAATACAGAAGGTTATAGCCTAGGCTATAGCCTTACGATATTCCAAGTTAAAAATGCGTTTCTACAACATTCATTTTTGGGCCCAAAGAAATCGTAAAGGGTTAACCTTACGATTTTTTCTAGTAAAAATTTAAGTTTAAAATTTTGCAATTTAGTCTTTTAAATACGGAAGGTTATAGCCTAGGCTATAGCCTTACGACATTCCACGTAAAAAATGCGTTTCTTCAACCTTCATTTTTGGGCCCAAAGAAATCGTAAGGGGTTAACCTTACGATTTTTTCTAGTAAAAATTAAAGTTTAAAATTAAGCAATTTAGTCTTTTAAATACGGAAGGTTATAGCCTAGGCTATAGCCTTACGATATTCCACGTAAAAAATGCGTTTCTACAACCTTCATTTTTGGGCCCAAAGAAATCGTAAGGGGTTAACCTTACGATTTTTTCTAGTAAAAATTAAAGTTTAAAATTAAGCAATTTAGTCTTTTAAATACGGAAGGTTATAGCCTAGGCTATAGCCTTACGATATTCCACGTAAAAAATGCGTTTCTACAACCTTCATTTTTGGGCCCAAAAAAATCGTAAGGGGTTAACCTTACGATTTTTTCTAGTAAAAATTAAAGTTTAAAATTAAGCAATTTAGTCTTTTAAATACAGAAGGTTATAGCTTAGGCTATAGCCTTACGATATTCCAAGTTAAAAATGCGTTTCTACAACCTTCATTTTTGGGCCCAAAAAAATCGTAAGGGGTTAACCTTACGATTTTTTCTAGTAAAAATTAAAGTTTAATATTAAGCAATTTAGTCTTTTAAATACAGAAGGTTATAGCCTAGGCTATAGCCTTACGATATTCCAAGTTAAAAATGCGTTTCTACAACCTTCATTTTTGGGCCCAAAGAAATCGTAAGGGGTTAACCTTACGATTTTTTCTAGTAAAAATTAAAGTTTAAAATTAAGCAATTTAGTCTTTTAAATACGGAAGGTTATAGCCTAGGCTATAGCCTTACGATATTCCACGTAAAAAATGCGTTTCTACAACCTTCATTTTTGGGCCCAAAAAAATCGTAAGGGGTTAACCTTACGATTTTTTCTAGTAAAAATTAAAGTTTAAAATTAAGCAATTTAGTCTTTTAAATACGGA
Source organism: Malthinus flaveolus (assembly GCA_950108345.1). Taxonomy (NCBI): domain Eukaryota; kingdom Metazoa; phylum Arthropoda; class Insecta; order Coleoptera; family Cantharidae; genus Malthinus; species Malthinus flaveolus. The sequence continues at coordinate 7,023,958 of OX467289.1, read as the reverse complement.
AGGTATAGCCTAGGCTATAGCCTTACTATATTTCACGTAAAAAATGCGTTTCTACAACCTTCATTTTTGGGCCCAAAAGAATCGTAAGGGTTTAACCTTACGATTTTTTCTAGTAAAAATTAAAGTTTAAAATTAAGCAATTTAGTCTTTTAAATACGGAAGGTTATAGCCTAGGCTATAGCCTTACGATATTCCACGTAAAAAATGCATTTCTACAACCTTCATTTTTGGGCCCAAAAAAATTGTAAGGGGTTAACCTTATGATTTTTCCGGGTAAACATTCAAGTTAAAATTTTTCAATTTAGTCTTTTAAATACGGAAGGTTATAGCCTAGGCTATAGCCTTACGATATTCCACGTAAAAAATGCGTTTCTACAACCTTCATTTTTGGGCCCAAAGAAATCGTAAGGGGTTAACCTTACGATTTTTTCTAGTAAAAATTAAAGTTTAAAATTAAGCAATTTAGTCTTTTAAATACAGAAGGTTATAGCTTAGGCTATAGCCTTACGATATTCCAAGTTAAAAATGCGTTTCTACAACCTTCATTTTTGGGCCCAAAAAAATCGTAAGGGGTTAACCTTACGATTTTTTCTAGTAAAAATTAAAGTTTAATATTAACCAATTTAGTCTTTTAAATACAGAAGGTTATAGCCTAGGCTATAGCCTTACGATATTCCAAGTTAGAAATGCGTTTCTACAACCTTCATTTTTGGGCCCAAAGAAATCGTAAGGGGTTAACCTTACGATTTTTTCTAGTAAAAATTAAAGTTTAAAATTAAGCAATTTAGTCTTTTAAATACGGAAGGTTATAGCCTAGGCTATAGCCTTACGATATTCCACGTAAAAAATGCGTTTCTACAACCTTCATTTTTGGGCCCAAAAAAATCGTAAGGGGTTAACCTTACGATTTTTTCTAGTAAAAATTAAAGTTTAAAATTAAGCAATTTAGTCATTTAAATACGGAAGGTTATAGCCTAGGCTATAGCCTTACGATATTCCACGTAAAAAATGCGTTTCTACAACCTTCATTTTTGGGCCCAAAGAAATCGTAAGGGGTTAACCTTACGATTTTTTCTAGTAAAAGTTAAAGTTTAAAATTAAGCAATTTAGTCTTTTAAATACGGAAGGTTATAGCCTAGGCTATAGCCTTACGATATTCCACGTAAAAAATGCGTTTCTACAACCTTCATTTTTGGGCCCAAAGAAATCGTAAGGGGTTAACCTTACGATTTTTTCTAGTAAAAATTAAAGTTTAAAATTAAGCAATTTAGTCATTTAAATACGGAAGGTTATAGCCTAGGCTATAGCCTTACGATATTCCACGTAAAAAATGCGTTTCTACAACCTTCATTTTTGAGCCCAAAAAAATCGTAAGGGGTTAACCTTACGATTTTTTCTAGTAAAAATTAAAGTTTAAAATTAAGCAATTTAGTCTTTTAAATACGGAAGGTTATAGCCTAGGCTATAGCCTTACGATATTCCACGTAAAAAATGCGTTTCTACAACCTTCATTTTTGGGCCCAAAAAAATCGTAAGGGGTTAACCTTACGATTTTTTCTAGTAAAAATTAAAGTTTAAAATTAAGCAATTTAGTCATTTAAATACGGAAGGTTATAGCCTAGGCTATAGCCTTACGATATTCCACGTAAAAAATGCGTTTGTACAACCTTCATTTTTGGGCCCAAAGAAATCGTAAGGGGTTAACCTTACGATTTTTTCTAGTAAAAATTAAAGTTTAAAATAAAGCAATTTAGTCTTTTAAATACGGAAGGTTATAGCCTAGGCTATAGCCTTACGATATTCCACGTAAAAAATGCGTTTCTACAACCTTCATTTTTGAGCCCAAAAAAATCGTAAGGGGTTAACCTTACGATTTTTTCTAGTAAAAATTAAAGTTTAAAATTAAGCAATTTAGTCTTTTAAATACGGAAGGTTATAGCCTAGGCTATAGCCTTACGATATTCCACGTAAAAAATGCGTTTCTACAACCTTCATTTTTGGGCCCAAAAAAATCGTAAGGGGTTAACCTTACGATTTTTTCTAGTAGAAATTAAAGTTTAAAATTAAGCAATTTAGTCATTTAAATACGGAAGGTTATAGCCTAGGCTATAGCCTTACGATATTCCACGTAAAAAATGCGTTTGTACAACCTTCATTTTTGGGCCCAAAGAAATCGTAAGGGGTTAACCTTACGATTTTTTCTAGTAAAAATTAAAGTTTAAAATTAAGCAATTTAGTCTTTTAAATACGGAAGGTTATAGCCTAGGCTATAGCCTTACGATATTCCACGTAAAAAATGCGTTTCTACAACCTTCATTTTTGGGCCCAAAAAAATCGTAAGGGGTTAACCTTACGATTTTTTCTAGTAAAAATTAAAGTTTAAAATTAAGCAATTTAGTCTTTTAAATACAGAAGGTTATAGCCTAGGCTATAGCCTTACGATATTCCAAGTTAAAAATGCGTTTCTACAACATTCATTTTTGGGCCCAAAGAAATCGTAAAGGGTTAACCTTACGATTTTTTCTAGTAAAAATTTAAGTTTAAAATTTTGCAATTTAGTCTTTTAAATACGGAAGGTTATAGCCTAGGCTATAGCCTTACGACATTCCACGTAAAAAATGCGTTTCTTCAACCTTCATTTTTGGGCCCAAAGAAATCGTAAGGGGTTAACCTTACGATTTTTTCTAGTAAAAATTAAAGTTTAAAATTAAGCAATTTAGTCTTTTAAATACGGAAGGTTATAGCCTAGGCTATAGCCTTACGATATTCCACGTAAAAAATGCGTTTCTACAACCTTCATTTTTGGGCCCAAAAAAATCGTAAGGGGTTAACCTTACGATTTTTTCTAGTAAAAATTAAAGTTTAAAATTAAGCAATTTAGTCTTTTAAATACAGAAGGTTATAGCTTAGGCTATAGCCTTACGATATTCCAAGTTAAAAATGCGTTTCTACAACCTTCATTTTTGGGCCCAAAAAAATCGTAAGGGGTTAACCTTACGATTTTTTCTAGTAAAAATTAAAGTTTAATATTAAGCAATTTAGTCTTTTAAATACAGAAGGTTATAGCCTAGGCTATAGCCTTACGATATTCCAAGTTAAAAATGCGTTTCTACAACCTTCATTTTTGGGCCCAAAGAAATCGTAAGGGGTTAACCTTACGATTTTTTCTAGTAAAAATTAAAGTTTAAAATTAAGCAATTTAGTCTTTTAAATACGGAAGGTTATAGCCTAGGCTATAGCCTTACGATATTCCACGTAAAAAATGCGTTTCTACAACCTTCATTTTTGGGCCCAAAAAAATCGTAAGGGGTTAACCTTACGATTTTTTCTAGTAAAAATTAAAGTTTAAAATTAAGCAATTTAGTCTTTTAAATACGGAAGGTATAGCCTAGGCTATAGCCTTACGATATTCCACGTAAAAAATGCATTTCTACAACCTTCATTTTTGGGCCCAAAAAAATTGTAAGGGGTTAACCTTATGATTTTTCCGGGTAAACATTCAAGTTAAAATTTTTCAATTTAGTCTTTTAAATACGGAAGGTTATAGCCTAGGCTATAGCCTTACGATATTCCACGTAAAAAATGCGTTTCTACAACCTTCATTTTTGGGCCCAAAGAAATCGTAAGGGGTTAACCTTACGATTTTTTCTAGTAAAAATTAAAGTTTAAAATTAAGCAATTTAGTCTTTTAAATACAGAAAGTTATAGCTTAGGCTATAGCCTTACGATATTCCAAGTTAAAAATGCGTTTCTACAACCTTCATTTTTGGGCCCAAAAAAATCGTAAGGGGTTAACCTTACGATTTTTTCTAGTAAAAATTAAAGTTTAATATTAACCAATTTAGTCTTTTAAATACAGAAGGTTATAGCCTAGGCTATAGCCTTACGATATTCCAAGTTAAAAATGCGTTTCTACAACCTTCATTTTTGGGCCCAAAGAAATCGTAAGGGGTTAACCTTACGATTTTTTCTAGTAAAAATTTAAGTTTAAAATTTTGCAATTTAGTCTTCTAAATACGGAAGGTTATAGCCTAGGCTATAGCCTTACGATATTCCACGTAAAAAATGCGTTTCTACAACCTTCATTTTTGGGCCCAAAAAAATCGTAAGGGGTTAACCTTACGATTTTTTCTATTAAAAATTAAAGTTTAAAATTAAGCAATTTAGTCTTTTAAATACGGAAGGTATAGCCTAGGCTATAGCCTTACGATATTTCACGTAAAAAATGCGTTTCTACAACCTTCATTTTTGGGCCCAAAAGAATCGTAAGGGTTTAACCTTACGATTTTTTCTAGTAAAAATTAAAGTTTAAAATTAAGCAATTTAGTCTTTTAAATACGGAAGGTTATAGCCTAGGCTATAGCCTTACGATATTCCACGTAAAAAATGCATTTCTACAACCTTCATTTTTGGGCCCAAAAAAATTGTAAGGGGTTAACCTTATGATTTTTCCGGGTAAACATTCAAGTTAAAATTTTTCAATTTAGTCTTTTAAATACGGAAGGTTATAGCCTAGGCTATAGCCTTACGATATTCCACGTAAAAAATGCGTTTCTACAACCTTCATTTTTGGGCCCAAAGAAATCGTAAGGGGTTAACCTTACGATTTTGTCTAGTAAAAATTAAAGTTTAAAATTAAGCAATTTAGTCTTTTAAATACAGAAGGTTATAGCTTAGGCTATAGCCTTACGATATTCCAAGTTAAAAATGCGTTTCTACAACCTTCATTTTTGGGCCCAAAAAAATCGTAAGGGGTTAACCTTACGATTTTTTCTAGTAAAAATTAAAGTTTAATATTAAGCAATTTAGTCTTTTAAATACAGAAAGTTATAGCCTAGGCTATAGCCTTACGATATTCCAAGTTAAAAATGCGTTTCTACAACCTTCATTTTTGGGCCCAAAGAAATCGTAAGGGGTTAACCTTACGATTTTTTCTAGTAAAAATTAAAGTTTAAAATTAAGCAATTTAGTCTTTTAAATACGGAAGGTTATAGCCTAGGCTATAGCCTTACGATATTCCACGTAAAAAATGCGTTTCTACAACCTTCATTTTTGGGCCCAAAAAAATCGTAAGGGGTTAACCTTACGATTTTTTCTAGTAAAAATTAAAGTTTAAAATTAAGCAATTTAGTCATTTAAATACGGAAGGTTATAGCCTAGGCTATAGCCTTACGATATTCCACGTAAAAAATGCGTTTCTACAACCTTCATTTTTGGGCCCAAAGAAATCGTAAGGGGTTAACCTTACGATTTTTTCGAGTAAAAATTCAAGTTTAAAATTAAGCAATTTAGTCATTTAAATACGGAAGGTTATAGCCTAGGCTATAGCCTTACGATATTCCACGTAAAAAATGCGTTTCTACAACCTTCATTTTTGGGCCCAAAGAAATCGTAAGGGGTTAACCTTACGATTTTTTCGAGTAAAAATTCAAGTTTAAAATTTTGCAATTTAGTCTTCTAAATACGGAAGGTTAGAGCCTAGGCTATAGCCTTACGATATTCCACGTAAAAAATGCGTTTCTACAACCTTCATTTTTGAGCCCAAAAAAATCGTAAGGGGTTAACCTTACGATTTTTTCTAGTAAAAATTAAAGTTTAAAATTAAGCAATTTAGTCTTTTAAATACGGAAGGTTATAGCCTAGGCTATAGCCTTACGATATTCCACGTAAAAAATGCGTTTCTACAACCTTCATTTTTGGGCCCAAAAAAATCGTAAGGGGTTAACCTTACGATTTTTTCTAGTAAAAATTAAAGTTTAAAATTAAGCAATTTAGTCATTTAAATACGGAAGGTTATAGCCTAGGCTATAGCCTTACGATATTCCACGTAAAAAATGCGTTTGTACAACCTTCATTTTTGGGCCCAAAGAAATCGTAAGGGGTTAACCTTACGATTTTTTCTAGTAAAAATTAAAGTTTAAAATTAAGCAATTTAGTCTTTTAAATACGGAAGGTTATAGCCTAGGCTATAGCCTTACGATATTCCACGTAAAAAATGCGTTTCTACAACCTTCATTTTTGGGCCCAAAAAAATCGTAAGGGGTTAACCTTACGATTTTTTCTAGTAAAAATTAAAGTTTAAAATTAAGCAATTTAGTCTTTTAAATACGGAAGGTTATAGCCTAGGCTATAGCCTTACGATATTCCACGTAAAAAATGCGTTTCTACAACCTTCATTTTTGGGCCCAAAGAAATCGTAAGGGGTTAACCTTACGATTTTTTCTAGTAAAAATTAAAGTTTAAAATTAAGCAATTTAGTCTTTTAAATACGGAAGGTTATAGCCTAGGCTATAGCCTTACGATATTCCACGTAAAAAATGCGTTTCTACAACCTTCATTTTTGGGCCCAAAGAAATCGTAAGGGGTTAACCTTACGATTTTTTCGAGTAAAAATTCAAGTTTAAAATTTTGCAATTTAGTCTTCTAAATACGGAAGGTTAGAGCCTAGGCTATAGCCTTACGATATTCCACGTAAAAAATGCGTTTCTACAACCTTCATTTTTGAGCCCAAAAAAATCGTAAGGGGTTAACCTTACGATTTTTTCTAGTAAAAATTAAAGTTTAAAATTAAGCAATTTAGTCTTTTAAATACGGAAGGTTATAGCCTAGGCTATAGCCTTACGATATTCCACGTAAAAAATGCGTTTCTACAACCTTCATTTTTGGGCCCAAAAAAATCGTAAGGGGTTAACCTTACGATTTTTTCTAGTAAAAATTAAAGTTTAAAATTAAGCAATTTAGTCATTTAAATACGGAAGGTTATAGCCTAGGCTATAGCCTTACGATATTCCACGTAAAAAATGCGTTTGTACAACCTTCATTTTTGGGCCCAAAGAAATCGTAAGGGGTTAACCTTACGATTTTTTCTAGTAAAAATTAAAGTTTAAAATTAAGCAATTTAGTCTTTTAAATACGGAAGGTTATAGCCTAGGCTATAGCCTTACGATATTCCACGTAAAAAATGCGTTTCTACAACCTTCATTTTTGGGCCCAAAAAAATCGTAAGGGGTTAACCTTACGATTTTTTCTAGTAAAAATTAAAGTTTAAAATTAAGCAATTTAGTCTTTTAAATACGGAAGGTTATAGCCTAGGCTATAGCCTTACGATATTCCACGTAAAAAATGCGTTTCTACAACCTTCATTTTTGGGCCCAAAGAAATCGTAAGGGGTTAACCTTACGATTTTTTCTAGTAAAAATTAAAGTTTTAAATTTTGCAATTTAGTCTTTTGAATACGGAAGGTTATAGCCTAGGCTATAGCCTTACGATATTCCACGTAAAAAATGCATTTCTACAACCTTCATTTTTGGGCCTAAAAAAATCGTAAGGGGTTGTTAGCCTTACGATTTTTTCTAGTAAAAATTAAAGTTTAAAATTTTGCTATTTAGTCTTTTGAATACGGAAGGTTATAGCCTAGGCTATAGCCTTACGATATTCCACGTAAAAATGCATTTCTACAACCTTCATTTTTGGGCCTAAAAAAATCGTAAGGGGTTGTTAGCCTTACGATTTTTTCTAGTAAAAATTAAAGTTTAAAATTTTGCTATTTAGTCTTTTGAATGCGGAAGGTTATAGCCTAGGCTATAGCCTTACGATATTCCAAGTTAAAAATGCGTTTCTACAACCTTCATTTTTGGGCCCAAAAAAATTGTAAGGGGTTAACCTTATGATTTTTCCGGGTAAACATTCAAGTTAAAATTTTTCAATTTAGTCTTGCAAATACGGAAGGTTATAACCTAGGCTATATCCTTACAATATTCCAAGTTAAAAATGCGTTTCTACAACCTTCATTTTTGGGCCCAAAAAAATTGTAAGGGGTTAACCTTATGATTTTTCCGGGTAAACATTCAAGTTAAAATTTTTCAATTTAGTCTTGCAAATACGGAAGGTTATAACCTAGGCTATAGCCTTACGATATTCCAAGTTAAAAATGCGTGTCTACAACCTTCATTTTTGGGCCCAAAGAAATCGTAAGGGGTTAACCTTACGATTTTTTCTAGTAAAAATTAAAGTTTTAAATTTTGCAATTTAGTCTTTTGAATACGGAAGGTTATAGCCTAGGCTATAGCCTTACGATATTCCACGTAAAAAATGCATTTCTACAACCTTCATTTTTGGGCCTAAAAAAATCGTAAGGGGTTGTTAGCCTTACGATTTTTTCTAGTAAAAATTAAAGTTTAAAATTTTGCTATTTAGTCTTTTGAATGCGGAAGGTTATAGCCTAGGCTATAGCCTTACGATATTCCAAGTTAAAAATGCGTTTCTACAACCTTCATTTTTGGGCCCAAAGAAATCGTAAGGGGTTAACCTTACGATTTTTTCTAGTAAAAATTAAAGTTTTAAATTTTGCAATTTAGTCTTTTGAATACGGAAGGTTATAGCCTAGGCTATAGCCTTACGATATTCCACGTAAAAAATGCATTTCTACAACCTTCATTTTTGGGCCTAAAAAAATCGTAAGGGGTTGTTAGCCTTACGATTTTTTCTAGTAAAAATTAAAGTTTAAAATTTTGCTATTTAGTCTTTTGAATGCGGAAGGTTATAGCCTAGGCTATAGCCTTACGATATTCCAAGTTAAAAATGCGTTTCTACAACCTTCATTTTTGGGCCCAAAGAAATCGTAAGGGGTTAACCTTACGATTTTTTCTAGTAAAAATTAAAGTTTAAAATTAAGCAATTTAGTCTTTTAAATACGGAAGGTTATAGCCTAGGCTATAGCCTTACGATATTCCAAGTTAAAAATGCGTGTCTACAACCTTCATTTTTGGGCCCAAAGAAATCGTAAGGGGTTAACCTTACGATTTTTTCTAGTAAAAATTAAAGTTTTAAATTTTGCAATTTAGTCTTTTGAATACGGAAGGTTATAGCCTAGGCTATAGCCTTACGATATTCCACGTAAAAAATGCATTTCTACAACCTTCATTTTTGGGCCTAAAAAAATCGTAAAGGGTTGTTAGCCTTACGATTTTTTCTAGTAAAAATTAAAGTTTAAAATTTTGCTATTTAGTCTTTTGAATACGGAAGGTTATAGCCTAGGCTATAGCCTTACGATATTCCACGTAAAAATGCATTTCTACAACCTTCATTTTTGGGCCTAAAAAAATCGTAAGGGGTTGTTAGCCTTACGATTTTTTCTAGTAAAAATTAAAGTTTAAAATTTTGCTATTTAGTCTTTTGAATGCGGAAGGTTATAGCCTAGGCTATAGCCTTACGATATTCCAAGTTAAAAATGCGTTTCTACAACCTTCATTTTTGGGCCCAAAAAAATTGTAAGGGGTTAACCTTATGATTTTTCCGGGTAAACATTCAAGTTAAAATTTTTCAATTTAGTCTTTTAAATACGGAAGGTTATAACCTAGGCTATATCCTTACGATATTCCAAGTTAAAAATGCGTTTCTACAACCTTCATTTTTGGGCCCAAAAAAATCGTAAGGGGTTAACCTTACGATTTTTTCTAGTAAAAATTAAAGTTTAAAATTTTGCTATTTAGTCTTTTGAATGCGGAAGGTTATAGCCTAGGCTATAGCCTTACGATATTCCAAGTTAAAAATGCGTTTCTACAACCTTCATTTTTGGGCCCAAAAAAATCGTAAGGGGTTAACCTTATGATTTTTCCGGGTAAACATTCAAGTTAAAATTTTTCAATTTAGTCTTGCAAATACGGAAGGTTATAACCTAGGCTATAGCCTTACGATATTCCAAGTTAAAAATGCGTTTCTACAACCTTCATTTTTGGGCCCAAAGAAATCGTAAGGGGTTAACCTTACGATTTTTTCTAGTAAAAATTAAAGTTTAAAATTTTGCTATTTAGTCTTTTGAATGCGGAAGGTTATAGCCTAGGCTATAGCCTTACGATATTCCAAGTTAAAAATGCGTTTCTACAACCTTCATTTTTGGGCCCAAAGAAATCGTAAGGGGTTAACCTTACGATTTTTTCTAGTAAAAATTAAAGTTTTAAATTTTGCAATTTAGTCTTTTGAATACGGAAGGTTATAGTCTAGGCTATAGCCTTACGATATTCCAAGTTAAAAATGCCTTTCTACAACCTTCATTTTTTGGCTCAAAAAAATTGTAACCTTACGATTTTTACAGTTTTCAATTTGACGATTGTCCCCAAATACAAACCGTGCGATTGTCAGGGTTATCGCGTATAGTCCAGTCATAACGTCGGAAAAAAGATATAAATGCTAGTGAACCGAAAAAGCTGATTTTTGGATATGTTGTAGAGGAGGCTCTAAAAAGCTAAACTTCCAATTTTCGACCAAGATTTCCTACGAGCTTTCGCCGCCATCTTGAAAAAAGGGTCAAATTTGTAATTTTCTCGATAATTACGTCTCGTAGCACGCCGCAAAGTCAGCATGTCAGTAAGTCCGCGCGAAGTTTCGATTTCATAATATTAGCTTGTAGTCCGGTCAAATTAGAAAAAATAAAAACATTCACTGGTAAAAATCTGGATTGTGGTATAGAAGCTCATTATGGCTTCCGTATAAACATACTAAAATGCTCAATCGATAACAATTGTGCTTGGACCGCCATCTTGGAAAAAAGTACACTTTTTTAGTTTTTCGCCTATATCTCAGGAACTATTAATGATATCGAAGAATTGGTTTAGATAAAAACCATAGTTTATTAAATTTACTATAAAAAAGCTTCCATACATTTTTTCTCTATCTATAATACTATCTTTCTATCACTAGAGAGAAGAAAACTGAAAAAAAACAAATCTTTATCTCTCAATTTTTCACTTTCGCGCTCGACAACTCAACAACGATCAACGGTAAGTAAAAAATTCATATACACTTAATTGTAGAGCGTAAAAAAAGCAACAAAAAAGTACATGAGCACAATTTTCGTATCGTAAAGTAGAGCCGAGTTATCAAGAAAAAGCCAAATTGGACCCTTTTTTCAAGATGGCGGCGAACGCTCATAGGACATCTTGGTTGAAAATTTGAGCACCCTCTACAACGGTAAATTTGGATAATCAGCTTTGTCGGTTCACTTGCATTTTCAAATATCCCAATTTTCAGTTCATTCGGTCAAGGTATAGTGATCTCGGAGGAAGAAGAACTCACTGGCACTGAGTTTATATATTCTTACGCAGGCGCAGATTATGTTAAATTTAGACGATTAACAAATCGTCTGTTATGATTTTGTTGTACAACTACAGCATTGGTCACGTGACGGGTTTTTCTTTCGCTGGGATCACTCTACTTATGAGTTGTTACGATGGTTGGAATGCATAAAAGCACGAAGCCAACAGACTGGATTAAAATTAACTAAATTGTTTCAAATGAGCGACGAGTCTGGAAAACCGAAAAAAATTTATAATTAAAAATTGTATAATTAAATATTTTTAAAATACTTCACAAAACTGAGTCTTTTCATGTAACATAACATAAATTCCCACATATTTGTCGGATTAGATACTAAAACAAACCTTGACGAAAGACTTTTTAGAAATGAACTTTTTTAATTAGTAAGAAAAACAACTCGAACTAGATGGAGAAAAGCCAATTTAAAGATTAAGATTTAGTCGTTCAGTCGTGTCAGCCAAGGAATTTGATTTTACGATAAGCCTTTTATATTATAAAATCGATAAATATTTAATTACATTTTTTGTTACTAAATATTTAGTTGAAAGTATTTCAAAATCGCAAGAACAAAAAAGCTAGGCACCCTACTATAATACGAGACAACCACGCACTTTAATTCAGTCGAGAAACTTTTCATCAGTTCAGTGTAGTCGTAAATTCTTTGTGTAATGAACGTAATAAAGTAAGGCGGCTTTAAAAAACTTTATTGGTATTAATTGAAGTTAATAATTAACAAAACAAGGACGTTGAAAAAAGTTTCTTGTTCGTTGTACTCTTTTAACGTTTCGAAAGAATTAGTACTCGAACTATTAAGATTACGATAATGAAGGTATACTAAATTAAGCCAGGTTTTCAAATTTACAAAATAATAACGGTGTCGATATGTTTTAGAGCCGTAAATTCGGTAAATTAGGTTGCAGTATTTTAAGGTGATTTATCTTCCGATTCAGGACGGAGGCACTTTTATTTGTAATTCTCTCATGTCACAACTCGCAACAGGGTATATATTAGGGGATGTTTTAAAAGTTTATTTTATTTTCGCACACTTTAAATTTGATTGGAAACAATATAAATTTTTAATTTGAGTTTGAGCGAAATGTTGAAGTTAGAAACTTAAACCAACCAAACTACCAACCAACGTGAATGGAATAATTCTTTTCTTCTCTAAATTTAATTGCGGAAGAGATAGAGTAGCGAAGGGTCGAACCGTACAATTTGCATTAAGTAACTTTGAGAGTATATGGGACATTAATTAGCGTATTTTTTTCACGAGAAAGCATATAAGATGTGTTCGATGATTTTAATCCCCTAATTTTAGTATCGAAGCGATACCTCACCGAATACAGGTAGTTTTTGCGTGTTTCCGTTTATTTCAAGGTCTTTTCCCCTGCCCTGATGGTATCCCACAACCGACGGTTCCGTCAGTTTTAAATTCACGTATGGGATTTCTTCTATATGTAAAGAGAACCCCTATTCTAAAGTATTTCATATAGAATGAATAACAGCTGCAATTCAACACATAACCCCTCTTAAGAGGGGTTTGTTTGTACGGGCCTCGTGCCATCGTGCAAAAGTTACGTTGAAAATTGTACTTCTGTCTAGTTCGTTTTATATCTTGGACAAGCACGCGACTATTTTATAATGTGTCCAATTACTACGTACGAGTTTTAATAATTGTGGCCGGTATTACGGCGATATCTTTTATTTATTTAACCGCTCGTCGATAGTCTCATCTTCGTTTAAAAAAGGTTTTTCAATTTTTATTATGAGAGACTTTTTAAAAAAAACGTGGAATAAAAATGAACGGAATTAGTTTAGTGCAATGTGTTAAAAAAGAACCAAATTTGGATACGGGTCACAATTTGATAGTATTTGGAAAAGATTCCCAGTTATCCACACAATCTAAACCGTTATCGAAAGAAGATCTGGTTGCGTTAGATACAGTTAAGAAGAAAGCTAAATGCGCCAATGATATTGTTAATATTCGTACAGCACCCCCACCAGCGGTTGCACGTAGAAACGCGCGGGAACGTAATCGAGTTAAACAAGTGAACAACGGTTTCGCTAATTTAAGACAACACATACCAAATTCGATAGCCTCCGCGTTTGAATCAGGCAAAAATGGAAATAAAAAGCTCAGTAAAGTGGAAACGCTGAGGATGGCCGTTGAATATATAAGAAGTTTGGAAGAATTGTTAGAATTAAGTAACGACTTGCCAAATACAACAAATAAATCTAATAATACGAGCTATCAATCTTCTTTACCCCTAACATCTTTAGATATAGAATCGAGTTCGAATTATACGGCGTCGCTGGCATCGCCGCTTAGCGACGACGATATATCGAATAATTCGCTTTCATCGCCGATACAATACGTCAAAATTAGCGGTCACGGTGATACGTTTCAATTAGTACCAATAAACATTTTACAAAATAGCCAACAATTTATTAAAAGTGAGCCCGATATTAAATACAAAAATGTGCAGCTGTTGAACACGCCAGATAATCATATATCCTTGTCACCAGAAATTTATAGTGAAAATTCGTTATCCCCTGGAGCAGAAAGCGATATTCAATCCCTAATACCTGTCTTCAACGTCGAACAGCTCTCATCGACATCTATACCTATTAAGATAGAGGATGTTTCTAAATTGCCTAATGAAGAAATGAGAATATTGTGTCGAAATTTAATTATGTTACAAGGAGAATCTCAAGAAGTAGGAAAATCCCTCAATATAAATGAATTAATTTCGTGGTGACTGGAAAAAGGTGAGTTGCAAGAATACGAAATTTATATCCTCTTTGAGAAATATTGTCACAAAAAATTTAGATTCAAATTCTAATTAAAAATCCAAGACTCCGCTTCCTTTGATTGATCGTCTGATGTTTTTATTCATTGGCCCTATTCGTAACATTCGGTTTGTGAATTTATTATCACCTGTAATATACCGATACCGGAGTCGTATCAACAATACCGTTGATAAAAAAAAAATAGATTTTATAAAAATGCCTGAGATGATATTTTCACTTGTAATCAGATATGACTCCGAGATTTGAGCTCGAAGAGTTTTGTCATTGATTGATGAAAAGGGAAAAGAAAATTTGGGATATTGATTTACAAACTTGCCCACAAAATATTTTCGAAGTTTTCTAGGCATAATTTGTCGCTGCCGCCACCCCTTTATTCAAAATTTCCCGACGAGATTGGCGTTACGAGTCTTTTATGCGCGGAAGTAAGTCTTCTGCAATAGGTACTTGTATTATTTACGGGATATGTTAAAAAATAAATGATCCGGTTCATAAAACATTTTATATACCTAGTATATAAAATTCTTCATTAATAAGAAATTACCAACCAACTAAATTATTTGATTAAACCCAGTGTTATTTTTAGGCTTTTGATATATTGTGGCAGAACATCCACGTTAGACGGAATTTGTACCAAAGTTATCCTTTTTTGTTTTTGGCTATGCAACCCACCATGCAAAAACATTATAGGCCTGGTTAACTGACGAATACTACCAATGTTTTAAAAATATGTAGTATTTATTGGTGCACTTGTCTAAGATCTGCCATCCCTACAGAACATCAATACACATTGTTTTTTATAATACAATTTTTTGCTATTTAGCAGTGAATTACTCAAATACTGACAAGTAACTTGAAAATCTGGAAGTTGCTAGATGGCGCTAGTTAGATTGGAGCTCATGTCAGCTGTCATTCTTCGTTTATTTGTGTGCATTGTTCCACGGCAGTGTCAAAAAACAATCTGAAATATACTTCAAAATAAATATCTTTCATGTCATGAAAGTGACCCCAATCACACTAGCGCCGCCACGTGGGAGCAATAATAAAGGACATACCTGTCATTGCACTTTAAAAAGCTTTCTTTCTATAAACTTTTTGGTTATATGGAATAAGGAATGTTGTCGTTACTGACATTTATACAGGGTGTCCCCGAAAAGTGTGTACTACGCTCTACCCTCTATTCCTTAGACCAAAATAGACCAATTAAACCCAACTTCCAACTTACCTCTATCTAAAAGTGCTTCGTTAGGGACCTATCAGCTGCCAAAGATGTTAAGAAATTTCAATAAAACTGAAATTGCAGAAGGTAAAATTCTCTGAGCCTACCAAAATTTTTGTTTTACCAGATTATTGATTACATGATTACAATCTGTTTCTTTGAGACAATAAGTAAATGTTATATATAAAGTCAAGTAGGTACTCGCCCAGTGGTTCATACCTTTCACCAATTAACTAGAAGTTATTTTTGACACTGGGTTTTGTTTTAATATGCTACGCACTGTCTAGTTTATTAAATGTCCACTGTAGCCTTTTTTTGCAGTCTACGTTTTACCCGTATAGTCAGCGCCAGATTAACTTGAGTATGACTCATTTCTATAAAGGGTATGCAACAATCCTAGTGAACGTATTTCTGATATTAGATCAGAATTAATAATTCGAGATTTGACCGTAGAGAGCGCTATAATAGCCGGGAATTTTGAACGACAATTTCTTTTTAAATTTATAATTTTTTTTAAACTTTTCATATTCTTTATAATAAAGAATGTTTTTTTATTAAAAAGATGTTATTTACTTACCTCTTAATAACGTAAAAAATCTTGTAGTTTAGATGCGCACTTAGCCTTTGTTTGTATTTGGAGTGTACGTTCTAATTTCACCGTGCACTGTTGGAATCTTTAGATCATGTTGTATTACATTGTTTCACTTTTGATTGAAATCTTTATAGTATTCCGATATTGGAGTATGCCAAATTAAACTAATTAATTTAAACAAATTAACTCCCCCTCCCACTTCTATGCACGATGGATGACGTATCACTCGGAAACTATGACTGGCACAGAAAAAAACTATATAATCATTCTAATTGGAAATTGATATAGTATTTTTTCATACTGATGTATATTTGGCTTCCGATGTACCCTTTCCAAAATAATAGTCAGAAACGAATTTTAGGGAGTTCACCTACAAATGAAAATTATTGTTTTCCGTCTAAACTACGGCAGATACCAAAATCTAACAAGAGGCCAAAAATGCTTTAAATAAGTAAGTCTACCTGTAGAAAAGTATGGAAGGTATCGATCAAACCATTAAAAAACCATAAAATCCTTTCCAACTTTTTACCACTTACGCAAGACCCACGAGAAAACGAAATATGTACGTCAAAAAACGCATTTTTCTAGTACATTTTCACATTACAAATTTTATCCCAATCGGTAAAACTATACTATTACTATAAAAAATTGAAATTTTTTAAAGATCTTTGTCGTCCCGACAGCGCCCTAACGAAGCACTTTTTGATAGAGGTAAGTTGGGTTGTTTAATCGTCTTATTTTGGTCTCAGGAATATGTGGTAGAGCGTTGTACAGACCTTTCGGGGACACCCTGTATATGATTATAACGTAAGTTGGTTCAAAGTCCAAGGAAAGTTTGTATTTTGGAGTTTTTTATTATAACTATAAATACCCATAATTATTACCACAAAAATCTATAAACAGAAATAATTAGAACTTTGTTTTGATGTAGATCAAAGTGCATTTAAAAATAATTACAAAATGGCTTACTTTTAAGCTTAAGGGTTAGTTTATTCAAATTATTTAAAAAAGAGATTTTCTCAAAATCGGCCCATGCTGTTTTTTCTCTACAGTGAAATACGAAATTTTCGTCGTTGGAATACGAATAGTGTGTATGCCCTTTTCATGAAAAGGTACGAACCAGGAAATGCGAAATGGGAAACACGAAACGCGCATAGTCTGTAGCTACCTCGAGTCTGGCAGCTACAGACCACAGTAGCTCTTAAAAGAAAAACTCTTAAAATAAAAGTTGTCGAGCATCACATTCTGCGTCACGCGTATCAAAATTTTTTAAGTCGGACAAGTACCTATACGTCTACACCCAATAATTGTATTTAATAATTGAAGGAGTAAGTGGATAAAGGTGTTATATTCACATTTTGAAAAAAACGCGAATTTTGTAGCCCATTACTCAAATTGAGGGAGTTTTGAAAATTTGTATTAGACTTAATATTTTAAAAATAAGTTAGCCATGTTAAGTTAGAGTTTATTAACTTCAATCAAATATTACTCATAACGGGTGGCAGTAATAAAAATTTTTTCTCTACAAAACTTACTCATTTTTTTGAGATCGTTTCAACGATACCACGTTTGCCCTATAGTGCCATTTAAAATTATAGAGTTCTCGACATTCTGCAACAAACTCTTCGGCACGCCGACCTCTTTCTGGAATAAAAATATTACCATTCCATTAGGGGTTTTGGTATAAAATTTTTTTCCCAACTTTCTACGACTAACCACTTTAAGCACACTAACACATGAGGCACACATTCTTGAGAAAAAGCCCAATACAGGTGGTCTGATTAACCCTGCGTTACACCTAATGAAATACTAAATTGGAAATATATATTTTATACTTCATCTGTCTGATGCGAACACTTCGAAACCCAATCACAGAATGAATAAACTTACAATTTACAATAGACGTAACAATGACTGATGTCTGTTATGAACTCCTATTATTAAAATAACTATCAACATTGAATAACGATAAATACGTTTACATGAATAATACGCAGAGGTAACACTCGAGATGATACATGTCTTACGAAAATTGTTTGGTAAAAACTATTTGTAATTACAAGGTAGCAGGGTAGCACATTAATTTAATTCACTTTCGATTAACCCGGAAATCAATCAACAGAAAAATAGTTTTTTGAAAACACTGCAACTTGTCTAATGTTACCAAAATTCCTGTATAACCGGAGATGGAGTTCTCTTGTCTATTTCAAATACAGGTCTGTATATTTTGAGTGTTATGGAAGGTTGTAAAATTAGCAAATTAGTGTTTCCAAACATTTTATTTTTTCATACGTGAATCAATTCTTTCAAATATAAACACTATTTCATAAATAATTAATTAAATGTGTGTAGTTAATCATTATTTGATTTATTCATTTATCATTTAATCATTTAAGATTATTTTGTTTACATTGTAAAAATCGGGAAACTTTCTTGAAACGAGGTATTACTTTATATTAGAGGTACTGGGAGGAATAACTCTTATATTCGAACAATTTTGCGATAATAATTACCTGAATCTCATTTAGTAAACATCGTGAATATTTTGTTTTGCAACTAAGTATGTCGTAAATTTACATAAAAAAGTTAACGAACATTTCTTCGAGGAAATTTTATTAAAAACATTTTCAAACTTCAAATTTGAACACTTATTTGCTGTAGAAAAGAGAAAAGCCTCCTCAATTAGTAAGTTTGAGAGCAGCCCAAATGCTGCTTCTAAACAATTTTCATGAATAAGGTGTAATTTAAATTATAATTCAAACTTTCTTCGCCGTACTATTTTACCTTAACCCTCATATTTACTCTTTCGAAATAGATCGCTCTGCAAATAAATTTTAAATTGTAAATCGAAAATGTAAAAAAGGAATTTGTTGTTGCTACGCAAATATCATATTTTCAGATCAACAATAGATTTGTGTGGGTTTTTTCTTTAATATACGATAGGTCGTAAGCGAATTCGTCTGAAACTTGCAACACCGCTTTTTAGAAAAATCCTGTTTATTAAAAAGATAATAATGAAAGCTTTTAACGTTTCTTTTACGCTTGTCAGGTTGCTCGTTATTATGAAAATTTATTTTAAACTTATAAGGGCATTATGATATTCCTTTGTTTTTGTTTAGTTTTAGTTTAATTGTTGAATTTGTCGAGCTTTGAGAAGAAAATTTTATTTCATTAAATTTAAGTAATATGTTGAAGAATTTATAACTTTACTAATTGCTTTCAAAGTAATCGGATACCGTGACTAGGTGCTTTGTGAAAATTACTTATACAATTTTCCGACATACGAAACGAATGAACTTTTACAGTCTCATTTACTTTTCGTTATTCCGATTTTAATCATTAACGGGTAACAATTGAGATTGATTCTAGTGTAAAGAGATACCGCTTCCTTTTAGTGCTGGACATGCTGGAGAGGTTCAATAGAATCAGTAGAAAAATAGAATAGAATTTATTTTTGTACCTCTCTACTGGTGCTAAAGTTACCAGCACCAGAATTACAGTAGTTATTCGGTTTTATGAGGCCTTATACCGCATATTCTAGAAAAAACTGAAAAAAGAAAATTAGGTGACTGGTATGTTGATAATTCTGTATGACCGCTCACTTACTTAATGAAACTGAAAACAAAACTCGTAGAAAGCCTAAGCATAGACATAATTTTCTAATAATTTCCACTAATTCGTTGGGTTTCTACCCATGTAGCACACATGCACACACTTTTCTTCTATTCCCCAATGCTTGTTGATGCAATGTAATGCAATGTTGAGGGTTGAGGAGTTTAGGGGACTACAGTTGTAGAGGGATCTGGATCAAATCCATAAGATTTAGAACAGTCTCGGCTTTTCATAAGCCGAGAATGAGAAATTCACTTTTCTCTCACCATAAAATACGATTTCTATTTGGTGCATACATCTTAACAGATAGGGCATAAGTTATTTGACGAAACCACAAGGTGTAAATGGAAAAAAGTAGTAAATTAACCCTTCATGTAATTTGAATAAAGAATGTAAAATTATTAAAGACGAAACTGTAACTGTGCTACGCGTCTTGTAACGAATCGGTGTCGTCTGTGGTCAAAGCCCCACGTTGGGCGCCAATTGTAACGAATCGGTGTCGTCTGTGGTCAAAGCCCCTATAGGTTGGGCGACAATTGTAACAATACGCTCTTTTTTGCGTAATAAAAGCTGCCACGTTGGACGCCAATTGTAACAAACACGTTCTTGCGGTTCCAAAGTTTTTGTAGTATTTATGAAAAGCCACTACGTTGGGCGCTAATTGAAGTGAAACGCGTTCTTCTGTGGTAAAAGCCCTATAAGTTGGGCGACAATTGAAGTGTTTCGTTATTTTGAATGATAAAAAAGCTTATTCTGATTAATTATTGGGCGCCAGAGTGTTTTGGAGTTTAACACACAAACTAGCTTCAGTCGATATAGCAGTAACCACACTCAGGCCGTTAAAGTGGCAGAAAAAACACAGTTCAAATTATAAGTCGGTTATAATGATTAAATAAAATGGACCAACTCGTCCACAACACATAGTACATAAACTAAATAAATCAAAATACACCAAAAAGACACGAAATACCAAAATACATCAAATACACGAACATACACAAAAATCAGTAACGGGAAGCCGCTAATCCGTTGCACATTTAATTTACTACCCTTCGTAGTCTAGCAACGTATTCTCGTCCCCCGTAAAAAACACAAAAATTAGCAATTCCCAGATTCCCGACTCAGACAAATACAGGCGGGTTTCTGGAAATTATCAGTACAAAACTTATCAGATCTTACTCTTAACTATCCTTCCTACGACGCCCTTACGTCCGTATCTACTCTAAGTAACAACCTCCACCTGATGGTCTACACCTTCTCCGTTGACCATCCACGCAGCAGTTTGACCTCCCGAAAACGAATGCTTATACTCCGTTGAACTGATGGGTTTACACTCTTTATTTGACCAATGCGAGATGATCAATATTGGTTAATTTTAACCAGTTAAAACTACTATATTGTCTTTATTTAAATGGTTGTATTACCGCACGTCTTCACCGGATGACTGTTTTTTATCTATATCGGATGTTTCGCGCGTTTAAAACCAGTGATACTAATAATTATCTCACTGGACCGTTATCGCAAAATGTCTTTATTTTGGGTTGACTCTTTTATCAAGCACCCCCGTGGACAATTAAATCCAACTACTAATTGTGGCTTTCCGAGCCAGCACTTTAACTTGCAGCACTATGAACTTATTATAATTTCGATCGGTTTGTGCCCTGCACGAAAACGAATTATTCACTTTACTTATTCTTGACTAATTTACTCCTTGGAAAATCTTTCCGCAACGCACTACTCGTTTAAATTTTACTTCTTTAATATATTTTGCGACCAACTTTCGTTGAATGGTCTGGGATTACTTAACTTGTCCCTTTGGGAGTCTTAAGCCAACTTAACTTCTCTCTTTGGGAGTCTTACGACGACTTAACTTCTCCCTTTGGGAGTCTTATGACGACTTACTAATTTAATTAATACTGCCTGTCACTTCGGCTCGGCTCTACGCCCTTCGACGCGTACGATTGGCTTTGGCCTTATCAACGGCAGCTACTTAGCCAATCCGAGCGCTACTTATTTAAACCACTTTCCACGTCTCTTTCCGCCGCCACAAGTATTTATGAGTTTGTTTTTCAGAGATTTGAATTTCCTCTGAGTTCGCACTTTCTTAATTATATTTCTACGAACCTATAAAAGATATGCTGACATAATATGGGTTCTGGAAACTTCGACTAGTTTACCAGTTTGTACCGATCGTTTCTAAGAACTATTCTTATCGCCTTATTTGCGACCTCGTGCTGTTATTATGTCAAAACAATACCAATACCTATCTCAATACCAAAATTTGGGGTCGTTACAGTCTATGCCATCACCTATTGATATCGTATCTCTTACACCTGTTAAAAGTGGCCCTCTTAGCTCCAACTTTTCTATACGGTAAATTTCTTTCGTTTACTTTTGAAGCACTATTTTGAAGGCTAATAAAATACATGTTACATTAAATTCGCACCTTTGGATTATTCAATTTTGAAATTTTGAAAGAAAATTTAACGATTCAAAAACTTTATTTTATCGAAATTAAGGAAATGTGATTTAAAGGGTCCGTAAATAATATTAAGAAACCTAAATCTTCACTACGAAACTTTTTTTATGGGTGTTTAGAAAAGTTTTCGCACCACATCTACCATCCACCTCAAAGTTTAAAAGAATTATAAAAAGCAACCGCATTGGTGTAACGACTTTAATTTTAAAAGTTTGTTTCAAACCAAAATTACCTAATTTAATACGGCAACGAAACGCATTTTTAGATAATTTTGTGTTTACCTATTTATTTAAAAACAAAACAAAAAGTTTGTTGTAAATATTACGTACGTGACTTACACCTATATATCAATGAAAATTCACGACATATCTGCTGCTTTAGATTTTCCTGAATGTTGAGGTTTAGGCGAAGCACAATTTCATGGTTCTCACATTTCATAGCAAACAATTTGGAGTTTGCCAAAGATTTTAAGTTTTTGTAATTAAATATACGTGAATTTCGGAAATGCTTTGTAAAACTCAGAAAGGATTGATGATTATCGTGTTTCCAACTCTTAAAACTTAGGGCCTTAGTACTCCACGATTATTAAGTATAAACAAAGAAATAAAAACTATTCGGTCTTCATTCCGAATACGTATTCGACCCATTTGCATCATAGCGATTTATGAAAAAGAACTTTCGCGTAATTACAAAAACCAACGATTGAACAGTAAGTGAGTGGCCAATTTAAATTCACTCCCCAATTAATATAAGTTAATAATTTGATCGATACTGCTACAGCATAGTTTATTTCGATTCCAAGTTCAATTTGATAAATTACAAGTGATTTGTCTTAAGGGTATTGCTTTACATGTTCAAATAATGTAGAATAGAATTGGCTACTGCTTATTAATTAACTTGTTGCAAATTCAACCGTAAGAAAATCAAGGGTACAAGTAACTTTGACTTCAAATGAGAATTAAACTACATCTCAAATTCAAATTTTGCTAGTATAGAGTTCAATAATCATGGTATCTTAGCTTCATGCGTTATTAGTTATTATACAAAAGGAAGGCCCAAGTTTCGTATAATTTAATTGCGAATTACTGGTATATTCAATATTGATATGCCTTTGCAAATTAGCGGATTTTTAACAAGAATAGATACTTTTTTACCCGTATCAATTATAATAGTGACCCCAGACTTTCTAGAGAGGAACCCGTATTCATTATACTTACCGAAAGAAGTTCATTTTTTCACTAAGATTTGATTTAATTATTTTTTTAAATCAGTCTAATTTGGCACCGCGGGAACTACAATATAATCTTACCAGCAGACGCGACCTGAAATATAATTCTGAGTCGCGTATTATTCTTTAATTGTCAAACATCAATCAACGAAGTTCCAACTAAATTTCTTACAGGCGTTTTTCCAATATAAATAAAACTGTTTCATTTTATTATATTGAAATTTCCATCCAGCAGATCTTACGGCTGTTCTTAAAGTCTCTTGTTTCGCTTAATTTTTCCTTTCGCTTGATCAAATTCGGTAATAAGTGAAATCAATCAGCCGACTTGCTTGAGCTCGTTATTTCATTTATTACGGAAAAACCCGAAAAATAATTTATGTACTCGTGTAGGTATAAATATAATATATATATTTTCTTATATTTTAAAACTCGAATTGTAGCTAAAATAATTGTTGCAAAATCTTCTGTTACCTACTCAAAGCTATTCTATAATACCAAGAAAATGCCCAGTTATATGAGGGTCGATCTAGTAAAATCCATTCTAACGGTTTCTTCCTAAAAAAATTTGACCCTATTATTCAGTAGCTATTGTGCAAACTTCAAGTTTTAAATCTCACACACTGTTATTTTATTAGATTAGAGAATTTTTGTATATTTTTTTTATACACATTACATTACATAGAAGCTTTTTTTTACTAAACTGGCTGTTTTATATCTCCAAGCTGGTTTTTCCATATTTTTTTTGAAGAAAAAATTTGAACCTTTATCCTAGAACTTTTTACCCTCTAATGTGAATTGCCCTATGGATATAATTAAACTAAAAACGCTTCTTGGCGTTTTGTGTTGGAATTATATCTGAGCCAAGCTAATCGATTTTCTGAAATAAAAAGTTTTAATATTTAGCTTTAAAGCTTTCGCCAATAATAAATTTAGTTTCAAATACTATTTTTTGTATATATGAATGTATAAGTCTTTCGTTGATCGGAGAATCTTTCCTTTTGTTGCGCTTTTCGCAGTTTTAAATTAACAAACTTATAACTGTTAAAATAATTTTACTTTTACAGTGTCATCAAAAAATTAATGTAGTTTTCGTCGAGATTTTCTTTAAATTGAAACTTGAAATTGAATTTTCTTTGCAAGCGCGAAAATAAATTACTAATATAAAAACACAAATTTATTAATATTTTTTCGTGAAGTTGCTTTTTGAAGTTTACTATATTAAAGAATTAACTTTTATAAAGCTATCACTTCTGCGCGATGAAGTTTGACCGTAATTTAAAATAAAGCTTGCAAAAACCCTCGATTGACAATCTTAATTATTAAGGTATCTAAAAAAAGCCCTAGTGGTAGTAGAATTTATTTATAATTTAATACGATAGGTTGAAGCTCGTTTTAGGTACAAAGAGCAAGAAAACTAGCGAAGATGCTCTTGGAAGTCACCAGCTAGCAAGTTCATAATACATATTTACTTCAATAGTCAATTCACAGTATTTTTTTATATTAGTCCCAGAAAGACTAGATAAAAGAAAGATAAGAACGATAGAAAGATATAAAATAAGAAATTAATAGATTGTGTAGTGCATCTACACAGGTTGCTATTAACGATACTTTCATATCTCACAGATTTCTCTCAACCAAACAACGTACTGTTACTACTTTTACTCCAGTCCCAATATATCGCCCCATACAGACAAGTTTAGGACTTGTTCTTCGATAGCACAATCGTTATTTCAAGTAAATAGAAGGATCACTCCTATAAATTATAAAATGAATGCCGCAAAATTTAAAAAAACACAGTAACAGGTTTCCAGACCAGCGAATGACTCTTTCATTTCTCGTCGTACTTAGCCTGACATGAGAACGCGTAGTTCTTCCTTAATTATACATTAGGGGGTGTGACTTTAGTGTATCTTTTTAGAATGATGTTTCTCTTTCAAGGGACCTGAAATTAATACAATCTACACCCGCCACATTTTCAACATCGAGACAAAATTTTTATCGCTCATTAATTACTGGCGTTTCCGCTTTTTCTGCTAATTGTTGTGAATTCGTGTTTTATTCTGCCGAGTCAAAAATACTTGAGCTCGGGGTTTGCCAACCTTATCGTTAAATCCCTAGAAAACACAAATACGAGTTCCACTGACGCCTTTGGATCACAAATTATTATGTAATCCATTATTCTTTGTTTTTCCTACAAACCCTTGCTCTAAGCACTGTCAAAACGATGTTTATACTTTTGTGTGCCATATTTACCGTTTTAATATTAAGAGCACTGAAGGCAGCAAAATTAAAAGAAAAAAACATTTTTTCATTAACGAGTGCATTTTTTTCGTTCAGAACGTTACAAAAACTTTGAATTTAGTCAGTCTCTTTGTTTGGGTTTAAAGTTGCTTAAAATATCATTTTAGTTTGGTCAAGTACAGCACTTTTATTCTTCTCTTCACAAAACAATTGGTGCAAATAAGAAATAATTTAATTCTGGCTGTTACTTCCATAGTATAATTTTTGGACTTCAAACACGTTAAAAAACATAGTTACGTTACATTTTAATACTTGTTTTTTGACATTCAGTCAAAAAGAAAAGATAGCAAAAACCGCTTACTAGTATTAATTACACTCTTTATTGGCCCTTTTGTAAGAACATCTTTTAATGTTTTCGGCATAAATATGTAAAAGTTTCCGAAAGATCGTACGTAAATTTTTCATATAATGAAAATAAAATAAAAAAACAGAAGTGCAATTTGTCTGCGACGACAAGCTTAACATTTCAGAATTTAGATACAACCATACAACCCAACTTTTTCTTGCTTAAGGCAAGGCGTAGTACTGTCAAGATAAACTTGACATGTTCTTGTACCGACAGGAACCTTATCACTTCAGGGATCCTTTCCCAGTTTATTGTAGGTTGGGCTGTAACGTCTATTTCATGTAACTTGTGAAAATTCATCAAGTCGGTAGAAGCATATTTCCGTATAGCCCAGTTTGTATATTTTCATAGCCAGTATGAAAATTTTGCAAAAATAATTGAAGCGCACGAAATTGAATTTTTTGCAAATTTAATACTTCTTTCGACTTGCTCGAGCACATATGGTTCAAAAATTTTAGGCCCTTAAACCGGAATCGTTGCGTGTAATGTAGTGATAAATCTTTATATTTTCCAAAAGTAATTTATGAGCAAGAATTTAGTGGTCATCAATTCTCGCTTTTTTGTTTTACAACTGAAGTAGAAAAAAAATTACAACTTAGAAGGACGAGCGGTTTTACGATGAAACATTTAAAACTGTTACATAAAATTTTTACGGCAAACTTTATAACGACCTTTTATAACCATTGAAGAAATTATTGGTATGGACACGCTAAACTTTAAAGGTATGTGTGGAACTCGGTACGTGTACGAAACTACTAATTATAATTAACCATCAAAATTTGTATCCAGCGGAATAAAGTTTCTGTTCGATACTTCTCGCTCTAAAATTTATGGTTAATTGAAAAAGGTAAATTTTGGTTCCACACTTTGCACGTGCTGGAAGGTCTATTGTGCATTTTATAAAATCGATTTCTAAAGTTGCTGTCAAGATATAAATGGTAAAACGTGACAAAAACAACATTATCCGCAAACTGACTGCTGTTCATAATGGAAAACGTAACCACGTATCTCTCCATCGTTCGGCTGCTATTTGTTTTCTGATGCGACGTACGCACCACTAGGTTATATAGATTATACACTTGTCGATAATTGAAAATGAATGCAATATTTCTTCTGAGCTGCCAAAAACAGTTCTGTTCGAAAAAATAAACTTTCCCAGGGGTGTCACGATGTTTAAGCATTAAATAATTTACTTTCTCCATTTTCCAGACCTCTTCAACAGCAAACTACTAAAAAATTCTGAGATTTATTGCATCTTAAATATCCAGTCAATGGCTAGAAAATCGCAGATATCCGCTGAAGGCAATTTTCCTATTCAAACATTCCTTCTTTACAAAGAGGATTCCTTGGATACCTAAATTTTAACGATAAATTATCGATTAGGCAGTACGTTACATTACTTCCTATAAACCGAAATTGAAGTAGCTGGCTTTCTTTTACTGGATTATTTCTAGATTATTTCTATTTTTATTTGATAAGGGTTATCAAACACTTCCAAATGCTGCTCAAACGAAGGCCAATCCAGATAGAAAAAAAATCAATAACTCGAATCGTGTCACAACCTATTGTGCCAAATCTACTCTGCCACTTCTGCAGTACGTCAAATAAATTAATGAACTGTAGTATTTTTGTATGTCGTAGTTTTGATCATTCTAGCTTGGCCCCTGAGAAGTGTAGGGGAGAAGGGGGCACGTCCGGACATGGGGCACCTCCGGACAATTTAAATTAACCGCTAAAAAATAATACTAGGACAACCAATCTCTGGTAATCACATTTGCGCGCCATTTAGAATAGCTGACAAAGTTGAAAGTGCTGTGAAAGTGCAAATTAAAAAAGTTATACGCCAAAGTGTTGAAAACGGACTTGTGATATAAGGTTGGTGTGTGTACTAGTAAGGCCCTACAACTCAAGTTTTAAAACTAAGGTAAGAAATTATAGTTTCACTAGAAAGAGCGCTAATTTTTATGTATCTAACCTAACAAAACTATAACGCTTCCACGTGTGTGTATATGTTGTGATAATAACACTCAATTATATGCAGCTGGGGCAGGTTCGGACAATTGATGTGGGGCAGGTTCGGACAATTGATGTGGGGCAGGTTCGGACTGTCTGAATATTCTCAATAAGTTCCATATTCCAAAAGTACCCCGTTGTCATGTATAGTCAAGTAGATACTTACCAACATATATTGTTTTTGTTTCTAGGATGGTACGAACATACAAAAAGAAACGTCCCATTCGACCAGAAATTCCAAGTAATGTTTTGAAAAATGCAGTTCAAAAAGTTATCAGCAGGACTATGTCTTTAAGAGCTGCTGCTATTACATTCAATATACCTAAATCTACCCTGTTCGATAGTGTCGTCAAAGCTAAAAAGAGTCTGATCGATAACGCTAGCGACTCAGGGAATGAAGGTGATACATCAGAAGAGACCGGTCTATCAAAATATGCCACACGGCAAGTTTTTTCTCAAAATGAAGAAGCCGAATTAGAGTTGTATCTCAAAAAGTGTTCAAAAATATGTTACGGTTTGACATATAAACTCTGCCGTGAGTTGGCTTTTGAATACGCTATTAAGTTGGGTAAGAAAATTCCCAAAAACTGGGAGATTCACAAAAAAGCAGGCATTGACTGGATGCAAGCTTTCATGAAACGCCATCCAAGGCTCTCTAACCGCAAACCCGAAAATACAAGCATAGCAAGAGCTTCGGCTTTTAACAGAGCTAATGTAGAAGAATTCTTTAACAATTATACTGGAGTGCAGGCTAAATACAATTTTTCACCTGATCGTATATGGAATATAGATGAAACGGGTGTTACAACCGTTCTCCAAGCACCCAGAGTAATAGCAGAAACAGGATCCAAAGCAGTAGGACAGTGTGTATCTGCAGAACGGGGATCTCTAGTCACAATGTGCGGAGTAATTTCGGCTGTTGGTAGTTCAATTCCACCCCTTTACATCTTCCCTCGTGTAAGAATGAAAGATCAGTTTTTGTACGGTGCTGTTGCAGGAGCCGTTGGATTTGCTGAGAAATCTGGATGGATGTCTTCAAATATTTTTCTAAAATTATTGGAGCACATAAAAAAACATACTAATTGCAACCCCTTGAATAAGATTCTGATTGTGATGGACAATCATGAGACACACGTCTCTTTAAAAGCCATTTTATATGCAAGAGAGCACGGGATTGTATTGCTGTCTTTCCCTCCGCACTGCACACATAAGATGCAGCCCCTGGACAAAGCAGTGTTTGGTCCTTTCAAATCTAAGTGCAAGGCATCTTTTAATGAATTTGTATTGTCAAACCCTGGCAAACCGATTACCATTTATGATGTTGCTAAATTGACAGCTCAGCCATATTTGCAGACCTTCACTCCTTTGAACATCATTAGCAGTTTCAAGAGCACTGGGTTATGGCCTATTAACTCATTACTATATACAGAGGATGATTTCTGTGCCTCGTTTGCTACAGATCGTCCTGTCACTGAAAACGACAATAATGTGTCTTCTACAAATATTGTTGATACAAGCATTGTTATTGACTCCAACTTTGATATTGAAGTACAAAGTTTGCCTCATAGTTCCGGTGTAGAAGCAATGGTCAGAGAATTATTGAAAAATATAGTAGATAAAGCTACCAAACCCAAGATTAAAATACATTCTGTTTTAACTATTGTAAAACCAATTGAAGTAAGACCATTACCTAAGGCTTCCCCTAGAAAAGTAAACAGAAAATCGAGAATAGGGAAATCAAGAGTCTACACCAGTACACCTGAAAAAAACAGAATTGACGAATTGGAAAAAATAAGACAGTTAAAGTTGAAAAATACTGATAGTATTAAGAGAAAATTGGTGGCAGAAAGAACATCAAAAAAAACACAAAATGGCGAACAGACAATAAAAACAAAGAAAAAATATAAAAAGACGAAAGCGGTTATAGATGATATTTCATCGTCAGATTCTGACGTAGATTTGCCGTCAAATGTCGTAGCCGATAGGTTTAAAAATGATTTGTCTGATACTGACATCGATTTAGATTTTGAAATGGATGAGGGCCAGATTAACGAACTTTTAGATGATGATAAAATCCTAAAAGATGATTATGTATTAGTGAAGTTTGTAACAAAAAAACGAATTTTACATTATGTTGGAAAAGTAGTTGAAAAGTTAGAAAATGAAGAATTTGAGGTAACATTTGTAAAGAAATGTACGCAAGGGTTTATATTTCCGCGGGTTGAAGATATTTCCACTGTTGAAAGAAAAGATGTTGTGGCAAAGCTGCCTAAACCTACGACAACACCAGGAACATCCAGAATGGCATCGTATCTTCAATTTAGTATCAGTTTTTTTGGTTACGATGTTCAGTAATGATATAAACACTAATTGTAAAATGTTACCTGTCTAATAAATTTTCTAAAAAAAAAGATTCTTATCAAACTTCCACTTGTCCGAAACTGCCCCGGCCATGTCCGAAACTGCCCCATCGTGGGGCAGTTACGGACAATTTCATTATTTTGCAAAAAAAAATTTTTCTCAAAAACCTTTCAAAATATTTGTTTATATCAGACGGAAAAATAGTAAGTAAATATAGCTACAAATACTATAATTTTTACAAATCTTTATATGAAAAATTAATGGACTTATAGCAGTTTGAATAAAGGTGTCCGAACCTGCCCCCTTCTCCCCTATGCGCCGGTAGGACAAAACCCTAACGTACCAACTGCGAATTACGTTATTATATTACATTTTCTGTAAAAATTTTGTTAAGAATGTTAGGAAAGATAGTGGCTTTTAAAATTCAGTCAATTTTTATTCATCTCTTAATAAAATAGCAAATCATAAAACTTTAAATAATCTCCATTTTTTAGTTTTTCGGTCGAATGACCATGAAATAGCACCAAAGATTTAAAAGAATCGATGATTCTTTCAAAATATCACCACTTTCCCAAGTTTGAACAATTTTACTTAGAATAAGCCAGTTACTACTACGAAAATGAAAAATAGTTCACCCGTAACGTTACGCACTCCGTATTGTTCGCTTTTCATTGACATCGGGTTGTGAATTTCACTGTGGGTATAAGACGGTATTATAATTCGCTCAGTAGCGGTTATACTGTTTCAAAATTATTAACAATGCGTTTTGAGTAAATAGTAGTACAAGTTTCAGCCATTAGTCAAACTGTAGTACAAAAAACAACGTTTTTTGCATTTTATGATGTCTCTGTAAAGTAGAAGTACAATGTTTTGATTATGAATTTCTCCTTTAATTTTGTTTCTTCAAGTATCAATAAAATGTTTAAATGTTTAAATTCCTTACTTTACCCATTTAACCCAATTGGGTTAACCCAATTAAATTTTTGCCCAAGTCCTAAATAATTAATTATATTTTAGAAAACAATACAAGGAAACCTCTAGGATTCAAAAATTTGTAATAAAAAAGTGCTCTTTTTCGTTTTATAAACCGTTAAAATCCTTTGTATCTTTACAAACTTCATTTGATTTACCTGTTACAAAGAAAAAAACAAGTTTTAACTTTTAAACGTTCTGTCGTGGGAATAGATATTCCCATATGGGACCATCTTAAAATAAGACTCGTTGAAATCAAGTTTTTCATCTCACCCTAAATAACAAAAATTATTCAATTTATCATTTATACGGCGGCTTTAAATTGAAGCTTAAGTTTATATACATAAAGACAGTAAAAAAGTTTTATAAAGTTTTAGCAGAACTTTCAAAACTTATCAGACACCTATAACCTTTCTAAACCATATCTTAAAAATACTTATTTTAATGGTTAAAATTATGATTGCTTATTATGTTCAACATAGCTATGCAGAAGTTTCTAAAACGAATTTAAACAATTGCAGAATTGCAATCAATTGCCCGAGTTCATCTCAGATATTCGTTATTCTTAGTAAATATCCTTAGTATCACATGAGATGAAAATGCTTAAAACAGTGATTTAATTTTAAAAATAAAATTTTAAACGATTATTACTACTTCTCGATCCACCACACTTAATTGAAAAGCCGTGGAGTTCAAGTTGATATTATGTAGGCCCTTCTAACAGACCTTATTACCTACTGGACCGTCTGTCCTGTCCCGACATTGTTTATAATTAATATGTACGATATTAAGATTCATCCACATGATCGAGGCGATTAGACCGACCCACTGTCCCCATCGAATATACCCGTCGTAGCTAAGTGTTTGCGGTGTGCGTTCATGCACTCTCATCTCGACCCCACACTGACTGTTGACAAAAATTACAGTTACTCAAAATGGTTATTCAAAAATAGTTTTAATTTTTAGTGCCCCCTCATTATTATTCAAAAATTGGGTTTCTTCATTTCTTTAAATACCTGAGCACGGACGTAACTGATAGCGAAGGTATTTTCATTTACTTCAATTTCGCGGATTTTACGGATTATGTATAAGGACCAGGTTACAGGTTTTTGTGGAAAGAATGCAATAAGTTAATTGCTATAATAAAACAATATAAATTAATTAAAAATAATGATAATAGTATTTTAATGTTTTTAGGTAAAATTTTAAATAGTGCGCCTGAATTAATTTTAAATGGACATTTTTTCTTTTATGCCACATAAACAAAATGTGAAAGAACAGGTATTGGTAAGTTTGTGATAAACGGACAACTTTGACGGTGCCGAGTCCGGTATTTTGAATTTTAAACATGGATTATTTTAAGACTAGAGAATAGCGTGTTGTCGGCTAAAGCTTTTTCTAATTAAAACAGTCCGACAATTATTGGTTCAAGTTTATTGAATGATTTTTAAAATATGTATTTAGTTAATTTTCTTTCCGTCTTCTGAACTCGGGAGATATTTTTGTAAGCGCCAGATGTTAAGAAACTCAACTACGAATAATTGCTAAGTCTTTCCACGTTAGTTGGTCTGTCTGTTGCTAAACTTTTAAACTTAGTTTCAAACTTTTTTTTACTCATCTTTGAATTTGAATTAGCTGATGTTAGATATTAAAGTTGTCACAATTAATTACAGTTCTACTCGTAGTAATTATGCTGCCCCTGCAAGAATTACTTTATCATGTAGTAGTAGTAGTAGTAGAAAGTACCTACCAAAACTTTAAAACGTGTAGACTTTCGTATGTAGGTAATATATTTAATATTTTTCCACAACTGTTCAGGTACTTTAATAAAAGAATTTTTTGCATACTAAGAAAAGCTTTCAGACTGAATGCATTCGCCCAATAAAAGCATTACTTTTAAAGGGTTCGTATTTTAGCAAAATTCAAAATTATTATTATTGCCAACAATCTTTTTTGTTAAATACAATTCTGAAATGATATTAGTTTCTTTATTATAAATTATTTTTCTTATTTTCAGATTAAAGAGCCTGCCGAAGATGATGAAAGCAACATTCTCTGAATTGATTAAATGTCTATAAAGTATGTCGATACTCAATCATATTCAAATCAAAAAGCAAAACGTTTTACGTTTAAAGTTTTGTTCTAAAAATTGATTTGCTGTGTTATAAAATGAAAGTGCCAGTTATAAAGATAATTTAGATAAGTATTTAAGTAGTTAAAATTGTTATTAATATTAAGATAAGTTATTATAGTATGTAATTTATTAATACACATATCAATAAAAACATAAAAGAAGAAATTGTTTTTGAATGTGCAATATTTATTATACCACACTTTAATGAAGGAACCAAAAGTTATCACAAGAACATCGCAAAACAATCATTTCACCTTACAATTTTTCATTAGACCTTAAAGGTTTATCGAAATGGTAATTAATTAGACTGAACTGCTTATTAAAAACATTTTACATAATTTGACGCAACCAGTTCGCTCATACAAATAAGTAGCAAAATAAGCCAACTCCCTAAACTAGCTGGAATAACACCTAAACTGGGGAGAATAGGAGTCGAATTTTCGCGAGTTGTAAATACGGTTTGGTATGTCTTTCGTTCACTTTTGACGCTCTGCTCCGTAAACAAGTTGGGATAACAAGATTCTTAGCTTTTGTAAACGAGCAGTTTCAAGTTGCATGCTAATCATAGGGATCGCAAACTAGTTAGCACATAAACAATATATCGACTTAAAACCCCACCACAAATTTCCTGTATAAGCTACTTTTGAAAGTTACCCACAAAAGTGAGAGTGGATTTTACATTGTCCCGGAGAACTTTTAGTTTTGAAGAAATTCTACTTAAAATAAAGTATTTTATACTTTGTATAAAGAACATCCATCTGAGCGACTACTACAAATTGTCCACAAAAAATGTATTTATTAATTTTTCACTGTTCCAAGGACCATATACAGTTGGTCAAATTGGGTCTATTAAAGAAATATGGAAGGTTTGTGGCAGTTGCCTTTAACGTCGCTTAAAAGTAAAGCACAAAACAGTGTGCTTGAGACTAAGTAGGTACACCCGAAGAAAATGGCAGTTCTTGCGAAAATGACAGTAACTCATCGAAATAAACTTTTGTTGGTACCAATTTTCATACAATTGTCAACTTCCTAATTTTAAAGGCATTAAAAATACCCAACAAGGTACTTAACTTAATTGGATTGAATCTAACGCAAGTTACACATTTTCGAATAACCCTTTTTACTGTATTCAGTCCTGAAATCGGCCAATACTTCTCCCGCACACATCCTTATATGTGTTGGCTCCCGGCATGCATATTTCGTAAATGTGCATCCCTAATAATTAATTCCGTTAGTTTACTATTCTTTAGCAACAGTATTGGATGTTTTTTCTCAAACTGATAATTGCCTTTTCCAAGCCTACCTCCTACTCGAAGAATTCCATCGTTTCCCAAAAAAGGATTTAATGCTATTATCTTGCTATCGTTCGATAACACCTTTCCCTATTTTAAATTATTTTATGATTTCGAAATTTTTTTCAATAACAAATTTTCAAAAACAAGGATTTTGAAAACTATTTATTAAAGTAATTTAAAGAAATGTAGTAGTATCTAGTGGATTTCTTCTAAACAGTTTTTTCGTCCACGCAAAAAAAATTTCGAAATCTAAATTAGGGGAGATCCTTGTACTTTGGGACAGCTCATTATTTAGGACATTAAAGTTGAATTTACCGCCAATAGTTATATTTACAATAAGGAATACCCAATAGAGGATAGCACATGTTATAAAAACCGCCAAAACTATATTTGCTTGGGGGAATTACACAGTTTTGTGTAAAAAACAAACAAAAACATGCACTAGATTAAAGGTACGTTATAATAAACTGTAGTTATTATCCATTTAATATACTATTATATAAGCTATATAGTAGAGATTTATCATACAAAACTAAAAATTGAAGATAAAAATGAATTGAGTATTCCATTGTAGCGTTGCTTGTACTTTGGGACACTCCTTAAACTGTACTTCATGACATGTCCAAATAGCTGCAGATTATGGTGCTCGTTAAAATTACATATAAAAAAATGATAAAATTTTAGGTTGCTCACATTTTTTAAGCTAACGGTGATAGTTTTGGGCTGATGAGATACCTACTTAAAAAAATTCCGCGCATTTTTTTTGTGCTGGCAATGATTGATACTGTATATGATTTACCACGGGAAGATGTGAGTATTAAACTTGGTGTACCTCAGGTAGTAGGTGGAACAGCAAGAAAATGTAATGAGTTTAGATTTCCAGTAGTTTTGTCATGTTTCAATGTAGAATAAATGCACATCTCGAAGTACGAGGATGTATTGATATCTAGTTAGTCTAGACCAGTTCCATGCATAAACAAAATATTGCGTTACCATAGCAACGAACAATAACTTATTAGAAGTGTCAGTGTAAAGTTTGACGTCAAAAAAGTAAACCAGAGTTAAGCAATAAATTAAAAGAAAAAAGATGTCCACCGAAATTGTGAAAATCGAAAAATTGGAGTATCGAGCCATCATCAAGTACCTGTATTTAAAAGGGTTAAGAGGTAAGCAGATTTACGAAGATATCGTTAATACCCTTGATGATCAATGTGCTTCGTATGCGACCGTGAAAAATTGGACTGCAAGCTTCAAAGAGGTAAATTTTCAATTGAAGATGATGACCGAACGGGAAGGCCAGTTTCTGTGTCAGTCCCCGAAAATATCGATGCAGTTCATGACATGATTTTATTAGACCGTCGAATTGGGCTAAAACGGATATCTGAAGCACTGAATATTTCATACCAACGCGTTCATTATATAGTTCACGTCAATTTTGACATGAGAAAAATTTCTGCAAAATGGATCCCCAAATGTTTGAATGTTGACCAAAAGCGTGCAAGGGTAGAAGCATCGCGTTCGATCTGTGCTCGATTTGAAAACGATGTAGACTTTTTAAACCGAATTGTTACTATGCATGAGACTTGGGTACATTTCTACGATCCAGAAACAAAGCAACAATCGATGGAATGGCGACACTCTGGTTCTCCAAGACCTAAGAAGTTTCGTGTCCAAAAATCTGCTGGAAAAGTTCTTGCTCAGTTTTTTGGGATTGCCATGGAGTAATCATGATTGATTTTTCGGATAAGGGTAGAACAATAACTGGAGATTACTATTCGACATTACTGACCACTCTACGGGAAAAAATTAAAGAGAAAAGACGCAGAAAGCTATCCAAAAGTGTTTTGTTTTTGCAGGACAACGCCCCTGCACACAAATCTCATGTTGCCATGCAAAAAATTCGTGATTTAGGGTTTGAATTACTAGAACACCCCCCTTATTCTCCAGATTTGGCTCCGTCCGACTATCATCTCTTTCCTCAACTGAAAAAAAGTTTAAAAGGTCGTAAATTTTCTTCCAACGAGGAGGTAATAAAAGCTGTGAAGGTCTGGTTTGCAGAGCAAGAAGAAACATTTTTTTTGAAAGGTTGCAGGTTCGCTGTAATAAATGTATCCAATTAAGAGGAGAATATGTTGAGTAATAATATATTTTGACATTGAAATTTTGTTTGGTTCTATAGTAGGCTAAGAATTTTTCAATATATCCTCGTACATACCTTGCTGTCCCAAAGTACAAGCCTGGGTTTGTACTTGGAGACAATTTTAGAAATTTTTTTGTAATGTTCTAATAGTATTTTATGTAACAAGTCCGCAAAACAAAGCTTTAGCGGACGAATCGAGTTTTACGGACGAGGCGCCAGCCGAGTCCGTAAAATAGATGAGTTCCGGTAAAGCGTTTTGCGGACGTATTACATACAAAATTTTTTAGTACAAGCTCCCTAAAATGTTTACCAAAGTAACAATTTATTATGAAATTTTCAAATAGTCGATATAAATAAAATTCAGATAGGTGCCTTGTGCATAACAAACAAAATAATAAAACCTCGGTCATGGAAACTGTCACATTTTGTTTACAAACAAAAAATTAAAAACTATCGGTAATAAAAGCGTTGGGTGACGTTCCGTAAATCTGTATTTTGTTAATAACGTTATAATAGTCCGGGAGATAGTGAAATATTTTGGACCAAGATTTTATGCAGTGCGCCTTTCCGAGGACAGTATTCTACGTGTATCCTGAGGATTATAATATTATAAATCAAAAAAGGCTGGCATGTCCCATGTGTTTGATAATGAAATTTAAAATAAAAATTGTTGGGAAAACCATCGGTATACCGTTAGGGTGGGCCCAGCGGGCTGGCATAGTCACGTGAATTTGTATTTGAATATGAAGGATTACCGCGCTTTTAAACAGGATGCCACTGATAAGTATACACAAGTTCTTGTTGTAAACGTGCCTACGCCAAGATGGCATACCGATTGCGCATACCCAAGTATTGTTTATCTTTTGGAGCAAAAAGCTTAATCATTTTTTAACATGTAGAACACAAGATGATTTTTTGATTTATAGTATCATCAGGATACACGTAGAATACTGTCCCCTGAAAGGCATAACTGCATAAAATCGTGGCCCAAAATCTGTCTATTCTGTCTATCTCCCGGTCTATTACGTATTCTTGAACCAAAATCAAATTCAGTCCTTTAAAGTGTTGCTAAGTTACCATTATGAGCTTCGGTCCAATAAAGTGACATTTTGCGGACTAAAATTTGTTTGCAAAATTACTATTTTAGGGAGCATGTACTAAAAAGCGTTTTTAATGCTAGCATATGAACAATTTTTTTTGGAGGGACTCTAGAATTTTTTTTTGCTTTACTATTTTGAAGTAGGCATATTTTTTATTCGTTAATTTTGTAACAATAAATTTAAAAAAAAATTAATTGTAAAATTTGTCCCGAAGTACAAGGATCTCCCCTACAATATGTACATTACTAAAAAGCTAAAAAAAAACTGCAGTTACACCTGAGATTTATATCATGATAGATATATCAGAGATCAGAGATATATCGGATATATAAATAGATCTCTGATAGTTTCTCTTACACTTACACTTTACTCTCTTACTTGACACTTTGATATACTTTGATACACTTAGATATCTATCATGATATAAATCACAAGTGTAACTGCAGCTTAAATAAAAGAAACAACTGAACTAAAGATTTTAATTTCAAAAAGCAAATGAGTTGCTGTAATGCAAGGCCGGTGAGCAGATTAATGTTTGGAGAAAACCTTAATTAAAAAATACTTTTTCAAATTTTATAAATTTTATGATAGATATATCTCAGATATCAGAGATATATCGGATATATAAATAGATCTCTGATAGTTTTTCTTACACTTACACTTTACTCTCTTACTTGACACTTTGATATACTTTGATACACTTTGATATCTATCATGATATAAATCACAAGTGTAACTGCAGCTTAAATAAAAGAAACAACTGAACTAAAGATTTTAATTTCAAAAAGCAAATGAGTTGCTGTAATGCAAGGCCGGTGAGCAGATTAATGTTTGGAGAAAACCTTAATTAAAAAATACTTTTTCAAATTTTATAAATTTTATGATAGATATATCTCAGATATCAGAGATATATCGGATATATAAATAGATCTCTGATAGTTTTTCTTACACTTACACTTTACTCTCTTACTTGACACTTTGATATACTTTGATACACTTTGATATCTATCATGATATAAATCACAAGTGTAACTGCAGCTTAAATAAAAGAAACAACTGAACTAAAGATTTTAATTTCAAAAAGCAAATGAGTTGCTGTAATGCAAGGCCTGGTGAGCAGATTAATGTTTGGAGAAAACCTTAATTAAAAAATACTTTTTCAAATTTTATAAATTTTATGATAGATATCTCAGAGATCAGAGATATATCGGATATATAAATAGATCTCTGATAGTTTTTCTTACACTTACACTTTACTCTCTTACTTGACACTTTGATATACTTTGATACACTTTGATATCTATCATGATATAAATCACAAGTGTAACTGCAGCTTAAATAAAAGAAACAACTGAACTAAAGATTTTAATTTCAAAAAGCAAATGAGTTGCTGTAATGCAAGGCCTGGTGAGCAGATTAATGTTTGGAGAAAACCTTAATTAAAAAATACTTTTTCAAATTTTATAAATTTTATGATAGATATCTCAGAGATCAGAGATATATCGGATATATAAATAGATCTCTGATAGTTTTTCTTACACTTACACTTTACTCTCTTACTTGACACTTTGATATACTTTGATACACTTAGATATCTATCATGATATAAATCACAAGTGTAACTGCAGCTTAAATAAAAGAAACAACTGAACTAAAGATTTTAATTTCAAAAAGCAAATGAGTTGCTGTAATGCAAGGCCGGTGAGCAGATTAATGTTTGGAGAAAACCTTAATTAAAAAATACTTTTTCAAATTTTATAAATTTTATGATAGATATATCTCAGATATCAGAGATATATCGGATATATAAATAGATCTCTGATAGTTTTTCTTACACTTACACTTTACTCTCTTACTTGACACTTTGATATACTTTGATACACTTTGATATCTATCATGATATAAATCACAAGTGTAACTGCAGCTTAAATAAAAGAAACAACTGACCTAAAGATTTTAATTTCAAAATGCAAATGAGTTGCTGTAATGCAAGGCCTTATGAGCAGATTAATGTTTGGAGAAAACCTTAATTAAAAAATACTTTTTCAAATCTTATAAATTTGAGACTAGCCAAGCAAAAAGGGTTTTTGAAAACACCCTGTATATTTTATAATATCGCAAGATTAGCTTTCCAATAATATCAAACATGCTAAATGTTTAGTTGGTTTTTCTATTTTAAACATAACACACGCATTATTATATTAGTATATTAAGGGTTATCTGGTTCTGCAATGATTATAAACAACTACGAACTCCAAACGCTGCAAATAATAAATTGATCGCAACAAAAGCTATTTATTTTCATGAGTATTTACACACATTTTCGGGTATACCCACTTAGTATTTACGAATTTTGTTTACCCTGGGCAGAATTATTAGGTTACCCAAAAATGGCAATTTTTGAGAACTCCGTATAACTCCTTATTAGTATAATAAATATGTACAATCACAGAAAAATCTATTGGTCATTGGTAAGTGGTAAATTTAGTATTATTACATGGAAACGAAGGTCTCTTGCAAGTACAACCTAAGTAGGTTAGTTCGCTAAACTATATTA
This sequence comes from Malthinus flaveolus, assembly GCA_950108345.1. Taxonomy (NCBI): domain Eukaryota; kingdom Metazoa; phylum Arthropoda; class Insecta; order Coleoptera; family Cantharidae; genus Malthinus; species Malthinus flaveolus. The sequence continues at coordinate 6,983,707 of OX467289.1, read as the reverse complement.
GAAATCTAGAACCGCTTAATGATTTTGTATATCTGTACGCACGAAACTGTTTTTTGCTAAACTAAAAGTAATATAATAGTATTAAAATTAAGGGATATTGAGAATTTTGAAATATTCAAAACTTTTTAGGACGAATTCTTGGTCACGTACATTTTAAAAAGGTCACGCTCACTAAATAAACGTGATAATATTTTTGTCGTCTGTTTTATTGAAAAAAATCGAACAAACCTGAACTTGTTCGTGCAAATATCTTTGTTAGTTTCTCTGAATAAAAAGTATAAAATTAAACCCGACAAATCTAGAATAATTAAATATGTTTTAATTGAGTGTTTAATTATTTACCTCTTCATTAAACATTAACAAGTCAAAATGCCTTCGAAAATCCTCAAATACGAGCTTAAGTTACAATTTTGAAGCAATAAGTAAAGTGAGATTTAGATTGTGTTCACCAACAATGTCTGTTTTTCAGTTTAGGAAGTTTCAAATCAGTAATAAGGTACGTATTTAGTTCTGTTTAATAATAGACCCAGATTTTAGGACACGCTTTCATTCAGTATTTCAGAGGACAATCGTGTACGTATATCCTCATGATAATAATGCATGAATAAAAAAAAAACCCTTTTAGGTTCATTCTAAAAAAAAATTTTATTTGCCCCAAAATATAAACAATACTTAAGCATGCGCAATTGGATGCAATCTTGGCGTAGGCGCTTTTACAGCAAGACTTGTATATAGTTTGTGTAGGATAAATTTTTCTCTAAGAGATTAAAGAGTCAAAACTGTAAACTGACGGGTGGTACTTAAGAAGGGTATATTTCTTTGTATTTCTGTTTGCTTTAAAATAAGAAATAAGAACTGCTGGCCGTTTACTATGCCTTGGAGCCTTGGTAAATGAAAAAAGGGGAAAACGGTACAAACTAATAAGAAAGAAAGAGTACAAAAACCGGCTGTTTTTACTACCACCCGTCGGTTTACGGTTTTGACTCTTTAATCTTTTAGAGGAATATTTAAACTACAGGAACTCAATGGCAGCCTGTTCACATCCGGCTTATTGAACATCTTATTGAAATACAAGTTAGCTTGACTGCCAGTTTTTTGGGGCCACCCTATCAATAATTTTCCAAGGAATTTTTAGTTTGTTTCATTACAAAACTGATTAAAATGGTACCAAAACACATTATTTTGATGCACAAGAATAATCACTTTTTAACTAGGCTGGTACAAACATAATCTAATTGTTTGGTAAAAGATAAAAAAAAAATTGTTGTAGTTAAAAATTAGACTACATTTTATACAATTTGAGACGAGTATAGTAACTACAAAAATTTACGTTGCAAAAATCATTTTAGCTGCAGTTTTTGCAAAGATCAATTGGTAGTAATGATTTTTTGGTATGTTTTTAATGATTATGATATTTGATTTGTCAAATATACACCACTAAGATAAGGTAACCTTACCAAGCCCATTTAACGCAGGTAGACAATTCGAATCTATGTAATATACAAATTAGTTTTGTGTAAGTGTGTGATCTCGGTTCGAAATCGTGTTTTTTACTTTCCACCCCAGCACAGAGGTTCAATAGAATCAATAGATCTTTCTGGTAGTACCAGAGTTGAAAACACCTCTTCAAACTGAAACTTCTATACGTAATGACGGCCTACTGATAATGTATTAACTATGAACTAAAGATAAGGTATTCATGAAACTGACAAAACATGATTAGAAGACGTTGGTGCTTCTTCGAAGTTACGAGAAGTATTACTCGTATTACTATTATTACGCAAAAGACGGAACTAAGCCCAAACAAGAGTTAAAATATGATTACCCATCTGCCAGGAGTCATCCAAAACCGAAGCTTTATGCGCCATTACATAAACAGTAGTCTTATCATGTTGTTCATCTAGAAGCTAGAATAGGATTCTTTCAATGTGCGCATTACAATGAGGATTGGTTGGTGATTGCTAACACTGATGAGCTTGCAAGCTCCAAACTTCTAGACCACTTTCCTTACTAACTCGGCACTAACCAATCATAGAAGCCCATCTCTCCCACGTGGCTCAGTTATTTGAAATTTAAACAAAGAGCTGACGAAATAGTTTGGTTTTCGGTAGTTAATTGTTTTAAAAAGAAGCGCTTTATTTTTATGAAATTTTAAACATGGTTGTTAGTAGGATACCAATTTGAACATTCAAAAAATTTTAACTAAATAGAAAAAGTATGCCTTAGCCGGGAGGCGGCGAAAACTTTTAGTATATCCTAAACTGGGTGGCTTTACAAAACAACTTAATAGCATCTCTAAAAGGTTGTAATAACCCTATGAAGCCAACTTTATTAGGTCCTTTACGAATCTGGATGTACCCAAGAATTTTACGCTCATTTCTCGGTTTAAGAAATTTTGTATAGAACTTCTTTCCTAAATGCGTGTTTTTTAAGTTATTAACGAAAAACCCATACAGCCAAAATCAATCTTAGTCGAGCACTTCCGTGTATTATCGGATTTCGCTCTGCGAAACCAATGAGTAATAAGATCACGCGAAACCTGTCCACCAAATAGCAAGCCACGAAGACGACACTTAAAACGGTACACTAGAATATACTACAGTCTTTTAACCACTTTCACCATTTTTACTTAAGGGTTATTAAAATGGTAAAATGGAGAACAAAAAAGCCTTTAGAAGTTTGGAGTAATAGCGGCTTGGGTCTTTAAACCCAGAGAACCCGTAGATTCCGCACTGCTACAATTTTGAATTAGCTTTTATATTAAAATGGCTTAAAATTTTGGTGTTATTCAGCCATCTTCTACACTGACTCCTTTTAGCATTTACCAGCTTGTTACAGTTAGATTTGTACCTAGTCGTCAGACGTACATATTGTTGTACTATAGGACGACCTAAGGTAAGTTCCGAAATAGTTATTTATGTGTCTAGAGCGTAAAATGAGAGTTTTTGATGTGAGGTCTAATTTTTAGCAGCGAAGCGTAGCGGAGCTGAGCTGCTAAATAACGACCGAACATCAAAAACGCATTTTGCTCGAGATACATACAGTATTTTTCGAGTTTTGATCTTTCAATAATTATGTAAGCAAGGCCTAATATTCTTACCCGTACTGTTCAATTATCCGTACAGAGTTCCACCAACTAAAAATGAAATAAACTTATAGTACATGTAGCGATGACATACAGCAAATTCTATAAAATGATTTAACGACATTGAATTAGCATATAGTAATAATAACCGTTTAGTATTAATCTAATAATGGCATCACATGGATTCCATTTGGGCAACTCTCACAATCGATACATCTTATTACATTATTATCTATAGATCTAATACGTTGTAAATGAACCCCAACATACACACATAAGTGAAAAAACTTTAAATGAGAAAATTTGTTTTCCACCGAGTGCCTCGGGAATCGAACCCAAGACTTTGCTATTTCCGGTAGCACGCCTATACCCAATACACTACGGAGGCCAACATACTTTCAACAAGCCATCCGGCATTGTTTAAATGCGTCGAGACAGCGAAATATATATAAATCAAATTAGTATGGATACAACAATCATACGTGAATAAATTACAAATTTCGCTTCAAGGTTCGATTCCCGAGGCACTCGGTGGAAAACAAATTTTCTCATTTAAAGTTTTTTCACTTATGTGTGTATGTTGGGGTTCATTTACAACGTATTAGATCTATCTAACTAATTAACCCTAAATATTTAAAAATTTGTAATTTATTCACGTATGATTGTTGTATCCATACTAATTTGATTTATATATATTTCGCTGTCTCGACGCATTTAAACAATGCCGGATGGCTTGTTGAAAGTATGTTGGCCTCCGTAGTGTATTGGGTATAGGCGTGCTACCGGAAATAGCAAAGTCTTGGGTTCGATTCCCGAGGCACTCGGTGGAAAACAAATTTATCAAAAATTAGCGTAATTTTCTGTAATAAAAAGCCACACCTACACAAATGATTTTAATAAGAGTGTTCTGATAAGTATCGATCTAAAAAGCAATTTTATTAAATACCTAGGTATTTAGACCAGAAATGTTACTAACTGTACGAATGATAAAAACTTTTTTCTTTATAATGAGTTTTTATCACTAAATTTTAACTCTAATTTTTCCCACTTGGTAGATAGTATTAGAATTTATTATCAAACTTACTATTTCTATAAAATGTCTGGAATATATTTTTCTTTAACGAAAATATTTACTAATAAAAATTACGGAGTAATTTGAAAAGAAAATTTTTATTAAATTAGTATAAATTGCTGCGAACTATTGCTTATAAAAGTTGTTTGCCAAAAATACATTTCTTAGCAATTAATATAAGTAATAAGTTGTTAATGTACAATTACAATTCTTTGGTATTTTTAGCCGTAATTTGTGGTGTTGGCTTACTTTTCATACAGTTTACTTACTTTTCAAAGCGGTATCTAGAAGGAAATAACCCTTATTTGCTATTTGCTATTGCTGCCCACCAATTGCTTCTACAAGAATTTAGAAAAAAAAAAATTAAAATATTTATATTAAAAGTAAGAGCTGCCAATACGTTAAATTATAATAACTTGGTTTTAAACTGAATAGTTGGATGGGAAATCATTTATTTATTTTTATATTTCATGTTTCCAAAAGTATGTATGTATGACATGTTATCGTTTATGAATTTTTAAAATATTTTAATTAGTGTTTAATAAACATGTTAGCCTTTGTGAAATGTCAATCAAAACGTAACGTGTTCAGATACGCTCATTAACTGAATGTCGATTTTTGATAGGACACTGGTCAGATAAAAGACCCACCTCGTTCATGTTTTACTATGAAGGATTTGGCACTAAACGATTAAGAAAAAAATTCTCTTTTGATTGATCCTCCACTATTAGAAGCAGCTGGCGACCAGCAAATGGCAAATAAGTGAGAATCAAAAATTACTTCGTGCCTGGATAGGGTGACAGAAAGTGCCACTTCTATGAGCCGATATTCACAAAATAAACAGTAAGTGCGTGCTTACTTTACGTTTCCTAACTAATATTCCATACGTACGTAAGTACGTTTTCGAAGTAAATGAAAGAAAAAGAAATGTCCTACTTAATTATTGGAAAAAATTTGTAGTAACTAGAAGCTTTTTAAGCTGGTAACGACCAGTAAAATTCTATAAGTTTTGGTGTCTTAAAATATAATTTAATTAAAAATTGATAGGGTTATATTAAATGCTTTGATGTTTTAAAACAAATTGTAGTAATTGAAACTGACGGGAATTTCACAAAGTGAATAAAAAAATTGCATTTTCAAAAATACTCTTGCAAAAACGTGAGATATTTTATCCCATTTTGGGAATGGGCCAAAATATCTATAGCCCAATTAAAATTGGGTTGAATTTGTATTCTTAGTTTTTTTATTAATCGTGTGCATTGCGCCTTGATTGAATTTACGCCTTTAATTCTCTAATAGAAATTCCCAATATCTGAAGTGAATAACTATTTTATTTGCTAATGATTGATTATTACTTAAGAATAGTACTAATAAATATAGTAACTTTGCTAATATGGTTATAGACGAACTATTATTGAATGGATGTGCGGCGCTGGCGTACTCTGATATGGAAGTAGTCTGTGTTTCAGTGTCGGATTCGTTTTCGAATAGCCCGCTTCATTTAGTGCTCAAGAATTCAAACTTTCAAACTAAAAGACTCAAAGAATAAAGTTTTAAGATTTTAGGTTTAATTAATATCAACGTAATAAAAAATCATAGAAATAAAATAACTTGTTTCGGAAATTAACTCGGACAAGTGAAAGTGAACGTAAACTGTGGCAAAAATTTATCAGTGACGCGATTTCCAGTTAAAGAATGCTGTTTTCGTTGAAAGTAGCTAAAAAATGGTACGAGAATAATTAAAAGTCTATTCCAGGAAAACCTCATATTTTTATTCATTTACCCCCAAAAATATAGCGCGGGAACTAATAATAAACAAATAACGCAATAATACATTAATGATTATGTACTAAGTACCTACATCTTGGAAGAAACGGAATTGAAGGATTTTCGTTTTTTAGTGTAACATTAAAATATTTTAATGTATTATTACGAGGTTTATTACTATGTAGTAATACTATTATTTGTTGTATGTATTCCTTTCGACATTTACTCTAACATTCTAACATTCACCAAATTTATTAGTTTTTGGTTAGTCCAAACACCATGTTTTACTTCCTACTATATTTTATTCGGACGGGCTTGTGGCTTTCTTTTAAAACAAATTGAAAAAATTAAAAGGTTTTCGACCCTTTACTTGCTAGTAACTTGTGATTTCTGGTGTCTCTTCGAGAATCTTCGAAAACCTTCTGAGATAGCAAAATCTAATGATCAGCAAAATGTCGTCTTGTATGGGTAGGATGACCCTAAATTACAAAATTATAAGAAGTTTGACCATTTTTTTTCTTTTGGTCGAGCCCAAGACTAGCTTTTTACCAAAGGCTATATAAACTGCCTGTACTGAATTGATAAAAGAATTAAGAGAATTTTGCGGTTTCTTGGATTGTAGAGGTAGGTGCCCCGTAGAGGACGACATTAACACGTCTGTGGTACCGCTAAAAAGATGTTGCAATTTACATGACGATTTATTGAAAAACTTTGTAGAAAATCTTTCGCTCCTTGTGAAACACCCCTCGTTTCATCTTGTAAATTGGTGTAGATGTTATAGATAAAGTGTAAAGTCCGTTATTTCATAAAATACCTAAGACGATACGCAAAAGTGTGGAATAAAGTTCTTTTACGCCTTATCTAGGTATTCTATAGAATTACAGTGATGCAAACGATAAAGTGTAGAATGATGTAGTTTTGTTGTCATTTATTATTAAAATTAGATTTTTACTTATACCGTATTAAAAACAAAAATCCTTGAATTTTTTTATTTTTAATTGAAACAAAAACTTCTATACTCTTCTATAATAAGATTTGAATAAATCTGATCAATGATTTGATTCAGAATTAAAAAATTCAGGGTGAACAAGACCACTGACCATTTCGTGGTGTGCCTAGACGTTAAAAGCTCCCGTTGGATAAAAATTTGGGATTCGTGGACTCCACATTATACAGGGTGAACCAGACCACCCGTATCATGTTTTTTTTGAAGAACGGTTAGTCGTAGAGAATTGGGTAAAAAAAAATTTTTTTTTTCTACAAAACATTACTTATTTTTTTAAGATCTTTTCAACGATACCACTTTTGCCCTATGGTGCTTTTTAAAATTATGAAGTTCTTGACATTCTGAAACAAACTCTTCGCCATGCCGACCTCTCCCCGGAATAAAAATATCACAAATTCATTATTGATTATGGCTTTTGGTCTGGTTCGCCCTGTATAATATGGGGTCTAAGAATCTCAAATTTTTAACCAACGAGAGCTTTTATCGTCTAGGCACACCACGAAGTGGTTAGTTGAAACAACTTTATGCCAGATCCCAGTTTAATGTTTGTGACTAAGTCCTAGGTACCTTCGGAGAAAGTTGCTAATATCCAAATATCTCTACGTACTGTTGCTACAGAACAGATCACTGTTCTGAAGTGCTCTGTTCTGTAGCTTCAGCACTTCAGAACAGTGCTCTGTTCTGTAACAGTGTAATTCTAATGGGTGTACTAGTTGCGTAAAAAGTAAGTTTCTCTGTGACTCGAAATAATGCCACCCTAGTTCACCCTGCTGCAAAATGATAATTTATAATCAATCAAACGTAACAATGTACCTAATGTAGTCATGTAATCGAAGAAACTTTTATTTTTTAGAAATAAAATCTCCAGACTCCAGAGTTTAACTGACTAACGTTTGTTAAACTATAGAATACCTAGGTATTTCATGAAATAACTAATTATTTTATAGAATACCTGAATTATACACATTAACTGTAACAGACATAAATTAAGGTTTTGATGTTGTAGTTTAGCAATTTTACCAGACGATATTGAGCTGCTGCACACGTCAGACAATCGGTGCTCGTCAAAATAATCAGCTAGAATGCTCAGTACAGATTCTTGTACAGCACCTGCCGCAGTCTGTCGTGTGCGGCAGCTCTTTAAATAGTTGCAAGTAGTGACCATAAAGATATGACAATATTTATTATGAACAACTTTGCGAGCATTAGCCCACAGCAGGAGAAGAAAGTCATGGTGAAAACGAGTTTTAAGAATATTGTTGAGGGCTTTACCTCTACTAGTACTGCTACTTTTCATAAATTCTAATTTTAATTTCTAAATTAGCTATTCTAATTATGCTACTCCGACTAATACAAACTAAACATTTAGTTCACGGATTAGTGTACGGTTAGTGTAGGTTAGTGTACGGATTTACCGTACACTGCATCTGCATATATTGACAGATTTGACAATCATAGTCGTAGTTTTCTAGCCAGTCGCCTAATTCAAGAGTGCCGTTTAGCTAAGTCGAAGTTTAAGCGGCAACTTAATACCGACTTTGCGTTAAAAAACGAAGAATGTTAGGAAATGGCATTTAATAACCTATAGTAAACTTTAATTACCTGATCTTTTTTACTGTACTGCAAATCCAAAACCATTAAAAAAAGATGCTTCAGTTTCACCATTCAAGAAAAACCTACTAAATATCAAAACCCATCACACCAGCGTATTTCACAAATTGACTTTAGGCCCTTCCAGGGCCTTTACTCACATATCCTAAAAAACTTTCCAACGGGTTAATTTGCTCCATTAAACTGAAAATTAACATTAACAACCAGAACCTCGAAACAAATGTAGAAGAAAGTCAAGAACAAAGGCTTGGTTTTTCTTCCCATGTATAATATACCTTTACTAGGAAATTTTCAACTGTTTTCATGAAGATTTCCATGCTGAAACCACCCCATCAAAAGAATGTTAACAGGTCCTTTTTTAACGTGTGATTCCTATTATTTTTCAAAAGTAGGAAAATCCCGCAAATACCGAGACTACGTAATGCTAATTATGAGCCACAGCCTTTAACTTTAACTGTTAAATAACTGTTAGTAACTGTAAAATTATCAAAGCAATAAATACGTTCATATTGAACTGAAATTTAGGAATAGTCGGGGAATATTAGTTGTTAATTTAAAACAAAGCACCTTTGCTAATTATTTTCATGCCTTTATAATTTAATTACTTCAAATCAAAATTTTAATCAAGAAATTCGTGAATTTGTACCTCACACATACTACTTTTTTCATTTTTCAAAATGCAGGTTTCACTAAATAAAAAAACCATTCTAAATTTACTTTTAATCAATTCACGAAAACAAAATCATTGCAAAACCGTTCAGTTGAACGAATTAAGAAGCACCGGGAACAAAGAAGCTGTCGTCAGTTGCATATAGAAGTTCGTAGTAGTAAAAAAATTAACGTATTCGGCGTCGCGCATTTACTGAGTAAAGGCCCGTCCAGACGCTAGGACTTGTGCGAAGCTTTGTTGCACCGTTTTGTTCGTACAATGTTCGCACAATGTTTGCGCAAACATTGCACGGTTTTGTTGAGTCGTAGAGTGGTTTTATGGGTAGCCTAGGAGCAAATAAGACAAAACTTATTAGACTTTATTACTTTTGCTTCTTGCTACCCTCTAAAAGAAAATGTTAATTCATGTAAAATATTCGTAAAGGTTAACTTTATCACATTTTAATAAAACGCTTAAACGGGTGCCTTTTTGTTATTTTCCGTTATATTTCAGATACATCCGGTTACCAATGGTAAAAGTGGTCGTTTTTGTCAATTGAAGCCTGGTTTAATTCGTTTAAATTAATTGTTATTTAGAATCCTTTCGTTCCCATCCTTCTATTTAGAAGTTTTTAGGCTCACATGGGATCATCATTTTGGTAAGTTTTTCTTTCATTTTTCGTGGTTTTATCTGTAAATTATAGTCCACTACTATTAATTTTTGGGTCAATTATTTAGTAAAGTAACATACTTTAAGATGTCACTGTAAGAAGAAGAGGTTAAGATATAGTCCTAGGTAGTGTAAATATAGCAATAGTAAATTTTTAAACCGCAAATTTTTAAATTGTTTTTTATTCTAAAATTCGAAAAAAAAAAATTTTAATTTTATTAAAAATTGATCAAATGACCCTTTACAAATATTTTACATAAATTAACATTTTCTTTTAGGGCTAGCAAGAAGCAAAAGTAATAAAATCTAATAAGTTTTGTCTTATTTGCCCCTAGGCTACCCATAAACCACTCTACCACTCAACAAAACCGTGCAATGTTTACGCAAACATTGTGCGAACAAAACGGTGCAACAAAGCTCGCACAATCCGCATCTGGAAGGGCCTTAAGAGACGCTTCACTTTTAGCACTTAGCCATTCCACTTATTTTATAGTTCCACGGTTAACTGTTACTGGCACTGTTTGGTCGTTATAGGTTATTGTAATACCCCCAAAAAAAGGAAGATCTGGTATGTGCTTCTATTGTCCATCAAATTTAATGCAAAAGTATGTTTATATGTGTGAAATACGAAAAGAATATTCGTAATGAACAATATTCTAATAAAGTATGCAATAGGGATTAAAAATATCTTCTTCAGATATTTTACATTTTGAAAAAAATCCATAAATAAGTCTGCTCGTTTTTTTAGTAGATACTAAAACTATAAACGAATCAGACCAAAAACTGAAACCTACATTTATAACCAGCTATAGATTTCTGTGGTATCAAGAATAACTAAGCAATTCTGCAACTATTTAACCTTCGTGCACTGTTCAAATCTTACATACGTTTGCTACGCTGGGGGATATTCTGACCCCAGCATTTGTTTGTTCTTTTAAATAATATGTTTATATATTACTGCTGATATGTATTAAAATACATACCTTGAATAATTACTTTTATTATCAACCACTGATAGTATTTCGGCAAAAAAATAGTGCAAACTAACATAAACTGGCATAAACAAACTTATTTACAAGTTGTAGGTATAGTATTTCAATAGGGGTCATAAAATCCCGCAAACATATTGTGTATATTTTATGTACTTCCAGAAAACGTCATTTTAAAAAAATTTAAAAATTCATAGTACAGTACGAGGTAAATGAGGAAAACTCATTAAAAACCAAGACGAAATACACTATTTACCAAGTTACAGACAAGGAAAGTCTCTTTGGGAGACGAAATGACCCTAACAGTGCATGAAGGTTAAATCCGATCAAAATTGTAATATTGTATTAAAGTATCTTTTTTTCTTCCTTACAAAACGTGTCCAAAATGATAGGGCATGATCCTGATACGAAATATAGAGAAACATAGATATAATATAGAAATATAGATATCACTTTCTATAAAGAGAAAGAGAAAGCTAGTTCTTGAAGCGAAACAAGTAAAATTTTGTATGTACCACATAATTTATATGAAAGCCACACACCTTTTGTTGCAAATAGCTCAACAGTTACGATTCACCACATATTTACTTCCCTAATTTAACATCAGTAAAATTTCCCTTTAAAGCTTCTAGCTTTGAGCCAACTAACTAAGCCAAAATAAACAGCCCGCGTTCCTCATCTAGTGGTTGTTAGTAACTGCTCGGTAACTGCCCAACAAACTACGAGTAAAAAGCCTTGTATAAGGTTTCATTCTCTTACTTGGTAGGAAAATTAAATTATTTTTGTTTTAGCTAACCGTGCCGTACCTGAAGTCTTATGTACAAAATATAAATACAAAAATCTGTTGGGATAACTTTGTGTGATCTGATTTCATCACAAATTGGTTTCTGTTTTACAAAGTATAGTTTGTTGGATATACCTCATGTTGCAAGTAGTAGGTTAAAATCATCTCATGGAAAATATTGGGGGTTATTTTTTTACTAAATTTAATATCGTAATTTTTACAAAAATAAATTCCGCTGTTCATTTAGTTAATGCTGGCAATTTTTTCTAAATAATGTGATTGATAGGGTATTACAAAAATAATTTGAAAAGTTTCTGAGTACCGAAAACAAATTGAGCCACTTTATATAAAGTAGTTTTTTATAGCTTCACAATAACTAATTTTAAAATTAAAGTTTGCACAGTAACGTATTCAATTTTCACTCATTTACGGTAGGTACTTATGTAAATTTCAGTTGTAGTAATTGCAACCTCACGTGCTTCTTTGAAATTCACAATTTGTCTGTTTTAAGAATTTGTAAGTTATATCTTACATACTGTTTTATTTTCCAATTAAGAAATTGCTTTAAAAATTCCGTAAGTATCTTAAATTTATCATAAAGTACATTTTATATTAATACAAGAGCTCCAAAGCGGAATAGAAGACGATGGTGAGTTGTTGCTAACTGTAATTCTCACTGCTCAGATATGGATCTCCTAATGCAGTTGGTGAGACCCGGCGACCCAAAGGAAAATAGTGGGGTGCAGTGGGTCAATTGATTTTAGAATTGGGATTAAATTGGTCAAACGACTTATGGAAAACATCCTGTATAGGCACGTATACAGGATGCTAAATCATGCAAAATATACATAACCTACATGTATATTTAGATCCGAACTAAGGTCGTTCTGTTCCGATCTGCTTACCGTATGAGAAGTATTTTTTAAACAAGATAATTTTATTGCGAACACGGTAGTATAAGCGTATAGAGTTGCAAAAAATAGATCTTGTATCACGGTTGCAAAACTGGATCTGGATCTGGATTATTAAGCAGGAAACAGCCTCTCCGTGCCCATCAGATCTTGAGCCATCCCACATGTAGAATGAACTCCAGAATTCTGGCGGGAGGGGTGATGCTTATTCTGGCCATGTCGAGCCAGAAGTCCCCCAACACGGATCGTCTTATCGACGTTAAAGCTGGACAGTGACATAGCACATGTTCAGCGGTTTCGTTTTCTAGTTCGCATCCACGACATATGGGATTATCTACCAAGCCCAGAATGTGTCCCTGCAATTATTCGTAGCTTAGTTCAGGACAACTGTAGACAGTATTTTGCCAGCTTCTGTTTTTTGTTCTTTTGTTCATCTTTCAGTCTGTAGTTTATGGGTATTATTCTTAAGAAGTGTTAACAGTTGTTACGGCTGGTTTAATAATTGGCTCAGGGCCACAGGGAAGGCTGTTTGAGCCTTTCTTGGCCAGCTCGTCTGCTTTATCGTTACCCTCATTTCCTTGATGTCCTTTCACCCATTGTTTTTTGATATCTGATTCAGCAGCTCTATGCACTCTAGCAGAGGACCAGAGGTTACTTTTTAGGTGTTTAGAGCTTGCAAGGCAGCTTTGCTGTCCGTCGTCTCCATATTTTCTTATTCAGGATTTTCATATTCAGGATTTCGTTGGCGCTGTGTAATATTCCCATCAGTTCAGTTTGAAAAACTGAGACATAACTCCCCAGCGGTAGGCTTATGTCAAGGGTCAAGGGCAATCTCGGGCACTCGGCTGGAGCAGGAGCAGGAGTTCACTCTACTCCTGCTCCTGATCCCTTTTGATTTTTAGATCCATCGGTAAAAACATGTCCGCTACGATGTTCTCAGTTGAATCGATTGAAAGTTGAAAGTCTCTGTTGAATGTATATTCTAGAGATATACGGCCTGCATCCAACTCCAAGAGAGGTAACTTCTTAGAGCACTCTTCGAGGATTTTGGTGTGTCCGTAAATTCCGTATCTGACAGACCATAGTCCCCATCCCCTCAGTCGAAGGGCTGCTTTTGTTGCCATCTCCTCCACATATAAATCTAGTGGTGGAAGGCATAACAGCACCTCGGGTCGATGCTGTTTTTAGAGAGCACGATCTCTCATACGCACTGTTGAGAGATGCCTGTATGCTTCTGGCCAGCAGGTCAATCTCCTCAGTATTACTTAGACTTGATTTGTCGTTAACTAGATACAGTCCTATATTCAGGGATGCAAGCAGGTGGTTCGTAAAAACCTTCCGGTTTGTCTTCCTGGGATTCCTGTATTTTATATCGTCTACTGTCTACCGTCTACTATCGTATATTGTTAGCCTTAAGTTTAAAGCTTATAAATCTAATACGTTGCAAATTAACCTCAACATACACACACATGTGAAAAAGCTGTAAAGGAGAAAATTTGTTTTCCACCAAACGCCTTGGGAATCGACCCAAGAACTTGGTATTTCCGGTAGCAGGACTATACCTAATACGCCAGGCGGTTAACATTATTTGTCGGTGGTCTGCAATTATTACGTCTGACGAAACATGCCATTCACTTACATAGTTTAAAATATTAATTGAGGCCAGTGTGATATGAATCACAGTCTGGCAGCGGGACGTCATAAAAGTTGGTTCGCACCCGCGATTAATGATTTTTAAGTTTGTACTGGGTAAGTATTCAAATAGAGACTTATCCCGGTTGTTACAGTCCGTGCTCCCCCAAAGATATGATGTGCATTGGAGTTACAGCCTATGATAAAGTACTTTTGGTTGTGTTCGCAATAGGCTACCAGGTCCGCCATTTCGGTGGACGGCGGCAATTCCTGGGAGTCGATTGCAAGGTAGATAGTAGATAGATGCCAGTATAACATCTATTGGGCCCTGCCCGAAGTCGCAGCCAAGACGAACTGGGGCAAGGTTGGCTTGGATGCGACCAGGTATGTATATACACGTCCTGGGGTTGTTTGTTGAGGAGCATGTGAAAATGTTACCTTTTAGATTAGAAAAATCACATATCTTGGTTTTAATTACCCATGGCTCTTGAAGAAGAGCTATTGTTCCCCTCGCACTGTCAAGGTAGCGGCAAAGATTTGCCACAGGCTGCTCGGGGTAGCACTGAATGTACTGCCTAAGAGCTCCCCTTCCTTGTATCTACAGAGCAGCCTACAATCCGTGGAATAGACTGAGGGACGAGAACTGAGGAGGTCTCCATTAAAGTCTCCTCAGTCGCGTTACGCTGACAGCAAGCTGAGCTCCCTGCTACGGTGGAGACAGAGATGCCACGTTGATTTTCAACCACTCGAGAGAGTCGTCATTGCAACAGGTGATTCTGAGAATCTCCCCCGCATGTCGCCAGCTCTCGAAGGTTGGTGCTGGAATGCCTTTCTCCAAGGCTATGTTTAGCGTGACGTCAAGACTGGCTGTCAAGCTGTCAAGACTTTTGCCTGGTCACTTGTAAGTTTGCCCAGGAGGTTTGAATTGTCAATAATAGCCCCTCGGGGGTGCCTAGAGGCAGCTTCCTTGTAGCTCATATTTATGTTTGTACTGCTTGTACTGCTTGCTGGTTGCGAGACTGAAATTTAAAGAAAAAATAATCGTTGAAGAAATTTTTCAGTCATAATTCCGTATTCTGAACAACTTTTTATCATATCAATAACCGAAATAACACTTGACCTAAACACAAATTAGTTTTTTCTCAATTTCCACGGCACCCTTGTTGTTTTAAACTAAAAATCTGCTTGAAATTTTTTTCAGGTCCGGCAGACCGGCATACCAAAACATCAAAACGAGATTCCGAAATTGTTGATTCACCCCGAGAATATATACCACCGTGACGCAATAAAATTATCTTTATTTTGATATGTTTCAATGAGAAAGCAGAAGGGTACATATCGATTAACCTCTTTATACTTGGCAACCCGGTAATGGGACCACAAAAAATAGGCAACCTAACTTTTGTATGTTCCTTACGCGCTTTAGACTTTCGATTAGGATTAAATTCGTCTGGTAGACAAGTGAGTTAAATATGAAATAAAAATTAATGACTAATATAATAATAATAATAGCCAGGACCATGGCCTGGACTGGATTTCCTTAGGCAACCCATGCGCGATGATATATTTGTTAAAACATTAGTATTAATTTACAAATTAGTAAATTTTTACGGTATATAAATAGACAATTATAATATGTTGCAAATGAACCCCAACATTAATATTCCCTAAAAATTTAATAATTTGTAAAATATTCACGTATGAATGTTGTATGCATATTAATTTGATTTATATATTTCGCTTTCTCGACGCATTTAACAATGCCTGATTGTATAGAGAAAATTGTGTTGACCGCCTGGCGTAATTGGTTTAGACCTGCTACCAGACATAGCAGTCTTAGGTTCGATTCCGGAGGCGCTTGGTGAACAACAAATTTTCTCATTTAAAGTTTTTTCACTTATGTGGATATGTTGGGGTTCATTTACAACGTATTAGATCTATCTAACTAATTAACCCTAAATATTTAAAAATTTGTTAATTATAATTAGTATTAATAAAAAATACTTTTCATTCGGTAAGCAGATGGGAACGGAAACACCTTAGTTCGGATGCTGTACTAGTTAATTTTTACTTTAATATTAGGTTGAATATTTTTACATTTTCAGTGAACACATTAATATGCAAAGAAGGAATTCTAAAGGTTAATTTTAGATCGTAGACACTTAACACTTTGGAATTTATAATCTCTTTAGCAGCAAAATTTATATAGAAGTTTTAGATAGGAAATTGTTAAAAAGACACAAATTACTTTTCCGTAGTACAGTTTTGCTAATAAATGCCGAGTATCAAAATAGTATTTTCCAATCAGTTCAGATAGCACTTCTACTTTCATTAATTTTCATCTGTTCTAAAATTAATTGCTCGCAATAAAGTGGAGAAATATTATTTCTGAAAACTTAACATGAACAAAACAAATTACTTCATTAAGAAAGACGTAATAAAATTGTCTACTTTAACTGAAATTTTGTGCCGAGAAAACACGAATTAATTTAGAAAATTTTGCTTTAATTATTCAAATATAACTTTTTAATTTGACATAAACTTTTGTTGTGACTTATGGGCTTCGCGCTGTGTATAAGACTTCTGAATTATTTTTTACTACGACAGCATTGAATGGCTAAATTCTTTCCTAGAATCTTAGAATGCACGCCTAGAACACTTCACACAGTGGGGATCATGCCGGCGAGGTTCATGCTCCGTAACACCTCAAATATAACCATAAGTAATTGAAGTGGTCTTTACTAAGAACATACAGGGTATTAGGCTTTTTCTTTAAAAAATAGTCATAGGGTCAAACTGTAACTACTTAATTGAGTTAACCAGTGTTTGAAAGTAAAAATACTAGCACATTTGACATTAAATTTGAGTTTATTAACTTCGATCAAATATTTCAAACTCTTTGGCATTTCGCGTCCCCGCTGAATATCGCAACAACATCACCATAATTTATAACATATTCTGCCATAAAAATTTTTGACTTACTTTATGATATTTTTGAAAAAAGCTTAGTACGGATACACTAGTTTAGTCGGTATACCGTGTGTAAACGTTCAAAGCTGGCCAACGGTAATAACATAATTTTCAGTATTTAGATAAATTACTGCACAAAAGGTGCACAAAAGATGACAATAATATTGGTATCAATTGAAATATAAAACTTTCGTACCACAAAAGAATCATAATCAAAATGAAAATCTAAAATAGCTTACAAAATTATAAAATGGAGTTTTACGGGCGGGCAATGTTTTATGCTAAAAAATGTTTTTTAATAAATCAGAAAATTAAATTGCAGAATGTTTATAATAGTTGCAAATATACCATTTTAATTTAAAACTTCAATTGTACGATAATTTTATTACTCTATTGATACTATTATTAGCATAGCATTATTAGCATAGGTTAACTTTATGTGCAGTATTTTATCCAAATATTGAAAATGAGTTTAATATCTATGGCCAGCTTTGAATGTTTGCACACGGTATAAAAATATGATTTGATAATAATGGGAAACGGTCGCAAAACCGTGAAGGCCTTATGATACCGCAGGCCCATTTTAACGAATTTATTTGTTGTACAGGGTGAACCAGACCACCCGTATCAGGCTTTTTTTTCTAGAACGGATAGTCGTACAAAGAGTTGGGTTAAAAAATTTTATAGAAATGGTTCTAATAGTTGAAAATTCGATTATTAATAATAAAATCTATGAGGCTGCAACTTGGAAATTAGTACTCCAAGAAAAAAACTCGAGCGTACCAAAACTTTAAAATTCGGGCAAGTATACATCTACACCTAATAATAGTATTTAAGAGCAATGGTCACGTAGTTCAGCAAAAGGCGGGCTGGCCAAAAGCTGGACAGGACGACAGCTGCACTTACGTTTATATTAAAACGCTAATGTACTGACAAGATATTTGGATAAGTCCCCTAAAATGCCTCTTTTGAAAAAAGTGATTAGAAGCCTTCCAAGGGTCCAATTGATGTAATACCTGCATTTGAGAGTGTTCGACACTCTTGTTACACGTCACCCAAGTACACGTGGCCTAAAAAGCAAAAATAAAAAAGAACACTCCGTTCTGGCCCTGATGATTTTATCACCTGTCCCATCCGTACCATCAGTACAATTATGAACAATCTCGTTCGATTCGTTTCTTCTATTGCTTCTGTAGAGCCTGTCTAAGGGTAGCGGAAGTCACCGGTACCAAAAAAGAGTGGTTTCTCTACAATCCACAATCACTCAAATATAGTATTTTTAAAATACTAGATTTTAATTATTGACCTTTAATTTGGTAATATAGTACGTATTTATGATGACATTTCACGACAAAAATATTATAAATTTGGTATTATAGTATGTATACTTTTACCTTTACCTTTACTTTTACATTATATTAATTTATAAAATTTTAATTCTATACGTTGCAAATGAACCCCATTAATTTTCAAAGTATTAGACTTATCTAATTAATTAACCCTAAAAATTTAAAAATTTTTAATATATTTTTAATTATTGATTATAATACCGAGACCTACAATTTTATATACAGGGTGTTTGGACACGGGAAAAACCAAGAGTGCTTACGGTTAACAAAACAATGAGTGGAGTTGGTATTGGATTTTAATATTATTTTTTAAATAAGTTGGCCATGTTAAATTTGAGTTTATTAACTTCAATCAAATATTATTCAAAAGGAGTAGCAGTAATATACAATTTTTTTCTACAAACCTTCCTTATTTTTTGCCATATGATGCCATTCTCGACATTCTGCAACAAACTCTTCGTCACGCCAACCTCTCCTTTTCCCAACTTTTTACGACTAACCACTTTAAAGCACTCTCGAAAAAAAAGCCCAATACGAGTGGTCTGGTTAACCCTGTATTACACCTAATGAAATACTGATTTAGAAATTTTATACTTCTTCTGTATGATGTGAACACTTTGAAACCCAATCACAGAATGAATTTGAATGAAATAATTTGCAATACACGTAGCGATGACTGATGTCTGTTATGTACGCCTATTTTAAAAATAACTAATAACATTGAATAACGATAAATACGTTTACATGAATAATACGTATAGGTAACACTCGTTTGGTAAAAACTATTTGTAATTAAAGGTAGCACATTAATTTAATCAATCAATCAATCAATTGAAGAACAGTTTTTTTAAAGCACTGTACTTGTGCCTGTCCGGTATAGCCGGTATAGCCTGTACTTCCGGTGTAGCCGGAGATGGAGTTTTCTTTTCTATTTTAAATACAAGTTGGTATATTTTGAGTTTACATCTTTGGTTTTCAAGTTTTACTTCCGGCTCAGCAGGAAATCATAACCACCCTGTATAGTTTTAAAATTTTGAAACTAGCAGAAATTCTAGACTATTGTACTATTCCGATATCTTGTCAAAGATATTAAGAGCTTATCAAATTAGCTTCAACCCCTACCAAAACGCCTATCCAACTTTGGGGGTTGAATAAAAATATCACCATTCCATTCTTTATTAGAGGAAATTTTTTACCCTACTTTTCTACTTCTTGAAAAAAAAAGCCTAATATGCCTATTTGTATATTATTCGTGTAAACTACTCGGGTAAAAATTGAACATTGTCCGTTTAAAATTAAACAACTCGGTTCCCAAATTAAACTACACGTTTATGCATATTGTTTTTTATTGCCCATCTCACTTTTATTAATACTAATAATGAAATAATGTATTGTACAGTAAAATGGATACGTTGACAAAAGCCGAATCACATTTTATTTAGTACAATAGTGCGATTAGGTATAACTTTTTCGGCCTCACGCACAATTGCCTTAATTATAGGTACAGCAGCGCCCGCAAGTCATTATATTATTTATTATTATTTTCCCCGAGGCTGGCCCCTAGTTCGATTGCCCCTACTATGCCTTTACAGAACTTCCACCGCGAGTCTTTTTTTGCCTTTCTTTTGGCCTTATTGTACTCCGTGAGAGAGGTCTTATATTCTCTCCACTCTCCCGTTCTCATTGCCTTATTAAAGAGCCTTCTCGATAATGACCTTAATTAAGAAAGTCTCCTCGTACCACCAGGACACTTTCCGAGAGGTTCGTTTTTGTTTCTCTCTTAAGAGAGTAAGCTCGTAAGCTGTCTTGTTTAAACTGTTTACCAGTTCGTCCAGTCCAGTCCAGTCCAGTCCAGTCCAGTCCAGTCCAGTTTGATTGTGTTATTCACTGTGCTTGGACTGTGTAGGTTCCAGGCGGTTCCCTCGGAGTCCTGTATTTACAGTGGGGTACTTGTTTGTTTTAAATTTTATACAGGGTTAATCTAAAATAACGGATAAGCTCTCCAGTACGTTGTAGAAAATAATAATTGAATTGAAGAATAAATGTTAAAAAAATTCCTAGCCCCTAAATTTGTTAAGAAATGAAGAAGTTAGGTTGAAAACCCAACTCCGAATTCTGCATCAAGTTGTACCCCAAAACTACCCGTATGATGACTTATGTCATCGAGTAGTAACATCTGTACCATGTTGCCAAATCTCAATTTCCTTCTTCTTTAATAACTACAAAAATATAGCAGATAGATTTTTTTAATGATTTTTCTTTAGTTCAAATAACTGTCTCCTATAACGTACTGAAGAGCTTATCCGTCATTTTAGACTCACCCTGTATATCTGATCTGAGAGGGTAATCTCGTCAAATACGTGCCAGTTTTTTAAGAAAGTTATGAACCGGCCGTGCCAATTGTCCCCTTCGTCGTATATAGACGAAGGTTGGCTCATTGTCCTTGTTTGCTATTTCTAGGTTGTTTGCAATAAAGTTTTCTAAAAGTGACTCCTCCCTTTTGTTGGTGCCAGGTGCTGCCCCAAATGATGGAGTGTTGTGCATTGAAGTCTCCTCCAAGGATTAGGAATCTGGCAGTGCGGAACCAGCCGTTGAATGTTGTGCGGTGGTGGGCTACCTTGTTGGTCATAGGGTAGGTATGACCATCCGTTATGCGGATCCGAGCACTACCTCCCTCTCGCTCCTTATCCTTCCCAACGACAGTTTTACGACAACTTGATCTCTGCAAGTAAAGTCCCGTAAAGGGATTATATTAGTGTTAACTTTGGCAATGATGCAGGCTCTTGGTAGAGTTTTAGGTCTGTCAGAAATAATTCTGAGACCTGCCCCTCCAAGCCCTTTTATAGAACTTGCCCATCAGGATTCCTGAACTAGAGCTATAACAATATTTTCTGTAGTCATGTACACCTTTAAGAGATGAGCTGAGCTTAAGATGAACACTGAAGAGCGTCTATCCATGTATAAAGTTTGTGTCCACCCTATATAAAATGAATATATTGATATTCTGTAGCCGTCTTTCAAATACTTATAAAATTGGCACTATTCATTTCTACAACCCAATTTTTAATATTCTCAAAACGTTTTTAATTTTTAATATCAGGATAAAATGACAAAAGCGGGTTATTTATGTAAACGTTTTTTGTTCAGATTTAGTCGGTTTTCCAACGTAAATAACTCAGTTTTATTTTATAGATGTGGTAACAGAATAGCCGTAACTTCTTAATTTCTTTTTTTACAAAATAACATTATCAATTTGATAATGAAGTCCAAGTAAAATTATACCTTTTAAAACCTCACCAAAACAACCAAATTTTGTCAGCGCCGTAACCAAGGTTACACACCCACCTAAACACACGGACTGGGCATCTCTTTTAACCGGTTTCTTACTTCCCATTATGCGCATCTAGGGTCGGTGAGGTTTGTAAAGATGTATACATAGGTATAGTAACAATTGAACACATATTGCATTTCTAAAATCCATGAAGCTACAATATTGGCCCTTAACGTGATTTGACGGCGACTTTGTAACAAACTTTGCACCTGCGTGTAGTTTATTATTTATATCTATCAGCGGCGTCATTCGCTTGTACTTTGGTTCTCTTTATAAAACCACCTAAATTGTATAACATCTCCACTAACGCTCTTTTACTATTGTAAGAGCGTTCAACTCATAAAGTGGTTATTTTACCCTTCATTTATAAAAATATGTCAGGCCTTAATTGGATAAAATTATAGTTGAAACGAAAACATAAGCTGCACTAATATTATATATTCCTAGTTTTAAATACTCCCACACAAGAATTACAAATTTGCAAACGGAAAATGCTAGGTAATTGGTCGCTTTTTGCCGATCCGTATAAAAACAAAATAAATAACAATGGCGCACAAATAATTCCCAACAACTCCAATTAGCAATTTTACTAATTAGTAGTATAGTAGTACGTTATTAGACCAACGATGAAAATTTTCGGATAGAGCCTTTGTTAATGGAGACAACAATGTTCATCGAGTTATGCCTACACCAAATCAAAACTTCTGCCCCATTTCGTTTCCGAAATATGGCGAAAAGTAACCAAATTTGCATTTTGATTTTTAATTTTTGTTTCTACAGGACGTCCCAGAGTAACACCGACAACGCTCTACAGTGAGTTCTCAGGATCTAATATAGACATTTACCCCCCTCTTAAATTATACCCTAAAATGCACCCCTAATAACTTATAAGCCAAAAGCTGTTAAGCTGTTATAAGCCAAAGTTAAAGGTCCTAGATGATTTTTTATTGATTTTTATTCAGTCATCCTTTTATTCAGATTCCAGAAAAGTCAATGTGTGGTAGGAATTTTAAGAAAATTGCACTACTAGGAACCACCCGTTCAGAGATGTGACGTGCATCTTCAACCCTTAAAAAATAGTGATTTTGTAAAATAAATTTAGTTTCTGCATTATTCTAGTAGTACAGGTGCCCAATGTAGTTGAGCAAACTCAACTCAACCATCTTTTTTCCTGTCTCCTACCAACTCTCCCATTTCTTAAGGCATCGGAAACGATAGTAAATTTAAATTTAACCTACCCTATTCTTAAATATTCTTGTCAGTTTTATTGTTAAAAAATATACATATATATTATATGATGCAGGTTATATGTAACACCTGAAAACTATGGTTTTCCGCCTAAACCGTGGCAGATAACGAAATCGAACAAGAGGTCATAAATTTTGTAAATACGTCGGTCTACTTGCATGAAAAGTGTGCAAGGTATTTATAGAACAGTTACAGAAATATTGGCTCCTTTGCATCTACACAATTAATTTATTTCCAAAAGTGGAAATAAAAAACAAAAGAATCACAATATTGGCAACATGGCATTTTTATGTGGCTTTGGGTCGCAGGTTCATGAATCCGTTAAAATTTCGCGGTTCTCTATTATTGCATACTACATTGAGCGGCCGCCTAATGTAGTTGCACAGGCTACAGTAAAAAATTTTTGTAATTTATTCACGTATGATTGTTGTATGCATAATAATTTGATTTATATATATTTCGCTTTCTCGACGCATTTAAAACAATGCCGGATCGCTAAGAAAATTATGTAATCTGCCTGGCGTATTAGGTATAGGCGTGCTACCGGAAATAGCAAAGTCTTGGGTTCGATTCCCGAGGCGCTCGGTGGAAAACAAATTTTCTTATTTAAAGTTTTTTCACTTATGTGTGTATGTTGGGGTTCATTTACAACGTATTAGATCTATCTAACTAATTAACCCTAAATATTTAAAAATTTGTAATTTATTCACGTATGATTGTTGTATGCATACTAATTTGATTTATATATATTTCGCTTTCTCGACGCATTTAAAAAATGCCGGATCGCTAAGAAAATTATGTAATCTGCCTGGCGTATTAGGTATAGGCGTGCTACCGGAAATAGCAAAGTCTTAGGTTCGATTCCCAAGGCGCTTGGTGGAAAACAAATTTTCTCATTTAAAGTTTTTTCACTTATATGTGTATGTTGGGGTTCATTTACAACGTATTAGATCTAAATAATTTTAAAGACCAAATATTCAACAGTTGATACTAAAATGGTCTCTGTAGGTGTAAAGGTGTCCAAAATGTACAAAAACTTAGATTTGTTATTAGTCTTAGTCCTTCACCGTACACACCATACCAAAAAATTATTTTTATTCCATTTGACGCCAAAGAATATAATCGGGACAAAAGTGGTGAGAGGTTCTTTGAGTGATTCCTGACGCTTCATTTTGGTGCTCATCTTCCGAGGTGTTTTGTTCTAGGTGGGAAAGGTCGGGTGACCGTACCGAAAGTTCAGATGTTGCCACTGCAAACCTCTCGACCACGGCCTGAAACCACTCACACTAATGACGCCGGTGGTCCTCGATTTTGGATTTTTTTATTTTTGTGTCAATGGCGAGCTACTCGCCTGCAATGAAATCACAATGCTCCAGGTGTATCTGTAATAATTAATACAAACAAGTATTTTTATTAAATCACAAAGTGTTATTGCTCCATTATGCAATTATTATTAGCTCCAATTATTTCCCAAGCCTAATCTCTCTCATTTAAGATTTCCTTTTTTCTGCACAATTATTTGCGAGAAGCGCGACAAGCAAACCAATCAATTATATATAATTGTACTCTAAAGGGCTAATTAGGAAACTTACTAATTTCTTTGTAAAAAATGTATGACTGTTATTAATTATTTGTTATTTATAAACGGCGTGTTTTTTTTAGAACTGGTTGGGATAAGCGAACAAGGAAGAAATGGAAACTGTACTAAATAACATGAGTTTAATTTATTTAAATTCGAGCGAACAAAATCTAAGTGAAAGAAGCTTACATCCAACACAGTCTGTACAGATTCAGTGGTATGAATCAGGCAGAATACAAATTCCACTATATTGCATCATATTTATGTTGGCCATTACTGGAAATTGTCTTGTAATTTTAACTTTGGTAAGTTTTAATGCTTTTTTATTACTAAAATTTCTGGTTAATTGTAAAAGCAAAGTTTTTGCATGCAACATTAAATTATTTTATGCACTTAAAACTTTTATGAGAGTTTTCATCCCTTCCTTTGATGTGGACAGATTCTAGACGGAAATAAAGTTATTAAAATTATAATATAAATATCATTTTCCTGGCTAAACATGGTGGAATTTAATAATTAGAGCTACTATTAATCTAAAAACAGTCTTACAGAGAACGCAAATGAGCTACGTTTTCCGTAGTCGTTCTTTGGTTGAAAACTTTTTTACCACGAAGAAACACGCATGAACATGTACGTTACAAATAGTGTTTGACCTTCTGGAGCGACTCTTCGGGTACGATTGTTAACCTTTTTACGAAAAACGGGTTAAAATTCACGTTAAAGCCGGGAAAAAGTTAGCTGGAACTATCAAATTTGCTCACTTAACCGATCAATTAAAAATTAAGTTATTGGATTTCAGATAAAATTTGTAACATGGGTTTATAAAGTTTATATATGCTCTTCATGGTTCGTTCATAAGTGAAATATTTTGCGGGATTCACATGATGCGGTTTACCGGCTCCATAATCCGGTGTGTGGGTATGTTAGTAGAAAGTGGTTCACATGAAGCGAAATCGGAAAAATGTGGTTACGTAAAATATTTCTCGTATACAGAAAGAAAAGCACCTACTCTATTCATTTCAACATAATTACTAGCCTTTTAGAAACTCCAAAAACAATACATTTTTTTATAATACGTATTTTGTATTCCGTAACACTTGTCAACGTCTCCTATAGAGATCAATTAGTAATGCAAAGTTTTTAGAACTAAAAGTAAGTTAAGAAACTAAGAAACATGGGTTCAAACTTGGAAAAGAGTTTGTTTAGGCAGGATCGACAGACACCGAATTTGATTTTAATCTCTAGTTAAGGTCTCAATTGGGAAATAACCCCAATTTGAACCACTTCTAGCACATATTGTTAGAAACGTTTGATTCGAATTTCGACTAGTTTAATGTTTGCCATATTTTGCATATTATGGTTTTAGGCTTAGTTGCAACAAAGTTACGTTACTACGTCGGTGCATTCGAAATAGTTGTAAAACATGTCTCAGAGAATAAAAGGAAAATTCCGAAAATCCGCTATTTTCTTCAATGGTTAAACAAGTACGAACAGAAACCAATCAAAAATTGGTATATTTATTTAGATATACCTGTACAACTGTACATCCGAGTACATTGACTTGGTATTTCCCCAGTGGGTTCAGTCTGAGTAGCATAGGAAATCAGGTTTTTAGTGCGTTCCAAAAGTATTAAAGTAAATCTAATCATCTAATCTTAATCCCTATTCCCTATCACTTTCATCTTTCATCCTAGTTGAATCATCTTTAGCGACCACTCAAACATTGGTCTAACAATTAAAAACAAGTCGAATGGGCATCCAAAAGATATGTAGGTTTCAAGGTTCAACCACGGATACGAATTTAATTAATAAAGTATTCTTGTGTAGCAACTGCTAACCGCCCTCATGCCTGCGCTTGACACGGGCAATACATTCGTTTTTTCACAATCGAACTGTTCTACAATCACTTTTTATTTTGTTCAATTTAAAAAACAATTTCCACTTTGGCTACTACGTCATATATGTAGAAATTTTTGTTAAAAAACCTGGTTAAAAAAATATCATGTGAATTTGATTGCATCCATTAATTTATTATTTTGTAGTTTTTACAAATTCCCAAGCGTAATTAGGAATTTAAATTTAAAACTAATAGAAGGGTATCTTTAAAAATAAAAATTTGCCCAAGAACGTGTTTGAATATAACGTAATAAAATAGAAAGTCAAAACAAGAGAATTACACAAAAATAAAAAATATTCTCAACGGAATACTGGGCTAGCAATGTTTTAAACATCGTGTCCCTTTTATTATAGTGTTAGTGTAGAGAACAGTAACAGAATTACTATAGGGTATTGTTTTATATTGGCTTGTATTTGTAATTTAAATAATGTAGATTGACTGAGTAGTTCCTTAAAAAAATTTATAGTTACTACCGACGTTTATAGTTTATAACTTTTCCGCTAGATATTATTACGTATGTTTTAGTGGATACGTTACAAATAAAACCTCACAGATTTGACCGCATGTCGTTTGAAAACACCATCAACCTAATAAGCAATTTTCGCATATAGAGGGCCTCCGAAAAGTTTTCTCGTGCCTTGGGCAAGTAGAAAAATGTTTATCCACATTCAAAGAACCAGTTGTTAATGTTAATACCTTCCACACAAATGTGTGTAGGAAATACAGGTAGATATTCTTTTTTTTAATGTGGTATTTAACGTCCGCTTCAACAGCACAGGTTATATATATACAGAAGGTACCTACAGCTTTAGGTGGGTTCCGAACCATCCGGGACAAGGCATTTGACAAAGAAAAGTCTGGTGATGTCAGCGAGTCTGGAATCCAGACCAGACCGATGCTCGGCCCACTCGGCCACCCTGGCCCCCGAAGATATTCTAATTTACATCATTTTTTGTTCGATTTCTGCCATAGCAAAAATCAATAAGTTTCATTTGCCGCACAGCAAGAAAAAGCTTATATCAAAGCAGAAGGTAGGTTTTCAATTAAAATGTATAGAACTGACGGTAAAATTCTCTTTTAGCTAGCTAAAATTAATTTATAGATAATAACTCCCCCTCCCACCCACATGCATAGGCATGGTGTATAACGTATCCATCGGAAACTACAACAAAATAACTCTGTAGATTCATTATTATGAAATTCAAATACTATTTTTTTGGCTTCTGATGCATCCTTTCCACCACCAACTTTGAGAGGGCTTCACTTATAAATGAAAATTATTCTTTTCCGCGCCCTAAAGCTACGGCAGATAACTGTAGTGAACGGTATTGAACTGTTAAAAAACGTCCGTTGCTGGTGGATAAACAACTTTTTACAACAACGCATTTTTCCGGTACATATTTACATTACATATTTCATTCCAATCACCAAAAGCAATCTTATCATATACAATATACATATTATCACATTATCCAACCGATAAATTGACAGAACGCTAAAATTAGGTATCATCTACACCACGTTTAAAGATGTTATGTTATCAATATTGCAAAATAGGCCAAATTTTCTTCATTTCTTCATAAAAGGCGAAGATCACAAATGACATTTGTTCAAAAAAGTTTGTAACTAAAGCCTAGTTTTATATCTTTTGTGAAACAGTAAATCTTTATCGTGCCTCCAAGTTGTAATGAATACGAAGAATTTAAACTAAAGTTTTATAAATTTCTTTACCACTTCCTTTTTTATATGAAGTGTTATGGTCGATTTATACTCACATAAGTACCTAACACTTAAAACTTAAGAAGATCCACAAATGCTCCATTTATGCTCCTCATTTAACACTTTTTTTTTCACTGCGCATAATCGTCGCAAAGTACAGACAACTTTCTCCCTTAAAACCTTACCGGCGCGCCGGCTTGCGGTTACGGCTTCTAGTTCCAGTTTAAACTTCAACCGCGTTCAAAATTCAAAACTCAATTTAAAGCACAAAAAAGAAGTAATTAAGAAAAAAGAAAATTGAAGGGAAAAGAAATATATCAAAAAAGGGATTTCAAATTATTGAGGTTATGTATTAAATGCATCGACCTACTTCTTAAATGAATGAATATAAAGCGCGTGAAGTTCAATAGCTCGTTCACAAATGTTGCTATTTTGAACAAGTGTTTTTTAATTTCCTCACAAAAGACGGAGACAAAACCTGGCAACTGTCATTTAAAAAAATTATTCCAGGCTTAATATCTGCATAAAAATGGGCTTTTGCTACAAATGGTCCAAGGAGTGTTGTAATTTGGTACACTTGTACAGTTTGGTGTCCCAATTAATATTCTAAGTTTCTGACATTTAGCGACCGCCGCTCGCGCCGCTATAGCGGAAAAAAGGGACCGCAAAAAAGTGTTTTAAAAATATAGAGCATGTAATTTCCTAAAACCTCTGTAAAAAACATTTTTCAATCAGATGAATAGTGGACGAGTAAAAAAGTTTTCAAATTTATCGTATTGTGCCATATTTAGCGATACAGCGTTGACCAAAGATCCGGATTATTTACCTTGCTTTAAATGGAGAAGTTATGATTTTTTGGTTAGTTGTTCATGATGAAAGCCCCATGATAATTCCAAGTTTTTGACCTCGGTGGATCTCCGGATCTTTGTCAAATCTTCAAAAATATATACGATTTAGCCCTGCTTTCGTGTTGATTTTTTGACTAAGATCCGGAGTTCCGCCGAGGTTAAAAACTAGGATTTATCAATGGACTTTCATCATGTACAACATACCAAAAAATCATAACAAGATATAGATAGATAGATAGAGGACGAACTAAATGAAAAAAATGAGACAGTGGCAGAGTATTTGGCATCAAACTAATGTTTTTACCAAAGTAATTGTTCTTGAGCAATTTGATATTTTGCGTCTGTAAGATCGCTATTATAGCATCCATTTGCGTGTCGTAATGAGATTTAGCGTGCTGTAATAATTTTGGTAAAATTTGATGTTCGAAGTTGTAAGTAATATTTAATTTGACATATTTTGTCAAATCGAGGAAAGAGAAAACGCCAATTTTTGTAATTAACATGCTCTATTTTTTAACATAATAATTGACATTAATTAATTAACGACCAATTCAAACTACAAAACAATTTATTTGAATTTTAAATTACGAAATGTCACTTTACAATTTATTAGTACTGCCAACCAGCCAACCATCACAAAAATCCCTAAATTTTTATATTTTGATTTTTTTCTATGAAAATGGACTTTAACCTTTATGTGACTGAGTAGGTACACGTGTACCTTTTGCGTTTTCGAGTTTCATTATTTGTATGAATTTAAAAAGTTAGGGAGGTGGTATTCTGGGACATCTAATAAATGGCAAGGGGTAATCTTTTTATCAATTTTAAACATTAAAAAGTATTATTGTTTTTTCAAAAAAGAAGAAATTGTTTTTTGCAAACACTAATGACGAGAAAGGTACACCTGTACCTTGATGTGTTTTATATTGGATTGAATGTTGTTTTACACAAAAAACGAAATGTTATTAATTCATATGATAATAATAATAATAATACCTTTATTATGCGGTAAAAGATCATTTTATTGCCAAAAAATACAATTACTCGTAGAATCTTAGCAAGAGTTTCCACTGCCGGCATACAGAGCTCACGAGCGAGGTTTTTTAGATCGCGATTCAAGCTTCCATCGTGTATACTATAAAATATAAAGGAAACATACAAAGATGTGCCTTTTATGTTTAAAAGAATTTCTACTATTTAAATATTGCAATACAAAAAATCAACATCCAAAAAACATTCAAAATTACTGCTAAATCATTAGAAACTACAGCTAGGTACAGCTGTACCTTTCCAGTCATTAGTGTACTTTGGGATTGTCAGTCACATAAAGGTTAAAAGGCGCAAAATAGAAAAAATTGGATAAGGAACTCATTTCAAAAGTCAGTATAGCGATTATAGCACTCCTCCATTAAAACTCCATTTTAAACTTGGAGTCGTGCTATAATACGTGACATGAAATTCGTTCTTTAATATACTATTAAACAACACAATATCGCGAATATCTCAAAACCCGGATTTAGCAGATTAGCTTATGCACGACAGGATAGTCCTAGGAATTAAGGGAAACTAATTTGAAGTCAATATCTTTTTTTGTTTAGGAGGGTCTTTTAAGTGAAACACCAAGAGTTCAGTGTTTGAAGGGAAACAGAGGGGAAAGCAATCGGGGCCAGAAGTGAGGACGTTTGTGAAAATACTCCCTGTTGTTGATACTATTACCCTGCAAAAATTTAGCTTTCCCCTAATATGTTCCAGTTATGCTGTTTTTACTTGTCTTATATTAGCTTGCTTTGTAGGGATATTTGGGATTTATTTTTCCAATTTTGAACACCTTCCCGTGATCGTTCTGAAATTTTGCATGCATGTTCAATTTACTTGACAGAATTTTTCAGTAATTTTACGAGATATTTGTGTGTATTTTTTCAGAATTTTTTCTACGGCTTAAAAAAACTAGAGGAATTGTCAAACATTGTAAAATTAATAAAAATGTAATGACTAAAAAGTAGAAAATATAAATATAAAAAAAAACACTTTTTAAAACTCGTCTTTTTAGGCACTAAAAAGTAGTAAATAAAAATTGATCATCAAGATTAGAAGACAAAAGTGCTCAGTTTGAGTTTATCAAGTTGATGTTAAACGTTGTGAATAGATTTGCACCCTTGTCTTCTAATTATGATGATCAATTCTTATTTTCTTCTTTTAGTGCCTAAAAGAAGACAGGTTTTTAAAGTGTTTTTTTATATATTTTTTTTGCTTATATTGACTGGACTATTTGGGTAGAGCTAAGTTGGGTTTAATCTTCCTATTTCGGTCTCGCGAATATGTTGTAGAGCTCTGTACCCATCTAGCGAGGACTTCCTGTATATTTTCTTCATTATTTCCGTACATTGTGTAAGAACCAAAAATATAAAACAAACCTTAATATGTAAAATGTAATATGTAAATGTAATGCTTTTGTAAACCATTTTTATTTTTTTATCCAAAAGTATTTTTTTTAATGATTTTATTGTTACAAAAATAAGAATTGCACAATTTTTCTATACCGATGTTCACGTCCCTTATTGAACTAGTCGAATTACGGCCATAAACTAATGTTTTATAATAATTGCATCCATGACCACTCTGCATGCAATATTCAAGGAAAAATGTTTCAGGGTACGTAACCTGATTTGCATACCTAGTGACTTTATTTTTCACTTACTTTTTTCATTTATTTTACAAATATAAATTATCCCATGCAACGTAAATATGTAAGTATACAAAATATTGGTTACAGTTTTTATACAACAAAATTTAACGAACTTAATTTGTAGACGGAAAAGACAGGAATTTAGATTAAGTACACTGTGTTAAGGTTTGTGAGGTCAAATAGATTTATCATTGTGGAGGTAATGTTCCTTCTAGTAATTTTGCTTTACTTAATGAATTATTTTAATCTTAGGCATCTGCGAACAAGTAACTTGAACAACATTAATTAATTAGCGGTATGAAAAGTAGAGAGAACTCAAAGCACATTTATGAAAAGCTTCAATAAATTGATTGTCGACAAATTTTTGGTGACCCAATGTTTTATGTTTTATTTTTGTTTCAGGTGCAGAATAAAAGAATGCGAACAATAACTAACCTTTTCTTACTAAACTTGGCATTTTCTGATCTACTTCTGGGAGTTTTATGTATGCCATTCACACTTGTAGGAGCTTTACTTCGAGATTTTATCTTTGGTGAATTTATGTGCAAACTTGTCCCTTACCTACAAGGTAAGCTATTTTTAACATGAATTTAAATAAATATTTTTCAAACCCTCATATATTATAACAGGGTGGTCAAACAAACAGGTGGTTTAAAATGAAAACCAATACAGATTGAAAAAAAATTGAATGTAAGAATTCGTGCAAGGAATGTACTGCAATGTACTGCTTCTTGGTTATTTTTATTTTATTAAATAGAAAAACACCATTACACCGTACACCTATCTATGCGAATTGCAGCTATCGATTGAACATTTTATTCCCTTTATACATTGTTTTTTATATTTTTTAAATCTTTTACGAATGCGTGCAAATTACTGTCGTTCTAATGCTAAGAGCAAGCAACCCCCTTTTAATACAAACCAATTTCCACTTAAGTTTATAAACGATTTTTAATACTTTGTTCTATGCAATCACAATCAACCCACTACTAATTCCACCTACCACTTACTAATATATGATAACCTATGCTATATGCTTACTTTACACAAATGTTATACAGAGTATCTATTTGTACACTGTATAGATTTATGAGCCAGTAAGCTTTTTTTTAGTTCATCGTATTCCCTAAATTACTTCTGCCAGACTTTGTGGTATATGCATTCAAATGGGTGTTCTCTGATGAAACGCTTTAATGCGTTATGCAAATTACAACGTAATTTATTCCTTTCAAATACTTTCTATTCATTCAATTAAAGGATTCTAAAACTCTGCCGTCCCCTTTAAGAATTTTAGGTGGTTATAAAATTACAGCTTTAACGATCATAAAACAATAAAATACCATTTTACGAATAATATTGATATTCTAACTTTATCGGGACTGCTTCGTTATAGAAATGTAGCAAAGATTTATAACTTTTCAATCGTTCCATATCAACGTAGGTGTTCGTAACGGTAGCTAGCAATTTTAAATATGGCGTTTTAATTGTCTTCAGAAGTGAAAACAAGACAAGTCAGTTCATATTATAATGTGCTTGGGAAACTATGGAAAGTTGGGAGTCGAAACGAATCGAAAAAAAATCGAATTAGATTAAAAACTTTGGTTTAGAAAGAATGATTTAATGTACAGCTACGTTATAATTAAGATTACAATTAGCACATAAGCTCAATGTCTCGGGTTACACTTTTCTTTGTCCACTTTTTGTCGAGTGGGATAAAAGCATATTTTGTGTAAGAAAGAAATTAGTTTTTTTTTCTTTACTTTCTACCCCAAGTTCGGAATTCTTCAAAAGTACTCTTGGTAGCGGATTCTTGAGTTTATAAAGAAAACATTACGTAGACAAAGGATGTCTCGTGACTTTTTATCCTTTATGGCCATCGAAACTCGAAATATTTGTACACATAAAAACAAACTGTAAATCAATCAAATTTAAGAATCCAAGTGGATAATGTAACTACTTATTTGCATTCACCCTACGTTTTCTACCTTTTTACTTTTTTCGTTTTTCCGCAAAATGCGTAACTTGTATAAATCTTGGGAAATTAAAAAAAAATGCACCTATAACTCAAAGAAAACAAAACCTTAGAATTCGTGCCATGATTTAACAATTTCACAATGACGCTTTTTTGAATGAGTCAATCACGCTTTGTGTACGTACTAAAATCAAAAATCAGCTAAAGGACAATAAATTAAATTGAATACGTGAGCTATTTAAATTGTTATCGTAGCTTTTGCAATAGATATATAATACAATTTCCAATTTGATTTAAAACAGCTTTAAAATACGCTTAATAAATACATTTTTTTTGTTTCAGCGTGTTCTGTGGCGGTGGGTGTTTGGACATTGGTCGCGATTTCCGTAGAACGTTATTACGCAATATGCCATCCACTTCGCTCTCTACGGTGGCAAACTGTAAAACATGCATATAAAACTATAGGTACCATTTGGTGTAGCAGTTTTCTCTGTATGTGCCCTATTGCTCTGTTAAGCCAACTTCAACCTACTAACCAAGGTAAAATTTAAATTTTTTGTACTTGTGACGATTAAAAATAGTACTGGAAGCAGTACAACTATCTGGAGTAGTGGAATTCAGATAATAGCAGATAAACAAATGCGTTATATTTGTATTCAGTGAATATAAACTAATCATAAAATTTTACTTATCAATTAAATTAAGCATAATTCGTTATAAATGCGGATTTAACCAAGTTTTACAATTGAACAAATCTTTTTTCACTTACTGTGATTGATCTCTGTTTGCCACCCTATAAAATAACTTTCCACATTAACCTATAAACTCCTTAAGCATCTCTATTATGCAAAATGTAAAAATTGTTTTTAGGGGAATAGTAGCTGGCAATTAGGAAATTTGTCATTTCCATAAGCCAAAAATGGTTTATAGTAGTTTATGTTGTTGTTTGATAATTTATCTATTTACAAACACGCCTGAAAACTATTTTGCCAAGCAAATAGTCAAACAATTTTGCTAATTTTGATCATTAGTGAGATTCTACACGAATGATGGTTAATAACAAAGCGTTGCATATAGGTGTTTAGCCTGTAAGTGCAGACACGGAGCAAATTGACTACGTTTTTCACTTTAGTAGTATTTAAAACAGGGTTTCTTTGCCTTATCTGTATTAGCCTTTGGGTGGGTACCGTTAAGTTGAACCTTTAAGTTGAATCAAAGTATTTTTGACGTTGTTTTTGCGTTCGTCGAGAAGATATTAAATTTCAAACTGTTTCCGCCGCGTCCTAGAGTAACGTTTTTAGATGTTATTGTATATTAATTAAATAATTATATTAATTAATTAATTAATTATATAATTAATATATATATTATATAATTATAATTATAATTATATTATATAATTAATAATTAATTTAATTAATTATATTAATTAAATTAGTTGCATTTTTCAGCTTGTTCAACGATTTTTGTACTCGAATTTTGTCCCAAGTTTTAGGGCCATAATAAAGAAAAAAAGAAAAAAAAATTAAAAATGGCATCTCTAAATTTTTACTTACTTTTAGAACGTCTTTATCTTTGTATTCAATTTTCATGTTTATGGTTTTGTTTTGATGAAATTTTTTTAATAATTATTCTCTCTCCTGATCCTTTATCGACAAACCATAAAAAGTAAAATATTTTTGGTTATAAGTGTAAGAAACTCATTAAATTGCGACGTAATCAATCTGACTACGTGTCTGTTCTCAGGTAACTAAAGTTTATGTCTGCACTTACGGGTAAAGAATGCACATTGCACGTTCTTAAGCGAAATTACTATCCTGTACATGAAACACTTAATAAAACAATATAATTCATCCCAAAAGTGAAAACAATACCTATTTATGTGTTCAATAAAGTTACTACAAACGCGGTACGTAAAATCAATCTTTGTCATAGAAATTCGGATGCAAAGTGAGAATAACCCATCTCAACGTATGTAAAAGACAATATTTAGGACAACCTAAATATGTAATAATTCCTGAATATTTTACTGTTAAAACTAGGCGTTGTTAAAAGGGTTGTTATTGCGTGTACTAAATAACACTTGATATCCGTTAAAAATACTTTTTTTTCAGTTTCTCAAGCCTTGAATACCATATAGCTTCTGCCTTAAAAATTATGATTCGTCATTCGATTTTGATAACTTTTTGAGGACTGATGAATAAGCAACGAGGATGAGCCTTTCCCATAAACACAGAAAACTCCCGCGTTTGTTATATTTAAAGAAAATCTGCCAAAAATATTGATTATTTGTTAAATAAGCGTTAATGGAGTGCAATTTAGTAGCTTATATAAATAAAATAGGAGCTAATTACACTTGCCTACGCAAATTTCATTAGTATCGCAACACTTTCGTTTAGATACACGCATTTTTTTATTCTGTAATATTTTGTGATTGTCATACGTTATCCACCTATTATTGAAGGGTATCAAATATAATACATACCTGTTTACTTTTACTAACAAGGAACAGTCACTTAGAAAAGCACATAAAAAGACATAGTAAATTGCCAAAAGTAAAATGGCAATTTGCAATGCTTTTGCATTAAAAAAACGTGACCCAGAATAATTTTCCAACACATTTAGTACAACGTTTAACAAAGGTAAAAAAAAAAAAGGCCGATATATCAACCTTAAAAATTTGTTGCATCTGCACATAAATTTGAGCTGTAGAAATTAGTTGCATACCAGAACTAAAACCATGTTTTATAAAGATTAAAAATGTAAATTGCGAGAAGAATGAAGCAGAAGCAGAATGAGCAGAAAAGTTTATGTTATTATAAGAATATTCAAAGTTGTGGATATGGATAGAAACTCGTGTGTACATAGCAAGATACGTACACTGACTTGAACTGTTTGAATACTTCTTTATGAAAATTCTTTTATCCTTTTTAATATTTTCGAGAAGTATCTCTAAATTTAACCCTAAGTACTGACACACAGTTATTGGGACATAGTCACTGACGTGTAGTCGGTGAGACTACTGGTGATCATACTGGTTTTTTAAAGGGAGATTTAAAAAAATTCAATTTAAAAAAAATATCTTTGTATACTTATATTAATAGAGTACGATATAAAACCGAAAATTATACAAAAATTACACAAAGGCCTCCAGAAAAAAATAATTATCATCGAAGGCTACGAAAATTTAAATAAAGATGGTATTAGGCATTTTATGCCTAAGTAAAATAATCTTTTGAGGCAATATACAGATGCATACCGTTCTTGCACATTATAGACATATTGCCTTCTTGCACGAGTGAAATTAGGATAAAAATGATGAACCGTCTTCAAAAAACCTGCTTTGACATTCATTTTATTGAATAAAATAAATTGATTAAATAAATCGATAAAATAAGCAATCTTTAAAAGTTACACTGTTACTGACGTGTAGTCTCTAACTACGCATAGTTTATAAATTGCGATAATTTTGGTAATATGAGAATTACATCGTTATTGCGCTACAGATATGTTCACTGCTTACTCATTTACAAAGTCAGTAAGAGAAAAACTCGGGATTTTTTAATTACGGGAGATACGGTTATTTTAAAAAGTGCGGTAGTCTGTCAGACTACGGGTCAGTACTTAAGGGTTGTAAGTACGTAATGAATTTGAGGGTTAGCTACAACACTTTACAGTAATAGTAATCGCTAATAATATATAATGAGGGTTGTAGAATAAGTAAATATACCCCCTAAAATACCCTTGCTTTAACAATAGAATTTTAAGATCTTCAACCTATTACAATAATTATATTAGAAATTATAGAAATCTTTATTATAATCTCAATTTTAAAAATTAAAAATGTAATGCCGCATTAATTGCTAGCTCGGATTCCTAATGTTGATAGTTTGCGGCGCGACAAAAAGTGCGTTTTGTGATTCTAATTTTGGCGGGTAACCCATATTTGTTTTTCATTGACTGAAGTATGAACGGAAAAGTGAAACGCCTTGCTTCTAGACATTGTTATTCTTCTATTACCCGTCAAGGTAAAACAAAGCATTTCAAAAAATGATCAGAGGATACGTATGCTGATGGCGTAATTTTTAGTGGCCACAGTAGTAGTTCCTAATTATTATTGCAATTTATAACTGTAAACTGATTGCCAGTTGCTCTTCTTCCAACAAAAAATGGGATTAAATTCATGCAATGACAAAAGCTTCCTCGTAGTGTAATATACTATTTCTTAGCAGTAACTTCAAAGCGTCTTTAGTATCAATTCAAAGCCTAAAATAAACTACTTATCTTAAAATTGCGAGAGAATAAAATATAATTTTAGGTATAGACATCAAAATAAATAATTGACGAGAATTACTAATAAATAATTATTATAAATTGCCATTCGTTTGAGCTTCTTAAATACGTATTCACTTTCATAAATATAAATCAAAACTTACTCTCGCTTTTCATCGCATTTTCCTACATTTCTCAACTTTATATATATATTCAAATTAAATTATGGTATAAAATGTTACCCGTGATTTTACTTTGCATATTCTTAACAAAGATTTGTGGTTAATAACTTGTTGAAAACTCATTCATAGAACCCTCTTCAACTTGATTTAGAATGTAGTATCACAAACAGCTTTATTTTTCAATTGACTTATTTGGTAAATTGCATCCCATTTTACGATATACAGAGATATACGCTATATATTTAAAATAGATAGTCCTCTATCTGTAAACTATTTATCCAAAAGATTGGAAAAAATTAAAGACAACGAAAATTATTTTTTTACAAATAAACGTATTTACTAGCAATTGCCTTTAATGCCTATTGTTATAATAACTTAATGTATTTTGTATTGCGTAACCTACCTTTTTTTTATGTTAAAGCGTCGTTCACATGAGGCAAGATTCACTTGAATAAAGAGAACCTATTTTATTGCAAATGTTTAAAAGTATTTTAAGTGTCAAAAGAAGTAGGTAGAAGGTGTTTGTTTCTACATGAAAACAACTTGGGTAGTGCGAACATAAAATTGTATCAACTTGGTTGAATTCCAGTGACTTGAATTCAAGTAACCTGTCATATTTTTATATCGAGAAAATCACATTTTTATATTACAGAATAGACTTTGTGCCCTACCTTAAAGGTGCACATTCTAGCATTTTTATTCGTGAATCACGTATTTTATTAACGTCAGAACCCCTTCTACTTTAAAAAATTTGACGCGGGGAAGCCAACGTTACCTTCTATCTAGTTTGATGCATGCACTTATATTAAAAAGAAGTTATCGATATAAAAAACGTTTACACATCTGCCAAATTCCCAGAATAATTACTTGAGTTATCAACGTTACTCTCTCTCCAGGCCACCTCCGACAGTAAGCTACAGTAGGGTACAGTAGGCGCACTATTGGCCACTATTATAGATTGTTTGACTACTTTGTTTGCAAGTTCGCAATTTCTGCACAGCAATTTTTACGAATTACAAATGCAATTTGAATGTTTTATAGTTATGGTAGTTTTTGATTATATGACATTATCTGCTAAAATGTATATGGAAAAAAGAAAATTATCACTACTAGTGCTCAATACATTTTTGTGAGTCTGTATCTAGCGATTAACCATGTATAATCGCGAAAACGAACTGGCGACTTATTAACCGTCCTGTTGCAGTGTTTTGAATATATTGCGTGTTGAGAAGGGGTAGTTCTTGAAGCCGACACATTTATAGTTATTGGTAGTGCAATTGGTACTGCTGCGTCTTCTTGGAAGAAAGCGCGTTTGAAAAGGTCGATCGTTCTTTCATGAACTTCGATCGAAGATATCGTTGATTTTCGCAAGGATGCGTTGAAGACCTGTAAGTATATGGTTACTGTACAGGTTTAAGGACGGCGCCTCTCCCCAAAAACATGCGTAGCAATCTTTTAAATTCCGATGCACTCTTGAGAATGATTATGCGTAGTTGGCGTTGAGTATAGGACTCGCATCTGCTGTTGCACGTCGTTTGCGAGCATGCTGGGATCTACAAGAATACCGCTACTAACAAACAATTCAGCAGGCAACCTTCACACAGTGTGTTGCGGCTAATTTATTTATTTGTTTAACCTTCGATGCGGGGTCTTTAGAAGACCCCAGAAGATGATTTTTTGTAATATTGTCGTCAAATTTGCTCAAATTGCGCTAATTTTTTTACGTATTCGATATAATCTATAAGAAAAAAAATTTGTGTTCTATAATTATAAAAATAACCGGGTATTTCAGCGAGGGGTCTTCAAAAAACTTCCATTGGGCGGTACTGCAGTTGTAATATATCTATTGCAATTTTTGTCCTAAACATTGTAATAATATAATATATAGATCTAATACGTTGTAAATGAACCCCAACATACACACATAAGTGAAAAAACTTTAAATGAGAAAATTTGTTTTCCACCGAGTGCCTCGGGAATCGAACCCAAGACTTTGCTATTTCCGGTAGCACGCCTATACCCAATACACTACGGAGGCCAACATACTTTCAACAAGCCATCCGGCATTGTTTAAATGCGTCGAGATAGCGAAATATATATAAATCAAATTAGTATGGATACAACAATCATACGTGAATAAATTACAAATTTTTAAATATTTAGGGTTAATTAGTTAGATAGATCTAATACGTTGTAAATGAACCCCAACATACACACATAAGTGAAAAAACTTTAAATGAGAAAATTTGTTTTCCACCGAGTGCTTCGGGAATCGAACCCAAGACTTTGCTATTTCCGGTAGCACGCCTATACCCAATACACTACGGAGGCCAACATACTTTCAACAAGCCATCCGGCATTGTTTAAATGCGTCGAGATAGCGAAATATATATAAATCAAATTAGTATGGATACAACAATCATACGTGAATAAATTACAAATTTTTAAATATTTAGGGTTAATTAGTTAGATAGATCTAATACGTTGTAAATGAACCCCAACATACACACATAAGTGAAAAAACTTTAAATGAGAAAATTTGTTTTCCACCGAGTGCTTCGGGAATCGAACCCAAGACTTTGCTATTTCCGGTAGCACGCCTATACCCAATACACTACGGAAAACAAATTTTCTCATTTAAAGTTTTTTCACTTATGTGTGTATGTTGGGGTTCATTTACAACGTATTAGATCTATCTAACTAATTAACCCTAAATATTTAAAAATTTGTAATATAATATATAGCACGTGTATTGATTGTGTCGATTAATTAATTTTAAGTAGTTAAATTGCTAAAAAAATTTGAGTCAGTTTTTTTGCTTTTTTTAAATTCGCAATTACAATTTAATATTCCATTATAATTAACATTTGTGAGTAATTTTTATTATAATAAAGCTTTAAAGGTCTATTCATACACATCAGTGCATGCCAGTCTCGTATTCGTTCACTATCAGTGCTAACCGTTAAAAACCGGGACTGTGACGGGCAGGTGTGAATAGCTAGATATCATTTTTACCGGATACTGATAGCATTTCACGGAACTGAACGAACACGGGACTGACACGGCACGGGTATGTGTGGATAGACCTTAAATACTATGAACCCTGAGACTCCTTTAAATTCAATAAAACACTGTGGCTTTCTAAAGACCCCCCTCCCGTTGGACGTTAGTGTTGCTAAAAAAAGGTTGGGCATCCGAAGGTTTTAAATAATTGCTGATTTGTGTAACAGCTTTGGATATGATTTGATTAATCGGATGATTTGATAATCGACCCTGTGTGGTATATGTCGGCACATTGTGATCCAGGCTCTATGAGCTTAGGACTACCATATGTTCAATCAGGAAGCAATGAAAACAAAAGAGTTGCACTTTGTGATTCGGCACATTCATACTTAAAAGCATCTTTTATCACTGAAAT
Organism: Malthinus flaveolus; assembly: GCA_950108345.1. Classification (NCBI taxonomy): domain Eukaryota; kingdom Metazoa; phylum Arthropoda; class Insecta; order Coleoptera; family Cantharidae; genus Malthinus; species Malthinus flaveolus. The sequence continues at coordinate 6,942,061 of OX467289.1, read as the reverse complement.
TAGTGCATTAATAAACTACAACGAAATTTGACATTTGCCTACCCACAGCTAATTGAGGCGCGTATTTATGTAGTATGCCTTTCTTTTCACGGTATTAGTATCTAAATATATCTTTTTGAAATTGATTAAGCGGGCCAATGTTAGCACTTTCACACTGAGTTAGTTAAGGTTTCAAAAGTTATAACTTTATTATTTCTCGGGTGCCTTGTCATTTTTTCTACTTTTGATTAAACTCGGAGATTGTGATAAAAAAAGCTATTGGATGTAATAAAGAACGAAACAATAAGCCTAGGAGCAAACTCACAAAAAGAAGAATTTTACTGATGGCCTCGGTGTGGATTAAAATAATCGACTTATATTTATGTCATAAAAACAATCTTTTCTTATATCGAATCTTCGTTAAATGCTATTTTATTGATTTTAAATGTTTTTAGAATATTTAATTAATAAAAATAAGTTCCATACGAAAAGTTTTTATAATTGGTCAAAATTTTATCCATAAGTTAATAATAATAAAAATACCTAATGATTTTAGAATGAAGTGCAAAGCAAATACATTAAATAATATGGCTTCATGACCTTATATTATTATTCTCCGAGTTAACGCTCAGTGAAATACTGTAGAGTGCCTTAGGAGTGTAAACATCAACTTTATAAGTTGTAATAAACCTCACTGGACAAAAATAGCAGCTACAAAACAAAATTTACCGAATTTTTATTGAGGAACACGGAAAATTAAAAGGAAATATTTACTGCTTCACAATAGCTGTGTAGTTTAAATTTTCAAAAATCAAAGCGGTAACTGTGTTCGTATACAAATTCGACGATACGCCTGTACGAACACGGATGTATATTATCAAGCGGAAAATACTTTTTAAAATACACTGACGGTGCGGTGCACCAACCGTCGTATTACTTTTTTCAGTACCAATTATTTTCGGTTAATAGACTTTACGAACCATTTAATAGTACGACACTTTTATGTCCTAGGTTTAATCTGTGTTTGTAGTGGCAGAGGTTACGTGTAAGCGGGAGAGTAATAAATTAATCCTTAATTATTATTTTCTTTTTCAGGGCATCACAAATGTCGTGAAGATTGGCCTTCAGTAGAATTTGAAAAGGGTTATAATCTACTACTGGACGTAATTTTATTAGTCATTCCATTGATAGTTCTAGCTCTCACTTATTCACTTATTACAAGAACTCTGTGGAAAGGCATGAGAAGAGAAAAATCATATAAATATTACGATGGTAAGTTAAATTAATAGTAATAATTTTTAGTAATCTCGGCTTAAGAAGTAAATTTTTTAATGGGGTTTAGGAAGTTTCTTGGTGCTGATTTTCATTATTAATACTTAGTTTAATTCCTATGCTTGCTACCTCGCGTTCTACTATTTGATTCTACTTAAATCTATAAAGGGGCAAATAAGATTGGGGGATATGTTACTTTCGTTCGTTATTCTTCCAACTTATTAATTTATATTATTATTAAGGGGCAATTTCACAATCGCGGTATAATCCAAAAATATTGCTCCATCAGTTTCCTTAATATGCCAAATGTGTAGAATTTTGGATTTGGAAAAATGTTGGTGTAATAACTGAAACTAACTACACCAATATTTTTTTTAGCAAAAATTTGGATACTATTCTGTCGTTTATACAGAGATTGTAGTAAAGCTCGTTATAAATCGAAATAATCAAAAAAAATCATGTCTTGATTATTAACACCACTATAATTTCAAAAAACGATAAAACAGGTTGCTGCCAAAAGTACCAATCTATTTTATTTAGTTTATATCTAATAATAGTAGTGTCTTTTTCGCTCTTTAAAATTGTTTTCAATTTTACCAGTTATTTTTGTATTTTTACCTTCTAGTATTGCAACACAAACATGTTATTGGAAGCTCTTTGTCACAAGATATCCAATTGTCCTCGCTATTAACTTGATATCAAATTTCTTTTTTGTTGCTATATTTCTTTATCGTTATAATCAACCAACTTGTACGCCTTGCTTTTTTGAAAATTAATTTTACATTAATTATAATAGGCCTCCGACATTGTTATAATTAAAAGATCAATCGATTTACCTGAAAGGAAGATCGATCTTGGTTCTTCGAACCTTATTACTTAATTGTAGTATATAATATTACACCAGCTCGCCACTATTTTGGTAAGAATTATTGAAAAAATGCTTGCGTCCCCACCTGACCGCACGATATCTAATACTCTTTATAATTTTGTAGGTGTTGAATTAGATCGTTTAGAGTGAGTACCAGGGTGTAGTCCAGGCAATCAATACATAAAAATGGGCTTTAGCTACAAATGGTCCAAGAGTGTGGTAATTTGGTACACTTGTACAGTTTGGTGTCTTAATTAATATTCCGAGTTTTCGACCTTGAGTGACCGCCGCCCGCGCCGATATATTGAAAAAATGCGGCCGAAAACAAGTTTTTCAAAAATATCTCCTCTTCAGCGCCACCTAGGTTTGAACTAGATATTACAACAATTATAGGACATGAAATTTCCTAAAACTTTTGTAAGCAACATTTTTCAATCAGATGAATAGTGGACGAGTACAAAAGTTTGCAAATTTATCGTGTTTATCGTAGTTTTGATTTTTTCGTATGTTGTACATGCTGAAAGCACAATGATAAATCGTAGTTTTTGACCTCGGCGGAACTCCGGATCTTTGTCAAAAATTCAAAACAAAAGCAGAGCTAAATCGGATATCTTTTTGAAGATTTGACTAAGATCCGGAGATCCACCGAGGTCGAAAACTTGGATTTATCATTTGGCTTTCATCACGAACAAATCAAAAAATCATAACTACTCCATCATTTGATGCAAGGTAAATAATTCGGAGCTTTGTCTAAAGCTGTATCACTAAAAATGGCACAATACGATAAATTTGCAAACTTTTGTACTCGTCCACTATTCATCTGATTGAAAAATGTTTGTTACAAAAGTTTTAGGAAATTTCATGTCCTATAATTGTTGTAATAGCTACTTCAAACCTAGGTGACGCTGAATAGGAGATATTTTTGAAAAACTTAACTTCGGCTCCATTTTTCCAATATGGCGGCGCGAGCGGCGGTCGCTCAAGGTCGAAAACTCGGAATATTAATTAGGGCACCAAACTGTACAAGTCTACCAAATTACAACACTCCTGGACCATTTACAAGTCAGAATCTACCCATTGACTGAACTAGAGGGCAATAATAAGGTTCGACGAAGTTGTTCGAAGAATTAAGATCGATCTTCCTTTCAGGTAAGTAGATTGATCTTTCTTCACAACTTCGTCTCCCTTATTACATAATTGTAGATGTTTAGAGTTATTAGACGATCTAATTATGTCTATTCTGTGCTACGAATTTTTCCCTTTAGAAGGCCTGTGTGTATATTTAACCAAATTTCTCGGCAGGACAAACCGAAGCTGCTGTTCCACGAACTGCGAATTTTCGTATTTAACTATAAGTTTGTTTGTTAATTCATTCTAACGATTCTAAAAATCTTTTGATTTTTTTTTGGTAGGCAGACAAATAGAAAGTGTCGCAATAAACCCTAGACACTTGCATCTATTTATAACGAAGCGAAAAGAAATTAGAATGTTAGAAACTACGTTAGTTCTCCAATTTGAAATGAGAAGCGAATAGAAATTAAACTAAAAATTTAGTGTAATGTAATTAATTTAACTAATAAGTTTCTTTATAATATATAAAATTTTAATATTCTAGTGCTAATAATTATAAAATGTAATATATCGGGTCGGATGAACATTATTTTCTGGTCTAAACCCGTGAAATGTTCTTATTGCCTGAAGCTTATCGAAATTAAGTAGGTGTACAATAAGGGTTGCGTTATTGTACCCTTGGTACTTCCCTGTAATATGCTTTACGGATGAACAGATCGCTATCTGAATATATAAAAAAAGAATTACTTACAGTAACGCGCCCACGGTTTTTTAATTTTGATAAAAAACGATTTATTGCAAATCTTTTCTTCCATTGGTATAATAAAATTGATATTGTTATCAAATATACAGTGTGTCCGGGGATAGGTGGAACACGAGCGATCTCGCTTATTAGTGATTTTATCAAAAAATGCTACTCTTTGTAAAAGTTTTTGCTTGTTCCAAAATTAATATTGACAGTTTCATTTCTGTAGATTTTTGTACAGGATGGTTTTTATTAGCGTTTCTCTAAAATTATACAGCAGTAAACTACTCTTATTTTAAGAGGAAATAAAAAAGTCATAACAAGAAATTATTCCTACGCTGATTTCTTATTCAGATATAAAATTTGAAGCCGATACGACACTTTTCGTATTTTCAAAAATTTCGATGGAACGATGTTTCAAGCTGCGTATTTTGAATTTTGCCAAGGAATTGAAAGGATGTATGAATGTAAGGACCACTTATATTGGGTAGTAATTTTTATTTATTTGTTTGTTTGGATCTCCAATAAAAATTTTTTATGAATTTGTTAATAAAAAAATGTTGAAATCGTTTAAAAATATTAAAAGTACCGCATTGTTTTCAAATTTTATATTGCGTATTATAGAGCGTACGAATTACTTTTTGTTATGAATTTTTGATTTTTCTCTTCAAAATATTTCTAGTTTACTAGTGTACAATTTTAGAGAAACGCTAATAAAAACCACCCTGTACAAAAATCTGCAGAAATGAAATTGTGAATATTAATTTTGGAACAAGCAAAAACTTTTACAAAGAGTAACATTTTTTGTTAAAATCGCTAATACGCGAGATCGCCCGTGTTCCACCTATCCCCGGACACACTGTATATCAAACATACTATTACACGTTTCATCTAAAAATTATTCTTTCTCAATATCCACTTCTCCAATAACAGTAAAAGTAGGTATTAATAGATATCAGGACCGCCTTTAGATTCTGCGAGACCCAAGGCAAAAATTATAGCTATTAAACCCTACATAATCCGCGCCGTTGTTACTATATCGAACTTTCCGTCGGGTTTAAAGCATATTTTTCTTAGATTATATAATTAAAGACTTCTTCCTTATACCGTTTAAAATAAAATACTTTATTGTATATAACATGCCTTTTTAAATATACTAAGGATAAGGGCGGAGACGGAGATATTTATTCTCTTAATAAACTCATAACAGCTATTTGCCAAATATGATAAAAGTGAGAGGTTTCTAATACTAAAATATACCATTTTGGCGACTTTTCACTTACCACTTTCAAATTTACGATTTTTATCGCGAAGACGGGCCACACATTTTCATATAAAATAAAGATCCAACATCAACGAGACACGGTCACTTACTAACAAGGTAAATAATTTTAAAGCCTCATTTTATCATTTTAGATAAAGAATATTCGAAAATTGTTATCGATGTTTCTTTTCTACGAAAAATGTGTTGAATAACTTATCTCTCTATTGTAGTTTGTTGCATTTACACTGTTTACTTTACTCGAAAGACAAAAAGCTTTGATCGCGTGTTTATGCAAAAAAAATATTGCATTAAAATTGTAAGAAAGGAAATTATTTTAATTTTAACACTGCTGCGTAAGTGCGAGGTGGCTCTAAATTAAACATAAAACTGCGAGGCCCAAGAACTGGGCCCTGCTCCCTGCTCCATCACTTAGGGCGGTCATAGGTATCATCGTTAACATAAAATTACCGAAGCATCTGTCGAATAGCTTTATGTGATCTTCATTAAGCTAAACAAACATCAATAAAAAATATCCGAGGTCGTAACAACTAAACTTATTTATAAAAATATTACAAGCTGTAGGGAATTTTTAACTAGGTTTTTATTAATGCGATTTAAAATAAAAACATAATGGTAACGAGCACCAAGTTTAGGAATAAATTTCCCAACACCTGCTACAATAGCAACAATTAACAAAAATATCAAGCTACTCAAAAACTTAATTAAAGAAATTATCATTTATCATACGCACAGCTTGAGCGCTTTAAACTTTCAACCATTTTTTGTTTTAATTTTTTCTTCCCGAAGATACGGAAAGACAGAAAAAAGCTCTTACTCGTTATTAGAATATTCGCATCTATAAAACAATTTTCTTTATTTATCGTTAACCACCAAAAGCAATTATCATTCGTAATATTAAATTATTCAATTGTTTCAGGTTCGGCTAAGGAACTCACACAAATTTGCATAAATCGAAGCCGTTCTAGTAGTAACAAATGGGAATATTGTATCCACGAACCATCAGAAGTAAGAAAATTGAGAAATTGTTCTTCGAGCGATTTATCGAGTCCTAGTATATCGAAAAAATTCGGAAAAGGGCTACGTAGAACAAACGCTGAAAAAAGCCTTATAAATAAAAAGCGTGTAATTAAAATGTTGTTTGCTGTAGTTTTAGAATTTTTTATATGCTGGACCCCGTTGTATGTTATAAATACTATAGCACTCTTCGAACCTTCGATGGTTTATAACAGCATCGGTTACACGGGCATTAGTTTTTTCCAGCTTTTAGCATATACGTCCAGCTGTTGTAATCCAATTACGTACTGCTTTATGAATTGTGGTTTTAGAAAATCGTTTTTGAATCTTTTTCAATGCATGAAAAAATTTCAAGAAAGTGGTGGCTTTGTTTTACATACGAGCGAATTTAATGTCGATATTAAATGTACAAATAAAAATACGGAACAAGCACAATCTCCATTATTGTGAGCGACAATATATATGTTTATCAAGTTTGTTTATAACTGTACCGGTTTTGCATAAAATTGTATATGTAAATGACGTTAAAATAAATTATATTCCTCAAAGTTGTTTTCGCCGCTAAATTTCATTTCGACGTCAATTTTTCGATTTCCACGGCTTTATAGTCGGCGAGTATAGGGTATACGAGTGAAAGTGTTGTAATTAAAAAACGTAGGTATGCCTAAAAATTATCCGAGTTGATATTTAACTCAAATATTAAAAAGTGTTAAGGTAAAAACAATAATACCTAATATAAAAATACACCTTTATTTTTCTTTTGCCGTGAAGGCATGAAAATAAGTGCAAAATTTAACAAACCAAATATTATTTTTTCTGCACTCAAAACCTAACCTTACCTCAATTAGGACAATTATAGCAAAGAAATTAATTGTTAGAATTATTATCCGCTTTTATAAATATTATTGCAAAAAATACATCAAATAGTGACGAGCACACTCAAGAAATTTAGTAGTTTGGTGTCTTCCACAGAGACAAGCAATATATTGTTTCGGTTTATGATTGTGGTATGATTTGTTGCCGTCCTTTCATTAATTCAAAAATTCTGAAGCCAAAGCGAGGAGACTACACATGTTGATATTTAAATTGAGGCTAAACAATATCAAATTCTTTATTCTCAATTTGAAATTGCTAATTCTCGATTTTATATTGTTTAGTTAATATAAAATTTTACTCAATTTGAAGGTGAAAAGGTACAGATGTGCATTGGTTCTGTTCAAACCCAACTCCCAACTATCACCAGTTATCGGTGATGATCTGATTCTATTGTGTCTCGCAGACTGGTAAAGCATCGAAGTTTAAGACCTATTCATAAGTATAGAGGAACCACTCCTTTGTGGCACCTATCTACTGGTGGTAAAGTCACTAGTGCCAGGACGGAGTGGTCTTTCTATACCAACAGTTAATTTAATATTCCAACTACATTTTAAAACTAAAGAATTTTTAGATATTCTTAAATTTCAAGATGAAAACTACCAAGAGCATCTTTAAAAATTTTACTCATATTTCAAAAACAATTCCAATAAAAAAATTGTATCATCTATTTCCAATTCGGTCATACTTAATTTTTTAAACATGGCACCAATTTTATCTAACATCTCGTGTTCAGGAGGAGTAATCATTTCTTCAATCTGTAACAAAATAATTAATTTGGTTCAAATAAAGATAAGTAACTTACATCGGTTAATTGTTCTTCACTAGCACCTTGCGCACGCATACCAAGAGCAATAGTATCGACTCTTTGCTTCTTGTCTAATATTCTTTTATTTAACAACCTTTCGTGCTGCCGTCTCGTCATAATATTAAATAGCGACTTATAACACAACTCAGAAATCGAACGTACGATATTATTTAATTTAATGTAAAATAATATAAATGACTTATTCGGACCGGAACTTGCTATGGGTTTTCTTAAATCATTAATAACGATAAAGTTATTATCATATAACTCGTAAGTAAACAACTTGGCAACTTTTTCGGGTAGCGTAGCTAAATTTTGTATTTGTTCCAATTCGATAAATTCTTTATTTTTTATTAGACGAAATATCCTAGACGTTTTTGTATCAAATTTTTCATTTACCACATGTTCTACAGTTTCCCAAGTTAAGTGTGTTATAATTTCTTTTATTTTGATTTCGTACGAACCGCCACTAGCGTCGCCAACTTTACTAAGAATTGTGTTAGAATCTTCGTTTAGAATGCTGACATATTGATCGAAATAAGTAATCAAATCTGAATGAGTTTTTTGTTTTTTAACGATGTCTTTAACTTCTAACACCGGTATAGGATTAGATTCGTTTTCCCAAGGTTGGGTACGAATGTACATTTGTTGCAAAAAGAGCCTCATCAGTTCGCCGGCATTAGAATCAAATTTATTAGAGATTGCAGTAACTATTAATCGATCCCTCAAGTCTTGATGAAAACGATCGGGGTTTAACGTCCAAAAGATACCTTCGTCTGAAATTTTACCCCCTTCGTCATTCATAATGGACAACAACTGTCGCGTGTCGATGGTAGGAATTACGAATAACTCGTTTTCACCTGCCAAGACGTTTTTTAAATTCTTTAGTCTTATTAAATACTTCGCGTTAACTAACGAAATAAATTTATCTTTCAGCTTCGATAACGATACGCTAGATTTACTATTTTCTTGAAGGCGTTGAGCAACTTTAAGAATTAATTCTGAGGCAGTCGCGCTACCTTTTAATATTGTTTCTTCTATGATAACTTCGGACTCGTCGTCGAACTTCTTTTTAATTAAATTAATAAATTTGGGAAACCTAATCATCAGTAGCACATTATCGACACATAATCTGTATGTAGACGTTACTTCGTTTTGGTTTAATTTGAAAGTGGCTAAATTGAATTTAATTAAAATGCAGAGAGCTTCTTTTACCTAAATAAATATATTTTAGCAACATTGAATTACAATTTACAGATATACAAACCTTCGAAAGTGGTAAATCGGCGACTTGCTTGATTTGGAGTAAAGTACACGGACGTTCGAATAAAACTCGAGTTACTTTGGCAACTACTGGACCGAATCGCTCCTCCACGATTAAGTCTACAATTTTTTCCTTAATTGCAGACATTTTCGGATAATCTTAATAGCAAACACTAATATTTTTTGAATTTTAGTTAACCTACAAAAAAAAATAACGTTTACACGTAACCTCACATTTTAATGTTATAAATATGGAGGTGTCTAATGTAACGTCATCTTTAAATCTAAGTCAATGATAAAGTCAAATGATAATTTAAATTTAGTTGTACCATATGTTTAATTCCGCTGTTTTAAAAAGGTAAGCAATTTAATAACAATTACATCTGTAAAGAATTATTTGTGTTTGTGATAAACCGATAAGTTAATAATAAAATGAAACAGACACTTCCAATCGACGTTTGCCGAGTTGCGCGCCACGCACAAGCAAACCGGCGCAAGCGTAAAATACAAAGGTTGAAGATCACATTCCAAATTTGTTTACTTTTTGTTGGACATCATTTTGGGAAAATAGTGCTAAATTTGATTAAGAAATTAAAACACGATCTTAAACACGATGGCGGGAGTCGAAGTACAGAAACCAAACGTAAGTAAATTTAACATTTTTGTAAAATTAAAATGAGAAATTAAAAAAGGGCGTGGGCCACTATTAACTGATTTCAATTCTTTTTCAAGTTCGAAAATCATATTCGTAACTTAAAATTAGCTGGACACGTTGGTTTTGATAGTTTACCCGATCAGCTCGTTTCAAAAAGTATACAAAACGGCTTTATTTTCAACATCATGTGTATCGGAGAAACCGGACTCGGCAAATCCACTTTAATGGACTCTTTATTTAATACAAATTTTGAATCTTTACCGAGTCCACATTCCTTGCCTACGGTCAAACTGAAAGCCCATACTTACGAGTTACAAGAGAGCAATGTTCGATTAAAGGTAGGTAACATTATTGTATAATAACCCGGAGCTACGTTAATTTGTAATTTTAGCTAACAATTTGTGATACCGTCGGCTATGGAGACCAAATTAACAAAGATGATAGTTTTAAAGCGGTCGTCGATTATATCGACACACAATTTGAATGTTATTTGCAAGAGGAATTAAAAATCAAGCGTTCTTTATCGGCTTATCATGATACACGTATTCACGTCTGCTTATATTTTATTTGTCCTACCGGTCACGGTTTAAAGTCGATCGACTTGGTCTGCATGAAGAAATTGGATCAGAAAGTTAATATAATTCCAATAATAGCTAAAGCCGATACAATTTCCAAAACGGAGTTGCAAAAATTCAAATCCAAAATTTTAGCCGAACTTCAAAATAACGACGTGCAGATTTACCAATTTCCGGTGGACGACGAATCTGTCTCCGAAATTAACACTAACATGAATACGAGCGTACCTTTTGCGGTGGTCGGAAGCACCGACTTGATGCGGATTGGTAACAAAATGGTTCGTGCTCGTCAATATCCTTGGGGTACGGTACAAGTTGAAAACGAGTCTCATTGTGACTTTGTTAAGTTGCGCGAAATGCTAATCCGTACAAATATGGAAGATATGAGGGAAAAAACGCACGGTCGTCATTACGAGTTGTATCGTAAGAAAAGACTCGAACAGATGGGCTTCAGCGATGTCGATGCCGATAATAGACCGATCAGTTTTCAGCAAACTTTCGAAAATAAGAGATGTAATCATTTGCAAGAACTACAACAAAAAGAAGACGAAATGCGTCAGATGTTTGTCGTACGTGTTAAAGAAAAGGAAGCCGAACTTAAGGATGCCGAAAAAGATGTAAGCAATACTTTTTCTTTTAATAGTCTCTGATATAATTTTTATAATTAACTGAAAAACGTATGTGATCTATTTGTTGACTGAAACCCCAGCCTTATCGACTTTATTGAGTTTCTTCGACTGGGTTTATCAGGCAACGAGTAATCCACATAAATATGTCTTGGAACAAGAGGTATAAAATGTAATTATAATTTTTTTTCATCGACAGCTACATGGGAAATTTGACAAGTTGAAAAAGGAGCACAACGAAGAAAAGAAAAAGATCGAAGACGATCGTAAGAAATTGGAAGACGAAATAATCGAGTTTAATCGTCGTAAGGTGCAGTATCAACAGATGGGTACGAGTCACCATACTCTTACCTTGGGTAAAAGTAAGAAGAAATAATTGTGCGAAATTATTTGTGATTATGCCAAATTTTTTAATTTTTATATTTTCAATAAACGTGAAGAAGATAAGTCCAAAAATACATTATAGATCTAATTAACAAATTAACCAATGTGTAAGTTCATAATATTTAAGAATAACTTATAACTAATTTTTTATATCGTCGATACCATGAGCTACATAAATATGTAGTATATTTTTGTTTACTTGTAGTGACTAAAGTTTTTAATATTTGATTAAGGAGAAGGATGTGATCGAAAATTATCATTTTTTTGAAGATTATAATTAAACGGCACTTTCGCCTGGCCTCAATATTTTATTAAAAGTGCTAAAATATGTATATTTTTTTGTTAAATTTGGTGCCGTCGTTTGGGGCCGTAAATATTTTCCATTAGCCTGAAAGTATTAGTTCAGTAATTTATTATAGAATAAGTAAATAAATGCATGTGGTAGTAATCTGTTTGTTTTTTACCTGACACGGATCCAGACGTATTAAGAAGTGTTCTAGCGTGTCCCATCCACCTCCAATTCGAACCATCATGTGACAGTTTTTTAATAGCTAAAAAAAAGTTTTAATTAAGGCGCTTTATATGGGCTGGTGTTTTAGTGAGTTATTAATAATAGAGAGCTAAAGATTCACATCACAAAAAAGTTGCGTATTTATGGGAGTTGGAGAACCTGAAAATAATTAAAACAAGCTCATTCCATTTTCTATAATTCAAGAATGGTTGTAATTAGAAGCAAAATTTCAGGCTTTTGAGGAAGTGGTTGACCCTGAAATAATTTGTTGCATGACACGAGAATACTGAGAAGCTCTTTACTTTCTTATTTCCACTATATTTACTACTAAACAATGCATTGTGTGCAGCAATGTACTAAAAGTAAGTAGTATCTTTAAAAAATCAGCTTTTTTTAAGTGTATTGGATAGGTTTAGATTTTAGATCCATGGGTCATTAGAATAAATTGTTAAGTTTTGTAGGAATAGGAAAAAGCTACCATGGATCTAGAACTCGAGCTCCATGGGGTCTACGGTCTAATAAAACTTTATAATCTCGGACATAGACTACAATAATTCTTGAGACCCATAGATCGAACCTCGACCTGTATAACAAACATACTTACACGCACAAATATATTACGCCCCGATATATTGTATCTTGCTTTTCCAATTTTTTTAATTTTAAGTTTCAAGTACTTTTGTATGGGACACCTACAATTCCAATGTAATCGTTGTACCGCTTTTTCTACCATTTTATCCAATTCGTCAAAAGGTAAATCAGTTTCATTGATCATTTTCCTATGATAATATTCGTAAAAGTCTTCCTTTTTGATACTTTTGATAATACGCTTTTCTGTCTGTAAGTTTTCGTTATCGTTTAAACTGTATGGAGGCAGTGACAAGTGCGACGAGCTTTCCAAAAGCATCTCTTGATTTGGAAACGTTTTTACTGATGCGTTATTTTCGGTAATTGATGGGCTTAAATATAGGGATGTTTAAAATCGTAAACTTCAATGACTAATCGTAATTACCTTACGGTACGTAAGCTTTCACAATCGAAACGTGACGGTAAAGATTGGAACTGCCAACTTAATTGAGCGTCGGTTGTATATTGCAACATATTATTTTCCTGTTCAATATCTTTTTCGAGTTGAACCAATCTTGGTGGTTCGATACCATAATGAGTCGATATACGTGCAACTTCCATTAAACAAAGAACGACATTGCGATGTCGAGTGTGAAGAACTAAAATAATGTTTAGTTATTATTGTTGTTATGAATATTTCGTGCACCTGGGGGTACCTAAATCGTCACTTTCGAAAAGTAAGTTTTCGTGTATTCCAAGTGAACGACAAAATTTAATGAAATTTTCCATGTTGTCGCGGGAAAAAAAGCTTCCTGGCATTGCATTTTCAAAATATTTAACATTTATTTTAGGTAAAGGCTGAAATAATCGAGATTTAAAAAATCAGCTTACACCCATCTAAAGGAAGTTGTCGTACTAATAACGACCCATAAAAAAGTGACATTCGCAAATAGGTAAATATAGGTTGTGCTTGTGCATAGTAAAAAGAAAGTAGGTATTATGGTTTTGTGCGAATTACTTTTGTTCGAGTTTCTATGTATCACACAAAAGAGGGTCGGTCCAAGTTTATTCTTTGGATAAACTGGTCTTCAGATAACTATCTTAATTTGGGATCTACTAGATCTACTTTATGGGTTGAAGGGTTCTAAAATGATCCCTTACTTTTTTTGAAAGTCCAGTCGAAATCGCATATTTTGCTTTTGCTTTAATAACTTGCGCCAAATGACACAAAAGGGCGCCATTATCCAACTCTTGAAATATATTTTCTCCATCGAGATAACGAATATCTACAAACGAAAGTTTTAACAAATTTTATAGTACTGGGGGATTCCCTTAAAATAAAATTAAGTTTAGTATAAAATAAACAATTCGTTTCGATAACTTCTTTTATATTTGTACCAGGTACCATGATCTGTTTTCATATTGATTACAATAATAACTCGTCAAATAACACGCAATAGATAACTTGGCTAGTTTTTTAAAGTTTTAAATCGATTTCGGCCAAAACTTAATTTAACTAAATAATTACTAATTATTTATTTTAAATTAATACGAACCTAGAGTTTTATTAATCCATTCGGCTAAATCTTGTTTCACGGAGTCCAACTGATTGTTTTGAGCATTCAAAACTTTCCCAGTATAATTTTCGATATAATTTTCGTCCATATCCGAACGCGATACTTGATATAAAATTGAATTTAAGCCCCAAATATTTTTGGAATTTTTCATTTTTGTACCGTCGTTCCTAAAATAAAGGTACTTTTAAGACTGAAGAGGATTTTTTGAGATTGGAAAAACTTACGATCAAAAGCGAATTAAACAAGTCAAAAGCTTGCAAAATCTGTTATGGGATGCGATCACGAAACTAAACCAGGTTTATTGCGGTTTCGATTTAAAACTCGTGCTAGGTTATTATTCTAATAGAAAAATATCGATGTCAAGCGTAAAGGGTTATTTTGTAAAAAAAGTAGACGTTTGGGGATCTATTGAAAGATAAGGAAAGATCAAATTAATATAAATTGGGTACCTTTTCTACTTATTATCGTTGAGGGGTGATTATTAAATGAGTATCCCAATTCGATGGTACCAATTAACAGTTTATTAAAGCGGTAGATTAGTAGATATAACGGCGCTCGGATAATATTGATATTAATACGTGTTTTTTCTCCGGGGATTCTTTACACTTATAGAATACATCCCGGTCGTATTTTAGGCTCGTTCGCACTCCCGTTTTCTCGAAAAATGGCTTTTCAGGAAGGTTTTGATAGTGGTACATTGCAGTCATAGTTCGGGTCATTAAGCCCTGAAGTGTCTCAAGATACAGGTACTCGGGGTTTAAATGTTCAAAAGTCCACGGGGTCGTTACCCACCCATTATTTTTAGAATCATTTTAACATTTTAGTATTTTACTTCACGCATAGAGCTGTTCTCGAGTTCTCATCCCGACCCTATACAGATGATGAAGTACCTACATACTAGTTTGATGAAACCTGAAATAGTTTTATTTTTTAATATTGATAATAAATACTGATTGTCTAGGCCACTATTGCCGGTTGTATTGAAATTAATATAGTAAAATAGTATTGATAATTTGGGGGTCTCTAAAGACTTCCAGAAAGTGTTTTGAAATCAGATGAACATTAATACTGCATCGATGTCAGATAAATTGTTAAATTGCAGTAAACAAAATAATCTACTTTCCTTTTTCTGATAATTACAACTTTTTAAAAGGCCCTCGTATTTTCAGCAAAGATACAAACCAATTTCCAGAAAACTGCCAATAAATGTCACAGACGTCACGTCACCCAACGTCATCGATGGTCACTGGTCACTTGCTTATGATTAATCCTAATTTAACGCTGGAATTATTTTCCAATTAAACAAATTCGTTAAATAACCTGCAAACATGGCTATGCCCTCGAGAGAATTTTTGTGGGATATCTTCTCCAGGTGAGTTGTCTTAACTTTTTGCCTTGCCTAACTAATTCAAATTGTAAACTTTTAGAGTGGATAAAGATCGTAGCGGTTTTATTTCTTCGGAGGAATTACAAATTGCCTTATCTAATGGAACGTGGAGTCCGTTTAATCCAGAAACTGTGCGGTTAATGATTGGTTCGTTAAACATAACCTTACTTTATGTAAATTAATTTAAAGAACTACTACAGGTATGTTTGATAAGCAGAACCGCGGCGCAGTTAATTTCGACGACTTTGGAGCTTTGTGGAAGTATGTAACCGATTGGCAGAGTTGTTTTAGATCTTTCGATCGCGATAATTCAGGAAATATCGACAAAAATGAGTTAAAAACTGCCCTCACTGCGTTTGGATATCGTTTGAACGATACAATTGTAGATACGCTACTTAGAAAGTTCGATCGACATGGTAGAGGTACAGTTTTGTTCGACGACTTCATACAGTGTTGTATAATTCTATACGTAAGTATTACCTTTTAGAACAAAATTTGTAGTCTAAAAGCTTCTGTATATTTTAGACTTTAACTGCAGCCTTCAGGCAATATGACAGTGACCAGGACGGCGTCATTACCATTCACTACGAACAATTTTTAAGTATGGTTATCAGTTTAAAAATTTAGATATTTTAATGTTTCGATCAACATTTTTATATAACTTATCTATTTTTGTAATTTTATCTGCTATAATCGTCGTTCCATTCCGGGTCGTATCCAATAAAAACCTTCATGTATTAAAAATACTTTAAGTCGAATACACAAGTGTTAGTTTAATAAATTAAAAATATTTCTATTTAAATCGAAAGATTTTATTTAGAAGGTTCCTATGGCTCAACGATATTAATTGGGCAGGGCATATTCACAAATAATTGGAAATAAGTGCTTGTGCAAGTGATGTGCTTAACACAGAGAGATGCTATAGTTTAGAAAAGTGGTTTAAAAATGAATGTACACAACCTAAAATTTTCTGTTTTTGGTAAAAAAATTTAAAGAAAGGCAGGTACTTGTAAACCTCATTTACTCTTTTCTGATTCAGGCACCTAAGGTGGGTTACAGGAAATTAAATTTAACTGTGATTTAACTAATTATGTAACGGTCGACTAAAATACCTATACTTTAACATTGATCGATGTTGAAATAGTATGTCATTTTATCAGTTGTTGCTGTCTATCCCGAACTACGTTAGGTTAAAAGTCAAAACATCTACTTTCAAATACTTTGGAATTTGAAACGTACCTTACACCTTATCTAATAGTTTTGCAGCTGTCCCATGTTTAAAATTTGTTCACACTTTAAGTAGTCTGATTGACATTTAGGTATCGAGACATTCTGGTGTGAACAAAGATAAAACGGTGTATACATGCATGTTAAACACTTTATCTTCATTTGATTGTTAATAGCAAAGTACTGAGAACGCCAACTACGATTTTTTTTAATGACACCATATTAAAAAAAATTATGTTTAGATATGGTAGTTGGCGTTGTCACTGCTTTTCTAAGATGAAGATATAAATTGTATGTTGGGAAAGACACGTTTTTAAACAAATAATTATATTATTAGTTTTGTTTTCTGTGTATTGGCTATTGGCTTTCATTTAAAGAGCCTATCATAAGTGTTTGCCTACCCTGTATAACCTGGACTAGGTATTTTTTATGGACGGATATCATTAGTGAAGGGAAAAACAAACTACAATTAATTTCTATAATAAATAACAATTTCGAGACAAAAACTTTCCGCCTGTCTGCTGTCTCTAGTAAACTCATAGCACGAGTTACTGTGACAGAATTATATGCACCTAAAATCCTCAAAATATGCAGCATATAATATGCCGTTAAATATAGCAGATTATGCGGTATAATTTCCGATATATCTCAAATTTTCCATTAAATAAAGTTTTAGTTTGTAACATACGGACCAAAAAAAGGACATTCTGGTAAGATAATGACGAAATATGCTGATATAGTATGCAATATTAAGGGAAATATGCAATTATATGCTCTATAAAATTTCGTAAAGTTATAATGATTGACTTCATTTCTCCAGTTCTTTTCATTGAACAATCTGCATACCAGCCAACAATTATATGCAATTGCATATAATTCTCAGCCCTACTCAATCATCAATTGTTTGGAAAAAATACTTGAAATGCACCACAAATATCGGTACAAATCGGAATGGAGACCTTTTAATCCATCATTGTTTGAAATGTTAGAACAGAGCCACACCTATAACACTATTATGTGCCAAAGAAAAATGTTTAATTTTCATAAAAAAGCTCGATTAGACTATTGGACTTGAAATTGATAGGGTAAAAAAGGTAATTTTTGTAAAAAGAAAAAAATAAGTACATATAAAAAAATTTTGATACAATTCCTTTATTTGTATAAACTCGTAATGTTTCTGTATTGAAGTTTTCTATGATTATTATAAGAAATTCTAATTAAAACAATTCTATATTACATTTGCACTTTTAATTGGTGGGGAATAAACGAATTACTTATAGGGCTTTAAGAAGAAATAATAAATAAATTATCGGCCAAAACGTACAAAAAAAGGTAATAAAAAAATTTGCTACAATTAATCCACTCCTTTTAATTACGATTCAATAATAAACAAAATTTTTTAGTGTAAAATAAAAAAACAACAATTTTCAAAGTTTTTTTCAAAAGGTAACCTATCATGAATTAACATTATTTGAAGTCTCTGTTATTCACAGCTGTTTATCGTTTGTTACAAACGATCGTTTTTCAAGCACTAAACTTAATCCAATTCAATTTGGATTTCGACATATTACATCAGTTACTGTTATAATTGTCTTGATCGGGTGGCACATGATTGCTTTCGCACGGAGACACATTATTCGACGTACGAAAATCGACAGCGTGAGGAAAAAGTTCTTGACACTTTGTCATAAAATTCTCAATTTCGGAATCGCACGGTCCAAATTCGCCCTTCTTCAGGGATTTCAATATTTCGTTACAAGTCTAAAAAAATAAATGTAGGCGCTGCAAAGAACGACATGTTAAAACTCACCTTTATATTTACGTCTTGATATTTATTGTCAAGATTAGTAACGAGATCGAGCGCTTTACTCTGAAGACTAGCATTTAAATGATACAACATTTTGGCTCCCTCGAGTACGCACTCTAAACTATCACTACGCTCCTCCAAATATTTATTATTTAGTTCTATGGCATTTTTATTTTCGAACAAAGTGACGTTTTCGTGCTCGATAACTTCTTTCACCACCGGGTCTAACGGCTCTTTATTTTGATTTAACGCTTCTAAAAAACGCACTAAACACGAGTGCAGTTTTGGATAGTCGGCATTTAATTTGTTGGCTCTCTTGAGCGATTGCAGCATTAACAAATTTTTTCCTTTTCTATAATAGATTTCGAAAGCCATGAGATGAGTTTCTATCCTATTTTGGGCTAAATTTTGTAATGGTTGCAAGAACTTGATCGCTTGTTCGAGAGGATCGTCGACCTGCGAGACATTAGTGAGGAATTAAAAAATATTATTGCGGAATTAAGGCACTCACCCTCGCCAGCTTTTCAGGTACAAGTTCGTCTAATTGGGGAGCATCCGCTTCCACGTCTCCCTGTTGTTTCGACTTATGATATTGTTCCCTTTTAACTTGAGCTTGAGCGGCCTGCGCATTTTCTTGTTCGGCTTTTCGTTTTGCCTTTCTTTGTTTATTGCGTAACTTTTTCAATTCTGACGGAGCTAGATTTTCTGCAAGGGAAAAACTTAATTTAGAAATAATCTAAGAGGGGTTGCGTAAGAGACGCGCACAAAAAGATTACGTAACTTAAAGAAACAGTCAAATTTTGTTCTCATTAAGCAACTACATATTATAAAATTAAAGAAAAATAAAACGAGCTTTACTAATAATTACGAACAAAATGATAATGTGGAAATAAAATCCCACACCGTGCCTACTCGAATCTCATCCTAAAATTGGAACAAAAGATTTTTCCTGGCAAAATTAAAAATGCAACAATAGATACGAATTTTTAGGATAGACGTAACGAGGCGCGATTAATCAATTTAATATAATAGTCGCGACAACCTTCGAAATACTTTTACTCTCGTTTTAGAACGTGTGTCTCCTATTAAAATAAATTATAAAACAATTTATAATATAAAAATTCGAATCGACGGTCAACCCTCTGTATTGGGCGTTGGCTATAAATGTGAAAGTTGCTTTACATACCCGCGCAACATTGTATTATTGCTTTCAACAACAAAAATTGACCCGTACCTATTCAATTTCGTAATTCCGTAAAAGATATTCGTAACACGAGCTACAATTTTTACCCAAAAATTGCATAAACTCGACAAATTAAAAATACGCGAAAAGTCCACTTGTGTACAGGGCGATCTTCGCAACATGCGTAATAATCTATTATATACATCTATATACAGCGCGTTCGCACAGGTGTAAATGTAACAGACATAAATCATGTTTCTTATTAACGACGTTGTGACTTTTGTGTGGCAAATTAAATGCCGTATTAAAGCCGTGCGACCTTGCATAAGTAATTTCGAGCCCATTGTTTTTAAGATGAAAGGTTGCGTTTTCACTTACAAGCATTTAATATTATATTTCGTACGTAAGTACGTGCATATGGCACCACTAAGAGTAAACGTAATTTCCCATGAGCTACTTTAATTTTGTTTTGCTTATTATTATGATAATAAACGACGTAGAACAATTAGTCTTTAAAAATCAGATTCGATTAGAAAATGAAAAGTGGATAATTAGTAAATTGAAGTTTTAAATTGTAATGGAAAGTCGACTTTCGAACAAATTAAAAACCAAAGTTATTTCGTAAAATTTTGTATTAACTTCGGATCGGGGCGTTAAAATTAACAAAGTTTTACAGAAATCCACCCAATACCTTTTACCATGCTAAGAAATTTTTGGAATTTAGTTTTAGGGCGAACAAAGGCGAATCTGCCAGTCCTCTCGAATGGTTGGATAACGTAGTCTTATTCGATAATAATTTAACTATTGGCGGATAAGACCTTATGGTTGAACAGGAAAGTATTACGGATAATTTTGATTTCTTCCACTTCTACTACCGGTAGCAGTTGGAGATAATTCAATATACGTATTCTATTCCTTACTTCTTACTGAAGAAGTATTTAACTCATCACAGTTCAATAAAGATCATCTAGTTAATCTTAGGACCAACTCACACACCACTTGCCTGCGTTTTTTGTGGTTGACCATTTTGACAGCCGGCAAACCCGACTTCAGTGAGTGGTCCGTGTGAGTACTATTGAGCGTTTCCATATCAATTCATGACAGACCACAAACAACAACCGTTTTGCGTTAGCGGTGTATCCGAGTTAATCTTAATCACGGCACAATAACTCTTTTGATCAAAATCTTACCAATCGCGATTTCGTCCAAGCAGGGAATTTCATCATTTGAAACTTTTTATATTTTTTCAATCTGAACAACTTTTTCAGTCGAGTTCCCAAGTGTCTTGCCATATTTAGGTTTTTTTTGTCCACCTATTATTGCTTTAATTTTCAAAAAACTGTGAAATTCCGAGATTCTAACATTTCTGGTCAACTCAATCCTGGGGCACAATCAATGTACACCGGTAAAAACGTGACATCCTTTCAGCACGTGTTTCAAGTCACTACTCGACACTTGGAGTACATCGCAAAATTAATGAATGGAAATAATTTATTTAGAAATTAAACTTTTGTAATTACCAAGTACCTACACTTTTTGCTGCCTACAATAAAAAAGAAAATATACCAACGCATTCTCTCAACTACACCCTAAAATTATAGTCTAAATATGTGTAACTCGTCATCATTTCCGAACGAAAGAATTTCCATGAATTATTAACAACATTTGAGCAAACAAAACGTCACGAATAATGTCGAAAATTAAGATACTCGTAAAAACAAAAACTTCAAAATTCCCAAAACTGCGACAAGTAAAAAACTGGGGAAAAGCCTTTTAAGGAATTCCCCCTCGGTGTCCTTGTGGAAACGAGCTACTAATCTAATACTCACCTATATCTTAATTAAATTTGACCGAGCAAACAAACGTTAAATTTAATTGTAATATCCCCCACCTAGTCGACAATTTTGATTCTTTTACTAACCGGCAAGAAGAAATGAAATCGGTGCTACTAACAAGTAACAACACAAAGCACTTGCTATACGAATGAGTTAAAAGTGTTCACACGTTCTTTAGTGCAATATAGTTATAAGATAGAAAACATGTGAGAAAGTGTCATGTTATGTGATTATAAAAATAAGTGTAATTTATAAAGAAATAGTGCGACCACCTATGGAATAGTTTTTTTACTTAAAACCAGGAAGATTTTTTCAAATCTTCACAAACGTAAGAAATATTTTTTGTATCAAAATTTACGAATAATATTTAAATACCGTAATAATTATCGGTTCACCTTAGCCGGGCAAAAGTAACGTTAGTAGCCAGGAAATTGATCACCTATCGACAATCACACGTCGACGAAATTACCATTAGCAAACTTTCGAAAAACTTTTAGAAAAAATTTATGGCGTACATTTTTACTGCACTCGGATCCAATTATTACTTACATATTTAAATATTGCAAAAATAACTAAAGTACACGAGGAGCTTCGATAGATTTCAAATAGAGCGCGAAAGTATTAAAATATCAATTTTGAATCGAATTTCGCAAAATAAAAAACTGAAAATAAGTTACGCTTTTATGAGTAATGTCGTTCGAGTCAAAACTAGGATAATCCTTGAATTAAATTAGTACTGTTACTTGACATTCAATTGTTCTTTTCCAAGTCTTATTTACTCAATAAGCAAAAATTTGTACACGGAACACTTATTGTTGTGCTGTAAACATTAAAAATAATGAATAATTGTTGCAACTTTTTTTGCTAATTAGAAGAAAATGCGATCTGATTAGTAGATAAAATTGTTCTTCTCCACATTATTGTTTAGAATAATTTTGCTAAAACTCAGTTTTTAAAGCCAACTCTTTCGCAATGACCATTTTTTGCGTTTCTGCGATTTATTATGTTCCAACATAACCCCTATAGTTCTCGTGCTCATAGAACACTCGGTATACTGTGGTGTTTCTAAACCTAAATTAAATTTAAAATTACGCCGAAACGAAATTTTCCTTATATCGAATCTACCGAACTGTAATGCTCGACTTGTAATAACTTCTACCTGAGCTCTTCGTGCCGCATCGAGGTTTTCTGAACACGTAATTATTACTAATAATAATAAACAATGTGGCCGGAATTTTGAAATTACTATTTGAATTTCGAAATGGTAGGCAAAGTGACCACTTATGCACGTCATTAGATATTTTTTGCTCGCTCTGTGTCTAAAAATGATAAAAGACAAAAACCTACGTTTATATTTCGCGCTCATTGACGGGATTTAAAAAATTTGCCCCATTCCATTAGAAAATCACGACGAAACGACATACCTATATATTTTCCTAAATCGAGTGCTCTACTACAGAATATAATCGATCGATTTAATGAGGTTCCCCTGTAAATTTCCGGCAAAAGTACGAGAGAAAAGATTATTGACATTGTGCTTCGTTCAATTACTTATAAAAAGAATTAATCGATAACTTTTATAAAGTAATTGGAAAAAAATTACTTTCATTGTTAATACTTATCGATCAATTTAAAAAGAGAATGTTATTATAATAGAAGTTAGATTAAAAGAGAAAACGTGTAAAAAATAACAATTATTACACTAATTTTGTTCGATAAAATCCATATTAGGTTGAATCAATTTTTGGTGGTGCGCGCGCGACACGCCATTGGCATTTAATAAATTACGAATTATATGCAAATTAAGTTCGATCATAATCGGGTCATAGTAAATCGTACAAAAAATGCAACAATAATCAAAGAAAGTGTAGTTAATTACATTTCTTAGCGCAATTACGCCAATTTGCTTAAAATTTCATATTAAAATAATAATAATACGTATAATTAAATAAAATTACTAAATTCGTACGATGCGGATACGATTTTCGTTATTGCGCCCGCGGACAAACGCGTGCATGAATCAAATAAATTAACGAGAAAAAAATTATAAAGGTAACAAGTTACAACGTAACTGTAACAAAATGAATGAAATAAACATGCCTTTAGGCCAACATTCCATTTAGTCGAATAATCTCATTCAAGTATAAAATGTATAGAAAGTCCAAGTACCCAATTTACATTTCCTAAATATCTTTATTTTGTATTTGTAAACAATTTTGACACAAAATCTTACTTTACAAATTCCACCTTTTGTACCAAATTACCATAATACAATAAGCATCGAACGAGTTAATGAACTGTCCAACTGTCCATGCCTCTATATACGATTTCTCTCAATGCCCATTTAAAGTCACTCGGAACGAGCTTCAACTCAACGACAATAAATTGTCAATTCCCAATTTCCAATACTAGCCCAAACTCGAGCCTTTTAAAAGTACACCGAGCTTTTTCTTCACCTTCGAACTTTTACGTTACAAAATATACGAATAGCTAAAAGCGAAACGATAATTAAAAGTTAGTTTGCGCAATATTAATTATTTATGTCATGATTAATGTCTGCAAGTAGAAAAAATAACCCAATTATTTTTTGAAAAAATAAAAAGAGCAATGTCATAAACTAGTGAAAACCTTTCGGGTGAACAGGGTGTGGACCCGCCATAATTAATGAGGTTCTTTACTTCGGACATTGTTTTTAAATGACACCTGTTGTGAGAAATTTAATATGTAGGAAATACAACGCCAACTTACGTAACCAATGCCCCACAACGCTACTTAAAATTTTGGCTAAAATTACCGATCCAATCTTGAATATCTCCTCGATGACGAAAGATTTTACAAGTGTCCGCCATATTGGTATAATATGATTTGGAAGTTTTTGTGAACATCACCATCCCTTGATAGCTGCTCAGCAGGTGCTCAGTCCTATTTTTAAAACCCGTAATTATTCAGTTTTCTATCGTATCATATCAACTTGCAATATTTTTGTAGATATTTTCTACATCGTAATACTTTTTCAATTTTTGTCTTAAGAATCCTTTATTTGTAAAAACATTCCAATTTGCCGAACCTCTTCTCCACGAATCGCAAAAACAAATTCCCAAAAACCTAATACGCAACCGCTTCAAATCGAATTTTTAAATTAAATATCAAAGAGGACCTTTTAACCACCGAAATCAGTTCCGTAAGTTTATTATAGCAAAATATACAAAATAGTCTTGAGACAGTTCGAGATCTTTCAATTTTTATTAAAACTAGGCTCCGCGCTGAAAAGCTCTAGTTAAAGATTAGCTACCGCGAAAATTTGGATTAATATTAAATTGCCACGGGTGTAGGTAATAATTTCAGTGGGTAGTAGTCTCGTAAGAAGCGCTTTTGGACTCACGTTCATCCTCTTTGGTTACAATTTTTCAAAACTGTTTTCGGTCTTCAAAGTTTTTAGTTTTGACAACTTCCAGCTTGGGTTTTTAACGAGGAAGAAATTTCTACCCAAATTAAACATTGACACGAGTAAAGACAAAAAAAAACTTTTTTTACTTGCAAACACGTGGTACACGATACACGCATCTTAGAACACGTTATATTCGAGTAACCCGAGAAAAGCGATAATTGTAAACAATTAACAACTTTCGCCAGTTTATTTTTGGTTAATTACACCGTGAATGTCATTCTTAGACCACCACGCTCCGGTCTCATTACCAAGTTACCATTGTTTCCCATAAAGTGCCACTAAAATCGCTTCATTAGAAATTATACCGTAGGCTTCAATGCTATCGTCCCATAAGTTTGCACTTTGCTGTTAAAAATTTGCATCGAAAACGCTTAAAGTTCATTAAAAACAAGTATAACTTAATTAAGTCCAAACGATTTAGCAATAATATTAAAAGCGAGTGCCATTAAATAGTAAAAATATTAATTTCTTAAGGTCAATTATTACAATATATGTTCCGTTTAACAAACAATCTAGATTTTGACCGTACAATTTAAACAACCTGTCAAACACTACTTTCACTTATAAATAGGAATTTGAATAGTTTTAAATCGACGATTTTCGTTAAGACGAATTTAATAGCTACGCTAGGAGACAATCAGTTTCGATCGGTCGGGTTTTGCTCTATAAGTAAATAATAAATAAATCGGCAAGCACGTAAATTAATGTGTAAAGTAGAGAAAGTGAATTGTTTATAAAAATTTGTATCTAGTTGTAAAACGCACTTCTGTTTTGTATGGACACCTTTTACTAGTTTCCAAGTTGAAGGAATTGTGGAGAGCGAAAACGACGATTAATTTAAATCCAATTTGTCGCGTCCCTCGTTGTTTCTAAATGATGCTAATTTTCGTCTCGAGATAAACTAATTTTTCTAACGAGCACCGAATGAAAATTCCTCGTAGTCGAAGTACGTTAATGTGAAATTTTCTTACAAACAAACAATAATTAAGGTCGTTCCGATTCAAATAAATATTTAAACAGCCTTCTAGGAACGTTATTATACGTATTAAGTTATAATTAACATATCTATGGTTACTAAATATTGTTATATTTTTTAAAAATTTTCCCAATATTAAATACAAAAATTACACAATCGAGATAATGCAATTACCAAAGGAACTGCACGCGGAAGGGCCTTGAAAAAAAATCGAGTAATCGAAAGCTCTAATTGAAACAAATAATATTAAATACAGTAGGTGTAGGTCAGATTTAAACAATCGAAAAAAAAATAACAAAAGTAATTAGACCCGTGCGAATTAGTTGCATTTTTGAACGCTAATACGGGGTGGGGTGGTACTTTCTACTAAGTAAAGTAAAACAAAAATTAAACTACCTTCCTGCAAGCCAAATTCGAACTCGATCAATCACCCTTTAGCTCAAATTCAAAACGGTATCGAAGGTAATTAAGTGGTTCCCTTAAGGTATTTAATACAAGTAGGCGAGTCTATACAATGTTTAGAGCCACGGGGTAATATGTGCAAAATTTGATTCTAACCGCAATAAAAATTGTTGGCGCACGTATTTTATTATTAACACGCCCTAATTTTTACAACATTCTATAAAATCGAACTACATAATATTTACAATAAGAAATATTTTTAATTATTATTGTGATCAAAATGCTAATTTAAAATAACAAACATAGTGGTAGGTACATGATGTAAGCATAAATTGGAAATAATAAGCAACGCGAAGAAACCATGTTCACCGTGTGTAAAAAAAATATAAAATTAGGTAACAAAAGGCAATTCCTCTTGTGCTTTAGTTTCTACTCAATTACCAATATTGTTTTTAAAACGAAACATTTCCGCGTTCTTTGTTGCCGCCGATGCATATATTTATAATTTCAATTCTCCACATACCAATATTTGCTATTCTATTATACTGCCGACGTTCGTGACAACCCAACAATCCACTTTTTCAAATTACAAGGTTTTTTCAAAAGCAGCCTCTTAAGCTCAAAGGTAACATTAATTGACAGTCATCATATCACTTTACTTCTGAAGAAATACATTAAAACGCCCTTGATTTTTTCGCTTATAATTTGATAATTACATTATTACTTCAATAAACTTAAACGTTATTAAAATTAACGAAACGATGTCACGAGAACGATGTCACTCACGTTGTAAAAAGCTAAAATGATCATAATTTGTGGCATTTCTAACTAACTCCATTACTTCGACTAGGTGGCGCAAAACTGCAAAAGGATTTTTGGCTTTTGAACGTCGATTCCATCGACGGCACTACTAACACGATGCCTTATTTATGCTACAAGGTACAAAACTTTAGCCCGAATCGGGTCAAAATTACGGCTGAACGTGCCCTCCGAAGCACAGAGGACACTCTTGTATCATTCATAATTCTAAGTTTCCGTTCCAGGCTTTTCGGTTAGGTTTACCTCTATTAGCCGAACATCTTCAAAAAGGTGGCATTACTTATGTAACTATTGCTCATCGAGAACCAAAACCATCTATCAAACACGTATATTGTCTATAATTACAGTAATTTACCTTAAAAAAGATTATAATCAGATATCCAACACTTTTTTATTTAAATCCCACTTCCGCGAGCTAATCAGAGTGCGTTAAACAGACAAATTGACTAATTATTAATAACTCGATTAAGTAATTGGAGATTATTAAATAATAGGTAGTATAATTCGTGATCTAGTTTTTGTAATATGCTCGCGTACGTTTACCACCCATACAAAAATTTGCTCACATATTTACTCCGTATCGATACTTGGCTTTTACTTTCTTAAATTTATGCTTGGCTGAAATTTAACGTTTTAAATAAGTTATAAAGTAATATAAAAGATCATAAACCGATTCGGACGATCATTAATAATTATTAGCATTGCATAACTATACATTTATTTCCCTTCCAGTAGACCTAACTATATTTATTGTAAACCATTTATCAAAGCACGCGTGCCAAATAATGTCTTGTGCGCCAACAAGCCACGATACCGAACCGAGGCTTTTCTGTTTGTAAATTGCGCAATTTAATTTCGTTTCGATTAAAATTAATCGAATCATGCAAAGGTGTAACATGACCTAGCTCAAATTTATTTAGAACTACCGATTGAAACAGATTTAGTTTTTGAGCGACTACGCCCCTGTCAAATAAATAACGGTCGGTTCGATAGGCGAAGAAATATTTGAGCTAATTTGTGACCTCCAAAAATTACGTTTAATTATACAATAAACTAATATTAATATTTTAGTTTCGTTATTCTATTTATGCTAGTAGATCGCGATGTCAGAATCAAGGATATAATTGTTTCAAATGTGTAAAATGTCCCGAAGGTAACGAAAGCACAAGTGAACTATGTAATTAAGAAAAGAATGCAATGTCAAAAGTACGGTTACAAAAATTGCATATGGTATTAATATAGGTATCTAGTATCAGGTAGATGCCATTTTGCCATTGCCGACGAGATTCGCGACCAACTTTAATTCGTTAAAACTGTGCAGTCACAGAAAAATTTATTGAGTGCTAATTTTCTTCTCTTCATGGTAAGTTCTGCAGAGAATGTCATAAAAATCGAGAACACCGAAACTATAAACACCCCATAAGTAATTTAAAAAAATTGCATTGTAAAGATTGTGGACTGGGCTATAAGTAGTATTCGCCAAACAACCTATACTGGCCAATAATTATTTCTTCGGCTGTACGTAGTTTAGCCCACACCTACCCATAAGTTAATTATTAGTTACTCTATGGATAAACCTTCGATTCTAAATTAATACCTACTGTAGGAACTCAATCGACGAGTTAAAAAGCGGTGAACCATAAGATCGTCAACGATTTCAAAATTGGCACACCGGACGTGTACGCCACAGTCAGGGTACAATTAAGTTAAACATTGAAAGGAAGCCTTTAAGTACAAATTGAGTAAAAAATATGAAAATGAACTTTTAACAGACGTGTCCTTAATAACAATTAAGAAAGATATCTATCCACGTAGCCAATGAAAATTTTCTGGAATAGAGAGATACATACGGAACAGCTAGTAGGAAGAACTGACAAAACTTGAAGCGCACGTCTTTCCTAGCTAGCTTGTGACCAAAAAACGACCAAAAGCAATAATAATAATATTTGGTTATTACATCATCAATCAGGTTTTTCGTCAGAACGAGGTCACCAACTGGAAGTAATTTCTGTGCACGTCGGCCGCTTGGGTCTATCATATTCCTGTGCATTTTCAATTTTACGAAATTACCGATGTCGGAGTTTCGGACCCTGTTTCCACCCACTTACTTTCATTTCTTGCGACGAAGATGGATTAGTCTGTTGTAGTGCTGTCTGCTACGTGTTTAGTGTCCCATAGTCGACGATGACTTTATAGCAATTTTTGCCCCATTCCATTAGAAACCCATAGCAGTATTCTCAAACAGTATCATATCGGTAGTTAACTGCGAGTCTGTGGCCGATCTGGTGAAATGACAACGAAACCACATACTTACAATCAATTTGATTAAATAGTAACAATTGTGAAAGTTGCAACATTTCATTTACGCTAATTATTTAAAAATTTGTATCACCGCAAACGTATATAAGATTAAACTGTACTTATTTGTGCAGCTTTCAAGTAGTTTAATGAACTTTCGATAATGCAAAACGATTTACTTTTGTTGCTAAATTTCATTTCGTTTGTGCTCGCAAACAATTTTCGAAAATGCCTCCAAAATCTTGGCAAATAAGAAAAGAATAAAAACGAATAATAACGTCAGTATTAACAAAAGCGAGTGAATGGGTTTCAGTTCAAAAAGTAGGTACTCCACCCACGTAATTCAACCTTGATATATTACTTAAAACACGAATGCTCGAGTAACTTTTGACCCTTTTCTTTCCAATTTTTTAGTCGTACGATTGTGTGGAAATGGTTGCAATTATATGCACTTGCAGAACACATTTAGGCGTGGCAGGAACAAAATGCAACATAAATGTATATATCACTCGAAAAATCCGAGGCAAGGCTATACAATAATTATTAATTATATTTTGCTCTATATTCGTGCACAACCACTTATTACAGAGTTACAGCGCGTAACGATTTAAAGCGAAAGTTTTTTTCATCTAAAATAAGAGAAAACGATCTTTCAATTAAATGTTCGCGAATCTAACATCTCACTAATTGCTTTTAATACTTCCAGATGCCTTGGATATGGATAATTTGGCTCGCGTCATTATGCACGATCACATCGGGCATTCAACACGATCGTTCAAGTACGAACGTTCGAGATAAAGTTAGTTTGGACAATTTTCCTTTAGATCTCATGGCCGAAAGTTCGAGTAACCCTAAAAGAAGTAAAACGGACGAAGATCGAAAGACGCTCTCGCACCAAGTAGCAGACGGAAAATACGGTTTACTCCAAACGGAGTTTTTTAAAAATCCGATCAAGAGACCGGGGGTCTTAAGTTACGACAACAATTTGGAAGTGCCTAAAGACACCTCTAAGAATTACGGCGGATTAAACGAAAGCGAAATATGGTTAGCGGAAAATCATCTACTCGTCCTCAGGGGCGGCGTTTATCCGGTGGCAGAAGCTTTTCCGGAATATTCCAAACCGCTTTGGCCTCCCATCGACGATTACAACGCACCGAGACGTCAGGTGAAAATACCAAAAAATCCCAAGGTACCGCCGCCCTTTCCTGTCCAGTTCGTCGATAACGGGCCACTCCAAATTGTTGGAACAAACTTTACAAGAACGCTTAACGATTCGTTCAAATCGCCGTCATTTGCCATATCGCCCTTGGACGGTTATCCAGAAGGTCCCACGTATCTCCCACCTCAATATCCAAATACGTCCAACTCTACTCCCGGGGAAGCTCCGATCCCAGCTCCTCCTTACCCTCCCGCATTTCAAGGAGGCTTTACGCCAGGAAATGGAATACCACAGTTACCCATTTCCGTAAACGGCGGAGTACCACCTTACTTCGAATCTTTACCACCCGGCTCAGTTTTTCTACCGGCGCCGAACAATACGACGGAGCAGTACGACGAAGACGACTTATCCATTTATTATCCACCCCCTTACAGTTTCTATTATCCACGAGACAACTCCACACAAATTCCACCGGGCCCGTTGGTACCGGGAATAGTACTTCCACCTCCACCCGACTTTTTTGGAACGTTTCCGACTTCTACTTTAGCTACGACAAAACCGTACCGAACTACAACTACGACACCATTACCGACCACGACTCCAAGTCCCAAACCATCCACGACTAAACCGCTAGTAACAAGAACTAGGCCCAGTTATCAACATACCACTCCGCCTACATTTAACTCTGCGAAAATTCCTCAACATTCACAACGTAACAAGACCGTAAGCGTCACGATTCTAAGACCGGTGAAGCCTACAAAAGCACCCCCAATTTATATCTACGAGAACGATATTCCAAATAAACCGTTTAAAGAGTACGGTCCACCACCGACGTCACGTTTCAACAACAAACTAAGCGTCACCACAACGAGAGTGCCATTGAGAGCTTACTTTACGACGCCGAGTGACGAAATCGATACTAATCTAGTCAAACGATTACCCGAAAAGCTAACTAGGCAAAAACTCAAGCCAAAACCTCAAAATCAAATTTATTATTACGAAGATACCGAATTGAGCAACGCAATAACGCCTTATCCGACGGTTAGGCAAAAACAATATTTCAATTCGACCAGTACTTATTTTCCGAAAGACGAAAATTACGACCCGTACGTGCAAACGCGGTTACAACCACAATATTTTTACGTTCCAAACAAACCGTACATAACTCAAAGACCTCAATATCGAATAATTCGGCCGACTTATCGACCCGATAATTTTAAATCTCATTTGATCAATCTGCAAGAACAAATTCAAGCTTATCAAAGGCCGCCCAACAAACAACGACCGAGTATTTTTGCGCTTCATAATTCTAACAAAAATATACCCGATCAACGAGAGACCGTATTTTCCTCAAACGACCAAAACAACAATGTGCCATCTCCAAAACCTGTTTATCAATACAGTTTCGAAGTCGCAAATTATCGAGAGCAGCATGCAAAGTTACAAAACCAACAAGAGAGGGACGAACAAAATAAGTATCATATTCTGCCTCCACAATACACGGTGCAAATCGAACCGGCGATCGAAGTAACTACACAAAAACCTTTAAGATACCCAACTAGCTATCAAGAAAGTCCCGACAGATCGCCCAAGTATTACAATAATGGGGTTAGAAATTACAATTACCCAAGTCGCCCTCAAGTGGTCACGACACATCCGATAAATGAGGATACGTATACTGTTACACCAAATCCTGTCTATCAGCCTTATTACACTAAACAAGAAGATACGTATTACGACGATATAACCAAGAAATATTTTACGACTTTCGGGAAAAAGATTCCGGTATCGACAACTGCTATACCAAGTGCAAATAAACCAGAACCTCAACCTGTATTTGTTCCTCCTAATCCAAACGTAAGGATAAGGAATAGGCCGAGCTACACGCACACGCCTCAAGTTTCGTTAATTAATTATGCCAATCCAATCGGAGGCGGTTATATTCAGCAAACATATCCTCAACAAGACCCTAAACCACAACAACCACCTACGTATCAAGAGGTGAACGAAAATTATAGACCTAAAAATTATAGACAAAGAATACCTCAACAATTAGAAGCAATTAGAGCTATCGGTCTACCTCCGCGAGATCCAAATAACGAAAAACCAGGATCGTTTATTTCGTACGAATTACCGGGTGACGATGGTGCTCATTTTTACTTCCTAACACCTCAATTGACACAAAATAACGAAAGGAGAGGAGGAATTACCTATTACTATGCACAACCGGCTACAAATCAAGATTCAAGACGGACGAGAGGATATTAAAGTGTGATAAAATTTAAGATTTTTAAGTGTTTATCAGGAAAATAGCTACACAGACGATTTGGACCTATCGAATAATTTGTTTTAGTGGGCTCGTTAGTTTGTTTTGTTCGTTAGGTCTGGATTAAATAGTGTAGCTTTTGTTCTCTATGATAGAACAACTTGTAGAATTTTCAACAAACGCGTACAAGTTGATGCGGACAAACGTACATAATTTGGAATTTCTTATTATTGGGTTCCATTTAAAGAAAAAGTTTGATAGTCCTAGAGCTCAATAATAATACCAAATTAGTTTTAAAAATAAAATTTTGTACTTGATGAGATCTACATTAGAAAGTGTAGCAATTGTATTGCTCAAAACTCTTTAAATTAAATGTCTCTATGAGATACGTATTTGAGATATATTAAGTATGTGATATAATAATTGATTTTTAAAAGCTTATAAGCCAATTAAACATAAGCTACTGTATGTGAAAACAATTATAAACATATTTAGGTACTTAATTTAATAAATAAAAATTTTAAACCAACTGCATAAATTGAAGAATTTACTTCGAAATAGTTTTCATTTTTATTTTCCATCTTCCACATTTGAATATTTATATTTAATTTCGAAGAAATTGCACCACAAGCCGCAACATGTTTGTTCTATTTTAAGTATGTTGTGTGGCTCATTTTTATGGAACTTTTGAACCCAAAATTGGATTCATGGTGTAATTTGTTTATCGTAAAATCTTATAGTTTGGGTTACCTACTCTAAGTAGTAATTTAAATTGTATACAGGGTGTTTCTAAATTGCAGGAAACAAATACAAGAGCTTATTCTACACCAAAAAATAATAAAATAAATCCAAATACCTATACGTTCTAAAATCATTCATTTCAAAGATATCCTTAATTTTATTGATTTAGTAGGCTAGTTTTGTTTCTAGGAATTGTTTGTTTTTTACTTACAACTGTTGGAATTAATAAAACTTAACAAAAATCAGGCGGTTAGTGACTATTAGTGCTAAGTTCCTAAATTTTCAAAACTACAGGCTAATATGGAGACACAACCAATTTCTTGTTTACAGAGATTCAACAGACTATCAAGTTTTTAAGTTCAATTATCCAACAGTGTTGCGAGTAAAAACAAACAAATACACAAAACACCAGCCTACTAAAGCATAAAAATTAAAAATAAGAATTGCTATCTTTGAAATGAACGATTTTAGGACCTATCTTTAGATTTATTGTCCTATTTTTTGCTGTAGAATAATGCTCTTATATTTGTTCGCCGCAATCTAGGTCATATTGAAAAAATGGTACTCATTATTAACATTAATAAACGACTTACCCATATTTAACTCTTGCTCGGTATTTTCATCCTTAAGCGGTTCGTCAAATAAATGTAAGTAAACTTCGATAGCGCAACGAGCCGCTTTAAAATAAAACGGATGTCCACGCAAGAGATCTTCTAATCTCAACAGTCCCACATACGAACGTAAAGTCATTTTTCGCATACAATATGTGTGAAAATCAAATTGGTCTTCAATTATCTCAGAAAAGTGCTGTAACAATAAATTCAAGTAAATTTGTTCAAAATGAAATAAACACAAATACCCTATCGACTTCGTGGCATTTTTTGAGCGATTCACCATATTTTCCTAATCTTTGGTAAGCTAAAGCGCATTCGGTTTGAAACCACATACATTGCATTTCATTCAAGTTTTCCATCGCCGAAACGCCTTCACGGGTAAATTTAGCACAAATTTCTTCCGCTTGTTTGACACGATTTGCTCTTAACATATATTTAGAACATTTGGAATTGATGTACCTATCGGCCGTGTCCAACGATTGAGCTTCGTCTAACCATTTACACGCTTCGTAAGGATCACCGGCATGCTACAATCGAAATTATAAATTTTTCGTTTAAATTTCATTTTAAATAAACGTTACCTTGTATATTCGACCCTTAGTGACAAAAAGTTCGATTAATGTAGGAGTATGTTCGATAGCGGAGTCAATGTAACTCAAAGCCTTCTCTGTTTGTTCTAAATAATCGTAATGTTGCGCAAGAAAATAATATACCCAAAGTAAACACGACGCAGGTTCCTTGGGTCCATTATTAACTTCACTCTCAGAAAATTTCCCGATTTTCTTTAAGGCCTCTGTGTATTGTATTAAAAGTTCTTCTACAATTTCGACTTTTCGTTTGTCGATATAAACCGATCTTAAATCGACAAAAAGAGGCGGAACGCCTTTTCTTAGCCCTTGTCTCAAATATTTATCGACTAACGATTTAAATTGCTCTTCCTTAGCACAGTTTAATGGCAATCTTTTAGGTGGGTTTGACCTCGGATATTTATCCGACAAATTAGTGTAGAAATGAACGATATCTTCGGGGTTCCTTAATTCTCTCGCTTGAATCAATTTGTTATAGTAAGTCGTATTTTCGGGATTCCTTCCGACCAAATTTTCAAAATATCGAGAGGCTTTTTCAAATTGTTTCAGTTCTAAATTTAATTCCCCTAATATTTCAGTAAGTGTTAATTTATCTAATATTTGATCCTGGCAGTTTTCAAGATGATTTAATGCTCTCTTCAAATCGCCCGATTCGGATATTACCAAATTTTGATATAAAAGCAACTCGCTGTGTTCATAGTCGTAATTGCTCCCTTTCTGAAAAATATATATTTTTTAAGTTCATGTTTTTACGGGTACTCGCCCTAAATACTATGTTATTTTCCGGTCAAAACAAAAGCGCTTTAGTAAATTACAATAAAATTGGTTTTGTGAAAATTAATTAAGGACGTTAAATACATTTTGAACAGAAATAAAAGTTCGATACCCCCAATTCAACAAAAACACTTGCTCAAATAGTTCTCTATATCATAAAATTCGTAATTTATTTACACAATTTTAATTACTAAACGATATCAATGTAGCAAATTGATAAAAATGTTTTGTGGCAATTGCTATTTTAGGAAAAAGCTGTTTAGTTGTAGATAACTCGAGATAAAAACATCTCGCCCTTAGCCTGTTAATTAACTAAGAAGTAGGTATTTACCTGCTGCTGATCTAGGAACGTTTCTAAAATACTCAGTGCACTTTTATAGTCTCCTAGCAAATGAAAAGACATTGCATATCCGATCCAAGAAGCTCTCTGAGTCGGTCTTAACATGAGCAACTGATACCTGGTATCCTACGATTAAAAATTGTTAAAGCCGACGGCCAACTCACAATTGTTATTTAAAAACGTACTCGATATCCTTCCAAATCTCTCATTTGTATTTGCAACAAAGATAAGTCACGTAATATTTGAATATTGTCCTTTTCCCATTTAAGAGCATTGCGATAACACTTGATTGCTTCGTCATATTTTTTATCCGATCTTTGTAAAAGACCGTAAACGTGCCAACAAACGTGAGATCTCAAATCGTTTCTCAAACCTTTTCGGACATATTCGTACGCTTCATCTTTGCGCCCTAAGCAGTTCAGAGTTAATCCTTTCATAGCCAGAGTTTCTGAAAAGAACACTTTTAGAAAAGGTGAACGAAATTTGAAGCATTCCACTTACCCCCATGTTCGGTAAATTTGGTATTCGATAAAATTTGCTTGGCAAATTTTAGTCCGTTTTTGTATTGCTTTTGTTCGTAACATTTCTAGAAGAGAAAGACAAAATTAACGTCCAAGCACCTCCAAGACAAACATAACCTAACAAATTTTTTCAAAAACAAATCGCGTTATTACCTAATCATTATCGAATCTAAATTTAAGCGACCGATTATTATATTGTACGCGTAATAATTATAAATAGCAAAAATCGTTTAGATGTAAGAAAAGAAGACTTATGAAGACAAAATTACTACTTCAAATACACTTACTAAAATTCGTTTAAATAAGGCATTTTCCTTTGGTGGCAAAGGATTACTTGATGGCATTTTTTAAAAATTAGCAACACAATTCGTTAACCGGTAAAATTAAATGTACTAAAGATAATAAGGTTGAACCTCGTGGCCCCAAACCTCCTCTAAAGTCGATTTTGGTCACGTGACGCTTGTCATCAATTATTCAACTTGGTCGGTAAGGCAGATATCTCGGATATCGGGTACCCTATATTTTCGAACTGAAAAATGTAATTAAATATTTTAGCGCACAGTAATTAAAAACTTATTATTTATACAACAATATAATAAATATTTATGAATCTAAATTAACTTGTCATCAAATGCGACGAAATTTAATCATAAACACTAAAGCAGTGGCGTAGTACACGCAGGTGCATGTGCGTTTGTACAAATTACAAATTAATTGCTTACTGTTTATTTTTGAGTGTGGATGTTCAAATGGTTAAAAGTATGGTAAATCGTAATGCACACTTTTACAGAAACGTTAATTCAAAATAGCATTTAGTTAAAATTATATTGCGCGCCCGTGACAACTGTAGAACTGCGCTTGGCTGTCACTTTGACAGCACTTTGACAGTTTTCAGTTCTGCTTCTGCACCAAAAAACATAACCTACGTTAATCGATGCGTATGTATTTTACTTTTAACGTGTGGATTAATTAATCCTATTAATATATTATTATAAATATCTTTTTTAAGTTACAGTCACTCAAGAACTCGAGCGCTACTATAAAACATAACCTTAAAATTCTATAAAATAAAAATTAATATGAATCCATACAAAATGAACCCGTAATTAATTTATTAATTACTGAAATGCAATTATGATGTTAATTGTATGTGTACCTGTGTCACGTGATAATAACGAATAAAGTTCATGTAGTGCACATTATAGTGGATATACTAAAAATAGCGTGGTCGTATCATCAAGGTTTGTGGTTACAGTTTTTAATATTTGTTTTTGAGTTACATTTTATTTTTATTTTGTAGATTCTTCGAGTGATTAATTGAAAGAAGTAATAAGCTTGTGTTTTACTTTAAGACGAAATGCACGGAATTAACTTTTATGCACTATTAATAATTTATCACGAAAATGGTATTGAACTTTTTATTTAGTTTCGAACTTTGAACACCTTTTTTCCTTCAAGATTACTGACTTACATAATTTAATTTCGCGAACGTATATTTAATTAGAACCACTTTAATTGCCACTAATAGTTTAATCAATTTAGGGAAGTTAATTGTTTTGTACTATGTATGTTAATTTGTATTAATGATTTTTGGAGTTAAAGTTTTTTGTGCTTGCCTATTTTTAATATTGTGTAAGTAGCTAATTTGATAAACTCGTAATTTAACAAATTAAATTACTCGTTTGTTTTTATCGTATTACATAGTAATTTAGTATTTTCTCACAACCGATTAATATTTTTATCATTAACATACTATGTTTAAAAACTGCTACGACATATTTAAATGCAGGAAATTTGAAGAATGTCATACAATTGTTTTATTTATTCAAAACACGTTCAATTGTTTTAATTTGCCTAATTTAAAATTGACAGTTGGGAACGATCATTGCTAGCCGCCAGTATTTAGGCTACCTATATAAATTTTGATTAGTTGTACCGACTTACAGTTCAAAACTGGTACCTATTGTTAATTTACTTTTATACATTTATTTAGTTTTAGAATAGAATTCTTCGTAAGAATTTTCCTCGACTCTTGAAAATCGTTTTAGTACGTATTTTGTTTCATATTCTTATAACCCATGGGAAAAATTTGTGAGCCAGTTAGTCATCACCTCACGAAAGTATTCTAATACGATTACTTGCTCGAATTTTAATACTCTTTTATTGTTACAGTTATTGTTGTAAATGAGAATGGAAGATGAAGACGAGTTCTTTGATACAGCATCTCTTCGTTCTTACGCATCTGTAGCAAAAAGAAGGAATAGCGATAAAAGTTATTTAAGCTTATCTAGAAATACGATATATCACTCTGCCGTAGATTTAGAAATGGAAATGGAAAATTTAACGACACCTTCAAATAACCATCAAAATAAGGTCACTAAAAATAATAAGACTGTAACTTATTCCCAGTGGAAACATAGGGTATATTATTCAAAAATTATTTGTTTACGCATGTAAAATTAAAACTGCACCTGATCACCTTCTAACTTGGCTTTATTTGTCTTTAAAATGTTTTAAAATGCAGGTAGGCAGAGAAGTTGGAATAATATACCTTTTTAATAATTTAAACATCAATTTCATTACTATACTGGGATTTACTTGCATGGGTTACATATAAATTAATTATAAACAATAAATTTAATACAAAGGCGGGAAAATAATTAACTTTTATTAATAACTCGTAGTGACATTAAACTTTTTTTGAACATAAAACAAACAAAGATTTCCCATGGAATTTATTGAATGCTTAAGTGGATTTTTAACATAATTTGGGACTTTACCTTTTGAAGCTTCCTGTCTAAATTAAGGAAAGTTGCCTTTAAATGTATTTTTAGTAGACAAAGGTATTTTTGATGTACAGTCACACTAAAATGTATTCGGCACTAGTAAGTAGTAACTTTCTTCTTTTCATATACATCTTAGCAGATAAATGGCATAAAAATCAAGAGTGCTATAATTATAAAACATCCCATTCGTAATTCATAAAAATTGAAAGGCACAAATTGCGAACTTGCGGACAAAATAGTAATCAAACAACCTATTGGTGGCCAATAATTTTTGCGCCGACCGTACATAGAGGTCTTTTTTTCGCCTTTTTAAATGTACATTAATCACTAAAATGACTAAATGAAAAACTTGTCTCAAAATACAGCCAATGCTGGACGTGGTTTAGTAAATCAATAAGGAAAATTTTACAAATTGTATTTAAAATTCTCTTCACGTATATTACACATATTCGCCCCTATTCAATAATTAAATTGTTATCCATTTGATTGCTTTTTTAAGGATAAGGATATTGTTATCACGACAATAAAAATATTGTTATAGTAAGAAATTTTTATAACTATTACCACTATTACTATGGATAAGAATTAAGTTACCAAATTGGTGTGATTGTATAATAATACATATATTATTGTATATTTTATGAGAACAACCGTGTGTTGGGACCTTAAATACTTTCTCAAATTATAGATGTAGAATGTAGATACTGTTAAAAATAATTTTTACGTCAAAATAGCTTAAGAGAGAATAGACTTCCCAAATATTTCGTCTTGAACTTTTCTTTGGATATCGGAAAGTATTATTTAAGCTACTTTGAAAGTATTTAAGCCACTATTTAATTTCAAATACAAATACTGAGGTAAGCAGTATCTATACATATAGTATGAGTAGTATCTTGTATCGTAAATAATTCCCAACTCTGAATCTAATTGGCACCCTATTGGCAACAATTTGACATCACATTTTCTCCTTTAATAAATCACCTTAGGCTAGGATAACTGTATTGTAATAATCTGATAAGGAATAAAATTGGGAGTACAATACGTTTTTGTGATCGTGTTCTCGATTTTATTCTCCATCTGTAGATTCACATTTAAGAAAACTTAAATTTTAGAGCTGGAGACGTTTTAGCAAAGGCGACTTAAGTGTCGATTTTGTGTTAGCGTATAGCGATCATAACCATCCCGGCCATCAAGAAAAGCGAGATTTTTACGAGCGCAATTTGCTAGAATTAGGTCTTATATTAGAAAAAGAAGCGAACCAAAAAGTTAATTTTGTTAAAATTCACGCACCACATGACGTCTTAATGCAGTATGCAGAAATACTTAAGTTGAGATTGCCTATAAAAGACGTAAGTTTGTAAATTAAAATTAAATAGTTTCTCTTATAATTTTTCTTCAGGAGCCCGGACGACGAGAAGGTACAACCTTCATGCACTCGCTATATAATAAAGCTTTAGATTATTGTAAAATTGGACTCGATAGTAAAAAGTTTAAACCTTCTAATACAGGTTTAACGGCACTATTTTCTAAGGAGAAAGATTATTTGTAAGTTACAATAATAGTAACGAGCCAACCTAAATATTTTATCCCTAGATTCGACATAAATGCCGAAAATTTTTTTTCTTGTTCTACCCGTATCGAAATAGTTGCGTACATTTTACAGAGAGAAAAATTTAGCGAGGAAGAGCAGGATCAAGGTATAAAACGATTAATAAATGAACGAATTTATAAAGCCGCATATCCATTACACGATGTAAGTTTATTTTGACTTATTTTAAAGCGACTTTTATCGAATTTTTAACAGCTTAAGTTGGTTCTTGGAACTCCAATCGGTCTTCTCTTTAATACGCTTTTCTTAAATTGCACTGCTCTTTTTTAAGCACCTTTAGTTCGGTACGAAATTTTTATGTTCCTTCTATTGAAGGTTCTCTATCTATCGTGTTATTGTTTCAGGGAGATATTTTCACAAAAGGTTCACAAAGAAAACTATTATTTGAAGAATGGGCAAGTATATCGAATTGTATGAAATTTCAACCCATCGACGATATTAAGGAATATTTTGGAGTCAAATTGGGTTTATATTTTACTTGGTTGGGCTTCTATACGCATATGCTGATACCATCATCTCTAATTGGCCTTTTATGCTTCATTTATGGTCTGGCGACGTTACATCAAGACTCTTTAGTTAAAGAAATATGTAATTCGACAGTAATAATGTGCCCGCTCTGTGATAATAATTGTGATTATTGGAAGTTAGCCGATACGTGCGTTTATTCAAAACTTGTGCATATTATCGATAATTCCGCAACTATATTTTTTTCCGTATTTATGTCCTTCTGGGCGGCTTTGTATTTGGAATTATGGAAGCGTTACAGCGCCAGAGTTACGCATAGGTGGGGTTTGACGGGCTTCGGTACTCAGTGCGAAAATCCGAGACCGGAATATTTAACTAAAGCAAAATTGAGAACAAGTAATAAAATTGATCCCATAACACGTTTATCCGAACCTGCGGTGCCTTTTTGGACATACAAAATACCCTCTCTAGTTCTAAGCTTTGCCGTCGTCTTATTTTGGGTGAGTAGAAACAGTTAGAAGGAGGAGCAGTTAGTTTAAAAAAGGTAAATTTGTAGGTTCTTCTTGCCATTGCAGTTGTGTGTGGTATAGTTATATATCGAATGTCCCTATTAGCGACAGATAAACTATATGGGGATGCAACGGGCTATTTACAGTACATCTTACCTTTCACGGCAGGAATATTGAATTTATTCTGCATAGTAATACTCAATTACGTTTATAATATTCTCGCCGTTTGGTTAACCGACTTAGAACTTCAACGCACTCAAACCGAATATGACAACAGTTTAAGTTTGAAAATTTACATGTTTCAATTTGTCAATTATTACAGTTCTATTTTTTATATCGCTTTTCTAAAAGGCAAATTTGTTGGGTATCCGGCTAAATATAATAGAATTTTTGGGTACCGACAAGAAGAGGTGAGTAATTGAATAATTACCCAAATTAATCAAATATAACGGATAATTAGAATCAGACCATTGAGTGATGGTAAAAAAATTTTTTTTTAAATACTATAAGAGTGGACTTTTGGACCACCTCATATAGGCCCGCCCCTAACGGTAACTAAATTGACGTTTTTAGTGCAATCCCGGTGGCTGTCTCGCCGAATTAACTATGCAGTTAGCTATTATAATGATCGGTAATCAAGCTTTCAACGCAATTTGTGAAATGGTTCTACCATATTTGAAAAAGATGTACAACTCTTTTAAAGTAAGAACCGGAATCGAAAAAGTGCACAGCGAAGAGACCATAATTAGTTGTAATCAGTGGACGGAAGATTATAAGTTGGTCGATATGGAACCTCAGGGTCTCTTTCACGAGTATTTAGAAATGGGTAAGTACTACGTACGGTTAGAAAACTAAATGTAATCGTTTGCTTTCCAGTCCTACAGTATGGTTTTGTTACGATATTTGTCACGGCATTTCCTTTAGCTCCTCTATTCGCTTTGCTAAACAACATTTTAGAATTACGTCTAGACGCACAAAAGATGATTAAATATTATCGTAGACCTGTTCCTCAACGTGTTAAAGACATCGGAATTTGGTTACCGGTTATGGACGTACTCGGAAGAATAGCGGTCGTTTCTAACGCTTTTATTATTGCATTTTCGTCACATTTTATACCAGAATTAATTTATTATTTACACAACGATAGGAGCGTGCTCGGATACTTGAATTTTACTTTGTCCCAATTTGACACTCGAGATTTTGTCGACGGAGCCGCACCCGACAGCCCAACTATAAACGTTACTACCTGCCATTATTTAGAATTTCGTAACCCACCCCACCATGCCGAAAAATACAAGAGGCCCCTTATATATTGGCATATACTAGCCGCTCGATTGGCTTTCGTCGTCGTTTATCAAAATTTAGTCGGTTTGGTAATATCTCTCGTTCAGTGGACGATACCGGACGTGCCTAAGAAATTACAAGATACGATCCAAAGAGAAATTTATAAAACCAACGAAATCATCTTAAAACACGAAACCGAAAGGGCTAAAACGAAATTAAGGAGAAGTAAATTATTTTTGTTTCGCTTAACTTATTTTAATTAATTTCTTTTTTGTTAGGAAATAATTCTAGTCGAAGCGATATAAATGGCGATATACAACATATAGAAGGCCCAAGTGGCCAAAGTGACGAGCCTAAAAGAAACAGTTTAAGAAATTCTCTGTACCACGATATTATTGATGCTTAGCATTTACAACTTAAAGTTAATTAATAAGTAATTAAATTGGTTATAGAAGATCCCATTTTGGAACTTTTCGGTTAACGATTAATTTTTATTATTCGATTATTTTAATACTTTAACTTGCCTATTAATTTTTTTACTCAAAAAGGAAACGTTCGATATTAAATTGGATCTGAATTTTAGTTTAAGAGATTTAATTAATAAGTGCCTGTCTTTTATAAGATACTAAAATACTCAAACAGTTTATATTTGGAGATTAAATCTAACTCAAATAATTGTACAAATACTAGTTTATAGATGGGGACCACAACAAGAAATTTTTCTTTTTATATT
Organism: Malthinus flaveolus; assembly: GCA_950108345.1. Taxonomy (NCBI): domain Eukaryota; kingdom Metazoa; phylum Arthropoda; class Insecta; order Coleoptera; family Cantharidae; genus Malthinus; species Malthinus flaveolus. Next base: position 6,898,218 of record OX467289.1, on the reverse strand, counting down.
TTTTATTCAAATTTTATTTATTTGATGGTGCTCGAAGAATATCTAGTTTAGTATTGCTGTTACCAGTTCAAATTTAAAAGATTGTTATAATTTTTTGTTACAAATAGAAAATTTTATTTACGTGTAACGTACGTATGTATTTTTAATAAATTTTTCAAGATACGTCTTTTTCAGTCTTTTTCGAGTTTTTTTTTAAAGGGATTGGAAGTAAAATAATAAGTTCACTTTAGTATTCATACATTTTATGCTTCTGGCGAAACTGGACAAGATTTATGAAAAAGTGTGTTATGTCCACATACATCCATTTTTTGTAAATTATTAAAAAGAATTTGGTCTATCTACTACAGTTTTTAAATACACCACAGACATTAAAATGCTCGATGAAGAGCAAACAAGATCGCATTCTTGCAAATTTGGGGAATTCGTTCAACTAGGTAGACTTGGCGGCGTATGGGTGGTCAAGAAAAGTCAATTTTTTTAAATAGTCAGTTAACTTACATTTCTTACAGCTTGAGAGACCCATAGCTTGAACGTTGAAAAATACATCATATTATGTGATCAGATGTGCAGGAAATATGTCTAAAACTGAAGAATTACGCAATAATACAATATTATAAATTATAATTATGCAATTGCATATTATAACTCTCAATACCTACATTTCTTGACTGAAATGGCCTCGGTACAAAATATATTATACAAAGTATATTAAACATTTACATTTATTATGCACGTTTTAAACACGTAATTTCTTTTGTAAAGTAAAGTAGAAGAATTTTTTAGATATTTAGATAGAAAAGCGGAGTTTCCAAATTGGAGAGCATCTCGTAATTAAAGGATACATGCTTAGCTTTACATTTACAGCTTTACTTTAAAGTTTAAAGCAATCATTTTACGCTAATATTACGTACATTTTATAACATTTAAGAGCGAAATAAAATGAAGAGTATTTAATTGATGTACTTAACATTGCCAATTTTAACGATATTTCCTAGCAATTACTATTACCGCTTAATTATTCTTCAATACTTGCATTAGTGATATTATTATTATTTTTTAGAGATACCTCCGTCCAGTGCACATTTCGAAATGGATGTTAAAAATTTAAAAAACTTATCCAGTGTCGAATTGAAAAACTTTTTGGATTCGTTCGATATAATTCTATCCGATTGTGACGGTAAAAAACAATTTTTTATTCTATAAGTTCAATACTTCGGTGAGCGAATTAACCACCTTTTTCCAGTTTAATTTCCCGTGGATATATTTCCTGTAATTGCTTTTATTTTAACCAACGTTTTATCACTTTACCTATCGTTCTTTAAACGTTACAAAACTAAAATTGGTGCCGGAAAACCAACGCCGAGATAATTGTTAACCTAATTACACTATTTTCAGGTGTTATTTGGACCCATTTAGAACAAATTAAAGGTGTGAGCGAATCGTTGGCAACTTTGCGAAAATGTGGCAAAATAATAAAATTCATTTCAAATAATGATTCTAGCGGTTTGTACGGATTATACGAAAAGTTACGTAAGGCTAATCTGGATTTACAATTAAACGATGTCATTATTCCTAGTTTAGCTATAATTAAATATTTGAAAGATATTAATTTTCAAAAAGAAATATTTATAATTGGAACTAATCTAATAAAAAAGGACTTTACCGATGCTGGATTTATTGTAGCAGATAGTAATGTAAGTTTCATTCGTCATATCGATGTCGATATTTTTAATTGAGTCTCGTAATTAAAGGTTGAAGGTTTCATAGAGACTCCGAGAGAATTGTTTGGTAAAGTAAAAGACAATTTAAATGTTGGAGCAGTTATATTTGCTTTTGATCCTAATCTGAATTACTTTAATCTTCTGAACGTAATAACTTATCTTAAAAGACGCGAAGTAATTTTAATATTTGCTGCCGATTACAAAGAAATTACTCTCGACTCCAATACAATTTTGATGGGTAAGTGAGAACCTGAATTTCATTTATACTTAAAACACTTTGTACGTTGTACTTTACGTACGTACTTACAATGCAAAATAGTTTTTCTGAGATGACTGTACATTTTGAATTTTAGCTCTATGCAGAAAGGCGCTTTTTCCTTCATCGTGTTTTTCTTTTTGTACCTATAATTATTCTTAATTAGTTATTTTTCTCTGTTCGATTCTATTAACCAACTCCTGGATATAAAACTCAAATTTTAAGAACTTCTCGTTTTCTTTTTGGGCACCAATCACGCCCTGCTATATTTTTTCTAAAGTCGGCAATTTTTATTGGGGCCTTTGTTTAGTTAGTCTTTTGTATTTGTCTCGGTCTATAGCCCAATTTCAACGATCCTGTCTGCGCACTCCTCCCCTACAACTCTATTAGAGTTCTGCTACTTTTCGTCGAGGATTAACTATCAATTTCACCCATGTTTTTCAGATATTTTTGTTTTCTATTTCGGGTTTTAATCACACGGTCTCTGGCACACTTATCTAATTTATATATTCTTGTCGCCGTTCGCTTCGACATTATGAAGCTATATGGGGCATCATATTTGCCCCATTGCCAGATATTATGTGGCATAGAACTAAAATAAAAATTCAAATTTAGACAAAGCTTTCAATAGAACTTTTTTAAAGCTCACTAATGCATTAATAAAACGATTTTATATGTAAATCTGAATTTGAATTTTTTTATTACGAATTAAGGATTATTGAATGATAGCTGTATTAAACCAGGAGATAAAGTGACGTTATTCTTAGGTTTATTTGGCATACAAACCTTGATAAAAGAATTCAGCAGGAAAGTACCCTTGGAATTTGGAAAACCTTCGTTAAACTTAAAAAACTTCGTGAAAGAAAAATTTAACATAGTGGATCCTCAACGAGTACTTTTTATTGGAGATTCGTAAGTAGTACCTTTCATAAACTACAGAAACTGAATAAATTTGCTTTAGTTTAGAGCAAGATATGGAATTTGCGAGTAGATGCGGTTATAAAAAACTTCTCGTTTTAACAGGATGTACAAAAGTAGAGCAGATAGATAATTGCAAAAATTTAAGTATGCTTCCAGATTATTTCATAAGCGGCTTAGCAGATTTGCGCTACTTAATAAACAAGCACGTAAACATGTAATTTAATGTGAAACTATAAATATGTAGTACCTACTTATAATTGAAACATTGGAGGTTGGAAGTCATCCGACATTTTGTGACGTGTTCGGACGTCCAACTATTACAACTTCGACCTTCTTACTTAAGTTGTAAATTTTTTTGTGATTCAACAAAGACCCAACGTTTCCATCACTGTAGATAGATAGGCACGATATTAAAAAGATGTTATAAAATCTCCATCGAACTTTTAATACTACCCCTCGAGACTTGCAGACCAGATTGTTTACATTGCAGCGAAGTTACTCGTCAAGCTTTTTGTTCTGAGGATATAATGAGCAATTAGCAACGATAAACTTTTCAATAATAATACTACGAGTAGGTGCTAAAACTAATTTATAGAAATGATGACAAACAACTTCGAGATCTTAAAGAGTTTAAGAGATTGTAGTTGGCTCTTACACTCTACCCGTTTGATGGAGCTCTCGCTCAAAATTTAGTCGCTCTATTCGCTCTTTTCAGGCACAAACGACTCTTATACAATAACTGCCATTCTGAATTAACAGTCAATATTCACGTTTAGTTGTTAAACACATTGGTAGTATGGTAGTTAGTTAATACTCTTAGTAATTACTAACCGAGGAAATATCCGAAATAGCATCTCCAAAATTCGCACCATAATTATCGGAAACTGTAGCGAACTCCCTTTGGAATTTTTATCATTTTTTACATTTTAGATTTAGGTAGTATTACTTTATATTTTAGAAAACTTCAAACATAGTAAGTAGTAAGTATAGTGGGAAATAAAATTCTAAAAAAAAGTAGCTGCGACGTTATATGCTATTTCTATTTTAGAATTTGATTAGTTTTCTTAAAAATAATATCTGCGTGTATAGTTAATTTAAATAGTTACTTAAGCTCTAATACTTAAGCTTGCTTATTGTGTTCTAAAGCAATATTTGTAAACCATAAATTGTGGCATTTTACAAAACCAAAACATGGGAGATAAAAATGCGGTAGTGAAAACAGTTGCGGTAATACCTAGGTCGATAAAATTTTTCCCGTGAGATAATGATTAATAAACGATAAAAAGTTTATATAAATAATTATTTGTCTCAATTAACATTTAAATAGTAACCTTGGTCACGAGCAGTTGCAATGGAGTCTAAGAATTTGCTGAGCCTCGGAGATGAAGAATTGAAAAGATTTTTAAATTCTTTCGATAACATTTTGAGCGACTGTGACGGTAAGATAAAGAAAACTTTTATCGCGAAAATTAAATTGTTTTAATTTTTAGGCGTGATTTGGGTCTTGAATAAACCGGTAGAAGGTGTGAAGGAAGCTTTGCAAACTTTCAGAAAAAATGGAAGACCGATTCGTTTTGTATCCAACAACAATACGGTCGGAATAAATAATATATTGAAGAAAATGGAAAGTTTCGAGTTTAACGTTAACACCAACGATCTATCACTACCGGTGATGGCAATAATCTCTCATTTAAAGAAAATAAATTTTAATAAAAAACTATTTGTTTTTGGAACCTCGCTGTTTCAGAAAGATTTGAGCAATGCTGGACTCAAAGTTACATCTGGGGTAGGCGCCGTTAATTAATGTTTCATTAATACGCAAAATTAAACCTTTTCAGCCAGATCATTTTGATGGCGATATTGAAGACTTGAAGGCAATTTTAGAAGATGATAATGAAATTGGCGCGGTCGTTTTTGATGTCGACTACAATTTTAATATAATAAAGTTTCAAATGGCCTTAGTTTATTTGAAGCGACCCGACGTTCTTTATATATTGGGATCGGCCGATCGATCGATTCCTTTTAATCAAAGTTTGAATATTACAGGTAAAAAATTTAAATATATACCCTTCACATTTATGGTTTACATTTTTTGTTTTTCTTCGCTATACGAGTAAAGTTATTAATCCAATCCTTATTTTAGGCCCTGGACCATTTCAAGATATATTGGCAGAATCGAGTAACAGAAAACCACTAATTCTTGGCAAACCGTCGATCGACTTTAACAAATACCTTGTCGATAAATATGATATCAGTAATCCTAGTAGAACTTTGTTTATCGGAGACTCGTAAGTAGAACTTTTCTGGGCTTTCTGTTTCTACCTCTTCCGCGACTTATGTCTTTAGAAGGCTTCATAATTTCATGCGCTCTCTACTGTCATTTTTTGCGCTTTTGAATCACAAATCTGCGCCATCCCAGTATCTTGTTTCCCCACAAATTTATGCTAAATATTTTTTACTGTAGATTACAGTCGGACATGAGATTTGGAACAGTAAGCGGATATCAAAAACTTTTGGTACTAACTGGAGTGTCGAGCGTAGAAGAAATGAAAAAGAGTGTTGGTACGGACATGGAACCGGATTACTACGTAAAAAGTTTGGCTGATTTGGGCCGTTTAGTGAGTAAGAAATACTACCAAACAAAACAAAACAAAAAAATTTAAATTTGTATAAAAATACATTTTTATAATGTAATTCGTATACGTATTAAATTACTGCTAATTAACCAAAAGCAATTACTTGTTTTACTTAGCTGTAACAAATATTTTTAGTGACATTGTGATCAATCATAATATAACGTAATAATTTAAATTAAACCCAATGAAATCGTAATTTTACATAATCTAATTTTGTACGAGCATTTTATTTCGTATTTTATTAGCTAAACTCGAAATATGGTTCTTAAAAATCTAGAATTGTTGTCAAATGCCGAATTGAAAAGTTATTTTAACTCTTTCGACACCATTTTGGTTAGTGGTTTTGGTAAGTTGGATAAACTGAAACGAGAAAGAAATAATAATAATATTTAAGGAACATTATGGACTCTCCAAGGAGTTGTTTCTGGGTCACATAAATCCTTATCGCTATTAAGGATAATGGGCAAGAAAATCATACTTTTACCAACCAGCAGCGAAACTTTAGAAGAAGTGCATCAAAAGACGACCAAATTGAAACTAGGCTTTGACGAGGACGAAATTGCAATACCAATTTTAGCGATTGTAGATTATTTCAAAAATATCGAATTCGACAAAGAACTTTTTGTTTTGGGAAGTCCTTCCGCTAAGCAATTCTTTGGTTCTGCTGGTTTTACTGTTGCTAATCCAGGGGTAAAAATGATCATGTGCGATAGTTTATCGATAGTTTGGCAAAATATAATTTTTTCTTTAGCCTGACACGTATAAAGATTCCATCGATGAGTTTAAAAACAACATAGTGGATAATCCAAACGTTGGGGCCGTCGTTCTCGATTTTGATCCAAATTTGAACTATACGAGCATTTTAAAGGCGTTGGCTTATCTAGAAAGATCCGAAGTGCGTTACATAACGGCGGTTAGTGAGCGGACCATAGAAATAAGTGCCAGTTTTAGCATTTTGGGTAAATAAATTAACGACTAAATTTGTTAAGTTTCACAAATGTAGTTTAGGCCAGCAATTCTTTCAATCTATCATTAAGAAGTTGTCTTGTAAACCACCAATTAAGTTCGGAAAGCCGTTTACCAACTTTTCCGATTTTATCGAGAGCAAGTACGGGAACGAAAAGTCCAGGACTCTATACATTGGAAATTCGTAAGGATTAAGTTTTTTATTTTAGATTTTTATAAAATATTTTCTGATAGGGTGGATCTGGATATGCAGTTTGCGAGTCGAGCTCATTATGAAAAGCTGTTGGTAGCAAACGACGACGATTTAGAAGAAGTCGAAGAGAAAATAAAAGGGCAGTTGGTTGTTGACTATTACGTTAACAGTTTTGGGCGATTACATAAACTTATAGAAAGGAAAGAAAAATAAGAGAATAAAGGATAAAGAAGAATAATAAATGCTAAAGCTAAACGTAACTTAAACGGATTCTTTGTATTACCTATGCATGTTTAAAGATTTAATCAGTAGTAATAAGATATAAAATTTTTGTTTTGATTGTGTATCTACTATTGTTTTCTATACATTAAAGTTATAAGACGTCCATCTTATCATTTGCTAACAGATGAATCTGCTTACTATAATCTATAATATATGGATCTGTCTGTCTGTCCATCTGTCATTATGTTAGCTTGTTGTTTCCAATAAAAAATACAACTTTTAAGTAAGTAGTAGAGCTATCACGTAGTTTTAACACCTGGATGTGCTGCTATCTATCAGTTACCAATGACACAGTAAGCGGTGCTTCGGAGAGCACGTTAAGCTGTTGATGATTGGGAATCTACGACCTAAATAAAAAATAAAACGCATATAAATAGATGTTTTCTTCCATTCGAATTATCAAATCTATCAAATTAAAACCAACTCCAATTAAAACGAAACTAAAAGATAAGACTTTTAAATTGCATCTTAGTCGAAGTAGCTACTCTAGTGCTTTTAAACGATGGCGTTGAAAAATTTAGAATCTATGAGCAGTCAAGAATTGAAAATATTTGTCGATTCTTTTGATACAATTTTATGCGACGTTTATGGTAAGACGTTTATGGAAAATCAAACTACATTAATGTATAATTACTTAGGTACTTTATGGAATGACGACGGACCCTTTAAAGGTGTGCCCGAAACAATGGAAAATTTCAAAAAATGCGGAAAAAATATTTCTTTAGTTGTTAATGGGAGTTTGTTAGGTGTCGATATAATACAACAATACACAAAAGATTTAAAATTTGAAATTGATCGTAAAAATATCGTCGTTCCAGTTTTAGCGATGATCGCATACTTAAGTAAGATCAATTTTACCAAAGAAATATTTGTATTGGGCAGTAAAATTGTTAAACAAATGTTCAAAGATGCTGGATTTACTGTTGCTAACGTAGAGGTAAGAACATAAAAGGCTAATTTATACATGACAACGAGAAGAAACAGCAAAACTAGACAAAAAGTGAGAGAGTTGAACAAAAAATAAAATACTTATATACTTAAATAGAAAGTGCGTACTAATCTGAATAAAATTTCAGAAAGAAAAATTAATCGATTCCTTTGCCGAGCTAATAGATTGCCTCAAAGATAATGTAAAAATTGGCGCAGTCGTATTTGATTTCGATATGAATTTATCTTACTCGGATATACTTAAGTCGATCGTTTACCTCACACGACCAGACGTTCTTTATTTGATTGGAACGAACGATCAACGACTGCCAGGAAATAGTCCTGGGAAAACAATCGAAGGTAAGATTTAAAATTTCATTCGCCGATCTTATATTATTACAAATTAAAGGTCAGGTAAGATTTCAAAATCTAATAAGCGAGTTAACCGGAAAAACTCCCATAAAATTTGCGAAACCTTCGCCATATCTTAACGAGTACATTAAAAACACTCATACGATCGATAAATCGAAAACTTTGGTTGTGGGCGACTCGTAAGTAACTTTTGATTCTCCGATGATTCTCTTATAAATTCCATTATAGGTTACAAGACATGGAATTCGCAAATAAGTGCGGTTATAGAAAATTACTCGTGCTTACTGGAAACACATCCTACGACGATGCCTTAGACGCGAGTGACAAAAAAATTGATTATTATATTAAAAACTTCGGCGATATTTCAAAAATAATTAAGGGAAAGTTGAATATTTTTCACGAAACGGTCGAATACGTAGGAGGCGCTATTGCAGCTTTAAATTTGCATTTTTAATTTTGCATAATAAGTATTTGAATAAGTGTATGGAGCGATCGAATTGAAATAGACGGTTGAACGAAATACTGATATTCTATTGGCTAACATACGTTATCGTGGGTACCTCTCTTACTATGCGTGTTAAGGACTAACATTATAAATTTATATAGCTCGTTATAAGTATGATAGCACACTAATATGTCTATGTACTAGTAAATTAAAGTTTTAATAAACTTCCGAAATAAATTTGTTGCGCCCCTGCTTATTATAAGTGGTCGATAAAATCGCGGGCGTTGTTCAGGTAATTTGATTCTTTCTTTGGACTCGTCGACTCGTGTCCTTTCGTTGGGTTTTATTTAAGAATTAAATAGTAAATACGTTTGTCATTTTTATCTTTTATCGATAAACCTTTGAACTTGACAAGAAAATGTGCTCGATTTCAGGTGCTGTTTTAGTATTAGGTCGTTCGTTGCAGCAGTAGCGTAACTAATCGATATAATAGCTAACAAAATGTCTATGAAAAATTTAGCAGAGTTAAACGAAAACGAATTTAAAAGTTTTTTGAATTCTTTCGATAATGTTTTGTGCGATTGTGACGGTAAATATCTAACAATTTGTTTTAATTTAGAATATAGTTGGGGAAAATTGTGGTGGGTTAAATATCCCCACTATTGGTAATTGGTACAGCATTAATTATCGCTTTATTAAGGGTCGAAATTATTTTGGGATTTTAAAGTAAATATTGAGGCGCTTATTTCATGATCGTGTTACAAGTTGCATAACCACAGACATGCAAAACTGACCGAGAGATTCATTGCTCCGGATAGTCATTGCTGGACTTCCGGCGTCGTAGATACATGTCATGATCTATTTTAGCTTTTTGCGGTTTCAGATTGAATAGTAAATTTAGAAAATTTAGCCGGAGAAATGTTTTGTTGTTTTCGTATTGTGCTGCTGAAGTGTGGCATGCTTGGAGCGGCTACTATTGTTATTGTTTTCACATTTCTGAAAGAAGAATTGCAATTTGAGTCTGAATTTTAAAATTACCCATCAACGACTTGAAAATAAATGAAAAAACTGACCGTTATGCCATTTAAAACAACACCAAAAAGTAAAACTGTGAATGTGATCCTTGACTCGACGAATTGATCATCAATTTGCAATTAAGTTTAAAGTGTGTATTTATTACTTATAATTTATAATTATGAGATTTAATTAGGCGTTAATTGGTTTTTAGTATTTTTTAAATCTCGTAATCTCGAGCATTAAAAATAAATTCCGAGCATTCCTAGTTTCTAGCATACGTTATAACATGATGATAATACACACAGTTTCTAGTTCACATTCTTTGAGATTTGCATCTTCTTCAAACCATCTTCTACCTTAATAAATATGGTAGACTTGTAGACCAACAATTGCAGTTAAGTAACTTTTATTCTACATATCAAATTACAATGTTATCAATCTGTAGAACAAAAGTTACTTAACTGCAACTGGTTGCTTCCTACAGATCACCTCTCATAATACCATGGGGTCAATTGAAACCCCAAACGATTTTTAGAGTATATCTTTGAAACTATTATAAGTAAAATCCTAAAAAAGTTGACTAATGTATTATGTAATGTAACATTAGTTATTTTATTAAAATAAAAATTTTGTAACGAAACGTGTGACTTTTTGGGGTCACTGGTGACCCTTCAATTCTCTATACAGGGGGTGTCCCGGAAAACCACCAACAAAGTTTTCCTAATGCACTCTTAAAAAGTTAGAGGTTCTCAAAGTCCTAATTTGGTCCGGGGACTCACTATACAATAAATATGATTTTACTGGGTCGACACCCAACTAGTACATATTACGTGTAGATGTAAAGTTACGGTATTATGAGGGTTAATTTATATTAGTTATAAGTATCTCGCACATACAACGTTCTTTGATTTACGTTGCTGCATGAATGGTGGTGTCCAAATAGACATAGAAATTTCCATACCGCGGGGATGATATTGTTTGGTTAGACCAAAAACATTTTTTCAACAAATGTAGACCTTCCCAATTTGTTGTAAAGTACCTATTCATGTTTTCTTCTTTTTTTTCTCCAGGTAGATCTTGTATATTTTTGACATCGTATGGGGCCGGTCCTAATTACGATTGTCTTAAATATCATAACCCTTAAAGTACCAACTGGGGTGCAAACGCACCCCAGGCTTGATTTTTTTATGAAAAATAGATGTTTCGAATTTATTTTATGCCCTTTCTTTTCAGTAGCTTCCTATAATTGATTTTTAAAGTACATGCCATTTCAAATTGTCTAGAATTTTAAGTAGATGAAGAGAAAAAATGAAAGGTGCGTTTATACTCTGCATTAGTACACTAAGCAGAATATTGTAATGTAATGCCGAATCAAGTTTTCTGAGTAATTTGTTATTCCAATATTTTAATAGGTAAAAAAAGTTTGTTTTTACAATCTTGTGGTTTTATTAATTAATGTTAATAGAGTCAAGTCTCATTACAAATAAAAAATGGCAATTTTATATGTTTAAAGCCTTAAAATCGTTGGGGTGCAACTGCACCCTGGTTGGTAGTTAACGTAAGAAAAATACGTTGGCACTGTAAGGGTTAAGAATTAAGAAGTACTAAAATTCTAATTCCCGAAATTAAAATTTAACGTTCAGCAGTTAGATTTTAATCGGCTAAATGTTTTGTTACGCAGTGTTTTACATCATTTACGTCATCAATAATTGTATTTGTAGGTATATCATTAGAAATACTCGATAAAATCATTTTTTGCACAATTTATTCTAAGTTACAAAACAAACACGTGCCCTGAAAGTGAATAGAGTAATTTACATTTACGCCAATAGTGTTTTTCATTTTAACCAAAAAATCTTGGAGTTTGCCACAAAATGATATATTCGTATGTATAAGTGTGTCCCAAATTAGATAGTATTGCATGGCTATCTAGATGCATATTCGGTTAAATGGGCAATTTTGTACAGTTTCTGATACATATTTAAACGCTTCGTAAATATATAAAAAATTCCCAGTACTTTCGAAGATAATCGAAAAAATCAAAAAACGCATTTTTATAAAAGTTTATCTTCGAAAGTACTCGAAATTGTTGATATATATAGTGTGTTCACCGATAGTGGAAACAGTGAATAGTTCTTCTGTCGAATTAGATACAAAAAAGAGTTTAAATAGATTTTTAGTAAACACGAAATTTACTATCGGAAACTGCTGAGGTATATATCTTTGTACTTCAAATTTAACCGGAAGCGTATATGAACTTTTTTTCAAATAGCAGCATATCTTTTTTTTATTAATAACTAAGTACCTAATAATCGAGAATAATCGTAACATAAGAACTATAACCTATTTTGCTTTCTTCAGTTTTTTCAACCACAATTAGCATGTTTTCTGATTGGATCTTATTTCAAGCGCTGTAATTATGAATTATGGTATTTATCTCAAAATTATCGTTTGATTCTGATTTGGAGAGCCGTCTTGTCCCTTACTCGTGGTATATCTTATTATTCTAATTTCTACTATAATTAATTATTTGTAGGTGTCCTGTGGGATCTAAACGAATTAATCACCGGCGTAAAAGAATCGGTAGACGAACTACAAAAACGTGGGAAAAAAATTAATTTTGTAACGAACAATTGTATATCAGATCGAGAAAAATATGCTCTCAAATTAAAGTATCATAAGTTTAATGCTAATTGCGAAGATTTAATCAATCCCACTTCGTGCATAATCGATTATCTGAAAACAAAACAGTTTAATAAAGATATTTTTTTAATCGGTCCTAGTGGTATGAAAAAGGATTTAATTTCCGCCGGGTATAACGTGGTACAACCAAAAGTGAGTAGTTAACCCATGTTTTATAAAGTCCAGTATAGAATAGTGTGCGTATTTCAGTCGGTGGAACTCGTCGAGTCTCAAGAAATTATAGCAGAATTAGTTTCAATCGAAGATTCCATCGGTGCTGTAGTGGTGGATATAGACTTAAATACGAACTATCTGAAGCTCACCAAAGCCGTGGCTTTGCTTAGAAATTCGGACGTATTATTTCTGGGCGGTGCGACCGAATATGTAGTTTCTCCTAAATCTCGGGATGTAATCCTCATAGGTAACAACACAATACACGAGTGTTAGCTTCATTAAATAAATTTTGTAGGTCCAGGTTATTTTCAAGAAATGTTAGAAGATATTTCTAAGCGTAAAATGGAAACTTTTGGCAAACCTTCCAAAAATTTAAATGAGTTTGTTGTAAGAAAGTTTCAAATTAAGGACCCTACTAGGACTTTGTTTATTGGAGATTCGTACGTTTGCACATCAAAGCTTAAATTAATGATTAACACCTTTTTTTTAGTTTGGAGCAAGATATAAAGTTTGCTAATAACTTTGGCTATCAAAATCTCTTGGTTCTAACAGGGCACACAAGTTTGGAAATGGCTAAAAATGCATCTAATGTGAAGATTGAATATTACGTTAATTCGTTGGGGGATTTACATAAATTAATAGACACTAATTTAAATTCGTAATTTGTGGTTTTTTGATATATTTGGGCAATTCTGCGCGACACGGACACGGAGTAGTATTAGAAAACTTTTTTATTACAGTATATATGTACCTGTTTGTGGTGGAGATTAAATATTAATTTTTCATTTTGTTCTTTCTTGCTTTTTAAGTAAAATTAATACTGTAAAGCAACATCCAGACTACAACTGCAATGTGCAACGTGCAACGCGCGCACCTTTGATGTTCGCCCTAAAAACAGACAACTTGTAGGCTTTATCAAAGGTGCGCGCGTTGCACGTTACACGTTGCAGCTGTAATTTGGACAACGCTGTAGCTGAAAAAAAATGGTAAGCACATCAGAGGTTATAAAATATCAAGAAACAAAATTAAAGAAACGTAGAACATGTAGGTAGGTACCTAAAAACATACCTATATTACCAAATAAATAAAAATCGTGATTTAATTAGTTACTAACCGAATGTGATACCTCCAGAAAGTCGAGTTTGATGTTGACGATAAAATAAATATTTCTTCGGAGGTAATATTGCGAATTAAAGTTGGATTATTCTGATTCCAGTATACGTATAGAGCTATTTACAGCCATTGTCGTCCCTGAAAACAAACAATACGACGTCGCAACGCGCATTACTGTTAAATTTGTAATATGTTTAATAACTTCACCAATATTCGAAAAGAAAACATCTCGATCTGGATCTGGATTATTAAGAAGGGGGAGCAAGCTCCCTGCACTCACGACACTTAATCGGGCCCATTGGACTACCTACCCCCAAGCAGCCTTCCCGTGCCCATCAGATCTCGAGGCATCCCACATGTAGGATGAACTCCAGAATTCTGGCGGAGGAGTGGTGCTAATTCTGGCCATGTCGAGCCAGAAGTCCCCCAACACGGATCTTCTTATCGACGTTAGAGCTGATGGACAGTGACATAGTACATGTTCAGCGGTTTCGTCTTCTAGTTCGCATCCACGACATATGGGATTATCTACAAAGCCCATATTGTGGAGATGTTTGTGTAGTCGACATTGTCCCGCGAATGTCCTTGCAATTATTTGTAGATTAGTTCGGGACAACTGTAGACAGTATTTTGCCAGCTTTTTGGAAGGAGCCACGAGCCAGTAAAGCTCTTTTGCTTTAGCGGCACCCTTCTTTGCTTGTTCATCTTTCGGTCTGTAGTTTATGGGTATTCATTTTAAGGAGAGTGTTAACAGTCGTTACGGCTGGTTTAATGATTGGCTCAGGGCCACAGGGAAGGCTGTTTGAGCCTTTCTTGGCTAGCTCGTCTGCTTTTTCGTTACCCTCATTTCCTTGATGTCCTTTCACCCAACATGTTTTACACCCAACGTGTAAGAACATTGTTTTTTGATATCTGATTCAGCAGCTCTATGCACTCTAGCAGGAGACGAGAGGTTACTTTGCAGGTGTTTAAAGCTTGCAAGGCAGCTTTACTGTCCGTCGATATCAGTATTGTCTTATTCAGGATTTTCCTATTCGGGATTTCGTTTGCACTGTGTAATATTTCCATCAGTCCAGTTCCCCAGCGGTAGACTTATGTCAAGGGCAAGCTCAGGCGAGTGAACTCCTGCTCCTGATCCCTTTTGATTTTTAAATCCATGTTCTCAGTTGAATCCATTTGAGTTTGAAAGTCTCTGTTGAATGTATATTTTGGAGAGATACGGTCTGCATCCAACTCCAAGAGAGATAGCTTCTTAGATCAGTCCTCGAGGATTTTGGTGTGCCCGTAAATTCCGTATCTGACAGACCATAGTCCCCATCCCCTCAGTCAAAGGGCTGCTTTTGTTGCTATCTCCTCCACATATAAATCTAGTGGAGGAAGGCATAGCAGCACCTCCATTGCTGCTGAGGGTGTGGTTCTCATGGCTCCTATGACCATGAGACAAAAGAGTCTCTGTGTTTTGTCTAGTAGACATTTCATGGTAGTCTGTCTGGTTTTGGACCACCATACAAGAGCTCCATAGCAAATCATAGGTCTGATAATGGCAGTGTATAGCCAAAGGGAGATTTTAGGAGAAAGACCCCACGTCTTTTCTACCGACCTACGGCACTGCCAGAAAGCGAGACTTGCTTTGTGTAATTTGTTTTAGATATGGTTCCCCCAATTAAGCTTGCGGTCCAAAGTAACGCCCAGATACTTAACCTCGCTCACTAGATTTAGGGAAATTCCATTCAAAGTAGGCAAGATCATTTTACCTAGTTTCCTTTTTCTGGTGAAAAGAACAAGCTCCGCTTCGGTTGTTTCTAAGAGGTCGTTCGTAGTCACACTTGTAGTCTTGAAAATATTTAGTGGAATTCGGATATAGGTATTAGTATCAAACTTTTCCAAAATAAACTACGTCTCGAAATAGTGAATATTTTTGTACATTCATATAAACGACATAAATATTGCCTATAAAAGAATAATTTTGATAAAAAAGTTGTAAACAAAAACATTTGAAATTATGCTAAGCTATTTATAAACATATTATATAATATTCTATACGAGTACATCTTAATTCTCGACAATATTGTATTGAACATGAGTTTTTTGACGAATGGCATTATTTTAAGTGCGATGACAGTAACGTTGATTGGAAGTTATTTTATTTACCAAAGGCAAAAACAGAAAATTTCAGTAAAGTGGCTTCCAGTGGGAGAAGTAAAAAGTATAATGATATATCCTTTGAAAAGTGCCAGAAGATTAGAATTAGAGTCTGCCTTATGTACAGAACTAGGCCTAAAAACGAACGACGAAAATGCTTTTGGGTTACTCGATAGGTAAAAATATCAGAACTTTACCCTATTGTTAGTCTTCGAGAGCTATAACGACCGGTCATGCACATAAGTGTAACATGGGGACCATCTATTAGGCTGACGATGGGGTAAAGTCGCTATGTCATCTTAAAACATTTTTAGTGATGGGATAGTGAAGACGATTTTTTGAAAATGTTTTACAGATGTTTGAACATTTATAAAGAAGTGACTAAAGAAAACATAACTAGTCTTACGCATCCCAAAATACTCCTCATTAACGCAAAAAGCACGGATGAAAACACTTTGGTACTTGATGCACCTCAAATGAAAACGTTAGCCATTAAAATCCCGTTACTAGCAAATAGTGATAGAGAATGTGTGATAGAGTATGTTGTTTTTCAAATAAAAAAAAATAAACGTAAAACATCAATTTTACAGGGCGTTTATGGGGCAAATTTACTCCATCGATTGTGGAGACGATGCAGCAAAATGGATTTCGGATTATCTCTTGCAAGAAACGAGTGGTTTTAGACTCGCGTACAGTGACGAGTTACGCGAAAGAAAAGTTGACCCAAATCCATATTTCGAAGCGTACCCTATATTTAAAACTCAAAAAATTGTTAGTAAATAGCATTCGATGCTCTCGAAGTATATTATGCAGTGACGAGTCTTGTGTAATTCGTCTTTAGTTTTACATCAGACACCTTAAGTTAAATTCACTTCATTAACTTAATTTTCAGGGTTTATATTCAGATGTGGGGAGCTACTTATTTGTAAATGGAGCGTCTATCGACGACTTAGTTGCTAAAATACCTAACTTTGGTGTAACAGTTCACAATTTTAGACCGAACATAGTTATAGATGGTGACGATTTAAAGCCGTACGAAGAAGATAATTGGACGTGGATTAAAATTGGGAACGCAATTTTTTACGTTTTAAAGCCGTGTGTTCACTGTTCGTTAGCAACTATTAATCCAGAAAATATGACTCGAGTGAAACGAAATGAGCCTTTACGTACCCTAAAGAGGTTCGAATTTATCCTTATTTAGCTTTTGGAAAAATATCTTAAATTAACGTTACAGATATCGCAAAATGAGACATTTAATACCTGAAGTTAAATTAGAAGCCGAAGAAGTGGTTATGGGAAAGTATTTTAATCTTCGTAGTGGTTTAGGGTCAGTAATTAATGTTGGGGATATAGTTTTTGTTGGATCAGAATAAAGAAATATAGTAGATTAATGATGACATTTTCAAAAGGTCTTTTTGATTATCACTTTCCTCATCATCTGTGTTTTTCCATCGACGACCACACGAACTAATATTTCTTTTTTACCAGTAGCTCGAAAATTAAAAATAATTTTGAAGGCCTTTTAATCTTTAGGTGATTGTAAGATATTCAGAATAGACGAGCATCCAACATATTATTATTTTGACTCTGAAGCCTAACGTTTTAAAATTTTATCGTTTACGACGAGAAGGTACACGATTTCGTGAATAGACTATAGTCAAATTACATCGATTTGACATACTAACCTTGAGATTTATCTACACCTATATACCTACACGCATTAATTATTAGTATAAATAGTTTTTTACGAGGTGTAAAGATAACAATAAAATTAATATCTGTAACTTAATAAAATGGTGCTTTATACCATCAATAAAGGTGCCTTTTTTGCAACTGTAAGTATCAGTGCTGTAACGGTGGGTATTATATACCTATATTACAAAAAACAAAAACCGAAAATTCCGAAAAAATGGAACAGCGTGGGCAAAGTGCAAAGTTTAATTATTTATCCCTTAAAAAGTGGACACAGGATGGAACTACAAACAGCCAATTGTACAGAATTTGGGTTACAAGTACAAAATGGTGACGAATTTAGGTTACGCGATAGGTCAGCAACATGTGATTTATCTCCTATTATTGTTGCTCAAGGTTTTGTTTGCATTGTAGATCATTTGTAGTTTATAAAGAATCAACGAAAGATATTGTCCTCGGCAAAACTTACCCAAAAATGCTACTCATCAACTTAAAGGCTTCGTCAAAAAATTCCGTTTCGATCGATGCCCCAAAAATGCCCAATTTAAGTTTTTCGATTCCCAAACAAAAAGGAGAAGATGATTTTGTATTGTACGTCGATTTAAAACTATTAAACGCTTTAATTCCTAAAAGGATGATTTTAGAGCATTTGAACATGAGAAAATTTTCTCCATAGATTGTGGCGACGAGGCTGCAGGCTGGATTTCTAATTACCTAGTCGAAAAACCATCGGGCTACCGTCTCGGTTACAGCGACGCTAGCCATAAAAGAATATTCGATTTTAAATTTTTTTCTGACGCTTATCCAAGTTTGATCAATTCGACCATGGTGCAATAGAGTAACTATTTAAATTTCCTCAACTTAATTTACTTTTTAGTGCTTATTCGGGGATTTTGCAACCGTTTTGTTACTTAATCAAAAATCTGTCGACGACGTTGTTTCAAAAGTGCCGGAATCGGGCGTTTCGGTTCACAACTTTAGACCTAACATAGTTGTGGATGGTCTCAATTTGAAGCCATTCGCCGAAGACGGTTGGAAGTTCGTTAAAATTGGGGAAGCAATTTTCCGTACGACAAAGCCTTGTACCCGTTGCGCTTTAACAACTGCTAATCCCGATACTGCAGAGAGAATCAAACATAACGAACCTTTACGAACCTTAGAGAAGTATGGGATGCTTAGAGCTCTGTATTTTTTCTAATTAAATAATTTATAGGTATCGAAAAATAAAAGACGTGAGTAACATTGAAGTAGAAGCCGAAGCAGTTGCTTTAGGAATGTATTTAAGTGTAATGCGGGAGGCTCCAATTAAAGTAGGGGACGAAATCTGTATTGGAGAAAATTAAATAAAAATTGAAATTTACAGTTTTTGCTACTTTACAATTTTTAAAGTCGCGAGCATTTTAGGTATTATTCGACACACGAAGTCAGAAGCAGTTGATCTAAATCTAAATCTACTGCATCTCTGTGGACGTTACTTAAACGATGATGTGATATAATAGTTGATTTAACGAACAATTTAATTATTAATTTAGCAACGATTGTTCGCTGGCAGAGACATCTAAACTACGCCACGATAACAACTTTTAAATATATTAATTTGTTATCACATTTATAAACATCTCCCACTTTAAATTTTATAGAAAGTGAAACTGACAAATTTTAGGCCAGTTCACATAGGTGTACCTACTTAAAAAACAAGAATTTGTTAAGTTAAGTTTAGTTAAGTTAAGAGTTTGAAAGTTAAAGGAAAACAATTGTAAGTATAGCTAGTTGGAGATGTTTACAAAAAATATTCAAACTTCGTATCAATTCGACTCTAAATTTGATATTAAATTTTAATTTTATACATACACGACCATATTGTATAGTGCAAACTGCAAAAAGTAATACTTATTAGGCGTGCCCTCGAAAGATAAGTGTTAAAAATTAGAAAGTTTAAATAAACTTAAGATTAGCAAAGTTTAAGTTAAGTTGGGGATTTCTATTAAATTATAAAATTCCCTAGTTTTTATTCTCGAAATATTTATTTTTCAGGTGCCCTACCATGAGCCGGTTAGGAAAAATTATAACGATTGATTCCTTACTCTTTGGATTAGCCGTAGGTGTTGCTTCTGCCGTGGGAATGTTCTTATATGAAAAATACAAAAAACGTCCAAAAGGTTGGGAAGCCGTTGGAACGGTCCAAAATTTATATATTTACCCTCTTAAAAGTGGTCGTAGGATTGAATTAAAAAAAGCAATTTGCACAGATTACGGTGTGCAAACGACCAAAGAAAAAAACCGTTTCCAATTACGTGATAGGTAAACAAACGCTGGCTAAATATAATAAAAGTGAAACTTCCACTTAAATATTTTTTTAGAACTTTCGTTGTATACGCCGAAGAAACTAATCAATTTCGCACAGCTCGAGATCATCCCAAGTTGGTTAACGTTGTATTAACCTCATACGATGAAACCAACATTTTACTAGACGCTTTGTATGAACCGAAACTAAAAGTAAAAATTCCAGATACTAAAACTTCGCAAAAAGTTATGGTCAAGTAAGTTCGACACTCGTCGCTTTACTCGAACTTAAATAATTTTTTAGGTTACACAAAAAGGAAGAAGTTTCAATGATAGATTGTGGCGACGAAGCGGCCGAATGGATTTCTATTTGCATTTTGCAAAATATGACTGGTCTTAGATTAGGATATTACGATTGTTCTGAAAGAAGAAACCTCCACAACACTCATCAAGGTCTTCTTTCGGTCTACAATAATTTAAGGAATAAAGCGACGGTATTTTACATTTTTTATAACTATATAACTCACCTCGATGAGGTTAATATTGGTGTTTTAGGGCATGTATTCCGATTTAACCAGTTATTTAATTATGAATCGAGCTTCGGTAGATCACTTGAATGCCAAAATAGAGACCGAGGAAGTAACTGCTAATAATTTTAGACCAAACATTTTAGTGGAAAGCACCAGTGGTTTGCCTTACGATGAAGATGATTGGGAATTCGTTAAAATTAACGACGTCGTTTTTTATTATGTTAAGCCTTGCACAAGATGTATTCTCACGACGGTTAATCCAATCACAGCTGTTAAATCGGAAAATAACGAGCCTCTAAAGACCTTGCGAGAGTAAGTAATTTATTATTTTGCTATACAGTCATTGTAAGAAGATACTTGCGCTTGTTTGTTCAATAATTATAGTCAGGGCCTATCAGAAGGGTGGGGGAGAGGGTGGCAAGAGAGGCCTGTCTTCTTGGGGCCCAACTTGGCAACTCAATCTGTTAGACAATAATAAATTTTTTAGTATGTTAGTGGGACCCACTAGGGTAGTGTATACCCAAGTTTGCAACTCTCTAAGGCCCAGTTGTATAAACGAGATAATCTCGGAGTCAGAGTTAACTCCACGATCTGAATATAAGGTTAGATCTTAGCGTGGATTCGATTAGGTTAGCTCGTAGACACTTGGTTCAGGGTTAACCCATCAATTTTCTAGAGTCAAATATATTTCAATTTAACTCAGAATTAGTTGTTGATTTAGGTTGGTCGTGGAGTTAATTCTGACTCCAAGATTAGCTCGTTTATACAACTGGGGCTAAAAGTTGTGGAAAAAGCGTAGCCCACGAAAAACCGCGAAAATTTTGGACGTTTTTCAGTTTTTGCTCTAAATCTCCTAAACTATGTATTTTTTGACAAACGCTATTATATAAGTTTTTGAAGAGCATTAAATGTGTTACAATTGAGGCTTAACCGGAGCTCTGTAGGTCAATTAGTTACCGAATTACGGCACTTTCAAAATAGGCCATTTTTTCCAAAAAGTGAAAACTTTAGTTTTAGACCTTCTTTAGATCGAAATTGCGACTAAACCATTGATCCTACGATCCTACAAGTAGAAATCGTAGAATAGAAGTTTTAGGCAATTTAATTTCATTTGTTGATGGTGTAGCCGCAATTCGGTCTAAAGAAGGTCTAAAACTAAAACTTCACTTAAAAAAAATGGCCTATTTTCAAAGTGCCGTAATTCGGTAACTAATTAATCTAAAGGACTCCGGTTAAGCCTAAATTATCAAACATTTAATGCTCTTCAAAAACGGATATAATGGCTTTTGTCGAAAAATGCATAGTTTAGGAGATATAGAGCAAAAACTGAAAAAGTTTGAAAATTTTGCGGTTTTTTGTGTGCTACGCTTTTTCCACAACTTTAAGTTGCAAACTAAGTTGCAAACTTGGGTAGGTATACACTACCCTAGTGGGTCCAAAGAACATACTAAGAAATCAGAGATACATCATGTTTTGCGAATTTAGAGATTTTTTGTGTCGATTTTGACTGGGGTAAGGGTCTTCTCAAAGTTAAACTAAGCTTAATTTAAAAGACTAATTAATGCGTTTTTGAATTTAAGGTATCGACAATTAAAAGACATAAAGTCAATCGAATTTGAAGGAAGTTTGCCTGTCATGGGTGTCAATATGGGTTTACAAAATGGAGGAGAAATATCTGTAGGAGACACTGTTTATGTTAGAAGATTTTAGTGCGTGTTTTCTTTATATACTGCGAGTGTTTGTGTTTTAAAATTAAATTTGTGCAATGTACAATATTAAAAATTATTTTTGTATTATACCATAACTGTATAAGCGACATAAATGGCTTAAAATTATTGCAAAACCCAAAACTGGAATTCCTGAATCAGTTTTCCGTGGCAATGATTTCTCCCAAGTTGTAGAATGAACTATTTTTGAAGAAAACGTCAGAAGTTAAGCAAGACTCCTCCTAGAAGTGGTAGTAGGGTAGTAGTTAGTATGTATGCTTTTGGGAATATCTCTGAGCATTCAAGAAATATTGAATAAAATTTGCTTTCTTGGGCGATCTTCAGAGAGGCCAAGGGTGGCTCTTCAGTTTGTTGGTACTTTTAAGAGTGACTGTTCAAGCACAAATTTGTTCTACACAAAAAAATTAGAACCATCAGTAAAATAAATGCTCAAATAGTGTATACAATTGCGGACCGATGAACCGGGCCTCCACATCCAGTCTTTCAATTATCAATCTGCATCATAGACTCGCCATCTTTTTGTTGACCATCTTTTTTCACCACGCAACTTTTCCACACTCTTTTTCCATATATGCATATTTACTTAATGATAGAAAAATATTTTGAATTATTTATATCTGTAACGGTGGCAAATCGGACTACGAACTATTATAGTGCCGAATAACTTTCTCAGCTGTCAGTTTGTGTTGAGCACACTCGCAGCGTGTGATAAACTGATAAATTAATATCTCTCTAGTAATAATAAATATTTGTTATCCCATTTAAACTGAAACGATCACATCATCACATCTCCCACTGTTAATTGCACTGCGTATAAAGTGCACTTGGAACTGTAAGTACCATATCCAGTAAAGTTAGTCGAGATTAACGTTCGGAATTGGAAGTACGAAGTAGTGAACAATTGTTGGAATTCTTTATACATAATAATTAATATCTAAACTAACGTGAAGGTGACTACTTTAACCTCTAGAATTGCTTTAAATTAGCTAGTAAGTTGTGAATATAGTTAGCTTCAATTTAATTGTTGATAAAATCGGGGGAACGTTTATAAAATGCATTACCGCGAGCATAACCGCATATTGTAGAGTTCAATATATTTATAGAACTATAATTTCTTTAAAATAGCAATTTGATTCGTTTTTTCTGAAAGATCCTCCACCATGAGCACTCGCCTAGGAAAAATTTTAACCGTCGATTCGCTCCTCTTTGGCTTAGCCGTAGCTACCGCTTCTGCTGTAGGAATGTTTTTGTTCGAAAAATACAAAAAACGTTTAAAAAGTTGGGAAGCTGTCGGAACAGTCCAAAGTTTATATATCTACCCGCTTAAAAGTGGCCACAGAATTGATTTAAAAAAAGCGATTTGCACAGACATAGGTGTACAAACGCTTAATGAAAACAATCGTTGCCAACTATACGATAGGTAAAAGTTGATCCAAGAATAAAACATAAAACTTTCCACTAATTCTTTTGTAGAGAATTTATTGTTTACGTCGAAGGCACCAATGAGTTTTGTACAGCTCGCAAGTACCCCACATTACTTAACATTTTATTAACACCGTACGATGAAAATCGCTTTGTTTTGGACGCTTTGGATGAACCGAAACTAAAAGTAAAAATTCCAGATATTGAAACTTCGCAAAAGATTATGGTGACGTAAGTTCCTCCTATTTGGTACTATCGAAACGTAATTAGTAATTATTTCTGTCCACTTGTAGAATGTTTAGAAATGAAGAAATTCCTATGATCGATTGCGGCGACGAAGCCGCAAAATGGATTTCAACTTACATTTTGCAAGACACGAGTGGTCTTAGATTAGGATATTTCGTCTCTGGCGAAAGAAGAAACCTCTACAACGCTTATCCAGATCTTCTTTCAGTTTACGATAATTTAAGAAATAAAGCGACGGTATTTTACCCAAGTTTAGAACTTACGAAAATGTAATTTTTAACGTTTTAGGGCATGTATACCGATTTAACCAGTTATTTAATTATGAATCGAGCATCGGTGGATGATTTGAGTGCAAGAATTGAGACCGAGGAAGTAAATGTTCATAATTTTAGACCAAACATTTTAGTGGAAAGCACCAGTGGTTTGCCTTTCGATGAGGATGATTGGGAATTCGTTAAAATTAACGACGCAGTTTTTTATTATGTTAAGCCTTGTACAAGATGTATTCTCACGACAATTAATCCAATCACATCTGTTAAATCAGAAAATAACGAGCCTCTAAAGACCTTGCGAAAGTAATTACATAATTATTTTTGTAGTTTAAAACTTTGTGACTTTTTTGATCATTAGTAGTTCTATAGAATGAAGAAAGTAAGTTGGTATAGTCGGAAAACATCTATTTCGAAATTACTTTTTAATCTCCTTTGCAAGGCATACAAAAGAGTTTGGGTTTTACATGGTTTTTACAAGGAGCTATAAATAAAAACATTGGAAACTAAAAGTTTTGAATGCTTTTAATTATAGCCCCTTAGAAACCATTTAAAACCTAAACTCCTTTGTATACCTATATTAGCACAATCTACAGAATTATTGATGGACCCAAAGTCAATGTTATTTTGAAGCCAAGAGGATAACGAATATATTATGTTTATTTTAAGATATCGACAATTAAGGACCTTAAAACCAATAGAAGTTGAAGGGTATTTGCCGGTTATGGGTGTCAATATGGGATTACTAAATGAAGGAGAAATATCGGTAGGTGATACGGTTTACGTTAGAAGATTTTAGTGTCTATTTGTCTCTGAAAATTACTTAGTCGCTTTTTAAATTATATCTCTATATTGGATTGTTGTTTTTATTTATGCAAGCATAGACAAATATTTGGGGGCACAGATTAACCTCCAGCATTTCAACATACATACAGCATTAAATTTGATACTTACACTGATCATCGATCACTTTAAATATGAACTTATATACAGGGTATTTACGCTCTTCTCTGTATCATTTTAATGGGCGATAGTACAAATTTAAAAAATCGATAAACTTGAAAACCCCTTAGTAAAAGTAGTCTCATTTTAATTTTTACAATAAACGATAAATTTGATTTGAAGTAGGTAAGTATTATCTTTTAAGGGGCGATGGTAATACAAATAAAAAAGAGTCGATCAGTCGATATAGATATATTATACGTATATATAGAAATAAAACACATTGGTACACTTATTTATGTAGAATTAATATAATGTAGCAATATTTTTGGTGTAAAACTTTTTTTTTGTGATTCCAAAAGTTATTAGATAATTTTGTTTTTCGCGCACAGCACTCAAACACATCATTTTCGAGAGTGCCAACATCAAAATTATGTTTCTCCAAAGCCAAACAAAAAGATTGATACCACTGCCACACTTGCCTCATCTAAGATCCCACGGGAGCCTGTTTTTATACATTTGAAAGGGGACTAAAAATGTGAAGTAGGCAGGCCCTTTTGATACGTTAATTACCGGAGAACCGTCAGTGCTGCTGAGTTCGAGTATGAAGCAGTAAGAGGCACTAAAGATTAATAGGCGCTAAATGATCGTTAATGCTTTTCAGTGCCTGCCCACTTCACGCACACAATTTTTTCGTGTCTAAAATAAATAAAATAAGAATCTTAAGAAAAAATTGGGTTACCTACCCAAGGTTTTAATTTCCCGATTTGAAGTGTGAGTGGATTATAATTCAGTTTTCACGTTTTCACCCTATTTATTTTGAGATGAATGTCAAACGTTTTGGTCATTTAAATTTAATACAGAACCTTGAATTTGAAACTGATAATACTATCATTTCAACGTATTACTTTTAACATTTCTACGTTAAGTTGTTTAGAATATCGAATTCAAAAATATTAAATAATACAAATAATGGAGTTTATTGGCGAGATTTTGCGCTCTTTATCGTTCGGCTACTTAGGTAGTACGCCCGCTGTGATAGATGAAAATGATCTAGCTTGGGAAAAAATAGGTACCGTAAAAAAAATTTATTCGCATCCACTCGAAGGCGGTTATAGACAAGAAACGACCAAAGCCTACTGTTCCGAATATGGTCTACAGCCAATGCTTTTCGATTGTGACGTGTATTTTTTAGATAGGTAGGGAAATTTTTAAGCTTCTCGCTAAATTTTTTATTAACCATTTTAAGGTGCTTCTTCGTATACGATGCAGAAACAAAAATATGTGTTAGCAATTTACCTTTGTTAGTTACCATTAAAATTAGCGCCATTTCGTGGAATGAAACTTTTAAATTAGAAGCCCCCAATCAATCACCTATCGAGGTTTCTGCTTTTACGGTGTCCAATAAGCGTATGAACATGTAAGTTTTGTAAAAAATAACGTTATTTTCAGTTCTGTGTTTTTACTTGTTGCGCTGAGTACTATCCTAAGAAATGGTGTCGCGTGTCGCACTACTACCGAACTTTGACAGTCTCAAATGGAACCGTTATAACTTATTAAAGCTTAAGAAGTTATAAGCTTATAACTACCTTTTTCTAAACTTCACAGAATTTATCACGGTCAAGAAATATCGGTATTTGATTGTGCGGACGCCGTTGCAAAATGGTTATCAAATTATTTACTAGGTTCGGAGACAGGCTTAAGGTTAGCCGTTAGCAATGGCTTAATTAGAAGTAAATTAAAAACCTCGATAGAACCGCCCGAGACGAATGAAGAAACACT
Organism: Malthinus flaveolus; assembly: GCA_950108345.1. Lineage (NCBI taxonomy): Eukaryota > Metazoa > Arthropoda > Insecta > Coleoptera > Cantharidae > Malthinus > Malthinus flaveolus. Next base: position 6,871,478 of record OX467289.1, on the reverse strand, counting down.
AAATCAAACAGCACTGGTAAACTTTTCTTCGAGTCATCTTGGCCCAACTAAAACTTTTATTTATAGAAAATGAAGAGCGATTTTTCGGGCTACTCCTTAATAAGCCAAGCTTCTGTCGAAGAAATTAGGAGTAGAGTTGGAGGTAGAGGCGCAGAAAATTTTCGTGTAAATTGCGTTATCGAATTAAATGGCGATTTTAACAGACCTTACATTGAAGATCGTTTTAGATTGGTCAAGATTGGAAATAATGTCGAGTTCGGCGATGTCGCGCTTTGTGCCGTGAGCGATTTCATCGCGATTAACCCTGAAACGGGGGTCGAATCTGAGTTTGAGGAACCTCTTCGCACTTTAAAAATGTAAAATTAGTGTTTTTATTTAATCGATAATATTAATTGGTGTCAACTTGCAGATTGAGGCCTTTAAAAAAGTTGTCTCCATCGATGTTTCCTCGGGTCGACACACCGGCGATTGGAATAACTATGGAAATAAAAAAGCGAGGAGTAATTAATGTTGATGACGATGTTTTTGTTAAATTTTAACGTTCAATTTTGTGTTTTTTAACTATTTTTAAAGCTTTTTAAATTTGTTTTCTGTTTACATCGTGTTTTTCTCTATTTGTCAAAGTTAAAATATTTATTACAAGTCTTTTTCATAATAAATTGATAATTAGATTAGAACGAATTATTTTCTTGTTCTTTACACTACACGCAATTTCAGAAAATTTTTCAAATAATCTTTACTTTGCGAGCAAAGCACAAAAGCTAGTTGACGTCCACCGATTGGCGAACAAGAAAAATATTGAAAACCTCTGATTTACAAATAATCTTCAGATATAAGTTTAACAAAACTGTTCTCCCACTTCATTTAAATTGTCCAACTTTTAAAAGTTAAAATTTCTCGTAGTTTTTAGAAAATGACCAGTGCGGGACAAATTTTAACAGTAACTGCCTTTCTTTTAAGTGCAATAATTGGCGTTGCATCCACATTAAATATGGGTTTTGTATTCAGAAAGAGAAAAAAACGTATTCCAAAATGGCAAGCTGTTGGAAAAGTCAAAAATTTGTATATTTATCCGTTAAAAGGAGGCGACGGAATGGAGGTCGATTTTGCAATTTGCTCAGAATTTGGTTTACAAACTACGGAACAAAACAATTATTTTCAAATACGCGATAAGTAAGTTACGATTAAAGCTAAAAAGTTGAAAATTATATTCAAGCGTTCTATAGGAACTTTTTGGTTTATGATGCAAATACGAAAGAAATTCTTACAGCCGAAACACATCCTCCATTAACGGACATTTTGTTAACAGCGTACGATGAAGATAATATTGTTTTCGATGTTTTAAACCAGGTGAAATACAAAATTCGAATACCAACTCAAATTATGCTAAAACAACCCTTAATGGTGTAAGAATTCGATTATTGTTTAAAGTACTAGAAGTAAATAATTTCGGCTTGTTCTATTTTAAGCACATACAAGGGAGAAGAAATTCCCACCATCGATTGCCAGTTGGGCTCGGTATGGATTTCGAGCTACATTCTAGAGAGACCAAATGGTTTACGTTTAGCATTTTTTGATAGCGCACAGAAGAGAAATATTTTTTGTAACCAGGAAATTCATTTATTCTGTGAAAAATTAAAAAACGATATTTCAGTATGTTCTTCCAAACACCTCGAAAAAACCTCGGGGTTTACTATACAAAAACAATTTTGTAGGGCAAGTATTTGGATTTAACCGGTTATTTAATGATTAACCAATCTTCCATTAACAAACTGTCTCGACAACTTAAAAAAGGTGAGGTGGGTTTTAAAAAATTTCGTCCAAACATTTTAATCGAAGATGATGGGTTTGGGTACGATGAAGACAACTGGAGAGTAGTAAAAATAGGAGATGCCGTATTCGATCGCAATGACTTGAAAGATGAGACACTGTCAACAACGAGAGGGTAAGTTCACGCTTGCCCTTCATACATTCGAAATTTATTTTTAGCAATCTATAGGAAAATTAAACGTCTGAAAGAAATATGTGTGGATGAGGGAAGTTCGCCAATTGGAGCAGCGATGAGATTGAAGAAGTGGGGGTCAATTTCAGTTGGTGATACTGTTTTTGTTAAGAGATTTTGATTATTTTGTTGTATTTTAAATGTCTCGTATAATAAATTTTATTGAATTCTTTGATTCGTCAAAAGCCAAGACACCTTTTAGCCCAGCCAAGTTAGACAAATTGAGGGAAATAAATCTAAGAGTTTTGAAAATTAGTATGGTTGTTCGTTTGAACCTGCAGTAAAACATACTAAAAGTCCTGGGTGGAGGGGGAGTTGCAAAGACTTTTCTTCATTTTTGCTTATATCTCCGTAACTATGAAACCTACGAAAAATGTATGTCTATACAAAATTAAAACACAAAATTTTATACAAAAAGGCCTTATTCATTTTTCTCGTGTTGAGTAAAAACGCAGAGGTTCGACAAAGACCTCAGTTGACTTATTTTCAGCGACGATATGAAAATAAAACGTTCAGTAAGTACCTTGCTTTCATATTGAGTTGATGCTTTGTCAAGTCCACATCGAACAATGACAGTATCAGCATCCTCCTCTGCTGTTGTTGTTTCAATATTCTCCCTATTCAATTTCTGAGACAGCAAATTAAAGAACTTACTCTTGTTTCTCTCATTAGCGGGAGCTTCTTAGAGATACGATGGAGATTTTCTATATCACATTTCATGAAATTTACGCGTCTTACAGTCTTACAGTGACTGAATTCAGTAATACCGCTTATCTGCGCTATATCTCAAAAAGGGTTAACTCGTGGGGAAAATAACTAGTTTTGTTAGGAAACTCTATCTACTTTAATTTTGTATATAAATAAATTTTTTGTAGGGTTGATAGGAGATATAAGCAAAAAACCATGAGAAGTTACCTATAGCTATAAACAGTTCCCCTCGACCGCGCTCGGCCCTCGCCCTCCAGGACTTTTAGTATGTTGTACCGTAGGTTTCAACGAACAACCATATCAATTTTCAAAACTCTTGATTTATTTCCCTCAAATGCCATATTTAATGTCTAGTTTCGCTGGGCTATTTCGCTGATTCTTGGCAAGTATTAGTTTAGGGAGCGATAAGAAATTGAAGCTTTCAGAAATAATAAACTGAATTTAGTAATTTAGTATTTCTGGACGCCTGGATTGCCTAAATTGGCTAAAAAAACTATACAGCATTTGTGATTACTGATTACATACTAGCGAAATGCCTTTAAATAACCCGAACGACTCTGAAGTCAAATTTTGCCTTTCACTAACTCTCTAGTCGCGATTAGTGCTTCAGATTTGCTGAAATTTTTGTAAAGAGGTCTCGAAGGCGATTGTTTTCTTATTCGATTAAATAAATAATCTTTCATATTTTGCAAATTTTGTAAAGGTCCTAAACAATTTTAAAACGCGTAAATTTGCTAAATTTTTTTGATCGACTACTTGAACGGCTGGACGCGCCTCCAGACCGAGAGACTCCTTAAAACGCTCACTAGTCTTCAAAATTACTGAAGGATTTGGGTCCGCTTATTTACTATTTTAGAATAAATTTAAACGCTACGCTACATTTGATACATCTGCTAGTTAAGTGTTGAAGCGCTGGATTAGAATTAAAACCTTGAAATTGTTCCGATAAATTTGATCGAATACTTCTTCAATAATAATTCGTCTTTAAACACATCTCTTCCACGGTTAATAAAAATGAATAATCGTCACGTTAATTTACTGTTTTTAATAGGCGCAGCTTCGTTAGGTTACTATGTTTATCGCAAGATCAGAGGAATCAAAGGGAAACCGCCTGCAACATGGGAAAAAGTTGGAAAAGTTGAAAAATTATTCATTTATCCTTTGGAAGGTGGTTGCAAACAAGAAGTCAAACATGTTTATTGCACCGAATTTGGACCTTTGCAGTTCGGACAAAACACTTCGGATTTAATCGACAGGTGATGATAATGATTAAAGCCCAAGTTAATAATTACATATTAACGTTACAGGAGTTTTGTCGTTTACAACGAAGACACATTAAATTGCGAAATCAATTTACCTAAACTAGATAGGATTAAAGTGATAATGGGATATAACCAGTTTCAGCTGGACGTTGCAGATAAACCTCCACTCGTAATTACCCTGGCTAGTTTAAAACGTCAAACTTTAACAGTGTACATTTTTGAAAAACTTATTAGAAAAACTATTTACGTCGTCTTTTCAATTTTAGGGAGTACTTCAAAAACAGTATAAGTGTTCGTGATTGTGGTTGTGAAGCGGCACGCTGGCTCTCAGAATATTTGCTAGGATGTAACGATGGCTTAAGGTTGGCAATACACGCATTAGCAACGCGTACCTTCCGATGTAACTATCTCTCGCATTACTAAGAAATTAGGCACTCTCACTACTCACTACATTTTTAGGCGAACCACCGACGGAGAGTTGGCTCAACCCATACTGTGAATGGCGACACGGTTTTCCCAGACGGCAATTAAGAATTCCGATCGTAGAAGGAAAAAGTAAAGAAACGAAACGTTTATTGGTAAACTTTTTTCAACGACTTAATCGGGCTAGTTCTTAAGTTAATTTTTAGGAAATAAATGCCGCTTTTTCTACTTATTCGTTAATATCCACTGCTTCCGTTCAAATTATTAAAAACACTTTGGAAGAAAACATAACAGTCGATAATTTTCGCCCTCGTATTTTGATCCAATTAGACAGAGAAGTAGATACACCTTTTATAGAAGACACATTTAAGTGGATTAAAATTGGTAATGCGGTGTTTACCGATGTCACTTCCAACACGATTACCCATTTAGTTTTGAGTGATCCCAATAGTACGGAAAAGCAAGAAATTGATCTTAAAAGGTTTGTACTCGTAGATTGAGTTTTTGAGTTTATTTTAAGTGGATAATTTACAGTTTAAAATTGATGGAAAATTGTGGGTTTTCTGATGTGGAGTATCCGGCAGTTGGCATTAATATGGAAATATTTCAACGTGCAGCAATAAAAGTAGACGACGCGGTTTACGTAAAATATAAATAAAATTAGTTGTCTCGTAACGTTATAATTATTGTAGTAAATAAATGTATTCTGTGTATTATCTAATACCAATCTTTGGGATTTATATGACGTAGATTTGATTCACGTTCGAGGAAAGAAGAAGTGATCTTCAATGTTCAATGATCTATGGCAATTGTTCACTAGATAACACAAACGATTGTGCACCTGATTTCAGAGACATCACTACAGGGGAATGAACGTGTCCCCAGTTTCCCAGTTATCTTGAAGTCCAAACCCTTTCAAATTCTTCTAAACTCTTCCCGACTTATTATTACACCTATTATTTCGCCTAACTTTAAAAATTGTAAAATGTCAAATTCTGCGATTTTAACAGATTAGTCGACAATTGGGGTCACTAAAACTAACAAAAACAACTTAGTTTGCTTACTAATTTATTGCGAAAAAATAAAGTACTCATGTGTTTATAAGATAACAATGATAAACGCTTGTCCTTGAAAAATCTGAGGATTTTAGGTAGTACTGCTTAATTAAGTTCATCTATAATCTGAAAATTGTCTATAATTATGTTTTTTTATCTTTCAATTTATTAATTAGACACTTATCAATATTTTTATTCCTTGTCAGAGAGTCTGGCGTTTTACGAGTGAAAAGAACAATGTGGGAATATACTTCGGTAATAATTCCGTCGGTTTTAATAACCGCCGTTACTGCTTTTTGGTATTTTAATTCGAAGACGAGCCATAAAATACCAAAAAAATGGGAACCCGTTGGTTCGGTTAAACAATTATTTATGTACCCTTTAAAAGGAGGACGTCGAGTCGAACTGGATAGTGCCACTTGTACATCTTTAGGATTTATAATGCCAGAATCGAACTCCTTATTCAGATTTCGAGATAGGTAAGACCATTTTTATCAACTACTACTTGGACGATTTCAAAAATTAAAAGTTGTAATTTCTAACACCATTCGACTACTTCTAACATTGATGTACAATAGGTTGCCTATACCCAGGCGTACTCCTCCAGTATTTTAATTTAATGAAGGTAAATTTTAGGAATTTAATTATGTACAAAGAAAGTACACGTGAATATAGTTCAGAACCAAAAGCTCAACTAATTCAAGTAAAAGCCTACGACGAAAATCATTTTACTTTAAGCGCCCCGGATATGCCATCCCTTAAAGTGAAAATTCCAGATAGCAGCAAACGTGGTCGAATGAAGTAAATTTTCCCCAAACGTAACTTCACAAATACTTCTACGGTTGTTTTGCAGATTTTGGACTAACGAAATTGTAAATATACTCGACTGTGGAGATGCAGCTGCAAAATGGATATCATCTTTCGTCTTAGGTACCGATTCGGGAATACGTCTGGGTTTCTTCGATACTGGTTTTAAACGCGATATTCAAGAAGGATACAAGAAAAGTATAAAAAATTTTCCAATGTTAAGAAATAAAGCTGCCGTAAGTACATCTTAAAAACTATCGCAAAGCTATAACTTAAGTTGTAGGGGCTGTACAGCAATTTATCGAGTTATATGGTGATGAATCAAGCGAGTGTAGACGATCTGGCCGAAAAAATAACTGAAGAAAATATAACGGTTAATAATTTTCGTCCAAATATTGTGGTGGCAGATAAGAATTTAAAAGCGTATGCCGAGGATAACTGGAAGTGGTTGAAAATTGGAAGCGCCGTTTTATACCACGCAAAGCCTTGTTTACGTTGTCAAATGACCACGGTTAATCCCGAGACAGGTATTAAGGCCAAAAGTCAAGAACCATTAAAAACATTAAGAACGTAAGTGCGCACAAATTATTTTTCTTATTTTGAGTCCAAACGGTTTGTTTTAGGTATCGTAGATTGAAAGACGTGATGAACATTAAATACGAAGGATACTCTGTGGTCATGGGAGTCCAAATGGGCTTAGAGCACGAAGGAAAAATCAAAATTGGGGACACTGTTTTTGTGGGAGTAGAATAATTTTATTATTGATTGTTATTATTATTTTTTCTCCAACCGTCTTAAAAGACGTCTGTTTTAATATTATTTTTGAACATTAAAATCTTGTAAATCCTAGAATCCTAGATTTAAATAATAAATTATTATTGTTTACTGGCAAACTGACAACTGGTAGCTGTCAATTAAATACAAACTGTGCTTTTTTTGGTTGGAGAAAAAATAGCATGTAAAATGTCTAAAAAGGCTCTCATTTTTGCATCGGCTCACGCTTCTCCTAGCAAATTCAAAAATTGCTTGCCAAACAAAGCTCTACTTTCAATCCCAATGACACAATATACTATTTTTTTCTAATAATAAACACGGCTCGAACGAAATTTCTCAATTCCTTAATCACTCGATCGTATAATCAAACAGCACAGAGGCGTCACGAAGGTCAAAGTACTTCCTTAGTTAATAAATAATAAACAGTTGAAGTAAATCTTTTGATATGACGAATGTGGTGTTTCTCTTAATTTACAGTTGTGTTTTCTCCGCTGCTCTTAGTAAGTTAATATTTAAGAATATAAAAAATAATTAAAGCGCGCTATTTTGGATTGAAGGTTTTAATTTTGACCAATTAACTCCAAAGACCAGTTCGGAAACTCAACGAGATGAAGCTTTAAACTTAATTAAGAGGTTAATTCCTACAGACGCTCACAAATTTACGGTAGTAATTAATTCGTCGATTGGGCCACCGAATAAAGACACCTTCCACGTAATAGATTCGAAACGTAGCTTAGAATCCGTTTTTATTTGAAGTTTTTAGGTAGAAAAAATCGCCAAAAACGATGTCCAAATTATCGGCACTTCTGGAGTTGCTGCAGCTTCGGGTTTTCACCACTACTTGAAATATTACTGTAATTGCCACATTTCGTGGGAGGGTGCCAACTTAAATGTGCCAATAGTTCTACCCGAAGCCAACTACACCATAACATCCAACGATAGATTTCGGTATTACCAGAACGTCTGCACCACGAGCTATAGCTTCGTGTGGTGGAACTGGCCTCAATGGGAAAAACACATCGACTGGATGGCTTTGAACTCGTTTAACTTGGTTTTAGCTTTTAACGGTCAAGAAGCAATTTGGAGGAGGACTTACAGAAAACTAAATTTAACCGAGGAGGAAATAAGCGAACATTTTTCGGGCCCGGCCTTTCTCTCATGGTAAAAGTAACAACATCGAATTGCTAGAATTAATGCAATATTTTAGGAGTAGAATGGGAAATATAAGAAACTGGGGCGGTCCGCTTTCTGAAGCTTGGCACGAGAAGTCCATTAAGCTGCAACACCAAATATTAGAAAGAATGCGTAATTTAGGTATTACGCCAGTATTATCTGCTTTTGCCGGACACGTACCAAGAGGATTGAAAAGGTACCTATTCCCACTGACTTCGTAAAAATATTTTGACAAGGTATTTTTTAGGTTGTACCCCAACGCGAAACTTTCTCCTACAGGCTCGTGGAACAATTTCAACGCTAGTTACTGTTGCCCGTACATTTTAGATCCAACCGATTCACTTTTTCGTGTAATTGGCAACTTATACATAACCGAGGTAAAGCTATCGCCAAAATTTGCCATCTTTTAAATAGATTTTTAGCTATTAGCGGAGTTTGGTACCAATCATGCGTACAGTTGTGACACTTTCAACGAAAATTTACCGACAAACTCGAGTTTAACCTACATACGCGATATAGGACACTTTGTTTATTCGACCATTGCTTCGGTCGACCCCAAAGGGGTTTGGTATGTCTTTCTACGCTTTCGGAAATAAAACTAACTTTGTTGTTTGTTCTATAGGATAATGCAAAATTGGCTTTTCGTTCATGATTATTTCTATTGGACTAATGATAGGGCAAAGGCGCTTTTAACATCTGTTCCGATAGTAAGAGAGCGTTTCTTAGTTTTCAAATTTTTAACGAGGTAATTTATAGGGTAAAATGATCGTACTCGACTTGCAATCTGAACAAAATGCTCAATATAAGAGATTGGACTCGTATTACGGCCAACCTTACATTTGGTGCATGCTTCATAACTTTGGGGGAACTCTAGGGATGTTTGGTTCTGTCGAAATAATTAATAAGGCGCGTTATAATTTTTTAAAGTTCGAAAAATAAGGCAAAGTTTTCTTTAGGACATTTTTGAAGCGAGAGGAATTGAAAACAGCACATTAATGGGTACTGGCATCACTCCAGAAGGAATAAATCAAAATTACGTTGTTTACGAATTAATGAGCGAAATGGCTTGGAGAAAGAAGCCTACAAATTTAACAGAATGGTTTACTCTTTACGTTAGTAGAAGATATGGTCACTCGGAAGCTTCAGCAGTAGAAGCCTGGCAGATTCTCAAAGTACCCCCTTCTCGTGTTGTCTATTATAGCCGTGATTTAAAACTATGTTTCAGAGTACTGTTTACAATTACACAAGTTTTATGAAAATGAGGGGTAAATATGCCATAAACAGAAGACCATCTTTACGTATTCGCACTTGGGTAAGTTTGGGTTTCTTTTTCTGATCCTATTCCTACTTTCCGAGTCTTTCCATTGCTTCCAAAGTGTGTCCTATTTTCCTAGGATCCCTCTACAAGGAAAGCCTTAACGCTTTTAAAGGTATTGCGGTATTGCCATCACCAAGTGATGTACGTTCACCTATAAGGTAAACGTACGTTTGACCACCGGACAAATCTTCACCCTCATAGTATTATTAACTTCAAGTAGTGTCAAATTGTTTTGAAATTTCAGTCTTGGTACAATACTTGCGATCTTATGCTGGCGTGGGATTTATTTCTTAAATCTGAAAAAGTTCTGAACCAAAGTAATTTGTATTTACACGACTTGGTCGATATAACGAGGCAAGTACTTCAGGTTCTTAGCGATCAGTACTATAGGGAATTAATCGAAGCTGTCAAGCAGAAGCAGTTGAACCTCGTTCGGTAAGTAGTCTACTTCTTCTTACACTTTTGAGTATAATAAATTTGTGTTAAAGGAGTATCTCTCAATTGTTTTTGGAATTAATAGAGGACATGGAGAGTATATTGAAGACCAGCGATGCTTTTTTATTGGGCAAATGGCTCGAATCCGCAAAAGCTGCAGCTTATAACAAAGAAGTATGTTTGATGAAATTGTCGAATATAGATACTTACATTTTTACATTTCAAACAGGAAGAAAAGTTGTTCGAATACAATGCTAGAAATCAAATTACTTTATGGGGCCCATCTGGCGAAATTGTAGATTATGCGAATAAACAATGGTCGGGTATGTTGAAAAAGATAAATTGGGTAGAATTTGAAAATTTCTCGTAGGAATTGCTTCTCACTTTTTTCTTCCGAGATGGACTGTATTTTTAGGACAACTTAATGAGTCTTTGACTAATGGTGTTAAGTTTGACGAATCTACGGTACTAAAGAAGATTTTTGAAGAAGTCGAAAGTCCTTTTACATTTTCGAGAGAATTGTTTCCAATCGAATCATCTGGCAAGCTCATTTATTATTTTTTGGGCTCATATAAAACCTAACGAGAATTTATTTTAGGAGATACAGTGGAAATAGCGAAGATTATTCATGAAAAATGGTGGACAAGAGCTCATTGTAGATTTTTACGATCGAAAGAGTCGCCCGTTTCGGTGGAAATGATTAGAAAGTAAAACAGCTTTGTTGTAATTAACTATTAACTATAAAATTAAAAACATTTAACGTAACAATTTTCCTTTCATCATTTATTACTAAGAGCCGTGCCACGCTATCGATACACTCTCGGTACGTTCTCGATACGCTCTTGGCCCCATAAAATATTCTTACACAAGAAATAATGAAGGTATAGCCACACTATCGCTCTCGCTCCGATCTCGATCCAATAACGCTCCGATTTTATAATTTCATCAGTTGTGTGCTAAACAACAAACAAAAAATACACGAGTATTGAGAGTACCACTATAGTGTGAACATGAGGAGATCTCATAAACCGAGAGCGTATCGAGTGCATCAAAATCGTCTAAAAATGATTTCTGTGTTTTCACTTCGAGATTAAAAGATAGAAGCTGGGACCTTTTTCAAATGATTTCTTGCCTTCTGGGATACCAAAATCCGACGGCCGTCAAAAGTCGTCTTGTACGAGGTGGCTCAAAAATCCAAGAAACCTTACCTTTTCTCAGTTTTTGTTAATTTTGACCCAGAAGAACTCATTTTTCGGCAACGGCAGTTTCATAAGTCTCAAAAGGAGACTAAATTTTCTAAATTTGAGACCAGAATAGTCTCTGTACACCTAATCGTGTCCGAGATACATGTGTACAAAAGTGTGCAAAACCGGAGGCCCGCCGAGGTCAAAAACTTGGATATTATTAGACCTTCATCCATATACAACATACTAAAAAATTGTAACTATCTCATTTGACGCAAGGTAAATAACCCGGTCTTTGTCAAAAATCACAAACTAAACAAAGCTAAATCGTGGTTTCTGGGCTAATGATCCGTGGTCGATAAGTTCTTTGAGAGATTCGTAACATTTCGTTTGCTGCTGGGACAAACATCTTCAGGGTGTTTTGAACTGTGTGGTAAAGATCGGAGTGACCGTACCGAAGGTTCAAGAGGAGATGTTGGCCACAGTAGCCAATGAAACGTCCAGAATCTGTCAAAGAACCTCTTGACCACGACCCATTAGCCCAGAAACCACTCGTGTTTTCTAAGAGTAGTGTTCAGAGTTTTCTAACAGCAGGAGTTCTTTCGTACTTCCTTTTTGGACGTACAGAACTATTAATTAAAATAAAATATCAAATGAACGGAATTTTGGCTATATTTAATAGAAAATCGTTTGACATTGAGACTTTGAATATTATTTTGAGTTATTACAAACAAATTTATAGCTTTCTCTTAAAAAATTATTTAATTTGCTGGAAAATTCTTAATTATTGGGAACGCTCAAATAGTATGCTAACTTTACTGTACCTACATCGTTAGATTGAAAATTTCTTATTCAATGGAATTTGAAAATTATTAGAGATAACAAAACAAAACAATTTTCCAAGATGCAGGAAATAAGTGACATTAGGTGAAAAAGATCCTGTTATATCCTTATTCTTTACGCCTTTTTGATTTGTCTAAGTACTCCCTGGTACTTCCACTGCCACTGCCAGTGTCAGTGCTATGTGCTATCTAATAATACCTTGATAGTACTATCAAGAATGCTTGGATTCTTGGTTGCTACTATTAAAAATAAATTAGCGCAGGAAATTTTTGAAAATAATGGGTAAAACGCGACGGTGTTTATCTAAAATCCCTAAAAGAACAACGAAGGCAAAATCAAACGGTATATTTTGACTTTTATTTTAACAAATTGTTTTATAGTACAATTTTAGTTGCAAATAGTCATTTTTATAGAAGAAAAACGGCTTTCAAAACTCTAAAATTGTACGGGGTGTTTCTATTAGAAATGGAAAGCTAATCCCATTTCCGACTGAGCGGGAAGTCGCAATAAATAAAATTTTGTTAAAATAGGAAACCCAACGTCATTTTTGGTAAAACCAGAAGTAAAAATATAAAATGTCGAGTGTCATTAGACAGATAACTTTATTCGCGTTGAGCAAATTTTAGTTCTAATAAAATACGAATAGCGGCGTAAAATAAAAAAAGGTACCTTAAAATCTCACCTGTAGAGCTATGGTACTACCCTCGGTCCATTTTTAGAAGTACTACAATATTCAATTACATTGAACGAATACTAAGGAATTTTACTGTCTTCATGTTTCATGTTTGATATATCGTGCTCCTACATCCACATCAATAAGTAAACCGTGAAAAATTTTCACTAAACAAGAGCGTGGCCATTTGATTTCCGTACGCCAATAGCTACAAAAGATAACAAAATTAGTGAATAGTCCAGTTATCATAATTATTGCACTTATTGCAGTGCAAGAGCAAGTATTAAAACACTAATCCTCACCTGGTTGTTTTCTAAGAGTAGTGTTCAGAGTTTTCTAACAGCTAGGGTTGTTTCCTACTTTCTTGAGTCGGCAGTACACCATGATGGTTATGGTTGGTTATGATGGTTATGGTATGATATTGAACATCCCAACCTATAACCACAAACAAAAGAATAAGAATAAGTTTCAAGATAAAAAAAAATTGAAAAATAATAAACAAGTTCCGGGCGGTGGACCTGGTTCCCTAATCTGAAAATGGAAAAATAAACAATTAGTTGGTTTTCATTGCTTGAATTGACGAAGGAAAATATTCTACTTATTTAATTACACAACCTCTCACATCCACTTTCACTCCACTACCACTTCATCACTTGAAAAAGAAGTAAAAACGACTCACCCCTCTTCATTCTTCATAAAATCCCTGAAGCGGACCCTACCTACAAAGAAACAGAAGAATCAGTAAGAATTGAATAAATGTCAACAATAAACTCGAGCGTACCTTTACTCTCGTAGTCCTTTTGCTTTTAGAGCTCGTTCGCTGTTTCTTATCTGCCCCATAACCCATAACTCGTACTTGCTGTTGAATTTCTCCTGGCTCCTTGAAAATTAAAACAGATTGTAAAATTGGTTTAATAAAATAAGCGAAATATCTTACGTTGGGGATGATGTCTGTAAATCTCGTAAATCTCTGTAAATAGATGCGATGGTATTGGTCGAGTTGCAGTAACACCATAGCTGGGTCATGAAGTCACTAAAATAAATTAAAGCATCTTTGAGTAGGAAAATTCACAATAAAATGGATATTCTTACCGCTTTGGATAAGTTAAGCTAGCGTTGTTTCCTAGTTTTTGGAGTCGACAGCAATCGAATGAAAATATTGGACCTCCCAACCTATAACCACAAATAAAATAATTAGTTTCACCGGTAAAATTATAGTAAAAAAATTATAAAAAAATTAACGAGGCCCGTGACGGTGCACCTGGTCCCTTAATCTGAAAATGGAAAAATAAACAATTAGCTGGTTTTCATTGACTGGGTTGACGGAGGAAAATATTCTACTTACCTAATTACCCAACCTCTCACTTCCACTTTTATTTCCACTATCACTCGTCACTTGAAAAAGAAGTAAAAACGACTCACCCCTCTTCATTCTTCATAAAATCCCTGAAGTGGACCCTACCTACAAAGAAACATAAGAATCAGTACCAATTGAAAAATGTCAACAATAAACGCGCGTGTACCTTTAATCTCGTAGTCCTTTAGCCTTTGAAGCTCGTTCGCTGTTTCTTATCTGCCCCATAACCCAAACTTGCTGGTATCATGTACTTCTCTTGATTTTTCGTAAGATGGTCTTCTAGAAATAAATCGGCGAAGTTAGAAAAGCGTTTTAATAAAATTTAAAAGTGGAATTACTATACAGTATGTGTTAGAAACGAATTTGAGAGAGAGAAAAAATTTGGATTTCTAGTTTATCAATGAAGACACTTTTTGTAAAACCCCCTGCTTTAAGTAGATAAAGTGCACTTCCTATTTATAAAATTTTTACTCTTATTTGACTCAGTCGAGGGGCATGCTATAAAATATGTGTTCATATTGCACACTGTATTAGATACTAATGTTGATTGGCAACACGATTTACATAAAAGATAAAGAGTTTGGTAATGCATCATACATTGAAGAATTGAAGATGAGAGTAGGTATGTCCTGATGTGTCATAACTCATAATTCATAACGAAAGATTTTCCTTTTAGTAGCGTTGGCAAATACCGAAATCGAAAACCTCTGCTTGCTTTGAAACTCTCGCAACACAGATCATTTTTGATCCATTTCTTACAAGTAGATAATAGTCATAATTTAATTTCTTCTAGCATAGAAATTTTTTTGAAGAAATTATTATTAATAAGTATTTCATTTTCTGCAAGAGATGGATAAAAATTAATATGTGGTGCGAGAGTTTCAAGGCAAGCGGGACTTTTTATAAAGAATAAGTTCTTTTGAGAAAACAAAAATGAAAATTTTTCAATTTTACAACAAACGCAGAATTGCTAGCTGGGGCTTTTGAGAAGTGATTTTTTTCCCGCAAACCTACTCGTAAGTTGCATAAAACACCCAGTACCTGCTACATTTTTGAGGAAAACATACGATAGCCCAAGAGCTAGTAAACATTATACCGCTCCAAATAGTGCGGTCAATCTATAGCGCGTCTCAATCAAAAGTGTTACTGTTGCAAGGATAGGGACTTAACTAGCTTTATCGCACACACATTCATTCTAATTAGCACGATCCTTTACTATTAGCCGCGTTGCCAGCAGTTCGTGCATTTCATCACACCTTATCCAATGTACAATGTGTAGTATACCCTTTATTTCGTTATAAAATCATTTAAATAAATTTAATAAATAGGTAAATTTATTTCTCAATTGTAATTATTTAATTTTGTACAAAAAATTATTAAAGTTATGCTTAAATAAAGAAAAACAATTTCAAAAAAATGAATATTCAATTTTAGATGCACTATAGACCAAAAAATGAGAGTGAAGGTGCCTAAGAAAATCCCGACAAGCTGAAAATCAGTAATATTGTTCAAAACATAATTATAAATAAACTTTAAAAGTTCCCCATCATTCCCGTGTATGGAAAAAATTTTATTCGAGATCAAAAGTCAAAAAAATAAGTTTTTCGCGATACTCAGAAAAACGGTAAGTTTTATCATAAAAGTACTCCACACAAAAGTTGTAGATCATAAAATTATCTATAAAAAATGTATCAATACTTTTTTTCCTACGAGCCACCGTTTCTGAGATATAACGATTCAAAAAGTTGTTATCGTCCACTACCTCATAGGTGGCGTGGAAACGTGTGCACTGTGCATATTATGACAATAACTTTTAAAAAATTTTTGAATCGTTATATCTCAGAGACGGTGGCTCGTAGGAAAAAAAGTATTGATACATTTTTTATAGATAATTTTATGATCTACAATTTTTGTCTGAAGTACTTTCATGATAAAACTTACCGTTTTGCTGAAAATCGCGAAAAGCTCATTTTTTTGACCTTTGACCTCGAATAAAATTTTTCCATACACGACGGGAATGATGGGGAACTTTTTTATTTATAATTATGTTTTGAACAATTTTACTGATTTTCAGCGAGTTGGGATTTTAAGCACCTTCGAATGTCTAAATTGACCGGACTAAAAGGTTCAATATTTTTATTTATAAGTTCTACTTGCCATAGCCGATATAAAATCACTCGTCTGCCCGGCTAAGTATTGGCTGGCGTTACAGTAAAGCACGGACTCAAATTTCCACAATTAAATCATAAATATAAAAGCACGTCATTTATTCCAGATTGAAATTATAATTTTAGAAAGGAGAAAAAAAAATTGATCGTTCTGTGAAAACAGAATTTAGGCAGGCGGGCAGGTTTGTCCTGCAGACTCTCAGATTCTCAGTTTTTCGATTATGACTTGAAAATTACCCACTTTTTGAGAAAAATACTTACTATAAATATGCAAAAATAAACTATTACATCAAATTTCCTACAAATTACATTTGTAGGTTTCTTTTCTTCATATAACGGTTTAAGCACTACGGCTTTTAAAGTTTAACAAAAATCGGCCAAAAAAACTTATGTTTTTAGTTTATCGCTCAAACTCAAAAACTACGCACTTTACAATGCAAGTGTTGCTATACAAAAATAAAGTAAATTAAATTGTCTTTTAGTTTTTTTGTCAGACAAGCGGTATTGCATTAATGGTGGCAGACGCCTTTGAAGCTGAAGAAAACTCGTGCCGGGCGGTTCTCTTTACACGAAACTTCAACGCGCTCCCCTCACCTAAACCGTTTGTTCAACAAACAAAATTAAGGGATAAGATTTGTATGAAATTAAATTTTCTTTGTTTTTCTATAAGGACATGTTTCTCTAAAGGTGCGTAGTTTTCGAGTTATAGCGAGTAACTAAAAAACTTAATTTTGGGAGAATTTGGGAATTTTTGTTAAACTTCAAGACGCTCTAGCGCTCAAATCGTTGGTCTTGAGAAAAAGCTAAGGGATAGGGATACCAGTCTGTAAGAGGTATTACTATAAGAGGCCACTATTACCAGCGTCAAATGAAAATTATTTCACTAGGGTGATAGTACGTTGAGGAGGATAATGATTGAAGTAAAGAAAAAATGCTAAAAAAATTCCTAGTCGCTAATTTGTTGATAAATGAAGAAGTTAAGTTGAGAACTCAACTCCGAATTTTGACACATTTTGAAACTTTTCATCGTTTCCTCTAGTAATTCACGTGTTTTTTAATTATTAGGCAAAAACAAATGCTCCTATAACACCTTACTATCCTGTAAAATTAATTTTGAATATCGAAATTTCTGTATCGAGTTGTTAAAAAAGAATGTGACAACGATGTTTTGAAACTACCCTTATGATGTCGCTTATGTTTTTATCTGTCGTCGATTATTAACATCAGATCATGTTGACAAATCTACAATTTACTTCTTCTTTAATAACCACAAAAATATAGCAGAAAGATTTTTTTGTGAATTTACTTTAGTTCAATAACCGTCTCCTAAAACTACTGAAGAGCTTAGAATCACCCTGTATAAGAGATATTTCGAATTTGCAAAAAAATTAAACTTAAAATTTACCTTTAAATTAGTTACAACATCACTGAACGTAACTTCGACCCTTAATATAAGAATTCAATTAAAAATACCAAACTAAATTAATTATTATGCACAACACAACTGTTCACACCGAAAGTTAAAATTAAATAGCCATATGAAGGTGTACAAACAGGCGTAAACTTGCAAAAACAAAAGATTGATGCAAGCCGCGTCTTGTTGATAACCGTAACAGGTGCAGGTCTTTCGTCATAATATTCCTAATTTTTATATTATTTAATTTTTCAAATAATATTTGATTGTACTAACCATCTTAAATAAATTAACTCGGATTTAAAATTCTTTAAAAAATAATCATAATTTTTCCCAAAAGAGGGACATCGTAACATTTTCGTTTTAGTTTAACCAGTCGATGTAATTGAAATTAAAATTGGTTTTCAAAAATAGTTAGAACGGCGTTTAATTGTTAAATTGCCTAATCGGATTTCTTACCTAAGTACCTATGTCCTAGCCTAAGAAAATAATATCATTTTACCCCTATCATAACCTTAAATTTTTAAATGTATAGAAGGAACAAAATAAGGAAGTTTAAAGAAAAGAAATAAGAAATTACTCACCTTTGAATAAGTAAAATCCGTACCGAAATGGTAAATGGCAGCGGTCATCTTCTCTTCTTGTGAAAAATTTTCATGACACACTCAAAAACGATTATTGTTTAAAAGAGTCTATTTCAATTTGTTGTTAATTGTTAGTAACAACAATCACTCAAAGTACTATAATAAGTATTTTAATTAAATAAGAAAGATTTGAACACAACTTGTAAAACCATCCCGCCGAGTGCTGCCGGTTGGTGCCTGCTACGACGCTATGACGTTCTACTGTCGAAAAAGGGCCATTCCATTTTGAAAAACAAATAGGGAACACAAAATGACATCACATAATTTTAATTTACAAATCGGTTTTAAATAAAATTTTTGCATTATTTGTTTGTCTAAAATCGGTATTTGACGATAAGTACCAAAATTATAATTTTTTGGGGCACAAATATCACGAAAATTGAATTTTTCGAACACAATTTATGAAACATTTGGTCGACGCGTGCTATGTCGCCAAATTACCGATCGTACATCGTTGCAATTTAATCAAATTAGTTAAAAGATGACCTTATTTGCACTTAACCTCCAATTCGATCAAAATCAACCCTAAATTTTACAAATTAAATCATCCACCCAAAAAATAATGTAGATATGTACAAAAGCAAAGCGAAATCGTAGGTTGTGCATGAGTTAGCTTTATTAGTACCTATCTATTTATTTGAAGTCTTTCTTCGGTTCACGAAAGTGAACTTTTTAAATACTGTTAAACCTCAAATACTAGCCCTTCGAGCTTAATTTTGAAGTAAAACAACCAGCACCACCGTTAACCTGTGCAAATTCTGCAGTAGATGATATCTCAAACAAAAGTTCTCAGGTCTCGTTCGAGCTATTTTTCGATCGCTCAGGGTGGCGTTTGAAAAAGAACGGGGAGTGAATTTAGCTACTGAAGTGAACTAAATGTCACTGGACTAAAAGCACTCATTCTCATCAGTTTCTTGTTTAGAGCTCATTATAAAGACTGACTCACAACGTTTCGACGCAGTTTCACAGGATTTTGAGCATATGACCCCCGCTGCTACTGGCTCTAATATGGTGTGTCTTGGAGGTCTAATTTTCGACCATTACAATTTTGTTTATTGACCCAACCATTGAGCCAAAAATGGGCCCTATCACTGAACAAAATTTTGCGATGAAACAATGGGACAACTTGATTTTCAGCTCATTTACCACATAGACGCCGAAAACGATGGTCTTGCGGCTTCAATTCTTATACGGGCTGGATAAGACTTTAAGCCAAGATTTTTACTTAAAAGTTTTCCAAAAAAGTGATCGGACAGAGGTCTAATTGGTGCGCACGGTGCCGAATCGAGGTGTTTGGATCTTCTTCGATACTTTTCTTAAGAGCAGTTATATATTTTCTTCGGTCGCACTCTTTTTTGTGCTACAGCGTAAGCTAACATCAAATAGCGTACACGAAGTGTAAATTTTGCCGAATTATTAGTTCGGAAGGACGATTACGTTGATCGTAAAATGATCTGTACGTTACGAGAATAATTGGACCACGATTTTAAAAATAAATTTGCACGATTTACAATCGTTGCTCTGATGTCAATCTTTTCATGATGAAATATGAAATGGCAAAAATTACTTTATAAAAATAACCACTTCACTTCGACTAATGATAACTAATATCAAAGCTGTCTCAATCGAAAGCTCTAAACCTCTAAAAACCTCTAAAAGAACACCCGTTACGCGGGCTTGTTTAAATATTTATTTTTGTTAAAAATATGGTTGGGGCTTAGAAAAATGCTTTGTTTTTAACAACAAATGATATCCATTTTATATTTACGATTTTGCCATTTTTATTTCTATCAAGTCAGGCTCTGACATTACAAATCCGTATTGCGTTGGATTTAGCTATATTTCTGTCCTTCCAGCGTCAATTCAATTCTGCAGAACTACTTACTTGTAGAGGATATAACAAAGTCTCTCTCCCCCCTAGTAGGTATACGATATTTTTCTATATAAAAATAATTCTCACAAAAAACATTTAAAACAACCGTCTTTTCGAAAGTTCATCAGTGTTGATGTCATTATACAATTTTGCCTTTACCCATAAAACGTTTATTTTCACTGATGCGAATAAGGCGTATTTTAATTTCCTCTACTCCTCCATACCTTCATTAATTTTGTTTATTTAAAACTCATTTTCTTAACAAATTTATTTCTACAAAAGGTAAACTCGGTAGGAGATATTAAAAGTGTGTAACTGCCTAAAAATTAGTGAAACTGGGAGCTTATTTAGAATTCCTTTATAAAATTAATATTGTTAAACAAAACACGGACTTTCAGCACAAATATATTAAGCCCTCCGATGACCATGATGAGTTGATGAGCCTGCTCTTTAGTTTACATATTTAGTGTCAACCATCAAAGCTGGTCATTGGAAATCCATCGAGCTTCCTGTTTTGAGAATTACTGAGCGCTAAAGTTGGTATTATACAGGGAGTCCCGGAAAATCACTGACAAAGTTCTAGAGTGAGTACTACCCAAGACCAAATTAAGACATTTGCCTTTTTTGAAATTAATACCCTAAAACGCATCTCTAACAAGGCATAGGTCCTCAAAGTTTTAGTCCTGGGAAGTCACTGTAGAACTTTCTCTGTACTTTTCCGAAACACCCTGTATTTGAGTAATAATTGTATCGAGACAAAGATAATACCGTAACCTATAAATATTGCGTTTTAGGATAATACCCAATAACCAATACTTTACCCCCACATTTACCCCTCATTTTCTTAAAGCTTTGCTTAGCTTTGGTAGTAATATGTATATAAATTTTCCTATCGTTCTCCATATTATAGTAATTTTAACATTTTAACACACGTACTACTTTTCTTTACTTCATTTTTTTTTGTTTCCGATAAAATTTTCATGCTGTTATATTTTATACAATACTCCAGGGTTAAGTAAAAGGCCTTATGATTTGAAAGTCGACTTTCTCTCATTTTGTCCGCTCAACTTTCCTGACATACCATTTCATATTTTCTTTTACTTGTTTTTTTCATACCGATCTGACGATAAAATTTGACAGGAAAAGTCACGTGAAATACTGACTCTTTTTGTGCTGAAAAGACAGCACAACTCTAAATGCGCGTAAATTTCGTTCGATAAAGAAATGGTGCTCAAAGCCTTTCTTCTCAGGATGCTTTAAAATGCTTCAAAACCAGTAATAGCTATACGAAAGGTTATAAGTTATAAGTAAATAAGTTATAAAACGCTTCATTACTCTTTTAGTTCTTTGAGTAGACAAATCGTGACTTTAAGACAATAAGGACTCTTTTTAGAAGTGGAAAAGATAGTTTTGAACACTGAGATTTTCTTTTTCTAGTCGGTTACAAAGGATTTCAAACATTGTAATTGCTTTACAGGATGTATGGCTACATTTAGAAGTTTTTAGTTCTTTAAGTACACACTTCGCGTTTTTAAAGCAAAAAACGGAAAAATAAAATGGAAACAACGAGTTTTAAACGCACTAAAGCATTTATCAGATAAAGTGGGACCTGTGTCTAAAGTTAAGCTTTATCATATTAGAGAGCGTCTGCTGAAAGATGAAAGAATTAGTTTAGACAGACGAAGCTTCAGATTTTGCGTTTCGATAACGCGATCGAGTTATTTCTTGCAAATATATATCTTTAGGGGATTTTCGAGCAAACCCGTTTAAGATACTTTGGATAAAATGAGCATTAAACATAATTATCATTTGTAAGTGTAGCGTATCTAAGTGTAAAAGGGATAATAATAGTTAAGGCTTCGTAATTTATTACGTAGTCCACATCGGACGCAGAAGACAAACACAAAGCTGTAGAAATAAATAATCAAAAAGTATTACGCGTTCGTAGTCCTTCTCATAGTACACGTTAAACAATGCCATTATTTTTAAAACAAGCTGTAAACAATAAATTTAGCGAAATTCCTATAATTTATAATTCTGGGGAGAACTTACGGAACATTGAAGTTGGAACAATGGTTGGAGTAGGTATTTTAGGAGCGTTTGCTCGAATTAAAATTTAGAAATAATATAGTTTTTCTATTTTTCCCTTTCCACATAAGTAAGAAAAATATATACTGAAGATTATTATTTGAAAATCCCCCAAAGTATGAAATTAGCTTAGGATTCATCGTAGTGATGAATGATCGTATTGCGTGAATGAGACTTATCGGCAATTTTAATAAATTTTCGGCTTAATTTAATGCCACGAAAAATTAAACCAGAAGCAAGTAAATTTTCGTTAAAAATGTTAATTTTTTTTTAACCGGCGAGTTATTGTGAAAGCTCAAATTCTCAAATAAATCGTGTACATTTTTGTAAGCATTTCTACACTTCTTGTATCTCTGATACCATTAGGTCTACAGAGACCACAATGATGGTCTCAAAGTATAGAAAATGTGGTCTTCTTTTAAATAGTATAAAAACGACAAAACAACTTTCTTTGTCGATAAATGAGTGCTTCTGGGTCAAAATTGACAACAACTAAGAAAAGGTAAAAGTTTCACGGTTTATTGGAGTTTTGAGCAACCCCGCACAAGACGACATTTTGACAACCATTGGATTATGGTACCCCACCCCAGAAGATAAGGAATCATTGGATAATGGTTCTAGCGTTTAATCTCTTGAAAACGGAAATCACAATTTAATAGGTATCTCGTGCACTCTACTAAAGGCTCTTTTTACTTTGCTTCCCAACTTAGGAATTGAATCAAAAGTAACCTCTTTTACTAAGGGCAGCTTGAAGTTTCTGTAAACGTTTTGGCAGTTCCTAATTTATTCGACGCTCGATTAAACTAACGCAAAGTACATAAAGAATTTTCTCATTCCTCAATAGGTCAACCCGACCCTTAACCCATTGTAATTCATTTTTATTACGTACAACGAAGTAAAAAGTAAGTACTAAGTAATAAAGATGCAGAAAATGCAATTACCGAGTTCGTGCTGTAAAGAACATAAAAGCAAATATTTATCGCAAAATGATATTTATGTAATGCCTATATAACTCAATGGCGTGACAGTAAAAATTAATGTAGTATTCAATGCAGTTTTAATCAAACTAACAAAAATCTCAAGTATTTGCAGTTAAATAGCTGAAATTTATTAGTTATTTCTTTTCGAAGCAGAAATGAGGTATTTAAAAATAATTACATTTTTTAAATAAAGCCATTGACGTAGAAAGGGTTAAATGGCCATCCTATCTCGGATGTTAAACACTATCGGTGCCGTGCCGGTCGAGTCCACAAACTGCATTTGGCAATTGTATATCAAGGATCTTTTGGTAGATAATTATTTCGAATCCCGGTCAGAAAATCCCAGTCAATACATCCCGATCATTATTATCCCATGCCAAAATACCCCATACAAAAAAATCCCATTACAAAAATATTCCATACAAAAAAATCCCATGACAAAAATATCAATCTACAATAAAATCCTATTACAATAATTTCCCCATATAATTCCCAACAATAATTATCCTAATCAGAAAAGATTCCGTTGCTCTAAAAAAAAATCGGTTCCTTCCTCGTAACCTAGCGCGAGGGGCCTCGGAATCGCGTGAATAATCGAATACGCCAGGATCTCGATCTGAACAAAGATCACTTTTTCCGTTGCTCTAAAAAAAATCGGTTCCTTTCTCGTAACCTAACGCGGGGGGCCTCGGAACCGCGTGAATAATCGAATACGCCAGGACCTCGATCTGAACAAAGATCACTTGTAGGGATTTTTCGGCACGGGATATTTGTTAATGGGATATTTTTGTAGCGGGATATCTTTGTTTGGGATATTTTTGTAGCGAGACATTTTAGCTGGGGGAATACTAACTGGGATATTTTCTTCTGGGATCTTCTGACCGGGCACCAATTATTTCGTACCAACATTATGCAAAAAAATATTAAGAGAGGCGGGAAATATGAAAAAGAATCTCTTTTTATTTATTTATGTATCAGATACGATACATGGATTTATTAGGCATCAGACTTTACTCATTTAGTGTTCACATTTATCCCTCAAAAGTTGTCAGTGAGTCAGTGTTATATTTCCTAACACCCTGTATAGTACAGACTAGATATTCGTATTGTGAACGGTAATATGCTTTCTAGGCCCTCTGCCCTTCTGTTTGAATGGCTAAAGCAGCTGTTTAAGATATCGAAGTGAGTGTTACAAATTTCTTTACTACCATAACGTTCTAATTATATTCCATTCGTACTTAAAGCTTTATCCGTTCTTTTCCGTATTTTAAACTAAGTGGGCATTATAAAAATACCTACTATTTTCAAGCGAACAGACTAAATAGCTAAATACGCTATTATCGAAAGATTGTACGAATTTATATTTGGAACAAATGCGTTATTAGCTTGTAGCTTCTAATAATAGGTATAAATAGTTAACCTCAATTAGTTTTAAAACTGAAAGAAAAACTTTTTGAATACAACACAACACAAGATCGGGATCGACGATCAAATGTAAATGAATAAATACTGCCTCACACTTATTCCGAATTATACCGGAACTGAACCGAAAATTGAAAGAGTCTCTTATTTTTTTTGTAGATCGAAGACCGAAACCTAACCGGAACAAAAATATAGGGGTTCGAAGCCGTATTCTAACCACTACGGAAAATATATTTTAGGAAAATGAATGAAAATGAATTCCACTTACGGAGCCTGTTAATGAAAATTGAATTTTTGTTGGATGCTATGGCTGTGAAAACGACCTAAAACCAATGATGAATGTGAAAATTTAGAAATAATTCCAAAATTTCGATTTCTACTGATTTGAATTCCAACTTACGTGACAACGTGCTCGCGAAATTACAATTTTTTTCGCGAACATAATATTTTTCCTTACTTTCTTCGGGCACATTAATAAAATAGCATCTATTCGTTTCATATCTGTCCTTTCTTTGTCTTCGCGCAATTTAATGTATTTTTATGTTGTAAAGAAAGAATTGCAACTAAGTTATTTCATTACTGTAGTGGTTTTAATTTTGTATTACAATCTATGTGATGTTTCGTATCCCTTAATCAAATTCCACATAAAATATGGCTTTATTCGTGGAAGGTAAATTTGAACTTTAGTTTTATTTAATGGAATTAACAAGGGTTGGGCGTACTAAAATTAGTGTGACCTAATAATTTTATCAGTTTATCACTCCCTTCTCATTTACGTATTAGTTTAACTGTAGTTTTCATTAAATTATCGTGTAATTACTTTACTAATTATTTTTACCTCGTTAGTGAATAACGACTTAAAGTAATCGTCTAATCTCTAATCATTAAGAAAATTTATATCTTCTGGGGAAAAGTACTAAAAACAGGTAGATAATTTAAAAAATAAAATGCTGATGGTATATACGGCGTTAATAAGGATAATGGCAGTGAACAGTTGGGTTCGAAAAATTTAACATAAATTTGTCATACTCGTAAGACTCATAAGTCATAATTTTTAGAATGAACTTTTCTTATTTATTACATGGTAGATGGTAGTATTTATAGTACATCTGTGAAAAGGGATGATTCGAAAGTAGAACGTTATGTTTTTACGTTATTTGAAAGGTATATTTATTTCGTTATTAACACTATAGTTACATATATATAAACAAATAACACTAGACCAAATCTCTAGATCCGTCCCTAATATTTTCCACATCCTCCCGGGCGGCGATAGGGATCTCGGGAATCTCTAGCGGATACAATAACTGTATCGGTCGTCTCAGAAGCGTCTTGTTCGGTAGCTTTACCTCACATGCTCGGATGCGCCCATCTCTGCCAGGAAACACTTGATTGATTCTGGCCATTTTCCAATTTAGTCGAGATGATCCTTGGTCATATACAAGGACAATGTCGTTAACCTTGATCGGTGTCTTGGATGATGTCCAATTATTGACATGCGCTGTGCGAAGCTGTTGTAAATATTCAGTGCACCACCTTTTTGCGAACCGTGACAGAATTCGTTGACGTTCCTTCCATTTTAGTAGAATAGCATCTCTCGTCACGCTAACGTTGACATCTGGCAACCCCTGCTGAACTTTATTTCCCAAAAGGAAGTTTGAGGGCGATAAAATTGTTAGATTATCTTTGTCGTCATCAATGTAGGTTAAAGGTCTTGCGTTTACGGTAGCTTCAATTTCTGCTAAAATCGTTTGTAGCTCGTCGATACTTACAAGCGATTTTCCCAAGGCATATTTTATGCAATCTTTTACTATTTTGATGAGGCGTTCCCAAAAGCCTCCCCACCATGCAGCTCGTTCTACAATAAATTTCCATTGAATTCGATGATGATTCATAAAATTTAGTACCTTTCCGGTAGACCATGCTTCGTATAATTTACTCAATTCAAGCGAGACCCTCTTGAACGTTTTTGCATTATCAGAATGTATGACGCTTGGAACTCCTCTTCGCGCTATAAATTTCCTTAAACTCCTTAAACAACTTTCAGAAGTCAAATCCAATACCAATTCTAAATGGACAGCGCGTGTTCCAGAACAGGTTAAGAGCATTAAATAGGATTTTCTCTTTTCGTTATTGTCGTTCATCACATATAATGGACCCGCGAAGTCGACGCCGGTGTTTTCAAAAGGCGTTGTCATCGTTACGCGCTCTCTCGGTAAAGGCGCAAAAACTTCTTGAGCAGGTTTTCCACGTAATTTTTTACACGTGACACATTTGCTCAGGATTGATTTTATCGTTTGTCGTCCACGAATGATCCAAAATCTTTTCCTTAGATCGGCTAGGGTTAGATTAATTCCGCTATGAAAATTACGGTTATGAGTTTTCCATATTAGTTTTTCCACAAACGTCGATCCTTTTGGTAAAATGATGGGATTCGTAGTTTCGTAAGAAAGTTGAGCTTCTTGAAGTCGGCTCTTTATTCGCAGAATTCCATTTTCGTCGATAAATGGTGTTAACTTAAAAATGGACGATGCTTTGTCGACGACCTTGTTTTTCCTCAAACTTTCAATCTCTTGCCTGAAAACGTTACGTTGAGTTAACTTGATCCAGTAGTTCTCCGCTTCGTTAAGTTCGTCAGGTGACAGATCTGAAGAGGAACCTTTATTTTTACGAAACACTCGTCTCACGTAAGCGGTGACACGTAGGCATTTTTCGTAATGTTCATAAGTTTTGAATTGAAAGATAGGTTCCATTTCTCGTGCCGCATTAGCTTGGCTCAAAGCCACTGCGCACACCGTTTCGCGCAATTCGTTAAAGTCATTGTCTATCATCCAATCGTTATCCGCGCGCGATAGAAAACTCGGACCGTTAAGCCATACTTTATTTTTGAGAAGTGCGCTTGCCCCCACTCCACGAGTAAGTAAATCGGCAGGATTCACGTCACCCGAACAATGACGCCAAACACTATCCTTCGTTAAATTTTGAATTTCGCGAACACGATTATACACAAAGGTCTTCCATCTCGTGGAATCGCCCGTGATCCAATGTAGCGTTATTTTTGAATCGGTCCACAGATTTATAGAGTCGAACTTTAACTTTACATTTCTCTTTATATAATCTTGTAAACGCGAAGCGCACAATGCAGCCGTTAATTCTAATCTCGGTATCGATAATTCACCAGAGTCACTTTCCCTTATCGGGGCGACTCGATTTTTTGCAATTAGAAAGTTCACGTACACACCATGTTCCAAATTTTCGCGAACATAAGCTACTACACCATATGCTGACTTGCTGCTGTCGGCAAAAATATGCAACTCAAACCTGGAGCTGCTGGTCGACGCGATGTTCCTGGGCACGCTATACGAAGTGAGTTTACTTAGTTCGTTACACCATTTGTTCCATTGAGCTCTAATCTCGGGCGGCAGCTCGGTATCCCAGTCGATCTTTAATTTCCAACTCTGTTGCAAAATGATCTTACCCGTTATGTTAAATGGACCTAACACTTTGGGACACGATTGCGCGTTATTGTTTGTCACTCGCGTCATTCGATATTCTTGCAACTGTGGCAAGTCGTTAATGTCGATAATCGGCGATTTAAACCACAAAAACCGATGACAGTCTCGGTCGCTCTTACACAAAGATACTTGCAAGAAAGCCTTTTCGATATCGACCGTTACCGCGATTTCACCAATTCGAAAATTTAACAAGATTCTCATTAAGTCTTGCACCAAATTTTCTCCGGTGCACAAAAGCTGATTTAACGATGGAAATCCTGCCCGATGCGCTGATGCATCGAAAACAATACGAATTCGCGATGTCGATTTGTCTTCGCGATATACCGGTCGATGTGGCATATAATAGATTTTCGCGGGTAGGTTATTTTCGGTAGGCACCTCTTCGGCGATTTCGTTGTCTATAAGTTCGCGAAAACCCTTGTCGTATTCAATTAACCGCGATTCTTTCGATAATTTAAAAATAAGCCCTTTGACTCGCGATAATGCAGAATTGTAATTGCTGTCCAATGCACAATCATTTTCCCACGGTAGCGATACTTCAAAGCGATTTCCTTTAAACGAAATGTTTTCTTCGAGAAATCGTTCGACGAAATCGTTTTTGGTTTCTTTATCGTTTATGCCGATTGTTTCCAAATCCCAGAAGCGTTTAATATTCGCATCTTCTTGTTCGTCCGACATTTGCACATGCAACGTTGAAATAATATTCGTGTTGGTCGTTGTCGCAGACTCCTCGAAATTCGGACCCTGTAAGGTCCAGCCCAATTTCGTATTCACGGCCGTTAAATCATCGGTTATGCGAATGAATTCTCCTGTCGCGAATCTCCAGTAATTATCGGCTCCTACAAGTAAGGCAATTCCTTCCAAAGTTGTTACCCTACCTATGGATACGTCAGCTAAATTCAGCTGATCTATGACCGTATGTTGTTTTACGTTAGGCGTTAGAAATGTGTCTACACATATTTCGGGAACTTCAATTGCAGTAATCGAAATTGCTTGATCATCGTATTGTGAAGTCAACGTTAATTCGACCTTGTTGTACAATCTTGATTCAGTTTTTTGTTTACAGCCGAACGACATCACTGATAACTTACGCGTCCCAAGAATCTTTAGGTTTAATTTACGAGACACTTCTTCCTTTATAAACGAAAGATGAGAACCACCATCGAGTATAAGACGCACAAAGGCGGTATTTGCATTGTTTGCCGATGAAATGTAAGCTTTTGCAGTTTGTAAAAACACTTGTTCTTTATTTCCGCGATTTTTGGCAAAAAGACTCGTTACGTTATTCGTCTTCTTTTCTTCTCTATTGAAATCGGGATCACACATGGACGTTACATGTCGAAAGTTACATTTCTCACACTTGACTCTATTTCTGCAAAATCTCGAACTATGATTAGCTTTAGTACATCGAAAACAACGATTATTTTTCTTTAACAAATCCTTTCTTCTTTCCAACGTTACACTCGATTTATCACATTTTTCGGTAATATGATCTGCAGATTCGCAAAATAAACATTTATTAACCGACGTTAACAATCCAGCCGCTGTAAAGCCACGTCGCACTTCCTTAGTCGATGATCTATAACCTTCGCTTTTCCTTCTTTCATCCTTGGACGAACCAGATGCCGATAAAACGTTAGTTGCAGGAGGTTGCGATAGCTCAATCGCTTCAACTTCTAACTTTAAAAAATCTAACAAAGTACGAACTTGTTCATCGATATCAATCCCCACTTGATCAGGACTTCGTTTATGAAATTCTATTTTAAGCGTTTGCGGTATGCAATTGAGTACTACTGATTTTACCATCATTCCATACTCTCTTGCGTTAACTCCCAGTGACGATAAACTGCGAGTTATTGCGGAAGCCGTATTATACAAGCCCCGCAATCCTGTGCCATCGAATTTGCTTTTTACGGCCGTTACTGCTAATAGTTTTTGAACATGATTGTCGATTATTCTTTGATGATTCCCGTACTCGTGTTGTAACATTTCAATTGCGTCCTTATACGAATTTTCGGACGCCATTAATCCGCTAATTGTTGCAGCCGCTTTTCCCGTAAGAGATTGTTCTAGATATTGAAATTTGGCCGTTCCAACTAGCTCGTCGTTTTCATGTACCGCCGTTCTAAATTGATCCCAAAAGGTGGGCCAACTGGGCAAATCGCCCTTAAATTTGCGAAGTTCTAACTTAGGCAACTTAACATTACTCCTATCTTTTTTCCGGGCGTCATTGCCGCTGCGATTTGAAGTGGACTTGACAGATTCAACAGATTCCGCTTCCGTCAAAGCACTATCAACCGTTTGATCGATACGGATTTGCAGTCTTGCCAACATTTCGGTTACTTGGTCTTGATACACCAGCACACTATCAAACTCTTTCTCAAATTCACTTTCCTCCAGTAGAGGCACAAGCTTCTCGTTAGCGTCTTGAAGACTTTCGTTAGCTTTTATTAACCTATCGCGAACAACCATTACCTCATTGCCACTTTCTTCCGCGTTCGATAATTTTTCCTTTGCGGAACTTATGATTTTCGTTAATTGCGCACGACAACTTTTGCGTACAGCACGTTCCATTTTGAATTCGCGATAAGATAAATATATACACGTTACTTTCTACCTTCGTCGTTATTCGTTAGACATACACGTTCTCTGGTTTAAAGATTCCCTGGTTTCGGCACCATGTGAAAAGGGATGATTCGAAAGTAGAACGTTATGTTTTTACGTTATTTGAAAGGTATATTTATTTCGTTATTAACACTATAGTTACATATATATAAACAAATAACACTAGACCAAATCTCTAGATCCGTCCCTAATATTTTCCACAACATCTTTCTTGTGTTATCCACACGTATTTTTTAATTTTTCGGTGCCTACTGCCATTTAGGAGGAAATTGACTTCAACATAGGAACAAACGTTTTTCCCTTTTAACACTTCTTATTGCAGTTTTTACAGTGCTTACTGCTATACATACTATACATTAATCCGATGTCAGAGGCGCGTTTCTAGTTTTTGAAGATCTAGGCGCTGTCAAATTTTGGGCCCCCTTGTTTAAAGAGAATTAAATAAAATTTTTGATTGTTCAAGGTCAAACAGCTTAAAATGAAGTTTATGAATTTTAGTAGCGATTGATAGTGTCTCCAAAAAAAGATGTTTCACGAAAACAAAGTAGGGAAATTATTTCAGATAAACCAAAAATATTATGGAAAGATTCCGAAGCCCCTTTTGACCCAGGATAAATGGGGCCTGAGCCTCATTCCCTTATTAAGTATCAATTTTAATTTATAGTTTATATCTAAATGACAAAGCCGGGTAAAAAAGCTATCTTACGCACTTTCCAATAATTAAAACAATTAAATGGGCAGAAAGAAATTTTAATTGGATATAATTCTTATAAAATGGGCTGTTTTGGGGCCCTCAAAAACACGGTGCTCTAGGCGCGCGCCTAGTACGCCTAGACCTAAACGCTGCACTGTTTCGATCACGTTTATGTTTACTCGTGTCAGTCGAGTCGTCTCTAGTCAGTTTTATCGTGTCGAGTCAGTTCTATTCTTTTCGCAAGATTTTATGATAGGAAATAAGAATCATCAGTAGTGGTTCTTTTTAGAACCACGTCGATTCAAAATATTACTTCTTGCTTGAGAATACATCGGGGGCTTCGCCCCAAACACTAGAAGCCATCCATGTCCGCCGTCGACTAACAATTGGCAAAGCACGACCAGCTTCTAACGCTTGAGGTTCAGTAGCTTACCAGACAAATGAAGTATCTCTAAGACTAATTCAAGTCCTCGAAAAGGTTCATTAAGCCATAAAGAGATCCGCCTCGAATCCACATACATCATCAACGCCAGTTCAGACCAAAGACAATGAAGAAGAAGCAGCACACCCGCCAAAGCATCTGCAAACGTAAGAAAACCAGAGTAACTGCAACTGCAGCCCCAACTCAAGACTCGCCAGTCACCAACCCAACGTCCTATCGTTTCGATAAATGAGCCTGTTGCACCCTACACACCAATCAGCAGCGACGCAGCTGTCGAACTTAAAATGTCGCCAAAATTGTCCTTAACAATCAGAAGATACGCCAAACTCACCAGATACTTCGCAGACAAAGGCATTTTAGTCACCAAGGTCAGAAACATGGCCTTCTTACACCCGGCCACAGATTACCGAGTGATAAGTGATAAGTCGGCACCTCGACACAAAGACAAATACGCTGGAATATCACACTTAACTTCTCTCAAGCGACAAACTACTGAAGGTAGTCCTTTCTGGCATCCCCATGGAGATCGAGATGGACGATGTCACCAAAGACCTCGCGAACCAAGGATTCAGAGTAACAACCGCCAGCAGCATTTTTCGCAGCTGTCCAGATCGACGCATAGCAAAAATATCTTCCAATTAAAGAATGTAATCAATCTTGGAATCAAAGTGGAATCGCTACACAACAACAATGCAGAAATTGGTCAGTGCCACCGCTGCCAAGGTTTTGGTCACAGCCAACGCGCTTGCCACACGGCCTTCCGCTACGTAAACGTGCTGCCCCACAACTTCACCAGCGAGTGCACCAAGTCGGAAGACGCCCCGGCCTTATCCGTCAATTCCAAAGAAGCGCACCCGGCTAGTTACAGCTATAGAAGGTACGAGAGTACAATCATGGTTCACTGTCAACCGAAAAGATAATCATCTACCTGGCAACCCATATAAGAGAACGAGAGGAAACTAATGTTGGAGATTTTGGCTGTTCGGCTCGCTCAGGCTGCCGTAGTGCGTCAGCGACCTAGAGTGCAATAAAAACTAAACGATAATCGATAAATACACAAGAACCAACAGAAGAAGGAGGCTAAGAACCAAAATTCAGGAACCCCACAAGCTAAAGAAGAGCGGTCGTATACCTCTTCTTGGATTACGGATTTTCTTTTTTTTCATTTTTCTCGAATTCCTTCTCTTTTTCTCTTTTTTATATATTACGTATTTACTAATGTTGGAGAAGGGTCGCTGCCCCGTTTTAAAATTCATTTCGTAAAGCTGAATATCGTTAGCCCACAAAAACGCTTATGAGTTATAATATGTATTGTTCCAGTTTCCAGTTAATATTTTATTTGGAATTTAAAAAATCTGAGTAAATGATGCTTTTCTGTTTTCGTTTACAAAAAGAGAATAAAAAACCACAAGCCATTTGGTGGTAAGTTGTCGAGTTTGTTCTCGAGAAGTTTCATATACGATACGATACTCGGTTCCCAGTTCCCCACGCCTCGCCGGATTTCAAAAGCACAATACAATTTATTCGTCGAAAAAACTTCTTTAGTATTCCACATGTATCATAGGTAGAGGTAGATTTACCTGTATCTGCAGGTTTTATGCGCCGGACTGTTGGCCGGATCGTCATGAATCGTTTCTAGTGATGCCGTCATCACGGAGCAGTTTCTTTGTGCACTTGAAACTTATTACGAATTACAAAACCGAATCGAAGCCACCGAAGCAAGGCACACACCAGTTGCTGGTTACCGTACAGTAGCGGCGTCGATGTAGTATAAGCGAATACGTAATACACGTTTGAAGTTTGAAAACGATCGTGTGTGCAATTAAGTGTAAAAAATACGTGTTTTGTAAATTTTATTAAATTTACAAATTATCAACTTTTTGGATATACTTAAACATTTTATTTTGAAAAAAAAGGTAATCTCCTTTATTTACATTTTACACGAAATTTAAGTTTCGAAAAGTGTCAAATTTAAACGCTTGGCTTGACTTAAAAATTGCGCTTCGGTTGAAAAAATTGTTTCGAGTTAGAAATTGGAATTGATTTTGAAAACTGCGAAGCTTGTAATACACAATTTGCGATAGTGGCATAACTTATTTACTTAAGCCGAGATGAGCTTGAGCTTACGGCTTACCGTAAGTTTCTCAAAGCTTAGAGGCTCGAGTATTTCTCCAAATAAGTTTTTTGATTTGTTGTACTGTTCGAAATAGCCTTGAGGAAATAGAACAACAAAACATTTGGCTTAATTTCAATTATTCGACAACTGTTATACAGTTATACAAGTTAAATGTCACTAAATTGACTTAGGCTAAAGACATTTTTGTGTAAGTTGATATTTTTGTTTTTAAACAATATTTTTGAGACGTTTTTTTTCAAAAGCGCTAGTCTGTGTGAAATTTAAATAATGCGACTTCATTATCAGTTTTTCACGAATCTTTTATTACATTACGTAATTGTAGTCTTGGCCTTCTAGTATTCCAAATAAGTAATAATTTCTCATTTCTTGGCACCCTTCTTGTAGTCATGTAGTCTCTCAAGGTGTACGGTTCGATCCCTCATATGTTCCCACCTGCCTGGATAAGGGGAATGTGTATACCTAAACTTATTTTCGTGTACACCATGACCCGTGTTAATTAAAATGCATATAATAATCATTCAAGATAAGAGATATGGTAATTTCGTAAATTATTTTAATATCTAGGGGGCTGGTAACGTACATTAATTATAGAGAATCCCTAGCTCTATGATTACAAGGCGCGTCAAATCTAAACTTAGGTAACTACCTGTGTAAAATGAAATTTAATTTTTTCAACATTTTTTGTTATTTGCCGCAGTTGTGGAATTCGGTCAAAAAGGAGGGCAAAAGATCGACAACAGTAAACTTTTTTTAAATTACCAAAAGAGTGGATTTTGTTTCGACTTTTGGCAAATTTTAACCAATAAACTGTTCCAAAAAGGGCTGTCGTTGAGCTTCTGAAGTTTCTTATTTAAATAATAGTGCTTGAGTGCTAGAGACATTTTTTCTTTAGTTTGAAGATGGGAGGGACGAATAAAACTCGGAAAGTCAAAATAAGGCCCATCGCCAAAATTATGATTGGTGATTGGCATGATTATTGTCGGCATAGCGCGGTCAAGGCACTCAGTTCTAGCACTAAACAAAAATATCGACATTGTTAACGGTGTAATTACAGTATACAAGGTGTTAAAAAAAAGTTTGACTATGGAAAGGTCACAGGCTTGTGGGTTGTCAAAGAAATTGATAATTATTTATCAGTTGTCAATCTAATTTATTGGTTGAGCAGTTTTGGAGAAAATGGCTTTGAAATGAGTACCTACTTACTATATTTTTGGAATTTTGGGTAATAGTTAAAAAGGATCCATAGTAGGGGTGGGTCAACGGTTTAAACCGTATTCATAATAAATAATAAGGTCTCCGGCTCTGGTAAAGCAAAACCAATTATTATTTGAAAGTTTTATTTTGATATTACTACGTATTATGTCATCTTCGAAGAATAAACTTTCAGATAATAATTATTAATAAACGCCTAAAACAATTTAGAATTACTCATCTTTTAATTTAATTTTCCTTATTTATATCAATTGCAGCAATGTTAACTTCAATAATAAATTTTTTTAATCATAACCACTAACTCATAACAATAACACCAAATACCCAACCTTTTCCGCCTGCACATATTGCATTATATAAATGTTTGGTATTTCAATGAAATATCAGAATAATTGTCAGAAGTCACCAAGTCACAGATATAAATTAACCTGTTTGGGAATTTGCTTTAATATGGGTTAATAAGTGCCAATAATAGATTATTATTCATTTAGTTTAGTTAATTGTCGAAAAAAATGCGGAAAACTGTAGTTAGAGATTATCTTTAATTCATTTCTTCTCATTTATATAAAGTTGTAACGAATTTATATTTTTAGAATAACATGACTCTTATGTGTATACTATAGTAAGTTGTAGGGGCATATTTTTAAATGTTTTCATGTATATAAACAATTGAATTTTAAGTGAGAAAATAACGAGGGAGTTGTACACAGCCGGGTAAGCTATAAACAGTAGTAAAATTGAATAATAAAATGTCAGAAAAGAAATAAATATCGTACAGGAAGTGTATCTCTCTGCTACGGATAACACATGTTCTCAAATAGCGAAATTTTCGACTTTTTAACCTTGTCAGATTTTACTAGAGCTTAACAGACTTTATGGCCGACTCTTCAGTATCTTGAGGGACTCTTCAGTATCTTGTAGGACTTTTAGTAACGTTGACAAACTTGACTACATTCGTTAGAATCTCACCGAACTTTTCAGCACATATTAAGCCTCTTTAACATTGTCATATTTAACTAGAATTTAACGGACTTTATGGCCGACTTTTCAGTATCTTGTGGGAGTTTTCAGTATCTTGTGGTACTTTTCAGTATCTTGTAGGACTTTTTAGTAACGTTGACAAACTTGACTACGTTCGTTAGAATCTCACAGAACTTTTCAGCACATATTATGCCTCTCTACCATTGTCAGATTTAACTAGAATTTAACGGACTTTATGGCCGACTTTTCATAACACCGACAACTCTAACTACTTTAACTAGATTTATGACAAGTTTACGGAACTTTTCAGAACTTTTTATGACTTTATAACGTTCGCAGATTTAACTACACAAATCTTACACAAGTTTATGAAAACTTTACGGCCCACTTCAGAGCCTTTTATGACTTTTTAACCTTGTAACATTTAATTAGAGCCCAACAGACCATAAGGTCCATAAGGACGACTTTTCAGTATCTTGTAGGGCTTCATAACGTTGACAAATCTAACATAACTTTTCTAGAGTCAAGAGAGCTTTACGGAACATTCCAACTTTGGTGTTATGTTAACCAATAATTTTGCTATATTAGGTCGTACGTAGTGCCTAGGCGAGTCGAGTAAACATGGAAATTTTATTTATTTAAATTTTAGTAGTAGATAGGTACTACTTACAAAATACTTTATTTATTTGAAAAAATCGTTAAAATATTTTTCATTCTGGATCTTTAATTAAATTTATAGGTATGTACTATCAAAATAGTTTTATATTAGGAAAAATAGGTCACATTTACATCGAACAGTCGTTCCTAGCACCGTTTTTGCGTATTTTAAGAAACCATTCTAATTAGATGTTGGTATCAAATCCATA
Source organism: Malthinus flaveolus (assembly GCA_950108345.1). NCBI lineage: Eukaryota > Metazoa > Arthropoda > Insecta > Coleoptera > Cantharidae > Malthinus > Malthinus flaveolus. Next base: position 6,834,403 of record OX467289.1, on the reverse strand, counting down.
CAATTGTTGCAAAAAGCGTGAAATGAAAATTTTTATATCATTTTTATATTATTTATAGTACATATTTTTATATCATCCTTGAACAACAACTATAAAGAGAAAAATGAGAATATTATGTTATAGCATAGACAGTTCTTTAATAATTAAAGTAATTTTGTAAGTTCAATTCTGATTTACTGATTGTAAATCTTATCTACATTTAAAAGAAACTTTTTGTGTTTTAATCAGCTATAAATTTTTTTAAATTTAAACTAAAGCATCTAAAACTTATTACGTAATTTGATCGCAAGTTCTAAAAGTTTGTAATAGTGATTATTGTAGGATACAACTCGAGTTATTTAAAAAAAATAGTGGCCATTACCTCTTCTGATAAAAATAATTTCCTAGACCAATTCTATTCGGATGGTTTTCCATAAAAATTCCTTGCTCGGAGTGCCGCATATAAAGAGCAACCCAGTAGCTTTTGAAGTTGAGAGTTATAACAAAATGTATTGATGAAAATGGGTCGCAGTTAAACAAAAATATAATCAAAAATTTGGCAGATGTCATCTGCAAAAACAACCGAGGACCTGAAAAGTTCAAACCGAAACACCTTTACATAACGCACACAAACGTGCAGAGAGACAGGCAGATTTTGTTCTGAAAATCGATTACGAAGCTCTCAAAACAAACGCGTAATGTAAAAATTTAATTTTACGAACTTTATTTATGTTAACTCAGATAATTAAACAAATTAGTTGAAATGACAAATGTTATAAAATTAATAAGCATGTAAACAATTTAATGAAGCGTTAAACAATTCGTTTTAGGTTACAAATCGTATAGTTTACGGAAGGTTTCAGGAAACCACAATTTGAGACCGTAAAATACAAAAGAATCGAATTTCTTTATGGAAAACGTGTGGAAATTCATCCACCGTGTAAATCATAAACAAATTGCGCATCCAGAGTCCCCATTCGATTAAATATTCGTTTATTTATTCTTATGCCTCCCCTAAACTTTTTCCAAACACGCCGAGTTCCCTTAAAAAAATTCATAATTACGTGGTCCTTTCAAATTACATTAACCTTCGGGGCATACTTCATTCATATTTATATTCGGTTTCCGTAAAAATGTTGCTAGAAATTGTTTTTAGTTTTAAAAGATAGAACTTACGTAATTGAAACGAAACTAAATGCTTCCCTGAAGTGTCGAGTTTCGTTAACGTGCGTGCGTGCGTGCGTTTGTGTGTTTATTTCGTCCTAAAGATACACTTATTGTGGTTTGGGTGCTTATACTCGGATATTTATTTAGGCTTTAGCCTTCTCACATTATAACCCCAAAGTATAACTTTTAGTGGACGCACACAATACACAGCTCACAGCTATCGCCTATCGTATTAACAGTATCGGGCTTGGTTTTGATTGTATAAAACGGCTCGCTATAAATGTTCTTTTGTTTGGCTTTGTTGTGTACCTTTTTAGAAATTGTCTACTAACAGCACATCAAATTCTTTTCTATAGCTCGAAGTGCTAAACTTCAGTTCAGCTCTTCTTAGGTTTTAGGTTTATTGAGAAAACACTTCGAAATCTTCGAAAACATTGCATTCTACATCGGCCCAGTAAAACTGACTAAGTAAATTACTAAGCAAATGCAAAAATGATTTCTATCATCCTTGGTAAATGTAAATGTAAGGACACAATGCTGCGTTCACACTGCAGCACTTTATAGTGCGTTCGCCAGGTTACCAGTCGGAGTAATGTTCTTCACGGTGCTTTGGAGATTCAACCTGTATTTAAACCCAGAGCCCGCCACATTACTAGTGGCAAGTGTCGACTAGAAAAATATCAAAATTCACTTTGTAAAAAAATCGAGAACTTTCAAATATGCGATGCGAATACGATGGTTTTAGAGTCATTTCCTAAAATATTACATAAAAACCGTTTAAAACCTACGTGCGCGTTTTTAATGTACGCAAAAGTAATTGTAGGTACGTTGCATCAGTTGTCTAATAATTGTCGAGACTTCACCAACACACGTAATTTAACAACTCCCACACTTCAATGTTTCCCAATTGTCCTCGTTTAAACTATAAAACAAAAAATCTAAATTTGTTAACAATTTATAGCTACCAAATTGCATACAACTGCTACACAACTTCCTGCTCGCTGCTCGGTTACTTTTTTAAATAAAAGAATATTGGTAAAAGCTAGTGTATAAATAGTTAAAATCATTTCCCGTTTCAAAATTTGTCACAAAAACGTTCGTAATAGTGTTTTAATTAATTTCGAGCCGTCTTTTTAATTAGTTTATTATGGAAGTTGTCGCAGTGCTTTCCGAAGGAAAAACTAGTCATCTTAATACCATATGTGGATTGAAATGGTTGTGTAAGACCTGACTCGATTTAATGAAATCTAAACTGCCTAAAGTAATAATAATTGTAGTACTATTAATCGTGGACATGTTCTTTAACTTCCTCAAACTTGTTTGGTCGCAATATTAATTAACTATTTTGTTTTTTCGAGAGGGATTGTGCTAATATTGATGAGTACTGCCGTAAAATGGGTGCAATACTCTTATGAAATCATTCGGTGATCGTTGACCTAAGGTTCTTTTGAACTACTATGTAACTTCGACGCTTTTCTACCGACTGCGCCATAATCTTATAACTGCTGCAGCTAAATCTCGTATCAGCTAAAGGATTGTCGAATAGCGGGCAAACTAAAAGGTGTGGAAAGCAAGTTATTGAATGCCTTATGTTATTTTCTCTTATTGGATGGAAAACGAAACATAACGTCTCCTTTAGTCTTATTACTGCTAAAGGATAGCACTTCCTTTAGGCGAATTGCACTTAGTTTGCGAAATATTGCGAAAATATGCACATACGAGTATTATGCCTTCTAGACAAGTTGAAATAAATTATCGAAATTAAATTGTGAACAATTTTTAATTTTTTAATCGTTTTCCGCTTCTGCTTAATTAACGAATCAACAAAAAGTTAAATTTAAATACATATAAATCACAAATTACAATATTTTTTTACTTAAAAAGCGAGAATAATTTAGATAGAAACCTTCACTTAAAAATAGCCTTTAACCCACTTTTTTTTGTCTAAGTTTACTTTAAATTAGCAATTAAACTTTTGTAAAAATTCAATATCAAATTCCTTCGAGTGCGGCGCTTTGATTTGAACAAAAATATTTACTCTCATTAAAGTGCACTTTTTAATTTTAAAGTTTTTCCACAATTTATCAATTTCTTTTTTTACGGTTAATGTTTACTTAAATTTTAAATTGCCAAATGATGTATATTTGTCGATTATGCTCATTCAAAAATTTGTGGAGTGACGGATAAAAATGAACCATGACCAAGTATACATACTTTAGGATGTCGCAAGTTTATTTAAATTTGCAAACCACACAATGCTAATATCAATGATGAAAAAAGTGGTTTTGATGACGCGGTTTCGACCACCGATTTTTAGGGTTAGATATCGAATTGAATTTCATAACTTCAACCCTTGCAACTGAGACCACTGATGTATTGGGATAATAATATTCAGCTGGAAGCTTAAATTTACCTTCATTAAAATATTTGTGGAAAAAGAAGTGGAAAATTCGCCGGTAATATCAAAAATATCCGCGTTATAATAACAAGATATGGGAAAGTAACAAGCTGTGGTTACTTTCCGAGAGTTTACTTGTCAAGATTGATTAAATACATGGAAGTTGCGTTTTCTATACAAGAAAACACGCGCAGTTTTCAGCTCACACAAATAATCGAGGAATCCTTTTAAGTTTAATACGGAAAATTGCGTTAAAAGATTTCCCTCTCCATGTAGGTCAAGGTGTGCTCGAAGTAGGTTACCTCCAGCGACTTCCCCAGCTATCACGCCTTCTATTTCAAAATTACATCACTAAAGATAGTGGGAGTTGGGCAGTTTAGAGTTGTTTCGTAGTTGAAAATACAAAAGGAAACTTTAATCAAATTAAACTTGATCTCGAATGTAAAGTTTTCGCTTGCAATTGGTCGAACTTTGGGATGTTCCTATTCCTATGGATCCTGTTCCTGTTAAAGTTTACGCCATTGGATCTGCAATGAGCCGAGGATTACGAAAAATTCTGAATAATATTAGTTGTTAAAATCAACCAAATTCAGCGCTGATGAGAGAAAAATTGGTTCATTAAATTTAAATATTAACAAAACTTTTGACGAACCGTTCGGTGCGAAAAAACTAAAGTCACGTTGTAAAACATACGTAACAAAAAACATTTCAACTTTTAAAATTTCGACTGAATATTTTACCAAAATAGACATCTCGACTGAAGCTGAACACGCGTTCATCAAACTAGATCGGGGTCAAATCACTACACGGTTGTGGATATATTTTTATAGATATTAATTTAATGTACCTATACAGGTAACACTTGGAGTGGAACAGAGGGTTAAGCTTTTGATGTCTACTTTACAACAAATTAATATTACGGCATTAGAGATATAAGTATATGAATGTAGTTTTGATGAGTAAATGAGATTACAAATTGCAAAATTACATCATGTATGAATTTGAATTAAGGTCACGGTTCATAAATTTAATCTTGATTAAAGGTTAATGAATCAAAACGTCTATATTTGGCTATGGTGAAGACTCAAGTTTAGGTTTTTTAACCGTTTAATTTATAAGGAAAAGTGCAGGCCCGTACTCGAGGGGCAAGAAGGGACACAGCCCAGGTGCCCAGTTAGAGATTTGTTTTACGACCTCTGACGAATAACAATAAAATGAATAAAAATTCAGTAATTAATTGTGCCACCTAGCATAACATTTCGTGGGAGACTGAGAGAACAAAATAGTGTAGTGCTAGTGCTGTTATTGTTATTATATACTCGATGGTAGTGCACAGCCGCATCAAAGTCGTCTAGAAATGATTTCTGTTTTCACTTCGAGATTAAAAGTTGGATTTTCAAATTATTGCTTGCCTTCTGGGATACCAAAATTCGACGGTCGTCAAAAAGTCATCTTGTACGAGGTGGCTCAAAAATCCAAGAGACTTTCTTTACCTTTGTTCAGTTTTTGTCAATTTTGACCCAGAAGGACTCATTTTTGGGCAAAGGCAGTTTCTATACTTTTTAAAAGGAGACTAAATTTTCTACAATTTGAGATCATTATGGTCTCTTTAGACCTTATGGTGTCCGAGATACATGTGTACAAAAGTGTGCAAAACCGGAGGCCCGCCGAGGACAAAAACTTGGATTTAGTGTAAGTGGTTTATGGGCTAATAGTGGTGGATAGGTTCTTTGAGAGATTCCTAACATTCCGTTTGCTGCTGTGGTAAACATCTTCAGTGGTTCAGAGGTGTTTTGACCTGTGTGGTAAAGATCGAAGTCACCGTACCGAAGGTTCTGGGGAGATATTTGCCACAGTAGTCAATGAAACGTCAGGAATCTCTCGAAGAACCTCTCGACCACGACCCTTTAGCCCAGAAACTACTCACACTAATCGTAAAAGCTCAAAGTCTCAAATAAATCGTGTACTTACATTTTTGTAAACATTTCTACACTTGTATGTATCTCTGATACTATTAGGTCTACAGAGACCATAATGGTCTCAAATTATAGAAAATATGGTCTTTTCTTTTAAGTAGTATAAAACTGCCTTTGCCGACAAGTGAGTCCCTCTAAGTCAAAATTGACAAAAACTGAAAATAGGTAAAGAATTCCACGGTTTCTTGGATGTTTGAGCCACCCCGTACAGGAAGGCATTTTGAAGACCATCGGATTATGGTACCCCAGAAGATAACGAATGATTTGAAAATAGTTCCAGTTTTTAACCTGGAAGTGAAAACAGAAATCACAATTTAATATCCCGTGCACTCTACTAAAAGCTCATAAACAGAGTTTACTCATCAGAGTGACTAGTGACTATTTCCCGTAGTGTTAGAATTCCCTTATATCTTTGGACATGCCACATGCCATTACTTAACTTACTACTTTATTTGATTACTATGTAGAGCTGTTAATTATGAATGGAATGTTAACCGAGTCGCGTTAGAAAGCCACAAAAATGTAATGGGCGGAACAAAAAGCTACAACAAAATTGGATTATGTTATAAATGATGTGGTTTTATCAGCGTCTTACGATTTGTTACAGGTGACTAAATGTTTAATGGAACGTAAATTTTCGCAGAAGCGCAGTACCTTTGCTTCAGTTAGCCTTTAATTTGCGTTTCCAACATAATTCTTTAAATCGTGTCTTATTAATCGTTTGTACTTCGTCGGTGTGCTTCTTCGAGCACATATGAATTTATCAAAGCTTCTTCCAAATCAGTAAAATATTTAAAGACTTATTTGATCATGGAAAAGGAACTTTTTTATACTCTCGCTGTAACTGACCATGCACTTGGTTTTAACCTGACATTTTTTAGTGTTGAAAATGCGGGACTCACGAAATTGCTCGTTTACCAATTGAGATTACCTTGCACGGGAATTTCATTATTTTTCCGTATCTATTTAAAGATCTTTTTTGGGTAGTAAGATATTCTATTAAATGTGGGCCAGACAGGAACATAAACTCGTGAAGCAAACCATAATATACCTAAGACGATATAAGTACACTATTAGAAATCCATTTTATTTTTAACCCATACACGTTTCGTCATTATTTCGTTGCTGATTAGTAGGAAGAAACTTTACGATTTGAAGTGCTCCGGGCGCCGTTGGCACCGGGTCGTTTTTATTTGAACCGGCCCTGCTTGTTGGTTCTATTTTTTGCATTTGTTAATCTTTAATGTTCGTTATAATTACATAATTTAAAATAAATAGGTGCCAAATTCATTTCCGCATCCCATCACTTCGATTTTTAAAAATAGCGCAACTCATTCATGGTGCACTAAATTTTATTTTGAATTAAAATGCGCTTTCTAAAAAATGTATGTTCTTTTTGTTATAACTGCACCATAAGAATTGGTTTAATATTCTCCATTTGTTGTAAAAGTATTTTAAAAATAGGTACCACCTACTCGTGGCATTATTTCATTTGTCCGAAGTATGTGGGTAATCAATGTAAAAAGTAAAAACCTCATTATCGTATCAAAATGTGTTAAATTTCTAACTTTATTTACGTGAAGCACAAAAATGCAATCGACGTATTAACTAAATATACGAATGCTTTAATTTGTTATGCAACAGCACTGTTTGCCCTAGAAAGTCCATCACATATTCGAGAACACGAACAGAAAATAATTATTATTTATACATGACAAGAGGCACTAATGCTCCCAGTTTTAATCATATATATAAGGTGTTTGGTATAGTACAATTGGGTGTGATTGTAGATATTTTTTTGTTGGCCAAATTTGCTATTTTTGAGACCAATTCTTTTCATGAAACTTGCGCGTTTTACTTCGCAGTTTATATTACAGCGTTATTGCGTTATCCCGTAAACGAATTCATTATTATCAGCTTATCCGCGCTATATAGGGTTAACTCGTGGAAAAATGAATATAACCAATTTTGTAGCTAATAATGTTCCATAACATTCATAATAACCTTCAGCGACGTACCATGCGTAAAGGCGAGTTATTTGCAAAAAACATGAATATCTTGAGTGATACGATAACTTGTCAAGCTTGTAACTGCGAAAGTATCACTTATAAGAAAAAAATAAATAGGTAAATTTTTGTAAGACGTTTTGGTACGTATGAACGCACAATTTAATGCTCTTTAACTTTTATTTTATGAGTTTTTCTCTTAAAGTACTTATTTCCAAGCTTTAGACTCAGTTAAAGTACCTACCATATCCCAGTTTTTGACCAAGTTGGAAAAAATCGTCGTTTTTTGACCGTAGCTTTTGACCATACCGCTTGACCGATTAAGTTCTAGTACTTAATCGACGCAGAATTTAGTGCTCTTTAATTTGTTATGTAAAAACTTTTTCGTTAGGATGCACTGTTTAGGAGTTATATGCGAAAAAACAAAAAAGTCCTAAACTTCTGAGGTTTTTTTGGGTGCCAAAGGTCTCTCGGGGTCGCCCGTGTTTGCACTTTTGTTTTTTACTTGTTTGCGCCCATATAATATAACAAGTCAAAAAATAAAAGCTTCTACTATTCCATTCACAATCGAGTTAGACCCCAGTGCGCTACGATATTTTTCAATTAATTTACAATTGTAAAAGCCAGAATAAACCAAACCGTCAGATGACTCCTGTCTACTAGTCTAAATGAACGAATGAAGTATAAAGTGAAAAAGCAATTTATCCAATTAAAAGGTAAAGCAAACTCGATTTGCTGTTGAAGTGACAAAAACATCACGTCTGTGGGATTTTTTGCGCACGAATTAAATTATCAATAATAAACGGAGTCAAATTGAAAATTGGAGAGTAGAAGGTTTTTACTCGGCACCTACAATATACTTAAAAAATGTTTCTTTTTGTTACAGGAATGAAAACAAAGTTCTGCAGCACACCGAGATGATCAAAAAAGAACGACGCGAATTGTTCGGAGAATAGTAACGTAGAAAAACTCAAATTTTCAGCACTGCCATTAGTTTATAAAATATATCAAAATGTTCCACTTGAATAACAACCTAATTACGTTAAAATGCGTTTTATTTTTATTTTTTGGAGGTAAGATTTGTTTACTCGATAGCTTTTCGAATTAATTAATTTTCATTTAAGGTTTGGGATGTCTTTTTCCATTTTTACCTTTGCACATGAGCGAAAAAGGATTAAATACTGACGAAAAACGACTAGTTTCGATAGTTTCGCCATGTATTGCTCTGCTAGGACCCGCTATCGCAGGCCCTCTAGCCGATAGATTAGCATTACGATCGGATGGAAAACCTCACGTAAAGCCCAAGAAATACATGAGAGTTATGATAGCAGTGTGTTTTATTATGTCCGCAATACTCTACTGGCTCCTCATGGCTATTCCTGCGATTGTAAGATTTTATTTGTACAAATTAATTTACTACGGTTGAAACGCCCGACGTATAGGCAACCGGTCGTTTCGATATGAACTTCTAAATTTGAAAAATGCAGTATAATCGGTTTTGGACCAACCAAAGTCAATGCAGTGACGTAATTTTCAAAGAATTTTTTAAATTTGCTCACTTTGTAAGAGAAATATTTTGTGGCTCAAGTCTGTACGACTGTACGTGTTAAAGGGCTTAGTTGGAGTCTTCCGGAATTTATGTACGATATATTTTGCACTGAAATTTTTATTAAGTAGGTACAGTATATCGGTATGGGTATAGGAGATGCTTTAAATGTGTAGATAGATTTGGATGAGGTGCAAATTTTTGGGAAAAATTCATAAGTGGCATTTCTGCGCTGTAATAAGATAATTGGTGTTTTAAAGGTGTATTGTTAAGGAAATACTGCTGTTTTTTTCAAGTTGCCCTATCGACGGAAACTATATTAATCTGTACCTACATATTTAAATTTTGTTTGTCTGTTTAATTAATGTTTAAAATATTTCGTATTTAGGAAACTTGTGTTATTGTTGCCAGTGGTTCGTCTCAATGTGATAACTTCGAAAATGCGCCAAGAAGCAATGTCAGTTTATCAGTAAGCAATCATGCAAAATTTGTACGCTCTCTTCCTTTCGATAACTTCATGTGTAATAACAAGTTCATGTTTAAAATACATCAGCATGATTGAGTAGAACTTTCTATACGGGGTGACAATACAATAATCTACCTCGGTACTATGGATAACTGTACAAGAGCTGCAGACCTGGTCGAATTAGCAAAATTGAGATGCGTTTCAAAGCGTACTAAGCATTTTTTCATCTTTCTCTTCATGCGCTCTTAATCTAAAATAAGAGCAGCTATTAAATCATTTCTAATTCGAACCTCTAGGCTCTTATAGTTTGGAGTGTGAATGTTGTTAACGTTTAGATGGATCTTCCCACTTTATGATATCCAAAGGATAACATATATAGAAGCTAAAATTCTGCCCATATTTGCCAATTTAATCGCTTCTGTAGCTCGATTAATATTATACTAAGTATAAAAGGTTCTTGTCACCCTGTATATTTATTATATATTATATATAGTATATTATCTTTATTAATTAGCTATTTTTATTTTTTCTATCAAATTACTATACACGCAGTGCATTCCAAAGTTTGTAGACTTTGATGCGTGTAGGTCTCAAGATCTGTTCTCTTGTACCTGTTAGACCAAATATGTCTCCATGTCCATGTATATTGGACTTTGAGATTATAGAAATTCTATGGATTCAAATCAAGTCAATTGTTTTCTTTTACTTTTAGTAGCTTATATTTTAACATCTAGAAATGTCTCACAATTTTTGCACCGTTTTATTGCATGGTTTTTCTAAGGGGTAGTAGTGCACGCACGTAATTATTCTTCTATACAGTACCCTCGACGAAGAAGGAAACATTGAGTAACCTGTTTGTCTTTTTTTTTGTTTGGCTCCAAATTTTATGTTTGCTACTGGTTTTAAACTTCCGGTCGACCGAAAGTGCATATACGTATAGTAATTGGATTTTTTCAAATTACATCAGAGTTTTTTGAGTTTTATTTATTTAGTTTGTTTGTAATTTTGTTTTTGGTCGCACATTATGTTTTGATTTTGCTTATCTCTAAATTTGGGTTATATCAAATCGGAAGTCGAAAATAATAACAGACACCATTACTAAACAGAAAATTTGGTATTGCGAGACAAACTAGTTATACGTTCTCTCCTTCGTTGAAGGTCACTATATTCGTTAATCTGAATTGTAGTCTTACCTTCTTTTTGTTCTTCTAAAATGCTCGACGAGAACTCGAGAACTAAGTCAGATATGTTTAGGTAACGGAGAAACCGACACAAAGTTTGATATGTAACGAAACGAGAGCCGAAATATTAGTAAAAAAATGTCAACTCGGAGAACCGTGTAATTCAACAAAATGGGCCACTGATGGCGTAAGTTAGAGCTACCTATCTCTAATTGCGATATTCCTCATTTAAACTTTTCAGACTACAAACTTTTTAATCAGCAATTGCAACTACGTGTGTGAAAGCGACGCCTATGCTCTTTACATGGAGAGACCGAGTCCACCGGTGCAAGATGTCAGCGAATCGGGAACCGAATATGAAAACGAATATGACGAAAATAAAATTGGGAGCGACGAAGGAGGGATCATAGAGCCAAATTTACGACGAAAAGTAATTTAATTAATTTGAAATTTTGATATTCCAACTCAATTTTCAGCGTGATTTGATAAATACAACTTTACTACACATTCCTCATCCGCACTTATGCTACAAAAATGCCGAGAACAAAACGTACTGTCAAGTTTACTCCGTATTTTCGAGACCTTTACAATTAGAACTTCCTTTGGACACGTCTTCTAAAATTAAGGACGATAATACTTTTAATACCTGCCGATACCCATTGAGTAGGTACATTTTACTTTAAATGTAGCAAAATATAATCGAACCTAATTAACAGCTTCCAATTTTCACTGCCGTATGGGTCCACAATATGAAGGAAATAAAACTATAGACCTCACAAATTTATGCCGTCCCGTTATAAAATGCGACATCAGCAATCCAATTACTCCTAACGATAGTTCACTCCTCCGTACAGCCTGCACTACGAACGAATCCAACTTCTGGTGGTATTTGGTTATTAGATCGATAGCCGATATATTTCCAGCTGCCGCTGTTGCTCTTTTAGACGCAGCTATAATTATTGCAACTAGAGAAACGTCGACGGGTCGTGGCGACGCAGGTAAACAATTTGCAGCAGGAGCTTTAGGCCTGGCTTTATTTGCGCCAATTGTTGGAGCGATAGATTCTCGAATCGTCGAAGTTTCTCTGTTTTCTGTGCTCATGTTAATAGCGACTTTGGTTATATTGTGCGATAGGTAAGTAAAAGTTTCATGTAATTGTAGTTGTTTATATCTGAGTTTTAGCAATATGCCTCTAAGTCCACCCGAATGGTGGTGGCACACAAGATGTGGACTGTTAGCCGTACCGATGGCTTCCATAAGAAAATATGGTTTAGAAATAGCGGCTCTTACGTTTATCGTTTTGTGTTTGGGCATCTTCTGGAATGGCGTGGATCCTTACTTGCCTTGGTAAGAGAAATAGTGTAATTTTTTGCTATTGTAACCACCGCATTATAAGAAGTATACATATACAGTGGCCCAACGTAGCGCGTTAATACGATTATGACAAACATTTGTTTTTCTTCAAAATTCTTTAAAACTCTTCGTCAGATGGTTGCGTACAGAAAAACCTGCAAATTTTGACAACATTCCACATCCAATTTGGGGACTCACAAGAGCCCCCAGAGCACTGTCTATAAATGTGAATTCGCTTACTTTAGTAAGCTAGTTCTAGATTTAACGCGACACAGATGACAGATGGAGATTGCAAAGATCTCCACCTGGAAGGACGATGGATACAGTCCGAGTGTAAAACTTAGTTTTTCCCTGGACTGTGTACCATAAAAGGCAGTTTCTGAGCTCAAGACAGAACATGCCCCATCTGTGGGAACCAAACTAGGCTGCTGTAAACTAAACTCTGAGCGTTTCAATCTCACTCCTCACGGGTGGGCTCGTCGTTTATTAGTTAGTTGTTAAACCAGAAATACAGTCTCAATTGTTGCAGGCATTTCATAGATATGTCTGGCAGCTCATTGGACGTCGGTTTTGCCATAACCATCGGAGCTTTACCGGCTGTAATATTCTACATTTATATCGAAACCATTATCGATTATTGCAGTCACTCAAATTTACTTATCGCATCTTTCGCATTTTACATCATTTATTACTCTGGTAAGTACTTATCTATTTTTAATTTGGGTAACTTTCTCAAACGAAAATTTCTAGCATTAACTTGTGTAAATTACCCATGGCTGTTATTACTTTGTGAAGGTTTGGATATATTTACCTTACACATCATGTGGGTCACAGTTGTGTTGTATTTCCGCCATTTAGTCCCTCGTAAGTTTACCGTAAGTGGTCAAGCATTGCTAGTAATAGTCCACTTTTGCATCGGTAAGTTTTATTAGTTGCGATAAATAATATATTTTTACTTTCGGTATTTGTAGCAAGACTTATCGGTGCCCTCCTCGGTGGTTTCGCTTATCCAAGGTCGCCGTCCAAAATTGAAGATGTGTATCAAGCCTTTGCAATTGCGGCCGCCGTTATTGCCATCATTTACTTTTTAGTGTACCACTTTTATTTAAAGCCCAAATATAATGCTCCTGTGATCGAACTTGAAGCTTCCGAGCCCGTTCTTATTCAAAGTATGATAAACGAAGATTTTTCGTGCATTTGAACTAATTTATTTTATTGCAGGTGTAAATGGAAATGGAACTTATTCTCCTTTACGAGTGTACTACGACAGTAAATCGTTAAAAGGTCAATTTAAATATTAACGTATTTTGTAATTATAAAAATATTATTTTGATTTAAAATTGTAAACCTTTAAGCAGCTTTAAATTGCACTAATATTTTTTTGTATTTCTTAAGCTTCTCGTTTTATAATAAAAAGTTTTACAAACGTTACTTAGGTACATACACGATTTCTTTCGTCACAAGGCTAATGTAAAAGCAGATTCCACCCCGAACAAGGATCATCTTGTTCTTGATCTTCTGCTAAAATTATCGAGTTTGTCCCACAAGCAGGGCAAGTCCAACGAACCTGCAGTTGGACCCAAATAAGGTACTTAGCTTCTTAAAAGCCTGCTAGTTGGAAATAACTGCTTAATCGAGATTTTACGTACCTCTATTATACATTCTAGTCTGGTAGGCAGCAAACACTTATCAGACCATAAAGTAACCAGAACCAAACAATAAAGGTTTTGACGATGCAGGATGAAAGAACCATTGCAAATGAGCAAATGAGTAATAAAACCATGGAATTAGAAAATAAGTGGAATGGTTATAAGTTTAAGCTAGTTTGGGGGTATCTAAAAGTGAAGCATCAGTAACATAAGGGGGTATTGCTCAGTAAGTGTGCGTGGCCGAGTACACCAGGGTACACTCTCACTTTTCCCTACTACTACATTTTCGGACCTCGTTGACGGAACTGACAGCTGCGTCAAGAACTTTATGTTCTTCGCCGGCTCAACCCTTCCACTTATTTTCTAGTTCCATAAATAAAACCGACCGTCTGCCTCTTCAAAGTGACAGTATTAACTTGGGAGTAGCTCAAGAAGGGTGAACTTTGGTTTTTCACTTATAAAACTTCAAAATTACACCCTTTATGAGAAAAGTACTTTTATACAAAAACAGTACATCAAGTTTCCTACAAATATGTTTCTAAAAGTTCTCGCACACTTGTACACTTTTGTTACGCAACTTTTTATTGCAAAATTATAAGATTGCATGTAGTATTCACGCTTAGGCTTCGATCATTCGACCTTGGGACTCTCTGTCTCCCGGACTATTCATCAATCAATAAAACTTCATTTAAAGAGAGAAACATTTTTATTATGAGGAAGGTATGATTCCTAATTACATCTACTTATAGCAATAAGCAAACAAAATGGATTAGTTCGGATAGTTCTTTTTATATAATTAATCCTAATATGTTAGCACATCACGTTGTTCCACTATTAATAAAATCAAGGTTACTTCAGAACACTTAAATTGTCTCAACATAAAAAGTGCGCGCGTATAGGGTGTGACCTAAATCTAGATCGTTTCGAACTAGGAAGCTATTAGTCAGACTGCATAATGGAGGAATATTCTAATTATCTGTACAATTCTAACCGAAATACTATTACTTAAACATTAACTCAAATTTTTTTAACTATGTACATCATAATCAAAAAAGAAATTGTCATTTACTAACGTTTCACAAACTAAGTTAAAAATTGTTCTTAAATACTTCAATCTTACAAATATCACATTTTATTTTATAATAATAGATTACTACTTCAAAAATTACTCTGACCATTTAAAACACTTAAAAATTGTTCACTGTCGATGTCGTTAGTTTTACCATCCAGATCAAAATTTCCCTTCTCGGAACAATTCATTTGCATAAATTCTTCCACATCGTTGAAACGATCTTCGTTATTAATTTCTGTATCTAATCGATCTAAACTATTCTCGTTGAGATTCGCAGAAGCAACTCGAACTTCTTCCTTCTCGGTAACACGAGCTTCGTCGAGTCTATCGTTCTCGCCATCTGGGACCGTTTGTTTTGTTCGATTTTTATTCCAAACAAACGGTTTAAAATGTTTTAAAGCCGTCGACGGTAGTGTCTCGTCAAAGTTATTTCCAACCACGACTCTTACGGATAGCATATCTTTAAAATCCTTAGAAGCCATACCGTTAGTTAGATATTTCATATTGTTAGTCACGATAGCTTCAAATTTACTTTCGATCACGGCTTTTTTGATTAAATTAAGTGTTTCGGGATTTACAATTTCCTTTGCAACTTCCGACAACACTTCATTTGTATTAACATAGTTCGATGTGTTTGATTCGACATTCGGCGCGGGTTTAGGTTTGGTCGGTGTAACTATATTTGTCACGACCGGAATCGTGGAGGGTTTGTCGTAGAGTTCGGACATCGGTTTGACCTTCAAATAGGGTTTTTTAATTTCTTCGTTTTGTGTTGTGGGTTTTGGATCTTCCACAAAAATAACGTCGTCATCTGGGCTGTTCGAAATCGACTGATTTTCGTTCGGTTTACAAAATTTCAACTTTTTAAGACCGAGTATGAAATTATTCTTTAGATTTTTTCGAATTTGCATCAAATTAATGATTGACGTGCTCAATATTTCTTGTAGACTGTTGTGAACGTTTGCTAAGTCTTCTAAAGACGTGACGGAAATTTGTTGTTTGGATAAAATACATAGGCGAGTAGATAAGTTACGATTTACTCTTGCCGTTCTCTGAGCTGCGGTATCGAACCAGTCGTACTTTAAACCCGGTGCTAACTGAGACGAGTGAGAGTTAGTACTATTGACAAATTTAATAGGCGGCTGTTGAAACGATATGAAATTAGGCGACATCGACTTATTTGTGGGAATTTTAGGAGCAGCTCCCTCGACCGGATGCAGTTTATAGGAACAACTAGTTACGGGGTTCGACTTGTGCGTGACACGAGTTTCACCAACGAAACTGACGTCCGATTTGTTCGATACATTTTTCAAAGGTAATAAAGGAGGCGGTTTCGTTATTATGGGCTCTGGTACAGGCGATTGACTCGGCGAACTCTCATTTTCGAAACTTTCTTCGTCGTCTTCCATCAACATGGATAAATCTGGCGTGCAAACGACTTCGTCCTCGACTTGAGACTCCCACACTTTAGGTGCAGGGGCGATAGGTCGATCGTTAGCTTTAAATTTTTTACTCGGTGTATACTCCTTATAATCTAATTCGTCCGCCGAACGCTTAACCGAAACCGGTTTTAATTTGGGTTGGCAACAAGTGGTTTTATCCGATTTTAAACGTACTGGATCTCCAATTCTAGGATAAGAGTGGCGTAGATTAAAAATAACAGAATAAAATTTGCTGTAAATTTGTAAAATAGGGGAACAAATTACAAAGGGGTTTAAAATTTGCACACATCTTAAAAGTACGAACGTCAAAAGACTTCTATGAGTCCACATTTGTAGGTCTACAAAGAAGACATCACAGGAGGGAAAAATTTGAAAAAAATAGATTTTTGACACACACCCTTAACAGTAATAGTTTATTAAAGTATCATGGGACCTCCTCGAACGCTTATAAAAATTTAAATTAAATTTATGTTAAATTCTGAAAATGAGCTTCATTTACAGCTAAAGAATAATACAACCTATCATTGAATCCAAGTAACTCTTTCTCGCGTCGAAATACTTTTTTTGAAATGGCTGGATGCTCTAATAATTAAATCTCGACTATCAACAGGTGAAGTTTTATAAATAATAGACTTAAAATGTTTCCAGAATAAAAAATCGTAGTGTGCTTTGCCATCCTACCTACCAAAATCACAAAAAAGAAAGCTCTAGTTTTTTGTGCAAGTTCCATGTAAGCGAGTTGCTTTATACCTGAAGTGAGGTACACCAATAATTTATAACTAAATAGCTTCACTACAACTGACAAAGCTGCTAAGATCATAAGCACATGTCCTCGGAAACTATTAGATAGCTTGACATCATCTTTTGATACAATAACCCCATACAATTTCTATAGTACAGAAATAAACGATACACCAAAATGAAGATAATTGTATAACCCTTAAAAATGGTTCCTTGATATTCTTGATAGAACTGTTTTTAAAAGCCCTCGAGCAAAAATCCATTTTTCCTACTTTTTGAAAGTAAATAATTTTTAAGCCGTGTGCGACGTTTCCTTCACCTTGTAATTTTTTCCCTTTTAAAATCTAATGGTATCAAACTATAACTGTTTAAACACAAATTTACAGCACCACTTACGCAATTTCCTGCTGTACAAAATCGTACAATGCCCAACAAGTAACTCGATGTTTAGTTAAATCTTGTGGCTTACACACGAAACATATCCAATCGTCACTCTCTTTAACTTGGGCGACCTTTTTCTTTCCCAGATTAGTTCTGATACATTTCTAAGGCATTGTAACAATTAAAAGATAAAATAGCATGTAAATAAGTGCCATACTTGACAAAAAACATAAGGGCATTGAGAACAACACAATACGTTTCCACCTTGCCCACACCACCGACAATACAGCTCACTACCATCGACGTCCTTATCGAAATCGCCACTACCATAAAAATCGAAACACTGTTTGCATATTATAACTTTAAGTAAGGGATGAATGCATCTATTCTCTTGATTATCTGGTGCACTTCCTAAATGAACGTTGCAAGCAGTGCAATGTACTCGGACAGATTGCACGGGAACATTCACTAAAAGTTTTACAATTTAAACAAAGGAAGATTGAGAGGAAAAATTGCTTACTAGGTCCAAAATTTTTTTTGTAATATTCGAGTTCTTCCTGCGACAACTCGTCCGGTACTTGACTACACATAAACTTAGCAATTCCATTGCCTGTAGCCAATTGTTTGGTCGTACCGTTTGTCGCAACAGTTGCTCGGGTAGGCTCGATTGGATCGTCGTCTAAACATTCGATCGGATCGATGTCATTATTAGATTCAATCGGTTCGACGTCCAGAGATTCGATCGGTTCGGCGCCCACACGTTCGATCGGTTTGACATTATCTATTTCAGTTTCACAATTCACACTCTCCGTAGGTCTAGCTTCGACTTCGAGTGCAGTAGCACTTTTGTCGAAGGAGCTATTGCTAGACTCGTCGTTGTTACACAAATTTGAATTTTCTTCAAACGGACTAGTAATTTCCGAATTTTCCAACTCGCCTAAAGTAATTTAAATTAGATAACAAACCAATTTTAAATATTACACATTTTACCTTCGTTAAATTGTAATTCATTTTCGCCAGTACTCAGAGTAACTTCGGGTATTAAAATATCGTCCATTTCTCTTAAGTTTTCATAAAATAACTTATTTACTCGAAGGTTTTAAAACTTGAAATTTAAGAGAACTTTTTTGACAAATAAAAATGTCAAAGAAAAAATTAAATACACGAATTTTATCCAATAAACACAAGTAGTAAATTTAGGCGCGAATTATGTACAATACGGTTGGTGCACATGAACAAATCTAATTAATTCCATAAAATTATTATAAAGACAAGCGTACAATGTAAAAATTCCTAGAATAGGATTTACACTTCTTTTTTACATGTATAGATTTACACGAAATAGTTAGAAATGCCATATAACAGTGCTGCCACTCTTAGGAGCTCTACAAAACTATTTTGAGAACTAGAGACAAATGAGAACCTAGCGCTAATTTCAAAACGATTGAGAACCATGAGAACAAAACAATTGATATAAGATTTTGTTTCTATAAAACAATCGACGAATCGACGGTCAAAAGTAAGGTCAAGGGCGGCCAAGAACGAGGCTATAGTGTTGTGGTTGAGGACGAGAGGTGAGACATAGGAATTTCGTGGTTGCTAGCGACAGTTGAATAAAGAAAAAGTAACTAGCAACTAGTTTAGCTGAAATCTGATCTTTTTAGCGAGTTCGTCATTTTATCAGTTCGGCATAATTACTTCGGCATAATATTAAAAGAATTAACGAGGGGGGGGGGGGGTTGGAAAGAACTTACTTTTTTCTAAAAAATGCATTGCTTACGGAGGTTGTTCCACCTATAATATTATAGAGGCCCCCTTCTACAATGGAGTCTTTTTGCTTAGTAGCTATTTGGCATATCAGATCATCACTTTAAGAGTGTTTGGCGTGGAGCCAATTAAAAAATGATCGAACTAAAGAATTAACGCAATTTGAGTAAGTTCTGCTCCATCCATGAAATTATTAGAGTGGAGGGGGGGGTTACTCTCTAGGCCCCTGTAAGTCGACGTTATGCTATAAAATAATATTAAACGATTTAAATTTATTTTCTTTGTATTTTGACAGGTACATTTTATTCTTTTGATAGTGCCATTTGAAGCATAGGCATTACTGCAATCGACGATAAATCGGCCAAAACAGCCTCGACGTTTTGTAAAGTTGTAACTCTTAGCAAATTATCTCTTCTAAATATTACAATAATTACTGCTAATAAAGGAATTGCTTCTAACGAATCGTAAGCTAAAACTAAATCCCACAGATAGAACAACTGTTCGGGTGGTAGATGTCCACTAAAAGCTCTCATTATCCACTTAAAGACGACCCTTAAACTAAAGAAGAGTTTAAGTAAGTAAATTTGACAAAATGATGTAATAAACTTACGGAGGAATGTGAATTTTTACGAAATGGTGCCATAAGATAGGATCGAAGTATTGCAAAAGGCGTTCAAACAACAAACATAAGCATAAAATTCCTTGGGGATGCCCACATACGCGATGCAGTCGAAACCAGTACCTTAAATAGAATGCCCTCACCGTAAAGTAAAGCGCAACGGAATCGCTAAACAAGTAACAGAATGGGGCAGCTGAAAAAATTCAGTTAAAATTGTATCGCTATTGCTGAAAACGTAAACTCACCATACATAGTAAAGCCGTGGAATGGTATCACTCCACTTGGAGGAAATATCATAGTATTCTCTGGAGTGGAAGGCTTACCTTTTAAGACGACTTGCATGTAGCCTGGTTTGTTTGAGAGCTGCTTCAATATCTCGCCATCTCGAGAAAAACACAAAAGGATCTGCAAATTATTATAGAGAAAGATTTCTTTTCCGAAGTTTTACTCCGTCGATGACTATAGACGAAGATGATAGTAAGTGATTGAAACTCTTCGGCTTTTTGGGGATTTGGCTTAAGCGAGTTCCTGTTTACGTACCTGGTGCAAAACATCTTCGAAAACAAAATATTGGTCATCGTTCGAAGCTGTTAAGTTTATATCTTTAATTATCAACTTATCGATCATCAAGTCGTATTGTAAGAAGTGAGTTTTTAACTTTTCGAAATAGGCGTGACTCTGAAAAGTATTTTTATACATTTTGGAACAAATAATGGAAAATATGTTATAGGTACGTCTTCTTTTACGGCCGATCCTAAAACTAAAGTCCATAGTTTAGCTCTTAAACATGGAGGACAACCTTTTTTTAAATATTCTTGAGCTACTGGCGCGTGGTTGGATAAAATTACTTTTTCGCCTAAAAACATCCTTTCGGCTTCGAAGACTGCGTAATTGGACGACATGAATTTGGACGGATTTATGCCCATCACTGGTTCTCCGTGTGCTAATTCGGAGTATAAATTTCTCTGTAAATTAATCTCGCGCATTAATTTTTCGAGACTAACTTGGAGAGACCTACCAATTTGTCTATGTCTTTGACTTTAATCGGTATGTGAGAAAAGTTCCACGAAGGTTCGGTGCTGTTAAATTAAAATTTAAACTTCGATCAAAGAAGATTTTCAAGAGGATTTGCTTGGGGGAATTTTCCTTTGCAATAAAGCTCGCTCCTGATAATTATAATGAATGCACCCTGATGGAAGGTTTTTTTTTTAAATTTACTTAACGGTACCCACAACCAAATCCTCTTCAGCCGAAATAAAACTCACTCTTTCGGTTTATAATTTGGCCCTTTTAAATTCAGAAGAACTTCTAAAAAGTCTCTTGGCGAATAAACCGGTCTGTATTTATTAATGTCTAAAAAATTGAAACAGTTTGAGAGATAAATAAGCGTTTTGATAGTACAGAACGATGCCAATCTAGATCGACCTCGTTAATACTTTATGGTCCATTGAAGCAGCGTTAGTTATGCAAGCCTAAATAATTCAATTTTGATTTTTCTTCTTCAACGAGAAAGATAATTATGTCATATGCTTCCAAGCCCAAATACTCTATCAATTCTTTTGCACCCGCGTGCTATGTGCGCATCGAATGCGTACGAGTACAGACACAAAATCAATATCTTGTGGAGCTTAACTCGAAACAAGATACTAAAGAGTCGTCGTTAAAAAGTCGAAAAATTGAAAAATAAAGGCAAAACAACTACCTGCCCAAATACTTTTTGAGAAAAAGGGTAAGAAAATAAAGTTCATTATTACCAACATCGTAATTGCTCAGCTCTCCCCATTTTTCAATTAATTCATCTCTATCTGCAGAGTAGCGTACTCTGGCTAAATGTATCCCCAATTCGCTACACATGGAATTTAAAGACTTGTGTATCCGCTTCTCCCATTGTATTTGTGCCTTTTTAAAAAAATTATCAAACGTCACATTGGAATCGTCTTTATTTTGCGATCGTATCCAATGATATACATCATTTCTTAGCTCGGTTTCCAAACCAGTCTCTCTCATCGATTTGGTCAAAGAGTATTTAAAATCATCGTATTTTACGCATGGATTCGATACTAACTTCTAAAAAATACATCAATTTAATTTTACCTACTCGAAATAAAGGAAAATACAATAAATAACCTGAAGATTATTAAATATGCTATTATATGTTGTACTTGTTTGTAAATCTTCGCATATTTTCAACGCCGTATGATGAATACTTCTATCTTTTACTTCTCCCATAATTTTATTCGAGTGTGGTGTTCAAACCATTTGCCAAAATTTATAAGAAATTGCTTGGAAACATAACAAATTGGTCACCTTAGTAACTAAAAGGGTTCATCGATCTAACCTTTGTGCAAAAATGCTCAAAAAATATGTTTTAGATTTTTCCAGAATTTCATAAAAAATCTGCAGCCGAATTGGGCAAGATAATAGAAAAGAAATTCATTTTCTCCATCTTTTTCGTTTTTATAGGAAACGTTAAAGAAAGTGCGAACAAGGAAAAGCTTAGAAATTTCCTTTCTATCATCCGTTATACGGAGTTCAGGTGCTGCTCCATTTGTTTGAGTCGAGAATGTATCTATAAAACAGAATACACTGAGTACCAAGGTAGAGAATTATTGAAGCTTTTCCTTTTGTTCGCTCCCGTGCAACAGAAGCAGTTTTTTTATTAAAAATTGATCAATTTTCTTCAAAATCAAATTTGATATTAGAAGACTCCCCTTAATACATTCAATAAAATAAGTACATCATTGCTAGAGCACCACATAAAAGCTACTCGTAAAATCGCCCCTATTTACTATCAGAGTGAAAAATACTTCATAGAGCCTGTATTCGGCTACTCTTTAGAACCCGATCAATAGCAAATAACTTTGAACGACGCTAGTCGTTCTAACTCGACATAACTCGGTGTTTCCAATCCGCGATTCCCTTTCTGCCTCGTTCAGGAGCAATGACTTTTGCCCAAAACGAAGCGTAGGGGGGTCCCGTACTATCATAATGACTTAAAAATCATGGATTTATAATTTATTTCTCTCACTCTCTCTATTTCTCAGTCTTATCAAATCTTTGCACAGTTGCACAAGTTTCTTTTGACGCGTTCTTCTGATACGCTACGCAAAACAAAAAATTAGGATATATCTCTTTTTCTTTACTGTAAATATTCAGGAGTGGATAGACAGGATGTCATCGGCTAGGGATAATTTCGTTGAAAGGACCGGTCATGGGCGCCGGAATCAAACGGCTTAAAGTGAAGTTGAAGAATTTTAGTAGCGATTGATAGCATCTCCAAAAAAGATATTTCACAACAACAAAGAAGGTAAACACTAACAGAATCTATTTTCTAAAACATTCGAAATGGGCCTTGTATTGAAATTTTGCATTAACTGTTCAAAATGACCCTCGTATTCTACCTGGTAGTAGGTATTAACCAAAGAAACATATCCGAAATGGCTTCCCAAAAATTGACAAATAATACTGAAAAAAAGTGTAAAATTTCGGGATTTCTTGGATTTTTGAGAAAGATCCTCGGAGGTCTACCGAGACCAAAAACTTAAATTTATCATTATATCATTAGTCTCTGTAATAGGTCATAGACAATATCTTAAAAAATACTAACTACCCCATTGGATCAGGAGCGGACCGGACTACCGGGCACCGGGAAAATTCCCGTTGGACCAGACAGGGGAAAATCTTTGTTTTAACAAACAAGTCTAGTATAGTGAGTCGATATTTTGTTTCGTGAAACACCTTCTTTGGAGACATTATCAATCGCTACTCAAATTTCTGAACTTCATTTTAAGCCGTTTGACCTTGAACAATCAAAACTTTTTACCTGCGGCGCTTTATGTTTTTGTTATAAAATTAATATTAGACTTCAGCCTCCTAAAAAATTGACCACTGGTTACCCTGGGAAGTAAAATAAGATTTGGCTGCGTCAAATATTTCCCGGGCCGGTCATTTGTTGCCAGTCCGCCCCTGCATTAGATGTAAGGTAAAATATGTTAAAAATTACTAGTATAATTTATATTTAAAAAACGATAGAACCTTTTTTTAAATAAGTCGTGTAGATGCTACCGGTTATACCAATATGACGTCACTGGAAATAAAAATTGGCCTGGTTATAAATGTCAACAGGCAACAATAGTTGAGCTGTCAAACATGTAACAATGTCTCCTAGAAATTTAATGCCGAGCAAAGTGTAATTAGTGTTTATAATAATTGTAATTTTTTTGTTGTTGTAAAAGTATATAAGGCAATGGGGTGTTGTTATAGTTTTTTTTGCAAAGAGGACGGCACGCAGGTAAAATAATGACAACTGTCATTATCGTTTTGTAAAAATTTGGTTATCAATTTTAGGGAGGCGAAGCAAACGAAAGAACTCATTTATTAGTAGATCCCGTTTCGAATAATACAAATATTCTTCAAATAAATAAGTAAATTCTTTATTCGCTTTAATTTCGTGTTTTTTATTTACGTGATATTTCAGTGACGATTATACCGGTCATTATTCGGACGGAACCCCCAATAAGACTGACGAACAATCTGCTCTAAATCGGATATTACAAGAAACTGCTACGTAAGTTGTTCAAAACGGTAACATTTATTTACTAAACACAATGGTTTGTAGAAATGTAATCGACGTAGCTGCGCTGGATTCCCATAACTTGCAACAACACGAATATGTTGAACGAATGAAGCAATATTCTTTTAAACTTCAACAAGCTTGCGCTAATAATAAATTGCCGCCTAGGAAAAAAGTTTGTATTTTGCAAGACGTAGCAGCACCCGATAGGTTACTGGCTTCGAATCCAATAAGTACAGATGATTTGAACTTGGTGAGTAAGTTCTATTTGGTTTTTATTTTTTTTAACGTTACGAACTTTTAAGATTACTTCGGCCGTAATAGAAGCTAAAGCTGCAATTAATGAAATCAAAGTTGAACATAAAGAAGACTTGGTGGTGCCTTTTCGTATTGCTTGATTTATTTTTGTGATTTACTGAAAGATTTTATCATACTGTTTATAATTAAAGAATAAAGTGTATAAATATTTTTACTCCTATTTAGTTATAAGGATATGTTTTCAAAATGTGAATTTTTGTAATAAATAGATCTGCCTGTTTGTGTTGTTTTCTCAATTTTATATCGTCATTTTTAAATTGTCACAAATAAACAGATCGCAATATAAGATGTTCAAATATCGAGAGCACAGTAATGATAATATAAAAATTGTGAAGTCTTGTAGAAATTTATCAATGGAAGGAAACAGGAACTGTGGTGATTCAAATATTTATCAAACATTTTTGATTGGAATTTATTAATTCTTTTAGCTTACAATTTGTACATATGATAAAAAGAATTCTAATACTAAACTGTTGTTTTATTTCCATGCGGTATAAAGGCTTCCACAATTGCACTAGCGGGCTCGTGAAAGAAATAACATTTGAAACCAACCGCTAATAATAAATGACACGTAATTACACCTAACATTAAGAAAAACTTATGCCTGGACTGGCTCAAAGTGGGTAATAAAGTGTAAACTAAAACTGAACCCGATAATAAAGCGGCTATCAAAACTAATAACCATTGAAACCAACTAACTTGAATTGACCATAAAATTGACACGGGAATATAAATAGCAAGAGAATAACCATAAATGCATATTAGTTCTAAAGGACTAGATAATGCACCATCGTCTAGAGATTCCGCACTCCACCTTAAAACTCCCCAAAACGATAACGGAACCAAACTGACATATAAGACGATCGTTGTTGCAGCATAAGATACTAAATGAAAATCGTACTTCCAATGATATTGTGCGTTTGCGTGTTGCAAATAATTCGTAACATTACCGCTTATAGCGATTGTAAATATTAATGTGACCGAGATCCAAAATGGCCCGTACAAATCTGGTTTCACTTTAATTTTGTTACCAAAAACACTGTTTCTTCTTGGTATTATTGAGGCTAACAAACGCTCAATAACATCCGACGTATCCACATCGAAAAATCTCTGATAATACCTGAGAGTCCAAAACGATTTTAAATCTTCACCTACAAAACAACTAACAATTCTACTTAATGCTAAGCTACAATAGTCTTACTAGTGTTTGTTTCTAAAGGGTCGGTATCTCTGTTATCCTTTTGTAGTTTTTCTAAATCGTCGTGTTGGTCTGGAGGATCTATCGTAATTGGTATCGTGGTAGTTCTAATGTCGATTGGATTGTGAACGGGCGTAAAATCTTGAAATGATAGTAATTCGTCGGTGGGAACTTCTCTCAAGTTGCTCATTTCGATTTAATACTTTTGTAAACTGTCGAGTCGAAACGTAGCCGCCGTCACCACCTCCTGTCACATCCTATTTCTTTTAAATTTGACATTTTGACTTGTTTGACGTATTTATATTTTTAGTACCAATAAAGTATCATAGATGGCGACGCCAACGTCATTTGAAAGTTTGAGATAAATTTTGACAATTTTTTGAAATTAATCATGAATCCTTTTGATACAACTTATAAAAGGCACTACCCATCGCTCAAACTGCAATGCCGGTGAGTATCTACTAAATAAAAGTTACTCTTTAACTCGAATTGTGAAATAGGCATATTTCCAAAGGAGTTCCACAAGAATTTCCAGATCCTCTTACGGAAGGTTTCAAAAATTACTTATATTTAAGTAGTAAACCTGGACCGGCACCCCCCGTTGAAGATTGTGATGTATATTTTAAAAAGGTACGATTAATCTAATTTTATATTCGGGGCCGTTTGTTGGAATATTTTTAAACTCGGAACAAATGTTACTGTTAGGGGGGTTTAAAATAGTGAATGAAGCGTTTATTTTGTAATTCAGATAGAAGAAAAAAAGCCCAAAATAACGGCGATGCATTTAAAACCTTCAGTGAACAATCCTATACTGGAGAGACGTTTTATAGAAAATGGAAAATCTGTTTACCAAATAGATTATTGCGATATAGGTGAAATCATTTCTTCTGAAATTCTATTCTAGATGTAGGAAATACGGTTATTTTTAGTGAGGGATGCAGAAGCTAAGGAAATAATAAGACAAAAAAATTTATTTCGATTACCCGAAGATTCTTATATACCTTTAACGACCCAAAAATATAGTTTTAGGCATCCTTTGGTAATCAACTCTAGAGCTTATGAAAAAATGCCGTTTTGTAGAGTACCAAATAACTTGGACCCCGAACGTAAGAATTACGTACAAAATGAATTTCTTTATTATGGGTTTTCTTTTAGAACATATTCGTGACATTTTGAAAATTACGACTGGCGATAGCGAATATAATGGTGGTAGAATTGGAACAATGGGACGTATTGTAAAGAGGGAACAATTACATGGAAAGATAGATCACTTTAAGTGCTTGACTGGTCCGCTCTTCCTTTCGAAATGACGAAATGAAACGACACTAATGCTTTAAAATTACCCAGAAGTCTTAAATAAATGGATTGAAACTTGAAGATTTTTTATTATTCACTCAATTCATTCTCTCGAGTTTAGAACTTCTTCACTATTTCGTTCGGTACACTGGCACCCGTGACCATTCTCTTCCTCTTCACATGTTCCTCTTCTTTTTTCTGTCCTGCCGCTTCTTCTTGCACCACCTGTTTCTACCATAACAGCCCCTATCATCCTCTAAGACCACCTTACTACTTTTAAATCGCACCCTCCATAAATACCTTCTTTAGTTATGTCTTTGTACCACCAACTCTTCTCTTCCACCTCTACCACCATTTTGCCATTATTTTATATCTTCTATATGCTACATCTCTTGCACCTTTTTTAAATTGTTATCAGTTTATCGTAAATTTAAAAAAATCATATTGGCAAGGTGTCATATTCGTTAGTAATTGTTTTTGTTCTCTATCTAAAATTTGACAAAGTTCTTTTCAAATTAAATGTTCTTTAGGGATTAAGTAGAAATTATTTTTTTAAACCCAAATTTTAGTGTAAACAAATTAATATAAAACGCCAGCAAGATGGTGATGGATCAATTTGTTACTAATTATAGAAAAGATTATTTATGGCCTTACGTAAAAGTGATAGGAACGAAGTAATTTTAATAAGCCACAAGCGTCACTAACAAAAATGTACCTATTAACTTTTTAGACCAGATCCTGAAAAATTGTATCAACCAAATTTAAGAGATCCAAACAAGCCACTATGTGCGTGTCATTGCGTAAAGCCAGTAGGTGCGGACGCCAATAAAGTTTTAGGGCCTAAATCTACCGGAGATGAATCGTGGAGTCGTCAAGGACCGATGGGACCTTTGTTAGATCCTAAGTTATATCCAGCACGAGTCGGAAGAAGTCCAGAAGGAGACACTTCGCGGTTTAATCAACCCAACGTTTTTATTCAGAAAGTAACAAGTTTCTTTTTTGCAAAGCTTTGCAACTCACTTAAACAAATTATAGTTGCAAGAGAAGTATCCTTATATCTACGAGGTTTTACGTACGGCACCGCCGGATGATTTAATTTCGCGTATTAACAGGGATAGGCTAAGGACAACGTATCAAGTAGATTTTTGCAATTTGAGTATGTTATTTTATTTTTCGATTAGTAAGTGGTAATCAAATGTTTTTACAGAGGAATATCCTTCTGCGCCATACGACGAACTATTACGATCGGCCGGTGTCGAAGGCTTAGCGCCTTGTCCAGGGCCAGTGAAACTTCCTGGTGATCCTTGTAGACCAAATCAAAAGCCCACCGCTTTCAGGCCTAGTGTATTTTCGAAACAGCCAAAAACTGGAGGTTGTGCTGGCGGTGGCGGTGGTGGTGGCGGTGGAGGAGGCGGTGGCGAGGAATCTCC
This sequence comes from Malthinus flaveolus, assembly GCA_950108345.1. Taxonomy (NCBI): domain Eukaryota; kingdom Metazoa; phylum Arthropoda; class Insecta; order Coleoptera; family Cantharidae; genus Malthinus; species Malthinus flaveolus. The sequence goes on along the minus strand of OX467289.1, from coordinate 6,805,845 downwards.
GGGTAAAAAAGGTAAGTTCGCGTGTTTTTCTTGTATCGGATAAATATTTGTAAAACAAAATAGGCAAAGTCTCTGCGTTTGGTGGATCGAGTGAGTACCAAGATGGAATATCTAAAATCGGACAACTTATTATTCGGGAAAAACTTCATCAAAAAAAATGCTAGTTTTAATATTTTAGTGTACGTTATTAATTTGTATACGTTAGGTAGTTTTAGAAAATATAGTAATGTTTATAAGACTTTTATTTTATTTACTAGGAAAAGAAATTGTTGCTTGGGACCCCTACGATAAAGATCAAAGTAAATACGATAAGAATATTCGTACTTGGGGCCAAATGGTTTTCAGGGACACTTTACACGCACATGGTTCGAACCGAACACCTCGCTGCGCTTACAGAAAAAAATACTAAAACTGCTCGAAATCTTAAATAAAAATAGTAAAACTTGTAGAGAACGAAAATAAATAACGTCTATTTTATTGACATTTTTTGCCGAATTTATAAACATTGAAATGGGCAATTCCACTATACTACCATTCTACAACCATAATCACTTTAGGAAAAATTTTGATAGATCCTTCTTCTTCACAAGTTTCCTCTCTAAAGCTCCCTCTCTCTGTATCTCTGTATTCCTCTTTCTCTTTCCCTAACAATTTCTGTAAATCTAAGAGCACTCGCCTAAAGTTGTAGGTCCCGTCTTCATTCGTCTTAGTAGTCAAATGGAACGAGTTAGCAAACGGGCTAGCCGCGAGAGGTTCTCGAAGCATCTTTATCGGTTCCGAACTTTCTCTTGGGATTCCTCTAGAGCTTGTGGAATCTTGTGGAACGGTTTTATGAGACACATTAACGACGTGACACTGTATTCCCTCAATAAAATTCTATAGCATATGAGCTGTCGCCCGAGAGGATCCCGAATGTAGAAGCTGCGGGGAAGAGAACGAATTTTTTCGAGACATTACTAAGCCGCATTGAGACAGTCTACCCTGATGGGCTCTGCTTCTGCTTATTACACAACATTTTGCCCGCTACTGCTTAAGTTTTCACGAATATGGAAATTTACTAAAAATCGCAATAGTATCTCTCAAAAATGTCAATCATGGAATTAATTTCAATTTATATCAGATTAACCGAAATTTTTGTAGTGTACCACGTTACCCATTTCGTTTTAAAATTTGTATATAATTTCGTTCATAAAAATTATGTGGAATGTAAAAACCGCGACTGTAGTTTAGCGAGATAGTTTTCTTTCAAAATTATTCAAAATTTAAGTACCGACCTGGAAGCTATTGGTAAATTAAAAAGTGAAGTTAGTAAATTAAAAGCGGCAAAATGGCGGATAAAAATACTTTTATGAGTATCAACAAAAAAGATTTCAGATGGCCGTATCCCAAGCCATTAACGGCTAAGTAAGTTTAGTTCCTCCTTTCTTGCGCGAGTTTTTCATTTATCTTCCTCCAGGCCGGCTCAACCGAAAATTAGCACGAAGCCACATAACTATTTCATCAAAGGTCCGGTGGATAATTATTGCCACTGCGATGGCCACTTGTACGATCCTCAGATGAACAAGTACTTGAAACTATCCGAGAAAGAAACACTTCTGAAAGATGAGCTGCTGGACTTGAATGCGGAGGTAAACAGTTTAAAGTTTATTTTTGAGTTTTATCGTAATTTAACTGTCGTAGATGGCCGATTTAGGAAACGAGATTCTCGATCACGAATGCGATACGTACGATGATAAAATGGAAACTACTTACAGAGCGGACTACACTAAGAGGGGTAGGTTCCGTAGCAGTAATTTCCGGTAGCAGTCGTTACACTGCAACCTGCAACACATTTCACAGTTGTCAATTTAGAAATTAATGCTTTTTTAAAACTTGCGTGTCGTGGGAACCGAAGAAAAATTTATTGGTCCCCCACATTCTCGCTTTTGTGAAGGTGAATCGCCCGATGAAAACGAATACTAGTGGTAGTAGCAATTTAAAATCCTTTAAATAGCCTAATAATGATTTTCGAAGCTTCTAAAGCCCACTAGTTTAGTGTCGGAAAAAAAATTATTTGCAACGCGCCAAGTCATCCGTTAAATATTTTTCGGAAGACCCAAAAAATATTACTCATTTGTCAGAAGAAACTTAATCGAGAGTCTTATTTTAAATCAAATTACTTGTCGTCTAGACTCGAAGATGCGAAAATTTAGTTACAAATTCCCAGTATTTCGAATGAACGTTAACTCAAAAATTTTACTACGATTTATTTAAAAGTCGACTTGTAAAGTTATAGATACACTTTTATACATGGTGGTTCGTTTGAAAAAAAATCCAAATTTGAAACGAACTTAGAAAATTGAGTTTATTTTATTCACGGTGCCGAGCGGTGAGCGTTGAGCTACTCTAGCCAATGAGCCAGTTAATGAAACGGGAACCACCCTGTAACTATTTAACAACTTACAAGAATTCCTATTCGGGAATCTTATTAATAAAAATATGAAGTTCGAAAATAGCAAAACATTCACGTTTTTTGAGTCTGCAATAAACACATGGGAAGTTTTATTCAATTCTAATGATTTTGATGACATTTTATATGGCAATTTTTCAAATTAATTTTTGATATAAAAACGTAGCTAACCACAAAATTTTTTAGCTCGGTATAAGAATATATTGCCTCATTATTTTTAATTCCAAACGTTTGATATATTGGATTCGCAACACACCAGCGAGCATAAACGATGCTCAAAATTTTTTTTCGTTGATTTATCGTTTATTTTTTTAAATTTCTTATAAATATCCAAAAAAGCCCTCTTTAGTCGCTTGTCATAACTTCGAATATTTTAGAGCGTCCATACAATTCTAAAGAAGATTAGTTCGTTTTCAAACATTTCAAAGCCCCTTATAAAATATTATGCCACACGGTTTTTTCCACTTTCAAAATGAAAAGTTCAAAATTGACCTTATGACTCACACACATTTATAGAATTCCTAGATTACTAACGATCGTTTCTAATTACGTTTTGACTTGACGCGCCGAATGTGTTTTGGCTTACTGCAAATTAAAAATAACAATTGCAGTTCAAAAATACTTTTTGTAAATTTTTAAATAACTTAAATATCATATTCACTTGTTTATTAATATTAACATAAAAAGAGAAGTAGTATAGCCACGATTCGGCTTCGGCTTCGAAATGCGCAGGACTCGCGTTCACTTCAATAAAAGACGATAGGTAGTCTGCTAATCAATAAACGAGTCCAAATGATCTACCTTTATGGTTAGAGTGGACAAGCACAAAAGGTTTATTTAAGAGCACGTAAGATCCAGCTTATTTATTGCCGAATTTACTTCGTTTCGAGAACGAGAACTAATCCAATCCATATTTCAGGTTTAGATCTGGTCGAGTACATCTCACTGATGCCAGCCGTCGATTCGAACGCACCAGTACCAACAAGAAACGTGAAAATAGGCATAGGTAGTGGTTATCGTGATCCGACCAGGTTCAGATTTTCGCCATTCTGCAGACCGACGGTGGATCCTTGTCAACCGGTTACATTTAGAACTAGTAAGATAGAGTTTTGGCTTGAAGTACCTCTTTTAATTAACATATTTTAGCTCCCGAGACTGTCTCTTCTTGGTTCGATGGTTCGACGGGTAGAACTGAATATCAGGATACTATAGATAAAGTTGGTATTGGTATCATCAAGACTCGCCAACAGTATGCGGAACCATTGCCTTCAAGTAGACGCAGATATGCCGATATGAGCTTCTGAATAATAATTGAATGTGTATCGAATTGATTTGAATGTAGAATAAGTACCTAAAAATAAAATTTCTCTATTTTTGTTAATAGATTAATCTGTCTTCTCTCGGAGTTATAGATCTATATTATTTGAAAAAAATATGCCGAACAGGACTGGGGTGGTCTAGCGGCTAACATCGTCGCGTGCAAATGTAAAGGTCGTTGGTTCAAAGCCGGCTGACACCACTGGAGTGTTTCTATGTGTCAAATGCTCTGGTCCTGGTGGTTCGGAACCAACCTAAAGCTGTAGGTACCGTCTGCTAATAACCACAGTAGTTGATGCGGACGTAAAATACCACATTAAAACAAATATGCCAAGTTCTTTGGAAAATACTAAGACAGGTCTTTAATAAAATTTATAGATATCAAAATTGGTCTACATCGTAAAATATTTTTAAATATACAGAGGGTACTGTAGCCTGTAGCAATACTTTCTCATAATAGCCCAGCCAAATTAGACAAACCTACATACCGATACCTACATAACTTGTTCAAGTATGTAAATGGATTTATATATCATTCTGGTTCGTAGCATTTTTGATGCAAAGCACACATTAATAGTTTTGACGAACACTAGTTTGTCTATAGATGAAAATTACTGTACAGAACCGCAGATCTATTAACTATTTTATTATTTTTGTTTTAAAACGGCTGTAGGTACTTGATTAGTTGTAGGTATATTCTGCTAAATTTTTACTAAACGTCAATTTTATTTGACTTCGTCAAATCATAATTATGAAAAAATTAATGTAAAAACACCGACTCGTATATAGTAATGTCATCCTTTAATTGTTAGTACTCGTTGTGAATGATATAACCTCGTAAATTATCTCCTTCATCCAAAAGTTGCGAAGAAAAGCCTCCAATTTTTAATGAGACTACTTGTCACTTAGAAACTTTTTAACTTTTCTACCATGGCCCAATTTTATGTCAGCACTTCTATAGACACTTATAAATGGCCCCGCATCGATTTAAGAAAATCGTAAGTATTTTTTATAGTTTACTATCGTAAAGAATGAACAATAAGTTATTCTTCTAAGTCTTCATCCAGTCGATAAAGTAGCAGAATCGATACCCGAAGGTGATCTGTGGTTAATACCGTCAAAAATTAGCGCCTACGATCCTGAAGAATTGGCTGCAGCTCAATTGACCGTAGCAAAAATGGTACGTAGACGGTTGTTCTCGACCTACCAAGTTAGTTACTGTCCCGAGAGTAAGTCAAATATGCAAAAGTATGGCAGATTAATTACTTAACTCAATTTTGTAGTGATGCCTAAAGAACCCGAAATTTTCGATGGTGAAAAGGACGAAAGTGCTTTGATGTTGACTTCTAGATTACTTTACCAAACTAAAACACAAAAGATACCCCCACCGTTACCAGCCGTAAGAAGAGGTAAATTAAACAGTCGATTTTTTTGCAGATTCGACTTAAAGTATTTTTTTCAGTGGCCGGTTATCTAAGACCGACAAATATGTACTGTCCTTTGAGCAATTATCAAAGTAATTACGGCAAAATTGGATACGACGTTTTATTACTTCACAAGAACAGAAGCAAAAATGCACCTCCCGGCGCGCCTTGCTACAATCCTAGAGTCGACTTGACAATGGATGACGAAACTGAAAAAATTAAAGAGGGCAAAGATGTCAAAAAGAAGAAAGGCGAAAAATGCAAATGCAAAACTAACGTAAAATTATCGAAACAATCATTTGTGGAAGATCGCGGAAAACCTTTACAGGCGACATTCGACTGTTGGTAAGGAGTGACAAAAACAACCCTTCTGATCCTCTCCGATCAAGCCATAAAATCGACGTGTACTTATTAGTGGTTGTAAATATAAATTTAGTTAAGTTTCCAACTGTTTTATTTGAAGTCGAATATACGACCCTAAGTTATTAGTAGATTTAAGTAGCTATAGAAGCTAATCTATGATTAGCGATCCAATGCCAGTTTTATATACCACGGAAACTCGGGCGTACTGTTTTGCTAAATATATATCTTTACACTTTTAATGCACGTCACTTCTAAATATATTCCTACTAACTTGCATATCATATGCTCGTGACGTCAAAAGAGAAATAGATTTCGAAGCTGTCATTGCCCTTTGGCTCATTAATATCATTTTAGCTTGATTTTAACAAATTCGAATGTTATTTTCAATATATTTGCTCCAATATTTTGTTTTTTTGGCAATTTCTAGTTTTTCTCTGTCAATTAAAAAGGAAATAATTGTGAAGTTGCTTGGCAAACTTCTATAAGACATTTTCTCGAGCGCTAAACTGTGTTTATTCGACTAAAAAAATTTGTCAGTCTCTTCGTTAAAATTTTTAACGAGCTTTACAGTTTACGTCTATCAATAAACTGAATTATTTTCAGAGCGTCAATACCACCAGTTTAGTTATGTAATTAGCAGTGCCAAATGTTTTCCAATAGTCAAATTATGCCACACCGATGTAGATGAGCATCCATACACACGTCAGTAACGTTATGAAGTAGACAACGGTAACTAATAATGTTCGGCGAGTTTGTTGCGTTAGTGACTACGTGGTCTTGTCGTTACCTGTCAAACGTTTGCGTATAATGAGCGCATCGTGTGACAGCGCCTTTAGAAGTAAAACTCGAGGGTGGCGAAGGAGGCAGCGTAGCTATTATAAACTTTTGATTTGCGAATTTTCTTTATATCATTTTCACAATATCCTGAGAAAACTGAATAGTCTTAAGTTGGAAGGATCGAGACGCACACAGACGTGACTTTTATAAACGAACCGTGTCTGGTTAAATCCCAAGTACCAAATCTTAGCAAGATGCATCAGAGAACGGGGATAGATATCCCTACTAACAGGCCACTATTGCACTATCTCTCAAACAAAATTATGTATATCGTAGAAGTTCGGTTGGGTCCCACGTGAAGAGATTGCAGGGAGAAAAGTGAATCCTCTCAACAAATTATTAAAGCAGATACCTACTAAGATTTTCTATCTCGTGTTCTACTTATCTGGATGTATTAGGAAACATACATGAGATGCGTCCCAACAGTCTTGTAGCCTTCTTGAAGGAGACACGACTGTGGACAGACTTCGTAGCTCTTCAGGCAGGCGTTTTTTTTAAAAGAACCTTCGGAACGTATTTAAAAAGTTGGTTCCAAATGTTTGGATACGATTGATAGATTGGCAAGTGACTCCCTTGCATCTACCAACGTAAGAGCGTCCGTAGTGGTTAAGACTGGAATGGAAAAGTACGTACAATAAGTAGTTTCAATTCTAACGGTCTATCCAAAGAGAAAAATGGGTAAACCTTAATTAAAGGTGAGAATTTAGGAAGTGGGTGGTATAAATGAAACAAAATACTACTAAGAAAAATAATAACCTGAACTCTCAGATGTTATAGACAGACACCCAAATAAATAGTCCATTAATTAAGAATTTTTAGTCCGAAAACTTCGCCGTCAAAACAAAATTTCTAGAATTATAAAATTTTGGCCATTACGAAGCTGTTTATATTTTGGTAGTTTAGAGAAACATTTCGTCATTATTCTTTGCAAAACTCTACAAATTAACTGTATTGACGTGACCAGTATACTTGAAACTTCTCTTTTAGCACGTTATAAAGCGTAATACTTGCAACGTTAGTTTCTAAAATTAATTAACAATGTAAAGAAAAAAACGAGGTAAATTGTAAACAAATAAAATTAGTTTTTAATTACGTGTCCTATTTGAACATGTAATACTGACATTTGTTGCCAATCAAATATTTAAATATATCGATACTGATTTAATTTGAGCTGGCCAAAGTTTAAAATATAGCTGCCAATACAAATAAATGTCTGAGGTTACGACAAGATACTATAACTGAAATACATCTTCTTAACACTTGATTGATTATTTTCTTTCATTTTCCACACCTAAATATGCTCAATTAATTAAACCTATTCTTTTCGATTGAAAGAGGTTTGTATTTAGTTTTTAGGGATTTTCCAACCGCTGCTCCTCCAAAGCTTGAGCAAATCTGTAGTAGTAGGTACGTGGGTACTAGTATAGACACTTCTGCTAAAAATAATGATTTTACCCTCAATTCCAAAGTCTAGGCACCTGTTTCTCTCTCAGAGCTTGGTTTGTGCATAACAATTCGTTCGCATTCGGTTAGTATTATTGGTCCAGTGCAGTTTTTAAAAACTCTCCGAACTAAAGGGTTTTTCAAGAAGAACGATATGATTTTGAAGTGAAATAAAACAAAATCAGTTAAAAGTATAACCTTTGATTATACTTTGAACTGATTAACCTCTGAACACTAAGCGTGTGTTTTCTCCAAGTATTTTTCAACAAAATTTTTGGATGGTTGTTACAGTAGGATTTGAAGAAAGTATTAAAGTCTCTGTCATTACAAGGTTTTCAGGGCTCTTTCGTACGTCTGCTGTAAAAAACCTAGGAGACATAATTTAATGTAATTTGTTTTTGTATAAGAACACTCTTTTTAATTGCATAAATTCCGAGTTATAAGCGATAAAGTAAAAAAACAGTTTCTTGGGCGATTTCGGAATTTTCGTTAAATTTTAATGCGCTCTGGAGCCTAAACCGCTCTTCTGAAGGAAACTACTTAAAAAACATAATTTGTAGAAAATTTGATGTAGTTTATTTTTGTATCGAAGCACCTACTTTTTTCAAAAAGTGCGTAGTTTTCAAGTTATAAGCATAAAACTAAAAACAGCTTTTTGGCCGATTTTGGAATTTTTATCTAACTTTAACAAACACTAGGGCCTAAACTGCTCCTCTAAAGGAAGAAATCTAAGACACATAATTTGTAGAAAATATGATGATGAATATGATGATATGAAAGAATATTCTTCAAAAAGTGCGTAATTTTTAAGATATAATCGAAAAATTAAAAAAAAACATCTTTTTGAACGATTCACACTTTAATGCGCTCTAGCGCCTAAACCGTTTGTCTGATGGAAAATACCTAGGATACATAATATGTAAAGAATTTAATGGAGTTTATTTTTGTATAAAAATACGTTTGTAAAAAGTGCATAGTTTTTGAGTTATAAACAATATACTTAAAAACAGCTTTTTGGTCAATTTTGGAATTTTTGTCCAACTTTAACGCACGCTAGGGCCTAAACTGTTCGTCTTAAACAAAAAACCTAAAACACATAATTTGTAGAAAATATGATATGAAAGAACTTTTTTCAAAAAGTACCTAGGTAGTTTTTAAGATATAATCGAAAAATTAAAAAAACATCTTTTTGGATGCTTTTCACACTAAGGCGCTTCTAGCGCCTAAACCGTTCGTCTAACATGTAGACAAGTGCATGGAGCCTATTTTTGTATAAGAATGTAAGAATGTACTTGTATAAAATTGCGTGGTTTTCAAGCTGTAAGCCAAAAACTAGATAAAACAGGTTTTTGGCCAATTTTGGAAGTTTCTTGAAACTATAACGTGCTCTAGCACCTAAACCGCTCGTCTGAAGACAAAGGCTGAAGAAACATAATTTATATAAAATTAAATGAAGTTTAGTTTTGGCAAATGCACTTTTCTCGGAAAGTGAGTAGTTTTTAAGTTATAAGAGAAAAACTGAAAAAATAGATTGTTTAGCAGATTCTCTCCATAATCAGATTCTCAGTTCTTTTGAAGCACGAACGATTTAGTTATGCTCTGCATTACACATTCTCTGTAAATGTCCATCTCGAGTCCGTGTGCAAGAGTGAATTCGATGAAGTCAACTTTTGAAAACTTTTTTCAATCAATCAGACATTTTAATGAAGTTTGTCCAAGAAGATGATTTTTCATTACAATTAGGATCAAAGTTGAGTTGCTCTAGGTCGATTATGTATTATGTGGACCATAATTTTACGAAGTGCTCGCTGAGTGTTTTAGAGTAATTACCAAACGTCTTGGAAGCGTGTATCTGGCATGACGAATTTTCAGGGTAAACTGAGAAACTGAGAATAATTAATCTAAGATTACTACAACAAAGCTACGGTCGCCTAAATTCGTCTTAACAAATAATTTTTTAAACTTCTGCCGGAAAATTATTTATTTTAAATCTTAAAATGAAAGTTTTTCTTTTAAGTCACTACTAAATTATTAGTTACACCAAAATAAGTGAAAACCTACACTGGGTCGTTAACTTTTATTTTATCTTGAAAACCTTTTGACTTGGCATTTGTTTGTAAATTATTATTAAAAAATCAAAACTTTTCATCTTTTTCAATTAAAATTAAAAGAAAAATAGTTTTGAGTTATAAACGTGTCAGTGAAAAGATTCGAAAAATTTCTAGAACGCTGATAGATAAATCGCCTTTTATTGGAAAATTGAAAATTTTTATTATTAACTTTATTATAATTATTATTAGTTTTCGTATTACGTGTAACTTGTTCAACAATAAATTTAATTAAAGAATTTACATTTATGTTTTTAATTAGTTTCCTTATCGTTTTTTCGCTTTGATGTTATTTTAAAAGGTTAAATTTTAAATTTTTGCAAAATTAACTCTTTCTTTTTCTCGCTCTATTTCCAAAATACGACACTTGTTTTATTTATAAAAGTAAAGATCTACCACTTTAATATAATTTACAACGTGTTTTAAATTAAGCTTTAAAAAAATTGTTTTAAGAAATTAGTAGAGTGTGAAACTTTGAGGTGAGACTGTGAGACACAAAGTTTACTTTAAAATTTGCGACTAATTGCACTCTTCACATCTTTTCAGTGCCCTACACTCTATTACAAGATGGAGTTTCAACGTACAAAAATATACCTTCTTATTTTGAATACCAATTTTAAAAAGTAGGTACTTCTCTTTCTCAGTTTTCTGGAACTGAACGAGAAATAAACACACCCAGCATTTCCATTTTCTAATTTCAAATAAAAGGCACAGAGAACTACAATTTTTACGCAAAAAATGTCGTGTGCTGTCTTTTACATCTTAAATCTTAAACTAGCAAGCATTTTTAAGATCGTAATTTTTCTGTAGACTTAAACCACGGGTATGTACAGTCAAGAGACACTGACACGTCTTGGCATAATCACTCTGGTTACGTCGATGGATGAACTTTGCCCGGAGCATCAGATCATCGCCGTCGTATTTCAGTTTTATCAAACTCCTTGGGTCCTGAAAAGAGAACAAGTCTTCTTACTATACTTTAAGAAGATGTTTAGCTTTTGCGGCACTAAGAAAGTTCTGTGAATTCTGTTTAGACTGGGTTAGAGGTTGTAAAGGGCTTTTCAATAAGAGCGACGCATTTTTAAATTGAAGATGCTATGTCGTGTGTGTATAGGGTTTTGTTTTGATTTTGCTGAAATTTGTGTTTGTCGAAGTCTACCATTTAATTACGGATTACCGGAACAGTACACGCTTCTACATCAATTACAGCGTCGTTCAGTCGCAGAAATTTTTAGTTACCAAAATCGACCGACTCAAGGAACTATTAAGAACGATTAGTGCAGAAATTCGAGTCAACATCAACCATACGTAATGTCCATAATATGCCAATTAGACAAAAATGTACACGGGGAGAAGAAAATATTGCTGTTGTTTGAGAAAACGTTATGGTAGACCAAAATGTATTAACTCCTCGCCCTGTTCAACAATTGGGTCTTTCGAAATTGCCTGTTACGTTATTTTTCCTATTAGAGGAAAAAATCGAAATATGATTGTCCCCGCCACAATCGCGAAAACGTAGGGGTGATAACGGTGAGCCTGGCGTTGCACGGCGGACAGTTGGATATGCACGTCGATGTATCGTGGGGTTCTAACCAATAATTAACGTTTTGATAGTTTTCATCGATTTTTCGAGTATACCCCGTTAAATAGGACCCGGTTTTCTCTTTTTTCGCTTTGCTATTTATCTATCGGTGTCTCGACCGCCCGTGCAGGGGATTGGCGTGTTTATTTTTTGTTGTATTTTGCTCACTGTTATCACCACCTTTTCTCGCAATTCACAGATGGTTTGGTTTTCGGTTTTTCTTTGGGTGTTTCTTCTTTTCGACATCTGGAAAGTCCGTTCCTCGCAGGCCACGAGATTTGACGGAGTCCACGCCGCCTCGAGCCCGGCTGGTATATATACATAAGTAACCAAGGGAAGCAGCCCTTGAAGGTTAGGCTTAGTTTTTGTAAGCGTATTTGTTATTTTGGTAGTCAACCCCGTTGGGCCGTATTTATAAGTTGTTACAGCCGCATTAGTTACTTGTTTCATTTCTTTTATATTAAATTATTATTCGATCGTACCTTGTAATCAAGCTGCCGTTATGGCCCGGAGCTCAGTAACTAGCTGGGAGCCCCAAGAGCCAGGTTGCTTGGCACCTAACTTTATAAACTGTCGTTTTGGACTCACGACCGCCTCTCGCGAGTCTAGCCCGAGCCCAGTAACACAGAGACCAGTAACACGCCTTTCAGGCGAATTTTCCAAAAATATGTTGGTATACATCTTTACAAGATTACTTTGACTTAAGAACTTTAATGAGAGAAAAGTTCAGTGAACCGACTATTTCAAGAAATGAACCAGTGATGGATTCCTCACTTGGGTCATGCAAACTAACAGCCCTAGATTCTTTCTTATGGGGCTATGCTAAGGCGCTCGTTTACATTATATGCTCTCAGGATGAACATCGAGCGCGTAATTGCTGATATTTGGGCCGATTTGTGTCAAAAAGTCATGGAAAATTGGGTTCAACTGACGCTTTCGTGGAGGATATGTACGATGTACATGAGCGATGTTGTGTTCTACAAACAATAATGGCATGTAATATAGTACCTATTTACAATCAAAATATAGTAAACGGACTTGGCATCTATCATAGTGCAGGTTTGCAGCCTTCGCCGAGAAGATGGAACTGAGAACGGTTTCTTAAGATAATAATCAATGGATGTAGAAGGAAGGGCCGACTGAATGCAGTGCGAACAGCATTTCTAAAGAATCTCCGGAGGCAATAATCTCTTCTAATAAGCGAGAGTAGAAATTTGAGTTACCCTGTATAGAGTACCATCATCTGCAAGTAAAAAGAAGGGAATGAAAAACTCCAAGTCGGGTGCAAATTTGCACTTTTTTTGCAATTGACTGAAACATTTTTATTATTTAAACGCCGCGATAAACTATTTCAAACAAAACCATTACATTGTAGTATTTTTAAAAGTCGTTATTATTTACTCATCTGCAACTTTGTATGAGAGAAAGTTCTGTAATAGATACTAAACTTTTTTCCCTCTAACTTCGTAAGTAGGTACCTACATAGGTATAGGTACTTATATTTTCTAAATAGTATAATAATAAGAAAGTGGTGATTATCTCGCGACGAATTAATTTTCCTTAAATTACCATCCGAAAACGCTTTAGCTTTGATCGATTAACAACGTTAAAACTTTCAACGTGACGTTTTTTTAAACGGCACTCAGTAGGTACCTTTCTTTGGAGATTATGGTTTCTTTGTTAAAGTATGTCTCGAGTAAAGTCATTTTTGGACCTGAACGCAAAATAATGACCGAAGCGGGAAAATTAAAAATAGTAAAAAATTAGGAAGTGTAAAAAAGTTTGGCGGTGTTTAAAAATATAACGCGACGAGAGGGTGTAGAACAATAAATGCAATTTTTAAATCGTCTTGACCTTGATTAGTTGTGGTGTGAGATATTTTGGCAAATAATTTAAGGAAACGCGCAAAAGAGAAATGACATTATACAAGATTGTAGAATTGAACTACGAAAAACAAAGATGGCAAAAGTTTAAGATGTCGAGCCAAAAAATTAAAACACACACAGTTTAGATCAGTATTAACTTTTATGTTTTACTGTACAGTATACGATTTTGTAGCTCAAAATAGTTCATCGTGTACGCTTTCCAGTCATTAACTAGTAGTTACAAAGACATGTATCGGGATTAATTTGTCTCGTCTAAATAAGCATTTAACGAGGGAGGGAAAAAATATTTTATTAAATTTTTATTGTGCATTTTAAAACGAAAAAGTGGTAAAGTGATGTGATTCTAAATGATTTCGGTGGCTCATAGAAGTAATGTCGAAGTGGGAAGTTTATCATTTAAATCTTCTGCACTAATGGGAATCGAAACTACTACACAAATATTTGAAAAAACGCGTATATTGGGTAAGAAAATTAAAAAAAATTAATTTACAAACAGTTTTTTCGCTAGAATGACACGAAATTTTTACTATTTTTCGGATTTTTGGCAACTTCGAACTCCTACATCAATATTTTAAAATTTAAATTAAACCTTCAACATCAAAAAAACTTTACGACGAACTTATTTCTGTGCTTTACTTTACAGCAAACTCAAATTTTGAATTTACGCGATTTAAATAATAATAAGTTTTAGTAAATCGAAAAAGTGGAGAAAATTACGACCGAACGGCAAACAGTGAGCAGCTTCATTTAAATTATCTACATAATTTATTAGGAGAATAAACGACAACGAAGTGCGTCGAGAATGTTTATTAATGTCTTTTGTATATAATGCGCTATTTTAGAAAACTAAAGAGACCCGGTGGCGCGACAGCCTTCGATGCAGATGTACCTTTGGGAACAAATCAACAAATATGGTCCATTTAAAAAAGAGTCCGGTCTCTTCACCACGGAGGATCTTCGCTAATACATATATGCTAATTAATAGAGAAAGAAGGAATAATCCAGATTAGTGATGTAAAAGTGAGATACACCCCAAATGTTCAAAAAGCGGAATAGATGAAAATTTTCTCAAAAGACAACCAAAATGATTTTAGTCCAAAAGATGACAATACGAACTTAGTCACACATGCCACATGATAGTATGAAAATGTGTCCATTGTTTATTATTACAAAGACTTAACATCGAGTCACATTATGACTAATTTAAGAGAATCGTGTTCAAGACGAGACTTTAATTAAACATAAATAATTAAGGTAAAGTTTTTATGTTTACGTGTTTGGTACTCTAATAATTAATAATTAATTAGTCGTGCCAACTTGTTTTTAGCAGGATCAAAGCAGTTTTCGATTAAAGCGATATTTATTATTAATTTTATGAATCATTATGGTTTTTCAAATTGATATTCTAGAGTTGGTTTTATTAACGCGCGTATAAATAATGTACGATGTTGATGAAATCACGCTGTCTACTTTATATAAGCCAGTAATAGTTTTGGTTACTAAACGATTATTTAAAGCAGACTAAACGACGGACAGTCGTGAACTACATGTTCAACTTTATACTTGCGGAAAGTGCACTTTTTTCCATACATTGGCCACTTTGACGCCCACGTGGAGAATGTATAAGGGCCGAGCGTCTCGTAGTAGTGGCTGGGTCAACGCCTTAAAATCGCCACCTACGTATTCGTTATTTAATAAAATGTAAATTTGTCCCAAGAAAAATCGTTTGGTAGGCGTTTATTCGCGAGTAGGGAAAACAACCTATTAAGTCGTCTGTTGCAGATACTCTTGCAGAGAGAGACTTAGCTAGAAACTTTTAAATACAAAAAGTTCGTTACTCTCAAATGAAAAAATTTAAATAGTACCCAAGCCGAAATAAAATAATTCGGGAATTTGTAAACAAAAATATTTTGACTTTACATATTTATAATACGCCTATTTGGACGGTTTAGTTAGCCACAAAAAATTGAATAAAAATTTAATTGTGGCCAAAAAAATAAACATAAAAATGAATTTGGTTTTAGATAGCCGGAACTAAATACACACGAAGTTGCTTTATCCACCACCGAATTTAGTTGCCAAAAACTTTAAAAACTCGTACGACGATTAAGTTAATTCTGAGTATTTTTTCGTTAAACACCGAAACGCCAGAAGGCGATAAAAAATAATAGCTACAACTGAGAACTGATCTATTTAGTGCATTACACAGTATTTGTTTTACTCCGTTTCTAAACAAATTAAAATTTTAATTTCTTATCGACGCCAGGTCTACAGCCAATTTAACGCAACCCATCTGATTTTGAGAAAATAAAGTGTGCGGGCCTCTGTTCTGATTTTAGTATTAGTCACTTTGGAGAGGTTTATCATCGGAGCAATACCAGCTTCTGTGGTCCGATATCTGAATTTGAAGCACCCGTCAGGCTCTTCGTACCTCAATAATTATTGAAATAATTTTTAACCTTTTATCGTAAATTGATAGTTTCGACGTAAAAGTATCCCTCGATGTAAAAACAACAAAAACTGTAACTGTTGATAAAAATGAGGAAATGTGCTGGGCACGACATCGACTTGTGTCGAACTAAGAATAGATTTTTAATGTAAAAAAACAGACAAGCTTGGGCCGAATTAGATATTATGTATGGGAGAGACTTTAAAATTAACTTCGCACGTAGGTTACCTTAGAATTTAACGTGTCAAATTTTAAGTCGATACTTATATTGTTAGCTAACCGATCATGAGGAACTTTTAACATTGAATTTCAATTAAATTTCTCATTTAGCATCCGACGTTTGAAAATACGAAAATGCCGTCTCGTATCAATCCCAATTTTCGAATAATGCAACTCCCGCTTCGTAGGTTCCATTTTTCTCAAAGGATCGACATTTCAGATAATGAGGAAATTATTTTGTGTTCGGAACTACGTCACCTAGTTGTTCTATATTTGAGGTTAAGTGAATGGGAAAGTTTTGTGATGACACGTTACTCTTGTGTTTTTTCTAAATTTACATTTCTCGAGACAAATCCTTATTGTTTCAGAAATATATCCATTATGCCCTGTTTTAACTTTGCCGGCAAGAATAATTGCTATTTGGCATGAAAACTATGAATAATACCGTCACGTACAGGAACCACGCTAACGAAATCAAAGTAAATAATACAAAAACACTCCTTTAAGAAAGGTTTCTAATAATGCTTCGGTTTTTCAGTTCAAGAACATTGGAAATGAACTTAATAAAAATTAATAAATACGTATCGACCTCGCAGTTTTCTTGTTTTGAGCCAAACTTTGACTAACTTTTATTTTAAGCTTCAACAAAAAAAACATTAAGCAACAATTACATCATAATAAGAATAGTAAAAAATAGAGTTGCATGGAGTAGTTGTTTGCAAAATTTTAATGACGTCATAGATACCTGTTGCCAAAACGCACCTAATCTATAATAATCGAGTTGTAAATAATTAGCTCACTTATGTATCGTATATTCGTTAAACTGCCAAATTTTGTGCATTAATACGTCCAATATAAAAACAACCAGGAGGCGCCTCGTTTCAAACTTCAAGCTTCAAGTACCTACTTTACGCAGAATTTAAAAATATAATTTTTCTATTTCTGAAAATTTTAATCTAAATTTTTTGATTAAAAATAGAGTACAATACTTCTGGTTTTACATTTCGTTATTAAATTAAAATAATGCTTTTGTTTGGTGGCATCATCGTTTTCATCATAATTGAATAGAACTGCCAATTATTATCGGTTTCTTTCGTTTTTTCATTAAGGGGACTCTAAAGTGAAATTGAAAACTAGATATACTCGTACGAATCATGTCGACGTTAGGCGGAGCGAGAACCCAATCCATGCAGAAATTTTAGTGCACGAGAGACAGATAGAGCGTACAGCAAACGTTTGCTAAGAATATGCCCGATGTAGAGTTTCCGCTCTTGTATTGTACTTTTTATAGGAATTTTTTTTCTAATGAAACCTTTTTCTCTTACTACAGAAGAAGGTTCGAGGCATGTCGCTATAGTGTTTTTTTTTAATTTTGTCAGTACTCGTGGAAATGCCAGTTCCAAAGTTCAGTATAAAATGCGCAATTTTAATTTTTTTTTGAAAACGTATTAGCAAAAAATTGCAAAAAATGCTACGGCAAGGACATAGATCCATCTTTATTTTAACGTTTACTATTTGTTTTATTCTGCTAGCATTATATTTTAACGCAAAATCAGTCGAGAGCTGGAGGAATGTAACGGCTACTTAGAATCAGCTTTAAGAGCCCCTTAACTAACCAACTCAAAATGTGAATTATTAATAAATTATTGAGTTGGAGTTCTCTGTATATATTCCATAATTATTATACCCGAGGTCAGCAAAATACGATGTTTGTACAATTTACCTCATTTATTAAATAAATCTGACTATACGTCATCCAACAGACGTTTCTGCTGAACGACGTAAAGGTAAACAGTAAGCCCAGATTTACATTCTCGTAGTTTGACTTCCGAAAAAATTGTATTAAAATAATTTTTACGAAAATACTCGTTTTGAGACTTTTCTTTTCAATAATCTTCATTTGTTTTCGGGGAGTTAACATGCAGATTTTTTGCTTGAGGGAGGCAATGCCGATTAATGTTAGAACGTTTTTTTATGATGTATGCTGAGATGGAAAATTATTTAAATGCTTGTTACGCTTTTGTTTTTCTAAAGAAAACCGCTGCATTAACCAGCTATAGTGGTTCCAGTCAATTAATGTTTCTTGAAATGCACGAACCAACTTGATAATGTAAACAAATTGGCATTTTAATTACATGAAAGTTCAACAAATGAAATTTTGTAGAAAAAAATAATGCTTTAGCCATGTTTGTGATTTATTTTCGATCCACAAACCGTAGAGCTCTGAGTATACATTAACACGTTTTTTGTCGAATTTAAATTTCTTCAAACAGAAAAAACATCATTTTACTGTATAATTTGTGGATCCTCATTGCTCGACTCTTACTTACGTTGTACTTATAGCAGGTTCTCTATTTAAAACGTGTGGTGTAATCTGTCGAAGAAAATGTAAATGTGCGAAAAGTATTTTAGTATTCATTTTCTATACATAGAACAAGAAAACCGACGTAGTTTTGAAAATACCGCACAGATGTCGGTTGGATGCGCTTTTAAAGTAATAACCCGCGAAGCTTATTTTCTCAAAAAAGGAAATTTTTATTAATAAAAGAAGAGAGTTCGGACAATTCAAATCGCGTCTATTTTATTAAATTTCAAGAACCACCGCTTGGATTACCTACCTCTCTGCCTTGATTAGAAATTTTGGTAGCTGATTTTTCCCTAGATCGGCGATCGATTAAAATTTCCTCATAATAAGTAAGTACTTACTAAAATTGTGTTTATGATTTGTTTTCGAGTCATTGAGATGAAAAAGAACAGCACGTTCAAATGACGTATTCTGTACCATTATCCTTGTTCAAAAAAGTATTTTAAGAACATCGTGTATATATTTAAATGACCCAGGTTTTAATTTAGAAATGGGTAGTGTTCAATAAATTTAGAACTTTTTTCTTTGTTGCCCCTGACACTTAATGAAAGTTGTTTATCTTAATTTCAAATTATTGTAACTTTGAAAAAATTTATAAAAGCGAAAGAGCTCATTGACGCAAGTAACAAAACTGTTTCAATTAAATTACAAGTACGAGTTGTCAAAGAATTAAAAAATTTCTCTCCATTTTCCAAATTGAAGGTTAATATCCTCTTCTAATTAGACGAGAACTCAAAATATTGGCTCATCTACTGGCAAGTTTTACTCAGCTCTAAAATGTTTTAATTCCAAATTCGTTTTCTTTTAATTTACACAAATTATTGTGTACCTGTTATAAAATTGTTATATATTTTATTTCGACCTTCGTTCATTTTATGTAATCTAAAATTATAACGGATTTAAACAGTTCTATAGTACGTGCGTATTTTATCTAAAATGATTAATTAGCCCATAAGAAAATAGTATAATCGCCCAATTCACGAAAAGTGGTTTTCACTATAAGGACCAAATGTTTGTTCATTTCATGTAACGGAAAACTGCCTAAAGGTATAGTCAGACCATTTTGTAAAGTTCTTTTTGACTTACGCCACCCATAGAGAGGTTACAATAGTGAATGGAGGCCTCCCTTAGAGAAGTCAAATAGGTAGGTAATTGTTGAAATCTGAGTAGACCTGCATTGAAAGCTCGGGTTTCAACCAAATTTAATTTTTTCAACAAAACTTGTATTTGAATATAAATTGTAGTTGTATTTGAATAGACAACATCTGGGTGTGTCAGGCAGGTAAATGTTTTCTGTAGGCCATCCTTTTATATTTTCTTGCATAAATGCACTACTAGCGGTCCCATAGCGGATTTAGTTTTCGTAAATAGGCGACAAAAATCCTTAAAAGGTCTAACTATTGTAACCTCTCTGCTGGTGACGTAAGTCGTAAGTCAATAAGAACTTTAAAAAGTGGCCTCACTATAACTTACACATACAAATAATAATTACTTTCCTACATCAACTTGTTACTATAGAAACTCTCGACTGAGATTAACTTGGCCTTTACGGCAGCAAACAATTTTGCCGGTTTTCCAATCTATTTACCTCTTAACTAATTTATTTTAAGTGAAGCGTGAGTTTCCTCATAGTTTCTTATTAATATTATAAATTTACTAATTTTTCACACGCAATTTATTACAATGACATAAAAGAAATATACAGTCTAGGCACTTAAAATATAACTTATGTTGGTGTCACCGGCTATTCCATTTTTTTTTGTTAAATTTCACTTATTAAAGATGACAATTTATTAATGAAAAATTGATTTGTTCTTGGTTATTTTTTATTTTTGCGCATAGCTGTGTCAAGAGCTGTTATGTTAAATAACTTACCCGTACATTTGTTTCTTTTAGTGACAGTGCTGGTGACAAAAATTGTTTCCTTGAAGTAATCGAAAAATATTTTCGCATCTCCACGCCGCGACGACTTGTTAAAATTATTGAAAAAGAGCCCAGTAAATTTTCTTAACAATGGGGAAATGGATAATTTGCCTAGCCCTAGCGTTTTCGGGGGTCTGACTTCGGAGTCTCGAATAATCGACGAATATTTCGAAATTTTGACTACCGTGGCCAGTAACTTGAACTTGTTTTGAAGCGCACACCTTAGAGGTTTTTTACAAATAGGTTAAAGCGTCGAAGAAATACGTAAATAGCGATTACCGAGTGAAAATAGATCTTAGCATAAAATTATTTGTAACGTGGTTACATTTAATAAGGCATTTATTGCGCACACATTCCGCACGCTAAATAGTAATTGTCAACTTGGCATAACAAAGTTATAATAAGACGTTAGCAAGTGGGCACAATCTATATTAGAATACTAATATAAATTGGTATAGATATTATTTATAATATTTAATCGAGATAATCGTACAAATGTCGGGCAGGTCACTTCGGGCGTTACGACTAGGCCAAAAAAGTTGTCACAATATTTTAACATCGCTCAGTGTACGAAACATTTTTTAGGTTAATTATGTTTTAAATAGAAAAGAGAAAAACGTGCTCGGTATTCCAAAAAAATTTACATTAGTTTTTAATAAATCTTTTCCTTGCTATTTTAAACAATTAACCTAATTTACTTTAAGTACCCAACAATAATTGTTGTTCGCAAATACCTTTTTTTATTAAAAGTATCTTTTAGAGATTTTTCTACTGAAAATTTAATTCTAAATATTTTTCTTCTATGCGAATTTTGAAGTTTTTCGTACTCGATACTATTACATATTAAGGGCAAAGGTCTACTAAACCTCGTATGTTTTAGAAATCTAATCAAATCGGGATTTCTAATTTGTCAATAACTCTCTGTACGAGGCTATATTGAAAAATTCTTAGCCTACTATAGAACCAAACAAAATTTCAATGTCAAAATATTTTATTACTCAACATATTCTCCTCTTAATTGGATACATTTATTACAGCAAACCTGCAACGTCGCTAGACCTTTCAAAAAATTTTTCTTCTTGCTCTGCAAACCAGACGTCCACAGCTTTTATTACCTCCTCGTTGGAAGAAAATTTACGACCTTTTAAACTTTTTTTCAGTTGAGAAAAGAGATGATAGTCGGACGGAGCCAAATCTGGAGAATAAGGGGGGTGCTCTAGTAATTCAAACCCTAAATCACGAATTTTTTGCATGGCAACATGAGATTTGTGTGCAGGGGCGTTGTCCTGCAAAAACAAAACACTTTTGGATAGCTTTCCGCGTCTTTTCCCTTTAATTTTCTCCCGTAGAGTGGTCAGTAATGTCGAATAGTAATCTCCAGTTATTGTTCTACCCTTATCCAAAAAATCAATCATGATTACTCCTTGGCAATCCCAAAAAACTGAAGCAAGAACTTTTCGATCGGTCATCATCTTCAATTGAAAATTTACCTCTTTTGAAGCTTGCAGTCCAATTTTTCACGGTCGCATACGAGGGACATTGATCACCAAGGGTATTAACCATATCTTCGTAAATCTGCTTACCTCTTAACCCTTTTAAATACAGGTAGGTACTTGATGATGGCTCGATACTCCAATTTTTCGATTTTCACAATTTCGGTGGACAATTTTCTTTTTTCTTTTAATTTATTGCTTAACTCTGGTTTACTTTTTTGACGTTAAACTTTACACTGACACTTTTAATAAGTTATTGTTCGTTGCTATGGTAACGCAATAATTTTTTTTTGCATGGAACTGGTCTAGGCTAACTACTTATCAATACATCCTCTAGTATATTACGATATAAGGTTGATAAGTGCAATATAAAATATAACAGAATCAAGAAAAGGTTTGAAAAAGCGAGACAAAGTCGAGTATTCTGTTTTTCGCACGATCAAAAACTAATCGACAACCTTTTCTTATTTTTTATTAATTTTTGCCATTTGCATGTCAACAAAATAGTGCAAGTTGCAATAGTACAAGAAGTACCAACTTTACTTACCGCACGAGTTAAGTTATAAGTCCAGTATAGATAACTTATATCTATAACAGCATAGTATTTTGCTGGTTTCTATAGAAACTATTACGATGTTGTGTGGGCATTCTTATATGAAGAATCGGTCGTGGATTAACCAGCTTAATATTATATTAGGATCAACCGATCCTAAGACCGCGTTGTACTATTGAACTTCTTGAAGTTTTTTAAAAAATACGATGAACTACGTCAAATACGAAGGTGTCAACTGAACGACATTCATGTCGACCTCATGTAGAGGTAGCTACAATGAAAGTTAGAATATAGCGTCTTTATTAACAATGGCCATTCAAGAGTTCAGTACTAGCCTATGTTTCCACCTTTATGACAGCTTCATACAACGACCTATGCTTGGAATTAGCACTCTTTCTTCGATTCTGTTCGAGATATTTTCAAGTTTCCACTAATGCGTTTGATAGGTCGGTGAGGGGTGCAAGGGGTGTTTGGAGAGTACGAAATTGCCTTCCAATAATTTCCCAGACATGCTCAATTGGACTTAAGTCGCGACTTCTAGATGGCCATTTTATTGCGTTATCAAAGTACTCGAACACAATCTTAGCTACCTGGGGTCAAGTGTTATCTTGCATTAATTGTGAGTGGTCTCCGACGTCTTCTGTAATGGATATTTTACTACTTCGATTGCTTTTTCTAAAGACTTGTAGATTTGCACGGGTTGTAGAAGATATGCCACCCTATACCAATACCAATTCACAGAGAAATAGAGTTCTGGGTGCAAAGTTGCATTTTAGGTGCATTTAGACGTTTTTCGCACGATTTTGCGCACGTTCCAGGAACGCACGCCGGATTGCCACCCAAATTTAGACAAAAAAATAAACGTTTTAAACTGCCACGTCAATCCGTGTTGTTAGCAATGCTTTTGGCTGTCACTGAAATGTCAATAAATTTTATAACTTACTGCACCTCTGCAACACAAATAACAAAGTTATAGACCCTGACACATTAAATCCTGACGGGTTGGAGACAATGTATATTTTAAGCTTTAAAAAGTCACGACCCCAAACCCGCAATCTAGGTGTACAGGTTGTCATGCAAAATTAAACTTAGCGCACGCAATATCGTGCCAAAAACTCTCACCGGGTGAAAAACTCTCACCGTGTGAAAAACTATTGTCGTGTGAAAAACACGTATGAAAAGTCTTCGTCTAAATGCACCTTTCATGTGGACATCTAAAAGCCGAAATACGTCAATCGCAACTCTCCAAACAAAATCTCGACTAATCGGTGAATAGAAATCGCGCGTAACTTTAGTTTTCATTCAGTTTTTCTCATTTAGCATGTCATATATTGTAAAGGACAATATATGAGACCACTAATAGCTGTAGTTTATTCTTTTTAAGCGTTTTAGCACGCCCTAGTCTACGAATCTGACTTTTGTTTAACAACTGCCGAGTAGGAGTTTCAGGATTACGAAGTGGAGTTATTAAATATTTTTTATGGCATAACCACTATGTCCGTCAACAATTCAACTCTCGTTACCAAATTTTTCGTCTTCTAATCTTTCCTTCAAACTCGAATTACCAAAACACTCGTAGTCACTTAAACTGATGCTAAACGACCTTCGGCTAACGTTCAGTTGAACTAGGGTTTAGTCTATTTGACGTAGTCTATTACTACGTAAATTTTTATTTAAACCAGGTTCAAAAATAACTGAAGCTTCACGTACCTTTGTACAGCGCAGCCTAAAAAACTTTTCACACACATCATCAGTACCGCCGCCGTTATTAACTCTTTTAGGTCATTTCGCTGAAATGAAAATCCCTAATTTCGAGCATTTCAAACAAGTGCCTTATTGCTTAAACTTCTATCAATTGTTGTATTTTCTAATAAAGTGACTATACGACAGCTCCAGCTACAACGCTAACCATGATTTCATCTAAACTAAAAGATTTACCCAACTTCCGATTCCTGTAATTATACCTAAGGAAGGAGTTAAGTTTCAAGTAGCTAACTTAAACTACTCAATTCTTAACTGTTTATAAAGATCGAAATACCGCCATTCCACAAGTGGTTTGAAATACCTGTTACTGACAATATAATTGAAATGGCAATCCTTTTGTTCTCGCTGCGATTGCTGCATTAAACCTATAACAATTCATTTCTTTGTATTGACTCTAGCACGGTGTTGTATTGAAGTGTAAGTCAGGATTGGTGGCAGTGGCAGTTAACAAATAATGTGTTGCATACGATAAATTTTCTTCCTCATAACGAAGTGATTTGTTTGACAATTGACAATTCATCTTGATGACAGTTTCTCGAACAACCATTTTAACTAGTCTCCGCTCTGAAGCATGTTCACTTTCGTGGATTATAATCAGGAAATTGTTATCTTAAATTATCACTTTAGCTTGTTTGCTTGTTGCTGGATGGCTGTTCCAAAAATTTTCCGAATATGAATATTGAATATTCAAAAATATGAATATTTTCCGATGAGTTTAATTACTATTATGCACCTTTGAAGATCTACAGAGTGTTTCAAAATTTATATTTCCGTTATTTGGACAAATGTCTCTCATTTAGCTTTTGTAACATTCAATTCCATGCTTGTTGTCTTGTACAAGTACCGCCACTAAATAACAGTCTTAATAGTATAAATAGTACACCAAGTTTTATTTCATCCTGTGTAAATTGTACGAAGCTATTTCATTAAATCTCTAAATCTGAATGGTTAGATTTATATTCAAAAGCATCTGTTGGTAATTTGTAAGTGCGACTTCGTTTAATTTTTTCTTCTATTAATTGCTCATACTTTAATTATTTTTGTAGAAAAATTGTAAATTTCGGATATAAAAATCTCCGATTTATTAATATCAAAATGGGCAATTTCAGCGTCCGTTTTACGCGTGAGAATGAAGCAAGTGGGCTCTATAAATGGATTTAAGAAAAGAACTCGTATTAATAGCTCGGCTAACAGAGCGTGATTAATTCTCGATGCAAATGAGAAATTAAATATTATCAAAATTTTATATTTATCTTTATTTTGCTAACTTTGTCTAGCCAGTTAGGTGTCTCTTGCCAAATAGGATATTTTTGTTCCTCAGTAACCGTTTGCTCCTACTGTGGTGGCAGTGGTGAGTGGTCAGCGAAGTGCTTTTAGTAGTTAGTCAGTAATTTTTGAATTTTAAACAAACGCGGTTTATTTTAGTTTTTAAAATTAAAGCGAAACGAGAGTTTTCCACCCAAAAAAAAACAAAGTTCGGTTAGTTTTAAAGAAAAATGAAACGACTCGAGAGGTTCTCAAATCAACAGTGTTGTTTGAATAAAATTTTAAAATTGTACACGCCATTTTAAGTGATAAAAAATAAGTTTGTTATTTAAAAAAAAATTAATATCCAAACATTGTTGGAGCAATTTTAAATTTTTGAAGACCTACGCAAAATTTCAAGTTTTGCCAAGACTTGCGCCTGGATTGTTCAAATTTAGATCTATACAAATTTTGTCTTGTGATTATATTGTTCGATATCAAATTATAACGTTAAAAATTGGTTAAAGTTTTTAAAAAATCGTTAAAATTACAAGTGTCTGGTTAATTGCCAAGTTGGTGCAGCGCGGAAATATCTAAGCGACAGGTGACACGAATTTTGCCTACGATTATTTTTCAAAATCGCTCACATCTATGCTAATCAAAATTACGACCTGTTTAAATTAGAAAAAATATGGCCGATCGAAATGTAAAAATTAGAAGCGGTAAATTATCGAGAAATCCGTCCACCGAAAGTGCAGAAGAATCGTCTTCAGGTATGGGCAAATCCGTGAAAGAAAAGCGACACAAGAAACCCAAAGAGAGGTTCTTGTTGACTCGCAAAACTTGGAGGTACATGGCCGATGCCGGTCGTAAATTAATTCCAGAAGGTGTACACAACCGTCCAGAAGATATACCAAAAATAGAAGCTTATTTTCAAGAGGTTTGTAAGCGCGAGCCTCACTTTTTGCTATGGAGGAAAAACTCTTACCCGGGCGCTTTAGGATTTAGGTCTAATAGGAAACGTAAAGATATAAGAAAAGGAGGAAGTTGTCGTAAGGCAAGTTCGGCCGACGAAATCGAACAATTCAAACCTCAAAGGCCGAAAGATCTATCGATCCACGCGATTTCGGGAGGAAGATTCGATATTCAAAAATTAAAATACGATTTTTTAAATAAACCCCATTCTCCAAGTAGTCGAAGCGAATTTAGCGTTAAATTCGATTCTTCTCTTAAATCGAAAGAAGAAGCCGAAGAAAATCGATTAATCGAAACGTTAGAAAAATACTTGACAATTTCGAAACGCGAACCTTCTGCGAGCACGTCTACAGATTTAAATTATCAAGAATTAGTTGATAAACTACAACGCTATTTGACGAGCGCAAGTCAAACGATTCCACAAGCGTACGTTCCAGTAAAAAGACAACAAGTGCATTTCGAAGGTGACCATTTTCAAAAATCGTTAGCCGAAACTTTAAGTCGTTATTTTAGTAAATATCCAAATCGCGACAAGGTGATATCAGATTTATTAACGGATAGAAAAGCCCTCGAAAAACTTTACTTCGAGTTGAGGCAAGCGAAAGGTTTTCGCGGTGCACGTGGCGGTAGCGGTAATTACACCCAACAAACTAACCCTTGGAAGACTTCGGATTTAGATAAAGTATGGAAAGAGCCTGGAAAAAGGTCAAACAGTTTTTTCGTCTCTCCTCCACCTTTAATCGAAGTTTGTGGTGAATCAACCACGGAACCGACTTACGATGATTGGGGAGTTCAAACCGATCGAATTCCCCAAGATGTTTTATCGCAATTAGAAGAAGATTATAGAAAAATTTTAGCCGAAAAAGAAGAAGAAAATAAAGAGCAGAATAAATCTATGCACAGGAGAAGAAGTAGTGTGGATAACGACGATGTTTCTCAATCGGTCAGTGATACGATTAAGCGATACTTACGAATGGCGCGTAAAAAAAGTGTGGACGGCAAGCAGGGTGATAGGTTTAAAAGAGTTAATTACGATAGAAATTTAAGAAATATTAAAGCGAAGGGCGAAATAACTAAACCGGGCGACGACGACGGCTTAAATAAAGGTTGCCAAACGGAAGACGATTGGATAATTTCTTTTAAAAATGTCGACTCTAGCGAAAATTCGGTTTGTAGTCCGAGAAGTAGTATCGACGTAGAAAACGTATTGGAAACTGATAAAGTTTCGAATAACCCAACGAGTAGATTCCTTTCGAGTAGTCATTCCTTCTTATCCAATTTATTACACGGTAAAAATTCACAAAATAATTCTTCGGCTACAGCAGGAGCGATGCAAAAATCTAAATCTTCTTCGAGCGTAATGCATCAAGGCAGTCGGTTGGTTGCGAAAAAAATATTCAGATCAAGGTCCAAAAGCCAAACAAGACCGACGCCCACGCATTCGAGTTGGACACCACAGGTAAAAATATGTTTATGTTTTTAAAATAATATTTAAAAAAATCGTGGCAAAAAATTTTATACGCATGCCAAAACGTACACAAGTTGCAATTTTTATTTGAGTAGGAAAAATTTTTTAAATTTTAAAAAACATTTTAAATTATTCGGGATAAAATTAGAAAATAATTGAAGTTTAAAATTAAGCTCGGGAATTTTATTTTAGATTGGAACTTTTCGAAAAAATTTTAAGAGGATCGTTTAATTTGAAAATGTTGAAATTTAATAGCTTTAATGACCATTACGATTCGCTTATTAAAAAGCATAAAACTGTTTTACAAAATATGCCACTTTGTAACAAATTTGTAACTTGTCGCTTACAATTTTGAAAATGTTTAATTAATTGTTCGCTAACCTACTCGTACTTTATACCTATTATCTATTTTGTTCTAATATGAGATAATAATTGTAACGAGCTATCAATTTAAAATTCAAGTCCTTGGGCAGTTGTGATAGCGTTTAATTAACCTTCGGAGGTGGAATTTACCATCTGCTTTTTTCGTATATTTTCTATTCTAGAGAAGAGACCTTCGATACGCTTACCCTGAGATGACTTGGTTGGACGCAGAACAATAGTTTTGCCAAGTATAATTTTAGGAAACCCCATATACTCCATTATACAAGGTGTCAATTTGAAAGCTTCTTACCTCCAATATCTTTGTCTTAGTATAAAACATCGAAATTCCTCGAGACCCGTCAATTTTATTACTGAAAAGAACACTTTAATCGAGTATCTGAGTTTTTCTTAGACCAACTCTCCAAGTGGGGTAGACTTAACCCCTATAATCTTAAATGGGAATGAGAGTCGAGTAACACCTTTTTAAAAAGCCCCTTCAATTGTCTTTTTAACGATATGCTAATTTGTTTTTTGGAGTAGTTTCGAAAAATGGCGTTATTAATTGAAAACTTTCCACCTCCAATATTATCTTCGCCTTAGTATAAAATATTGGAATTCCGCGAGACCCGTCAATTTTATTGCAAAGGGGAGCACTTTAAAAGAATGTTTGCGTTCTCCTTAGACCAGCTCCCAAAGTAGGGTTGGTTTAACCCCCTAAATCAAAAGAGTCAGGGTGGCCGAGCGGGCCGAGCATCGTATTCAGTACTCGGTTCGAGACTCGCTGACACTACTAGTTTTTTCTATGTGTAAAATGCCTTGTCTCGGGTGGTTCGGAAACCACCTAAGGCTGTTGTAGGTCCCGTCTGTATACAACCTGTGCCGTTGAAGCGGACGTTAAATACCACATTTAAAAAAACCCAAATCTTAAACGGGAAGAGGGTTTAAGTGACATCTTTTCTGAAAGCTTCTTTATTTGCCTTTACAAAGATATACTACTTGGTCATTTTTGGATTACTAGTTTTGATGATATTGAGAATCTTTTTTGCCTACAGTTATTTCATTTTTTACCTTTTAGAGCGCATTTTTTGCTGTTAGAACAGAATATCATAAAAATTACTACTCCAAAAATAAAAGTAGCATATCGTTGTAAAGACAATTGAAAGGGCTTTCTGAAAAAGTGCCGCTCGACTCCTCCTCCCTTCCCATTTAAGATTTAGGGGGTTAAACTTACCCCACTTTGGAAGGAAGTGGTCTTTGGTCTAGGAAGAAGGTAAAATTGTTTTAAAATATCTTTCTAATTAATAAAACTGACGGGCCTCGTGGAGTTTCGATAGGTGAAGATATTGGAAGTGAGAAGTTTTCAAATTGACAACCTGTATACCTAATAACCCATTTAACAAACTAATAGAATCCAATTTTGTGTTCCTTTCTTGCACCGGCCTTAAACATCTTAATTTTGTTAAGAATTTTATTCTTCTTCAATTCCTTGATAATTGAGCGAAATTCACCACGTCCCATTTTTACTCGCTTATATGGTTTGTGCAACAAGCTTTCTTTCAGTCAAATTCCAGTCAAGTTGAGGACTACCGTTCCTCTCAACCTAAGAAAGAAGGGAAAAACAGCTTCTTTTAAACCAGCCGTTTAAGGCAAAATCGACTACAAAATAGTAAGGAGAGTGATTTAGAACGATTTCAAAACTTTTTGCAATATGGTCCTCTAGAGAAAATAAGATATAAACGGAAAAAGCTTGGAATCACTTATAAAAAAATTTTTTTTGGCTGAACTTTTATTGCAATCATAAATTATTAAATAATGCTCTTTTAAAAAATACTAGAAAATACCCACGATACACTATTAAAAATGACTAAAGCTACTGAAATATTGTCTAAAATGGTTTTTCGAGAGTCGATAAATTTCGTGAAATTTTCCCGAGTATTTGAGGTTACGATGTTCGCGCTTATGACGTTTTCCCCATTCAAAATGAGAATAACCCCATAATAATAGTTTACTATTTATTGTTACGATTTTTCTGATCTAACTTAAACAATTTACCAGATAAGTCTACTGCAGATAAATAAATTGTAGCTTTGTGTTTATTTGGGTTTTAAGGAGAATTGAAAACATTTCACCAGACGTACTCGTACCGAATTGGAATTTCTAGTATCATCTTCTTTCTACCTTTTAAACAAAAATTATTTCCCAACGAAAACTATAATTATCAACAAAGTAAACAGAAACAAACCCACGAAATTCTTCCAATTTCTAAAAAGTTGTGAAAAACTTTAACGATTTTAAAGAAAACAGTAACTATAAATTCTTTTTGAAAGAAAAATTTTTAAATTATATCCGATTTTTCTTGATATATTGTCCTAAAAATAACGTTTTTTATTTAATTTTGTTGAGTGATTAAAAGCTTGCATTATGCACACAAAATAAATTTTAGATTAAAGACACGACCGACTTATTTTTAGTCAAATTTCAACTTAGATTTAAAGAAAAAAATCGTTTCTCGACATTATCCAGTTAAAAAAGACGTCTTATGAAATTTTGTTTGAGTAATCGTTACAAGATTGTTTATATTTTAAGAATAGAATGGAAATAGGAACTAAATCGAGTGGATGTTATTATTTTTAGTGTAAATTTAGAATATTATTGAGAAATTAATTTTATTTTTAATTAAAATTTTGCTTTCTTTAGGGAAAATGCGTGTGGAACAGCACCACCGGAAAACAAGTCGTCTTGGGTGATACAACTTTAACAAATTTAAGTGAAGTAGAGAGAAAAGTCTTACAGAAAGTGGCCTTGGCAAAATTGCAGGCTCTCAATCTTGGAGTTAATATTAAAATTCCTTCGGGTAAGTCTTTTTACTTTCTTCCTTAGTACTTACGTCGGACTTGTATAGGAACTCGAAAAGACGGCTCATCCAAATAATTTCAAAAGGGGGCATTTAAGGTCTTTATAATAAATTGCTCGGTCTACTCGGTCGAGATAACCCATTGGGCACTTTCTATGTTCGCTATTTCAAAATGGTCTGAAATGGGCGTACAAGCTTGAATCGTCTCAATAAGTTAGTTCAGTCCACCCCTGACGACTAGCAAAAATAATACGTGGCGTAATATTCGAAAAAAAAAAATTTTTTTACTAAAAAAAAGTTAAAATAGAGCAAAAGGGTTCAGTGTGCCTGTTTTGAATTTTTTTATGAGCGACTTAATGTCTTAAACACTAGGTGTATGTTAATAGGATGGGCGTTTAATATAAGATATATGGTTGCAAGTGTTAGTTGTAGGCAGACGATTTAGTATTTCTGGCTTTACTTAAAAGACCGACTTTTATGTTGTAAGCTTTTATATTAAAAAATTAGTTAGGTTGAAAATGCGTCCAAGCCAAAAATTTCTTTTCTCGGGCTCGAGTCGGGAGAAGTTTTTCGAATTTTTTTATTTATAACCGATGCGTGCAACATAGAAAATTCAGATGGCACTTTCATAATCATCAATCTTTTTTGCTCTTCGAAAAGACATTTAAAAATTTTTTTCATAACCATCACCAGCTACGGTAGCACAGCTACAACTCTTGGACTTAACGACCAACTCTTGGACTTAACGACCAGCTCCTCCTGTTTTATTTGTTTTACTACGTTTGAGTTGCAATTTACTGCGGAAAATTTTTATTTTTCTTTCTCTTCTTGTTCTCGTGTCAGTTGTTTATATCAATAATAATTATTACGCGAAATAAGAAAGCTTTCCGGTCGTTAAATCTAAGTACTCACGTAATGGGTAAAGACGTCGTGTACACGAGCAGTCTTCTCGCCACTTTGAATTGAAATTCGTCTATAAATTTGCCTAGTGCAATGATGGATTTCGACAAAATTTTTTGTTTTGTTTCCATCCACGTTGTTCAAAAATCCTAATGTATCTTTTTTCTATACATTTGACTACAAGTGGCCAGAAAAATTGAGAATTTGCACTGAACGCAACATCTGTAGTTAACAATTTTTCAGCCGAGCGCCTCTTAATTTATTTGAGTATTTTTCAAATAAAAATGTTGCCCTAAAGAACTAATAGAAAGTTGGAAAAAATAGCCAATGGACTTTTCTTAGTAAAGAAGTCATAATCGTCAACGGCGTAGAACTTTTTCAGTTTGCGTTTTAATTTAGTTCCTCAAAGAATTTCTTCGTAAATGGGTGGCTAAGACTTAATGATAATAATTTTTAGCAATTTTTTTCCTGTAATATGCCCTAATCACTGTATTTCTCAGCTTATGTACTTCTTATGACAAGCCGTTTTCGCGCTTCTCCCTCTCTCTGTTGTTCGTCATTTTGAGGGGTTTACAGAGAAGATAATCATTAACAAGCAATAAAGAAAGTTTAACATCAAATAAAAGTAATTAATTTTTTTATTTGTTTATACACGGTGTTAAACAATTTCTTTAATTTACGAGCAAATAATGTGACAATAAAATGTCAAATTGGATTTGAGCCAAATTATTGAATTATTTAATACTTGTCCACATTTTTAACAAAACAACCCATAAAAAAATTGTAAATTTTAACGCTTTTTTTTATTTATACAGACACAGTTTGTGCACCTCAAAAACCAAAAAGAAGGCCGTACCTTTTAAAGAGAAAAGCTATAACTACGACGATTTTCGATGTTGGGAGGAAAGATGGCGACAAGGATAAAGGTTTGTTGTACGTTTGCACGAATCTATTATTCCTAATTTATTATTTAGTCTTAACTAACGCAATTTTAAGTAGTTGACTCTTTAAAGTACCCATATAGGTACAACAATTGGTTCAAATAGGGTGCGAAAACTTGATTAGAAAAAGTTTTCCCGAAAGTTATACCTCGAGCGAAGAAGCCACACACGATCACACTCAATTTTAATGAAAACAGCTTTGTTAAAAACATAATTATCGTAAATCTAAACATGTCTACAATATTTTCTACACTCGAACATATTTTAAGTTTCGATTCAGGAATGTGTTTTTACTAAAAGTATAAATATTTTTAGAAACACGAATTCTGGTTCAAGTATCTACAACAAAGTTTATTTCGTGTTGCAAACATTAAGCGTTATTAAATCAATTTAGTAATTAAGAAAATTAAGGAAGGTGGGCATTTTTTGCTACCTACTAAAATTTTAATTATCCCAGTTGTAGTAAAATTTCAAGTTTAAAGCGCGTAAATGAGTTACGAATAATAAAGAGTCAAGTAAAAACCTTGGCCAAAAACTAAAATTAAAACGTTTAAATTGAGGCAGGTTAATCTCTTTTTTTTGTTCATTCTATTTATCTAAAAGATGTTAACCTATTTTTTTTACTACTCTCCAATTTATGCACACCTAAAACTAACGAAAACTCAATCGAGAAACGTTTAGAACTCGACATTGCTCTACAATTCGCGCGTCCTTGTTTTTCCTTCTCGAATAAATGAAGAAAAATGTCATCCGCGTGTAGAGTGTTTTTCTCAATTTTTTTGGATTCGCGCTGACGTGACGTACGCACTAAGTTGTAAGGTCGATCGTTTTGCTCATGTTGTAATTTATAAAGCCTATGTTTTGACATAAATTAAATGATCAAAAGAAAATTTTCTAATTTTATTTTTACGACCGTTCAAAAGAAAAGATTCAATGATTCATTTACATTAAGTTCGTTAATTTCGTTTTAATTTTTAAGCTTAAATTGATTTTAATTATATCCGAGTAAGTGCGAGCAAAAAGTGTTCTTTGGAATGCTTTTATCAGGCTTTTGAACAAGTTTTTGGAACGTCGAAAAGGATGGTATTGAGAAGAAGTTTGGAAAGGTGGCGTGACAAATCTATTATGTAGCCATAAAGGGCCGTTTTTGTCTATACAGCTCCTCGCCACAAAGGAATTCTCTTCAAAAGTAAACGTAATGGGCACAACCAAAAAACCCTTGTAGCATCTGACAGGCAAGCAGCCCTTAAAGCGGCGAACGCCTGTGAAG
This sequence comes from Malthinus flaveolus, assembly GCA_950108345.1. Lineage (NCBI taxonomy): Eukaryota > Metazoa > Arthropoda > Insecta > Coleoptera > Cantharidae > Malthinus > Malthinus flaveolus. The sequence goes on along the minus strand of OX467289.1, from coordinate 6,771,654 downwards.
TGGGGTCCGGACAAGTAACGGACTACATCCGCAGACTGAACGAGCTAAGGGGGGAAAAATTTGTCAACTTGGTATGGGTGTCAGCTCATGTCGACATACTGGGAACGAAAAAGCGGACTGTCTGGCTAAAAAGGGCAGCAAAATAAGACCCATCGGACCAAAACCAGATTTTGGCGTTGCCTATGCAATGGCAAACAGAGAAATTAAGTCACTTCTGGTGAAGTGGCATATTAAACACTGAAGGAAAACTCCTGGATCCTAGATTGGGACATTCTAAAGTTCTACCGGAGAAACCCTTTCACAAAAGAGCCGACTCTCTACTCAGAATGAGCAGACGTGAACTACGACTGGCAACGGCACTAATAACGGGACATTGCCAGTTTAAAAGCAACTGTATACGATAGTATTAGAAGAAGACCCACTATGCAGAGGATGTGCTCATGAAGAAGAAACTCCAATTTATCTTCTGCTACAGTCGTCCATAACATTTTCGGAAATGAGAGAATGCTTCAAAGATATTTACCCAAAATTGCATTTATCAAAAGCACAGAACTCACATACAGATTACATCTGAGGCGTACTAATATAGATGCAAGAAACCACTGGGACTAGCAATAATAATAATATTAATGTATTGGGCAAAAACGTCAAATCATAGATGGATTTTCAATTCCTAATTAAAAAGAGTAAAACAGTAAAAAGTAAACACACCATCACTGATAAAACTGTCGCACTCTAACTACTACAAATCGTAGTATACGTTTTCTCTCTTCCCTAAAATCTTCTTGCGGTCGTGGGTCACAAGAATTCTTTTCGTTCCCAAAAATTTGTACAAATTGCGTCAATAAATTAAAATTTGTTAGTGATTTATTCCATAGTAGTAATTTGGGGTTTGTTTTCAGAAAATACGTCAGGTACTGGTGGTTTAGTGTTTGGTATTCCACTATCACAATGTGTCGATAATGATCGAATTTCCAGAGGATCGACTGCAGCAGCTTCATTACGTAACAGAGAGTCGATAGACCAAACTAACTTAGGAAGACATGGAAGTCGTGCAAGTTTCAGCTCCTTAATCGATGCACCACGAGACGAAGAGGTTGGTAAAAAAACATTTAAAAACACCTTCGAGTATCCTATTTCTTTATAAAAATTGAAACGAACAACAAAACTCTCGATAAATTGCAAAGTTTACTTTTTGAAGCAGAATTTCCAAATATTTATATCTAACAGTTTTAACTGCACACTTCGTTTTCAAGTGGAAACTATCCAAATCGAACTACATTATAAGCGCGCTGATCGGCTTTGTAATAAATTCGATTAAAAAAACAAATGTTACTTCGTCGAATTAATATTTAATTGCTCGTTCGAAATTAACTCCAAGTACAAACCCAATTTTTTTTTGGCCGACCCAATTATTAGTTTTATTTAAGTTGCGCCTGTAATTAGCGAGAGGTGTTCTTAATACTTATTTAAAAATTTTACCATGTCGTCATTTCCATTGCATCATTATTATTATTGACGTCAGTCGTTAGTTTATTTGGCACTCGCTTCAGATATCCTGCATACGTTAAGTATATTTACAGATTTCTAAAAAAGCTTTAAGACATACTTAAGATATATTGCATACTTTATTACTGCCAAATTATAATTAAAGAAATTAATATTCCGTTGTTATCAATTTTCCGATCAAATGAAAATTTCTTGCCATCCCGAGACTGAAACTACGAGTAATAAACGCTCCCAATTCGTCTATTAATAATTTATTTGTTTTAGATCGGATCTTGCGAAGACCTTTTGTCTCGTGATAGATTAATATTAGGAAGCGTTCCAGGTCACCTGAACAAACTCGCATGTGATTCAACCGCCGATATCTTAGGAGCTACGCGAGAAAACGACCCGTCAATTCCAAACATCTTGAGCGAATGTTTAAGAAATTTAGAAACTCACGGCTTACACACGGTGGGAATTTTTCGTGTTAGCTCGTCGAAAAAACGCGTGAGACAACTTAGGGAAGATTTCGATTGTGGTAAAGAGACAACTTTGAGCGACGACCTATGTCCGCACGACGTGGCAACTTTACTAAAAGAATACCTTAGGGACTTACCCGATCCTTTACTCTGCAGAGATTTATACCAAGCGTTCATCCAGACACAAAGTAATTTATTCCAGATTTACCCCATTCGTTTGCTTCACTTTTCTAATTGTTTTAGGGATACGCAACAGAAGATTACAATTAGAAGCGATAGAACACTTAATCCAATTACTCCCGGCAGCAAACAGAGACACGCTTTGGGCGCTACTTACATTTCTTGCAACCGTAGCCCGAAACAGCGAGTCCCAAACCATATCCTCAGGTAAACATCACCACACCCTTCCAATTTCTTCGTAATCAAAAAACCAATTTTAGGCGAATGCTTGCAAGGCAACAAAATGGACTCCAATAATTTAGCGACCGTTTTTGCCCCCAACATTTTACATTACAACAAACCGAACAGTAAAGAAGGTTCGGAACGCCCGGAAGATCATCTCGATGTGATAAACGTAGTTAGGACTCTCGTAGACAATAATAGAATGTTATTTAACGTCTCTGCCGAACTTTTAGACGAGGTTTACGTTCACATGATGGATACGTATCCAGAAGCTTTAGATCACTTATTAAACAAACGTTGTTCTTCCATTTTAGACGAGTAAGTTTCTTTGCCATCGCCCATCGAAAGTCTAAAAATACGTTTGCAGTTATGGCGACGATTTGGATAGCGAAAGTAACTCGGCTCCATTAACGCCGACGATTCCGACTGCACATATGACTATAGAACACTTAGTTCATACGGATTCGGACAGTTGTAACACGCCGCCAGAACGAAAAAAAACTTGGTCGCGTGAAGAATGTTTACACGAGTCGGCGGCGACCGGTGGACCAAATATAAGTATGAGGTTAAGGTGAGTTCGGATCAATTTGTAAATAACGATAATGTGACTTTTGTTTAGGCATAAAGATCGCGATCGTATTAGAGAGCGAACTACTAGAAAAAGGAGGGACGATTCGACGGCGAGAAGAAGAAGAGACGACGAAAATAATAACGCCGGATCTGGAATGGTTTCCGCGATTAATATTATTTCGCGATTACGTGGCCAAAAAGACGAGGACTTAACCGTGGGCAAGATGAGGTCTTCTTCGATCGATAGCAACAGTTCGATGCCCAACGATTCTAGCGACGTAACGCGCGTCTTAAGAGTCGGGGAAGATTCGGTAGGAACAGATAGGAGAAAATCTTCGCCGTACCTTTCCGACAGTCGTGGCGTAATCACGGCAAGTCTTACCATTCCCGTCCAAGCTTCGAGCCAACCCTTATCGCTTAGTGTTGACCATACAGACATTCCATATATCGAAGACAATGCCTATTCGTATAACGTAGAAGATGCACAACAGAGCGGCTTAGGGAGAATACCGGAAGTACCCAGAAGAAGACACAGGTCGACCAGCGGTAGCGACTCTTCGGTAATTTCTAACGTACAACCGATTACGGGATCGCTGTCTCTGATGCAAGGTTACGATTCTGCGATAGGTTCTTCTGCAGCTACGATTAGTAGTTTACCTCATAATACGGCACCTTCTTCGGTTAGTAGTAGCATAGCTGACGCGGGCTCGCCTCCTTCTTGGGCGTCGACACCACCCACTTCGCCAGATAGCTCTCATACTACCGCAAATTATATTCCCGACGTTCGAAGAGCGACGCCCAAAGAAACTCAACTCTTACAGAAAGTTTCGTATTCGTCCACACAAGAAAATCAACAACGAACGAAACAACCAGAATCGGCACAAAAAATTTCGAGCACACTCGTAACGAAAGGCGCAGAAAAACAACAGAGGTTCACTCCTAGCATTACGAGTATCGGTAACGCCGTTTTAAAATCTCGAACCGCCGATTTCGAGAAAATTTTAAAATCTGACAGTAAGCCCAAAAGTACGAGTAGCGAAAAGAAAAAATACACGAAACGAAGATATACAGATTCGAAACACCCAACCAGACATATACCGGATTCAGAGACGATAGAAGCAAGTACGGCGGTACAAAAAGATGAAAGTTCGAGTACGTCTCAAACTGGTCCAGTTTATAAAAGGAGAGAACTGATTTCAAGTGTTCCTTCGAAATGATTTGTTATAGAAAAATTACCGAGGGCGATTATGAATGTCTCCGGCCCTTAAATTTGTTTTTTAAGACTTATGTGTGTATAACGTTATAATAAATGTGTGTCGATGTCAATATAATATTGCAATATTTGTAAATACAGATTTATTTTAACTACGTACTTCTTAGTTTTAATCGACGGGTTTGGAGCTCTATTAGAAGTCTTTTAGATTCTGCAACTTCGTTCTTGGATAGCAGTACGACCTTCCTTATACGTCGACTCTTTTGGATTGAGTTTTGGATTTTCTGATAGAAAGAGCTAGAAAGGCATCTTTATAACAAAATTATTACCTGGGACCCTATTAACCAACAGCAGACTCTATATCTGATTCACAATACCGATGAATACCAGCACCAGTGCAGAGGTTACTAACTTTATGACTGTTTACGGTCTTGTGCACTACTCTGTCTAGAGTAAGTTAGTTAACACTACCACTTTTCATGATTATCAGTTCTGTCGAGGCGTTCTTGTCAAATAGTTTGTCTGTTTCGAGTGAATCTTTACACACTTCTGAGCCAGCACCAGTTCCAATCCATCAGTGTGTACAGAAATGTCCATAATATACTTCTGAGATGATTGACTTACATCTAAACAGTTTCTTCGGTGCTTTTGTGAACCCAAATTTGGCAAATTTACTTATTGGTGAAGTCCCACACGCCGATTTAGGGTCTAGACTTTAGACAGACGTACCGGATTTGTAACGCTTGAAGAACTCGCTTACCGTTTCGTGATACCGTTCGTAGACTAAAATTTAAACAATTTTGACCTCGCTTGCTTCTTCCAGCTTCTTTAGGCGGTTCTTAGACTAAAAGGAATTAAAACCAATCTTAATTAATTGGATTTATGTTTTTGCCGAACTTGAAGTTGTTAAAATAAGGAAGTCCTTCGACAAGAGTTATGGGGAGTTTTCGGCAACAGATGATCTCTTGTTAGACAGGACTCGTCCAGTGCTAGATTGAAAATGAAAATGGCGAGCATAAATTACATTTTTATTAATACGGTAAACTTTGATAGGAATTAAATCCTATTTTGTATCACAAGTTGAAAACTATTTTAAAGTATACCTTCGTCTTAACTTAAAAAAGAAATTTATAAATATTAATTAATGAACATAGCGAAATGTTAACAAATTATTTACAAAAATGAGTTAAATATACATGGTGTTTTACACAAAACGCTATTAGAAATTTTCTTTTAGATTCAAAAACTTAACCTTTCCCATAATAAGCAAACATAAATAAAAAGCGAACTTTGTTTCAAAAAAAATAACAAAAAATATACAATTAAAAAGTAAAATTAATTCGTTTTTCAAACGAAGACAATAAAATATATAAAAAGTGTGTTTTAATAAAAAAAACACAAAACTAATGCACGTGTCGGACGGATAAAATATCACTTTCATACAATTTTCTAAAATAATACCTTTTAAAAAGTTAATTAGCTGTGAAAAAATTTTTGTACTAGTAAATATTGTAAAATATTCAAAATGCGTCACACTTCTGTACTATGAGTTTGTATTCGCACTTTTTTAACACTTCCATTTCTCGAAAACGTCGGCGACGATCCCGAAAAACCAGGATTTTGTATACCAAAACCATCTTTGGGTTTCGGTTTTTTGAGGCTCGATCTTAACGGAGATCTTGTTACGGAAGAATCGACGGTCGACCCATTCGACGCCACCGACGAGGCACTCGTCATGGTCGTCGTCATCGAGGCCATGCTTCCGTTCGTTGCATACGGCTTACCGCTAGCGTCGGTCATCGAAACACCCCCTAAGAAAAAAAGAGTTATTATATACTTATGTAGTAATATTAGGAAGAATTTGCGCCAAAGACACAAAACCCCTCAAATCAAGAAAGAAACGCGAGGCAAAGAGAAAACTTGACGACAACGATACCGATAAGGCAGTTGAGATGGTTTGGTTCGGTAACGCGCGTCCGGGAGGAAAAACAAAAAGCTAAGAACAATAACGTGGAAAAAGAAACACCGAGGGACAGCCCAAAAAACGTAAATTGAAAAATTAAGAATGGAGTGGTGGAGAAAATGAAGGGAAAATGGTAAAATAGAAAAGTTGGAAGAGCTCAAAGAACTCTACAGCACAGCTACAGTACAGCACAGTACACAGGGCAATGATTTAGTTGAGTATGGATTAAGTGCCCGTTTTTCGGTGCTAGGAATAGAAGTATTAGATATACAAACCTCTAATAGGAGGACGGTCTCGATATCCAGGATTACCGTATGTAATGGACTCCGTGGGCATCGAAATATGTTTCGTAGGGTCGCCTCCCGCCCTTCTCGACAGTATCATATCGTACACACATAATACAAATAAACTGGCGTTCAAAAATATTAACAAAATCTAGAAACAAAATATAAAATTAACGCCCTGTATATTAGATGTGTAAGTTAATTCCAACCTGAATATAGAATGCAGGTCCCCTAGTGATTTGAAAACCATTATGACGAAGATCGTCAGTTTGTAGCGCAAATAATCCAGCAGCGGCAACTGCTAATAAAGCTAAAAAACATTTTTTAATTAAACGTAAACAAGAAACTTAAATAAAACTCACCGGCAAGTAATCCCAAAGCTAATTTGGTCGTGATAACTACGCTGTATTTCATAACAACCTTATCCTTCGAACTTAACATCGCTAGCTGAAGAACACTAAGTACGCAAAAACAGCCTAAGACTGCCACGCCAATAGCTGCCGCCAAACCAGCAATCCACACGGCAACTAAAAAAGAAAATTTTATGAAATATTTAATATTTTGCCGGAGTAGGTGTCTGGAGATTTTCATCTAAAAGGTTAAACGTGACAAGGCGATTTGAAAACTCGAAGGAAATAAATATATGAAAACGTAATGCTTATACTTTGATGAACATATTATGGATTTTATTATAGCGAACGCGAGCTCGATAGAAACAACGAATATATTTTTAATAATTCCAATTTAGTATTCTTAAAAGTGAAACTGAGGATCAAAAGTAGTTCTCTGGAATTTTCTCAAAAGTGCTTACGTAGAGATTTCCAGATAAAGGGCTCTCTATAATAGGATTGGAGAAACTAATAAAACATCCCATTTCTACTTAATTTTAATAAACTTTTAAGTTAACTTCTCTTTAATTGCAATTGGCGAAAAACCATTTTAGGATTTCATACTCACTAGAAGGCCGGAATCTGGAATCGTTCTTCCCGCATCGTTCCCGATTATAGAGTAATATTCTACAAGTAGCCCACGGTCCAAAATACCCCTTTTCCGAATTGGAACCACCTGAAAATAAAAATCTAATTAATTCTCACACATTTTCACAAAATTCCAAAAAACAACGGAAACAAATTTCCATATATATTACATTTCACTATGTTAGATTTATATAAAATTCGCTTTATCTTATATTTATACAACTTTTGTTTCTTTACGTTTATTGCGTCTTGTAGGTATTTGAGTTTAAAAAAAAATTCGAACGAATTTCCCAAACAGTTTGTCACTTACAAAGTTTGTTAACAAAATTAAAAAATACGTTATTTGTATTCTTCGAACGAGCATCATTTTTAACGAACAAAAAGTTTTAATAACTAAAAGAAAAATTACCCTTTTCCGTGGTTAACGAGGGAAAAACAAATAGCGGAAATTAACTGACCCATTTTCCACTCTGTAATTATTTGTTCAACTATTTGCAAAAACTAATAACGTTTCGTCATTTGTTACGCAATTTAATTGATTTATTTAATCAATCGTCGAGTTACACCTAAACTCTTTTAAATAACATTAGCAGAGTTTATAGAATGGCCGGTAGTTGTGAAATATCTATGAGAATTGGCCTTTTTGAGTTTGTTCTTTCACGCCTCCACAGCTACTCGCTTCACTACCGAGAGCCATCAGCTTCCAGCTTCGAAATTTGCAAACGGACGAGAAATTTAAATATTTAAAAGCGAAGAAGTGAATCGCAGTTGCAATTTGCGTTTGTAACGATACTGTATGTCCACACGGATGGGATTACAAAGAGGGGAAAATTTTAATTTTTCAAAAAAAATACGCTCTTTATAATTGGAAATCTCGGTGTCTAAAAGCGTTAAGGAAAACCTTAAAAACTCTTCGGGTCGCCTTTAGGTCGAAAAATAAAACTTGATGTATTTTGTATTTACCGCCTTTTTTTAAATTTCCTACATTTAACATGCGCTTTTGTTGCAAGAATAACATAAAATGGTAATTACACATTTTTAAATATTTAGGGTTAATTAGTTAGATAATTCTAATACGTTGTAAATGAACCCCAACATACACACATAAGTGAAAAAACTTTAAATGAGAAAATTTGTTTTCCACCGAGTGCCTCGGGAATCGAACCCAAGACTTTGCTATTTCCGGTAGCACGCCTATACCCAATACACTACGGAGGCCAACATACTTTCAACAAGCCATCCGGCATTGTTTAAATGCGTCGAGACAGCGAAATATATATAAATCAAATTAGTATCAAATTATTATCAAAATCAAATTATTATCTCGACGCATTTAAACAATGCCGGATGGCTTGTTGAAAGTATGTTGGCCTCCGTAGTGTATTGGGTATAGGCGTGCTACCGGAAATAGCAAAGTCTTGGGTTCGATTCCCGAGGCACTCGGTGGAAAACAAATTTTCTCATTTAAAGTTTTTTCACTTATGTGTGTATGTTGGGGTTCATTTACAACGTATTAGAATTATCTAACTAATTAACCCTAAATATTTAAAAATGTGTAATTTATTCACGTATGATTGTTGTATCCATACTAATTTGATTTATATATATTTCGCTGTCTCGACGCATTTAAACAATGCCGGATGGCTTGTTGAAAGTATGTTGGCCTCCGTAGTGTATTGGGTATAGGCGTGCTACCGGAAATAGCAAAGTCTTGGGTTCGATTCCCGAGGCACTCGGTGGAAAACAAATTTTCTCATTTAAAGTTTTTTCACTTATGTGTGTATGTTGGGGTTCATTTACAACGTATTAGAATTATCTAACTAATTAACCCTAAATATTTAAAAATGTGTAATTTATTCACGTATGATTGTTGTATCCATACTAATTTGATTTATATATATTTCGCTGTCTCGACGCATTTAAACAATGCCGGATGGCTTGTTGAAAGTATGTTGGCCTCCGTAGTGTATTGGGTATAGGCGTGCTACCGGAAATAGCAAAGTCTTGGGTTCGATTCCCGAGGCACTCGGTGGAAAACAAATTTTCTCATTTAAAGTTTTTTCACTTATGTGTGTATGTTGGGGTTCATTTACAACGTATTAGAATTATAAAATGGTAATAAAAAATGAGCCCAAGCGTATCCATCTCCAAAAGAATGCGAGTTACCATAAGTATAGGTCGTTGACATAAAAGTACCGTAATATTTACTACAAATTTGAACAACTTTTCCTCTTTAATTTAAAAATTAAAAGTCTTTATGTGCGTGGGATAGAATTATAAAAAAAGCCAAAAATTCCGATACACTTGCCGAAGAATGGAACTGAAGCTTTTGTTTAAAGAGCTTTATTTAAAAATATTTGCGTTTCACATGAATTTCCATCCAAAGCAATAAAATTTGTTATATACATCCGGTATTTATACGAGAGAGGAACATTTCCAAGCCACTAACCACATATAACACCACCAAAGGGACAACCTCTTAATTCTTAATGTAATATTAGATTACCTCAACCTAAAACGACATACACTTGATGATGTTCTGGTTCAAATATTATTCAGTTTACCAACTTCTAACTGCAATTTCGTAAACGGGAATCTGGGAATAAATCAAATTTCCCTTATTCGAATCTGACGTACAACTAATTAATTAGTTTGATCTGAAGATTTTTAAGGATAATTTCGACGCCATTAACATAACTAATTAAAACTAATGAGCGTTAAAATAAAGTGGTTACAATTTAACATTTTGAACAAAAAAAAGTTTGCATAAAAATGTAAACTTGTAGCCATTCAACTTTCCGAGTCAGCAACTCTCAAATAATGTAGAAAATAAAATTATATTTTTTGTTATTCAACGTTCGTATGTACTTCAAATTTGAATAAGAATTACCCTGAAAATATTACTGAAACGAGAACTTAATAAAAATGAATTTATAGCACTTTTCGCGTTTATTTAAACAAACCAAATTTTACACCCTCGCCAGCTCATCCACTTAGATTTCTACACATATGTTGCGGTTTCGTTTTGTGTCGTTAGAAATCCACGCGTTAAAGTTCAAATGTTTCGCTTCGACCTCTCGTAAATTAATTATGGTGGTTACAGTCAATAACACCTACCAATATTTAGTCTTGTTACTCTCATAATAGTACAGGATCCAAACTATGAGTTGCCTAAGGAAATCCAGTCCAGGCCATGGTCCTGGCCTCCTGGCCATCATTACTCTTATTAATTTTTTTCATATTTTACTCGCTTGTCTAACAGACCAATTTAATCCTAATCGAAAGTATAAAGCATAAGGAACATACAAAAGTGCGGTGCGCAATATATTTGTTAAAATATTATGTTTGTTGTTTGATAATAGTATATTGTTTTATTAGGAGTAAAAGTATAACTTTTTGTGGCGAGTCTGAATGTTTGATGGCCGAACGTTAGTGAGGCCGACAATTTCAGACGAGCCACAAAAAGTGCTTTTGCTCCGAATGAAACATGCTATTTTTTCCGCAAACGGCATCCAGACTATAGAACTAATTAATATTTAAATAAAAATTCAAAACGATTGCAACGAAGTTGATAAATTCAGAGAATAATAATTATAAAACTGCGCACTACATTTCCGTGGTTACTGGTTTTGTGATTGCCAAGTCAAAAACAAATTTGACAGTTCAATAATATTTTATAATGTCAGAAATATTGTAAGTGATTTAAAGCAACAATTGGACTGTGCATTTTTGGTAAGTACTTGAGCATCAAAATTAATAATTAATAATTAATAATTATTATCGTTAATAAAGTTTAAAAGTTCAACTAATAATTATTTTCCCTGTTAAAAATTCTACTTTTTTGTACGGCCGTCAGCGTACAAAAAAGTACTTTTTTGTCCGCTCACGGCCGTACAAAAAAGTTGCGTCTGTGAAATCATACTTCAACATCATGAATTGACGTTAATAATGTCTACTTTTTTTGACGTTTGCGGAAAATAGTTATTTTCATCCGGTAAGCAGATAGGAACGGAACGACCTTAGTTCGGATCTTAGACTATAATGGTTTGCAAGCAATAACTGATGGAAGAATTTACGTTTTATTGCTCATAAGTTGCGCAACTTATTATTGGATACTATTTTTGTGTATAAACTGTAACAATGTTATCTAATCTGAAATTATTGGTAGGTGAACTAGTAAGTATATGAGTTCTTATCAACAAGTTATACGGAGAAATTGTAGTTGAACGATTTGTTATAAGTTGAAGTTTACTTTACCTATAATTTTATCGCTTTATTAGAAAATGTTCTACTCACTTACTCAATTACGGTTTACCGGCAAACTTGAAGCAAATTGAAAAGTTTAAATTGTTAACACTTAAATAGTGAATCTATTTGGACTTTCGTGTAAACTTCTACGTGAGTTTGGTTTGCCGTATGTTTGAACCGCAATTTTTCAATTTTTCTCATTTTGACTTCTTTACCACAAACCATCGAAGTGATGAAGAGCTACTGATAAAAAGATATATTGCTTACTCTTATCGTTTTTTTAGCATTACGGGTAAACTGTGGGTTAAAGTTCAAGTTAAAGGTTAAAAAGTTTCCCGGTAATGGAAACACAGAGAGAATGGCCTAAATTGGTAAACGATTGCCCCCATTAGCCTCATCGTATAATTTGCCAGGGTATCTTTTTCAAAGCATCGCTTCTTAAGTCGTAAAGAAAACGATTAAAACTGCAATGTATTCGAGAAGACTTTGGTCGAATAATAATTAGCTCGTAAGTTACTTCTTAAGTATTATTATAAATAATAAGCGTTACTTTTCTAAAAACTTATGGTAGTCGCTACTGCTGCTGCTACAATTTAAATAAAAATTGTTAAGTATAAGGAGTGAGGAATATTGAAAGTACAGAAAATTCTTCTGTATCCCAAAAGAATTTTATTTTGCATTTAAATGTAAAAGTGTCACTCCCCATTTTATGTCAAATTTTAAAAGCATCAAGATGAAGAAGCATCTGAAACTTTACAAAAAAGTGTCATTTTAGAATAATGATCTCGGGCATTAATTGAATTTGACAAGAAATAGGTTTTAAAATTTACATAAATTACTCAATTGTTTTCAATGGAATAAGCTTTTGCTTTTAACTCTCTAATCTGAGCAAACTTTTAGTTTTATAACAAAAGCAACGGTGCGGTGCAACAATCACATTCATTATCCTTTGACTATTAAAAGTTACGCTGAGCTGTTAGTTTGTTGCTCGGGACTCGGGTACACTTTCTAAAATAGCAATAAGGATTTGCAGAAAAGTAGTCTAACGTAGAATTTATTTATTTGAAACACACAAAATAGGCATAAATGCCTATTTACACTGATGTGCTAGAGCTATACAATAAACAAAAAAAACGAAACGTAAATGGTAAATGGTATAAAAATTAGTGTTGAAAGCTCCGTGACCCCGAACATTCTATATATGGTAGGTATAGCACCACCACGCAGCAAACCGCTGATACGCACTCAGTATATCGAGATTTCAGTGAGGGCTGAGAACAACAATCAAGACAACGATGATGAAGATGATAAGAAATTATATATAGGTTTATAGATTTTAACATTTTTTGATGACAGCAAAAACACACCCCATCACTCGGCCTAGATACTTAATTGTATACACGTATACAGATTCAATGTCGTAGCCAGAAAGATCAGCAGCCCCCCTCCGCCAAAATATTTCTGGGTGTAAATAATTATGTATTAGAATTTGGTCCCATCAGACGTGATTGCCCATTAGGTTAAAACCTAAGGTCTCGAGTTGAAAGGAAATCCTTAATTATCCCGCAATATAGTTTGTTCATCTTAAAAAAAATATAGGTAGGTACTTAGTTAATTGAATTCTTAATTTTCATCCCTTGTTTTTGTGAAACATCTCTTTTGGAGACACTATCAATCGGTATTAAAATTCCTAAGCTTCATTTTTAGCCGCTTGACTTTGAACAATCAAAAATTTTTGCCTGCAGCGCTATGTCATTTTATTTCTAGCTCATGGCATTACCACTGCTTAGCTTACTTTAAAGCAGTGGTAATGCATCTACACTCTACACATCTACACTCTACACCCTTAAAGGAAATATTAGAAGGGGCGCAAAATCGGCGTAATAGTTTGCTTTTTTCCGACTCTGTGTGCAAACCCCGCGGAAAATATTTCCTGGCTACGGCCTTGCACAGATACAATCTTGACCAAAGGGGAGTTCCTTCGCAAGCTTATTCAACACGAAAGCAAAACTCTCAACGAGAGACCCACAATTCACTCATCCGTGCTAAATTCCGGGTACTCGTATATATTTCTACGTTCTACGTATATCTTTCAAGTCTGGATCGAAAAATCAAAAGGGATCAGAAGCAGGTGTGGTGTCGCATAAGCTTGTCCACGAGAGTAGCCTACTGCTGGGGAAATATGCCTCAGTATTTCAAACTGAACTGATGGGAATATTACACAGCGTCAACAAAATTCTGAACAGGAAAATACTGATATCGACGGACAGTTAAGCTGCCTTGCAAGGTAACCTCTAGTATCCTGCTGAAGTGCATAGAGCTGCTGAACCAGATATCCAAAAACAATGTTCTTATACTCTGCTGGGTCAAATAATATCAAGGAAACGAGGGCAACGATAAAGTAGACGAGCTGACCAAAAAAAGTTCAAAGAGCTTTCCCTATGGCCCTGAGCCAATTATCAAACCAGCCGTAACAACTGTTAATACACTCACGGCACACTGTCGACTAAACAAACATCTCCAAACTCTGAGTTTGGTAGATAATCCCATATGTCGTGGATGCGAACTATAGAAGACAAAACGGCTGAACATGTGCTTTGTCATTTTCCACTGTTCATTGTCCAGCCCTAACGTCGATAAGAAGATCCGCGTTGAGGGATTTCTGGCTTGACATGTCCAGAATAAGCACCACCCCTCCCGCCAGAATTCTGGAGTTCATCCTACAAGTAGGACGGCTCGAGATCTGATGTGCACGTGGAGGCCGCTTGGAGGAAGTACAATGGGCCCGATTAAGTGACCTACGTGCAGGAAGCTTGATCTCCCTTCCTAAATAATCCACAATCCAGAACTAGATATCGCACATAACAGTAGTTGTGTACGTCACCGGAATCAACCATCTTCATTACCGGTATTTACCATAACTACCGATATTCGCCACAACTATCAGTTCAGTTTCCTAACCTATTTTGAAAACCAAGATTAGTGTATATGTATACGTATGTATACACATTAGGTCTGTTTATTTGTCTGCTATATTTACCCCAATTACTTCAAATGTGACGTCATTAGAGCAGGACACATAGGTAAAATTAGTACAAAAGAGCAGGACAAACAAAAAATTTTGGATGAATTAGAGCAAATATAGCAGACAAATAAACAGACCTAATATGACATTATATTATTATGGAAAGCATTCATAGGGCCCCTCCAAACTACAGAGGTACCTACTGAAATACCCCATTCGCCCCTTCTTGGTCTTCGTCCCTATATCAATGATTAAGATTTTTGTGGAAATTTGATTTTGAACAAAAAACACTTCCCTGCACTTTAGATCTAATAAGGCTCCCTAAGAAATTTCTTTCCTCGCTCACTAAGGAAATTTCTTCAAATACGTCTTTTATGGAAATTCTCCATTAAGTGCCTATTATTCAGCATTATTAGAAAAAATCTCATGACCAACAGTTTCAAGTTGCAATTCTGCAACAAAATCAATAATCTTCATTAGGTTAAAAATTCCTTTGCAACTTTTTGTAAAAGCTATAAAAATGAGCAACGAGCAGCAAGGTTTCGAGACTTCCTCGGGACGTTTTATATACTTGAAAGGAGGCGTAGCATAACCTAAAGTGATATCGTACTGAACAGTTACATTTTACCCACCCATTAGTTGATCCAACTGCCTATAGATTAATTTAATTCAGAAGCCCGAAGCTAAACGTTGCAGCGTTACAGGTTTACATCAGGTGCAATTAACAAGTGTTTTTGCTTTTTAGGTTAGTAAGATGCGCCATTGTACTGGCGGTAAAATGGGACATTATTATTAGTAAACAGAAATTTAAACAAAACAAAATTCCAACAACCTATAGTGACGACAACGAACTTGAAACTTCCCAACTACCTAGAAAGTTGTGCAATGTTGCGAAATAGAACCCTCGCAAAAGTTGTAAACGCGGCCCTTAAATGCCGAGCAGCCATTTTGAATCGAAACCAAATTACACATTTTCACATTTTTACGAGAAATTAAATTTCAAAACAAGTACACGTTAACAATAATAATGTATAAACGACGAACTCGTTTCGCGCTTCTACTTTCGTATAGAAAAGCCCGCAGTGAGTGTGCGTCGATTTCAGTCGACAACGTGAAGTGAAAATAATCGGACGCGTGTTTATATCACGTGAACCTCAATCTATCGATATAATTACTCATTTTACAATAAAATCAAATTAGTTCGCTACAGTTTTTAGTAAATTAACTTATAGAAAAAATTGAAAAATGGCTACGCCCGATAGAGCATTTCTATGGGACGTTTTCTCAAGGTGAGTCTATTTTCCAACCGGTCATATTAGCTAAATTTAGTTTTTTAGAATTGATAGAGATAGAAGTGGATATATTTCGGCGGACGAGCTTCAAGTCGCCCTTTCTAATGGAAGTTGGAGCGCCTTCAATCCAGAAACCGTCAGGTTAATGATAGGTAAGACGTGGAATTCATAAAAAAATCAAAATACCGACAAATGCTCGACCGACCGGTCGTCGATGGGCGAATCACAAGCTTGCGCACATCGTCGTTACAGTTGGGTGTAACCAATCACTATTTACCGCTCAAAATCAACAGGTTTAAAAAATGCGTAATTTAATATTTTAATTTACAGGAATGTTCGATAAACACAACCGCGGCGGAATTAATTTTGAAGACTTCGGCGCACTTTGGAAATACGTGACGGATTGGCAGAGATGTTTTAGATCTTTCGATCGCGATAGTTCCGGAAATATCGATAAACAAGAATTGCATACGGCACTCACATCGTTCGGTTATCGTTTATCAGAATCCCTAGTTGCCAATTTGGTCAGAAAGTTCGATAGACACGGCTTCGGGACGATATTATTCGACGACTTCATACAATGTTGCGTTGTTTTGCACGTA
This sequence comes from Malthinus flaveolus, assembly GCA_950108345.1. Lineage (NCBI taxonomy): Eukaryota > Metazoa > Arthropoda > Insecta > Coleoptera > Cantharidae > Malthinus > Malthinus flaveolus. The sequence continues at coordinate 6,755,111 of OX467289.1, read as the reverse complement.
AGTCTTTTCTTTTTACTCTATTAAAACGGCTAAATATTTTTTATTTCAGACCCTTACGTCCGCTTTTAGGCAATACGATACCGACCAGGATGGCGTAATTACCATCCATTACGAACAGTTCTTAAACATGGTTTTTAATTTAAAAATTTAAACCGCCAATATAATGGGGTGATATTCAAAAAGTAGACACAACGAAAGCTTCTGTTTATCTTCATCTACGGCTCTCTTTGTCTAATGTCCACACTTAACCATCGTTGACTACTTTTGGATTACCCTCGTAATTATTTGTCTACTATATACCTAAGGCAGGATTAATATAAATAAGAGACTGAATTGGTTTTATAAGGAATGAGCATGTACATAATCTATTGCTTAAGTCGAAATATAAAATAGTAATGTAGATTAATTTATTTGAATGTTTACAAAGTGTTTTAAACAATCATTAGTTATAATTATAAATATTCCTAACTTTTCTATTTTGAAATAAATTTTATGTTTTCTAATACCGATTTTCATTTTTGCTTTTCGGAAGGACCAGAGTAGGAGTTGTAAAGTGCGTTTGGAAGTAATTAGAAGTTTTTAGCTTAACACATCTGAGGGTAGACACTGGTGCCATAATTCTTTTACCAAAAGCTTAAAATTTACTTGTATACAGGGTGTTGCATGACGTACTGTACAAACTTAAGGGACATTTTTCTGAGGCCAAAATAAGTCGATTTAACCAACTTACCCTATATACCAAAATGGTTCCTAAGCCCGTGAGGGTGCTTCAAAGTTGAAGAAAATTTTTTCTTTTTCTTTAATAACTCAAAAATTCTTAGTTTGGTTTTGATCAAATTTGGTATGTGGGGTCATGTTAAAAGCTAAGTCTACGAAGTACAAATAAGTACTCGAACTCAACTGCAGCAGCGTATTATTGAAGCATGTCAGCAAATAAGGAATAATCCGGAGTACTAAATGCAGCTACTCGGTCCATTCTTGATCGTACTACAAAGTGTATCGATGCTGAAGGTGGTCATTTTGAACACTTAAGATAGTTTTTATTTTTTAAAATTTGGTAAGGGAGAAAGCATACATTGTATAAATGTATTATCGCAATTTTAGTCTCTAAGATTTAAATATTGAAACCATAATTATCACATTTAGAGACACAAAACTACCCCCAAAAAGTTATAATCAAATTTATCGAACAGTGAGGGTAGTTTTCACCCTTAGGGAATTTTAGTTGATGTTTTGTGAACTTCAAAAAGTAACACTTCAATTAAAATGTTCACATACCAAATTTGATCAAAATCAAACTAAGCATTTTTGAGTTATTAAAGAAAAAGAAAAAATTTTCTTCAACTTTGAAGCACCCTCACGGGCTTAGAAACCATTTTGGTATATAGGGTATGTTGGTTAAATCGACTTATTTTGACCTCAGAAAAATGCCCCTTAAGTTTGAACAGTACGTCATGCAACACCCTGTATACACATAGGTTACCCTTTTTTAATTTATGGCACCTGGCACTTTAAGTGTCTACTTACAACTACTGTGTTAGCTAATAAGTCAAAACTTCATCTTCCAATTACTTTAGAACGCACTATACTTATTATTTGTCCGAGTGTCCAGGGAGGGACTGGGCCGCCGGGACATGGGTTATCCAATACATATCGATCTGATTGATACTTCAAATTATAGTTCACTACTGTCTTAAAAATCTAAATAGTTAGGCAATAATCGATTTTGTGGTATGCAAGATTGTGGAGTAACCGAAAATTTATTATTGAACTCCTCTAGGAGCGGTAGAGTAGTTCCAGTCCGTCTCGGTTTAGTGATGCTGTGTTTACGTGTGTGTGATTCGTTTTAGTATATTGTTTAACGCATTTCCTCTAATTGATGACACACTATCTATTGAAAAGTAATTTTACATTGACATTTTACCTCAAACTAGAAATATCCAATTATTATGTTACATAGTGCCAAGGGCACTAATTAAAAAGTTTAGATTTTAATTTAATTAAAAGCCAATATGATGTTTTGAAAATCGGATTACTCATTAATCATCTTTTACCTGTGCTATACTACTATTTTTCAATTGCCACCAAACCCCCCTAAATCTAAATGGAAGGGTAGGGTGACCATGGTTTCTAAGAAACCCAAACGAAACGTTAGCCAATGGTCGCCGCTTACCGTCAAGAAGCTTGAAAAAAGTTTTTGGATAGCCAAAATCAATTTAGCTTTAAAGTGATACAAGATTTCTTCAATTATTTAGAAACGTTAACTTTTAATATTCATATCCCGTACCCACCCTAGTCTAAAGTGTCGGAAATTGTGTTAATTGTTAATTTCTCTCATTCGCACAGTAGTCAATTGTAATTAACTGTCTGGCACACCTTTAAATTTAAATAATAGTTGTTTTAGCCTTTTTTCAATCTTGAGACTTTAAAAAATGGTTCCCACCCGTTCAAAATTCTCTATTTTTGAGAATAAAAATTAACTGCATTAGCTTGTACCCGAAGCCATGAAGAAATTATGAATAGTGAATAGACTGGACAATGGAAAATATATTAATACCGAAAACACCTTTATGAAGTTTTTCTATTTTTTAATTAAAAGGTGTTGCGCACAATACGATTACTAATTATCAGAGACCTCGAAGAAGATCGTATTAGATGTCGAAACGTCCTCTCGAATAAGTTCCTATATTTAGTTATCGCGGAAATTTCAATTCTTTCAACCACCGAAGGTCGGTTGAGGTTTTTCTTCTAATGCATCACCACATTATTTATGTTCACTCGTTAGCTGTTAATTTATTAAAAGTAGGTTAACTTCGTAAGATAATTTCTAACCTCAATTTTCAAATATCCGTATAATTTACTTCGGTAGCATTTGACTCATTTATTTCTCACGTCTCATTCGATTACCTATACAAATTTTCATTTTGAGAATAATTTTTCTCGTTATAAAATTTGTTTGTATAAAATTTTATTAAGTTACGATGTTTATTAAATTACCTACTAGGTATTTAAATTATTTATTATTAGTCTCGTACAATCATTAAGCCAAATAATAATACCTCTCTCTATTCGACGTAGGTACTTGTTGCGTTCGCGGTAGGTAGGGGAAACTCATCAAACCGTACGACCGTATGAACAATTTCAAAGGAAAAAAATATATAATATTATAAAAAAAAAAGTTTTTAAATCACCCATCGTAAGTACCTAATTGTTATTATGTCGGTATGTACTATAGTAAATATAAAAAATTAATAAATACATTCACATACACGCAGTTATTGTATGATGATTCAAACGTTTTGATTTAATGGAAGCCGTAGCAAATAAATATTTTCAGAATTATTTATACTTTCTACCTTAGCAACAAACCTAAATGAGTCACTTAAAAAATGTAATTTACTATTTATATCGAAATATCGAACTTCGAAACTAATCACACTTGCATGCCATTAGGTTCATATCATCCTATTGTTTGCTAAAGTATTTTCTTTCTGCTAGCATTTCCATTGCATTGCATACTGCTATAATCATTTTTTATGGGGTTCCCATAAATTTGATTGTTTTTAAGCAAATTATTCTTTATCTCTTCAGCAAACCCTCTTCTATGACTAGAGCTTTCGGGGCAATTACGCTTCCACCTTCTGAATAAAATTTCCAGACTATTTTAGCCCAATTTAGTTGTAAAAAAATTATTCGGTGCATTGACTTTGCTTAGATAATTACATTCGAATTGCCGTTAAATGCATACGTAACTTAAATAAATGATGTAAGAAGAATCAAAGTTTGCTTACTCTTCTGTACCAATGAACATGATGATTAGAATAATAAGAAATTAAATTACGACGTTATAGAATAACGAGAACGTTTATGGGTATATTATTTGTGCATGACTTGGTAATATCGCGAGGTACAGAAAATGTGGTATTCATTGAAAAATCCAAACCTCATAGAAGGAATGCAATACCTAAATAATTATTCGTTTTGAGACATTTTTTTAACTGAAAGTTTTTCCCACCAAATGAGAACGTACCAGAAGGTGAAACTCATTTGGAAAGGTTAATTTGTCAGAACAAATAAAATACTCTAATACAGAGTGTCCCGGAAAATCACCGACAACGCTCTACAGTGAGTTCCCAGGACCAAATCAAAAGATTTGACTCTTATTAAATTATACCCTAAAATGCTTCCCTAAAAAGTTATAGGCCCTCAAAGTTGAAGTTATAATGTAATCAAAATCGCCTTATCTCCGAAACGGGTGAAAAATTTTTATTGATTTTTGTAGAGCCGGCTTATCCTATACAAGTCAATGTGTGGTAAGAATTTCACAAAAAACGCACTATTAAACTACGCGTTGAAGAGTGGCGGTAACCTTCAAACCTCAAAAAATAGTGATTTTGCAAGGTGCCGGATTTACCTATAGGCCAACTAGGCCTTAGCCTAAGGCCCTAAGACGTTGGAGGCCCAAAACTCCAGCGGCCTTTTCAACTTTAAACGACAAGGCCAGACCAGGGGAGGATCCTTCTACGTGCTACCGGGCGATATTTTTGGAAAATGAGCTGCTAATGATTGCAAAAATTTTAAAGCACTTGCATTCGAACAATGCAGCTCTTCATTGAAGTACTTTGCGTTCATACTTGTTATAGATGCGAATAAGCGGTGCAGCGTTACAGTTCCCTGAATACGCCCAGTTCCGAAAGTGGATATAACTTCTGATGTTGAGTTTGAAAATTAAAAAACAATTGCCAGCGATAGGCGGCCCGTGGGAAATCAAAATTGCCAAAAATTAGGAAACCAAATTTTCTCAAAACTCATCTGATTTTCTTTGCTTCAGGGCGCTGAATATGTCACTACACCACTGAACACGCTGTTGCAAAACAGCAAAACATTTTAAAGTAAATTAGTAATTAATTGGGGGCCGCCACTTCTCCAGGATCCGCCCCTGAGCCGGACTACTTTTTTAAAGGGCTTATTTTGTTCTTGTGGCCTAGGGTCTATTAAAACCGTAATCCGGCACTGATTTTGTACAATAAATAAATATTATTTGGCTTTATCTTGGTAATAAATTAAAAAACGAGAGATTTTTGTCTCTTAAATTTTTCTTCTAAAATTAGCGGTTCTTAAGAAAATTTAAAAAATAGATTCTATTCCTCAACTAACTGGTTATTGGTTATTTTGTAATTCATTTAAAAGAAGGCCGCATTTCATTCAAAAACATAGTTCCAACACTAATTTTACATGAATTGTTCAAGTAAACCCCATTTACTTGAAATTCAGCATTTGCTCGTCGTAGAAGCATTCGGCGAAATCAGGTAAATTCTAGGGATATTTCGATCAACACGAATGTCTGTAATTCAAGTAAATGGGGACCACTTTGAGCAATTAATGCAAAATTAGTGTTGGAACTATGTTTTTGAATGAAATGCGGTCTTCTTTTAAGTGAATTACGAAATAACCAACAATCAGTTAGTTGAAGAATAGAAATTATTTTTCAAATTCTTTTAAAAACCGTTGAATTTAGAAGAAAACTTTAAGAGGCAAAAATCCCTTATTTTTAAATTTATTGCTGTAATAAATCAAAATAATTGTAATTTATTGTGCAGTAACACAATATTTTGAGGGTTGAAGGTTGACGCCACTCCTCAACGGATAGTTCTAGTAGTACGTTTTTCTTGAAATTTCTACCAAACATGGACTTGTATAAGATAAGCCGACTCTATAAAAATCATTATCAAATTTTTACCAGTTTTGGTGATAAACTGAGTCCTGGGTATTCAATGTAGACCGTTGTCGGTGATTTTCTGGAACACCCTGTATAGTTTCACATTCGTCAAACACACCATAAGTATAAGAACCGCCACTTTAAATTGCATTGCAAAATTATAGCAAGCGCCACTATGACCATTTTTTAAAAGAGTTTCTCTATGAAAATACAAAAATATAAGGTAATAAGTGAGTGTGTAATTATTGTAGAACTGGTCTATTTCCGCCATATTAGATTCCCCATTTTAAATTTTGTAGTTGGAGAATTCGAGCCAATTCGCTAGCAACTTTGCCTCTTCAAAAATATCCAGGGCCCTTTTTATTACTTTACTGGCACTCGAATTTAAAAGAAAGCCACAACAACCTAATGTATAAAATTTAGGGGTGGGGGCACTAAAAAAATCTAGAGACTTTAATTTTATTATCTTTAAATAAATACATATTTATAGCTCAAATGTATGTATCATAAGATAATCACAGTAACGGAATAAAGGAATGAAATGAAGATAGAAATGCAATTTTAAAAAGTTGAAATAGCCGCCACTGGTTAACAATAAAAGCATTTAAATAAATCCCACACTTGAAAGTACTAAAAATTTTCTTTTTAAGTACATCCTTACATTGTTTAAGAAAATGTTAGATAAGATGATGTGAGAACATGAAAACGCCTCACTAGCCTCACTAAAGCAAACAATAAAATACTCAAAAGAACCCACCTTTCTAACTAATGCTACGAATGAAACTAGAAGCTTCTTTACGTTACAAATTAGTACAGCTTAAATAACCTTCATGTTGAAACAGTTATTTTTGTTATTTAAGTAACTACTGCAACAGAGTTGTCACGCTAAAATTAAAAAACCGCGTTATTTATTTTTGTCGAGAAATAAATGTCGGATTAAGAAAATAAAATAAAAGATAGAAATACAATAGAAATTGTTGTACAGAGAACAATTGAAATTAATAGAGTGGATGAGACTTGAAAAATATTTAAACACACCCCCGCGACTAATCACTTAGGTTCAGATAAAGGTAGAATTCTAGTATACAGTCCAATGCTCTCCGTGACTTTTGAACTTTTGTCTACCAAGATTGTATCGTTCATATTGCAATGGTAGTGTTTCTATTACTTTCATTCCGTTGCTGTCAAACTATGTAATACGAATTTAAAAGTTAGAAGTTTATTGGAAACGTTTCATGCTCACTGCTATAATAATCCAGTGGGTTGGGTGAGCTTCAACATAAACAGTTCAAAGTCTGCAAATTAAAAGTTAAACGTCGAAAGTTAAAGCATTCAAAGTGAACTTTCAAACTCCCGGAGGTGGAAACTCAGAACGTGAAAGACAGAGACGTTGTAAGACGTTGTAAGACGTCGTATTAAGCTTAATCGTCGAAAGCACTAGCTTGACAAAGTACCTATAAGGCTCAAACAGCCTTAATCCTAAACTTGATGAGCTTGATGAGCATTGGCAAACTGGCCAGACACACCAAAAGCATATTGGCGCATAAATCTGGACTTCGGGAGTAGAAAAGGTACGAGCCTGAGCTTCAGATGGACAACCAGCATAACTGAACGTCGAAACTACGTTCATTATAAGTTTAAACGCTGTGAGTGACAATATCGCTGACGAACGTCAGAAGATTAAGCTTTCAAATTGAAGATAACAATCAATGATAGCATCACAAACCCAAGCCTAAGTTATAATCCCAAATAACACAAACATACAATCATTAAAACTCCGAAAGTGACATTCGAACTATATTGAAGCATTTTTAATTTCTACGAGCATTCCATTTAGAATTTCTCATTGTGCCCCCTCCCCTCTTTAACAGCCTGTTGCTAATTTAGTGTTTATAAAATGATTTCATTCTCTCTCGAATAATATGCTTAATTGTTTCGCGAATAAAGCGGAGGGTCAGAAACAACTCCTTGTCGTTTCATAAAATGTCTTACCTATTGTTGTGCATTTGAAAGCTCTTTTTGTTGTCAAGTACAGCAAAATAAAGCACAACGACAAAGCCTACGTTGGGAACCAGAATATAATATAAACAGTTCTCATTCAACATTTCGTTTAGATTTAATTGCAATCTCATTTACGCACCTTTTAAGACAACTATGTGGTCTTAAAATAGATTTACGTATAAAAGAGAAAGAAAAAATTAATGAATGAAAAACAAGGAATGCATAACTCAGGAGTTACCTACATTTATATGAGTAATAAGAAGATTAATTAGATTCGTAGTTAATTGGCTAAAATTAAAGTTTTGCATTTAAAGTCCGTCTTTCGTAATATGCACGTTGCTATAAGTCGGAATCTGACTGTGGTATTGTTCGGATGGTTCATAACTCACTTAACCTAACCTCAACTCGCCCTTTGATGCTGTACACAGCAGCCAGTTATTATTATCAGTTATAACTACTCTACTATAAGGATGATTCACTCTAATACTCGTAGTCCGGTCAATCTAGACCAAAAAATGAGAGTGAAGGTGCATAAAGTCCCAACAAGCTGAAAATCAGTAAAATTGTTCAAAACATAATTATAAATAAAATTTAAAAGTGAAGTTTTAACTTCACTCTCATTTTTTGGTCTAGATTGACCGGACTAATTATAATTTTAAAAACACGATTACAAAGATAAAGGGCCACTTCTCCTTGTACTAAAATTTCAACTAATTCGTATGAGCCGTTTAAAAGTTATTCGCCGTCAAACTCGAAGAACCCATTTCGAGTTAAATGAAAAATGAGTAAATCTGCGGCTTCAAAAACGTCGCTTAAACAAATTACACTGAAACGATTATAATTTCAAAAACACGGTTACAAAGATAAAGAGCCACTTCTCCTTGTACTAAAATTTTAACTAATTCGTATGAGCCCTTTAAAAGTTATTACATAATATGCACACGTTTCCACGCCACCTATGAGGTAGTGTACTTAGCGCAACTTTTACAACTTTTTGAATCGTTATATCTCAGAAATGGTGGCTCGTAGGAAAAAAAAGTTTTGATACCTTTTTTATAGATAATTTTATGATCTACAATTTTTGTCTGAGGTACTTTTACGATAAAGCTTACCGTTTTGCTGAAAATCGCAAAAAACTCATTTTTTGGCCTGTAACTTCAAATAAAATTTTTTCCATATACATGATGGGAAACTTTTAAGTTTTATTTATAAATATGTTTTGAACAATTTTACTGATTTTCAGCTTGTTGGGACTTTATGCACCTTCGAATGTCTAAATTGAGCGGACTATCGAGCGCGTTCTCTAAAATCCTATCTCTGGTGTGTTCCATAAAAACGTGCTATCAGTTGCTGTATACGACCCATTAAATAATGTATGTATAAAGATTCGGGACGGTCTCAAATTTTCAACAAATGGAGTATAAAATAAAGAGTATGAAAGAGAAAATGTTTGTCTACGAAATACAAAGTGTGGACTCATCACACGCTTCAAAGATCGTCTTCTCCATTCAAGCGCATGGTTTCTGAGATGTTTAAAAATTAATTTGTCACGTTATTATGAGAAAATTTAGTATTTAACTTCAAATTATAAATGTTGGCGGTTTTTAGATTGATATTCGATTTAGAAAAATGTCTAAAGTCTCGTCCAGACTATAGCTGCAACGTGTAACGTGTAACGTGTAACGTGCAACGCGCGCCCCTGTTATGTTGTACGAGACTTATACTTTCAGACTCAAGTGCATATCACTGTATGGGGTGTATGTACGTTACTGTACCGGGTAGTGCCACATAAAAAATGAAGAGAAATCATACTCTTAGAGATAACAAAAGAAGAAGACTTTATTTAAATTTTTTAAACCCAAACCGCAATCAAAACAAAGGTGACTCTTTTGACTTAAATGGTGAAAGTCTTTCGTCACACCCTGTATAAAAATGTTGTATGCTTTATTCAAAAAATAACTTGTCAAATGTAACTCTCGACCTAATCTCGGAGGAGTTAGCTAGTACTACGCAATTTCCTTCGTTACGGTTAAGAATTTATTACTAACCCGAAACGTGTCACATTTTCGGCATGTTTTCGTACGTTTTGTACCCTCGTGACAATTATAGTTGTAGCTACGCCAAATTAAGTCGGCAAGGCTGATAAATCAACGAAACATACTTCATTTTTGAATTTCGATCGGTCAAAGCAAAGAAAAGTAAGTTCGCGCACTCTTGGTGGTTACTTGTTTCAGCTGATCATCCGGTAGCTTACCACTTTTCCACCTATATACAGATACAGTTAGTTATACAATATACGCAAGCTCGGAATAGCATCGAATTTTAGAAAAAAATTGATAACTAATCTTCCAGTTTAGTTCACTGACACTAATTTTTTCTAAAACCTTTTAACTAGGTCAAGTTTTTTAGAGCGAATAGGTGCTCCTTTTTTATTCATTTCAAGATCTAAACTACAAGCAGGCCAAAGTATGATGCACAAATTTATGTTGCCGAACTAATGCAAGTACTATTTAGAAAATTACTAAATAATTTTATTTAAACAAAGAACCACTTCAGTTACGATTTTGGAATTATGAAGCATTAAAATTTACGGAAATAATTTCAGCTCGCGATTATATAATGATAGAGTTTTGTTTGTATCGCGTTTTTATATATGAGAAGATGACAAAAATGGGCTAAATTATTTAATGATAATTACAACAATTAAATAGACATTTTTAAGACAATAGGTTTAGTTATTTTAACTACGTCCTATTCGCCAGGAGGGGCAAACTAGTTTAGCCTAAGCTTGAACTAACGTCTCATATCAAGAGCCCTAAATTTTTATAGGGTACCCATGAACCCCATGTAAAATAACTTTTAATAAAGAGCAGAATTGTTACACTTTAAAGTTGATTACATTGAAAATAATGCGATCGGCAATTGATTAATAAGTTTTAATTGATTTTAAGTTTCCCGGCAACTACTGGATAAAATTGTACGTATTTTGGAACAGCGAATATTTGGAACATGCTCTAGGTTTTGAAAAAAATTTATGAACAAAAGAGCAACAGATTTTTCGATTTTTGAAAAGTTTTAAAAACTCGAAAAGTTAAAATAAATTGAAATCGGTTACTAATTCCTCCATTTTCTTAACGTTAAATATTTTTGAATCGGAATCAACATGGAGTTAGGTATTTCTTAACAATAATCAATCAAAAGTGTACCTACGGAGCAAGATTAACAAGTCATTATTTGCTTTAACTTTTAACTTAAGTATTTTTAGTGAGTAAATTGGATTATTAAAAATCTTACCGTGAGGAGTATCAAAATACCCCCAAACTGGAAGTCCAACTGCAATAGCGCCAACCGCGAAACAAACAAATCCTAAAACGGCTACGCATGTTGGATATAAGGGCTTATTCTCCGCCATATCATATCAAAAACATTACAATAATTTTTTTCTAACAAAACACAATTCGAACAACCTTATCCGACATAACTGCACTTTGATTTAACAAAACACCCACACATTCCATGTCTCAACTATACTATGTTTACAGGTGATACGACGGAGCTTAGTAGGTAAGCACAAAAAAAATCAATATCTAGACGAATCGCGTACAAAATTCGATTTTTGAGGTTCACTTATAAACACAAAAAATTTAAAAAAAGCGCACTAAAGACGATATTTTTGGCGCACCCAACTAAGCATTCCTACTTTACTGGCAACGTTGCACCTTGCGGAATTTTACTTGTTTATGCATTTAATAACATTTTAACACGCTTCACCTTGCACGGGTTCTCTAATTTTCATTATTTATTAATTACTATTACATTATGCTCGCTTATGGTAGGGATTACGATGCGTCATACGAAAAAAAATCTAAAAGCCGTGCAATTCGAAATAAAGCGCGGTTTTACGTATAGGTGGTTTTAATTCGACTAAAGTCTTGGATAGTTTAAACCACCTTGTTGGAGTCGTCAACCGTGATGTTGGAGTCGCGGATTGGAAGGGGCCAACGTTAACATACGCTCACACCGGGACTTGGTTTTATATCGCGCGATCGGCACCGTCTGTTTCTCTTCGAAACTTTTGAATCGAGCAATGGCTCGAATAACGGATGGGAGTCTCTACGGTTCGATAAATTTGCGTAATTTTAGTTCTTTTACACCTAGTGCTAATCGAGAGAAGGCGTCATTTGATATCTTTAAGTAATTAGTACGGATTCCGTAAAAATTCGAAGGTTAAATTCGTATTGATTTTTTTTTGCACTTTTTACGCTGTGGGATAAGAATGAGAAATTAAATGTAGAAAAATTCTTACATTTCTGGTTTTTGGAAACCTCTTCTACTATAAGCGACAAGTTGTGGGTAACTCTCGAACGCTCGATCTTACAGAGGGTATGGGTATATCCCGCAAAATCACCGACAACGTTCTACAATGAGTTCCCAGGACCAAATTAAGAGATTTGCCCTTCTTAAAATTATACCCTAAAACGCACCCCTAAAAAGTTCTAGTCAAAATGTAAAGAAATTACTTTATCTCCGAAACGAGTGAAAATTTGTTATTGATTTTTATAGAGCCGGTTTATCCTATACAAGTCAATGTGTGGTAGAAATTTCACCAAAAACGCACCATTAGAACTACCCGTTGAGGAGTGCAGTTAACCTTCAATCCTTAAAAAATAGCGATTTTGCTTTATTTTGGTAATGAATTAAAAAATGAGGAATTTTTATCTCCTAAAGTTTTCTTCTAAAATCAACGGTTCTTAAGAAAATTTGAAAAATAATTTCTACTCTTCAACTAACTGATTATTGTTTTTTTCGCGTAATTCGTTGAAAAGAAGGCTGCATTTAATTCAAAACGATGGTTCCAACACTCATTTTGAGTTAATTGCTCAAAGTGACCCCCATTTACTTGAAATCCACCATTTGCTGGACGTGGAAGCATTCGGTGAAATCAGAGCAATTCTAGGAATATTTCGATCGAACAGGAATGTCTGTAATTCAAGTAAATAGTAAATGGGAGTCACTTTGGGCAATTAATGCATAATTAGTGTTGGAACTATCTTTTTGAATGAAATAGAAAGCAAAATAATTTTAATTTATTGTGCAAAAACACAATGTTTTGAGGGTTGAAGGTTGAAGCCACTTCTCAACCGGTAGTTCTAGTGGTACGTTTTTCTTGAAATTTCTATCAAACATGAACTTGTATAGGATAAGCCGGTTCTATAAAAATAAATAAAGTTGTGAGTGCTTTTCAGGGACACCCTGTATAATATGTAATTCTTCTATTTGCTTAAAAGTAAGAAAATTCAAAATCTGTTTAACGTTGCAATCAGCTTTATATGCCAAAATTCAAATTTTGAATAGTAAGAGTGCACGAAAGTCGCCTAAAGTTACGAAAGTAAAAAAACAAGAACTATTCTTATCTAAATCTTACATGCGGCGTCACCTATCGAAATGTAATGGCAAACTAGCTAGTGACGCTTGCCCGTGTGTAGTGATTCCGGTTCCTACTATTCATGGAGAGCATAATTAATACGCTACATAGGGTTCCCAAATTTGATTTTTTACAGTTCTGTGGTGTAAGGTAAGTTTGGTACTTCCTCAGCTCTTCGAGAAGCGGTAATGGTAACCCAAACCCTATCGTTACCTATCTCGATTGGGAGTCGCTCTGCACGTGTATGATTGATGCCCGTCTCGTGTATACCCCTCTTCTATACACATTCATGATGTTGATGATAACCCGACCTAGATCATCTCACATCGGTACTGCAGGAAGACGGTATTCTTACCAGTCTACCACATTAATGAGAGATTAATCGCAGTGACCTATGACTTTTGGCTGCAGAGAATTTCTCTATCCACGCCTTGTACTTGTCATATAACCTGGTATGGTAAAAGTTCGGCAAACCAGTCTCATATTCAAGCCCTAAACTATAGACTTTATTTCAATACGCCCCAAGCACGCTCTTTTCATTTTTCTAACCCAAGTTTGTGGCTATGACAGAGAGACTTTCCTCCATTTTTCTAAACAGCAGCTAATGTCGTTTGTTCAAACAGATGGGTAAAGATGTGGATTCACGCGCCCTTCAAAGCAGTAGGTTACTTTTACCAATTTCGTCATTCTATGGCAACGAACCTACGACCTCTGAATACCATTCGCTAACCGCTAGACTACTTGTCCGCTCTTTGTGCACCGTTTCTTAGACATTTTTCTAATGTTTTTACTTTTTTATTCCTTAACCGCACATCTTATTCTTCAGACTTGGTGAAAGCCGAACTAATTTTCCGAATGTGTCTTAATACGTTAACGAGCGTGCTTGTTAACAGCGTTCCCTTTCACCCACATTAATTTCTTAAAACGAATAAACTGACATTAAGAGAAATTGTTGATTTTATTTCAAAATTGAATTATTTTAATAAAAATAAATCCTGTGTAGCACATCACGTAGCTGTAGCTATACCAGCGTCTTTCAAAGTACAGCAACGGTTCATCTAAAGGATACCTTCTATGGCCCAGTTGTATAAACGAGATAATCTCGGAGTCAGAATTAACTCCCACGATCTGAATATAAGGTTAGATCTTAGCTCGTAGCCACTTGGTCTGGAGTTAACCCATCAATTTTCTAGAATCTCAGAATTAGTTGTTGATTTAGGTTGATCGTGGAGTTAACTCTGACTCCCAGATCAACTCGTTTATACAACTGGACCTAAGCGGTTTCAAACACTTGGATGAGTGATGAGTGTGTTTCGGAGAAGAAGTGGAGATCTCAATTTAAAATACCTTCAATTCCAGCCTGTTGGTTAGTTATAAGTTATAAGTTATGAAAGCAGCAAACTAATTATTCTGCGAAAATTGCCCTATAATAATCGATAAATCTAGTTTATTGTATTTAATTAGACTTAATTTGCAAAATCATCAATTCTAATTAAACGGCAAGGCGTGCATGAACCCTTTCAAATAAATTTCCGAAGTAGGAATTATCTTGTTTACGCCATTTAAAACCCCTAAAAGCCCGTGCTATACATCCGCACGAATTTGTTACGCAATTTTGTATTTAATTGCAATCGCTTCCATTAATCTCATTTCAATTACTTCATTTTTATTACTAAATACAAAAATAATAAAAACGTTTTATTAGTCGAATTTAACTGAATTTGATTATTAGGCCCAATTACTTAACGCTTAATTCGAGAGCTCAAAAAGAGAACTTGGCACTTTAGAGGTAAGGTTAGTTTGACTCGCTTGTTTATAATTAACTGCTAATCTCGGCACCGAAAATTAAAAAATTTATTTCATTAAATTAAATGATTTTCTAATCCCGAAGTTTTCAACTTTTGTTTTTTGAATCTGAATTGCTAATTTCTTTTATTAAATTTTTTTAGCGCGTGGGGGATTTTTATGGATACTACTGAAGAAATAACTTTTAATAGGGCTTCTTATTATAAACCAAATTTAATTTGTTTTACATTATATAGTATATTGGCATTGGCTTACTTTTGGGCTGTAAGTAGTTATAGGCGAATACAGGGAAGTATTTAGTATTTTCTTAAAATCGGCGTAACGCAACCGGCCGATGGGGTATTAGTACATGCTCGTATTGGAATTCCTTATCTTTCTACCTTTTGCTTCGAATTCAAATTTATAAAAAGATCTAGAAGTTAAATGCATTTTGAGTAACTTTTTCAAACAAGTGATTACGAATGATTTCTCTACATTTCAAGTACCTACCTTTTATTTAGTTGAAAAAGCGTGTACTTTCAAAATCGCTAATATGAAAAAAATTGGGTGTCATTTACAGTTAGAAAGGAAGTCGAAGAAGTAGATGAATAAAATTGATGTACAAAAAGTAGCAGTTTTATCTTAATCGAATCGATGGGTATCGAAAGAATGGCAATTTAAAGTTCAATTTTCACATTTGAAAAGAGCGCGTTACTTTCTATAAGTTCTTTAGTAGGTACGTATATGGCTACTAACTATTTGTATATTCGAAAATTAAGTTTTTATTATTCTGCATAGGTATAGGTAAGACTGTTTAAAAAAGGAATCATTTCGAGTGAATATGAAGACACCTGTTTCACCTTGACTATATAAGTCGTTGACCGTAGCATAATACTAAACTCGTTTGTTGTTTAGTAATAATCGATAGATAGCAGCCAAATAATATATTTTTTTAAACACTAAAACACTCCAATAAATAATTTATTGTACCTTATACTTAAATAAGTTCAAAAAACGGTACAAAACAATAAAAGAATGGCAAGAAATTGCAAGCTCGTTTGTTACTAAAGTTGAATTCGCTTGGAAGTTGGAACACAATCAAATTTTTTTCGGATTTTTGTTTTAAAAATTAAGATTTGAAAGATTAATTAAAATCTTAATTTTATTTGAAAAACAAAAAACCTTACCTTGTTGACGGGCCAGTGGTCATTTCTAGATGCTCATGCCGTGTGAACAAGACGTATACGACATTACCGAGCTTCCGAGGGTCACACAGTCACACTATCATTGCATAATGTAAGAGCTTGTGCTATGTACACATAGTATCTCTTTGGTAGAACTATCAGGTACCTACTTCTTGTATTCGTTATAACGTTTTACTTTGAACAGCTGCAAGTATCGCTATCAGTATTTTCTCAACTGCAAGACTAACATCATAGATAAAGTATACTTATTATTATAGTATTGTTAATCAATGCTAATATTACAAAAATATGCCTTAAGGGTGGACCCACACTATCAATGGTTACAATGAGCGTATTCCTACTATCGATCTCTCTCCGATCTCGATCCAATAACGCTCCGATACCAATGCATTTTTATAATTTTTATCGGGGTGAGAGTGGAGCGAAATATCATCGATATTTAAAAAGGTATCGATATATCTATATATTTTTTTAAATATCGTTATTCGATATATCGAATTAAATTCCCAGTGCTGTAAGCAACCATCAATGTAATTTAACTGATTTAATCTTTGTAATCGATTAATTTTCGATTTTGGACCTTTGTGACCTTAATAAGAATCGAATAACACGTAACCACCTACGATTGGAAGAATTTTTTTGTAAGTAGTTAGTAGTTATTGAATTATAGTAATATATTTGAATTCCTCTGATTTTCCTGATTTGGGCCGTTATTCCTTGATCTTCCCTCTTTCATAGGAGCACAATCTGAGTTGAATCTGATCATAAATTAATAAAATTTGCACCAATTTCAATCGATTAATCAACCATAAACCAATGACGCAGACATGGGTATCGTTGACCACTTTGGTCCAGTGTTTTACTATGCCAAAGCTGCATATTTATATTTAAGCAAAAACTTAGCTTTAGGCGAATTATTTCTAGGTAAGTCTGGCTTGCCTGGGCTAATTCCGATATATCTAGTCAGATCTATATGATCTATCGGAATATCGATATATCGGAGTATCTGTTCAGATTTTTTGCTATGTTGTGTATGGTGAAGGTATAAATCCATGTTTTCGACCACGATGGGCTTCCAAATCTTTCTCAAATATTCAAAAATACAATATATACGATTCAGTTTGACTGTAGTTGGCAAAAAACTTGCATTTATCATTAATCATTAGGCCTTCATTTTCTTCATTAATACCAAAAAATCATAACTAACCCATTTAATGCAACATGTTTAAAATGACTGGACTATTAATTATAGCCATCAGAATTTTTAGTGATCAAATGAAATGACTTTTCACCCACTACTTGGCTTTTTGAAATTATGTTTCGATTCTATTTTAGTGGGCCTAAATTTATTAATATACCTACTAGAGGTCAAAATGTTCTAAAAATGCCCACTTTTTTCCTTAAGCTTTACGTTGCGTTCTTTTTGGACAAGCTGTATAGTGAGGCATTAGGGTTTATTAAACTTAAGTAGGTATTATACTACGTAAAAATAGCCAAAGAAAGCAATAATAGCCATAATGAAATTGTAAAGAATGTATTAAGATGCTCCGGTGGAATAGGTATAGTGTACAGTTAACGTTAGTCTATTAACCCTACCCTCACCCACAATTTAATTAGTTGTAATTTAAAATTCTCGACGTAAAGAAACGTCTTGCATTATTCATTTTTATTGATAATTATAGCTGCTTGGCGTAAAGCATACTGAGATTTAAGACTTCTTTCGTGTAATTTTTTCAAATTAATCATTTACGTTCCCTTTCAGTTACAAGAGGGCACAGCGCAGTAATAAAATAAAGTATAAACTTGTTTACTTATTTTATCTCAACTTTGTAGGTACCATTTCGAGTCTTATCCATGCATATCAAATAGTGTATAAGAGAGTGCTTCTTAATATAATTAACATCTAACCTAACCTAATTAAATTATTTTATTTAGGCAATTATTTTAGACTATCCGCTGTGAGGTGGGTTTAATTATTAATTTAATCCAATTGTTTATTTGCGTTTACAATTGGAATTTCTCTTTGTTCCTTACGCTACAACACTAATACGTTACTATTATTCACAACATCACAACCCAGCTAATGATAAAGAAGATTAAGTTAAGATAAGTCAGAACATTAAAGAATTATTGGACTTATAGGAATTTATTTCAATTTAGTTGAAAAGCGGAAATTGAAAACATAGTCTGACGAAATGACAAATTTTTGGTGTTAAAAACACATTTTCTTTTAAGGCTGGAGAATTATAGGTTAGAATTCTTACGTCGTCCTGAACAGCTTTAATACTCAACAGATACAACTGAGGTTTTTGTAAGGTCTAGCCAAACAGCTTGTCTATGGCTTGACATATTTTTAAATTCAAAAAAAGTATTAGAAAGTAACAAAAAAAAATTATTTCCGAAAAGTGGCAAATTACAGTCAGTTTAATTTGATTGTTTTCTGTTGCTTATAAATACTTAGAACGATATAAAATATTTCAAGCCATAGAGGATATGATATAGAACATATCTATAACAATTGATTTAAAAGAAAATGTGTTTCCTATGCCCTGAGGACGACGTAAGATTTTCCCCATAAGCCCAATGTTAATTAAGCTTCTCAAAACTTCTAATTGATGTCGCCTCCCAGCCGTCGCTGCGATTCATAAACGTAGATAAATATTAGTACAGGTAATGATAAGTTTGACCTGGAACAAATTGCAAGAAACAGATTTTTCGCAGTAACTTGTTCAGAATTTTACGCTGATTACGACCATATAAAGTCTATGCCAAAAATATGATGGAAAATGGCAAAATTTTGGCATATAATGTCACTATTTTTCGAGGTTATGATACAAAATACGCCTCAATGACGAGTAACCAAGACAGTTTGTTAAATGATACACACATCCAAAAATTAAATGTACGAGACGCTACTGAAAATGTTAGTTGGGTTGCATAAATACTTTTATGCACCATAACCTATAATTTTCCAGCCTTAAATCAATTATTATAGATATATTCTATATCATATCTTCTATGACTTGACATATTTCATATCGTTCTAAGTATTTATATGCAACAGAAAACAATCAGTTTTGACTGACTATAATTTGCCACTTTTCGGGAATATTTTTTTTGTTACTTTCTAATACTTTTTTTGAATTTAAAAATATGTCAAGACATAGACAAGCTCTTTGGCTAGACCCTACAAAAACCTTAATTGGATCTGTTGAGTATTAAAGCTGTTCAGGACGACGTAAGAATTATAACCTATAATTCTCCTGCCTTAAAAAAATTTTTTTTCTAAACGTCGTCAATCTCGCCAATCTCACATTTTCACTTGACGAGCAGACAAATAATGTGAGATTAGTCGAGAAGTTGCATAAATATAATAGTAGGTGTTATTCGTGTGATAACGAGAGCCAGTAATGCTATTTATCGCTAAACCATTAAACATATTTAAGGTTATTCAAGTCATCGATACGTGCATTTTAAGTTTAAGGCATTGTGAGATTGACTTTCGAAGTGTGAACATTGCAACAAAGCGATCGCACATTACGACATTATACTGTGCTTGTTATCCAAGTTATTAGATAATAATTAGGTAGTTGTAATAGTAAAACTTGAGCTTAAACAGCTCTCCGCGCTGATAAGCTCTAGGTCGACTCTTTGGGCTTCTGCTTGGCCCTACTAGCTCTCGCTCGGGCCTACGGCCCTCATTGGTCGGCCCTGCGGGACTCCAGCAAATTAAACCGACTTCTTTTATTTATTAAGTCTCTATTGTTGTATTTTTGTTATATTTTTATGAAAATAATATTTGAATTTTGTTTTAAGTTATACCGTGGATATGGATCAGGCAAAAGCTTCTACAAAGAACAACATTTTCTTGTCGTCTGAAATAAAAATGCCGTCTTTTGTTTTCTTGTACAATCTATCCGAGAGCAAACTGGAATATGTATTATAGTGTATAGTGTATAGGTAGATGCGACTATTTATGTTTCAATTATTATTAATACGTAAGACTAAATATTGCCCAGCCTTATTTATAAGTAAGTAAATAGAAGAAAATGACGTAAAGCAGATTTGAAAACTACAATAAAACTACTTGAAATTTTAGAACACCGATAAGAAAACAAAAATTGCTTTCTTATTCCTTAAAGGTGCCCACACATTGCCGTTATGTTTGGCGAACAAGTTTGTTCGAACAAGAACGCCAACTGTGAGTTAGACACAGATTTCAGTCTTGTTCAACAGTGTTATCGAGACAGTTAGTGTTCTGTGGTTGAGGCATTAGGCAAAATAAAACGAAACAATGACAGATCTTCAAAATACCACAAGTTAGATGAATAAAAGTTTTCACTTCCAGCGCTTCTACTTTGAGACTCATCAATTTTTTTAAATTTCTATCTGTAGCTTGCCCTTAATGCACTTCTTTGAACTACACTATTATAGTACGTGTTGATGAGCTATGTCTTTTTTATTCAATCGTCATACTCCATGCTCACGCGATTTTATACACAAAGAAAACTTCAATATACTAGCTCATTTGGCGTAACGGCACTGTAATTCGGCGAACAAGACCGTGAGTGTGTGCCCGCATTTAGTTTTATCATTTATCATCGAGTATATGGTTATAAAATACAAAAAGACACTATTTGATATTAGCATCTTGTGCTCTAATTCCGAGTTACCAAGTATTTTAATACAATTACCGTCTTAATGGGGTCATAGTTTAAATTCATGTACCAGTTAGTAGGTAACATCGCGATCAGATGATACAATAATCAACAAATTTACTATCTTACGACAAAATGCGAATAACGTGACGGTAATTTCATAATATCAATTAAGAATAATTAAGGAATGACCTTGATTTAATAGTTATACGCTGTGTAGGTGAGTCGCTTTTCTTTAATTAATGAATCATAGTGCAAAATAAAAAAATTAGGTTTGTTTGTCTTAATACGTAATCTACTAGTAGTTGATACGTTAATACTTTTTTATGATAATTTTTGCAAAAGTACGATTAACTTTCTTCTTGTTTAATTTACTATTATTTATCAGATAATCCATAGTCCAGTCAATTACGGATTTCACCTTCAAAAAATTCAATAGTTTTGAAAGTTCACATACTTATTTGTAGACGTCTAGCGATGAATAGGTATACCAAAAAAGTCCAAATGAATATGAGATGAGTTTTCGTGGCAATGACCGAGGACATGTCACTTTTTTACATTTTTCGTAAATATCTCGAAAACTATAGGTTGGAGCCGAAACCTAGTTATATACAAAATTGAAGCTGGCAAAATTTACTACAAAATTGAATATATACGTGTTTTTCATAGTCCTAAATATTAACGAGTTACAGGGCGTCGAAAATTGATGTCCTTTGTTCCAAAACCACCCATGCAACTGCCTGCTTTAAAATGACGTTAGATTTAAAATCTTGAAGTCGTGGTATGATATGACAATAGAAAATCAAATGAAAATGACTTAAGAATTGTAAAAGTAGCTGTAGAAATAGTGACAGGATATCCAGAACAATTTCTACGATACCTCCACCTACCCTCCAGGGAATAACATCTTTAAAGAAGCCGCTGCTTGGGTGTCCATAACACTTTGCTTATGAGGAAAGCTAGCAAACGTTAAAAACAAAAAAAAGAAGTGCATTGCAATTGCCCACAGTATAATTTCAGCAATGCGACCCATGTCGTTCATATTTTCCATCAAATGAATAGGTTTTGAAAAAAACAATTTTCAACGCTCTAGAAGTAGATATAAACCTTGAGAATACAAAAAAATGCATATATTCAATGTTTTAGCAAATGTTATCAGCTTTAATTTTGTATAGAATCACGTCTAAGCTCCAACCCATAGTTTTCAAGATATGTTTTCGGCCACTGCCACGAAAGCTCACGTCTCTTTATTGAAACTTTTAGAATTCTCATCATTAGATCGCTAGACTACAAATGGCCATTGGTTTTTTGGAAAGTGAAGCCCAATTTTGGTTTTTCTTGTGTGACTGTGTTGAAAAGATATAAGAGCCCGTTCAGACACGGCAAAAGACGCGCGATTTAAACCTCTGAAATATACTGTGTTCGGGCAACCGGCGGTTTACGTGCGGATACGCAAGAGAGAGGCTCGCTTATTGGGGTTATTTTTGAAGAAAAAAGAAAAGGCAGTATTGGGTGCACTCACAATACTACGTCATCGGCTTTCGCATGGCCTTCAGTTATTTTCCGATGTCTATAAGATCATTATTTGACGTATTACTTGAATTGATCAGGAAAGAAATTTCGGATATCTTTCGGCTACGTTAGAAAGAGAAAGAGGTCATATATAGGTAACCGCGCGGATCTGTTTTCTTCTGGTTGAGTTGCGTATTGACGATCCATGCGAACGTGTCGTCTGAACAAGTCCGTATAGCTAATACGCTAATGTAGTAATGTAAATAAGAAACCGCGCGGTTTCTGCCGTGTCTGATCGGGCTCTAAGTGTCATTTCTATGACGCTACTTTTGAGCGGCGTATAAGTACTGTTCTTGCAACTCAACTTACTATGGATTGTGTTGAGTGAGCGCAAAGTAATTTCAAAGCCACGCAAAAAGGTTAAAACTGCGATAAAACTATAAAGATGTTGTAACGGAAAAATTATAAATAAAAGTTAGGTTAGGTTTAGTTAATATAACAATAACATTCTAAATGCGAGGACAGAGTATCCACTTATATGCCGAAGGCAGATTGGCAATTTTTCAATGGTAACAGCAACCAGTAACCTGAAAACAGGCGCTTAATTTGAGTTACATTTTCTTTTTTTTAACATTCCTATTAGCGCAAGTGACTTTATGTGACTCGTATGGATTAAATTCGCCTCGCTTCGCTCGGCGTTTCAACTTCACTATTACCTCACATAGAGTTTAATACAATAAACAACTAATAATTGTGATTATTTCCCTCATAATAATTCTGACCAATAAAAGACATCAAAATTGTACCACGTGACTAGTTTAGATAAACGGGTAACAGGTCTAGACCAAATATAACAGTGAATAAACAGCCTCCACCTTTTGACGTTTACAAATGTCATTTCCGAATTTTAAAAAATAAGGTGTGGCATTATGCACTCTGATGTAGGGTACAAATTATTGGTAGGTACACGTCTCAAAAAATTTAGTTTCATATTTTTTTCACAAAATTTTCTATAAAATTTTCTATATAATATAAATCCTGAGGTATGACTTCATTGTTACTTTAACTTTAGTACCAAATTTAGAATCGTATAAGCCGGCTATGTTAGTAAAAACTTTCAACCACGACTGTTTTGAAAAAGTATCTGTCGTTTCTGTAGTTACCACGTCATTAACAATATAATATCAAAATTGTAGTTTTTTCAATTGTTCTCATTTTAAAAATAATTTTTAATTTAGAATTGAAAATTTATTTTTTTGTTAATGGTAAGAAAAATATGAAACCATAGTATATTCTATTTGAGAGATAATCGTAACATATACCCCTCGACCTACGAATTTTACCACCCAAACTGCCGGTAGCTTGGTTTTTTCAAATTTTTGCTGTTGAGCAAATGTTCTCGACTTAATAATTTACCAAAAACCCCTCGACCTACGGTCTCGGGCTCTTAATATATAAATTATTAAGTCTCAAACATTTTCTAAGCAAAAATTTACAAAAACAAGCTACCAGCAGTTTAGTCGGTAAAATTTGTAGGTCTCGGGATATAACCTATGACTATATCGGTAATTAAAACATAAACGACTTTTCATAGCCCGCGAGCGTCTTTATAACCCTACGGTCCTAAAATGAAGTGTCAATCAATGACAGGTCCTTTTGTATTTATTATTTACGTAACTTCTAACGCTCAAGCATGTTTTTGATTGTTTATACACTTGAGACTTGGGGTTGGGGGTTGAGGTCTTGTCTCGAATTTTTCTATCTAGAAATCTCCCGAGTCTTCTTTTCAAAAGTCATGGAGTTTACTGGTGTACTCCTCATGTACGACTGATTGAAAGAGTTTGCAGTTACTTATTTGTGAAAATTTTTTTTTCAAAGGTTGCGTGCTAATATGCTACTTACATACAAATACAACGTCGATATTATCTGCTGGTTTCTATAAAATTAATAAGAAAATGCCATTTTCACACATTTCATGTGGGATGGAGTACGGATTAAGCGGTCTATAATATAACCGACTAGCTTATAGCTTGTCCAAATAGTATTAGTAATTTGCCTAATAACTGAACGTTGGCTAGTTGGCACAATATTTAAACCTTACCTGGATATTATTGCTCTCTCAATATTGTATTTAGTAGTTCAGTTCATTAATTAATTACGCGAAATAAGAGTTATAAATCTTAATTTTCTAGAAGCTGCAGAAAGCCAACTTACTAACTAATTGAGAACGTAAACTATATCCATTTTTAGCGGTTCTTAAGACTTGTATTAATTGCTTCTTTCCAGCCTTAGCCTTAGGGCAACGTATGTGAATATTTAATGATAGAAGTCAAAAGCCAAACTCTTAATTAAAACGAATAAAAGCTTACAACAAAAATTTTCTTTTAAATCACCCCATTATACTTTCATGAATATTTTACACCAAAGCTGGAACTTCGTTAAAAAAGCTAACAAAAACAAAATTTTTACTAATTTTGACTTTATTTTATTTCAAAGTTAATTTTTCTAATTACGTTTGACTTCGTTATACGACGTCGATTGTAAAATTTACCTAAAAACTCCAACTTGTTAAGTTTTAATTTCAAACAAACAACTCGTAACTCGAACTACATGCATCTGATTAAAGACGTTAGCAAGTCACAGTGTAAGTAAATTACAGCCAACCCTGCTTGCACCAAAGTAACAGTTAATAAAGAAAAAAGTCGCGTTTTAACAGTTGGCAACCATAATCTAAGCCTATGCGGTAGGTATGAAGACTATATATTAATTTAATCGGCTATTAACGACCGTAGTTTCATTACAATAACCGACCCTCAATAATCAATATTGCACAAAATAAGTAGGTAATTTCAAATAATTTTAATCAACATTTACATAAAGAAAATAAACAGTCAAATCACGAGTCATTTATTTTATGGAAATTTTGATAATGATGATGAGATGATAAGCATTTTCACTCGAGAAAACAGAACTTAACCGAAGCGCAATGGCAAAAATTAATTTTCTAAAAAAATTGAATTAGATCCCTACAAATCGACTTTTGATTGTGCAAAATTGCAATTAATTAACGCGTCGGATTACAAATTGAAAATCGATAAAAAATACTTAGTAGACAATTTTATTAATCGCCTGTTGCGTCAATTCGCTCCTTGGATTGGCTTAACTTGCAGACCATCAATTTGAATTCGACGAATAAAAAAGGATTAATATAAATGTTTTTACAAGTTGAAAAAAATATAAAAGTAGCAGTTGTGATTGGGGATGAAATTGTCAACCGAAGTATTCGACAATAAAAGAGAATTGAACAATAAATTTAATATCGACAATTTATTTCAAAAAAATACTTCTTTAAAAGATTTTGTTGATATTTCTATCATTTGAGAATTAAAGATTTACAATTCTTGTGGCATTTAATTCAATTACGAATTTAAAAAAATTACTTAGCTAAGAATGGCAAACTCGAAAATAGCGGACTCAAAATGGTCGGCATTCGAGCATATTGCTCGATGATGCTTTTCGGGTAGACTATCGAGAGAATTTTAGGTCCTTTATCTCCATAAATGTGTATTTAACATTTTTAAGCTCTCCTAATAATTATCAAAAGTCAAATAATACATTATAAGCGAATAAAATAAATATTTGCTCGTTAATAATAATGTCAATCAATATACGAGTAAACAAACGTTAAACTCCGCAACTCCATTACTTACAAATTGAAACGTGTGTTCTTAC
The DNA here is from genome assembly GCA_950108345.1 of Malthinus flaveolus. Taxonomy (NCBI): domain Eukaryota; kingdom Metazoa; phylum Arthropoda; class Insecta; order Coleoptera; family Cantharidae; genus Malthinus; species Malthinus flaveolus. Next base: position 6,729,074 of record OX467289.1, on the reverse strand, counting down.
CGTTCTTGAAGCTGAAACGAAATTGCGAAATGAAATTAATGAATAAAAATCACAACGGTAGGCCAATTGATATATTTTGTATTGACAGAATAATTTGAATGTTGTACCCTTTTTGACAGAGAAATATATATTTTTTAAATAACTATCTTTAAACCTAATCAGCGTCAAACTTTTGCTTAATTAGGTCGTCACATTACATCTATACATAGTACATACATTTACAATCACAATTATATAGAAATTAGTTTATATATTTACTCGAACATGCATTCTTATTAGGGATGTGGCTGGATAGACCCCTAATGAGAGAGCAGCCGACTTTTTTAGAGCTTTCTGATTACACGAAAAAGTTTTTTTTTAATTTTTATCGAAGTGTCTAATTTGAGTGTCGTTTCTAATCAGAAATCTCTAATGTACACGAATGATTATAATCTGTACACAGAATACTTTTTTTGTAGTTGTTTTCAAATTCGATGAAATTTTCGTTCGATTTTCAACTTATAAAAAACTTAAAAATCATTATCGATCTTATACATTTATAATTTATGCAAAAATTTTTCAAAAAACCATATTTAAGTATATGATGTTCGCAAAATTTATTTTAAACAAGTAAAATTTTTGTAATCATAATCGTAGAGCCGTTTTCAGCGCCAAGGTCGTCATTTTTAATTTTTTTAAAAAGTTTGCGCTTCACCAATACTAACAAAATTTAATTTTTTTTTGAAATTTATAAGTAAATCGAATTAATAAAGCGCAAACTATTTAAAATCGATTTTGGTATCTTATGGTATCAAATTTAACCCCATTTTTGGAAAAGTCCCATTCTTTGACATCTACAATTTGCGCCCCACAAATTGCACCGGCAGGCACTGTTGTAACAACAATCGTTCGGTCGGTGGTCACAATTTCCGCCTCTCTTTATACAAGCTCGTCTGAAAACATAAATTAAGGAAGAACGTCTGCGAGAATATTAGAAATGTCGTGGATTAAGTAAATACATCGAGTAACTACTCTAACAACGAAACATGCACTAACTAAACACTTAAATTAGCAACTTCATATACAGGGCGGCGTAGAATAGTAGAGTGCACGAGATATTAATTTGTGATTTCTGTTTTTACTTCGAGATAGAAAGCTGGAACTTTTTTCAAATCATTTCTTATCTTCTGGGGTACCATAATCCGATGGTCGTCAAAATGTCTTCCTGTACTGGGTGGCTCAAACATCCAAGAAACCGTGAAATTCTTTACCTTTTTTCAGGTTTTGCCAATTTTGACCCAGAAGGACTCATTTGTCGGCAAAAACAGTTTTATACTATTTAAAAGAGGACTATATTTTCTACAATTTGAGACCATTATGGTCTCTGTTGACCTAATGGTATCAGAGATACAAGTGTAGATATGTTTGCAAAAATGTACACGATTTATTTGAGAATTTGAGCTTTCACGATTAGTGTGAGTGGTTTCTGGGCTAATGGGTCGTGATCGAGAGGTTGTTTGAGAGATTCTTGACATTTCATTGGCTGGCTTAGTTTTGGATTTTTGACAAACACCGTTTTGTCAAATGGGATGGTTACGACTTTTGGTATGCTGTATATGATGAAGGTCTAATAAGAAATCCAAGTTTTTGTCTTCGGTGAACCTCCGGATTTGCAAGCTTTTGTACACTTGTATCTCGGACACGATTAGGTCTACAGAGACTATTCTAGTCTCAAATTGTAGAAAATTTAGTCTACTGTTAAAAAGTATTAAACTGTTTATGTCGAACATCTAGTCCTTATGGGTCAAAATTGACAATAACTGAAAAAAGGTAAAGTATCTTGGATTTATGAGCCAAGAAAGTACCACTTTTTAACAACCGTCGAATTTTGGTATCCTAGATGATAAGGAATGATTTGAAAAAGGTTACCGCTTTTAATCTCGAAATGAAAACAGAAACCATTCGAGACTACTTTGATGCGGCTTTGGACTACACTATTTTTTATTTTTTAACTAGAAAGTTGAAATCTGATCATTTTAACAAAACACTAACTATTTTAGAAACTATTCTACATTGTGAACAGCTCTAAAAAGTTTAAAAAAGGCCTTTTACTTCCACGCGAGACGCCCTGTATATAAGAAGTCAGTTAAAATCCAATTACATTCACGTAGTAATTTAACATTTGATTATATCTTGCACTAGTGCATAGTACACTTGATGGCAATTTTCCCGTCACTTTGAAACCCAAACTATTTTTCTACGTTAATCTAAAGTATCAATTTACTCGTTACTGTTACCAACACAAACTTCTCTAAAAATAATTAGATTAAACCTAAAACTTACTTCTGTTCTGGTTGAAGAATGTTCTCTAAGACGTTTGCCGAATATTCTTCATCTAAAGGTGAATCGTCGTCTGAAAATTAATTTTATTTCAATTAATTTGTTTTCGATAACTTTGACTTTAATTCGATAATTGTTTTTACCCAAAATTCTAATTTAAAGCGTATTTTCTCAATGTTTTAAAATTAATTAAACGCGAACAAAACGCTTATAGGAAAGCTATTATGTAAAGGGTTTTTCAATAGAGACGATATGAATTTAAAATGATATGTAAACCATGTTTAACAAAGTAAAAATGTCAATGTGCGTTTCCAAAGCGTTTGGTAATTATTCCACATTTATTGCCACAATTGTTAATTTTAAAAATTGGTAAAAAACTGGAGTGGAGAACATCAAATTAAATTTAAAGACCTCAAGAACTGATAAGATACGTACACTATTGAAAACATATTTATCGCTTTCCCCAAAATTTTATTTGCTTTTCTAATAATTAAACTTTTAGTTATTAATATTTAGATCCGGATTATCCGACATTCCAATTAATCGTGTAGAACGAACTGCGTGTTTTCAAGATTTATTTATTTTTGCTAATACGCTAATACATAAAGTGAGTTCGTCCTGTAAATAAAATAAAATTTCCAATTTATCTTCTCGAAAGCCTATAAATAAACGTCAAAAATGACGACGTTTGAGGACGTTTTAAATCGCTCAAGAAGACACAAAAAGCTTATTACGTAAAATCATAAAAGTAATTCCCGATTTAACGTCTAATAAAGGTACTTGTGGCTTGAAGTAAGCTCATTAACCAACATGAAAAGATATTTGTCCTCCAATAGAAAATCATTATAAATTTGCACAAAATCACGAGACATTTGCAAACACATTTTCCCATAATTTCCCATCAGCGACAATTTGCTCAACCTACATTCGCTTCGGGACATGAGATATACAAGTGGTATATAAATTTTCCATCACAACTTTTGCATCAGTTTCTAATTTAGTTTTTCATATTTGTTATTTCGAATGCGTCTAAAGCGAGTCCTAGATAAATAAAAATTGCCATAGAAGAAATGTTTGAAAAGCTACTTTTTTAAAAACCGACAAGTATTAAGTGGAAAAACGAAGAAGGAAAATGTGAAATTGGATGCAGTTTGTGTGTATTAATATCACTGTTTGTTTTTGTGGAAAAGCTTTGTGCTAGTATTACCCAGAGATAAAGTGCATGATAAATGGAATATTTAAGTACACGTACTTAGAAATTAGGACAAGAAAAGACGCGTGTCAAGAAATGTTTTGAAATATTGTTAAGCGTTATTAAAGTTGCCTAACCTAATTAATATTATTTCTTGCTAACTCTTACAACAGTATGCAACCAAACACTCTCGACACTAAGATAATCACAAAAATAAACTATTATTGTTCAACAATACCAAATAAAAAGTCTTAAGAGTAGAGTACCCACGTATAAAAGAAAATCGAGTTATTCATAATTAATATCAGAATTGCACTTCAGAAAATTAATATTTACAACGTACTCTGTTTAGGTTAAAAAGAAAAATAACAACCAACTCTCGAGTAATACTCGATAACAGAAAATTTCCAGAAAAGTTTCATTGGAAATTTGTTTTTATTTTGTTCATTAATTAAGGCAACTACTTAATTTTTCTTTGTAACCTCGAGCGTGTTCTAAATATTCATTACACCAAAATTCGTACAATTCGGAACAGTAGTTGTTGAGAAACTTAAAAAAAATTACCCCAATAATAATTCTTTTTCAAAATATTAATTTATTGCTGATCACATGTAACGACCCCAAATTTTAGTTACTTAGTTGAATAAGGAAACGTAGTAATAAAACACCGGCGCCAGTAAGACGGAATAAGAGAGTTCTCGAAATAATATATTTTAAATAAACAAGCCAAAGGTCCTGCGATTAATAATAAAAAACGATCTCTAAGCGGTAAATGTCAGCATATCCGTTAGAGTTTCGGAGAAACGATAATTACCAAAAGTGCAGACGCACATGAAATTAAGATCTCCGAGGAAACAAACTCATAAATTATCCGTAGCGCCGCTAAGTCGCAAACAGGACGGGCGTTGATTGGGCAAAGGCCGATTGCGCGCGCCGAGGGGAGGAAAATTAAGTAATCTCGGTCGCGTTAAGTAAGAAAATAGTTAAGTCTTCGTACGCCTCCCAAAGGGAGAAGAAGTCTTCGTGAGACTCCCAAAGGGAGAAGTTAAGTTTCCATAAGCCTCTCAAAGAGTAAAGAAAAGTTAAGTAATCCCAGACCATTCAACGGAAGTTGGTCGCAAAAAAGATTAAAGAAGTAAAGTTTAAACGAGTAGTGCGGAAAGATTTTCCAAGAGTAGATTAGTGATTCAAGGGATTCTCAAAAAGGAGAATCTAAATTAAGTACGGTGTAAGAGAGACCAGTAAAAGTAAAGTCCTGGAAAAAGGTCTCAAGTAAAAGTCAAGAATAAGTAAAGTGAGTAAGTCGTTTTCGGGCAAAGCACGAACCGGTCGAAATTATAATAAATTCGGACGCATCGAATTAAAACAAAGTTAAAGTGCTGGCTCGGGAAGCCACAATTAGTAGTTGGATTGTTCGCGGGTGTGCTTGATAGAAGTGTCAACCCAAAATAAAGACACTTAGCGTTAACGGTCCAGTTGAGACAGTACAGTTATTAGTATCACTGATTTTGAACACGCGAAATATCCGATATAGATAAAAAACAGTCGGTCGGTGAAGACGCGCCTTCAGGCAACCAATTAAATAAGACCATATAGTAATCGAAACGGGATAAAAGTAACTCGTATTAATCATCTCGCATTGGTCAAAGAAAGAGTGTGAACCCCTCAGTTCAACGGAGTACAAGCTGTCGTTTTCGGGAGGTCAAACTGCTGCGTGGATGGTCAACGGAGAAGGTGTAGAGCTCTAGGAGTGTAGACCATCAGGAGGAGGTTGTTACTTAGAGTAGATACGGCCGTAAGGGCGCCGTAGGAAGGATAGTTAAGAGTAAGATCTGTTAAGTTTTTGTACTGATAATTTCCAGAAACCCGCCAGTATTTACCTGAGTTGGGAATCTGGGAATTGCTCATTTTTGTGTTTTTGCGGGAGACGAGAATCCGTTGCTAGACTAAGAAGGTCGTAGATTAAATGTGCAACGGATTCGCGGCTTCCCGTAACGGATTTTTTTGTATGTTCGTGTATTTAATGTATTTTGGTATTTCGTGTCTTATTGGCGGTTTTTGATTTATTTATTGTATGTATGTGTTGTGGACGAGTTAGTCCATGTTATTTGATCATTATATCCGACTTATAATTTGAACTGTGTTTTTTCTGCTTCTTCAACGGCCAGAGAGAGAGAGTTGACGGCGATACCGACGTGAGCTAGTTTGTGTATTCAACTACAAAATACACTGGCGCCCTAAACATTTTCAAAGTGTAATAATCAATTTTATTTAGTAGTCAAATACATATTTTATCAACAAATAAGGCGTTACGTTACAGTTGACGTACAACGTAAGAGTTTTTATTACGCCAAAAAGGCGTCGACCATTACACACATTATTTCCAATGCAATACTCGTAGATATATTCCAGATTCCAGATGAATAAATTTTAGCACAGAGGTCTCTTGTACTATTCTATCAAAACTTAAAGTTATGGTAATCTTTCTTAGCTTTGAAACTTGACAATTAGCCCAAGTTTAAAAATTAGAAAAAAAAATTTTGATGCAAAGTACTGGTATTCACTCTAGTGCAACTTTCCCTTAAACTCAAAATTTTAAAGTTTGAAAGCTATAGTTTGTACAGACCAATATAAAACATTAATTTCACCTTGTTAAAATGATTAGAAAAGTCGCTTGTTTTCAAAAATGTTTAATTAAAAAAATTGTTATTTAATAACCAATTTGTGCCAACTTCCTCTACTAATCAATAAGCCCTTCGTGTGCCTCCTGTAGGCCCAATATTTACACAAAATGAAAAGGAACGAAAAATTACCAATTTCCATTCCAAATTAATTACTTCAGTTTAATTCGAGGCGTGTGTTCAAACATTAGTGAGAAAATCGCAAATCACGCTTTTAATTGAAATATCAAACTTACGAAAATTTCCCAACTGTACGTACTGAGTATTTGATTTAAACCAAACTCGTTAATTGGAAATGCAGCTTTAACGCAAAAGCGTTTTAATTAATTTAAATGAGGTAGTTTTTCGTTTTTCTTTAAATTAGCCGATGATAAAAGACCGAAAAAAAATTTAATTCGAAGACGCGAAGATGGCAAAAAAGGGGCAATTATAACACAAAACGGTAACTGGCGAATTTATGCAACGTCGCTTCTAATATGTAACTAATTAGAGAGCAGCTTTAGACGTTTCTTTACGCAAAAAGTAAAGTTTCTATGAAAAAATTCAATAAAAGTCGAGTTTATCGCTGATAAATGGTGCGACAAATAACAAGAGTAGTGTAAGTAATTGTTTAATGTAAAAAACATTATCTATTGATTGTGTCTCCTATAATAACTTTATAGAAAAATAATGAGACAAATTGGTTGTGAGACGCTTGTAAACAATTGTTGGTGCATTATTAATGTATTACACTTCAGCTCATTTTATGTTCACACCGAAGGTATGATGATATACTTGAAGCTTGTGAAAATACGGGTAAGTACATACTCGAGCTCTGTTATTTTTAAAAGACTTAAAGGAAAACTTCAAAACAATTTCAGGTTTTCACAATAGGATTTGCATTAGATGTATGCTCCGCTCTACAAGACAATGCTATTTTCGGTACAAAGCAGAAAATTCGGTTTTTAATCTCTTTTCCAGCTTTTTCTATTTGTCTTTTGTGTTCTTTGTAGCGTTCCTTTTGGTCTCTTTGTTTGAGCGCAGAACTAAGAATTTACGGATCATCTTATTTCAGTTTACTAAAATAGGCTTCATTTATATTACTTAAGCTTAGGTAAATAGAGGGCTTAACGCTGGCTTCTGGATCTTAAGCACTACTTAATACAAATGAAATGATACCACTTAGAGCAACTCCAGTTGCTCAATATTAATTTATCTGTCTTAACTGACATGCAGCAAATGAAAATTATTATTTTCTGCCAAAGCTATTTATAATACATAGCGAAATTGAACCAAAAGCCAACCTTCACAAGATTGATCTATAACAAATTGTAGAATTGAAAGGAAAAAACCACCTGTAAGGGAACTCAAATACGTCTTGGTTTTAGAGGTTGATATGTATTTGCATTTTGAAATTTTCAGTCTGAATGAAGTGTGAGATCACTTAGAATGATTGCTATAATGAGGAAATTGTATACAGGCCTAAAAACTAATACGACACACCTACAGGTCAAGCTGTAAAAAGAAATAATAACACACAAGTCTCCTCAGAGTAAGAAGAGGCACTAACAGCCTCTGAAAAACACAAAAAATTCTTCAAAAGCTCACTAGAGAAAGAATGGGGCTCTTCACTGTACAAAGAGACTCTGAGAAACACAAGACAGTCTTCAGAAGCTTTTCAAGAGAATGAACGGGTCCCTTCCGAATAAGAAGAGGCATTAACAACCTTTGAAAAATACAAAAAAGTCTTTAAATGCTTCACCAAATAATTAATAAAACCCTTTTCAGTAAGAAGAGACACTAACAGCTTCTGAAAAGCACAAGAAAGTCTTTAGAAGCTTCTTAAGACAATGAATGGGGCTTTTCAGCGTAACAAGAGCCACTAACAGCCTCTGAAAAGTCCAAGAAATTCATCAGAAGCTTTACAAGAGAATTAATGGAGCCTTTCAGAGTAAGAAGAAGCACTAACAGCCTCTGAAAACACAAAAAAGTCGTCAGAAGCTTCTCAAGACAATGAATGGGTCTTTTCAGCGTAACAAGAGGAACTAACAGCCTCTGAAAAGTCCAAGAAAGTCATCAGAAGCTTTACAAGAGAATTAATAAAGCCCTTCAGAGTAAGAAGAAGCACTAACAGCCTCTGAAAACACAAAAAAGTCTTCATAAGCTTTTCAAGAGAGTGAATGGCCTCTTCATAGTAAGAGGAAGCACTAGTAGCCTCTGAAAACACAAGACAGTTTTTAGACATAGTCTTAAGACAATGCATGGGGCTTTTCAGCGTAACAAGAGACACTAACAGCCTCTGAAAAGCCCAAGAAAGTCATCCGAAGTTTTATAAGAGAATTAAAGGAGCCCTTCAGAGTAAGAAGAAGCACTAACAGCCTCTGAAAACACAAAAAAATCTTCAGAAGCTTTCCAAGAGAGTGAATGGGCCTCTTCATAGTAAGAGGAAGCACTAGCAGCCTTTGAGAGGCTTCTTAAAACAATGAATAAGACTTTTCAGCGTAACAAGAGACCCTAACGGCCTCTGAAAAGCCCAAGAAAGTCATCCAAAGTTTTACAAGAGAATTAATGGAGCCCTTCAGAGTAACAAGAAGCACTAACAGTCTCTTAAAACACAAAAGAGTTTTCAGAAGCTTCTCAAGAGAGTGAATGGGGCTTTTCAGCGTTACAAGAAGCACTAACAGCCTCTGAAAAGCCTAAGAAAGTCATCCAAAGTTTTACAAGAGAATTAACGAAGCCCTTCAGAGTAAGAAGAAGCACTAACAGCCTCTAAAAACACAAAAGAGTCTTTAGAAGATTTTCAAGAGAGTGAATAGGCTTCTTCATAGTAAGAGGAAGCACTAGCAGCCTCTGAAAACGCAAGTCGTCAAAAGCTTCAAAAAGGTAAAAATTGGGCTTTGTAAACAGAAAAGTGCTGGAAGAGCTCTATTAAGTATATTTCAAAAATTTTCTTTGCTTCCCTTAACTACAAGTAGCATTTAACCCTAATTATCAACACGTTCAGATTTCGACGAGAATTTAAATTTTTTCGTAATATGGCGATAATTTTTTTAAAAAGTGTGAAAACAAAAGCCTATTAATCTCATTTTCGTTCAATTAAATTTCAATAATAACTCACCAGTTTAAAAAAATTAACATTTTTAACGAAAATTTATTTGCTTCTGGTTTAATTTTTCGTGGCATTAAATTAAGCCGAAAATTTATTAAAATTGCCGATAAGTCTCATTCACGCAATACGATCATTCATCACTACGATGAGTCCTAAGCTGATTTCATACTTTGGGGGATTTTCAAATAATAATCTTCAGTATATATTTTTCTTACTTATGTGGAAAGGGAAAAATAGAAAAATTATATTATTTCCAAATTTTAATTCGAGCAAACGCTCCTAAAATACCTACTCCAACCATTGTTCCAACTTCAATATTCCGTAAGTTCTCCCCAGAATTATAAATTACAGGAATTTCGTTTAATTTATTGTTTACAGCTTGTTTTATAAATTAATAGCTATGTTTAACGTGTACTATGAGAAGGACTACGAACGCGTAAAATACTTTTGATTATTTATTTCTACAGCTTTGTGTTTGTCTTCTGCGTCCGATGTGGACTACGTTATAAATTACGAAGCCTTAACTATTATTATTCCTTTTACACTTAGATATACTACACTTACAAATGATAATTATGTTTAATGCCCATTTTATCCAAAGAATCTTAAACGGGTTTGCTCGAAAATCCCCTAAAGATATATATTTTCAAGAAATAACTCGATCGCGTTATCGAAACGCAAAATCTGAAGCTTCGTCTGTCTAAACTAATTCTTCTAAAAGATGTAGAAAGTCCTAACAAATCCAATTTTGACATTTTTTCTAGAGAAAATACTAAATTTCCGTTAGGAAAAATAAAATTACGATCAAGTGTTGCTTATAGGTAATTACAAAAGTTTTTATTTTCCCAAGTTGGTATTTCTGTGAAAAATCATCATTATTTATTAAGCAAAAGAGAAATTCCGATTTTTAAGTAGATAGTTGCCCTTTTTTTAGCGAATCTTTCAGCAGACGCTCTCTAATATGATAAAGCTTTACTTTAGACACAGGTCCAACTTTATCTGATAAATGCTTTAGTGTGTGGAAAACTCGTTGTTTTTATTTTATTTTTTCGTTTTTTCTCTTAAAAACGTGGAATGTGTACTTAAAGAACTAAAAACTTCCAAATGTAGCCATACATCTTCTAAAGCAATTACGATGTTTGAAATCCTTTGCAACTGACTCGAAAAAGAAAATCTCAGGGTTCAAAACTATCTTTTCCACTTCTAAAAAGAGTCCTTATTGTCTTAAAGTCACGATTTGTCTACTCAAAGAACTGAAAGTGTAATGAAGCGTTTTATAACTTATTTACTTATAACCTTTCGTAGAGCTATTACTGGTTTTGAAGCATTTTAAAGCATCCTGAGAAAAAAGGCTTAATGTCAGATTGATCTTTCTCGGGTCTCAAATTAGTTTTTTGTTCGTTTGTTCCTTTATGAATTCGATCACCATTTCCTTATCGAATGAAATTTACGCGTCTTGAGAGTTGTGCTGTCTATTACAATTCCTTTTCAGAAAAAAAGAGTCAGTATTTCACGTGACTTTTCCCGTCAAATTTTATCGTCAGATCGGTATGAAAAAATAACAAGAAAAAGAAAATATGAAATGGTATGTCAGGAAAGTTGAGCGGACAAAATGAGAGAAAATCGACTTTCAAATCATAAGGCCTTTTACTTAACCCTGGAGTATTGTATAAAATATAACAGCATGAAAATTTCATCGGAAACAAATGTATAAAAAATGAAGGAAATAACATCTCACATTTCTTACAAGAAACGGTTTTTAAACTAAGTAGTACGTGGGTTGGTATTCTAACGGTTTTTATTAAGTTGCGATTATGCGGATCCAATTTTTAAAAATTACTATAATATTACATACCACTATCAAAGCTAAGCAAAGCATTAAGAAAATTAGGGGGGAAATGTTAGGGTAAAGTATTGGTGTTTATTTGAGTGTGAGTTCTCCTAAAACTCAATATTTATAGGTTACTGTCTTATCTTTGTCTCGATACAATTATTACTCAAATACAGGGTGTCTCGGAAAATCACCGAGAAAGCTCTACAGTGAGTTCCCAGGACTAAAACTTGGAGGTCCTATGCCTTGTTAGAGGTGCCTTTTAGGGTATAATTTCAAAAAAGGCAAATGTCTTAATTTGGTTCTGGGTAATTTGTAGAGCGCTGTCGGTGATTTTCCGGGACACTCTGTATAATAAATTTAGTGCCCAGTAATTCTCAAAACACGAAGCTCGATAGATTTCCAATGACCAGCTTTGGTGGTTGACACTTAATATGTAAAGTAAAGAGCAGGCTCATCAATTCATCATGGTCATCGGAGGGCTTAGGTTTCCTTTCTTTAAAGAAACTCTTTCGCTACTGAAAATAAATAATGAATTTAATGTTTAACAAAAGTTAAACCTTTAATAAACTGAACTTGCGAAAAGTGTTTCAAAGAAAATTTGAAAATATTTAAATATATTTGTGCTGAAAGTCCGTGTTTTGTTTAACAATATTAATTTTATAAAGGAATTCTAAATAAGGTCCCAGTTTCACTAATTTTTAGGCAGTTACACACTTTTAATATCTCCTAACGAGTTTACCTTTTGTAGAAATAAATTTGTTAAGAAAATGAGTTTTAAATAAACAAAATTAATGAAAGTATGGAGGAGTAGAGGAAATTAAAATACGCCTTATTCGCATCAGTGAAAATAAACGTTTTATGGGTAAAGGCAAAATTGTATAATGACATCAACACTGATGAACTTTCGAAAAGACGGTTGTTTTAAATGTTTTTTGTGAGAATTATTTTTATATAGAAAAATATCGTATACCTACTCGGAGAGAGAGACTTTGTTATATCCTCTACAAGTAAGTAGTTCTGCAGAATTAAATTGACGCTGGAAGGACAGAAATATAGCTAAATCCAACGCAATACGGATTTGTAATGTCAGCCTGACTTGGTAGAAATAAAAATGACAAAATCGCAAACATAAAATGGATACCATTTGTTGTTGAAAACAATGCATTTTTCTAAGCCCCAACCACATTTTTAACAAAATTAAATATTTAAACAAGCCCGCGTAACGGGTTTTTGGAGGTTTTTAGAGGTTTAGAGCTTTCGATTGAGACAGCTTTGATATTAGTTATCATTAGTCGAAGTGAAGTGGTTATTTTCATAAAGTAATGTTTGTCATTTCATATTTGATCATGAAAAGATTGACATCAGAGCAACGATTGTAAATCGTGCAAATTTATTTTGAAAATCGTGGTCCAATTATTCTCGTAACGTACAGATCATTTTACGATCAACGTAATCGTTCTTTCGAACTAATAATTCGGCAAACTTCGCACTTCGTTTACGCTACTTGATGTTAGCTTACCCTGTGGCACAAAAAAGAGTGCGACCGAAGAAAATATACTATAACCGCTCTTAAGAAAAGTGTCGAAGAAGATCCAAACACCTCGATTCGGCACCGTGCGCAGCAATTACACCTCTGTCCGATCACTTTTTTAGAAAACTTTTAAGTAAAAAACTTGGCTTAAGGTCTTATCCAGCTCGTATAAGAATTGAAGCCGCGAGACCATCGTTTTCGGCGTCTATTTGGTAAATGAGCTAAAAATCAAGTTGTTCCATTGTTTCGTGGCAAAATTTTGTTCAGTGATGGGACCCATTTTTGGCTCAATAGCTGTGTCAATAAACGAAATTGTTGGATTGAAGAGAATCTACAAGTGAATTCTCAAAAGCCATTTCAATCAACATTGTTTGTTCTATTTGCAAAATAAGACGACTAATGATTGAAAAATGGTCGAAAATTGGACCTCCAAGACACACCATATTAGAGCCAGTAGCAGTGGGGATCATATGCACAAAATTCTGGGAAACTGCGTCGCAACGTTGTGAGTCAGTCTTTATAATGAACTCTAAACAAGAAACTGATGAGAATGAGTGCTTTTGGTCCAGTGACGTATAAGTTCACTTCAGTAGCTATATTCACACCCCGCTCTTTTTCAAACGCCGCCCTGAGAGATCGAAAATAGCTCGAACGAGACCTGAGAACTTTTGTTTGAGATATCATCTACTGCAGAATTTGCACAGGTTAACGGTGGTGCTGGTTGTTTTACTTCAAAATTAAGCTCGAGGTATTTGAGGTTTAACAGTATTTAAAAAGTTCACTTTCGTGAACCGAAGAAAGAATTCAGATAAATAGATACTAATAAAGCTAACTCATGCACAACCTACGATTTCGCGTTGCTTTTGTACATATCTACATGATTTTTTGGGTGGATGATTTAATTTGTAAAATTTAGGGTTGATTTTGATCGAATTAGAGGTTAAGTGCAAAATAAGGTCGTCTTTTAACTAATTTGATTAAATTGCAACGATGTACGATCGGTAATTTGGCGACATAGCACGCGTCGACCAAATGTTTCATAAATTGTGTTCGAAAAATTCAATATTCGTGATATTTGTGCCCCAAAAAATTATAATTTTGGTACTTATCGTCAAATACCAAACAAAATAGACAAACAAATAATGCAAAAATTTTATTTAAAACCGATTTGTAAATTAAAATTATGTGATGTCATTTTGTGTTCCCTATTTGTTTTTCAAAATGGAATGGCCCTTTTTCGACAGTAGAACGTCATAGCGTCGTACCAGGCACCAACCGGCAGCACTCGGCGGGATGGTTTTACAAGTTGTGTTCAAATCTTTCTTATTTAATTAAAATACTTATTATAGTACTTTGAGTGATTGTTGTTACTATACAATTAACAACAAATTGAAATATACTCTTTTAAACAATAATCGTTTTTGAAAATTTTTCACAAGAAGATAAAATGACCGCTGCACATTTACCATTTCGGTACGGATTTTACTTATTCAAAGGTGAGTAATTTCTTATTTCTTATCTTTAAACTTCCATATTTTGTTCCTCCTTCTATACATTTAAAAATTTAAGGTTATGATAGGGGTAAAATTATACTATTTTCTTAGGCTATGACATAGGTAAATCCGATTAGGCAATTTTTTTAACAATTAAACGCCGTTCTAACTATTTTTGAAAACCAATTTTAATTTCAATTACATCGACTAGTTAAACTAAAACGAAAATGTTACGATGTCCTTCTTTTTGGGAAAAATTATGATTATTTTTTAAAGAATTTTAAATCCGAGATAATTTATTTAAGATGGTTAGTACATTCAAATATTATTTGAAAAATTAAATAATATAAAAATTAGGAATATTATGACGAAAGACCTGCACCTGTTACGGTTATCAACAAGACGCGGCTTGCATCAATCTTTTGTTTTTGCAAGTTTACGCCTGTTTGTACACCTTCATATGGCTATTTAATTTTAACTTTCGGTGTGGACAGTTGTGTTGTGCTTAATAATTAATTTAGTTTCGAATTTTTAATTGAATTCTTATATTAAGGGTCGAAGTTACGTTCAGTGATGTTCTACTAATTTAAAGGTAAATTTTAAGTTTATTTTTTTGCAAATTCGAAATATCTCTTATACATGGTAATTTCCAAATGGCGGATAAGCTCTTCAGTAGTTATAGGAGACGGTTATTGAACTAAAGTAAAATCACAAAAAAATCTTTCTGCTATATTTTTGTAGTTATTAAAGAAGAAGTAAATTGTAAATTTGGCAACATGATCTGATGTTAATAATCGATGCCAGATAAAAACATAAGCGACATCATAAGGGTAGTTTCAAAACACCGTTTTCACTTTTTTTAACAACTCGATACAGAAATTTCGATATTCAAAATTAATTTTACAGGATAGTAAGGTGTTATAGGGGCATTTGTTTTTGCCTAATAATTAAAAAACACGTGAATTACTAGAGGAAACTATGAGAAGTTTCAAAATGTGTCAGAATTCGGAGTTGAGTCCTCAACTTAACTTCTTCATTAATTAACTAATTAGCGGCTAGGAATATTTTTTGCATTTTTTCTTTACTCTAATCATTATCCTCTACAACGTACTATCACCCTAGTGAAATAATTTTCACTTGACGCTGGTAATAGTGGCCTCTTATAGTAATACCTCTTATAGACTGGTATCCCTTAGGTTTTTTCTCAAGACCAACGATTTGAGCGCTAGAGCGTCTTGAAGTTTGACAAAAATTCCCAAATCCTCCCAAAATTAAGTTTTTTATTTACTCGCTATAACTCGAAAACTACGCACCTTTAGAGAAACATGTTCTTATAGAAAAACAAAGAAAATTTTATTTCATACAAATTTTATCCCTTAATTTTGTTTGTTAAACAAACGGTTTAGGTGAGGGGAGCGCGTTGAAGTTTCGTGTAAAGAGAACCGCCCGGCATGAGTTTTCTTCAGCTTCAAAGGCGTCTGCCACCATTAATGCTATACCGCTTGTCTGACAAAAAAAAACTAAGACATAATTTGTAGCAAATTTAATTTAATTTATTTTTGTATAGCAGCACTTGCATTATAAAGTGCGTAGTTTTTGAGTTATGACGTTTTGAGCGATAAACTAAAAACATAAGTTTTTTTGGCCGTTTTTTGTTAAACTTTACTGAGCCGTAGTGCTTAAACCGTTTATATACTTGTACTTATAGTGCCATTTACATAGACAGTAGTCTAATCGTTTTGCTAAGGGCATGCGTCGTCTAGAAGTTTGAATAGGGTATTTTCAATGAACGCGTTTACAATGAAATATAGTTGGCAAGGTCGTTGCCAACAATGGGCAAAAAGTTTGCAAGGTTTAAGCTTTTAGACCACTTAATTGGCACCGGCCAATCATAGAAGCGGATCTCTCCCACGTCGCCCAGCTATTTGAAATTTAAACAAACAGCTGACAAAATAGTTGCTTTGATTTTATTTCTTCATTTTGGTTTTCGGTAGTACTATTTTAATCTCATTGTTCAAGCTTAAGAAAAAAAAATAAGAAAAAAAAATAAGAAAAAAAAAATAATTGCCACTAAAGTCTATGTAAATGGTTTTACGCCACGTTGCTCACTTGGCGAGTTCTAGACCAGCAAACTACACCATCAATCTGCACTAAGTTCTATGTAAATGGGGCTTATATGTACTTAGTTTATTTTTTCATATTATAGTAAGTAGGTACTTTTCTCGAAAAGTGGGTAATTTTCAAGTTATAAGCGAAAAACTGAGAATCTGAGAGTCTGCAGGACAAACCTGCCTGCCTGCCTAAATTTTTCACAGAACGATCAATTTTTTTTTCTCCTTTCTAAAATTATAATTTCAATCTGGAATAAATGACGTGCTTTTATGATTTATTTAATTGTGGAAATTTGAGTCCGTGCTTTACTGTAAAGCCCCATTTACATAGAACTTAGTGCAGATTGATGGTGTAGTTTGCTGGTCTAGAACTCGCCAAGTGGGCAACGTGGCGTAAAACCATTTACATAGACTTTAGTGGTAATCATTTTTTTTTCTTATTTTTTTTCCTATTTTTTTTTCTTATACTTGAACGATGAGATTAAAATAGTACTACCGAAAACCAAAATGAAGAAATAAAATCAAAGCAACTATTTTGTCAAATCTTTGTTTAAATTTCAAATAGCTGGGCCGCGGGGGAGAGATGCACTTCTATGATTGGCTGGTGCCGATTTACTAAGAAAAGTGGTCTAGAAGTTTAAACATTACAAACTTTCTGACCATTGTTAGCAACGACCTTGCCAACTATATTTCATTGTAAACGGGTACATTGAAAAAACCCTATTCAAGCTTTTAGACGATTCTTGCCCTTACTAGAACGATTACACTACTGTCTATGTAAATGGCACTTAACGCCAGCCAATAAACCGGGCAGACGAGTGATTTTATATTGGCTATGGAAAGTAGAACTTATAAATAAAAATATTGAACCTTTTAGTCCGGTCAATTTAGACATTCGAAGGTGCTTAAAATCCCAACTAGCTGAAATCAGTAAAATTGTTCAAAACATAATTATAAATAAAATTTAAAAGTTCCCCATCATTCCCGTGTATGGAAAAAATTTTATTCGAGGTCAAAGGTAAAAAAAAGAGTTTTTCGCGAGTTTCAGCAAAACAGTAAGTTTCATCATAAAAGTACCCCAGACAAAAATTGAAGATCATAAAATTATCTATAAAAAATATATCAATACTTTTTTTCCTACGAGCCACCGTTTCTGAGATAACGATTCAAAAAGTTGTAAAAATTGTTATCGTCATAATATGCATACGTTTCCACGCCACCTATGGGGCAGTGGACGATAACAACTTTAACAACTTTTTGAATCGTTATATCTCAGAAACGGTGGCTCGTAGGAAAAAAAGTATTGATACATTTTTTTAGATAATTTTATGATCTACAATTTTTGTCTGGGGTACTTTTATGATAAAACTTACTGTTTTGCTGAAACTCGCGAAAAACTCTTTTTTTACCTTTGACCTCGAATAAAATTTTTTCCATACACGGAAATGATGGGGAACTTTTAAATGTTATTTATAATTATGTTTTGAACAATATTAATGATTTTCAGCTTGTTGGGATTTTAGGCACCTTCACTCTCGTTTTTTGGTCTAGATTGACCGGACTATTTGGAGCGGTATAATGTTTACTAGCTCTTGGGCTATCGGATGTTTTCCCCAAAAATGTAGTACTGGGTGTTTTATGCAACTTAAGAGTAGATTTGCGGGAAAAAAATCACTTCCCAAAAGCCCCTGCTAGCAATTCTGCGTTTGTTGTAAAATTGAAAAATTTTCATTTTTGTTTTTTCAAAAGAACTTATTCTTTATAAAAAGCCCCGCTTGCCTCGAAACTCTCGCACCACATATTAATTTTTATCCATCTCTTGCAGGAAATTAATAAATAATAATATCTTCAAAATAATTTCTAAGCTAGAAAAAATTAAATTACGACTATTACCTACTTGTAAGAAATAGATCAAAAATGATCTGTGAGCAGGAGGTTTTACAAAAAGTGCCTTCATTGAGAAACTAGAAATCCAAATTTTGTCCCTCTCTCAAATTCGTTCCTACCACAAACATACTGTATAGTAATTCCACTTTTAAATTTCATTAAAACGCTTTTCTAACTTCGCCGATTTATTTCTAGAAGACCATCTTACGAAAAATCAAGAGAAGTCAATGATACCAGCAAGTTTGGGTTATGGGGCAGATAAGAAACAGCGAACGAGCTCTAAACGCAAAAGGACTACGAGAGTAAAGGTACGCTCGCGTTTATTGTTGACATTTATTCAATTGGTACTGATTCTTATGTTTCTTTGCAGGTAGGGTCCACTTCAGAGATTTTTGTGAAGAATGAAGAGGGGTGAGTCATTTTTACTTTTTTTTCAAGTGACGAGTGATAGTGCAAGTGAAAGTGGATGTGAGAGGTTGGGTAATTAGGTAAGTAGAATATTTTCCTCCATCAACCCAGTCAATGAAAACAAGCTAATTGTTTATTTTTCCATTTTCAGATTAAGGTACCAGGTGCACCGTCACGGACCTCGTTTATTATTTCATAATTTTTTTACGATAATATCAATGGTAATACTAATTATTTTGTTTGTGGTTATAGGTTGGGAGGTCTAATATTTTTATACAATTGCTGTCGACTCCAAAAACTAAGAAAACAACGATAGCTTAACTTATCCAAAGCGGTAAGAATATCCATGTTATTGTGAATTTTCCTACTCAAAGATGCTTTAATTTATTTTAGAGACATCATCACCCAGCTATGGTGTCAATGCAACTCGACCGATACCATCGCATCTATTTACAGAGATTTACGAGATTTACAGACATCATCCCCAATGTAAAATATTTCGCTTATTTTATTAAATCAATTTTACAATCTGTTTTAATTTTCAGGGAGCCAGGAGAAATTCAACAGCAAGTACGAGTTATGGGGGAGATAAGAAACAGCGAACGAGCTCTAAAAGGTAAAGGTACACACACACTCGTTTGTTGTTCACATTTATTCAATTGACACTGATTCTTATGTTTCTTTGTAGGTAGGGTCTACTTCGGAGATTTTATGAAGAATGAAGAGGGGTGAGTCGTTTTTACTTCTTTTTCAAGTGATGAAGTGGTAGTGGCAGTGAAAGTGGATGTGAGAGGTTGGGTAATTAGATGAGTAGAATATTTTCCTTCATCAATCCAAGCAATGAAAACCAACTAATAGTTTATTTTTCCATTTTCAGATTAGGGAACCAGGTCCACCGTCCCGAAACTTGTTTATTATTTTTCAATTTTTTTTATTTTGAAACTTATTCTTTTGTTTGTGGTTATAGGTTGGGAGGTTCATTATCATACCATAACCACCATAACTGTCTACTGCCGACTCAAGGAAGTAGGAAACAACGCTAGCTGTTAGGTACGAAAACTCTGAACACTATACTCTTAGAAAACAGGTGAGGATCAGTGTTTTAATACTTGCTCTTGAACTGCAATAAGTGCAATAATTATGATAATTAGACTATTGACTAATTTTATTTTCTTTTGTAGCTATTGACGTACGGAAATCAAATGGCCACACTGAACAAATACACGATATATTGAACATGAAACATAAAAACAGTAATGGATCGAGGGTAGTACCATCACAGCTCTACAGGTGAGATTTTATGGTACCTTTTTTTATTTTACGCCGCTATTCGTATTTTCTTAGAACTAAAATTTGCTCAACGCGGATAAATATGAAAACACTTTTGACTTTGTATAAAATTTGATAAAGTTATCTGTCTAATGACACTCGATATTTTATATTTTTACTCCTGGTTTTACCAAAAATGACGTTGGGTTTCCTATTTTAACAAAATTTTATTTATTGCGACTTCCCGCTCAGTCGGAAATGGGATTAGCTTTCCATTTCTAATAGAAACACTCCGTATAATTTTAGAGTTTTGAAAGCCGTTTTTCTTCTATAAAAATGACTATTTGCAACTAAAATTGTACTATAAAACAATTTGTTAAGATAAAAGTCAAATATTCCGTTTGATTTTGCCTTTGTTGTTCTTTTAAGGATTTTAGATAAACACCGTCGCGTTTTATTCATTATTTTCAAAAATTTTCTGCGCTAATTTATTTTTAATAGTAGCAACCAAGAAGCCAAGCATTCTTAATAATACATCTAAGTACTATCAAGGTATTATTAGATAGCACTGACACTGGCAGTGGCGTACTTACATGGGAGTACTTAGACAAATCAAAAAGGGGTAGAGAATAAGGATATAACAGGATCGTTTTCACCTAATGTCACTTATTTCCTGCATCTTGGAAAATTGGTTTGTTATCTCAAAAACTTTTCAAATTCCATTGAATAAGAAATTTTCAATCTAACGATATAGGTACAGTAAAGTTAGCACACTATTTGAGCTATAAATTTGTTTGTAATAACTCTTTATTTCAATTAAAAGTTTTGTACGTCCAAAAAACACCCTATTTTGCTCACAAGAAAGCAAAGATTTTAATTTTACAGTAATGGATGGTTTACGATTAAATAGGGACGAATAATAGCAAATGCAAACACATTTCCACTGCTCTAATAAACAAAACTTGCTTCAATAAAACAAATTGTAAGAAACGAACTACCCAAAAACCTAGAGAAAAATTAGTAAAAGAAAATTAAACTGTCGCTTCAGATCTTGGTTAAGTGTGCTCTTTGCCCCGATTAAACGATAAAAGAAATCTTCGAAAATTATCCTAGACGCTAACGAAACTTCATTAGTGAAAAAAAATAAGCCGGGTTATCCTGAAAGCTTTTTTTCGAGGGTAGCTTTCCGACTTGTTTAAATATTTATTTAGAGCCAACTTAAATCAAAGAAACGTATTTTAAATAAAATTGATTGAGTCCGCTGTGGGCACTGGTTGAAACATTTAACAACATAATTTCTTAATTCAATTGTTTTTAAAAATAAGTTTCAAAATCGATTGGGAATTGAAAAATTTAACACCTTGCCTTACACGAACATATCTAAACTCGAAGTTTTAAAAGCCTTAGAAAATTTAATTTTTTTTTTGGTAGGTGAATAAAATAACAACCGGAGGTTACGCTTGAATAAATTGAGTAAAACTAATATAGAGCTTTTTAAAGCTTTTATACGGTTTTGTTTACCCAAAAAAACCGAAAGCGCCTATACAAAATTGTTCAACTTTTATTACCGTACCTGCCTACAATGTTTCAGGATAAAAATTTGCCCGAGTCTCTGTGTATTGTGTAGTAACTATGTAATTCGCAGTATACCGCATTTTTCACTGATGAGCTGAAAGTGTAAGGGAGTTGGTTGGACCGAAATCATATGTGTTACGTAACGAACTTATGCGACTTTTTGTGCTTTTCGTACTTTGTTATTAAATAGTGATCATGTTATCATCATATTTTACGCGACTTTGATTTTGTTTACGATAATATGTTGCGCTTATCTTTTTTGATTAACGTTTTTAGACAATTTACTTACATTCGGAAACATTCATAATAGGTAAAAGTATGTTGAACTATTTCGATTAGTTGTTTGTTATCAAATTTAATTATTTGGCGACCACCAATTTAAATTTTTTTATAACAGACCCCAATAAATTACCATTGATTATTATCCGTCTGAAATCAGAGCTTTGTAAAATAATTGCTAATTTAGTACTAATCTATGTCCATTCAGCATATACAGCTAAGCCACGCCCCCACGTGATAACCAATTTTAGGATATAATAAGCAAGAACATAGGTACATTTCATGATCTTTATTTATAATAACAACAATTACAAGGACTCTAGAAATTGTTGGTCAAAATTATATTTGTGTGAGTGTTATTTTCGGGTTTTCAAAATTTGGCCTTTCTATTTGAATGTCGCTCGTTTTTGGGGGGCGTGGCTTAGCTGCATCTGTTTGAAGGACATAGAATTAGGTACTAACAGAAATTTATAAAACGTAGGTATAACGTAAATCAAATTTTTGGAAGAGGATTTACCTACCTCTTCTCTTAAAGCAAGGGTAGAATGGGTTTGTATAATTAAACAGTTTTAAATTAATCCTAAATCCCAATATATATCCTACCCAAAATTAAGCGTTAAGTTAAAAGTCATAGTACGTAATGGAAAAGTTCTAACAAAGCCTACACTTTTATTATTTGTATTAGCCTTTACATTTCCATGGTATGGATTTTTGATTTTTAATAAACGTCGATTTTCCTCTTCAGTTTTGGGTCAGAGAGTACTTAATGTAGCATACTGTAAACAAATGATCCACGTAAGATGTTTGAAGTCAAATCATACGACTCGTTACGTCGGCAAATAATCGAGAATTGTGTTTGATTTTCTCGTTACAAAACAACGAAACGAAATGGATTTTTCCGCTTATTTCAAATCTTCCTCATAAAGCACATAAAGTTTTATTAAACATTAACTCTTATAAGTGTAAGAAAATAGTCATATAAAGTAACTACCCAACTCGCACATATTATACCCACACAAAAGATCTCTCTTGCTCTATACTTCTTAAGTCAGTTACCAACGAGATAAAACTGAAAACACACTCTGGAAGATAAATATTAACTTTGAGTGCGTTTATATTGCAAATTATTAAAATAAAGAAAATATATTTATGATACTATTACAATAAACAAATTTTCCTATAAATAAGTCGTGTCGAGTATCGACTTGAAATAAAATTTATGCGAGTTCGTTTTAATAAGAAACCATAACTCCACCAATTTGATTTCGACCTTTTTCGTTTCTCGTACAAGCGTAAAGGAAATATTAAACAATATAAGAAAATTTCGTTATTTATCGAGTCTTGAATTTGCCTCATTTGTTCTCCCGAAAATAAAGACTAGTTAATTGGGTTGAGAAAGTTGGAATATAATAACCGAAAGTTTGGAAGAATAATTAGGAGTTTCATAATTTTCTTAAATGGGGTACAGTGTACAAAGCACAATTTAATTATTTTCGGCAACTTCTCGGGAAAAACAACTCTCAAAAAGTTAGCTTAAACTACAAATTGAAATAAATATAATAATAAACTCATAATTAGTGCTTTAAAGATTAACGGTTTAAAGTGAGTCTTTTGGAAAACCTGCTGAAATTTATGCTGTGAATTATTGGGTAATATAGTGGGTCTACTTTAGAACAACGAACGATGGTCTTGAAGAGTAGACTATGGACGATTCTAAGGAATTTAAATCTTTAAAACAGTTTTACAAAGCTGCCAACCTTCGTCTTGAGCTCTCTGAGACTTGGTAATAAAGACTAACTTTCATATTTTGCCAGAAGTTTTTATATTTATTGTAGCTATTTGTGATTTCTTTTTTACGTAAAATAAATGTGGAGGAGTAAATATGACACAGTATTAAGAAGGTACGGGACTTTCACGAAAATGATGAAAACATTGTAAAATTTAGAGGATCGCTGAAAATAGTTAACATCTTTGCTGTCTCAAAATTTTAGTGACCTAGGGTGCATAGTTTATGAAGGATTAAAAATAGCCAATTTACCATAAGAACGGCAATTATTGAAAAATTAATTTTCAAATGACAGTCTCGATAAAAGTTAACTCCTCCTGCATTTTGTATTAGTTACGTCAAGTTACAAAAACCTACAGTCAGATAAACTTTTTGATTTTATTATACGTCTAGTACCTACCCCCTTAACAGGTACAGGTTACCTAAGGATTCGCCAGACCCCTCGCCAGTAAACCACGTTAACTGCATCTTTCTCAAGAATAGCATAACAAGTGTTTTCCATTTAATCATTTGACCAAAGAATTAACTTTCATACAAACTTTTACAAGTTTTTAAAATTTTTTTTCTACAAATTTATAAATACTCTGAATTTTTTTATGTCAAAAATAATAATTTTTTCCTTCTGTTGTAACCCCTATCTGAGGACATACTGTATATGTGCATGTCTGCAATAACTAGTATTCCTACTTTACAATTTATTTGTTATAGATTCAATAGATTCACAACTAACAATGAGTATGAATAAAATCGATAGCTTTATCCCCTTCCGTCAAAAACGATACACATTCAACATTCAACACTATCACATTAGAAATGAAAATTTAAAAAAATCCAACAAAAGAGCATAGAAAGGAATAAAATAGAATATTCAAATAGGTACGATTCAAAAATATTATTTCGATAAAACCTATAGTAGGTATATCGAGACCTTTTCTTATTGAAAATCCATTGTTATCATCTTGTCAATACGCCTAACATAGCAATGACGTTAATACACAAGTTTATTGTGTCTTTCAAGTTCCTTAATAAAATAAACCAACCATTCTCTCTAAACTTCCTTTCATGTGAACTTGTGAACTACCTACGTACGATATCAGTTTACTTTTATTTTATTGCCACAAACAAATTTGTTGTTGAAAATTTCCAACAAAGAAAATGTTCAGTTAGTTGGTTTGCTCTCGCACCCCGAAAATTTAAAAAAAGAGCCAGACTACCTATTTTTTCACCAAAAATACTAATTAAAAGTTTTAAATTACCTAACCACGTTTCAGATTTTATTTTTGCGAAATATCAAGCATAAAGCAACTCTTGGGTCCTGGGGTTGGTTTGAATG
The DNA here is from genome assembly GCA_950108345.1 of Malthinus flaveolus. Taxonomy (NCBI): domain Eukaryota; kingdom Metazoa; phylum Arthropoda; class Insecta; order Coleoptera; family Cantharidae; genus Malthinus; species Malthinus flaveolus. Next base: position 6,704,288 of record OX467289.1, on the reverse strand, counting down.
AAAATGTCTACAATTTACATACACTACGTGATGCTTATGTAGATTTAACTCACACGAATTTTGGATATCGCTTTTTCTTCATTACATTGTTTGTACGTGACGATGTATTTTAAAACAAAATTTCATTGAAAATATAAATTTTGTAACCTTTACCGTTAAGGGTTGTAAGTTTATTTTTAAAATCCGAATAGTAGCTATATTATGAGCTCCATTAGTATTGAGACGTATTGCAAATAGCAAATACTACGCATCCTCATTTAATTTACCCACACGACCTTATCAAAGTCTTATAGTGAAGTACAGTGTACAGGGTGTTTATTCTTATTAATCTCGAAGAATGCAAGACCAACATTATACTTTTTGAAATTTAATTGTAAAAATTAAGCTCTTGTTAGTTTCATAAAAATGTTATCCGTATTATTGCTAACGACCGTCTCAACCTATTCGATCATTCTCAAAGTTTAAACTTTAATATTTAAATTTCAATTTCAAAATGTTTAATTAAGTCGCCACAGTGCACAGTATTAATTAATTAAATTTTGCTTTTTCGCTAACTTCGCCTACTATTTTTTAAGTTATCGTCGCTTCAGCTACCGAGATTATTAGCGACTCGCCTACTTTAAAAGTAATAAGATCACAATACAATTAATTTTTTTAAATTTAATTTCTCGGCGTTTTTAACCGTTTTCTCACGTAAAGATGTCAAAACCTATCTGAAGGGATTTTGATGAAATTTAATCGGCTCTGTCCGTAGTGTCTTTACTTTGTTAGATATTTTCCGAACCGGAGTTCTGACTTGGAGTCTTGACTCCAGATTTAGCCAGAAATGAGATTAGTTTTCTTACTTTAAATAAAATACTCAGTATATTTATACAGTGTGTCTGTAATAACGTGTCACGGCGAATATCTCGGGTATTGTAAGAATTTCAAAGAAATGTTATAGACAAAAGTTGTGTAGCTTTTTATTTTTAATACTACTTTAAAATCAAAAAAACAATGGAGCATCAAATTTTTGAGATATATCAAATACATTCAAAATTTTAAATAGAACATACCTATTGTTATTACATATTCTGAAACTGTCTAGAATTGGCTTTCCAACGATATATCACTCGTTATAATTGTCTAATCAAATTAACGCAGAAATCGATTACTAAATAGCGTAAACGCGCCTATTTGAAATAGGTACTGAAAACAGTAGGTGGCGAAAAAATTGCTAGCGTTTATTTGACAGTTATTATTGCTTAGCTATTTAATTGCGCATTGTAAATTTTTTTACTTAATTTTGCATTTTGTATTTCCATGTTCTTGTTCTTGTTATCACTTTTGCGTTTATATGAGCGCTAGCACGGCCGTACGGTTTTGAGTGCCTATTTCAAACAGGCGCGTTTTAAGCGCAATTCAATAATCGATTTCGGGGTGTAATTTATTAGATAATTATAACGAGTGATATATTATCAGAAAGACAATTTTAGGCAGTTTCAAAATATGTAATAACAATAGGCATGCTCTATTTAAAATTTTGAATGTATTTGATATAACTCAAAAATTTGATGTCCCATTATTTTTTTGATTTTGACATAGTATTAAAGATAAAAAGTTGCACAACTTTTTTCTATAACATTTCTTTAAAATTCTTACAATAGCCGGGATATTCGCCGTGACACGTTATTACAGACATACTGTATATATTTTTATACCTATTTATACCAGTTAGTTGCTTTAATTAAAATTCTTCAATTAATTAATTATGAAGCCGAAATAAGCAAATAAGAGCTTGCGTCCGAGGTGTACTATGTGTAAATAATGTTCGCCACGCAAAAACTCGCATTTTCAGCTACTTTTTGAAAATCCTCCGAGGTTAGAAGTTTTGTGCTAATTTAGCAATTAATGGATTGTAGTCTGAACATTTGAAATGTAATTTCCATTATCAACAAATTTCAATTTGGCACTTAAAAAAATAAAGGGGTAGTAATTTAAATTTTAACGAATGGAAAGTGGAAATTAATGGGTAAAGTCCTAATTAGGACTAGAACTTCCCTAATAGTATTGTTATTTACTGCCCGATAAGATGGACACTAAAATCTGACCCTTCGGTTAGCAGCTATCACTCGTTTTAGAACAATTGACCGTATGGACAATTAATTCACTTAGTTCGTTATCACGTTATCAAGTTGCCTCGTGGGCTATGTAGCTATTTATTTTAAGCCCACGGCTACTAGACTCTAGTTCACCTTCCTTTTGTATCTATTAAGAGTCAAATTACGCTCCACAAAGCGGGTTTCCAACTACAAAAGTAAATTTATTGCGTAATTAGAAGATTTAAAAATGTTTTAAACGTTTCCAATTATGAGATTTCAATACATGACTTCCCCATTTGTTTAGTAATTGACGTACAGTCGTACAAGCTAATACAACCCGAACAATCTAGAAATTCAAATAGACTTTGAGAGCAGTTTATGAGCAGCCCATCTACTATTCTATCGTTGTAGCGCCCCTTAACCTCGCAAGGCAAGGCAAACCAACGAGAATAATTTGGTCAGCAGAAAACTAAATTTTTAGTCACGGCCGAATAATTTATTATTAACGGGTTGTATTATAAGCGAGTGTTTTTGCCTGTAATACCCACTATACAGTCCCTTAACAATAAAGTTTTACTAACGTGGTACATTTAACTTCGCGTTTTGCTACTATAATTAATTAGACAATATTAAAAGAAAGACGTCGATGCGGAACGTTTACTTTTAAAATTTTAAGCATAAGATGGCTTTAGTTGTCTCGGAAAAGACCACAATTTTTATTTATACAACGCAAGAGCGCTGCTGTGCAAAATAAATCATTTTGTACTCCCTGGTGGATTGTTAAAATTGTAATGTATAATTTTTCCGAGTTTTAATTTAAAAATATATTTATTCAAAAAGTGTGGTTATAAAAAATTCACGTTTAGAGTTGGGAGTAATAATTGGAAAACAAACTATACGTAGTATTATATCGAAAAGTTGAACGTTGTTTTAAAAGTTCAAAGTAGGTAGGTCTACATGGTGTTTTAAAAAGATTTTGGAAGTCGATCTTGAGGAAAGGGGGTTTTGTGACATTTTTTCTATTTTAATCTTACATTACAGTTCTGTATTCAATTCAGAGTGGGCAAAATTCGTTGGTTCTTTAGGAGAAATCCATAGCTATGAGATATGGAAAAATGGATGGCGCATCCTCAATCTCTTTTTTTGAGAGGAACTAAAAAACTCACAACTTAATGGCGAAAAACGGAATTCGCAATCTTCTTTCGTCGTTATCTCGGTTGTTGTGGTTACAACAAAAATATTAACACGTTTTTTAGATACTTTTTAAGAACAAAAAATGAGACGAAAATATTTTAAATATTAGTTATTAGTCTTAGGTTTATAGCACATCAAAATTGTGTTTTTTTAATAGAAACCATACCTACTTAATTGGATATAATTTAATATTTAAATACCTAGCGGTTTTTTTCCTCTTTTCAATGATATAATTTTTTTTTACATTTTTTACTAAAATGAGATGATCTGAAATAATGAACCCCTCATGTTATATATCATTGAAAAGAGGATGAAAAACGCTATTTAAGTATGCTATATCCAACTATGGTTTCTAACTTTTTATTAATAGATGGGTAGTACCATGTAGTACTCTAGTCTCGTATTTCGGATATTTCTTGAGTAAAGAAGCTTGTAATAAATAAAATCTTTGTTTTAAATTTTTTGTAGCCATATAAAAAGAAATACAATATGTATACCACGAAAATCGAGTGTGAAAAAACGCAATAATTGCTCTTTTGGTTTCTCGTAAAAAATATAAGTAACAAAAGCTAGTTCACACGACACCAAATCGATGGTGCGCCGGTTCGGGTTTTTGCTGTATTTCTAATTTATAGTGGCACATATACATTTGCAATTTACACGCTTATACCCGTGAAAAAACGGGTACAGTAAAAGCTCAGATTCGGGGTTTTGTCAATGCGTTCCGAATACTACAGTAGGCAGTAAAAAATCAGAATCAATTTCTATTGGCGCATATAGTGCTTATCACACCCTTCAGACGAGTCAGTATATCCACCGTATAGAATGACGGCGGGGTAGTACTTTAGTATCAGTATACTGGGTGATATGCAAATCTAGTCGCCTTTTAACAAGATAAAGAAACATTATTGTGTACTATGGACGATAGTACACCCATAAGTGTCCAAAAGGATCCCATATAAAATCGCTATCGTCGTCAACAGCACAAAATTACGAAAGTGTCTACGTTCATCTTGTTCGTAGCTATCCGGAAAAGCTGGATGTACTGGAAGCTGGAAGGCAGTGCATAGTATGATCTTTGACTCGGGAAAAATATACTAATTCGGAAAAAAACCGAGAACGTGTGAACTAGCCGAATGTATTGGTTTCGACTCTAAACTTTCACAGGGCCAGTTCCACTAACTCTGATTAAAAGATTTAATCACGATTAATGGCAGTTAATCGATGAATGGCAATAAGTTGCTATGACAATTCTAAAAGCAACATTTCAAAACTAATTTTGTAATGTACGTCTGTCGATGTCTTTAGGAATTAAATCTTATTAATTATATCTTACCCTTATGAGACTTTTGTACAGATTTGAACCATCTATCGCCTCTTTTCCCGAGATAACAACCATAAACGCAAAAAGGATTCTTTTGAAAGTAAGTAGATGAACAAACTTTGAAATAGAATAGTCGAAACTATATTCCAAGTTATAATTCGATAACTTTTTAGCGGCTTTACGTGACAATCGTGGGCGTTTTTTGTGCATTAAAATGATCGAAGTAAACGTTGAAAATTAACAAAAGTAAATAATATAGAGATAATTAATAATTTTAATCTGCATTTCGTGGCTTTAACATTATTAATCCTTGGGGATTTAATAAAACCTTGTCGGTGGTAATTCTAAATTAATTAACTGGTATAGAATAAAATTTCACGTAATTGAATATTTTGATAAAATTATGTCACTTTTTTAATTTTTACTTTGTAACTTTAATTAACATCTTATAGAACACAATCAATTTTAATTAAAAAACTAATTTAAAGAAAAACAAACTTTTATAAAACTTTTTACAACTTACCCTCTTCAAAATAAGGTCCCGCGTTAACTTGTTGAATAAATTGATCAACAGTAAGGAATATGAAGATGCCCAATATTAACCAAGTTGTTTTCATTTTTTTATTTTTTTTTGTATAGAAATAAGTGATAGAAACAGTCGAACAAAACTAAAACTAAAGGATGAAAGATTTAGATTTAATAGACGGTATAGGTTGTTTCAAGTAGGAAACCGCCAAGGAATGATCGTCGAAAAGCGTCGCGTTGCCGATATATTACAGAAAGGACTATGCGCGACAACACCCCACTTACGTTATATTCAACAGGCGCAGAGTTTGCGTTTACCTCAAAATTTGTACAAGATTTAACTTTACAAGAAATTTTGTTTCCTATTGAGTTATTAGTTTTTACGTTATTACCTGTGGTTATTATAGGATTTTGAGTTTACGCGACATTCAAAATTAAAATTTTAGTAACGAACTCCAGGAGTCGTATTATTCGTTCAGGCTTCCTTCGGGAATTTGAGAAAATTTAAATTTCCAAGTTACACGTTTTTTGTTTGCTTTGCTGCTTTAAAGATTCTGTTCGGTTTTGCAGAGTCTTTTTATCTTTAGGTAGTAGGTATGTCCTCTTTTATTTTCATTGCAAATCCATTACAGAAGAAAGTGAGTTTGCAAAAGTTTGCTTCGGTCGCAAATCGAAAGCTCTCTCTAATAATTATGTTTCGGTGTAATTTCCAACGACCCTTTAGTATACGACTATACATTTTAAATTATAATGTCCACTTTAAGACACTTTAGTATTATTCTTAGTTCACGACTAAATTTTCCGCATTATTGCCCATTTCTAGCGATGACCAGTAATACCAAAATACTAATGTTAGCCAAAAACTAGAGGGCAGCCAGTTGTGTAGGTGGACGTAGAGTCATAGAGTCCTGTAGAATTGATTAATTTTATAGAACTCTACGATTCTACGTCCATCTTCTACAACAGAAGTTGTAGAATACAGAGGATTGAATAAGACGGTAAGCTTACGAGCACTTCTTAAATCTCATAGTCGGGCTCGTTGGAATAGCGGTTCCTTGTTTTCTGTTTTTAAGTCGTCCAACCTTTAGGCAACTTAAGGGTGATTGTGGAAGGCAAAGTGCCACTAACTTATCTAATCTGTTCTTAAACACCGTCCCTTCTTAAGCCTGAACAGTAAAAAAGCGCATGTTCCATTGTTCTACAACCTCAAGCTCGATAAGACGCTCCAAAGATGAGCTCAAACAAACTAACCATCTTTAAAATTTGTTGTTAGCAAATAAGCCTAGTATTAGTATCGTTGGAAAATTTCGGAAACTGAGAGCAATATAACCGTATATCAAATAAGTGTATTTTTAACCCTCTTATTGCCAAGGGACTTAATTATATTAAATTGCAACTCGACTTCTCGTAACGATCTAATAAATTGATTTATAAACTAACATAAAGCAATCAAAATTAAACCATCTCCTAAAAATACTTTGTAAACGTGCCTAGAAACTAAACGAGCCCGACTAATATTATTAAACATAAAGCAACAAAACAAAATATTAAATATTAAGAAAGATAAAATAGGTATAGGAAGAGCTTATAAGGTATAGCCCTTAATTGAAGATAATTAAATTTGAAGCCGACACAAAATTACAACTTGAGAACTTATTATTCTTTGGTATAGGTACTTAGAATATTATTAAAACTTAATTAAAGTTATATGTAGTAGGTACGTTTTAAAAATACAACCCTTAAGCAATTACCACTAAATTCGTAGTCTTAAGTATTTCAAATTAGACCCGTGTGATAGGAAAGATAAGTAGGAAAATTCCTCTCTAGAGATTCTTTTTGTCCTGCCATATACACCCAACAAAAATATACAAATAGTATAGAAATGGTCTTATATTACTATTATCATTTTTCCTTTAAATTTATAAGTGAGTTGCATCGCATTTCATCAAAATGTCACCACAGGCGATGGTATTGGGTCGCGTACATCGGTACATCACGTTGCATTTGATGCACAAACAGTCTTCCATTAATTAATTTGTTAATGCGCAAATTCATATCGAAACCCGTCAATTTTATTACTGAGGGTGCACTACTATAATTGAATGTTTGCGTTCTGCTTAGATCAACTGATCAACCTCCACTTAAATGTTAAATGTGTAGGAGGATTGAGTGGGCACCTTTCCTAAAAGGTCCTTGAATTGGCTTTACAACGATATACAACGATAATTTTATACTTTTGATGATATTGACAATCTTAAATTAAATAGCAAATTACAGTAAATATTTATAGGCTGTTTCTAGATATTCCAAATTGACTTCTTGACTATACCTTTTGTAATTCGTTTTAAAACAGTCCTAAATTTAGCTTACAAAGCCCTCTTATACATTTGTTCACAATTTTACCTCTTTTCTATAATACAGGGTGGCACAAGGAAACGGGAAATTTTAAAGTACCTCTCACAAAAGTAAGAAAAATGAAATTACCAGTTTTATTGTTGGAAACAAAAACTAAACTGCGTGCAATTCTAAAAAAAAAATTAATTTCTGATAGCAATGTTTATATTGAAAAGTATGCATTCGTACAAGTAAATGCTGAGATTTTACATGGCACTTTAAAACACTTCCATGGGAATTGCAATGATTTCTTCTCAAATCCTTGTTTTCAACTCAAACGGGATTTTCGTTAGGCGTGTCTTAGTTGTACACTTTGTTTTTGAGGTGGGCTCACAAGAAAAAATCGAACGCAGACAAATCTGGTTATCTTGGAAGGGGGGGGGGGGGTCTTTAGCCATTAGTCTTTAATTTCATTAGTCATCATTTCAGTCAATCATTGTTTTACAGAACCGTTGTCGCGCCAAGTAGTTTCATTAATTACATCAGGATTTAACACCGACAGGCACTACATTTTTCCAAATTGATATTGTTAACCATAACAGGCGTTCCGAGCTATGCTGTAGGTACCCACCTACCTAAAAAAAAATTTTTTACATTTTGTACATTTTACAAGCTTCGAATCCATTTTATTTTAACTCTTTGTGTAACAAAGTATTTGTGTTGTTCTGTATTTGTAGTTTTTCTGATGCATGTCAGTTTGATTTATACCAAAGTAGAGCATCCGTATACTTGTAACGCCATTATGTAGAATTACAGAACCATCTATTTGTCTGTCTGCCAAACATAACTCAATCTTCCAATAAGACTTCGAACCTCGAACAGTAAATTACTGACGCTGAAAATTAAAAATACTTCTGAGACACAGGTTTTAAGTGAATTATTTGCTATTAATCAACTATAGTTCATTACTACAGTTGATCCGCGAAAAATCGATGAAATTGATTACCGTAGAAATGTTAAAAAGTAATTTTAGGATAATTTTTACAGCAGTTTAGTTTGGTTTGGTTCAATTCTTATACCTAATCTATCTATAACGAAAAAGCATCTAAAGGGTCTAAAAACCATGGAAAGTGATAGCTATTAGCTATTCCTATTTGTTTTTCGACTCCAGTTTAAGAAGCCTTATAGACCAGTCTAATAGGAATTCTAAATTGAGCTAATTAGAAGTTTGATGTAATTTTAATGGTATAAGTAAGTAGTAGTAGTAATGGTACTAATAGGACACTCCAGGCAAGTTTCCCTCCTCGGATTCCGCTAGGTGTTGCCGCCATCTTAAATTTAAGGGATGAAGTCATCTATCTCGGTAAATATTGGTTGTACCTGGAAAATTGCCAATACAAAAATTGGATATACAGGGTGTCAACTGTAGCTTGGCCAAGAATGCCAGGGTAGGTAGAGGAGCGATAGGCAAGTATTTTAAGGATAGGAACCCATGCCCGGAAATGCACCCGTACGGAGCTACGGCCGTTTTTAACTTTGCGTTTTATCGTCAGATATGCAGCCAGCATGTCGTGTGTCTAACAATTGTTTGCCTGGCAACTCATCGTTGCCTAGGAAATACATTGAATGTCAGCTCAGAAACATTGTGTCAATAAAACGTGTGCTGAACAATGAACAGGTTAACCTTTCAGGAGCTCGCCGACGTGCATCTGCCGTATGTGGCTATGAACTGCAACGCACTTGGAACACAGCGCCACAGGTACACCTGAGCAACAACAATGTATTTCTTAGGCAACGATAGGTTGCCAGGCACACAATTATTTTAAAACACGACATGTAGCGTGTACATTGGGTGCCAAACTCAAAGTTAAAAACGGCCGTAGCTCCGTACGGGTGCATTTCCGGGCATGGGTTCCTATCCTTAAAATATTTGCCTATCGGTCCTCTACCTACTCTGGCATTCTGGGCCAAGTTACAGTTGACACCCTGTATGAAACAACTTTCGTTTGAAACTTCTTTTCAAATTTCTTATCGTTTAAAAGTTATAAATTTTTAAAAATAACACTTTTTGACATCTTTTTAAGGTAGAAACGCTTCTTTTGCTTTTAAAACAAAACGGTCAATGGTAACATGACCAAAGTTGTAGCTTTTAAATTTCTCTACAATATACATTTTTATTATTATTAATCTTTACTGTTTATTACCATTTCTGGTGTACAGTTTTAAAACAACATATGAATTCTAACAGAAAAAAACAAAAAATATACATACAGCAAGTACAATTATATATACATTATTTACTCTCCTCCCTGACAAACTTCTTCCATTCCCCTCTGCTTTTCGCTATTTCCTTCGCCTCCCTCCATGTCTTTCTCCTTCTTTCCAATATTCCCGCTATTGTTGCATCCCATGTTTTCCTTGGTCTTCCTCTTTTCCTATTTTTTTCTATTCGAGCTTCCCATATCTGTTTTACTGGCGTATCTTCCTTCATTCTTTGTAGGTGTCCCCACCAGCTTAGCTGCCTTTCTTCTATGTATTTTAATGTCGATTCCATTCCTAATTCTTTTCTTATTTCTGTATTTCTTATTCTGTCTCTCTTTGTTACTCCTATGACTCTCCTCAAATATTTCATTTCTACTGCTTGTATTTTACTTTTCTGTCTTTCGTTCAGCACCCAAGACTCGCTACCATAGGTCAACACAGGGCGGTAGACTGCCTTGTATATCTTCATCTTTGTCTCTCTCGATATTTCTTTTCTATTTATAAAGTTCCTATTCATGGTATAATATAGTTTCATTGTGTTCTCTATTCTCTTGTTTATTTCCGCCTCTTCTGTCCCCGTTTGGTGAATTGTTACTCCTAGGTATGGAAAGCTATTTACTTGTTCTATTGTACTCTCTTCTATCCTTATTTCTATCTCTTGTTGCTCTTCCCCTATCACCATTACTTTAGTTTTTGTTTTGTTTATTTTCATCCCATGTTCTTTAAATATTGCATTCCATATCTCTAAATTCCCTTGCAAGTCCCTCTCATCCTCTGCGACCACTACGATATCGTCTGCGAATGCCCCTATGGACGCCTCCACCCCCTGTAGCTTCCTGTGTCCGACTTTTAGTTTTTTTGTTTTTAGTTTGCAGGCTTTAATTATTACGTCCATATACGTTATGAATAACAGTGGGCTTAGTCCTCCTCCCTGCCTTAATCCTGCATTGGTGCTGAAGGTATCCGACTGTCTATTGTTTCTTATAACCCTGTTAACATTATTTTTGTAAATATTTTGTATTAGTCTTATTATCTTGTCACTGACACCTCTCTCTCTCAACGTCTTCCATACTCTTTCTCTTGGTACTCTGTCGAAGGCTTTTTCCAAGTCGATAAACGCCACATATACTTTTTTTTTCTCTTTTATTGCCTTTTCCGTTATTTGTTTAATTGTGAAGATGTGGTCTTGCGTTGATTTTCCCCTTCTGAAACCGCTTTGTTCGCTATCTAGTGTTTGTTCTATTTTCTCCCTTACTCTTTTCTCTAATATTTGTTCGAACATCTTCATGCTTGTGTTTAGCAGTGTTATCCCTCTGTAATTACTGCACTCTGTCTTGTCCCCCTTTTTGTATATGGGCACTATTAGGGCTGTCTGCCAATCTTCTGGTATCTCTTCTTTCTGTAATATTTTATTAAAAATTTTCAATAGTAGTTCTGCTCCTTTTTGTCCCATATTCTTTATCATTTCTCCTGCTATTTTATCTGATCCTGGTGCTTTTCCATATTTCAGTCTTCTTATCGTATCTGTTAATTCCTCCATGGTTATTATTTCTTCATCGTCTTCTTCCTTTGTGCTTATTTGTCCATTGCTTGTGTTAGTGTCTGCTCCTTCATTCAGTAGTTTTTGAAAATATTCTTTCCACCTTTCCATTATTTCTGTCTCTTCTGTTATTATGTTTCCTTCTTTATCTTTTATGTAATTTTCCGTTTGATTATTCTTATTTCTTACGTTTCTGAGTACTTTGTAAAATAATTTTTGGTTACTTTTACTGTCTATTTCCATTTTTTCTCCAAACTTCTTCCATTTATCTCTTTTTTCTTTTTGCACTAGTTCTTTTACTTCCTTCCTTTTTTCCTTATACTTGTTGTAGTTTTGTTCCGTGCTTTCGCTTAGATATCTCTTCCATGCCTTCTTTTTTTCTTTCACTTGCATTTTTATATCTTCTGTCCACCATGCCGTCTGTTTATTCTTACTCCTTGTTGTGTTCATTCCACACACTTCTTTAGCTGCGTCTAGTAATGTGTTTTTGAAGACGTTCCATAGCTGCATGATATCTTCGTCATTCTCCTGTCTTTCCAGTTTTTCTGTTACTAATTTCCCATACTTTTTAGCAGTAGCCTCTTCTCTGAGTTTGTATATTTTTATGTTAGCTTGCGTACTTACTGCCTTTCTTGTATTCGTACTTATTTCCTTTTCTACACTTTCTTTAATTCTAGATACTACTAAGTAGTGATCACTTCCAATTTCTGCTCCTCTATGTACCTTTGTGTCCATTACTGCCTTTCTGTTATCTTTTTCTACTAATACGTAGTCAATTATAGATTTTTCTCCCCTACTCTTAACTTCTCTTGTGATCTTGTGTATTTCTTTGTGTTGGTAGAATGTGTTTGTTACTACCAGGTTGTGCAGCATGCAGAAATCAAGCATTCTTTTCCCATTGTTGTTTCTCACCTCTTCGCCATGTTTCCCTATGGCCGTGTTGTATATTTCGTCCCTCTTCCCCACTCTGCTATTGAAATCCCCCGCCATGTATATTTTTCCCTGTGCCTCCTCAACTGCTTCTGTTAATTCTTCCCAAAATTTCACTTTGTTTTCTGCTGTATCATCTTCGTTGGGGCCGTACACTGTTATTATAGTTTTTTCCTGTTTCCTATATTTATCTTTAATTTCTACAGTTAGTATTCGTTCTGATCTTGCCTTCCAACTGTATATTTGTCTCTCCATCCGCTTATGTATTATACATCCCACTCCTGCTCTTGCCCAGTTGTTTGCATCAACCCCGCTGTATATAAGTGCATGTCCCTGGTTTGTTTTTACCTTCCCCTGTCCCTTTTTCTTTGTTTCTGTTATTGCTAGTATGTCCAATTTGGATGCTTCAAATTCTTCCTCTAATTCTCTTTCTTTTCCCGTTATGCTTTTAATATTCCATGCACCTATTTTCCATTCTGCTCTTCCCTCCTCCTCCTTTTCATTTTCCGTCATCATGGCCTTGTTCGTCATCGTTTGTTCCTTGCCGGCGTTTCCCCTTGCTAGTTTTTTGCCTCTCCTCTTCCCACTTCCTGAACTCCTTTCGCCTCTTTGTTCCATTTAAATTCCCTCCCATCTATCTCAATCTTTTGGTATCCAATCTTTATTCTTCTTCCTTTTCCCCTTTCTTCTCTTGCTATGCTTCTAATCTCTTTTTGTATTGCTTGCTCTTGTGTTGTTAAGTCGTTATCGATATACACTCTTGTGTTCCTGAGCTTGTTTTTCTCTCTCATGATTTCCTGTTTCTTTTCCCATGACTCTATTTCAACTCTTATTCTTATGGGTGCCTTGTCATTATTATTGCTTTTAATGGTGTAGGCTTCCTTTACATTTGGTTCTTTTACTATTTCTTTTTCTAAAAATTTTTGTACTTCTGCCTTTATTTGGTTGCTTTTTAGTTCCATCCCAGTGATTATGATGTTGTTCCTCCTCTTCTGTTTTTCTTCTCTTTCCGCTCTGTTTTCCATTTCTTCAATACGCTTCATCAATTGCTGTTTTTCTTTATCCCACCCTTCTTCCTTTTTCCTCATGTCGCTCTTCATCATTTTCATTTCTTCTTTCAGCCCGGCTAGCTCGCTTGTATTTGCTTGTAATTGCGTTTGTATCGTCACCAGTTCAGTTAGCACCCTTCCTACCATCGACTTTAGTTCCTCCATTCCACCACTAATATTTGCTTTTCCCTCACGCTTATCTTGTTCTTCTATTTTACTTTGTTGTGGAGATCTCAATGTTCTTTTACTTCTATTAAATATTTCGTAGTCTTTTTTGTCGGTCGATGTTGCATCCAGGCTATTGTCGAGTTCTCTATTCCGCTTTCTTTCTCTACTCATTCCCTCTGCTTTGCTGCTTTTACCCTACTCCTCTCTGTAACTCTCTCTGCACTAATGTTAGTTGTGTTGCCTACTCCGTTCAAATTTACCCTTGGCACTTAATCTTATGTTGTTGTTTCTATTATCTTTAGGTTAGAACTCCTACTGATGCCCACTGTCTCAGCCCTTCCTCCAACCTTCCCCTGTCATACGCTATCAATTTCCTTACCCCTCACTCCACTCAACTTCTTACGACTTCCTATTTCACACAGTAATCTTGGTTTATTTCGCTCGCGTGACGTAGACGATGTGTTCGTTACTAGCGTCGCCGCACTTTTCGAAAACAACAACAACAAAAACTTTTTAAAACACGACATGTAGCGTGTACATTGGGTGCCAAACTCAAAGTTAAAAACGGCCGTAGCTCCGTACGGGTGCATTTCCGGGCATGGGTTCCTATCCTTAAAATATTTGCCTATCGGTCCTCTACCTACTCTGGCATTCTGGGCCAAGTTACAGTTGACACCCTGTATGAAACAACTTTCGTTTGAAACTTCTTTTCAAATTTCTTATCGTTTAAAAGTTATAAATTTTTAAAAATAACACTTTTTGACATCTTTTTAAGGTAGAAACGCTTCTTTTGCTTTTAAAACAAAACGGTCAATGGTAACATGACCAAAGTTGTAGCTTTTAAATTTCTCTACAATATACATGCGTTCAACAATTTTTTGAACTTGGCTAGAGTATTCTAGTGGCACCCCTTACATACCATTAAATTTTCATCAAACTTCTAATTAACGCAATTTCAGCCCTGTTTTTTCACTTATATTTGAATAGACTATTATTAAGACTCGCGAGAAAAGAAGTCAAACATTCACAAGGCCAACTGTTAGCTGTTAGCTGTTAGATAAGACGTCGTAGCCTTCTTAGAGTCAGAATTGGTTTTTCGCACATCTCTCGATGAAACATAGTAGAATGAAATGATGACCACTTGGTATATTAGTTTCAGGGGTGAAAGTGCTCGTCATTTCAATATTTTCAAGAGTCTCAGAGAATACCCAGCGGTAAGAAAATGCAGAACCTTAGCTCTACCTATCATATAATCAAAATTCATAGCATATTCCAGGGAGTATTATCGAACACTTTTTATAGAAACGCAATCAAATTTCAGTTAAGAACATTTTCTATTCCAATATTCTAATATTTGACTTCGTCACAAGTTAGTTTCAATTTTGCACTACAACAATTCTCTTACTTTTAACAACATATTTTTTTGCTGTTAATTTAATTAATTTTATTTTAATTAAATTTAACACCACAACACCACATATTGTATCAGTATCTCGAGCATACGCACAACCTCAGAACACTTGTCACCAAAATTTACAATTGTTGAGTGTCAATGTAGAATTTCAACAGCTTAATTGTTTTCGACTTAAAATGTAATACTTTGAAGGAAGTTTTGAAAGTTATAATTCCCATTTAAATGACATTTTAGTGTTGTTAATTAAATTAGACCTTTTTAACTCACTTTGATAACGATTACCAAAACTCGAGTTGAATTTTCATTAAGGACTGTATAATTATTAAATACACGATTTAGTCTTTAAATTGACGAGTGTTTCAAACTACAGTACCTCCAATTACACGCGTATATATAGAGATGCTGCTCATTTTTGGCACTGCTTTTGCTTAAGGCTCGTATTCACTTGAAAGTAAAAGTTGTGAAAGTTACTCTCTGAGAGCAATTGCATACTGTGTAGACAGTATAGGCAGCACCTAGAGTAAAATTGCTGTCGGTAAATTCTCTCGCCGAATGCGCTCTCAGCTTGTCAGGACTGCAACTATACATGCGCGGCTAGTCTAGACCACATCAGTGGGCAAGTGGACAAAAGCTTCTACACCACCAGTAGAGAGGTTCATAGAATAGAAGATTCTAGATAGATGGTAGATAGACAGTCTCTTTCTACAGGATAGTACTTACAGTAATAGACCTTTTAATCCGAACTGCTAAATGTAAGAGATTGTTCGGATTACTAGATTAGTATCACACTTGTTTATTAAGAAAATTTAGACCACTGTTCGGATTAAAGAGTATTCATTCGGATTAACCTAAATTTACTCCATGTTCGGATTACTGGAGGTTCGGACTTCGGACTAACGTGGGTGCGGATTAAAGGGTCTATACTGTATATATAGAGCATGTAAATCTTAAACAGTTTATGAAAAGCTATTAACCTTGGTTAAAACTGATGTTTGGGATTCCAATAATATTAGACTTCTTCAGTCGAAAGCTTAGGTATGGTCGATTAGCAATTGTGACTATCTGATACTGGCAGTGCTGGCAATGCTGACAACACCATCCATTTATTTATTATTTTGAAAGCAACGAATACTTTCGTGGTTTCGTTTTAGGAGAGTGTATCGCGGGTTTCCTCCGAACGCTTTACCTTTTATTCGAGTGCTCGCATAGAAATTACAGTGTTACTATTTAGAATTTGCTCTTTCCACAGCTCTAAATGCCCACTTTGAAATTTTTTAACAGCATCATGTATTGCAGGAAAATAGTTTTCTAATGCATAATATTATAGAAAATTAGAAAATGATTAAACTCGAAGTTCCTTTTTTTAATTTCAACAACTATTTATTCATTAAAGTTCATTTTTATGCAGGTGGTAGCCGTTTTATAAATTTATTCACTACAAACAGTGTACTTGTAATAGGTAGTTAAATTAAATTTTGTTAGATATAAAATAAAGTTTAAGGCACGTATGCTAAGAAAAGAGACTCTTCTCAAGTTTCACAAATTCAGTTATCTTCGGAAATATGGAAAGTTATAAGGCACGTTGTCCGTCACTATATAGACGAACGAATTCGTAGGTAGAGGCAATATTCAAATCTATAATATTGGTCTAAAAACGTGATATATGCGAATTAAGACGGTATCAAATTGTCAACTTTAGTATCCCTCTTGTATTACTTTACTGACGCAATAACCACCCACGCGACCATTAAAAGTTACGAGAGAAAAACTTGATGGAAAAAACTCAAAAACATACATTTTTCCACTTACTAATCGCTTTTAAACTCCATTTAACATTATGTCGGCTTTTAGGCGAACATTACGTATCGATAAAAGTCTCCTTCTACAAACTCTTTCCTATCTCTCCCTTATGTGCGGCAATTAAACAGAAATTCGATTAATCAAATTTACGTAGCAAGTAAACTTAAATCTTAAGCCCTTGAGTGTATACTACATTTTTTTATGACACACTAAATTTTATTTTCTTCCAGTAAAGTAACGAAAATAAATTCTATTTTAATTAATTAAAAGAGCTCATTTGATTTTCTTAAATTGTTTCGTATAAACATTTTTACCCTCTTTTCTGGTATTTGCAAAGTGGGTATTAAAACTTGAGAACTTATTTCAAGCGCTTTCCATTAGTTTAGTACAAATAAACTAGAACCTGTAGAATTAACCATTGAGTCCAAATGCCGCTCGACATAAAGTGCAAATTTTTAAAAATAATTAAGTTCTCGACACTTTCAGAAATGGAGCACAAATTACGAGTTTATTTAATTGAAGTAAGTAATTAACAAAATATCTACTTAACATCTTGTATAGGATGCAAAATGGTACTTTTAGAAGGTTTTCAAATTACTTTCGCGTTGTATGAGACGTGTTAAATGGTAAATAATCAAAATAGGAAAGAAAAGAACGCCGAAAGAAGGGCTAAGTGTAATGAATGTCGGATTTAAAATATTAAATATTTTACAATTTATTCTCAGTGAAAAGTTCATTTCGTGCCTTTCAAATTAAAAGCTCTTAATAAATGAAAATCTGTCAGAACTCAGTTAATTCTCGTAACCAAGTAGTAGATATAGGGTGTTTAAAATTTTTACGGATTAGAGAAATATCGTGTTTTAGAGTGTTGTATACGAGAATTGGTATACATCATAGTAGAATGTATACCAATACTCTTTTTTTAAATCAAAATCTTTATTATAGCTCCAAGTTGTGAATAAGAAGCTTTTGAAGTTCAATAGCACTCTCACAAATTTTACAATTCGGAAAAAATTTAAAAATTTTTTTACAATAGGTGAAAATCAAACCCAATCCGACTTTTCTTTTCAGAATTCTTTAATTACATCTTTATTTTACCTCATCTAGTGCCGGATTATCCAGGAGTGTTTAACTTTGGTGGCTGATTCCTTTTGTAAAACTTACGCGTCTTACTACGCAGTAGCGTCATCCCGTAAACAAATTTACTGTAACCCCTTCTTCGTGCTATATCTCGAAAAGAGTTAAACTTATCGGAAAAATGTATATAACCAATCTTGTAGCTAAGAATGTTTTCTATAACTTTCATAAAAAGCTTCATCAACGTAGGATCTATAGAAAGCGAGTTATTTGTACGAAATAGAAAATAGCGCTTATTTTAAACAGCTCCTCCTTGCCCCTCTTGCACCCCACTCTCCGGGACTTTTAGTATGTTGTACTGCAGGTTTTAACGAACAGCCGTACCCTTTTTTTAAACTCCTAGATATTTTTCGCTCAAATACCATCTATTTGTCTAATTTAACTGAACTAATATTGAGAGATATTTGCGAAAAAACGATTTTTCAACCTTTGAGTTTGAATAATATTTTTAGCAGAAGCGGGATCGATGGGGACTTTTGACATTTCATTTATAATAAATAATAATATATTTAAGGTCTGTACCAATTTTCAGCTCTATGCGAGTTTTTCCGAACTTTCCACGATTTTTTGTCTATTTTGACTGGACTATATTGTTGGGTAGTTATAAGGTAGAAGAAGTAGAACTATTTTCTTACTTTTTAGTTTTTAAAAAACTAAACAACTGAACATCGCGCCAAAAATTTAAAAGAATCTATGAATTACTCTTTTAAAACTTAACTACTTTTCCCATTTAACCGATTATGTAACTCTTACAATAAGCGAGATCCCCACATAGAAAAATGAAATGTAATTCACCCTTATTATACCGATTTATTGAGTCGTTAATTATGTATCTATTTTTTACTAAAAGCGGGTAACATTCAACGTTAGTTGCTTCAATCTAGATTTTAAATAATTTAATTTCTTATCGGCAACTCTTCCAACATTGAAGTTTATACGAGCGGAATAAATACATCGATACATCGATACCACATCACTGTATATAAATACGCTCAACTACCAGAGATCTGTGTTGCCAAATAAGAACTGACGTCTTCAACTAAAACTTTTAAGGATTTAAAGCGACAATGTCGACATTGTTGCTTCGGAAAAGCGTATAAAAATAATGCGGTACTCTTCCAAAGCCGAGCAATGATGTGTAAATGCATCGTGAAAGTTTAAGTGCAGAAGACGCTCGTGTGTCATTGTTAGAATCTTCAACTAATCTAGCCATGATCTAGCAATAAAATAAAAAAAATGTCTAAAATTTATTATAGGTATCTAAAAGTCAGTTCTACAATTTCCTATAAAATATTATTTACTAGGAACGCAATTATTATTTCGTTAACGATATTATTCTAATAAAAGAAGCGAATATTACTATAAAAAATTATTGCACTTTACATTTACGATTTTCTTTATATTTTGTAGATAAATGTTTTATAATTTTATTGTATTGTCTAGAATTTCTTAGTTGATATGGAGATCTCCATTTATTACTATTTCTCGTTTCTATCGACTTCCTCTTTATACCGGGCCAATGGACAAGAAAAGCGCCGTCTAAAATTAAAAATCGATACCCCATAAGGCACATCTCTAACATCTACAAAAAATATAATTTTAACAAATTGCATCGGAAATAATCAAACTACCCACTTGTGTCATTTTATCTTGCTTTCCTTCCCAAGACAGTAATTCGCTGTAAAATGGCTCGTCCTTAGTTCCGATATATATGGGCTCCCATCTATGATATGGAAAGATACGCGTTGTAGAGGCAAATAGCTGAAAATAAAAATATTTCAATTGTTTATAATGTATAAATAACTGTGTAAGGTTTTCGTTTGGTTTTGACATTTGTACGTACACAAAAGTGCTTCTTTTGAACTTTTTCACATTTACATTTAAATAGCCGTCTGTTATTTTAAATTAAATTGCAAATGGAACCTTAACAAGTAGATATACTTTTATGAAATTTTATGCCTGTAAGGCACGTGTTTTAAATATAAACTTTTCTTTTTGAAAGAGAGGTATTTTGATGAGCCAATTTAACCTACCTATGATTTTTTTTCACAAAAATTGCTTTTTAGCGAGATAATCGTCATATTTTTAAATTTTAGCCTCATCCTGCAAGAGAGTTCTAATGATGCCGCTGAAAAATTTTAATACATTAAACGCAAAAACTAAAAGCCTCGTACTCGTTACTTTTTTTAACATTAACGAATAGAGTAATTTTGAAAGAGGCGCGCGCGCTCTCCAGTGTCGAGATTCTTACCAATTATTTTTTTAATTAATTTCTTTTTAAGGTTATTAGTCCACTAATTTTTTTTGACAAAATTCTTCAAGATGGCAGTTTCTTCCAATTACGCAGTCACTGTTTGTTATTTTATCAATTATTTCGTATGCGAATATCGAATAATGGGCATCCTACTCAATTTAAAAGCAGCAGCAGTGACCCATTGTTAATCTGTGACTTTGAACTCATTTTTCGTATTCCTCCCTATTTATCTGAGTTAAGGTTACATCTTATCTCGTGACATTTAATACTTATTTCTTTACACGAACTAACTAGTCACAAAAATTAAGGGATATTAAAAAAATTCCAAATTTTAGGGCAATTTTCAACAAGGGATAACTCTGAGAAAAATGGTCGTACAGAAAAAAAAGGAGATAGTAGCCTTAAGTGTCTAGTTTTCAAATCTGAATTGTAAATTTTTTTAGCGTGGGCGGTTTTCACGTAATCATCCGAAAACCAACTAAAAATAATTTTTCGAAATTTTTTCTTTTTTGAAATGATGGTCTGTCCGGTCTGTGGAGTTCAAAAAAAATTTTTTACATGCAACCATAAAGCTATTTAGGACAGTTTAATCAGCTTTAATTTGACTTCTTAACGAGTTCCGTACGATGATTTGCCGCGGAGTAATAGTCGATCAAAGCAAAATAGTCCAAAAATGACATTTAAAACTAAAACAGTTAGGGCCTGCCAAAAAAACTTATATAAATATTTTTTGATAATAATGAAGAAATGTAAACATGTATGTGGCATCAAAAAAATTTCAAAATTTTTTACAACGAGTCATGTTTTTGAGCAAAAAATATGGATTGTTGTCAAAAAAACATAATATTAAAGTCGAAGAATTGCTTGTTACGGTGATTTTTGACCGATACGATAAATTTAAACCTTCGGGGCGCTAAGAAAAAAAATCGCAGCGCTTTGGAACTTTGAAGGCTTTTTATAGGGACACTTTGAGGTTAAAAAATTACCGACGAGATCTTTTGTTCATCCACTATATCCAAAGTTGTACCAAATTTTCCAAATATCCTCAAAATTCACAAATTTTGTTGAAAATTGCCCTAAAATTTAGGATTTTTTTAATATCCCATAATTTTTGTAATTATTTATAATACTAATATTAACGTACATCGTGGACTCGCGATTTTCATCACTCAGGTAGATACTAGACCTACAGGATGAAGTACCTCGACTACACTCTGAGTAAAAAACTCGGGCCAAAGCGCCGAAATTATCAAAACTCAGGAATTTATTGAACTAGTCACCAATAAGCTTTTGTGTATTCAAAAAGCCACCGAGCAGAGCCTTATTAAGGGAAAAAGAAGAACAGAACCAAGAACCCGGTGGTTCGTATCAGCATGGTCCTCCAATTAAGAAATTGAAGTTTTTGAGGTTAGGTAAATAAGAAAGTTCTGTAATGTTAAACTCGACCAAAATAATTTACCTTTCAGTAAATGTCAAAGTTAAAAACAAACTTTGTTTACAAGTACGTACAATCGATAAATAATAAATAATGCGCACCTTAATAACATTTCCTGGGTTTTGATCTAACCACTGTTCGATACCTGGAAATTTTTGGCAATGAGAACAAATGTGGCGGTGAAAATAAACGGCCTTTTCTTCTTGGACCAGTTGGAGTAAATCTTTCTTGCTTCTCGGTACTTGCTCGTATTTGTCGATCTCGAATACAGGTACGACGAAAATTTTGGACGGAAAATTTAAATATTTAGCGTCAAACAACGTCGATACGATTTGTGTAAATTTTGACGCTAAATTTTGGCTTGGTATGAGTTCGATATCGGAAACCATAACGTAGGTCGTGGTCGAGGCGTTTCTCGCGACGTTTCGGCACACGTTTACCGGGTATATCAAATTTTTTTTATTTCTGAAAGTTTGAAATGTCGAGGGTCGTTCGACCGAACAAGTTCGCGTAGTTGGCAAAGTTTTGCTTATAAATATGGGATGATGTTTGGGAAAAACGTAGTGAACGGAGAGTTTCGACATGTGCGGAAGGCATTGGCATAAATTAATAAGTTTTTTCGTCAACACGTCTGCATCGGAATCAGGTACAAAGGCAGCTATACTTATAGGACCTTCCCAATATCGAACCACTTCGGCAATGTAACTGACGAAATCCGGTGTAAGGTGGGTGGCATACGTCACCGACGCGGCACCGCTCCAATTTTGTTTAGCCCTTATAACATTATAAAGAACTCTATACTGACTACGTACGCCTAACTCCGGACTAAATTCGAAATCGCTCTCGTCGTACGTAAAATCTTCAGGTAAGTTATGCATAAAATTGCAATAACTTTCGTTACTTGGCTTATAGTTTTCTAGAAATAGCGACGGGTAATTCGAAACGGTTTTAACACTTTTGATATTTTTGCGCAAACCGTAATTTAAAAGGAAGGGTCTATTATGCACAAAAATTATTAGAATGATCAAAATGCCAAAAATTGTATATAACAATAACAAACGCTTAATTTTACTACATATTGCTCTACACAAGCATCGCATATTATTAATTTGTCGCCTTTATGTACAAAAATAAATCGCACTAATCTTATTTTACGTTTCTCTTACTAAATTTTCCTTAGCAAAAATCACTACAAATTGCTTAATACTGAACTTTTACAGATATGTGATAATGGTAATACTTTAATTCTCCGCCACAATATTTCGACCTTTTATAACACCGAAACTTCATTTTAACAAAAAATTTAAACAAAAACCACCCTTAAATAATAAATTTTGCACGTTTAGTGTAATACAAAACAACACGCTTTTCACAGTTCATTTTCGTTTTCATTAATACGAGCACACTCTAGCGGCGACAACGCTAACTTAATTTTGAGCATTTTCACGAAAATGGCTGCATTATTTGATCAATACTTTTTAAAGCAAACTACCGCAAATGTCGGTATCGATTATCATTACTTATTATCGTTTAACAAAAAATAAATGAGTAATACACGAAAAATCGTCGATTACAAATAGACGATATTAGTTATGTATTTGTTATTTATTTACGATAACATCTTCGTGAAACTTAAATAAAGAATTATATTCGTGTCGAAAAAATAATTAGTGGGAATACAAACATTGAAAGTAAATACTAAACAAATAGTTAGAAAATCAATTTTTTTCCTATTTTGCTGCTCCAAAAAAACAGCATTTATACGCGTATACTATACGTATAAGAAAAGTTAGTGAGTAATTTATAAAATTAGGCTGTCGTTTTAAAAAATTGAATAATAACTTAGTAGGCACCTACGTGCTTTTCTTCAATTTCTTACCCCAGCTGATCACTGATGAAGAAGTTTAACTTTTCTTTTAAAGTCGTTAGAGGGATGAAACTTTTTGGACCGATAAAAACGCTCAAAGTGAATTAATAAACCCTTTTTAATTACATTTTTTAAAGAGTTAACTATTTGAAATTTTAAATAGGCACACGCGCAATCTGAAATAATGCCGAAATACGTTCCTTCTTATATGATCTCTTTTTAATGCGTTTTAGATGATTTATTGTCACTAGCGTAAAATTACACCAAAAATCAATTTTTTTTACATAAACGTTTAAATGCATGGTGTCACAGAAGTGAGGGGGAAAAAGTATCTATACTCGGTGGTCAACAAACAATACCGAAATAGAGTGTCTGAAAGCATTTTCATTGTTGGACTAGAAACGGTAAAAGTAGACGATTTATTTTCAATTTAACCAAATGAAGTAAAACATAATAAAAGAGCATTGATTATTTCAATATTTCAACAAACAAGTACTTATTTTCTTGCTTATTATGTATTTATTTGAAATAGATAATAAATATTCTCAAAGACGGTTTACGAGAAAGCCGCTGATTCGTTAAATTGATACTGTTCTTTGTTTAACGACTGCGTTGCCGTATAATTCGCACTCTCTCGCAAATGATCTGAGCATATAAGCTCTTTTGCATCTTTTCATATAAAGGGCCCAAAGGCCATTATTTTTGAAATGCGACTATATTGTAATGATGTGGATTAGATAGTTTGGAGTAGTCAAAATCAGCCCCGTTTATACGCTATCTCTGGTGTAGTCCCTTAGGCACTGAGATTTTTCCTTGTTTTGTTAAATAATTATTAAATACCTCAAACTTTTTCGGTCTCTAAATTTTGTCCTCTTCTTCATTTTTTCCCGTGTTCAAATTCAAATTCCAATTTAAATAACTTCCACCGTGTTCAAGACATCTAACCCCAAGTGCAAGCTTCGATACGAGGTTTACTCGCGACCTTGCACGCATTTAATTCAATTTAAATTTCAGCTTTAGTTAATTTAAAAATGTTTAATTTGTTTTTTGGGCTTTTAGTCATTATTCTCTGTAATCTATGGTGAGTCCCTGTTATCTCTACTCAGTAGCTGAGCTGCTATACAATTTAACCCAAACCTTGCCATATATTTTTAAAAAATTAATAAATTTTGGTTCTCTTTAAATTCATTTCCTTTCCGTCCCAGCCCCTCGTTAACTTTTTTAGTCATTAGTCCTTACTATTTTTAATTATTATTTTGTTCTGTTCTTAATCATTGCCCTCTAATTTTAAAATTTATATCCGTGTGGTTCTATTTAAGAGCGCATATTATTTTATTATATTATTTTTCCCAAATTTTGATCTCTCTAAAAATTTGTCCTTGCATCTCTCTTTAGATAACTTTCACGAAATACCATTTCCATCAAAATTCCCACTGGTACCGCCATCACAGGATGCGCTCTGATTGGTGCGCGAGTACAGCGATGGAAAAGTTATAAGTTATAAATAGAGGTACGACATTATTAAGGAGAAGAGGCTATAGTCCGTGCTAATTCCGTGTAGTCAAGCCTTGTTCAACTTGATGATTACATTTTTCAACCTTCCGTGACACTGACAACCCTGATCAACCCTTGTTCTGTGGTAGTTTTTTGTAGTGGTTTTGTTTGAAGCCGCTGTGGAATCTAAACTTCCGCGTTAGTTATATCATCAAGTCATCTCTTAGTGGTTGCCGTTTTGCTGTGGTTCTTTCTGAGCCGCAGTAGGGCCATTGACTAATTAATATTGTTAATCAAAATTGAAAGTAGTTTTTAAAATACAAATAGTTTCCTATTGCCCACTGGTGGTTCTATTAGGTGAGGTTAAAAACAGTTCTGTGCGTTGGTTAATGACAGAGAAAAATAATGTTTCTGAATGATTTAACTCATAAGAAAAAATACCTATCTCTCATATTCGAAGGCTCGTAACTTTTGTCAGTAAAACAAGAAAATGTCGTAAAACGAGATTCTAGTGCCCTTGAGGCTCCTTAATAAAATAGTGAAGGTCCCATATCTTTCTACTCCAAAAAGTTTTATTACCCTAAACAAACGACTTTTGTTTTGCAATTTTTCTTGTAGAATCGTTAACTTAGGTAGGAGCAGTTCATTTTTAATAATAATGAACAAATAATATTGAGCCCAAAAAGACGCCAATTTTTTTCTTTATATATCTCTTATAGTTTCCAAGATCATATTAGTCATCATACCAAAAGAGACACCCTGTATTTTGCGAGACTTGTGAGTTGCGTATTTTACGTTGTATAATTTTGAAATTTTGTAGGCGTAAGAGGTAATAATTACGGATTTGCATTATTTAAGGAGGAAGAACAAGCTCCCAGCATTTAGGCCACTTAATTGGGCCCATTGTACTGCCTCCAAGCGGCCTTCCCGTGCCCATCAGATCTCGAGCCATCCCACTTGTAGGATGAACTCCAGAATTCTGACGGGAGGGAGGGGTAGTTATTCTGGCCATGTCGAGCCCAAAATTCCCCCAATACGAATCTTCTTATCGACGTTAGGGCTGGACAGTAACAAAGCACATGTTTAGCAGTTTTGTCTTCTATTTCGCATCCACGACATATGGAATTATCTACCAAGCCCAGAGTGTGGAGATGATTGTGTATTCAGCAGTCTCCCGTGAGTGTCCTTCCTAGATTAGTTCGGGACAGCAGCTGTAGACAGTATTTTGCCAGCTTTTTAGAAGGAGCCAATAAAGCTTTTTTGCTTCGGCGGCATCCTACTTTGCTTGTTCATCTTTCAGTCTGTCGTTGATGGGTATTATTTTTAAGGAGGGTATTAACGGTGGTGATGGCTGATTTGATGATGGGCTCAGGGCCACAGGGAAGGCTGTTTGAACCTTTCTTGGACAGCTCGTCTGCTTTATCGTTACCCTCATTTCCTTGATATTCTTTGACCTTAGCAGAGTATAAGAACATTGTTTTTTGATATCTGGTTCAGCAGCTCTATGCACTCCAGCAGGACACCAGAGGTTCCCTTGCAGGTGTTTAAGGCTTGCAAGACAGCTTTACTGTCTGTCGATTTCAGTATTTTCTTGTTTAGAATTTTCCTGTTCAGAATTTCGTTGACGCTGTGTAATATTCCCATCAGTTCTATTTCCTCAGCTGTAACGTTTTTTTGTCTTTTTACTCTCTTAAATTCCTGCATCGTTGTTCTCTTTAATCCAAAAATAAGTTTAAACTTCAAAAAAATTTTTAAACGCGTTTAATGTTACAAATTATAACTAGAACATCCTGTATATTTCCACAAAGGCTAACTGACGCTCGTCGTGACAGAATCTGGATTAAGAGGTAAACATCCATTAATAATGCATTTAAATGTAAAATCAAAGTACTCGACATCCTATTGTCGAGTTTCGACGACTATTATTATTATCCAATGTAATTTGTTGAGATGATATTTCGCAATCTCGTAATTGCGTTACGCGTTATAATATACTAATCATCAGTTATGTTGACATTCAATCAGAAATTCAACCAAACCAAAGACTAATTCGAACATTATGAACATGATCTCTAGACTTTAATCTCAAAGCGAGTTTATTAAATTTCTAAATAGATCTATAATATTTAATTACGAGTTATTAAAAATGAAAATTAGAACAGTAAACGACTTTTTACGATCAAGATTTCTAATAATATAACCATATTTACGAGCTTACGAGTTTTAAACGAAGTAAACGAACAAAATTTCGTCTAATTAAAATTAATAAGTAGCTGTAGTATCTTAAATACAAGCCCTAGCGTAGTTTAGTAGTTTAAAGTTGAAATATCAAGTTTATTGGTGCATCAAATAACAAAAAAGTTCTTCAAAGTTTAACTGCGGAAAATTACAAAAAAGGCTTTTTGACGTAACTTCTTCGCGTGTTTGTAATAGTTTAGAGAATTATTCTTGTGTTAGCAAAGTTTAAAACTTTATTTCTCAATTTGCATTGTTGAAAATTGCTTTATATGTAAGACATTTTTATCCGTAATTGATCTGCGGAACTTAAGCAGTTTATGGTTGGGAAATTTACAAAAAAGGGGAGAAAATTCGTGCGCACTTGAGCTTCTTCGATTATTTCTTACTCCAATTTGTTTTTATAAATATTATGTGTAACTTTTAACACAACTTTTGCGTTCAAAAACGAAAATAATATTCATAAAGTCCTTAAAAGTCTTTCCTTGAAAATCCAAAGTATATACACTCTCGAAGTCAATTAATAGCTTTTTGGTACTCGTTAGGTATTCGTAGACAGCAAAAGTACGTGCTGCGTCAATAATCCAAGGAAAAAACTTGAATCACGATCGGGGATCAAACCCGAGTCTCCACGGTGTCGCGCCGGGTGCTTTAGCACTAAGCCATCCATGTCCTTGCGATTCCCTTGTATCTAACGCGTACTTACGTCAGTCTGGAGTCGCTACAATTTGATGATTGGATTTTTTTTGTCCTAATGCTTCCCGTTAATCTGTCTGATATCGGGCTCACAACATAGGTTGGAAATTGGAAATGAAGAGTTACTCTGTAAAAATTATTTAAGTTTTGAGAAAATAAATGGAAAATGAATATTGGAACAAAGTTTAGGAAAGAAACACCCGCGTTTCTCATTTTTAAGAGCATTCTATTATTTTCTTCCGTTTGTCCCCTCTGTTCGTGCTATAAGTCCGTCTGCCAACCTGTCTCTTCGAAGAAGGCTACTAAACTGCTCGAATAGATTCTTTATATAGCTGGTTCCAAATAAGCAGAATCCATTGTAAACTATCTCGATGCCGCAATAGCTAGGAATTATCTTCCCTGTAGATCCTGTAGCCACGACATGTTTATCTTTTTAAATTTTGAGAAGAGGTCTTCTTTCTCCTTTGCGGAGCCCTCATCGCTGGTTCCATTAGCGCTCCCAGAAAAACGGTCTATCTCAGCAGGGTCTTTTTACATGGGTAAGGCTGAAATACAATGGAAGTCGTCTGACGGTACCCCGTGGAAGGTATTTATGATGGTGACACATCCACGTAGTTCGAGTGATGCCTTGCCTCTGATCATACATACCCGCACAAAGTCCCCAGTATTTAAATGAATAAGCAATAACCAGTTAAATAAGTATCATCCGACGTGATGATGTATCGTGCTAGCATCGGACGTTGAATCTTGGTGTTTCTCGGGGGTTAATATTGGGACCGTTGTTGTTTCTGGCGTATGTAAATATTTTGTGAATAATATGCAGACGCTTATAAATTATTCTAGCGATAGGCTGCAGCTGTGTGAGATGTCGGAGGCGGCTGGTTCAAATGCGCGTGTATGGTTCGGGGCAAACAGACTTCTATTAAGCCTGGATAATAGTACCCAGAACCCCAGAAAACTTTTTCTTTATATTTTTACACAAAATCAATCAAATTAGTCAAAAAAAAAGAAAATGAGTGGAATATTACGAGAATATTGAACTCAAATAATTTTTCTTTGTTAATACCACTTTAGCAACTCGACTTCTTTGAACTCTATGTTTATTAATTTGTATCTATCATTTAATTGCAATTATAAGTGATTATTTATCTTATCTAAAAAGTTGAATTACCGAAGTTCCTGTACGAGTTAAAGTTTATCATTTACTAAAAAAGTTCAAAAAAGTAATTCAATTACATAAACTTTAGCCTTTTTCATATAGTATTCATAACTTATTTATTAGGCGAATAAATAAGTAAATAATAAACAAAAATATAGAACTCGCTTAAGTTAATTATAAATTATCCGATAAAATTAATCGAATGTTTGTTTTACTTGTGATGTGTAATATTTTTGCAAAGAGCGATAATACGTATCTATTATTATAATAAAGGAAGCTATACTTTAGCTTTTAGGCTTAGGCAATGGCGTAACTCAAGCTTTTGGCAAAATAAAAATGGGAACTTTTTACTGTTGTATCTCAATTGTTAAAGCTTGTAGTCCCTGTCTGTAGGGGCGCTCTAGGCACATGTCCAGGGTTTAAGGCACCGAACCTAGCGTTCGAGTTCGAATTTATTAACCTACAATCACTACAATGTAGGCATCTCTCTAGATCTGACCATCACAAGAGGCTTTGTTTTTTGTAAGCTTGTAAATGTTTCTTAATTTTCCTATACGTAGCTACGCCCATGTTTCAAGAGATTAGAAAAATTGTTTGTATTAGATTATATATTATTAATTGTTGGCACTTCCACCTTTTACAGGCGTGTGAATTTACGTGAAAGCTTAAATATGTGAACGACTCATTTAAAGAGTCTTCTTTTAGTGTAGTTCCCGGAAAGGCTTATATTTTTCCGTATAATTTAATTCGAGCGAAAGAAAGGTATTTAATAAAAATTTATTTCCATCTAAGTTTACTTTCTACTTGTATTAAAAGGAAATTACAATTTTAAACAAACATCCCTTACAAATACCGCATAGAAAACAGATTAAATACAAGATAACACAAATACTAAAATAAATTAGAATGGAACTATAATTAGATACATCTCCGTGTGAGGGAAAAACTTTTTTAAAAGGAAAAATTATTTCCAATAGAAATGTTTGTGAATACGTTCGTTAGGGAAGTGACGAATAGGTAAACTTGTTTATTGATTTGTTCTAATAACATCATCAATGTATTAAGTTTTTATTTGATCACACGCCTAATAGAAATATAAAGTCTCGCAACACATAAATATACGGAAAAATATCATTTCAATAATTTTGTACTATTTTCACAACGCTTATGTTTACTTTTACCATAGTCGGCGTATCGCGCTACGTATTTAGGCATACTGCAATGGAAATTACAAAAATTGTCCCTTATCTTTAAGTAGTATTTCCATGTTCCTTGCACCAAAGGACTTTCTCAAAATTTTCAATTTTTTCGTTTTTTATAAAATTATAAATAAAATGGCTCTTTCGATTTTAAATGAGTACCTATTCTATGTAGTAGGTACCTATTTAATATTTTACCGAATGTTTTTCTTTTGTATGTTTCCTTCTATTTGTGCACATTTTGTCTGAAAGTTATTTCCATATTTTGCCTCAATGTTCTTATAGGAATTTGCAGCCATTCCACAAAATCAATTTTCCAGTTAATTAAATCATAATGTAATTTAATTAAAGTTACGCAATTTTAATAACGGCGTCTCAATTGTAGTTTGTAGTTTATATGCTAATGTTGCAATTAATTATGTATAACAAAATTATTGTTTCTCATCGGTACGGTTTGCGAATGAGCAATTGCTGTTTTCATTTATTTTTGACGGTTGTGGTTTTCCAACGTCCTTACTATCTTATCACTAAACTAAATCGAAATTTAAATTAAAACAAATAAGTAACAGAATCTTTGTTAAACATTTTTCTAATAAACCACTTTGATGTCAGTCTGTCTATCTGTTTATTTAACTCTTCCACTATCTAAAATCATGGATGCCTAACTCTTTGTCTACCAATCCAACTGTGAACTGTCTATTTGTTCATACATAGGTACAGTGTGTTCACTTGAAAACTTCTCACCTGGAATAACTCAAAATCTGCTTGATACTTGATACAAGCTTTTAAGAAAAAACATGTAGATTTAGATGCGGAGGGGAAACTTCAAAACATTCAAAACCACCGTTGATTAATTTTTATGTTGCATCCTTTCACCCCCAGCAACTCCTACTTTGAAATCTCTAATGGCAACCCCTGGTGTGTGATACATCATTTTCAAGGGCATCAAAAAACTAATCTTTTCGTAAAAATAAAATTAAAATCGGATCATAATTTCTTGAGATATGGAGCAATATAATGTCTTTGAAAAATATTACACTACTGCCTCATCTTGTTCGGTCACGTTATTCTCCTATCAACGCCACGCGATGATGGCGGACTCAATCTACTCAAAGTTTCCAGTTTTCTTCTTCTGCTCTTCTTTTTTCGACTGTATACTCTGATTAGTTAGTTCCAAATGGGCTGCGCCACGAGAACAAAACTTTAAAAATGCGGAAATAACACTTTTCGGTAATTTGAAAAATTGTATTTTAGGAATGGACCTGAAAATGTCGGAAGTTTAATTTACTTTTCAGATTGTTAAACACAGTACACACGAGTAGGTACTTTTAAAACAAGTTTCTTCATTACTATGAAGCTGTCAAATTACGACAGCAATCGTGTAACTAAGTAATGGTTTACAGATAGCAAAACCTAAAAGATTTTATAGCCGTTCATTTTAACACGCTAAGGGTGGGTGCGCCACGACGCTCCTCTATTATACACTTTCATCTTTACACAAAACGAATTTTAGTTGCAAATGCGTTCGAGCTTATACACTAGATACTAAAAACAGTAAACAAGGAAACATCGAGTTTCTTAAAAAAAGGTATGAGAAAGTTTCCAAATGCTTTGTGGAGCGTAAATCCTCTTTACAGTGCATCTTCCGCTTATTTTAAAGGTAGGAGTTATTATTTTAAACAGCTCTTTAAAAGCTTTTTATTTAAAATTAATTAAAAGAGCCCGCCAAGTTTTCCTTTTGTAAAGTCTACAGTGATTTTAAAGTGGAATTAGGAGTTCGATGATACTCGATGCTAACTAACTTATTATATCCGGTCGATGAGACCCAATAAGGTCGAAATGACCATCCGAGAACGTCGGTGTATAAGCTAATAACTATTTTTCAAGTATTCAATTGTACTCAACTGCTCAACATTTGTCAGTGAACGTGTTGTAAGGTTTTGTAAGACTAGTCGTAGGCTTACTGCTCATCTCTTCCTCCAGCCAAGGTGAAAGAAACAGAACAAAGCCCAGTGTCCGCAAAGGAACAAATTTGTTCATGAGTCGGGATCTCCTGCTAAAGTACTAATGGCATGAGTATTTATGATGGTCTATTACTTAACTAGATCATGATGGCACTTACTAATTCCTCCTTAGGACTCTTTTGAACACCTTGCAGCTTTTGGAGAAGGTAAAGCTAATTCATATAGAATTATAATTGGATAATCGATGAGTTTCTGTATAAACAGAACTTAAATACGAGTTTATTTTTATCGAGTCGGACCACAAAAAGTTATTTGCTTTTAGTTTAATCTGAAAAAATATTAGCATTATGATGCCCTTTAGTCACAGAGATCATTACCATAAGTGCGTAAAATACATACAGATAACAAGTAGCAAACCCACGAAAAAAGTTATGTACACAATGATAAACTCAAAACAATCGCTGGTATCTTTTAAAATTTTAATTCTTCGTTTTTTTTTTAATTTTCAGAACCAAACTCGAGACGAATCAAAAAGCGAAACTGCGTTGCTCCACAAGAATTGGCGGTAAAGGCTGGTCATAGGGATCCGTCCGAGCAAAACCAATTCAATTACCACAGTCGCGTTAAGGTTCGTTTTATTTACATAAATTTGTTTTTGTTATTTAATAACAAATAAACTTGTAATATCAGATTGTAAAAACGAATATGTACGAGCCCGTGTCCGACAGTTGCGTCACAATTATCAATTCAAAGTATGGAAATAAAAGAACTTATGACCAGAGCGATGTCGAAGAAGACTGTACGAACGCGGTTTATCCTGGCGATTGTGATAGAACTAACGAACTACACACAGATAAACAAATAAGAAGAAAAGTGAAAAAACAAACCCAAGTTGATTGTAATTTATCGAACCGTAGAAATTGTGACAATATGAGAACCGGCGGTAACGGGGATAATTATATCGACGTGGATCACATAACGTTAGAAACGGAGCGAAATTATAAAAATCGGTTTCATTCCATTGCCGTACAAACGTCACCATTTCTTCCTTACAGATTACGTTTTTGGCCAAAATGTAATTCGGACATTAAGTGCGATCCATCAGGAAATAGTTCGTGTAACGATAAGTTAAAGTATTGCGGAAGAACTTTAAGCCAATGGTTTTTTTCACAAATTGGACTTACTTTAATATTAATTAATTGGGCATTACTTGGTGCTGCTGCCTTTTACAAAACCGAAGGTAAGTCCAATTTTTTTACGCTTTTTAAATCGTAAATTTTGCTTTTTGCGTAAATTGTAATTTGAATAAAATTTTAAGTTCTCGTTTTGAACAAGATAGGAAAAATAGTCAAAAGTTGCATCTTTTTATCAGTAAATTCGATCGGTAATGTGTATATCAATGCGTGCTCGAAAACCGCACAAGGTTAATTATTTAATGTATAGGTACCTACTACGATATATCTCTAACGTGTGTTTCCACGAATTATTCTTTTCGCGAGTTTTCTGTTATAGGTACGTCGTTCGTACGTGGCCAAAATGTTGGGAAAAATTTTCGGCAATTTTTTCAACTGAAATTTCTTGAAGGGCCTTTTAAATACATTTAGCCGTTTTTATGAGTCGTAAAACCATTCTCAAAAATGCTTCGACGAGTCGTCTCCAGTTACTAGTAAATTGTGGCAATTATTGGATCGATCGGCCAAGTACGAAACATGTCCTTCTACCGAATACCCCCAATAAGACCAATTATTATTTCCCGACCGCCTTCTCATTAAAAATTTCTAAACCCATCCCTGCATAGACCAGTTAGTACCAGTAGTACGAGAGCTAAACGGCCTCCAATTTCTCTTTTGATTTTTCTCTTTAGCGTCCCTTAATCCCAAAACTCTTTAATTCGGTTCATTGATATACGAGTATAAACGCAAATGGAAGTCCGTGCAATTGGAAGCTCTTTTTCAAGCCTTGGCTCAGGTGGTACTAGAACACAACCCATCTAAAGCTGTAAGTCCAGTCTCTTAATAACCTTAGCGGTTGAAACGTTGAAACGGACTTGAAAAACCCCATCCATTGTGGTCAGTTGCGTAATCTAAACTACTCGGATTCTCGGATGGTTTCTCATTCATCCTGGAAAACGCTGGTCTAATAGAGCGACTAGTGTTAAACGGAGTGCCTGGACTCGAAAATATTGTTGAAATGCCGGACATTTACTCCTTTTAACGATTGCGTTTAAAATTTATATATTTTTTGGCAGTTTGCGTGTATGTGGGAGTCCAAAACCGATCCCGCTTTTTATTTTAATTTAAGCAAATTAATCTTTCTCTGAGCTATTCTATGGAGAAAAAACTTAAAAAATGATTATAATCTCTAATTATTCCGAAATATTTTTATGATGCATTGGTCTCTCCATTTCTCCTAACTCGAGTTTAGTAGCCTGAACGTTCTTCCTGAACTCAATTTCGTTAAATAATTCTCTTAGCGTTAGGGCTTTGACACTATTTTTTTACCTTAATGTGAGCCCCAATTACCATAATTGTGTGTTTAGTTGTGTTTTTATTGCTTATTTCTCGTATGTACAGCCACGGAAAAATGTATTGGGCACTACTAAGTGGTAACTTATTTTCTTTTCGTTATACGTTTTAACAGAGAATGGCATAAAAATCAAGAGTGTTTTAGCTCTAGTATAAATTTCATTACAAAAATTACGAATTTGCGGCGTAAGTATTCGCGAAAAAACTTACCTGTAGTGGCGAGTAATTATTTCTCTGACTGTACACTGTACATACCTACTAAGTATGTTTTCAAAAATATATTTCAAAGCTCGTTTAGTTTTAAAATCTTTTGTGCTTGGAAGAGGAACGCTAAGGCATCGATCGTGGCGAAACTGTTGGTAAACAATTAAATAAATTGAAGCATAAAACTACTTCTCACGCCAAACTCTTGTAAAAGTAGTCCAAAAATACGTTTTAAAATTTTATATTAATTATTAGGTAGGTACCTACTTTGTAATAGGTATGCTATACTACTATTTTTTATGAACGGGTGTCATTGCCAAAAGTCAAGTTCATATTCCGTTACACGTTACACGCAAAGTTATGGTATGCTCATTAAATCGCGAACGACCCATGCGTTTAAATTATGAACTCTAGTGCGATTACGAAATTAGAGTCTAAACCAAAATCCTTCTACTTTTAATCGGAAGGTCGTGGCTCATCAAGAGCTGGGTAGCACGTCTCAAGTAGTAGGCACACATATTCTCAAGTAGAGCTATATTGGTTATCGTCACGCTACATCACGGAAACTAATTTCACTGAGCTTGAGCTTGTATTTGAATTTAAAGTGCTAGAAAAGCTCCCTGTATAAGAAGTGTCGAGAAAATTCTTACTTCCATTAGCATAATTTTACATGAAATCTTAAATTGGGCCTTCCGCTCTAAGCAGGCTCGTTCTTCAGTTTGTTTCAGCATCGACGTACAGTGTTGTCTGCTTTTAAATTTTGCTATATCTGATAACAAATAGGGCGGTATTTTGTTCAGAAAAACGCTTTTAGATCTATCTCGAGTACGTACCTAACCATTTATACATATTTTATTTTGTTCATAACGAACTATCACTAATGAGCACCTGAGTTAATTGAGAGGCTCTTACTTATCTTTACTTACAATAAAAACAAATAATAGTCGAGTAGGTATTTAAATAAATAAATAAACAAAAAGTAATAATGTATTATTCAACGAGAGGGCAATGAGCATTACCCGCAAGTAGAATACTATGCTTTATCCGCAACCGTAAATATTATAAAGACTCGTGAAAATCGTCCGCCATCTTTAAAAAATGGCAGCCATATGTGTGTTTACTTAAATGCTTAAATCTTATTAATCGTAAGTACTATACCTACCGGTACCGTAAACAAATTGTCGAACAAATGTTTGATAGCCATTGTTTTAAGAAACTGGAACTAATAAGAAAAAATATGTGCTCTAAAATTGAGAAACACTCGAATGTTTATGTCATTAAACTAGTATTCGTGTTAATAATCGGTGCTTACACACAAACATAAAATATACACATTCACCGATCAATTTTTCCTTTTAAGAAATTTATTGATTTCCTCGTTAATAATACTTTATGAAGTATTAAACAATACGAGAATTCGAGTCGATAGCCATCACGAACAATAAATTGCATAGAAGTAGAAAAGTAAAAACAATATATCCCAACTCCCAATGATAAGTACCTATTAGTAGATAAGTAAGTATTAAAAGGTCAAACAGGAAAATTGAAAGAAATTCGGAAATAATGATGTCAGTTAATAAATTAATAAATGTCAGTCTTAAAAACGACCGCTGATGAAAAGTATTTCGATATCTCTGTATAGAGCAAAGTAAACAAATTCAAATTCTGAACTACTCGATATCCTGTCCAGGATGGTAAGGGCCAAATTTACGAATCAAACTCAACTAGCGTTTGTCTACTAACTAATACTCTAGATCTAGAATACTGAATTTGTAAAAAGGAAAAAGGGGCGGAGTTAGCAAGACTTAAGTCAATGAGTTGAATTTTTGAATTTTGAAATATTTTCGAATCGCCATTCTCGAATAATTTCTAGATTCTTCCCCGACAAGAACACGAAGATGTTCGAAATTCTATTCAGATCCATTAAGCCAAACTAAGCTAATCTATGTGGCTCGGCTCGTTCTTTTTATGTTTTGTTATCGCGACTTTCATCGACGAGCATCGACTGGCTCGATCTCTATCACTCGACCTAGTTTTTCCAATACTCGGCATTAATTCAAATCATCTTCTTTCCGTCTCTCACCAATAATAACTGCTTCCGCTTCTTCTTTCAAAAATATTGAATGCAAATTATTAACTTAGAGAAACTTACTATAAAGTACCTACAGTAATGAAATTATTTTCTAGGTCCTAGAGAACTCGAACAAGCCGAAAGCTTAACGTCCCTCCAAAAAGAATTAGCTGTAGATTTAGCAACTGCCTTACGACAAGTCTCCGAATATTCACAATTATGGCCTCAAACCATCATGAAGTATACAGCAAAACACGAAGTCCTCCTTCTCGAAGCAGTAAGTGCTGGATACGGCGAAGGCGGAAGAGGTAGTATATGGACGTATCCGGGTTGCATTTTATTCGCCGTGTCCCTTCTAACGACGTTGGGTAAGCCGTTTTTTCGTTTGGATGTTTTTTATTAATTTTTTTCTATTTTAGGATTTGGAGCTCCAGTTCCACGTACACCTTTAGGACGCGGTACAGCAGTGCTATTTTCCGCAATTGGAATTCCTTTACATTTTTTACTAATTTTAAACATAGGTAATTTAGCTGCAGGTAAACTGCAATCGGTATTTAAAAAAGAAACGGATCCGAATTCTCCGATAAATAACGAAACGACAACAATAACGACTTCGTCGAAGCCATCGCTTGTTCTCAAGTGGTTTCCATTTTGTTCAATTTTATTTTATTATTTATTGGGAGCAACTTTATTCGGCTTCGTTAGGCAAAGAAGTGTCGTCGATAGTTTAATGTTTCCATTAGATTTTACCGCAACTGGTGGTGTTGCAAAAACTTCCGGACACGTTAGGATTTTTTACGCTTTATATTTGGAGACGGCAGTTATGTTAGCAGCTACTATTGTATCGCTGTTACAAACATCCGCTACTAAAGGAATCGTCGATATAGGTTTAAGGTTAGGTTTATTAACAAATACTTGATTTATACCAAAAATTCGTGCCTTAAGAAAAAATTTAATTACTTATTAGAGCGTATCTAATACATATCGGCTTCATATCAAATGGCAGTAATGTTTAGGTACCTACTTATAAACTGTTTCGGCTATTTTTAAATGAACGATGGCGACTAACGCCATTTTTCTCATATTTATTAACCCTTTTGACCAACCGATCTAGTCAGAATGCTTATTTGAATATTTCTTGAAAGTTTAATAAGTATGAGAATTAATACTAGATTGAAAATGATCGTCAATTAAATTAGAAAATAGTTCGCCGTCCAATTAGAGGCTGATTTTGACACACGAGTTTAATTACAGAATTTTTACTTAATCCTGATCTGTCTTACGTCAATAATACGCTCATTAATGAATCTACAATCTTTTTACAATTAATTAAGTTAAAATTAGTCACTATTTTTTCAAGTGTTGAGTCGTTCCAAAGATTCTTACTTCATAATATTATGTAGAAGGTATAGGATGTTACAGAATATCAAATATAATACAGAGTGTTGCCATTGCTAACTTTCTTATTATTGAAGCTACAAAGTTGGTTAAATTAGCAAAGCAGCGTAACTCCTACTGCTGATTACGATGGTCAATAGACGCCTGTTTTTAAGATGAAACACCATCTACATTTTGATTTTAAATGAAAGAGAAATGATTTCTAGACAAAGATTCGTTACTATCCTTCAGAAACTCCATTATTATAGTCAGCCGTATATTCTTCAACGTCCTAATACCTAAGCTAATACCTTCCTAATACACAAATGAATTGTTAAGCATAGAAGAAATTTGTACTTGTTGAAATATTTATTTATAAAAATGATTTTAATTTTGTTACTAGAAAAATAAAATACTTTTGAGTGTTAAAATTTGCTTTTTACCGATAAAAAAAGAAAATTAGGTAGATAAGTTGCTAAGCATAAAACCTGCTTCGATAACCCAATAACAAAAATTGGGGCCCGCCAGTAATAGTTAAAACCTGACCTGCCCAAATCTCGTTACGCCACTGACGTTGTGATTGTGGCACATAGACAGAGCAGTGTACGCTGTGAGTATACGTAAAAACTTAACCTCACTTTAAATCTGAGCGATTTTTAATATCTTATTTTGACTAATTTGTCCTAATGGCAAATCAGGTGATAAATTTAACTAAATTTTTAGTTAAACAAAATTTTTCAATTATTGTTATTATTTAGGCTATCAAAACATTAGGATTATTTCGCAAATTAAGTAAAATAGACCAAGGATTGGGTAAAAAGCTTCCGGATGCGTATAAAAAGTTTTATAAAGAATGGAAGTTAACTGAACCTTCGGCAGTTCACTATTTACCTCAAACGAGTAGATGGAAACGTGACGACGTTACTGGAGAAGTGTAAGTAAAAGAACTACCTATATTTTGATTTAAACCGATCGCTAATTTTAACGTGCAGGCATCCTATACAAAATTATCCAATTCCACTCAAATTTCCACCCGAACATGATCAACACATTTGGGGTGGCGAAGGTGTTATTCAAGGATTTGAAAAACGTAGCAAATGGAAGCGTCGTGTACCAAAATTTTGGGTTCCTCACCTTATTCGTTCAGTCGTATACACGGAAGTTTTAAATAAATATATGTCGGTTGTCGTTACTCCTAGAGCATTAGACCTTATACACGAAAACTATGGTTTTGACCATTACTTATTAAAGGTACATTTTATATTTTAAACTCGAATAAGCTTTAATTTAAATTTTTAGACTTTAGCTTGCGATTTAAGATCGGCATTAGCGTTAAATTTAAAGCGTAAGATTTTACAAGAATTATCTAACAGTTGCCCCGCTTACAAAAGTGATCCAGAAAAACAAAAAGAAGTTTATAATCGTTACAAAAATTATTTAACTGCAGTAAGTTGCCAACTCGAAAGTTTACCCTTTATTGATGCGAGTTGTTCAGTATTCTAGTGAAGAGATCGAATGGTACGGATATTCCTTCGAAGATGCTTGTAAAAAATATGAAGATATTGAAAAAGCCAAAAGTATAATTGTACCCTTGAAGCGCGTGTTTCGAACTAAGCTCATTCAAGAGCTTCGAGAGTCGGGTGAACAAGTGCAGGGAGCTAGGTAAGTGGTTATTTCTCATAGGGTTGTTTGCATAGTAAAGCTTTGTTTTCAGAGAGACTTCTTGGATTCAGAAAATTAACCCATTTAGTAAGAAGCCTGAAACTAATTGAATGAAAGAGAGACAAGTTTTCAACT
Source organism: Malthinus flaveolus (assembly GCA_950108345.1). NCBI lineage: Eukaryota > Metazoa > Arthropoda > Insecta > Coleoptera > Cantharidae > Malthinus > Malthinus flaveolus. The sequence goes on along the minus strand of OX467289.1, from coordinate 6,664,253 downwards.
TCCCAAATTTTATAAATGTAGTTTGAATTGCTCGATTAAATCGACTTCCTCGGTGGTAATTAATGCTCGTTTCGAAAACAATTAAAATTTATTTTATGCAATAAAAAACATCTATCGAGATATTGCACAATTTAAAGTTACTAAAGTAAAATTATTAATTTAACTAATGGTACAATCGAGTTCTCCATGTTTGGGAACACATTCTAAAATTAGTGCCACAGCCCTTGTAATGTAAGTCATTGTACCGTAACAACCACTAGGTGCACTATCGTAGAAATGTTGACATATATATGCAGCACCCCCGCATAATAGACCACCTGTTTGCGACAGTTCTCTAGATTCTTTTGGTTTGGCACAACATAAAGTGGCGTCACCGTTGCATTTAATCTGAAAAAATTTCCATAGCACAAATTGTGTTAAAATAGGTGGTCAAACTATGTCCATGAAGCTGCCCTAAACACTTTGTCTAATTGACTTATAATTTGCAAATTGGTTCTAAAACTAACTTGTTGTCTGATCAAATTTACATGTAGTGCAGTCAAAATAGACAAATAGAGGCATTACAACAGTAATATGAAGTACAACTTACTAAAAATTCCGGATGATGGAGGCGAGCGGGGGTGAGGGAGCTGTTTAAAGGTAAAAAAGAGCAAGTCTTTAAACAGCTCCCCCTCGTCCCGCTCAACCACCTCCCATTGGGACTTTTAGTACTTTTGGACTGAAGGTTCCAACGAACAACTATACCAATTTTCAAAACTCGAGGATTTTTTTCGCTCAAAATGTCTAATTTGACTGGACTAATGAAGCTCAATATTTTGCAGGACCAACTTGGTGGACATAGCAAAACTATTAAAATAGACAAAAGTAAGAATAGTACCTGGTCTTCGAGGAACAATTCATTGGCTCTGTGAACTAACCGTTCAACTTGTAAAACTCCACCCAACGAATTAGCTATATTATATTCGGCTACTAAAGTCAACACCATCAAAGCTTCTACGACCAGCTGTCGGTATTCTGGCTGAGGAATAGAATTCAAAACTGTTTCGAAAGCTAAAGCAAACTTCAATTCTCCGGGCGTCATTTCCTGAGTCAAATTTTGGGGTAGAACCTTACCGGCGATATCGATTCCATCACACTAAATCCAAATCAGTTAATTCGCTAAATCAATATTACATGCTTGACTTACTTTTTCTAAGACACTCCACACTCGAGGATAAAATTTTCTAGGGACACGATTTAGAGCACCATCGAGTCTTCGACGTCTCAACCACTGACCTTGACGATCGTTATCTGTTAAAGAATCCGAATCGGATTCCACGCCCAAAAATCCTCCAATTTGACTCTTCTGAAATTTCACTCATTTGTGATCTAATAAGTAACTTCGTCTCATTCACTTACCTTACTAACACGAGCAGACTTTGAACTTATAACCGAGAAGTTTCCACGACCCACTGAAAAACGCAAAAAAATTAGTTTTTAGCTGCAAAACTGAGGAGTTAACTTTACCGCTGCTTATAGCAAACTCCATGCCACTAATTATATGATGTAACAAGTTTTTCATTTCGAATGGGCTTAAATTCAACAAGTGTTCCGAAGCTTCATCCCCGTTGCAAATAATCGTTCTCGACAACTCTGTAGCCATCACTTGTATGATCAAACCAACTCGCAAGCGTAACATTTCCATAAAAAGCAGAGGTTCGGTTCTTATAAACATCGCTAAATAAACCAGCAATTCTTGAGTTAACATAGCCGTACTGTCGTCCTCTCCGTAAGCTTCGTGAATTAGAAGTCTTAAATCACTTTCGGGTAAAGGTGCGGTGATCGTATGCTCGTTGTTTGGTGGCATGCCCACTGTGATTTGTTTTTGGCGCACTAACAAGTCTGTGACTGCTTTGGCTAAATCTTCTACTCTTTTACCTAGGATTCCGGCTGTGTGCCTAACTAAGCCCCATAATTTTTGTTGACACGCTTTTTCGTATAAACCTTTAAGCAAATCGCGTACGGTAACGACGCGACCGTTATCCAACATCCCCGTATTATAATCGAGACCATGTGTATCCACTAAATATTGTAAAATATCGCCTTGCTCTTCCAGAATTTCAGATTCGCGCAACATTGCAAATAACTCGTCGACCTAAAAGAATTTTTGTTTAAGTGGTCGCTAATAGGAACGGATTTTACCTCAGTGTCTGCATATTGTGTTTCTGTAGTAGTTCGATACCTTCCAACATTAATCACCGGAATGTCCTTACGAGCCCCCCCTGCCGTTTTCTCCCCTTCGATCTGTGGACTAGCATCTTTTTTTGGCTCCTGTAACGTAGAAGCGGTACTATCGACCACATCTTGTGTTGGAGCAACACGTAAAAATCCTGACGGTCGTCTTTCTAATGGTGCCGTTTCCATTCCCAAAGTGTCGGCTATGGATCACATTTTTATTCGCCACTCGTGTAGCTTTTGAATGTACTCACCATCTACATTAATGGACCTGGTTTTTTTAATGAGGCCTCGAACGGACATTCTCCTTTTAATTGAACGTAGCGATTTTCTGCTCGATCCGGGTGCTTCCAATAGTAAAGATTTGGTCGAAAGAGTTTTCATCATATGTTCTTCTAAATATTGTCGCACTTCGGTGTTTAGTTCTACAAACGTCGATGAGAAATTTGACTTTGTTTTGAATAAAAAACTTACTATCTGGTAAACCTTCTTCGTGGCTTCCTAAGAAACTCAAATTTGCTATGCAACTGGTGCTCAGAAAATCGTTTAAATTCCCCAAAGCAACTCTAGTGCCGTTTATATAGCCGGATTTGAGTTTCTTCATTGTTGTTAACATTGCTAAAGGTATTCTGCCGTTTTCTACACAGGAGAAGTTGAAAATGATTAAATTTGGGAGAAAATATATATTATACATATTCTAAATTGAAAACTCAACATTAGGATCTTACAAAAATGCTAAATATTCGTTTTAGAACTTAGAACAGCATGAATGAAAATGAAAACAGAAAATAACAGACATTTTTCCAATATTACTTATACGGGGGTCCAATTAAATATCTTCTTTGTTGTGGGAAGCCGTGGGATTCTAAAAACGGATATTTGAAAATATACAGGGTGTTACAGTAAAATGAGGCGTAATACTAGTAAGTTATATGTATGCGTTATACTGAGTAGGTTATTTCGGCGTTTGTCTACAGTTGTAACTCCTGCAGTGTCTGTGATAAATTGAAAGAAAATCTAAACTTCATAAACAATTTTTATTTTAAATCTTCAACTAGCACTGCAGGAGGTATAATTGACGAAAGATACCTAATTGGCTCACCCTGATTAGAACTTCTGCCAGAACTCCGTGTATATTTTTAAATGCGCGCTCCTTGTACTTTAGTAACTTTTGCAAGTTATAATTTTTATGTTATCCACAACAAAGGAGATATTTGACTTAGTCACACTATTGGACCATCCTATATTTTTTGATAATAAAGATCAAAACTATTTATTTATTTAGAAAATGATAACATCATCACAGGCATAATGCCATAAATGAGGCTTGATTCCGCAACGTACTGTATAAAGTTGTTAGTAAGCAAACCTGACATTTGCAAAAGCAAGAAACACAAAAACCAAACACAAATTGTTCAAGATACTTGGTACAATAAATATTTTTTCATTACCTATATAATCGTGTGTAGCCAATAGTGTAATAAGAGGCCTACCAAGGATGTGACGCCAATTCATCGCTAAGAAGGCAAGGTTTGTCGTAAACTTATCCGCCAATAGAGCAGTGTCGTAACTTGTGTAGTATTCGTCCACATCGAAAGTCTACCCGAGGAAGAGGCAAGGAGAAAAACATGCAACATACCACATACCACCTCTTGAGCTGAACGGCACAATAAATTAATACACATTACAATAAATTTTTAAAAATAAAAAGCGACTCTTCCTTAACAAATAAAATATAAACTTTGCACCCATGCCTTTAGTTTAAAAAAACGATCACGAGTTAGTTATGAAAACTGTTTTATATGCCGGAAGCGATTATTACAAAAACTCAATTCAATACCTAGATGTATGTTTCTACACACAATTGTAACTAAAGGACGGCCCATGATATTCTGCCAACTCGACTTCAAGAAGTTAATTTCACTCTTGTAAATGTCTATCATTAATTCGTAGTCGGTTGCAATGTAATTTTGCGACATGTCCGTAAACTATTTATAATAATTAATTTTGTACCAAAAAATAAACTATTTTAGACATATAATATAAAGGAATGCTCACCTGAGGAGTAAACGCAAAAATTTTGTCACCCAATGAATATAATTTGCTGGTGCTTAAGATGCCAACATCTCTCGACTTTCGACCAGAAAGGCACAGTTTATTGTTTCTTCCTTTAAAAACAGAAATTAATCGAGCAAACCATAATGTTAGCGTCAAAATTACCTAAATACGTATAAAGATGGGATAAAACCTTGGCTGGCTGCACTTCGATGGGTGCAACTTCTGCAATAGTTTGTACATTCACATCGTGCTCTGCTAATCTATCGCGAATTTCATTATCTTCCGCCAAAATTACAACTTGTACTACAACATCTGGTTTCTTTTCAGAACACAAACGCCTATTTAAAGGGTCCAGCTCACCAGGTGCTATGAACTCCTACATAATTACAATTAGTGGTCTTTCGCTTAATCCTCAACTTACCTCTTGGAGTAGTTTTCCAAGAATGTAAAGCGACTGAGCCCACATAAAAGGGCACAAACCTAGAGGAATTCTATCTTGAGTGCCAGGTTCTCTGTATTCGGCACTTGCAAGTTCTGGAGGTACGGAATATAATTCTGGTACCAATTTCACTCCATCTTCAGACTTGATCATTATCTGCAACAGTTCAGAATTATAAAAATTTCCGATTGGTGTTCCTCAAACAAAGTTACCTCTTCTAGTTGTTCTAAATATTCCAAAGCGGCATTTCTGTTGCCTTGGAAGCAATAATCCAACACTAAATAGCAATAAAATAAAGGCCACTCGCATTCGATATTTTCAAACATGCGTAACTCCCAAGGTTCGTAATACAAACGATGAGGATCCTGCAAAACTTATTTGAAGTACTTGTACGGTTTGAAAAATATTATTTACCTCTTTAGGCGTTCTATAACCATCTCTTAAAAACCTCTTGCAACCGTACCTTCCTTGGAGCTTTTCAACAATCGTATTTCTCGTAAGTTCGATGAGAACTGGATCGTCTACTGCAAAAGCGGGAAAACTTATAATAGATAAAATTCCACTATCTAACTCTTTTGAATTCGATTCTCTAGGTAGCATTGACTAAAAAAGAACAAGTAATGACCAAGTAATTGAATTTTAATTACTTATTTACTTGTAAAACAGCCTGACACTTTTGTGCTTCATCGGCTAAAACGTGTATAACGCTATAAGGACCACCTCTAGCACCAAAAAGATCGAGCTCGTTCATAGCTTCTAGAGCAGCCTTGGCCATACCGATAGAACTCGCGTTTAATTCTGGAAGACCGTGATTCGTCTTATCCCCTCTTTCCCAAATTCCATAATCGGGTATGCAATATGCAGACTCGATGTAAAAAACTAAATTTTGTACAAAAGCTACTTCGTCCAAACTAAAAATTATTTGTAATCCCGCAGCAGTCATTTGAGCTAATATCAAGAGATAGAGGGAAATTGCATCGATTTGTAGATGCCCCCATTCTTCGTCACCTACAACAGTTTGGCCAGACGTGGAAGAATATTTGGCGTGGAGCGAGTCTAGGGGGTTTTGTGTCATCTTAAAACACTCGACTTTATCTTTTTGTAACATCATGGCCATAAGCAAACCTCTCATAAGCTTAACACAAGACTGTTCTAATTCGTACGCTTTTGCTCGATCTTCGTCTTGATCCGCTATTTTTTTATAAGCCATCGACAACCCCCAAACTGCTAAAACACAATAAACATTGTCTCTAATCCAAGCGTGATTATTTTCTTTACTAGCAGGAAACAACCCCGTAACCGGATTTTGATTTTCCATTATAATTTTTTGTAAAATTCGTTGGTAGTAATCTAAACGGACGCCCGAATTACTTCGACTACGCATTTTCATAACTTTTATTTAATAGAACGCACTAATATCACAAGAAAAAAATAAACACTATTTTTAGATCGAGGATTTAAATAAATACGACCTCTCAAAGTCAAAACTGTCAAACTGATTTTGCACCAATCAGAAATCACGTTAAAAGGAACACGTGAACTACTACGCATTGGAACTACCACAAAAGTATTCGTTTACAAAGTAGTTCATTTGAACTACTACTGTCCATCTTTTAGTTTCAGGCACGTTCCAAGATTGTATTATTTCTAAATTTACAGTAATTTTGAAGTTTGAACTGGAAGACTTCAGAAAAGATTAGGTCGCGTTTCTTCCGCTTTTACTCGGTTCTTTGTACCTTTTGCTAAGAAATGGTTGTAACTTTGCAAACTAGAGGCTTTTGGGGTAGTTTATTTCGTTAGGTCAAGAAAAATAAAGAAGCAATTATAAAAGAATTCTTTACTATAAAAGAAATATTTTTTTTATATATTTACACAACAAACATTACAAGTAAAATAAGCATAATAAAATATGATATGTTCAGTCTATTTACAATAAAACAATTAATAAATTTACAAAACTAGTGAATCGATATTAAAGTAACTTAAAAACAAATATATTGGCTATTGGTTTGTATCTATTGAATTGCATTGAGGTATTTTGATTTAAACGACTATTGAGAGCAACGAAAAAAATTATACATTTGTGAAATGACGGCAGTGTGATTGTGGTTGGTGATTCGATATAAATTTTTATGTACAAAATTCGTCAACTTCCTAAATATTTACATTTCTAATGACATTTATAAAGCAAAAAAACAATTATTATATATATTATAGATATATGCCGAAGCGCAATTAGGTACTATAAAATTGGTTAATATTCCTAAATTTTTTTTTATATTTTCAAAAATAAGTAGTTCATTGAATCTATGGCATAAAATTTTTTTCGAAAATAATCACAAACATTCTTGTAAATACAGTAATCACATTTGCAAATTATAATGCAAAACTTAACTAGAATATTCGCTTTAGAACTAGTTTAAAAAGCATTTTATAAAGACAATATTGCTACGAGTTGATATCGGTGGCCTAGTCGAAAAAGGAGCATTAAGTACCTTCGCTGTTTTTGCTCAATGCTTAAGTCCAATACATTTTCAAAAAATGGAGCTACGTCACTACGTACTTTTGTGAGAAGTGGCAAAGTGTGCAATTGTAAGAGCTCAACGTTTAGAGCAAAAATATTATAAAATACAAACTATTAGTGGGTAATAATGGAGGTTTACGCTTTTACAAGTAAACGTCCCTATTATTATAGGATAAGTTGACACGATCGACTTGGATTAGTCAAGTGTAAACAGAACGTGGTTGCCACTTTTGGCAAAAGTTCGTTGTGACGTCACGGCAAGTTTTGAAAATCTCATTTGGAGCTTTACTCGAGTTAGAAGAAAAAGAAAAAAACCGCGTGAGGTCAAAACTTGAAAATAAAAAAGTTTCTATTAGAAAAAAATAACAAAGTTTCCCATTCCTCACTTCGATTACGGTTGAATTACAAAAATTGTAGAAGTAGAACATATCTAAATTTCTAACTAAGCCACCGATCTATTTAATAACTATTTATCATTTTAAAACAAATGAATTTATATATTTCGGTTATTTGACTTATACTATTGTATATTATTGTAGAGTTGCATTGTTTTGTTTTTATAGAAGACTTTTTACTTTTCTTCCATAATGACTCCGATCGAAGAGTTGTACCGATTCAAAAGTAAAAAGTCTCCTAGAAATATTTTACTATTACGATATGAATGGAAGACCAATTGTTTATTGATAAGTTGGGTACTAAAAGAAAGTACGTCGTTAACTAATTAATTATTTACTAAATAAGCAGTCTTGGCAAAAATGATCCCGTTTATAAACAAAATGAAGTTAATTTATCAGTAAATTATCTATCTTAATGAATATGGAACACTTTTCTGTTTTTTAGGAACAGAGATTGCAAGGCAATTTGTGTATATACACTGACTAAGTGATTTGATGGTTTTTGTTTCCTCATTTTCTTCGGAGGGAACAAAATCAACATAAGTATTTCTTAAACTAGTTTTCAATAAAGCGTAATATATTGCCTTCCCCCGAAACCATGACTTGCACATAAATTCTGTTTTATCTTAGGTACACTAAATTCCACATTTTCCTTATGGATTATAAAAAAAACATGCAATCTCTCAAAAAAAAATCTGCACCCCGCATACAAAATACTCACATTCATGACTTTCAAAAATTATTAAACTAAATATCACTAGAAACCTTTAAAAATGAACATCTCTAACATCGGTAGGAGTTCCCGCCGATTCTTGTTCTTGGAGCTTATCGGAAGCAGAAGTCGGTGGTGGCGTAATTTCTCCGGATCTTACAGAACAAGACGAAGTAAAATTTTCTATATTATCACTAATATATTCGTGGACATTATTTTCGCCCGCCCACGACGATAACCTAATCATTTTCTCTAATTGTTTATAACAGTCGAAGATGTACTCCTGCAAAAAAAAGAAAAACCATTCAACATAATCGTCCCAACAGGTTAAAGATCGAAAATTGTTTTCAACCTCGACTAAAGATATTGACATCTACTAATGTGTATTTAAAAAACTATTTGTTTTAAACGATTTCCTTTTTAAAGTTGGCAAATATAAACATAAATTTACTGCTCGAGTTTTAACTCGTTTAATGCTTACCTGATCGGTATTAGTAATTTCTTGAAGTAAATGAAGAAGATCGTTCGGTGTTTGGCCGCTCTTACTACTCCAACCGAGTCCACATAATGCAGAAGCTATACAAGCCGATGCGATTGTGCTTGGAAGATAATTTGAAAACTTAAAATCTAGAACAAATAATTAAAAATTAGTTCAAATTAAACGAATTAATGCGGGCTCAAAATTAACGAAATGGGGTATAAGTTCTCGCTCATTGCTTCTATCGAGTTAAGTAAAATAATAATTAAAAACGGGTAAGTTCGTGTTCCTGGACCCTAATCATTTTCATCAACACATTTAAGCTTCTTATTACTTATTACCCTCATCATTTTATGTTTACAAGATGACTAAGGAGAAATGCAATAATTATTATTTTAACAAGATTTTCCAAAGCTGGTAGTTTGGTCTTTGTCTAAGTCACCATCGAACATCTTATGCTCTATATTGAATTATTTCATATGCGAGAAGGATAGGAAGAAGATGTGCAGATGAGTATGAGATATCGAAAAAGACGTTAAAAAACGAATTGGTCGAAGAGGGTGCTTTTAAAGAAACAAAATGTCGGGTGGAGCTGATAAAAATCCAGATGCTGCGCTTCTGATAAACGCAGGAGAATTCTGGATCATTCAAAGACAAGAGGATCTAGTGAAGATAGAGATGCTTCGATTGCACACCATTAGGTGACAGTAAATAGAAAACTTGCGAAGATACAGGTGGCTGGAAGGCTAGAAGATCCGAGATAAATAAAGCAAATTCCAATAGTATATTATTATTTTATATCGACGTACTACCAAGTTTCTCCTGCAAATAAATGGATCTGCGATTGCAAAAATAGTGGTTTAGTCGTTAAAAAATAAATTTTCTCGGTTCGTGTTAAATGGTGCTTAAAATGCGGCGATAAACAAACAAGACTGGCTATACAATAAACTATTGTAGACTTCACAAGTCGAAAGCGACGATTGCATGCTGAGCAAAGGCGAGATCAATTTCGTCCTCGGAACTATCTAATTTCGCAGACGATTAAAATTATTTAGCGGTAAAACCAGACCGCGCCGAACTAAAACAAATTGTCCAAATTTGTAAAATAAAAAGATGAAGAAAATGGCGTCGTTTGTAATTTTGACGTCAAAATAGTAAGTTCGTACGATATAATTTTGGGTAGACTACTTAACGTGCATGTTGATGAAAGAAAATTAGTTTTAAATTACTAGCGCAAGTGGGCAAACCAAAAAAGAAAAGGAATCGCGCGAGACGAGATGAAAGAGTTTGCTTACCGCCCCAACCGCCCCGTTCCGTTTCTTCTTTTCCAGACACGAAAAATTTTTAATTCGCTTTCACAAAAATTTCACAGTCAAATTACGTGCTCGTATTTAAATTAATATGTCGCAACGTAAATTAGAAATTGCGCCCAAAAAATTTTCTCCTCTCATATTCCAACTAGGGCAAGCACTACCATCGACTCGCAATTGTGGAAGGAAGGTTTTGTAATTCGTCGATTTTTAGGTTTTAATTCGTGATTTCTTCTTGTTGCGAGCCCATTGAATGCAAATGTTTAAACATAAAATTTAATACCGATGGTGAAGTCAGGTAGTTTTGCGGATTTTTTAATAGACCTCAAAGCTAACCCGCAACCGTTTTAACTGTTCCGAGAAATTTAGACAAAATTTGCATGCACAAACCGTCTTTAAAAAATTTAAAAAGTTTGCGCAAAAATGCACTTAAGGCCAAGTAGGTACGTACGTATATCCAACCTTGACTGCATACGAGTTTCTGCCTAATTTGGTGCGTGAGAAATATTTCTGTATCAAAGTCGAGGGTGCGCACATTCCGCCTTGCGGACGATTTAAATTAAAACGTACTCTGCGCGGACAAAATTTTTAGGGGTTGAAATAATTCCAAATAGGATAGTTCAAATTTTTTGACCGCGGAACAAATTCATTCACGCATCGGCTCGAAAGTTAAATTGCCATTAATAAAAAACGCGACCAAATGTGCTCAACTTTTTATAGGGTACGCGAAATATTTTGATCGCCTCGTGGGTCCACATACACCAAACATACACACAAGGCTAACCAGGATGACGTCAGAGGTCTTTGAACCACTTTAAAGGGTCCTGTGAAATAACTGCGACAATGACAGAATTGCTACAAATTAACTACCAGTTCGTGTAATCGGTGCATCAAACGCATCCGTTAATAATTCGCGGAACATACACGAACTATCGACTTTTTATAGAAGAGGCCTCTAGACGCGAACCCCTTCCGAAAAACCAAAACTCGTCGCGTTCGAAACCAAATAAAAAATAAATTTTCCAAAAATTCCGAGTTATCTTCCGAAGGAATATGAGAGGAACGGGCGAGGGAAAAACGGTTACGTCACGGTTAAATTATCGCAGCTGTTTAGTAGTTGGCATTCGATATCAAACTTCCTTTGCGATGTAACTTTTTCCTAGTCTGCGTATGTTTCGCAAGCCCACACATTTACATTCAGTACCAAACGCTCGCGAGTCATCCGGGACAGTTTGGCCGGCCATGACATTCGACTGAAGAACACTTACCTGTTTGCTCATACAACATTACAACAGTATTTCGGGCATGTCGACTCGCTTAATTATTTAAGTAAATACGTAAATAGTTAAGTAGGCTTTTGCGAATTCGACTCTCGAACGAAATATAAGCGAGATTAAGTGGAGAATTTTTATAATTAGGTAGGAGCAAATCTATAAGACGTTGGGAATGCGGTGGGTGTATTGTATGTATTGTTTTAAACCGAGTATCAAACAGCTCAAGTTTATAGGTCTGCGGTGCAGACGGTCGGCCGCAGTGTTAACCCTGCGCCTTCCTCTTCTTCGACAACCTTATCCTTTTCCTTTTGGTCAAGTTGCGATAACTAAAACTGCGGGTGGCCATCACCTCCGCGACTTCTCGATACCAGAACTTATCCGAGAAAAAGTACACTCGTCGCTATACAATTGATTAATTTAATGTTAATTTAAAACTTGTTATAGGAAAGTAAGCGCTTTAATCTATCATTTAATATTTCAGTCGGAAAAGTTGCCGATTGGTTTCGAACTTGTGTGGTTATTGTGGGGGGTCCGTGAACTTTTGGTTTCGTTTTTCGACCAGGGACGTCTCGGAAAACCAATTTTTTGGACGTCACTATTCGATTTCGCTTTTTTACTAATTAAAAAACTCGACTCGCGTACCCAGATGCTAATAAAAACAGAGTTGTTTTTCGACATCCTTATTTTTGTTGGTTATTCACCGCCGCGGTCGGTATCGAGCGAACTCGAAGTTCAAATTAGTGCAACTTTTCGAAACAAAAAAAAATAAGGATCGTAAGAAGTGATCCAGAAACACGTCTGTGGGAAAGTATCTCGACGAACTGCAAGGTCTTAATTTTGCTTTGGGGCTACCATTAGGTTGTGTCGGCAAATTAACAAACGTCTGGACCTTGAGCGCAAAATTAAAGAGCCATTCATATTTTAAAACCATAAGGGTATGTGTAGGTATATAAATTTTCGAGTAGGTACATAATAAGCGGGTCAAACAAATATATCGTCGAATGAATACTAACCTCTTGTACATAAAGCTATAAGGGTTTTGGCGTGACTATTAACCATATTATATTCGATTCCTAAAGACTCGATCGGTAGCCTCCTCAAAATCTGCGTTACGAAGTCCTGCGCCGTCACTACGGATAAGTCCCATTTTAGTTTGGAGACGACTACGAGTTCGCATTTCTGAAACAGAAAAAAATCGTTACCACAAATCGTCGGTTTGGTTATTAAACTCGAGTAACGCTAAAATGTCGCGAGACACCACACGAGACCCTTCCAATACGAAGTACTCATTTGTAGCCCATAATAGGAATTGCGAGATCTCTTATTGTATCTATCTATACTTCGGGCATTGTTCTACCAGCGCCACGACGGTTAGGAATTCTAGTTTTTGCCAAAGAAGAAAAAGACAGGTAAAACAACAGGGATGAAGGTCGCGGCCACTGGCTCGCTCGGAATGCCCATTAGTTCGGACTTGTCGAGCCTGTTCGTATTATAAGATTCATTAAGTAAGAAGAATCGGACAAATGAAAACTGATAAAAATTAAATTGAGTCGTTCGTACTTTGGGAAAATATCGCCCAACTTAGTTAGCCCCTTAGTTAATAGGCAAAGTCACGACCGAAGTTTAATTTATTCGTCAATTCAATTTATATATATTTATACATTGCCCATCAATTATTCAACTTATAATTTAATCATTTAATTGAAGTAACAATTGAAATGTCTAGCAAGCAAAACGATGTTATCTAAAAGTCGAATCGAGCGAGGTTCCAAATAACCCTTTTTACCATTCTGGACCACCAAAAATGACGAGGTCAAGGTCGAAATGTATCCTATTTTAATTTAAATACAATTTAATCCGCATACTTGTGGCCATTATTTCTTATAAACAGTGACTAAGTGAGTGACGAGAATATTATGCGTGAATTAATCACGAATTAGAGCAATTTTCAGTTGCCCACATTCGAAAAAAAGAATTCCACTCGTTTCCTTCGACTTTTAAAGAGGCAAACGAGAATCGTAAAAAATAAATTAAAGGGTTACTCGCCGAACTTGGCGTTGAAATCACCGCTAATTTAATAGCTTCCCTTAGCGATTTTATTTCGATCGAAACTTTGTTTACATTAATAGAAGGCCGCTAATTGTAGCGTTAAGGTCCTTAATTAAATTATTAAAAAATTCGACATAACGACTAATTAACGACACCGATAATTGTTTATCCTATTGTGCTATATTTAGCTAACACGAATTTTTTTAATACGATTTTCAATACTTCTCATTGTTGAGTTAATCGTTACAACAGTTAATCAAACTAATTGCGATCTTACGACGAGTCATTACACTCGATAAAACAAAAAATCAAAAATTACTTCCCCAAAAAAGCCTCATCTTGACGATGTCATTTTTTTTTAAACCATAAAATTTTGAGCGAGATTATATAAGTCGAAGCGGTCGACGATCAATTAAAAATAAAAGTGCACCCAAAGAAGCAAAATGATTCTGCAACAAATTTCGAAAACGAGTCTTTTCAACGGCCAAGAAAAGAATGTTCGGTTCACTAGCCTCAATTGCTTGTGCATCTAAAAATGCCGGTTTCGATACCACCCAACGAACATACCACTTAAAAATTTTACCCAAAAATAAAAGACCTAGCGTAAATTTCGGCATTACTTAATCAACATCTTTAACGGCTTAACAATTATTTTACAAATTAAAAAGTTTAATTTGGCTTCAGTTTGGGATAAGCTTCGAAATTCGAAAGCTATTTCATTCAAACATCGTTCCAGCGCCTACTCGTCTGCATTTTCAAAAAGTCGCTTCAGGCCCCTTTGTAGCAAATGCACAATAAATGAACTTGGGAGAACTGAAAGTTTAGTAAGCCCAAACTTCTCACTTTCGACACTGGACCAATAGACCCGTACGGCGAATTTTAGAATATGATGGATCATGAATTTTACAGTGATGAATCCAGAAAATACTTGACCGTGATGGAGCTTAGGCTGGCAAAATTATCACATCACAGGTAGTGAATATGTTATATAAATGTACACATGGGCGAAAAGAGGAGAGTCCCAAGATGGTTCGAACGCGAAAATTACTTCAACGTCAACTCGAAGTTCAGAAGAAGACGTCCACAAGGAGTTCATTATATTAGTAAAGACTGGAATTGGGTCGGTACGTCGGAATTACCGATTCCAAGTTAAGACGTTGATTTGATCTATGGTTAAGACGTAACGGTTTTCGAGGCGCGTGTCGAAATTAGTATCCTGAAATTTATTTTTCCCGTCGATAATAATTCCATGGTCACAGGAAACTACACGATTTTATATTGAATTGCTAATCTGAATGAAATAACCATAAGCGACAATGTAAAGAAAAAATAATTTGTTGTAACGAGCTCAAATAATAATTACAAACTTGGAAAGTTTATTCGTAAAAATGTTTTAATTGTGTGTGTACTTAATGCAAATTATGATAATGTATGATAGGAACTCCGAAAATAATAATGTGAGTATGCGATTTGACTGGCGCCTTAGTAAAAAAAAAGAAGTAAATAATTGTTTAGCTACTTATCCTTATATTCAAAAAAGGGAACGGCGCCAGCGAATTAACACAAAAGCGGCAGTTGGTGAGGTATTACATTTTGGTCATTGTTACACATTGTAACGTCAAAAAATGAAAAATGTTTCGTGGAAGAGAAAAAATCCTTCTCGAAGATGTTTTGAAAAGTCAAAAAGATCCTTCATGTGAAAGAGGCGGAATAAGGTCGGTGCGGTTTTAAGGGAGGTTCGGGTGGCAGGTAGCATCTACCTGTCGAAGAATTCCCAACAGGTATCGGGCAGTCGGACAGGTACTTTATGGTTTTAATTTCGTCGTTGTCAGATTTAAAGGGCCGGTGACTAGCGAAAAGCGGCTATAAATAAACGGTGCGAAGAATTTCTAAAACGACCGTTACGAGTCGAATTGTTAATAATTTGTACATAAATTTGGGATTTAAGAAAAGCGTAAAATAATATTTGAGTTCCTAATTTAGGAATAGGTTCATCGTCCTAGAATTGGGTACAAAAAGTACACAAACAATAAGGAGATAATACGATGTACATAATCAGCTGATTTTATAAAGCAAATCAGCTGAGAGATTTAGGTTTAAAGAGACGATTCTGTTCGAAAAGAGGATCGATCGCCAATTATTTTGTCAACTCGCAGGAAATTCCTACCGAACGGAGCCTTAAGTAATTATGAATGACTGGCGATACGAGTGTCCGACTGTCTCTTTAATCTTTTTTAACTAGATGGTATCGAGAGTTCGCAAAAGGTCAGCGCATCAGCTGTCTTCGACATTCGCACATTATCACTTAAAACAAATAAGCGGAGCCGGGCTTCATTCATAACTTTATTGCAACATTTTTGTTGATACGTCGTGATATTTTAGATCGAAAAGCCGAAGGTTCAAGTTCAGTAAGATCAGCCGAATTCGCGTGCATAAATGAGGAAAAATTTTTAATTTACATTTTCTTCTTATTCCCCCACGCGAGTCGCGCAGGAAGTTTAAATAGGGCTAAAGTAAACTCGAATAAATTGTTATATGCAATCTTATCTTGTGAGATCACCGATCAATTATTTAAATGTTTATACATACTATTTCCCGACGTGGCGCCTAGAATACCATTCAAGTTCACAGGCTTATTATAATTACGACGTCCGCTTTAATTGATTTTCGGACTATCGAAAAAACGCGTCGTAACGTTCTTTAAATAATTTCAAAACAAAATCATTTAAAATGCAATCAACGTGCAATAGAATACACCAAAAAGTTCGTTAACTGTCAGTTTCGCTGGAATGCGAAACAAACAGGTTCCGAAGGAGACTTCTTAACAAAGATCAATTCGGAAGAAAACATTAATAATATTGATTTGTTAAAATGGCAACATTGCCTTTTTATTTTGCGCCAATTACGCAATTATTTTCCGGGAAAATTCGTCTAATATAGAATATAGGTCGTGGTGGGAAACTTGTTGGAATCCGGGAAATGGTAAGTTCTTATGGTTGTTCAGGGCATCGAGAATAGAATCGACTCGGTGAAGCCGTGGATGGAAGAAATTCGCGAGTGAACAGTTCTAAACAAGTTCGAGACATATAGACGCAAAACGGCTAAAGAAGAAGATTCCAGACAGTAATGAGGAGGAAGGAGCAACCATCTGGTGGACTATCGCAGCAGAGATGGCACCTCTTCGGCTTTAGCCTAAAAAAATGCAGTAGCTTTACCTACTTATATTGGCGCAGTCGTAAGGAGCATAAAATATGGTTCACTT
This sequence comes from Malthinus flaveolus, assembly GCA_950108345.1. Taxonomy (NCBI): domain Eukaryota; kingdom Metazoa; phylum Arthropoda; class Insecta; order Coleoptera; family Cantharidae; genus Malthinus; species Malthinus flaveolus. The sequence continues at coordinate 6,647,538 of OX467289.1, read as the reverse complement.
TTCAATTCCCACGATGGAAGCTAATCGAAATCGTAAAGTAGTCGGTACTCGAGTAACGAAGATTACTCAACATGTTCGTGTCGAATGATTCAATTATTGAAAAATAGTTATTAGTTGAAAGGTTAACGTCAAGGAGGAAAAAAAATCGATATCCACGATGAAAATGAAATTTTATTAGATGCAACAATGTAAGGATTATCAAGTAGTACCAAACAAAACTCCTCAAACATTAAAAACAATTTTTTTCCATAGTAATTACGTACGAGATAATTTCGTAAAGAGCTCGACACAAACATCAAATAATAAAGATACAAATTAAGTAGTATGTAGTAGTTTAAAAGGCGAAGAGCAATTATTTCGTGAATATTACGAAAAGCTCTTCACGAAATTTTTGTACAGAGTCAATTAGAGTAATTTTTTTCTTCCTGCATTTAAACAATTAGATTTAACGAAACAAAGAATATTCAATAAACGATAAAATATTATGTCGTCAAATACAAAGGTTATCGCTAACACTAAGAAAATTACGACTCACACGGTAGAGAAGTTAATTAACTGGCGCTTAATATCAATCGAAGAGATTACGTTCGACCAGGAAGTTAAATCGTAAATACCTTTAATAATTTACCTTTTAAATGGCAAGTTGGTCGAAATGTAACGCGCCGTAACATTAAAAAGTTGCGGATATGTCGTGGTAATTAAGTTAAAACAATCAGGTTGGCGAGATTAGTTTAATGAATGGGAGCAATAAGGAACAAGGAAGGGGTTACTTATCGCTGTACGGTCACAAAATGCCCACAAAAGCGATAAGGTTTCAGTTTGCGCGCCAACCTACTTACGACCAACAAAAATAAACTTGGCTACGCTTTTCGAAACAATAAAAATGATTAACAATTTAACACTTACCCTAAGATCTTCGACTGTGATACTGTTATCGGTATAAAAAACTAAAGTCTTTGCAGGTAACGGTTGTGGTTCACGTAATTTGGACGCGACGAGCATGCACGTCGTACCCAATAATTGTAATTGCGATTTACCAATTGGCTGAAGGGCTAAAAATCGATCCATGTAATTCATGGCCATTAAGAAAACTTCGTCTTGACAATTCTGTTCGTCGCATACCTGAAAAAAGAACGAAAAGAAAATTAATTAAAACCGATCGCACATATTACGAATAAGTCATTTCTTGAAAATTGAGAACTATTTATATAAGGACAGGAAATTCTGCGGTTTTGTTTACGATAAGTACGGCCTTCAGATTATGTACAAGTACAAACTAAATTCATTGATAAAATCTTGGAAGAGGACTAAATTTAAATTCTAATTCGGTACTAACGATTTTTCCCACACTTGCAAAAAATTACCCTTCTCGCCTCTTAGGTGGCGGAAAACTGTTATGGATCACGAGATTTAAGTTCCCAAATTCACCCTCCTCCCCAAAATTGCCATTATCATTTTGCGCTTGGAGTGGCTTTTGGATCTTGCCAAAAACCAATCGATTAACAAAAGCAGACATTCAGTTTGAGACGGAAACAAAACTAAATTTTGAAATTATTCCGTACAGAACTAAAAAACTAATCAGGTAACCAAATATTAAAACAAACCTTTTCCCAGTGTCATAAATTTTGAATTCAATTAACTCGCGTTAATTTATTTAATATTATGGGGAAATGTTTTGAGGGAGATCCGGATTAACGAGGCAAGGTGTGTACTTTTACAATAAAAATCCGAAGTAACGAGGGGGCGATTTGAAACAATTAAGGACGAAAGCGCAAATTAACGTTACTTTAAAATTTTGAAAAATCAAGAAACTGAGAGTTTTGATATCAAAAGCCCTAAAGTGGAAGAATTTGACACGATTTAAATGTTAAAAGCCAAAATTAGGGAGAAAGTCGTTTGTATACCATATTTAAAAAGCTGGTTTTTAATTTCTCGAATAAGAATGAGAAAGTAAGAAAGTCTTTTGGATGTCGAAGAACCCAAATTAACGCGAAAATCGAAAGGAAAATGATACTGCAACTGCAGCGACCAACCCCAAAAATACAAATCAAAAATTTTGTAATATACAAAAACAAGAAATGGGGTGATAATTTAAATTTTCTTGAATTGGCATAAACGAAACCTGTTGTAGTAATTTGAACATAAAAAATCCAGATTAACGGATTAAGGGTGTAAAATAAATCCGGATTACCAAGAATAGCAATAAAAAAATGTTTTAATCGGATGAGGGCGGAAGATTTGTATTATACAAAAACTACTGATTAAAAAGGTGAAGCTGATTATAAAAGCGATTTGTGTTCTTTAAAAATTCGGAGAAAAAGAAGTGATTGGTATTATTTTTAAATCTGATATGAAATGCGAGCTTTTTTCGCAAGAAAAGTACACCCAAAAGTATGAACTGGCACCAATCGACATAAACAAAGGAAGTACGGATCAAACAATTTTGAAACCGTATACTACAGATACGAATTAACTGTGGACATTAACTTAATGAAACCGATAAATAAAAAGATTGTGCTCTTTCGGCAGTATTTTCATGCAACGGCGAGAGATAAATACATAAATAAACTCATTAATTCTTTACAAAACTATTTCAAATCTACTAAAAATAATCGTATTAATGAGATAACAAATGGCAGTATTATTTCAAAATATCCAAGGTACAATCCAGTTAACCCACTAAGAAACTACCAAACTACCAACGGCGGAATAGGAAATTGAGGAGTGCGGCAATAAATTTTTTTTGCCGAGGAGTCGGTGTAAAACTGTCACCCAAAATTTTCGCCCAAGATGGCGAACATTCGCCGAGAAAAGCCGTTAGTTCTGCCCACATTTTTGGGATTTTAAACCGCTTTTCGGCCTCTACAGTTTTCAATTTAATACGGGAATGACAAAATTTAGCCCAGTTGTTGGAAAATTTGGTAAATTCCTTTCTAAGATGACTCGTACGAAAATTATCGAACAAATAAAGCGGTTACTCAAAGCAAAACTGAAGGAGGGGGCCTTAAAATTGTTAATACGTTCAACTCGAGGAAGGAAATACGCCTAGTTTACACAGTTCCTCTGTATTTTGTTGAAAAATATTTTATCAAATTTACTAAACATGGCATTTTTGTACAAAGCTTTTTTACTCTTTATATCCTGCCCTTTTAATTTTGAAACTAAACCAAAACTTCCTAGTCGGGAAATTTTTTTAATTTCCGTTTAAATAAGACAAAAATTTTAATTTTAATAACTCCCACGAAAATTTAAATTTAACAATACCTAATCGTGTCTCAGTCTAGTCCAAGTCTGCTCGATTTGTATCTTCTCCAACTTCCTTTTTTAAACCACCCACCGTTTTAAAAAGCGTCCCGATTTTTTCCCATAAAATTCGCCACCTACTTTTTAGGGGGTTTACAAATTTTTGTTTAATTTTGCTATCGCAGGCAGCCAAGGCCACGCAGGACAACGGCCCTGGAATGTTGAGGCACCATACAGGGGACACGATAATTTTCAATCGACAATTTGGAGCTCAAGTTAGCAACTGCGATCATAATTAGCACAATTTTTCAAAATTCGAGCTTTTAAGAAAAATTAAAAGCCGACGAAGTGGAAAATTATGGAAATACGAGAAAATCGTCAGGATGTACGTTGCTTAACGAAGCATAAATACTGCCGAGTATTAAAATACTCGGAATACTAAACAAATTTATAATAAAGAATAATGAACTCGTTAGGCTTTTAAATTGGACTTTTAAATGTCCCTTTAAACGTCTACCGATAGAGAGACATTTAAACCGTAATATTACGCTATAATTATGCTTTCGCTTTATCAGCTGATTGGAAACCTTTAAAAACGTTTATTATTCGTACATCGAGAATATTAAAACAAGACGTTTGGTATTCAGGATGTACGATTATTATAATTCTCCACGCAATCCGACATCCCACGGGTCGATATTCCAAGATTTGCCATAACGTGGCAAATTGGAATTTTCGCCCGAAACAGAAGGAAAAAATTGCTCCGAGTTTCGTTTTAAATCTTACCTCCATCATCCACTCGGAGACAATCTTGCGCATATGAGGTGTTATCTCGTGTTGTACACTAAATAGTGCACCAGGAAATATACAATTTTCTTCATTTTTCAACAAATTATCCAACACACGTTGCGATAATAATACTTTATCGGGATAGGCTCTATTTTCCGTAGTCGATCCTTCGCAGCAGAGCAACTGCAAGTCCATATTTGCCTATTCCCCGATACACCGGTAAAATTAATTTTTTTTATTGGTCGATTTACAAGGATAATAATGAACACAAAACACTTTTTTACAAAAATTTTAAATCACTGATAATTTTTCTATCACAGGTAAAATATAATTTAAAAAATGATTTTTTTCTCAAATAAATGGAATGTCGATTGCATTTAGTTACCAAGTCTCGCGTATAAATCGCGAGGCGATTCCCCTTTTTTTTTATAAGTCGGCGATGTTAAACGTTCGGTGGAAATGAACGGAATGATATTATCTTCCTTATACAGTCAGTCTCGTGTTGTCGGTGATTCCATCCCCACCACTTCGAGGATTCCCGCTTACAGCCGGAGTACCGGAGTTTTTCTCTTCTTCTGCATTATTATACTCTTCGTCTCGTTTCATCTCGAACGCAAATATAACGACCATTCATAAATTTTATTTCTCTTTTTATTAGTAACGAAACTTGTTGCGTTTTTAAGGTTAAAATTTTGAGCTTTTGGATTTAATTGCGGGTGGTCGAGGTTTTTTTTTTAATAATCTCCACTCATTATATTCTTCAAATTCGTTCTAATTTAACGGGTAATTAGTACGTCTGGTTCTACAGGAAGGAGTTAGCGACCGACTCCACCATGAAATGATGGATTGGTCTGAAAATAGAGGACATTTAAATTTTTAAAGGGCCAACCGTCCGAGCGTCGCCTATACAGGAGACGCGACTCTCGTTTTTCTTTAAATCGAGTTTATTTACGATTAGATTGTCGGTTGGCAATTTACACGTTTCAATGAATATCAGTTTTATTCTACAGCGGGTGTATCGATAAATAATGCATTAGCAATTACCGAGTGTCGAAGTACCAAGTTCGACGGTACTGTCGTTGGACAGTACTGACTCAGCGTCATGCGATCGTTAATTAATTTAAAGAATTCGCTTAGTGCTTAATATATTATTTTCTCTACAGTAATGGAGTAATGGACATTATGACTATCATATTTTAAACAATACAAAATCGATTATTGTTTTCTTAATTACAATAGCGACTTTCAGACAATGCAATGCTCGAGGGGCCCAAGGGCTCGAATCCGATCACTCCTCGCAACTTCTTCCGATTTTGATAATAATAAAAATGTAGAGATTTCAAGAAGTAGTGGTGGCCAAAATGTGTTACTGTTCGAAGAAAATTTCCGTGGAAATTTTTCGAGAATTCTCCACCCCCTATAATTCGCCATTGATCACACAACTACCACCTTGAGCGATGGTAAATTTAAGTCGACGAAACGACAATAATTGCGGTAATCGGTTGGTTTAAAAGATCATAATATGGCCAATCATATGTTACGTGTGGCTCTTAACATGACGTGTTGTACACATATGTGTCGGTGGCCGCGACGACAACATTAAGGTGCCAACCAAGCAAGTAGTCGCGAGTTATTTAATTTCGCGTCTGCTGCTAATGTTTTCATGTGAACGGAAGTCGCCGTTGCAAATAGTTTTTCGATTAGCCGTTTCTTTATTTTCATCATTTAATTCTTTGACCTCATTATCGCTAGCGACAACTCTAATTACTAGGTTTTTAATAACACCGTATTAACACTTTTCTCCAACTGTTAATTGTATTATACGATACCTTCTTTTACTTCTGAGATAAATCACGATTTAATACAGTTCCATGTTTATTATTTCTATTTTTATCGAAAGTTATAATTTACACTTTTAAATAAGTATAATAAAAAAAATATTATTTAATATACAAAATAAATAAATTTTAAATAAATTGTTTATTTTAGGACATTTAATTTTTTATCAACTTTCAAGTTCTAATTTCCAAACTTATTTAATAGTTGATAAGATTAAGAATAATTTAAAGTGCCTAATCTATTATTCACATACTACACCTCTACGTATCCTTATCAATTTTCGTTTAATCGCTTCTGATTACGATTTCTCAAGATGCAAATTCCTTTTCATTCCCATCCTTCAATTGGCGGTGATTATTAATGAATTATTTCTTCCTCTTCAGTTTTGTAATGAAATAGACATTTCGAACTTCCAATTTCCATTTTGGGAAATTCGTGATGTATTTTGGCAACTACCATTTCTTTCATTACAGCTCCGGGAAACACCCAAGGTATTTTGACTTTTGACCCTTTTTTGGAAGTGGGTCAAGTAGCCGTACTCGAAGATTCGCACTAGAACAGCGATTCTCAAAGTGGGGAGTCGCGAAAAATATTTGAGAGATCGTACAGAAATTGATTATACAGATCTAATTTTTTACAAATATTTGGGGAACCACCCGAGCTTTCACTCCCCGTATAAACTACGGTATAATTTAAATTACCCCCTCCGAGATGTTTTCTACACATGGGGATTTTTCGGGGAGTTCTTTGAAATTGCCGCAGACTAAGCAGTTTGAAAAACACTGCTCTAGAAGAGCCTGAAGATCCTTTTTCAACCAGTCCTCAAACCTCGAAGATGTATTTATACCACACAGCTGTGGCTGGTCTAGCACTTCCAGGGGCCAGCCCTTAAAACGGCAAATTTGTTCCTTCTTAGAATGGTGATCTCTAAATTCAAAATGATGGATTTGGATGAGTTTTTACCCTTATACTAAATTTCTAAAATATTTTTGAGAGCACTGGAACAGGGAACAGGACTAAGGTCCTGGTTCCCGACACTACGTACCATGTTGCACTATATGTAATGGTTTGGGAACCGTCCTCATCTTTAGTCGTTTTCCACAAATTTAAAAAATAGATTTATGATGATTGTGCCGGCAATCTGCGTTACTGCGTTTATTCCACTGTGAGATAACTCTTTCAGAACTTTGCTCATTGTTGGGTGAATGGAAAATCCATTGTTAATCTAGTCATTTACGTCGGAAAAAATGGTATATAAAATGAAAGTGAACCGAGAAAGCAGATTTTTGGATATGTTATAGAGGGGGCTCAAAAAAGCTTAACTTCAAATTGTCGACCAAGATTTCATATGAGCTTTCGCCGCCATCTTGAAAAAAAGGTCAAATTTGGTTCTTTCACGATAACTCGGCTCTACTTCACGATACAAAAATTGTAATAAAGTACTTTTTTGTACGATGACACAGTCCAATTGTTGCTTTAAATCACTTACAATATTTCTGACATTATAAAATATTATTGAACTGTCAAATTTGTTTTTGACTTGGCAATCACAAAACCAGTAACCACGGAAATATAGTGCGCAGTTTTATAATTATTATTCTCTGAATTTATCAACTTCGTTGCAATCGTTTTGAATTTTTATTTAAATATTAATTAGTTCTATATTCTATAGTCTGGATGCCGTTTGCGGAAAAAATAGTATGTTTCATTCGGAGCAAAAGCACTTTTTGTGGCTCGTCTGAAATTGTCGGCCTCACTAACGTTCGGCCATCAAACATTCAGACTCGCCACAAAAAGTTATACTTTTACTCCTAATAAAACAATATACTATTTTGTTGCTTTTTTTACACTCTACAATTAAGGTCATATGAATTTTTCACCTACCGTTGATCGTAGTTGAGATATCGAGCGCGAAAGTGAAAAATTGAGAGATCGAGATTTGTTTTTTTCAGTTTTCTTCTTTCTGGTGATAGATATAGAAAAATTGTATGAAATCAAACTTGGAGAGCATATTAATACCTACAATGTGATTTGTTTATCGTTTTTTGAAGACAAAAATTACGTTTCGTAGCACGCCACAAAGTCGGCAAGTCCGCGCGAAGTTTTGATTTCATATTATATTAGCTTTGTTACAAAGCTGGACTGCAGTGTAGTCCAGTCAAATAAGAAAAAATAACAACATTAACCGGTAAAAATCTGGATTTTGGTATACAAGCTCATTAAGGCTTCCGGATAAACATACTAAAGTTCCCAATTGTTAATTATTGGGCTAGGACCTAAGACCGCCATCTTGGAAACGATACACTTTTTTAGTTTTTCGCCTGTATCTCAGGAACTATGAATGACATCGGAAAAATAGGTTAGATAGAAAACATAGCTTATTAAATTTACTATAAAAAAACTTCCTACATTTTTTCTTTATCTCCAATACTTTAGCTTTTATTTGCCGTTGAACATGGATATGGGAATTTTTCATTTCTACACTTTTCAATACTGAAACTGCCGTAGCTAGGGCACTAGTTAACAAGAACTAATTTCATTCACAGATTTTAATAATTGAACATTTGAGAGTACATTAATGATCAAAGAATATTTTTTAAATTAATTTTTATTTTTGAAAATTAGACAATTTTCCATTATTTTGCGCTATTTGAACCGTCTAAGTTAGCCCAGAATTGACCCACAATATTTTTGATCTGAAATTGAATATTTAAATTCGTTTTTATACTTTACAGGTGTTAATTTGAAAATATTTATTTGATATAAATAAAATTTGCGATTTTGTTTCGTTAGTTGTCTTTTATCATTAATTCGTCTGTTTTATTTCGATAAGAATTTTTGCACGTGCGGCGCCAAATGCAATACAATTTTATAACGTTATACAAAATATTACCTAATCTAATAATGAATCATCGAACTAGATTCGAACTCGAATTTTTAATATTTTAGATTTTAGTGTAACGTCGAACTCGGTTTAGTTAAGTGCTCAGTGCCAGCGTTTCAGCGTTTGGAATTACCTTTTGCCGTTTGAGACATTCTGCAACAAGTTTAAAGTTCCGTTTCCGCTACTTCAAAAAGGTTAGATTTTTTAAATATGTTGTAACGTGGATTTTTGGATATGTTGTAGAGGTAGCGGGTAGCGGGAGCTCTACAACATATCCAAAAATCAGCTTTCTCGGTTCACTCGCGTTTTCAAATATGTTTTTAATGACTGGACTACGTCTAATGTATAATTATTAGTAATTATATCATTTAATAATCAAAATCGACTTCTAAAGACTTACAAATTTACATAATTTACGTGGGAAAACCGGAAAACATTTACGCCACTGATGGTCTACTTCATTTTCAAGTTTCAGAAGGCACTCGCAAAATATTTGCCAATCACCTATTTTACAAAACCTTAAGTCTCTTTTGGCATCCAGTGAACATAATTGCCCACTTAAAAACACGTATGAGGATATATTGAAAAATTCTTAGCCTACTATAGAACCAAACAAAATTTCGATGTCAAAATATTTTATTACTCAACATATTCTCCTCTTAATTGGATACATTTATTACAGCGAACCTGCTACGTCTCTAGACCTTTTAAACTTTTTTTCAGTTGAGGAAAGAGATGATAGTAGGACGGAGCCAAATCTGGAGAATAAGGGGGGTGTTCTAGTAATTCAAACCCTAATTACGAATTTTTTGCATGGCAACATGAGATTTGTGTGCAGGGGCGTTGTCCTGCAAAAACAAAACACTTTTGGATAGCTTTCCGCGTCTTTTCTCTTTAATGTTTTCCCGTAGAATGGTCAGTAATGTCGAATAGTAATCTCCAGTTAATGTTCTACCCTTATCCAAAACATCAATCATGATTACTCCATGGCAATCCCAAAAAACTGAAGCAAGAACTTTTCGTGTCGCCATTCCATCGATTGTTGCTTTGTTTCTGGATCGTAGAAATGTACCCAAGTCTCATCCATAGTAGCAATTCGGTTTAAAAAGTCTACATCGTTTTCAAATCGAGCACAGATCGAACGCGATGCTTCTACCCTTGCACGCTTTTGGTCAACATTCAAACATTTGAGGATCCATTTTGCAGAAATTTTTCTCATGTCCAAATTGACGTGAACTATATGATGAACGCGTTCGTATGAAATATTCAGTGCTTCAGATATCCGTTTTAGCCCAATTCGACGGTCTGATAAAATCATGTCATGAAGTGCATCGATATTTTCGGGGACTGCCACAGAAACTGGCCTTCCCGATCGGTCATCATCTTCAATTGAAAATTTACCTCTTTTGAAGCTTGCAGTCCAATTTTTCACGGTCGCATACGAAGGACATTGATCACCAAGGGTATTAACCATATCTTCGTAAATCTGCTAACCTCTTAACCCTTTTAAATACAGGTACTTGATGATGGCTCGATACTCCAATTTTTCGATTTTCACAATTTCGGTGGACATCTTTTTTCTTTTAATTTATTGCTTAACTCTGGTTTACTTTTTTGACGTCAAACTTTACACTGACACTTCTAATAAGTTATTGTTCGTTGCTATGGTAACGCAATATTTTGTTTATGCATGGAACTGGTCTAGGCTAACTAGACCTCTATATAGGTACTCTTGATTCCGCCAAAACATGCCATTTTAGTAATAGTTTCCCAACATGAGTAGTTCTTCTTTCTCCATGCGTCCCTTGCTGGTTTCTCAGGGCAGTTATTAAAGATCATTCCGATCAGAAACACAATGCTTTTCTTTTACGAAGTGTGACATCTTGAGAGCTTAGTACACGGTATTACGTACCCAATGAGAGATAATTATTGCAATTCTATCTTGCATATAGTAGTCAATTAGTCACACTAGTGATTTCGGTCGTGACACATACTTTCATACTTTAAATTGTATTATAATCTACATATAATAAGGTATCCATTATCCAACCATTGACTGTAATTTTATATCTTTTCTCACTCTTCAAAGTAACAAACTTTTCATGTTCACAAAGTCACTTCAAGAGACCATTTCGTATTAAAGGGTCTCATTTTCGCATCAGGTGGGTTTCAATTTTTGTGGCCGTTTCTGCAGTAACGAAGTCATCATCAACCTCATCCTCGGTAAGGACGAAATCCACTTGCATACCATAAGTATAAAATGAATTCCAAAATCCTCTTGTTCATCGGCGCAGTTTTCCTACTAGTAAAATTCCTGATTACGGCCTTTTGTAAAAGCGGCAAATTTTGAACTGAAATCGAATATTTAAATTATTTTTCAATATTAGTTTCATATAAAATGATACCTTACAAGGGTTCTTGCTCTTCATTTCATCCATAAAACTTCAACCAAGGTCGAATCGCATCGTTGATCTTATTTTAGTAGCACAACTAATGTTAGATGCTATTTAAATCAAATTAAAATTTTATTGTTTCAGTTAGTTGCACTTGCTATAAAATTATAAATAAACCAACGTGCGCTATTATATTTTACTTTTTTTAATTTTTTAAAACCCAGCAACACCCATTCTATAAAGTGTGTTAATTGCAAAAAAATACGAGATAAAACTTCACGCGTTCCAGACTGAATTTTTTTATAAATTTTAAAAATGGCGTCTCTTGAGTGTCATGTGGGATTTAAAAGTAACTTGATATGAAAATATGACGCCTTAAGTTAATAGATCGGCCAAAAATTACATACTATTATCTTATTTTTGTAAATATTTGTATCAATGTGTACTTATTTGTGTATCTATAACCTTAATTTTGCAACTTTGTTTCATTTTTGCTTTCTGAAGGGACGTATTGTGTTTTAATTGTTATCGGTCAAAATTGGATTCCACATTTCCGCGGTTCCCCGAATTCATTTTGACCATTTTTGGATTTACATAACGTGTCTGTGAACACGGTGGCGTCTAAACGAAGCATATCGTTTCAAACTTTGAATTTAAGTTTGTGTCGGCTCCGACACTGGCAGGAAGCCCATCGAAAATGTTGGTTTCTCATTTAGAATATATAAACAATTGTCGAGATCAATTATTACTACATTTATTGGTTCCTCATAAAAACAAATGCACGGTAAGTTATGCAAAAATATGAAAAATATTTAAAGAGTACTATCAATGAGAAAGTCTCCGACGGAAATTGTTTATTTATATTACACACGGTTCGAGTATTATTTTGTTTATAAAGAATTACAATTTTACGACCCGACAAATGAAACGTTACCGTCATGAGAAGTTGAAATGTAAAAGTGCACTCGAGAAAATTGAAGGTTTACATAAAAAAATTAGATAATCAGTAAATTATTAACCATGACCAAACATCACCTTGTTGAATCGTTCACCTCAAAGTTTTGTTCAGACGTCCATTTAAATTTACTAAAGGACGTTTTAAACATTCTTCAACTTACTTTATTATGCAGTAAAATGCGAATTAAAATTTAAGAGTATGTCGGTTAGGAACAACAATGACCAACAAATTAACTAAAAAGGATTCCTCCGTACAGAGTGTTCTTTAAATGTAATTCTTTACGACCATTACGTTTTAACTCTTATGACAAATTAATACGCGCTCTCTTATTATTTTCCTTAACCATTGTAAAATAGATAAACGGAATAATGGATATTTCGCACTTTTGTATTAACTTGCGAAATTGTCGTTACTTTGGAGTTGAGATTGCTTATCTCTTTTCTATTACAGTAGGTGAGTTATTTCTATTCTTAAACATCCATCATACGGATTTGTTAAAAATTATTTTCGACACGAAGTAAAATAGAAATTTTTCCCAGAAGGGTATTTTATGGTACAATAGATAAGATCCTAAGGTCCAATAAAAATTTCAAGAGACCCATATTAGGGTACGTTTTTCTAAACTTTCTATAACAACAACTCGAAATTTTTATTTGGGTTGGCAAGTAACAATAAAATGCAAATGATTTGTCCAAATTTAATCATCTCTTAATTTTGGATCTAAACCGCTTTATATTTTGACGGCAGCGCAATAGTTGGCGAAATACAGTATTTTGCTTTCCCCAACTGAGAACGGCTGCTTAAACACCTGTCAAAACTGCGTGACACTTTTATTTTCGGCAAACTCTATGGTGTACTATTTATTTATAAACTTGTTTAACCATTTACTGCGTGCATATCTATTTCTACGTTGATTTATTATAGCTCTTGATGGTAGATTGTTGATATTAGAGCTCATACAAGTTAGAAATGGGACTGTCAATCATTATAAAGCCGCATCCTATTTTATTATCAGGGGGTGATACCTAATAATATGGCAACTTTAACCGTTGTGAGGCGAATGCATAATATCGCAGATGCGATATAGAAATCCGAAATCACTTTGAGAGGAAAAATTATTTGAAGTCCAACATCTATTTCTCCATTAGTGAGTAATTAATTAGTTCATAGTGTATAAGCGAACTAGATTACTTATCTAAAATTTCAAACGATAATTAAAACGCAATTTGCACATTTATGAAGTGAAATATTTGCATTTTCTCCACTTATTGTTTATTTTGAGCCTAACAGCTCACAGTAATAATCTGCACAAGCCGCACGATACTGATTATTATTTTATGCAGTTATTAAGTTCACTGTACTTAAAAACCATTACAAAACTAACCAATTAACACACGTTGCAATAATTAAGGTAAAAATATTAAATTTGAAAAAAATGTTATAGTTATTCTTCTAGAACTTGATAGAAGATAGAGGCAAGCACGTGAACTGCAGTCAAGAGTAACTACACGCGATGCCGACTTTAATTTATTATTATTACTTCATTGTGGTATTTAAAAGTTAAAATCAAAGTCTCTATATAAATAGTACGTAACTCGTAACGTAACTCCATCATGCTCGTTAAATAGTAGGAACCACCAGTACCACAAATCACTACACCTGAGAGAAATTTTAGATAAATTCGACTTTTATCCGGGGAATTTTATTCGATATATCGGAATTAGCCCAGGCTAGTAAGATTTTTACCTATAGTCCAGTCAATGGGGAGAAAAACAGGCATTTGCCCTACAAAAGGTGGTGTAGTTCTGATTTTTGAATATGTTATTGGGTTAGGGTCCCTCATGAAAAATCCAAGTTTTCGACCTTGAGGGGAGTCCGCGCGATTCGCCATCTTGGATTAAAGGTACGAAAAATTGGGTTTTTCGATTTAACTTCTTAACGGTTAGTCCCACGACAAAACTGCCCAATCCAACTTTAAAGAGGACAAAATTCCCTACAACATTTATTCTATTCATTTTGTTCCTATCTGTTACGGTTTCGGAGATATAAGCTGGAGAAACTCGCTATTTTTAGAAAAAATAAATTTTTTTGGTAAACTTCGGTTGGAGACTTTTTTACCGTTCATTTGAGAAAAAATTCTTTGGAACAAAAGTTGTAGGATTTTAAATTGCCTTCAAACTGAGTGTATCACTGATATTTTATCTCTAGCAGATCCAAAGTTAGAGCAGTTTTATGATAACCTACAAATGTCGAAAAATGAGTCATGAGTGTTCGCAGCTCGAAGTTTTTGTTTTTGTTCGTGTACAGCCGAAGAAATAATAATTATTGGCCACTTTTACTGATGTTCACAATAGCTGCAATCAAATTTTTACGAATTACAAATGGAATGTTTTCTAGTTACAGCAATTTTTATGCCATTCTCTGCTCAAACGTATATGAAAAGAAGAAAATGACAACTTTTTGTGTGTTGCCCTCGCGTGTTTTGTTTATTACTGCCCACTGCATTAAGTTTTAGTACTCGGCTAGCCTTTGAAAATGACTTTAAGAAAGAAACCAAAAGTTTTGTCGCGGAAATTTTAGTAGCTATGAAAAACCACAACGATAGTCTTAGTGACCACTGAGAGTTTCAAAATGAAACGTTTATTATAACTATACTGTCCTCTGTTTTGATTGTGGGATCGTCTTTTTCTTGTTCATAGATACGATGGCTCCACCTAGGAGATCGTATTTTTTTGTTTTATTTTTGTTGCGCCATACTTCGGATGATGGAAATAAATAAGTCATTAAATATACGCCTTTCGACGATGGCTCGGATTTTATATTCTTATTTTACTATCGTTTAAATTAACGAAATTGTACATGTATTAAGCGTTAAATAGAGTAAATAAATAATAAATGTTGATGTTATTACCGGTGCGCTAATGTTAGTATTCTATTTTTTCGATTTGGGATTTTCTCTAACGCGTTCGACGTTTTTCACCGAAAGGAGGTAAAAAAAGAAGATATAAAGAAACAATGAAAGTAATGAAAACTTTTGAAACTTTATTTTATTACTGTTGTAATAACAAAAACGATATATTATAATATAGCACATACACAACTAACATTAAAATACTATAAAGATATCGCAAAACTACAAAGTAAAGGCTGCATATTGAATGAAAGAATTAAACAAAAACACACAACAGAGAAAAGTTGTTAAAGCTTCTAATCGCACTTTAGTTTCCTATTCGACCACACACTTCAACAATGCACTTCAACGAAGCCCAGAAACTGAAAGTGATTTTAATTTCTAAAAAGTTCTCGAATTAATTTTAGGGCAAATTTTTTGACACTCCCATCGTCCATAGTTATTTGCTCGGTATCCTTGAAAATAAACATAAACATATGATGTCTTTGACATTGTACTTGGTTTCTAGTTTGTGTTCTTTAATGGAAATTTTTTTAGACTACCATGTAGCTTTTGCGATGTCACCAAGTGTTTTGACAAAGAACTTGAACTTGAATACTTTTTTTATTTGGCGTTTTAGCCGTTTCAAAGGTTTTTTGCAAGTCTTTGATATAGTATAGAACAAGCAATATTTATAGCAGTGATAAAAAATGAATCTTAAAGTAAACAAAAAGATACTGGATAGCGTGTGACGATACAGTAACTAATCCAAACAGAAGCCAATGGGACCAGCATAATAGGACCAGAATGGACGACTAACGAATATTAGTAAAGAGACACGACCAATTTATAGCAGGCATTCCAACGAAGTGATAAAAACGGATATCAAACAAAACGTAAAAGAAGGTGAACAGTACCACGATCCACAATACAGTATCGAGTCCTAAACAAAAAATGAAGGAACCACGAGCAGACGGCTAAAGATTGTAAAGAGGCAAGGCGAGCTTCGGCTTTTCATCAGTTCAACGAGCTTTCTCATCTTTTCGTTCCGTGCGTTCTCATGCTAGGAAGTTTCATTACCATCGGCCACTCTGCACCTCGCTACACGGTTTTCTCTAGAAGCCCAGGCCCCAGGTAATGAATATGGAGTAGAATTTCTGATGGTAAGATAATTAACTTCCCCTGTTCGACTATTATGTAAAAGTAGATAAAATTTATATTAGGTCAAAAATGTAATAAATGTAAAGATACGGATGACCTAGTGTTGTTTGATTTTATTTATATTAATTTTCATTCGATTACGTGTCTGTTGATACGCTTTAATCTCGTTATCATTACCAAACCTCTCTTTACTCAAATTCTTAAGATAGGTTAAATGGAACGTTAACGTCGAGTGTGCCTTTTAAATATAGATTTGTTTATATAGGGCATTTAAAAGATGTAAATATAAATAATATCGCATGGTCTTACTTTCGATATGCTAAAGCGGTTAAAAAGTGGCGCGATAAATTCCACGAAAAAAAATAGTAATCGAATTATCAAATTTCTTTAGTTTCATAGAGATAGTATTGAAATTTGCAATATGAAATAATATTGAAAGTACATATGAAGACAAGGACGGTGACGTCATATATCCGGTGTCAACTTTTTTGTTTAAGTGTCTCGCCTACGACCTCCCAGATCTTTTTACTTCCATAAGCCCCCCTTTGGTGAGGTCAATGTCGTTAACAATATAAATGGGATGATCTCAAAATGTTTCCTTTTTGCTATCGATGTTACTTGTTGCCAATTTATGAATAAAACCTTTTCCTTCCTTTTATACGTACACGACCTTCTTAGGATTTTCAATTATTTTCTTTCTTCGTTATATAGAGTAGTAGCATTGAGTAATAAGTCGAATTACAGTACTACTAGTAGAATTAAGGCTTTGTCAATTTTTTTTATTAACTAGACAAGAATTTTTACATTGGTATCCAGAGTGTATGCTTTCCAGTTTCCTTCTCTAACCTAAAAGCTCTTTTTTTCTTTCAAATTGTCTCTTGATGCATATCGAGATCCTTGATTTGTTTTTTTTGCTACAAGAGGAAATTAATTGATCTTCACTTCACTTTCATCCTCTCCGCCTTAATTTTCCATTTCTTCCTTTTAGTCATCTTCTCTCTTTCTCTCTCTTCTATCTTCTTAATGTTTTTTCCTCATCTTCTTTCTCTTCCCCTCCAAGATCTTCTTTTTTTCTTTTGGCAAAAGGGAAAGAGAATATTTAAGACTTTATTTACCTTGGACTATTAATTGACGTCCTGTAGGCCAGTTTTTTCAAAAAAAAAAAACATTTCATTCGATATGTAAATTGTACATTATAACATTATACATATTTCTGAAGTACCTATACTAAAAGTTTAAATTTCGCATATAAATAACAATAATTTAATACCATACCTATCTAGAAATTCAACTTCCCTATTTCTTAAAATAACCGGTATTACACTGATGGGGATGTATTGTTATTGTATAATAGACTTCTAGTTTCTAGTCACCCTTCCCTAAAAGAGTCGCGGTCGCGAGTCTAGAGTAGCCTTCCTTATGGGTCTGGGAATTTATTATTTGAAGGCTGGCTTCTGAGTATTTTCAGTTCTTTTTCTTCTATCTCTTTATTTTTCTTCATTTTCTTCTCCAGTCTTCTCTTTCGTTACTTTTCTTTCTTTCTCGATTCTTCATTATTCCTCTATTTTTATCATTTTTTTCTATTTTTGTTCTGTTTCTTCAATATGTTTCGAGTTAGAGATCGTAAGATTTTTTACTTCTTTCACTGTTTTTATGAAAATTGTAATCATCTGGTTTTGCAAATTAATATACAGTTCACGTCAGTTCAGTGGCATCACAATTATAACATCTACCCTATGCATATATCTTTAGCATTTTTTTTTCTGATGGATACCAGTTACCTTCTCAAACAAAAAGAGTAACAAACTCCTTAAAGTAACTAACGAATTGAACTAAAACAAGAAGAAATCTCAAGGAAAACGCCATGCCATATTACTTGTTCGTCTGTCCTCAAATCACCGAAGTATTTGTCAAATTGAAATCAAGAATAGTAATAATAAGTACAAAATACAACATAACTGTGGTCAAAAAGATATTAAATCCCATTCAAACAGGTGTCACTAATCAGACCGCAATTTTGCATCGGAATTTAAAATATTTACTCGCTCGTTTACGTCTTTTCTGAATGAAATGCAGGGCCGTAGACACTGGGGAGGCGAGGTCGGCGCCTACAAGCGGTAGTATCGAAGTGTATCAAAAGAACTCGAATAAAACTATTCAAAATGAACACGAGGCCGAACTCTACCCCAATTGAAAATTTTAAAAATGAAAAATTTAATTTTGTTCTATAGCGCCACCTATAGGTCGAGGGCGTCTCTAATGAAATACTGTTACCTTCATGGATGTATTAGCACTTAGTACTTATCACATTTATTTTATCAACTATCAACTAACGACTTGCGATACCTGAGGCAATTTAAAGAAACGTTGGCTGTTATATTTTTTGCATTAAAAAGGTATCGACAGAGCCACGGCTAACAAAAGCAATATTTATATTCTCGGTGATTATTAGAGCAACTTTCGAAATTGAAATGGCAGCCTTTGTTGTTGACGATTATATTATCCTTGCTTCGTTTCGAGTTATTCGTACGTGATGATGGAAGACGTGCATCGAAATTGAAGTGTCCGGCTCTATTAGCTGACGATTTTAGTCCGCCGCTCTTCCATAAGAATAAAGAAATTTGAGGCAATCCAAAAAACAAACAAAGTAATTAAAAAATTTTCGAGATTTATAATCTTGGGCAAAAATCTACGTCAAAACACATACTCAAACGACGAAACAACAGATCCATCTTAACAAGAACAATACGTAAGAACCTGCTTTTGTAGTTCATCAGATATGGAACCCGTTGTAAATTTTTGCTAGGTAACTTGAGAATTCGGTCCCAGTATCCAACTACAATCGGACCGACTTAAAAGTAAACCCCAATAGCATGCGGGTAATAATGTCAGCGCGTGGGAGGGCGCCTCAAAATGACGTGAGAACTTAAAACTGCAAAATACCTCACTTCATTAACGAGTAGGGGTCGTTTGTTCGGTTCCATTTAAAATAATAATTGACTCACTTATAGGTTAATTAAAACTCCAGTAAAAACACACCACCCCATCATTGTCAGTATACACTACATGGTGGTAAATGTCCTCCTCCCTTAATTATTAAGTTTGTTTACAAAAATTACGCTGTTTACCATGTAATAGTAGCGCCTTGCGCCATCGAGACTGTTTGACACAGACCATCTTAAGTTTATTTAAACACAACAAACACATAAAAGTGAAGAAAAAGAAATATTTTTGCTTGTTTATCGATAAAAACATTTGGTCTCCAAACGGAAACGTCGGAAACCTGTGTCTTCTTTAATAAATTTTCTTTGTAACCATCCTTCTTTCTGATTTCGTATTCTATATAGTGCAGAACTTTGGCGAGCCCATAAATTTCAAATTTCTAAGAAGCACTTGAACTGACTTCACAACTTCACATGCATATTATGAAAGTCGACACCCCTAAAGTTATTCAAAACCAGGTCAAGTCTGTCAAGGCGACAATGTTATCGAGTGTCTTTTGGCAACTAGGGTGGTATTTAATTAAAAATTTCGATCGCAATTTTCCCATAGTTGGGCAAATTGACCAAATCCTGTCCAGAAA
Organism: Malthinus flaveolus; assembly: GCA_950108345.1. Taxonomy (NCBI): domain Eukaryota; kingdom Metazoa; phylum Arthropoda; class Insecta; order Coleoptera; family Cantharidae; genus Malthinus; species Malthinus flaveolus. Next base: position 6,627,798 of record OX467289.1, on the reverse strand, counting down.
TTTATAAAACGCCCTCGGGACGCAATAAAGAGCAAATAAATCGTAGTCCTAAAATAAATTTATAGGGGCTAAACATAGTTCTGAAGCAAGTGGCAAATTTAATCATAATAATGTTACAAAATATAAACATCCACAGACATATACAGAGTTGGAGTTGGGTTTATTTTTAAGTATTTCGTAACTTCTCACGTCCATTGAACTGAGAGAAATTAAACCTTGCAAATTAAGTGGTTGTTTTAGCTTCTTATGTCAAAATGGTGACTAATGAGGGTACTAAAGTGTAATATGAGACACTAAAAATTTCTACCAATTTTTATTTGACTAATTAGTAAATTGAATTTTTCCGGACCGAGCGGAAATTTGTGAGATATCGTTTTAAATCACGTCCGACTTTTGATAATCTTGGGCTCTGTAATTTAAAAATCCCTCCCAACGATTATTTATAAATGGAACTTTGTTAAGAAGTATATATGATAATTTGGGGGTTGATATAACGTATAAGAGGGCAAAAAGGTAATGATATCAGAATGACATCTTTGGAAACAAATTAAAAATTTAAATCACTCCTAATCTTAGTTTACTAATGCACTCGATGTTTAATGGTTGTTGGATAATAGATCTAATGAACGTTCGACCGATGCTAATAACGCTTTATTGTGATAGCTCAGGAAGCGTGAGTTGTTTCTATTATGATTTAAACATTTTTATGTAACGCAACAGAATTGTAAAATTGAGAGACAATACGTTAAAGCACAGTTTATTCCATTAATGGAACGATGCACTCAGATTTTTTATAATTATCAAAAATCCCGCGCTCGTAGACGCGGGCCTATTCGTCTATTGAGTAATATTTCCTGTACTAATATGCTAATATACTATGCATTCCTAAAAATTAACGAAGTATAGCATATAAAAGAGCGATCTTGAAATAGTTTCCAGGCCACAGAAGATCAGAAGATAATTTCGGGAAATGATAACCGAAAAGGCACAATCGGAGTGTACGACTTTTGTCTGGGACTCCTTACTTCCGTCACTAAAGCTCACGCCTAGCTAGCACGTTGCATCGCTCATTGATTTGTTCTCCATTTATCAGCAGTTAGGCACATTGCGTTAGTGTTGAAGTTTCCGCCCGTTCTATATGTCTGTTACTAACAGTATACCTACACCTACACTGGTTATACAACTTTCGTTTGAGACACATCGGGATATTTTTTGTAAAATGTGGCCCAGTTTACCAAAAATGTTGTTCAGGTCAAATCTATTCATATTAGTACGTTGTTCGTTTGATTATTTTTCTTCACTTTCTATCTTAGTTGGAACTTCGAGAATTTTCAGGAATATAGCAAGAAACGAGAAACATATATAGATACAGAGTCGACCTACGATATATTATACAATTCCCAATACGTATAATAGAACGTATAATAGAAAAATGGCATCATTTGTAACAGAGTAAATCAACCAACTACCCTCAACGACTTGACCATTGCTCAACACTATCAAATAATGCGAGGGCGAAACTCTATACCTTCCTGTATTAATAGAAAACTGTTAATTTGCTGTGGACCCCTCTCAACCAGTATTTGACGAATTTCAGATGACATGCAGGAATTATTCCATAATGCAGATATGCAGATTCAGAATAAATCTCATTTAATATCTACTACTGCTACCAATGCTACTACTGTCTTTGGAGTGATGTGCATGATTGTTAAGCTATACAACCGCTCTTTCGGCACACCATCATGGTAAGTTTGGTCTGTTTGAGGTCGTAACGGGTAACCCATCGCAGGCGACTAATGGTAGGGACTGCTACCAATCCTGGTATAAATTGATCAAGTGAATATGGTTCCATTTTCCACACGTATGTTTGATGGTGCACCCGCTCTTCGGCATTTAGGAGACGGTCTTAAGCATACTTATTTTGACATTGGTACTGACCTTCTGCGGAGGTTAGATTCGCATTGGCTTATTATTCCGGTTCTGTGCTTTATTCTATTGATACCTAGTTTGGGCAATTCTTTTTGGCATTCTCTTTTCCGAGAATGCTGTGACGACTTCTTGTGAAAGCCTCACAGTGTAGCAGAAGATGAATTGGAGTTTCCTCTTCCTCTGCATAGTGGGTCTTCTTCTAGTCCCATCGTACACAGGTGCTTTTTAAGCTGGCAATGTCCCGTTATCGGTGCCGTTACCAATCGTAGCTCACCTCTACTCATTCTGAGTAGAGAGCGGGTTCTTTTGTAAGAGGGTTTCTCCAGTAGGACTTTAGAGTGGCCCAGTCCAGGAGTCTCCCTCCAGTGGTTAATATGCCAAAGGCACATTCTAGTCTGATGGGTCTTATTATTTTGCTGTCGTATTGGCGTACGGCTCTTTTAAGGAGTGGTATACCCTAACAGTCTGCTCTCCCCTGCCATGGTATAGTTAATTCTGCGGGGGGGGGGGGGGGTTAGAAAATAGTTCCAAATTCGAAATAAAAATGAACTTGGACTAAAATTAGAGATGTTGCTTCATTTCGGACTGTACTAAGCGCTATCGATTGTACGTTATACAGCCACATATTTAAATTATAATTATTCAAGTTCTTCTGGAAGTGACTGGGACTAGAGCTAGGAATTTTATTCGATATATCGATATTCCGACATATCGATATTCCGATTTAACAATATTGGCGCGGCATTGAGTTTTTATTTGGCAAAAAACCAAAGCAGTCTCTTTTGTATTTTGATTTCGCTGCTTACGCCGCTCTCTTGCGGTGTCGCCTGATGCGGCTGTGTTTCTGTATCATAGCACGGCATGGTCCTGCACGAATAACCCATTTCAGTATATCACTAGAAGCTCGAATATTTTATTTGGCAAAGGTCTGTCATTCTATAGTTGTTAGCAACCGAGATATATGGCTTTACGTGCCATCTGAGCCGCTTAATCTCACTTCAGCTCTCACCTCGCATTTTTTAAAATTAAAAGTTACACCTTAGAACGTTAGTTATAAATACCTACGAGTACTAAAAGGAACTTTTAGAAAACGATCGAAAAGAATTTTTAAACTTATACAAAGCACACTTTTAAACGCTTTTATATACGCGCCCCTATAATAAGTGCTTCTCAAACAAATAAAGATCTTCCGATGTAATTTTATATACGGTTAAGAAAGGAATTCTTCGAATTTTGAGCAAAGCATGTAACTTAAATGTCAAAATTTGGCTTTTTTAATTAATTTTGAAACTGCGGCGGCGCCTAACCATATAAATAGATAAATACCTCTCCTGATGTATAATTTTTCAAAGGGAATTTTAAACTAAATCACCTAAATCATTGATCGGCCCTTATTGTGCGATGTTAACGTTAATCTGTGATCCCCAATGGCGAAGTTATATGGGAAACGTCCTTTCCTTCTTGCATCGGAATGCAGTTTTAGCGGTCGCGCATGAGACAGCAACAGCAATAGCAACGAAGATACTCGGAACTTTTTGGCGTTTTAAAAGTTTATTAAGCAATCCAATTTTAATTTAACAATATCGGTTAATACAAATTTAAAAATATACGAAATCGTTTAAATAAATATCTAATACAAAACTTTAATGGTCCGATGGTCTCATTTTACAACGTTCTTCATTGGAACGAACGACTCTTTAATTAAGCACCGACTCGGGATCCCACCTCCACCTTCGTATATTAAATACAAATCTTTCAACTGACACTACCATAATCGGCATAATCGATGAAAGTATTATCGATTAAATCATTTTCTCTTCTTATAGCAACCTACAATTAACACCCCTCGGTTAAGCTTCAAAATTTTATTACAAATTAAAATTAATTTATGCCACTTATGTAATAATATATTAAGCGAAAGCCACTAATTTGTGACTCTAAATGTAAATGTAAATGAAAAGGTAACTTTAAAAAAATAATGATGGTTATTATTACCGAAGGAAGAGTTCTTTAAAAGTGGCGAGCAACCAGCGTGAAATTTTCAGAATAGTGTAAGCTGCAGAATGACTCGAGATTTAAAATTTAAAAAACTTATTTAAAGGTAAGGTTGGTTAACCTCTAGTGAGTGTCTAGTGCTGTTCATTTATACTTGTATATCTCGCTTTTTAAACTTTTAACGTTGGTTTTTGTAAAATAAATTACGACAAATTTAAAGAGAATACTCGGCTGTTTCGTTTATTCTTTATTCGACATTAAATTAGGCATCGACGGGCACGTTAAGCCATTGGTCAAGACTAATTTAGTAGTAAACTACCGTTGGGTTGTTTATAATCCAATTAAATTAATAAATCAACAAAAACCGGTGAAAGTCATGAAGAAAGAGGCACTGCCACTTTTTGATTTCTGAAAAACAAATATCTTCAACGAATCCAAAAGACTTGAGTTCTTATACACTAAAATTGGCCACTCATCTGGAAATTACAGAAAGTGGCGGGAAATGCCTAATTATGGCGCAGTCGGGTAGTAGTGTCCTCATTAATCGCAGAATACGTTTCTCACATCGCAGAAATAAAAGAGCTGTTCTATTTACATGGTATGTACAGTCCGTTTGTAACGCTTTATCAATAAACTAATTTTAAAAGCGAAGATTTGAAATTTACTAACTTCTAAGTGAAATACCACCGACACAATTAATTTAATTCCGAGGCATAAATTGGTCATAAAGAAAGGATAAGGTGTACTTATCGACTAAGAGAACGAACGAGTTGTAGTATAAATCTTTGCATAAACTAAACTCAATGTTATAATAGGGCAAATAGAAGAATATTTATTTATATACCCGTAGAAGTACCTACGGAAATATTTATGTACAATATAAGCGAGCGGGTTAACTTTAAAAGCACACAACACACGAAGACTTGATGGACAAGTTTACTAATTCGCATGTTGAACACTAATTACAAACTTATCGCAAAACAATACTCATAAAAATAAAATTTGATTTTGTTTTAATTAAGTTCAAACGAACGTTAAACGCCGCCCTTGTATTTGTAGGAATTCGCATTAAAACTCGAATCCAATTGCGCAACTTATTAAGTTTATGTTCTTCAACTGATGAGTTTTTTTATCACAAATAGTGGCTCTTTTAAAATGCGTATTATTTAAAATTGAACTAAAACAAAAGAACGGCAAAAATGAGGGGGGTCTACTCGGCAGTTTCAGAAATACGAATAAAATTGTTTTCCGCAAATCGCTAGGAAATTTTGACATTCCTGTCAAAATTTCTTGAAGAAAAAGTCAGGACTTCCTTACTGTAAGGAAATGTCGTTTCCTTACAGTAAGGAAATGATATTTCCGTACAGTTGTTAGTGTTCTACATAAATGATTGAAAACACATTGCTTATAAGGAATTAATTTATATTTTGAAAACATCAAGTCATTGCTGAATACATTTTTAAGATCAATTTGTCATATTTACAGTAATTTGACAGTTAGTACAATTATTGAACATTGGAGGAACACTCTTAGAACTATGAGAAACATTTTGGACAACATGAAGGTTGGTAGGGTCATTTTGTTGAATATTTTGTACTGTGAAAATTTTATTTGCCACCTCAACCTTATTGTTAAGCGATTCTTCGATATATCCTTCAGCAACGTTTGATGACTTCCATCCGCCATGCCTCTTTAAACTAGTTATGTCGGCACCAGAGTCAACCAATATTGTTGCAGAAGACCGACGAAAGCAGTGACCAGTATATTCTGTCGGATTTACCAAGTTCAAATAAGTAGCAACTATTTTGGGCATTTTTCTAAATTGATGAATTCCTACCACTTGTCTACAACCCTTTCCGCTTTGATATTTAAAGAAAAATCGGTCACTGTTCATATTTTCTGGTCTTAACGAAACATACTTTCGATAAACATTCAAGTAGATCTGATTAATTACAAATGATCTTGGTTTGTTGGTTTTCGAATCAGGTATGCTGATTAAAAGCTTAGATTCTATATCGTGTACAGTCATTCGGACTAACTCATCCATTCTACAGGCCCCAGAAATACCAAATATTACAGCCACCTAAAAAATAAATAAAGCTATAATCTAAATAGAAATTAAAACCTTGTAAATTACCTTAATCATTAAATTTTCTTTATCTGGAGCTTCCTGGATAAATTTTTCAATTTCTTCCTTCGTTAAAATCTTAGATTTTTTTGCCCTATAACCTTGAGCTTGCCGTTTCAATAAAGAACGAAGTTTTGAGTATGTAGATATATATATCTACATTGTGTTTAAGTGCAAGGGTTGACTTCAGCATTGAATAATTGGACCATAATGTTGAAGATTTCATCTTTAAACAAAGGTCTAGGAAGTATGCCATTACAACATTTTCTGAGAAAGAACTCGTATTTTTACTCATGCGATAATCCATAAAACGTCTGTATGCATTTTCGTACTTTTCTCTTGATTTCTTTGGCAATAATTCTAATGAAGCAGTATTCACTGCCTCAACCAGCTCTGGAGGAGTCCCAGGAATGGAAATTTCATCATCACTTATCATTTTACTTTCGAGAACACCAGCAATTAACTTTATAAGCGTCAAGTTTGACAATTCAACCTCAATACGTTTCCATAGTAACCCAAGTAATTTTATTAGGAATTTCAAAGCACCATTTATTTGGGAATAAAATTATCGCGTTTTTTTTAAATCAATCAATATCTGTCGAATTTTAAACGATTTGCGGAAAAATAGTATGTTTACCTCGTAGGAAAAGCCACATTCCTGGACTCTGTGTTGCTAAGTCTCGGCTTGCGCCTCGACTTATCAATCTTCACAGTCGTCCAGGAATGTTAAGCTTTTCCTACCCGGTAAACAATGTACTATAGAGTACAGGCCCGAGTGCTCGTAAGTGCGACTTTCGTATCGAATACATGCCGCGTTTTGCCAAATTTCAGGCTCTATAAACCAACTATACGTCAAATGAGCGTTAAAATATGGCATTTGAGGGAAATAAATCCAAGAGTTTTGAAAAGTGGTATGGTTGTTCGTTGAAACCTACGGTACAACATACTAAAAGTCCTGGAAGGTGGGGGCCGAGCGCGGTCGGGGGAGCTGTTTATAGGTGCTTTTTCTTGTTTTTTTGCTTATATCTCCGTACCTATCATCCCTACGAAAAATTTATTTATATATCTACAAAATTAAAATATGTAGATAGAATTTCTTACAGGACCGGTTCTATTTATTTTTCCCACGAGTTAACCCTTTTGGAGATACAGCGCGGATAAGCGGTATTACTGAATTCGGTTAAGTACTGTATACCGCTGTTGTACGTAAGACGAGTAAATTTCATGAGACGAATCAACCATCAAACTTATCCACTCATGGATAATCCGGCATGGCATGAGGTACAATAAAGATGTAATTAAATATTTCTGGAAACAAAAATCGTGTTAGGTTTCGTCCTAACCTATCGTGAAATGAAATTTTTTTTAATTGCTCAAAATTGTAAAATTAGTAAGCGCGCTATTCAACTTCAGAAGCTTTTTATTCAAAACTTGGAAGTGCGATAAGATTTCTTATATCACAGTGTATAGATTAAAGATGCAGTTAAAGATTTCTGAAAACAAAAGTCCTCTCAGGTTTCGTTTTCAATTTTCTCCTTTAAATTTTTGTCACATGTGTGTGTATGTTGGGGTTAATTTGCAACGTATTAGATTTATTTTTTTAAATCTTCTACGTCCTTATTCTATGTAATGTGATATAGGAAATCTTTATCGTATCTCTAAGAAGCTCCCGCTAATGAGAGAATCAAGACTAAGTTCATTAATTTGCTGTCTCAGAAATTGAATAGGTAGGATATTGAAACAACAATAGATGAGAAGAATGCCGATACTGTCATTGTTCGATGTGGACTTGACAAAGCATCAACTCAATATGAAAGCAAGGTACTTACTGAACGTGTTATTGCCATATCGTCGCTGAAATTAATGTCAACTGAGGTCTTTGCCGAACCTCTGCGTTTTTACTCAGCACGAGAAAAATTAATATAGGGCTTTTTTGTAGGAAAGTTTGTGTACTTTAATTTTGTATAGACATACGTTTTTCGTAGGATTCATAGTTACGGAGATATAAGCAAAAACGAGAAAGTCTTTAAGCAGCTCTTCCTTCCCCCGCTCGCCTCTCATCGCCCAGGACTTTTAGTATGTTGTATTGCAGGTTCCAACGAACAACCATACCAATTTTCAAGCCTCTTGGATTTATTTTCCTCAATTTGTCTAATTTGACTGGGCTACTACTCTAGATGGTAGATGGCCATTTCGACTTTCTCGAATCTAATCGACCTGGTTACTATATGTTTCTCATTCGCTTTCTAAGAAGGATATAGGGCGTCAAGTGGCAAAGGCTTAAAGTTCAAAAAAGAATTTTAAAAAATAAAGAAAGGCAAATGCGGAGCCATAAAATTAAAATTGAAGTTCCCAGGCGGTTGAATGAAAAACCATTACTCAATGGTAACACTGATACTACTCTATTGACTAGCTTACGGCTAAGATGATTAGTTTTTTTTCTGAATAAGTGGTAGAAAGAAAAGAAGTGGCCGTATGAGAAAAAAACTGAACAATGTACTAATGTACTCGTATAAGGACATGCAGTGAACAATGGTAGTACGCAATTTAAGCTATTGGGTAGCCGATACGATAGCAATAGAGATAACATTTCTAAAACGATACTTTTGCTGTTATGTGTGAAATGATTTAAATGTTGTAATGAAAACTAGATCGTGGGCGTTTTGTAGTGCTTACCTGCTTACGAAGTACATTTCTATTATTCATTCCACCTTATAATCTGATTATTTCCTTCGCCACAACACGACCCACTCGGCGCCTCTTTTGACGGTTGTGAACCCCGAAGAAGGGCCTTGGAACAGGGTTTTCATTTAACGATCTCTCACCATTTTATTTTTTGCCTTCTATATAATTACAACTGATACACACTCGAATGAGTTTTTTATACAACTAAAATTAGGCCAATTAAAAATTAAACGTACGAGACGCTAAAATTCCCGCCAATCGCTTTTATATTATTCCGATTTTTCAAACGTACGTATAGCTTCGAGAACGATTTTTTTAATTATTCGAGATAACGGTGCATCGGGGTGCATTCGAAGGTGAGGGACGAGCCCCTATACTTAAGGGAGGTCAGTGTTTGAATAGAGGAATTTCTTAATTTTAATAAAGGTCGTTAGATAAAAACGACACGGTTTATACGTGGTCAATTTAAGCGGTCAGACAGCCTGGGACAATTTTTATTTTTATTCTTCCCCTTAGTAGGACCAGTGTGTGTTTGTGTGTCTATGTGTATGCGGCACAGACTGCATAAGAGCCGGCGCTGCATTCTTCCGATGCTATCGCCCTTTCTAATATATGGTCTCGACGAACTCGAGTTGCAGGAACAAACGAACAAAGCTTACAGTTTTGCAACACCTATATTCTGTTGTCTGAAATTGGAAGCGGGGCCTTGTGTGTCGACCACTTAAAGCTTGTTCTGCCTTCAGGAGGGCAGGTTTCGTTGGTACGGAATAATTTGGAACAATTTTGGATGTGTCTACAAGTTTTTGTTTACTTTTATGTTTCGCGCATAAAAACATAAGCTCGTTTTTGTTTATATTAAAGTTTAATTTTCGTCGACAAAAATGTGTATAAATTCTATTTCTTTTATAACGAACCGAAATTTACGTTAACATTCAAAAGTTTAATGCCTGCGAGCCTGCGAGTCTAACCAAATTGTACTCTTTTTTAATGAAAGTGGCATTTCTTAAAACGAAACTTAGTAAGTCGCTGTGTAGCGCAAGACGTTTGGCACTGGTCATGGGTTTTCAGTGTTCAGAACGCAGCTCCGATTCACCGACCTAACACTTCGATAGGTAATGGGCTAATGGGTGACAAATAATCATCTTGACGTAGTTAGTCGTGCTTCTGAGAGACGCCACACCACTGGAAAACTTTCTCATTACCATATGGATCGCAACAATATTGTTGGATCGATACAAATACCCTACACGATCAATGTAAATATGTGGATCGCTCCTCAGTTAGTGGTCGTTTTGCGTGCAATGAACATCTAATATAAATAGAAACAAAAAGCTAAAACAGAACCCCAAAACAAACACGTCCTCAAAACCATTTTCCCCAACTACCCAAATTTATTTTTATTCCAATAGTAAAGCTGGATTTCAAAATATCCAAATAATTTGAGATCCATGTGTCGATCTTATCAATAGCTCACCCTAAACAGGCGGGGATACTCGCGTCGGATGGCTCGAGATCTGATGGGCACGGAGAGGCTGCTTAGAGGTAGTACAATGGACCCGATTAAGAGGCCTAAGTGCAGGGAGCTTGCTCCCCCTTCTTAATAATCCAGATCCAGATCCAGCTCACCCTAGACGCTCAATAAATATCGTAGGTATCGCTTTAAACGACTTAGAATCAAATTTTCAATTTGATTTTGATTCCAAACTGTTAGAAATGAACGCGTAGGTAGCAACTTTATTTAAAACAGTCATATTGACTTATTAAATGACTCCTATAAATAGTACTCTAGTAGTCTAGGATCTAAGACTGGGCGATATTAAAAAATATTAATACTATATCGAATAATAGTATTTAAAAAAATATATCGATAATCCGATGTATCGATATATTATGTACTATCAAAATATCAATATCCTTATCAGAATATCGATATAGGAATAACAATATATCGAAATATCGATATGTTATAGGAATATCGGTATACGTATGGATATCACGAATAACGTTCTCAGCCCACATTTCCTTCATTTCCTTCCTTCTGGAATTGACTTCCTGTGCGCCTCTGTACGATATAGCTGCGATCATTTTCAAAGAAGCAGAAGCTTCAGAAGCAAACTAATAAAATATTAGGTATTAACTACCCTAGACTAATAATCGTTTACAAATGTGCAACAGTTGTGTGTAGTACCTAAGTATAATGTGCATATTAAGGGTGTCTGAAGTCGGGAAAGGTTTTGTTATTTTAATATCCTTCTTCGAACTATACTGTTTAGCTCCCTGTTCCAGTTTTTAAATTTGCTTTGTGTGTTTGTAATACCGAAACACAATTCACATGTTACATCTGCTTTGTTTACAACTGGTTGAAAGGCAAATTGTCCAGCAACTTGTTATGAGGCTTCAACATTCTTTTTTCGACGACTTAAGATAACCGGAAGTGTACAAAGTGACAGACCAACGTGTCAACTTCCTCGGTGTAAACGACAAAAATTTTTGCAAAATTTAAAAAAATGCGATTTCGGTTACAAACGTACTTTTTCTAATAAGGGTCAAAAATTACGAGGGTTACTTAAAAGTAACAAGGGTGAATTTTGTTATTAGAAGGCATTGTTACATATTATTACAATAAGTGGGGTAAAGTCTTGGAAAACACGTGTCAAATGCCGGGAAATATATTTAAGAGACCGTTAGCGATGTATAAGAGGATTTAGATTTCTTTCAGCGTGTGGTGAGACTTGCGGGTTTATTTTAGATTACACATCAGATGGGGAAAAGTACGCGTAATTATACATTTTCCTTAATCCCATCTTAAATTTAAATTACTTTTCGTTACTATCCATCTCGAAGGACCACCAAAAATTTACAAATAAACTAAAATTAGTAGAAATTCCTTTAAATCAAAAATAATTATTGTAATAAAACAAAATTCTTTAATTTTTATTTTACTTTTTATGACATTTATAACATTATTAGATTAAATAAATAAAAAAAAAACATAGCAACTTGTATTAATGATTGATTAACATGTGTGTTATTTAACTTTTATCAATTTTATCAACTGCTATAAATAGTTTTACAAAAAATGGCTAAAATAATTTGCACTTTATACAATAATCATTAATTTCCCGCCCAAAAAGGAAAATTTAGTTGAATTAAATCGTTAGTAATTCCCAAATTGGTTAATGTTATTAATACAAACACTCCGTAGAGAAACAGTTTTAAAATTCATTAATCATAGTAATGTCTAATGTGTTGTAATTAAAGTGTAAAAAAATAAGTGCATGTTTTTTAAAGGCAATTATCGTCGTTAAATAAGGTTAGAGTGCCTTTTAATTTTTGTATCTAAAACACGTAATTTGTGGGTCGATGACTTAACGATATTGGATGTTTAAGTATTTTATAACATACTACGCAATAAATTTTTCCAAAATTTTGGAGAATTAAATTTGTTCGAGTTAGATCTATCAGTTTGCATTAATAAAGGGCTCACTTCAGATACACACTAGCAATTTTGCAAAATGATCCATTTTACTCTATTATTATCGTCGACATTTAAGATCCGCCACTAGAGCACGTAATTTGTGGACATATTGATCTGGATCTGGATTATTAGGAAAGGGTAGAAAGCTCCCTGCACTTAGACCCATTGTGCTGCCTCTAAGTGGCCTCCCTGCCTACATAAGATTTTGAGCCATCCTACTTGTAGGATGAACTCCAGAATTCTGGTGGAAGGAGTGGTGCTTATTCTGGCCATGTCCAGCCAGAAGGCCCTCAACACGGATCTTCTTATGGGCGTTAGGGCTGATGGACAGTAACAAAGCACATGTTTAGCGGATTCGTCTTCTAGTTCGCATCCACGCCATATGGGATTATCTACTAAATCCAGAGTGTGGAGATGTTTGTGTACTTGACAGTGTCCCGTGAGTGTCCTTGCAATTGTTCGTAGATTAGTTCGGGACAGCTGTAGACAGTATTTTGCCAGCTTTTTAAGAGCCAATAAAGCTCTTTTGCTTTGGCGGCATCCTTCTTTGCTTGTCCATTTTTCGGTCTGTAGTTGATAGGTATTATTTTTAAGGAGGGTATTAACAGTTGTTACGGCTGGTTTGATGACTGACTCAGGGTCACGGGGAAGGCTGTTTGAAGCTTTCTTAACCAGCTCCTCTGCTTTATCGTAACCCTCACTTCCTTGCTGTGCTTTGACCCAGAGCAGAGTATAAGAACATTGTTTTTTGATATCTGGTTTAGCAGGTCTATGCACTCCAGCAGAAGACCAGAGGTTACCTTGTAGGTGTTTAAGGCTTGCAAGGCAACTTTACTGTCCGTGGAAATCAGTATTTTCTTATTTAAAATTTTTCTGTTGAGGATTTCGTTGGCGATGTGTAATATTTCCATTAGTTCAGTTTGAAAAGCTGAGACGTATTTCCCCATCAGCGGTAATAGGCTGCTATCGAGGCTAAGCTCAGGCGAGTGAACACCTGCTCCAGATCCCTTTTGATTTTTAGATTTAGCGGTAAAAACAGTTTTGATGTTCTCAGTTGCATCTATTAGAGTTTGAAAGTCTCTGTTGAATGTATATTTTGGAGAGATACGGTCTGCATCCATCTCCACGAGAGGTAACTTCTAGGAGCGCTTCTTGGGGATTTTGGCGGATCTGTAAATTCTCTTCCACATATAGATCTAGTGGACAGATGGAATAATTCTGCAGAATACGAAGAAACGCCAATAACGAAGGATAAGTCAGGTGACAAACTCATAATGCATTAATGCATGGCGAGTGGCAAGAATTGTACAGTTGTACATACAGGAGATATAATAATTATTGTCCATTTTAGGTTAAGTCACCAAAACGTTGAGATGAATTTGTCTAATTAAGACATAAGATGACCGATTTGCAACCACAATCTAATAAACGAAACGCAAAAACCATTAAGAATTAGGAAAAAAACACTTTTACTATAGCAAAGACGAAGGAAGAAATCTGGAGAGACAAAGTGAGTATTAGAGCTCAAACATAATCCATTTTAGAACCTAAAGAAGCGACTACAAAAAAATGTTTCATTCGAAACACCCTGTGTAGTGTTTTTGCAACATTGTAAGCTATTTAGAGTTGAAATTGGTACCTACTCATAACTCGTAAGTTATAATTATACCCAAATTCCGACTGGCGATTTTTCGTATCACTTTACGAGAAGATAAAACGCATTCGCATTTATTCCACACACGCTCTTTAATTGGATTATCATAAATATGGGCATGAGGTAATAAACAATTAGATAAAAATTGTAATTTCGAGTGTCACAAAAAGAGCCAAAGAGCAAAGAGATATCGCCTTATCATTAATTAAATTACGAATGACGAAAACAGAACAATTCAGACATAAGATATCAAATCCATCCCTAAAGATTCTGCGATATGGTAAAAGTCACTCCCTATGAAAAATCTAAACCACCGAATCGCGACTTTTTCTACACAATTTTTGTTCATTTGTTTTTTGTAGATAAATTTTTGGATTGTCTCTGACAGTATGCCGATATCATAATATCCGACCATTTTAGCGCTCACATATTTGATTAAATAATAAATAAGTCAAATATTTACGTTTTAAATAAGAATATTTTCAATTTCTCATCGATAACACCTTTATTTGTCTAAAATTGTATTTAAAGAAGTACGAGAGGACTTTTGCTTTATGTACCTACATAGACCCTCACATATTCTCTTTGTCGAATTTGACAAAACCACCCCTTTTTTTGAGTGTTGGAAAGAAAAACTGGAACAAACTAACGACTTACGAATACGTCATGTTCAAAAAAGTAACAATAATTGTGACAAAGTACTGTGGAGCTTTTGTGAAAGTTTGACACTTTTCTTTTATTTAAAATTCAACAAATCACCCAAAAACCACCGCACGACTAAAAAATTCGAAAATGGGTCAATTTGTCACACTCGATTTACGAAAGGCAACTTCTTTCATTGTTAATTGAAATGTCATCTATTGATTGCAAAAATTATAAATGTTAATATCCTGTTATCGTAATTATTACGATATGTTAATAGACGAAAAATGTGACCATTCATTACTTTACTTAGAAATACGACGGTTGTTTGCTTTTAGCGAAAGAAAAGAATTTTTTCGAATTCAGACAACAGACGAAGTTTGTTAAGAAATTGTTTAGTCTCGTTATTAATATCTATAGCATGGAAATTAGTTGCACAACGTTAAATATAGGAAATCAATTTCTTATTTTTATTAATATTTATATTTCAGGACCATCACCCATCACATTCTAATTTTAACTCCTGTGAGCGTTTCCCGAGTTTCCAGTCGCCAAGCACCCAAATACAATAGCGAAACTAAACAGGGTGTCAATGGTGGTGAACGAGGTGTTCCAAAATTGAGGCGAATATTGATAAAGGAAGAAGAGGAGGAAGGAGATCCCAAAAGTAGCGCTGCAACGACCTAAGAACAAAAATAAGTTTTATAACTCCTTTAAGATTTTCCAATTGATGCACTCCGATGTTAATTAGTCGTGGTTCCGTACTCGTGTGAACTGGGTTAATTAAAAATTTCTTTTGAAAAAAGAAACATTTTGGTAAAAAAATTTAATACAATAAAAATTAAATTAATATTAATAGACCAAGAATAAATCAACTAATCGAGATGGTGTTTACAGATTCGAAAGCAAGATCAAAAATGGGAATGAAAATGTTTGTACAGAATAAAAAAAGATCAACAAATAAAAAAGTTACAGTTAGAAAACGAAAATGAAAATTTTCGTTTTTCCAGTTTTCACGAAAACGTGTAAATTTATTTGAAATTATTTTTCAGATTATTTGTCAGCACCGAATGTAGCATCTCTGCGAGCGAAATTTCTATGTTGTCAAACGAATTTCAATTGCCCTGTATTTACTCGAAGTTTGAAGAGTTGCTGCTGTTCATTATTGATCTTAATTTGAAACAAAAGTGGTTAATTCAAAATGGCATACCGATATGGTCGTATCAATGGAAGGAGAAGAGCCGAACGTAACAATTCTTTTTGGAAAATTTCCAGTGCGTATGGTACGAAAAGAATACAGTTATAGGAGAGTATTTATACGTCAGTCTAAACTCTAAACCTTACTTCTGAGAATTTACCCTTAAAGATATGGGAATGGTCGATCGGCCGCTAACAGAGTTACAGAAGAAGATAAGAAGGATCTTAGCCGCTTTTATAAAGATACTGAAAAGACTACATAAATAAACATAACAAATTTAAAAGTCTTCTCTTCAAGGTAACCGAACACGGGTACAGCGTTACACCAGTACATTTAATATTTTAATTTCAAAATGATGTAAGTTTTTATGATTAACCATCATGCGTTACATACCAACATGCAATAAGCTGTTTGTTAACGTTTTGACTATACTCATGAGTGGTGCTTATACATTTTGTACGAACACAATAAAATACAATATTTCATTGAATACTTCAAATGTGACAGATATATCCTGTTGACTTTCTTGGAAAATTTCTAAAGACTCGAGATGCGGGTAAACTTTTCCATTTTTTTCTAACTCTAAGCTCCTACGGTAGTCCTAATAAGAATGATATTTCATTTATATTAATTACGAGTCTAGAAAGGAGCGCCTCATGGTACAATTTCGGGTTCCTTACTTTTCAAGTAGCTGCGTTGCAAAATATACGAAATACAATTTGCTAATTCTTTTAAAAAAAGGGACGTCTTAAGTATAATTTGCAGGGCTCCACAATTGTCTTGTGAGAATTTAAATTGACTTTACTATACGTAGTGGTATATCGATAAAAATAGTTGATGAACGGAAAAGCTCGTACACGATTATTATTATATTAACGATACAATAAAAACCATTATATACGAGAAAACTTTCTACAGTTCTCCCTTCTACAAAATCGAAGGCAGTCAAATCCATAAAATACCCCTCACGTCTAATTCTACCCCATAAATCTCTGCAGGTATTTTATTGTAAGCAATATATCTCAAACAAAGGTTTTTTTTACTTACGACACCAATTTATTTCATCTTCTCGCTCTTTTTTTGTTCCTCGGCGTTTTAGGCGAAAATTTGAAGATTCTGAAAGAAAATAATTGTTTAATTGCCCTTTAAAAAATATATTGCTAAATAAAATAATAATAAAAACAAGAGTTGATATAATTTTCCTTTACTTATTTACATTTTACATTATAACATTTACAAAAGATTTAGAAAGAACAGTATAAAGATATAAAGGTAATAAATAAAATCTACCAAGGTGATGTTTTAACAATCGTCTAATATATTTGATTGTTAAAATAAATTTTAAAAAACAATTAAGCAACCGAAATAATGTCAATAAAATTTGTTAAAATACGCCTAGGATAGTAAAATTACCAAGGACGGCTAGATAAATGTACTTTTATTAAGCAGTCTAGGAATTAAAAAAGACTTAAGAAAGGCTTAAATAATAAATAGCAAAATTAAGATTGAAGTGTCTTAATCAAAAGATTGGACGTGGAAAGGTGTTGTATAGCAGGAGGCCTATAAGTGAACTAAGGATATGAGGGCCTTTCAAGATGAATTGTCCTTTCTAATATTTATAAACACGGGAGGGACATTGGACATATTTCGCTCCAAGTCGTTTTTGTATTATTTAGCATTACATAACTTTTTTTATTGTAGTTCCTTTTCGTTTCTTATCAAACTAATACGGTGCTGAGAGACCTGGGAATTTTATTCGATATATCAGAAATAGCCCAAGCGAAGTACTAAGAGCAGTAAGTGCCATTTTGCAGTTGAGGATGCATCCCAAAATTCATTTACAGCCTGTAGCGCATATACCATTTTTTGCAATACTTGCGTAAATAATCATAAAATGTTTTTTTTTAATTTTCTGATGTTTTAAAAGTCAACTAGATATGTAGTATTCACTTACGGCCCAAATATTACGTCCCTGCAAATTGTAAAGCCACTTACTTTACCAAAAATTGGTAAAAATGGCATACTAACTATGCAGGTATTGCAAAAAGAGTTTTTACCTAAAAATAATTCGCCGAAAGCTGAATTATCCATTGATATTGGGGCACATTACGAAAGTGCCAACGATTCCCATGGCGTATAATATTTTCGTGAGGTCTAGAGCGCATTAGAATTTTGCGCCCGTCCCATAATTTTTTCTCCCATTAGACGTTAACGTATATGTGACCCTAGCATTACGTAGATTTCGAGGGGCAGTAAATTTTTAAAACACAAATATTTTTGAAAGATACATTTTAAAATTTTGTTTTATATTATTTGTATTAGAAACAGTTGCTGTTTAGTTTATAACTGGTTGAAAGTTTTACTGTCGAAATTCTATAATATAGACCCTTTACTATAGTTTATTTACTTGCCGAAATGGAAAATGCTGTAAAATATATAACAAAGCGGACTAAAAGTACAATATTTCACTTGGAGATTGAACAAATCTAATTGTTCGAATGTAGCTGAACATAATATATGCCAGACATCACAAATTTGATAGTGATATTTTTAAAATTCTTCATGTTCAGAAACGTGGACGTAAAGTAGATCTGTTAGAATGAATAGAAATCCAAAAAGCAATAAAATTCAAGGAAAAATTAAAGAACAAACAATTAGATTTGTACCAATCACCACTTTTTAACCCCTTGTAAAATTTTAGGGGGTTTCCTTAATCACTTTGCACCTCGTAACTCATAAACATAGCTTGTCGACCATCCCTCTTTTATAATTTTTCAACAATTTTACTTTGTTTTGTGTTTTATTACATTACATGTACATAAACAGCCAGAACCCATTTCCAACGTTAAAAAGCCCCCTTGGATTCAAAAGTGAAATGTAGGAGTTTGAAAAGGCAGCGGACGGTTTTTGAGTAATGATATATCGATATAGATACTATTGATTAACGATATTTTTTTAAATATCAATAATTTTTTAATATCCCCCAGCTCTAGCTGCTGAGTGCCGAGGCAGTGGTCAACGGCGTAGCAGGATGGGAGTGCGTATATGCAGAAGGAACAAGCTCATTCCTGAAGTATACTGCGCGTTGCGCCATTGCGCGTTACTCCGAAATGACTTCTTGGCTTTACTTACGGTAAGCCGGGTTGAAAAGATCCATAAATTAAACTTACAAAGCCAAATTACAAATATTCAAAATTTTATCTTTTTTCTTTTTACTTCTCCCAGGTAAAATTTTGAACAAATGTTTAAGATGGCTTTGTCAGTTTAATTTAAGGCTCTTTTCAACTCGGCGTATCGTAAGTAAAGTCAAAAAGTCGTTTTGAAATAATTTGAAACTCACAGTACACCATTTAAGTGTATGTTACTTTGGAGAATGGGTTGTGCTTTTCTAGAAGCTGGAAGGATTGTCCACTAAAAAATTTTCAGTTGGATAAGTTTTTTCATGTTTGAGAGAATTACATTTATATACTAACACATTGCTAATCTGTAGAGAAGGCGTTCAAGTTTCTTACTTCTAAACATCATCACATCATCACCTATATTGTTTTTAGTACACTCAATATTCAGACTAATGCGGTGCAGGTGGATGGTGGAAAGCATTATAGTCCAGGGTCTCAAGCTATACAACGACTGACTGCTCCTCTTCAGTACTCATTCACGTATTAGTCGTTTCGACTCAAAATCTACCCTTATTTATCATTAGGGTTGCTCGGAACTTGAAATCATTTTTGATTACTCCTCTTTTAACAGTGTTCGTCTTTGCTTTTCTTTGTTTCAGGCTGTCGATTTAAAAAAAAATTTAATCAATACGTGCAAGCGAAATGATTTTCAAACTCAAATTCTGTATTCTGTATATTTATTATACTCTCTTCTTACGGTATGCAAGCCTCAGAAAGAGTTTGTTATTTGTATTGGAGTGCGTACTTTAAATTCTCGATCAAAATATTTAAGATAAAGATAACAAATATGGGCTTGCTGAAAAGGTGGTTGTACGGTTATTCTAAAATGTAGAAAAAAAGTACATAATTGCATTAAAAAAAATTGCCAACATCGCCGCTTGGCCGCTTCCAAACTGGTGTGAGGCCGTAAGCAATTGAATGCAACCAAAAGAAGCGCAACGAAAAAAAATTTTTACGTATCGAGGCGTTTTATCTAAATAAGGGTAGTTTTGGAGTTATGGAATATATTTTACTCCATAAATTGGTATCATAATAATATCTATAAGCGGTATCCACCATACTTCATATTTCCACACCGGTGCGTACTGCAATTATAAAAGCCGATTTAAATTGCTGTAATAATTATACGAATAAGATTCTAATTTTACTATTTTCTAACTTTTTTAATTATAATTTTTGCAGCACACAATTTTTTTAAATTAATGCCTTTAAAAAATAGTTGCTTATGCAAATAAAGTTTTTCTTACAGAACTTGTGATACGTTTGGAACATGAAGCTGCTCGTTGAGCGTAAAAATTGGTTATTCAAAACGTTAAAACAAATTTTATGCAAATTTTGTTTTATAGTATTACATTCAAATAGTGCAGCAAACCGACATTTTAAATTTAATATTTAATAAATCGTAAAACAAAATTTAAAAACGAATTCCGCCAAATCAATGCTAAACGCCGAAAATTCACTGAAACGGTTTAAATAAGTGCTTTACTATTAAGATTTCATCAAACTTCTAATTAACGCAATTTGAAAGTACTATTTGACTGGGCTATTATTAAAAATTCAAATTTTTAATTCCAAAACGCGTTCTGGTCGTTTTCTAAAAGAACCACAACACGAATTTCGCTTTGTGGCTATTTTGGAGAGACCCAACGCGTTGTGAGAGATTTTGTAATAGCCACGACACGAATTTCGTGTTGTGGCATTAAACTGTTGCCAGAACGCGTTGGGGTAGTCTTTTTCGCTCAGTGGCCGTTTTCGGTCTTAAAGCCTAACATATATACTGAAGAGAACACGTTCCTGAACAAATTATAGTATATCTTTTTTCTATATCTATTGGTTTTCATTTTAAACAGCCTGTCATAATTGTTTGACCACCCTGTATGAAGAGTTATTTTTTAGAAAATATGTATATAAGATGATGAGTCTGGATAGAAGGCATATTAGAGCGAGTGTAAATCGAGCTAATGGGTAAAAAATAGAAGAGAACTATTCAGACAAAAGTTGTTATCTATAACGGCTCCTTTTATAATGTAAAAATAAATAGCAATATACAGGGTGTTTCTCTTAATCTAATTTTGCTATGTAACTTTATTTTGAATTGCAAAATGTATTGAGTTAACTTACTAATTCCCAGTTTTAGAGTCTCAAGCTTAAAATTATGGGCTTTCTTAACTACGTAGGAACGTACGAGAGAAGCCTTCGAGTTTTAGGTTATATATGCCACTGCTCTTCAGAGTGGCCGTGTCGTCTCTCAAGTAGCTTCAAAGTAGCATCAACAATTTTGATTTCGTGTCAAGTTAGATCACATTGTTATTACTTCAACTATCAATGTGTGAAGTGTGAAGAAGCGTACATTTTATCTTCTGTTAATAGACAGAATAGACAGTGTTTTGTGTTTTATTGGTTATAAAACGGGCGAATTAATTTATCTGCAATAAAACCTCATTCATTACATATTACCACCATATTACATATCTTACAATTTAAATTATATGCGCAATATAAGAAGGAGTTCCTTTAGTAGGTATAATAGAATCTTTTTTGCAGCTACGAACTTTTTTGTTGTCGCTTTTAACTCGCTTTTAGTGGGTTGTTCGCTATCGTAGCTTACTAAAGTTTTTTGAATTTATTGTCGAGATCTGGAAGGAACACAAATTCCTGTGTGTTAGCAGGACTCACCAATGTTATAATAATTCCACCTCGAAAGTTTCAGAACTCCATCCATCAGTTTGTCATGCCACGATGCAGATTTCATGTACATGTACTGTGGTATTTTGAGATTTAGAGGTTGTGTGTGTGTGATTTTGCACTACGATTATACAAGCAGTTGTGACGTCACTAGTCACTATAAAATATCGTGGAACGTGCTGTATTGGCGTAATGCTTATTAACTTATTATCAATTATCTTAATTTTTTTTTATTAATTTGGTATAAACTTCATCGATGTCACTTGCAATTAAATACTTTGTTGTATCAACTTTAACCGCGTTTAGATAACTGGTACATTATTTCAAATCCATAATTTGATAACCTTTCAATTTCAACAGTGTGGGATAGTTCCTTTAAATTTATTTACCTTTTAAAGCTGAAAAATTGAACCGAAAATGAAATAAAATTTTATTACAATAATATAAAAAAGTAGAAGTAGACTATTTGTCGTATATTTAGCGATACATCAATTAACATTATGTACAACTTTTAGTTGTTTTGTCTTATCTAATATGGAGTATTTAACGATTTAACATTTACAATTCAGTATGGAATAAACATTTTAAATTGTTTTAAAGAACTCAAAGTTTTAAGAAAAACAAGTCTTGCTAAGGACAATATATTCAAGGATTTTCTCAGAGAAAATTTTTACACATTTCAACTCGTACGCATTTAACAACAAATGTATTTAATATTATTGGAAAACGCTGTGTACTGTTTTTTCATCTATAAGTTATGTTATTTCGTGTTCTTTATTTTTATTACATTCAAATAATTTTGTTATTAATTATCGATAAGACGAGACATCATGTTAACTTCAAATAACGCGAAACCAGTTTTTAACATTATATTAATTTCATATAATAAAGTAGCCGACATCTATCGAACAACTCACAAAAAATTATTAATAAAATTATAGTTAAAATACAAAAACGCGCAGTGATTTTATCAACAATCGTTACAACTGAAAGGGTTTACCAATTACTTTTAATCGACTCAAGTACGAGGTGCGGTGAAAAAGTACCACAAGTGGCAGCATCAACTTGGGCTTTAGTGGCTCGAGAAGGGTGGATTTTGCAGTTTTGGAGTTATAAGCGATAAACCAAGTAAACACTTTTTGATCAATTTTGGAATTTTTATCAAATTTTAACGCGCTCTAGAGCCTAAACCCTTTGTCTAAGGAAAAACGTCTAAGACACGTAATTTGTAGGAAATTTGATGTGGACTACTTTTATATTGAAATACTTTTCTCAAAAATTGGGTAGTTTAGAAGTTAGAAGCGATAAACCAAAACAACAGTTTTTGACCGATTTTGGAATTTTTTTCATACTTTAACGCGCTCTAGAGTCTAAACCCTTCGTTTAAGTTAAAAAGCGTAAGAGATGTAATTTGAAGGAAATTTGATGTGGTCTACTTTTATATTGAAACACTTATCTCAAAAAGTGGGTAGTTTTGAAGTTATAAGCGATGAACTGAAAAGAAACTGCTTGTTTTACGTTATTTGCCAAACTTTAAAATTTATGTAAAAGTTTAACGCGCTCTAGCGCCTAAACTGTTTGTACCAAAGAAAAAGTCGACGAATTATAATTTGTAGGAAATTTGATGTAATTTATGTTTATATAGAAGCGCTTTTCTCATAAAGTACGTAGTTTTTGAGTTGTAAGCAAAAAACCTAACAAGAACAAAACTCCACCCCCAAGTTAATGTTGCCACTTAGGTGTGGCAGACGATCGGTTTTTATTGCCCATTTGTCTTTTTTTAGCCTGCTCTATTAAAAATTTAGCCCTTTAGCGTTTAGTTCAAGTGATCGGTGTCTCCCGGACTAAGACACGTGACCCGTGACCTACTCTACACTCTACGGAGAGTTTTAATGTTTGGATTTACGATTTTAGAAGTTTAGCGTTCAAAAGACTAATTGGCTAATCGGTTGGACGTGGTTGTAAAAAAATGATGTATAGTGTACTAGTGAAATTAAACATTAAAGGACGAATTTGAGACGGTCTTATTAGTAAAAGTAATAAATATTAGTTAAGGGATGCATCAATAAATCGTTTAAATAATGAAATAATTAAAAGGAACAAGTGGAAAAAATTGGTCACTCAAATTTGTGTAAAAGTAATCGTAACTAATTAGTTTAATGTATTTTTGTGTCGGAAACTTTATTTATTATCGTACACTATGTATATTACGACGGGTAACGAGCTTCATGCGGGTTTGTTTTATTTATAATAATACCAAATTGAATCGAAATTATTATCGAGTGTAAAGGAAACCGCAAAAATGATTATTTCACTTAATACATTTCAATACAATTTTTTTGCATTTAGTGGAGCAATTCGTATGAGGATAACCCCGACCGTGTAACGTCTATTGTGGCTATAGGATAATTTTCTTGTAAAAACCTTTTTATATAATGGAAGTACGTGCCTTTTAAACCATGAATAGTTCTGAAATGCGGACCCCCCATACAAACATATACATTTGAAAAGAACTATAAGATCAAATCACCAATCCCACGCCCATTCAGAGATTTTACACCAACTTCAAGTGCACACACACATCAAAACGTACCACAAGGGTAAAAAGATTTTTCGTGATAGATTCTTCAAAGAAATAGAGCATGTAGTAGCGTATGAGATTCATTCATGAAGCGTTTTTCAATGGATGGAATTTTTTAAAAGTCTCCTGTTTACGTTAGCGTAAACCTTGAGTAAATATTTGAGAAAATAACAACAAAATCGTGTACTTAATTTGACGAAGCGTAAAAATAATTAGATTTTTTTACTCTTCTCCTTCATTATCGCCCTTATTAGTTACGCTTACTATTTCTCATATTAATTTAACTTATAAGTGACAATACACTTCTTTTGTTTAATAATTTCGTATTTCGTATCAGTTAATTAAATACGGCGAAGGACTAACATGGCAATTGTAAACAGCAGACAGCGAAAGAACGAACTTGAAACAATTTGTTTAATTTGCTTAATTATATTGGCTAATTAGACAAAATGTCTTTGGGAACTTGAGAGTTGACACAGGCTCTAGAGCTATAAATAAACAGATGTAGGTACTTATAATTTTCTTGAAAAGAATATCAAAAACGTATAAAAAGATTATTTCAAATAACGATTTTCAAATTCCGAGACACCGAGAGGGAAATTCAACAGAATAGTCCGGGAGGCAGCGAGAGCACTTTTACATACTAAACACTAAACGATAAAGTACAAAGATTTTAGTGATGCACAATGCAATGAAAGAGTAATACGTGAGTAATAAAACCGACCGTCTGGCCACTCCATAGTGGTAGCATTAAGTGGTAGCTCGAAAAAGTGGGTTTTAGCTCTTTTTTCGGTTGTCGCTACTCGCTTATAACTCGAAAAGTTTTATATGAATAGAAACTACGTAAAATTTTCTAGAAATTATATTTCTTTGGTTTTTTTCTTCAGCTAAACTGTTTAAGCGCTAGAGCGCGTTGAAGTTTGACAAAAATTCCAAAATCTGCTAAAACTCTAGTTTTTTTGTTTATCGCTTATAACTCCAAAACTACGCACTTTTAGAGAAAAGTATTTCTATAAAAAAAATAAATTATATTAAATTTCTTATAAATTATGTATCTTAGATTTTCCATGTAAAACGAACACTTTAGGTGTTAGAGCACGTTGAGTACAGCGCCTGTTAAAGAAGAAGAAAATTTGATCTGCGGACTTCAAAGGCGCCTGTCACTACAAAGACTGCATTCAAACCCATCTGTCACAATATATTTAAAATCACGACAAAAAATGCAGTTTTTTGCTATAAAAAGTTTTTGTGCACCCTTATAAATTTAGTTTGACCTCCCCACCCCCTAAAACACACGCTTTTTGAGGCGCTACAGACTACTTTAAATTTCCTACAAATTACGTCTCTTAGGCTTTTTTTCCCGAGACGAAGGGTTTAGAGCGCGTGAAAGTTTGAGAAAAATTCCAAAATAGGTCAAAAAACTGTTTTCTTGGTTTATTGCTTATAACTTCAAAACTACCCACTTTTCTAAAAAAGTGTTTTAATATAAAAGTAGACTCCCTTAAATTTCCTACAAATTATATTTCTTAGACTTTTTTTCTCAGACAACGGATTTAGGCTTTAGAGCGCGTTAAAGTTTGACAAAAATTCCAAAATCTGCCAAAACTTTTTTTTTTGTTTATCGCTTATAACTCGAAAATTACGCACTTTTAGGGAAAAGTATTTCTATAAATAAATAAAGTATATTAAATTTCCTATAAATTATATCTCTCAGACTTTAAAAAAACGAACACTTTAGGTGTTGGAGCGCGTTGAAGTACAGCGCCTGTTAAGGAAGAAGAAAATTCGATCTTCGAACTTCAGAGGTGCCTGCCACCACGAAGGCTGCACTAAGCCCATCTGTTACAATATATTTAAAAGCACGACTAAAAATGCAATTTTTTGGTATAAAAATCGTTCGTGTACCCTTATAATTTAGTTAGACCCCCCAAAACACACCCTTCTCGAGGCGCTATCTTCAACGCGCTCTAGCACCTAAATTGTTTGTGTGACGAACGAAATGTAGCAAACATTAAAATTACTTTATTTTTTCGTGTAAATACAATTTTTTCTAAAAGTGCGTACTTTTCGAGTTATAAGCCGTAAAACAGTTTTTTTGGTAAATTTTGGAATTTTTATCAAACTTTAACGCGCTCTAGCGCCTAACCGGTTCAACCGAGGAAAAAACCTAAGAAATATAATTTGTAGGAAATTTAATGTAGTTTTTATTCATATAGAATCACTTTTTTCATAAAGTGCGTAGTTGGCGAGTTATTAGTGAAAAACAGAAACGAGAGTAAAGACCTATCCTTCCCGTGCCACCTCCTAGTTAATGCTACCAGTTTGGAGTGGCAGTTTGCAGTTTGGTATTTCAGCCGGCATCGTTAAAAATTTTGTATACTTTATCGTTTAGCAAAAATGAACGAAATTGGAACTGGTAGAATTAACGCAGTGTTGCCTTCTTATTGTCTTAGAAGCCGAATCGGTGCTCGTTTATGAAAAAGCGATTTGAAATAAAATCGTTTTGACCACAAAGCGTTAAATAGGTACTATAGTTAAACTGTTATGGGAACTAAAGTATAAGTGTAGGGATAAAATAATAAACATAAATATTTGTAATGTGTTCGACATGGGAAAGTAAAAATTACCCTTTCGAAAACATGTGTAAAATAACTTGTTTTTCGTCATGCACACACAGATTATTACCTTAAAATTAACAAAAATCTTAATTTTATGTATCGTTTAATTATAAATTTCCTAACATTCCTAATATAACGTTAAGCGGGTATTTAAAATTTTTAAAGGGATAACGCATCCTGTATGTATTATACATTTTTGATGTGTTTGTATATGTTTTAAATACGCCCAAATTTATGCTTTTACTTTGTCTTTAATGAAGTTATATTACACGAGGTACACGATTATCCGTTATTAACATACAATACTAAATGCACCATTATTTAAATAAATTGTTTTATGCCATCATAGTCGTATTACTGATATTATACATCCTTGGGGAAGCATTTGCACAAAATACAAATAATTCATGTTTTTAAACGATTTTATTTATGTATCCCTTTTAGTTTCGATATTTATTTCGTTTATAATAGCCAACGGCGCAATTTACCTACTTGTCCACTCCCAAATATCATTTTTGGGCCCCTTATCTTTATGTAATTTATTTTTTAGCGATTTTCCAGTGGCGTGTCAATTGCTCCGGCAACATCTTCGCGTCCGCTAGTGTGGACGTGTGTGGGCGGGCCACAAGCGCACTCTTATAAAAGGGCCCACCGGTGAAACGAATTATTATTTCTCCTATACGGTTTAAATTTGAAGATGGTTAAAATTTATGAAAGGAATAAAAATTGGCCATTAAAACGAGTTGTGTGTAATTATTGTAACTTGTATTATAGCTCCTAGCGATACAATCAAAATCACACGCACTATTCTTTAACCAGATCCATTTAGACGGGAGAGACTATTAATAAAACAAACCGCATTTTGTTACGTTTTTATCTACTCGTTAATTCATCAACTAGTTGATAATAATTATAGTTATTATAATTTCATTAAACACATCATGAACATAAAATTAACAAATTTGTTTCGGTTTTTTTGCAATTATTGTGCGCGTGTGGCACTCTGGAAAAAGTTTGTTGGGATAGAAAAGCATTTATGAAAACGTGACTTCAAAGTGCATTTTAGTCCACCTCTCGTGTGTCTTGTACCGATGCAGTAATGGAAATATGAATGGAATTCGAGTGTGAACTGTAAAATGACGACCAAAACAAGTCCTGAAAAAGTGGGGACGACACATGAATGAATAGCTCGTTAGTCCTTTTTTTTATATCATCGCGTTTCAGCTGGTTTGAGAAATTCAAATTTATTTTAATTACGTTTAGAATAGGAACCTTTTGAAACTATTTCGGCCTTCCTACCCACTATCGTGTCTCTTCGCCCCCTTCCAGAACTTTTTGGTGCTTCTTTTTAGTTCCGCTGCCGCTATTTTGGCCCTCGGGGACGATTGTTATGTTTACGCCAATGGCCCCAACTATTAGTTTAAGGTCCACATTTTTTGATCGATCGATCTTCAAGTATAAGTATTTAATGACGCTGCTGCTAACCATTGTTGTGTCTACAAACCATTATAAGATATTAAAATTTTTTCTAATAATTCGCGTCAAGGCCTTTGAAGATTAAACATTTAGATACAATCGCAAACCAGTAAGTTATTTGAATTAAATTGAATTCGTTTATGAAATAGTAGGTACACCAAACGGCCAAAAATTACAGTAATTTTCGTTGTTAGCAAAAGAATATTGGATTCAAGCATTCAAGTACTACTATTTATGGACGATTCATGAACTTTTTTTGAAAGAAAGCTTTTTTTCTTTCATAATTTGGATCCTGTTTTCCCACTGTCTTCCTTTAGACCACTTCTCTATTTCTTTACTCCTTATTTGCTCGTTCTCCCATTCTCTTTCGTCTTTCTCACTTCTATATTTTCTTTTTCTCATATTTTTTTTCTTTTTTCTTTTTTTGTCTCCTTATTCCTCTCTTCTATGATTTTTTTATATGCTTCTATTATCTTTCCTAATGTTTCTCTACACTCTATACTTATATCTTCTTCCATTTATCTTATATATTATCTGCTTCACTCCCCCCCCCCTCAACCTGATTTGTCTTTCTTCTATTGTCTCTTCTTCTTTTTAAATAATCTTCTTTTTCTACCTATTGTTAAATTTTTACGTCTCGTTGCTTCTTCTATCGATCTCTCTTCAATCTTCAACACCCTTTTTTGTCGCTTTATAACCGGCTGGAAAGTTTATTCAATATATCGCAATATCGAAATATCGATATATCGAAATTAGCCCAGGCAAGTGAGGTTTTTATCCAAAAATATATTGCCTAGAGCTGAATTTTTGCATATATACGAAGCTTTGACCTGGTAAAACAATATACTAAAGTGCCCAACGATTTCCCAGTCTGCGTGATTCTTTTCTAGGCCGTGGACTAACCCTCTGGAACTGGTTCAAATTTTATTTAAGATCCGATGAAACTCAGATTGAGCTCAAATGAAAGAGGAAATATTATTCATAGTCCAATGCATTGAAAATGCGTTGTGACCCATATCTCGCGTTCTATCCATTGCAACTCTATGGTTTGGGGGTCGTTGGACTCGTTAGTATTTTTCCTTCAAATGCATTTATATCACAGTATTCCGTTCCGATATTCCAGTATATCGATAATCCGATATTATCGATACTTTTTTAATATCGCCCAGTCCTACCGCCCAATACATACCCAAATCTCACAGCATACTGACGAAAGTGCATTCTCGACCAGAGTTTAGCTGACACAAAACTTAGTTGTGTTTTGTTTGGATTTGAGTGTACACTCTGTACACTTTCTGAAAATAGTAAGATAAGAAAGAGAATATTACATCAAGACGTAATTGGTGACTTTGTAAAGAGCTTTTAATGAAAATTTTTAATTATCGTCTAGTTTTTTATTATTTTCTTGCTTATTTTATGAAAGTAGGTAAAACGTAAAACGTAGTAAGTAGGTACTTGCGTCCAAAACATTCTTATTTACCACCCACGTTAGTTGAATTATTTTTATGTAGCCCAGTGTCGATATAAACAGACCGAGTTGAAACAATTTGCGACTTCTGCGATGATCACTAAACTTGTGAGCAAAAATTTGGGCTAATGGGTCAAGTAATGGATGTCGTTGGGAAACTTAAAAAAAAAATTAACAAATCTAACGAGACACGTATAATTAATTAGAATTGTTGAAGATTTGGCGTGAGAAATGAAATTTAACGTCAACTTTTCACCTGTTATTAAGGCATTAAGGGATGAATTGTGAATCTTCCATCGGTTTGTTAAAGCAATTCTAGGAAGGAATGTGATGGTAGGCGGTCTTCTCGGTTTGTGTTTGTGTAAAAAAATGTTACAGGTTGTTTGCCTAGTTTTCGAGAGACGCAAGAAATTTATATAGATTATTTATCTTTTCGCACTTATAATACAATTATAAACTATAAAATCATGATTTATGTAACGTAAAAGTACCATTACTTTTATTTCACTTTGTTGTGTGCAATGGTTCGGTTATGTAGTTACCGACAAAACGTGAAACTATGCAGTATAGCCACGTCAAAATAATACAAACAATACGTACTGTGGTGTGGTCTGAGAGTACCTGTTTGTTAACTCCACATACTTATGTTATATGCGTATATAATGTATTACCTGTGTTCTATTTCGATTGTACTTTCGCTCACAGAATACCGTAGAAACTCCAAACGATTCCTACAAAATTTCCCCATTTTAGCCTCAAAGGTAATTAATTCGTATGACTACGAATACAAATTTTTCGAGCAAAAAATTCGTAAGTTCATAGGTAGTTATTGTTAACATGGCTGTAGGCATAATCGGCAAAAAGCAAAATAACAACAAAGATCCGACCGAATACAAAATTAGTTCAGAATCCTTGAACCTTTCAGACACAAAATATTTCCTTTTTTCCTCCTACCAAAACCAATCGACAATTAAGGTAATTTTTGGCTATTTAGGTGACTCGTTATTTCGGTTTTTTAAAATCGTTAAATCGGTTAAATGTTATTGTAATAATCGAAATTTTAGCTCTACAACACTAGAACAAATTTTATAACCGTTCCTTCTACGATCCCACCGACAAAGGTATCTCGATTTACATTTTGATTTTTCTTCCAATGGCGCCTATCATCACCAAATACCTGTATCAGGTAAAAG
Source organism: Malthinus flaveolus (assembly GCA_950108345.1). Classification (NCBI taxonomy): domain Eukaryota; kingdom Metazoa; phylum Arthropoda; class Insecta; order Coleoptera; family Cantharidae; genus Malthinus; species Malthinus flaveolus. The sequence goes on along the minus strand of OX467289.1, from coordinate 6,596,886 downwards.
GGATGTGTTCAAATATTTTGAAATGGACAAGAATGTGAAATGGGAGCTTTTGTATATATAAAAATAACCATAAACATGCTTAATTGAACTAACATAATCTTAACAACTAGTGTGACATACTTTTAGTGCTTAATCGGTAGTTAACAAAAAAAAGCATTACTCTACCCAGTATCAAATTAATTACGTAATTACTTATTCACTATTATATTAGATAGTGAGGCAAAAATTTAGTACCGAATTTTAGAGGAAAACATTTAAGTAATCGCTTTAGTTGGAGAGTCACAAAAGAAGAAGAATGTGTGAAATTCTTAGAAGGTGGTGTCCAGTTTCTTCAAGCAGCGCAAAAACAAAGCGCCAGCTATTGTTGTACAAATTCTTCCTTCTGGAGTCCCGAGAGGAAGGAATGCAGGAATAGTATCATAATCGATCGGCCGAAAAGTGGAGCAGTATTACTGGCCCCTGTATAGGAAAACTGATCTTGACGTGGACCAATAACCAACAATGAACTTCTAATGAGGTTAGCACTAGTCTGTGGAACGGACGGCAGCTAACAGTCACTAATAATAAGGAATATTATGATGCCATCGACGAAGCCATTAAAGAAGAAAGGAGACGAGCAAGATGTAGAACATAAAAGATGATGAACATGACTGCTTTCAACCACCCAATAATTTACTTTTTTCCCATTAATACGAAATTGCAGTTTTCTCAATTTTTACAAATAAAACAAAAACTTCCGTTGCACACCGTATTCATACTTGTTAACCTTCCATCTATGCAATTAATACTAATCTAAAAAGATCACGAAAAATACATTAAAATTTTAACTTGATAACTGCCGACCTCGAATTTAGCATATAATACGTTTATTACAGAGCGCAATTTTTGTAGCTCAAAGCTATTTTTATAGTATTTTTGCAAATTTACCAAAACGCCCAATTTTAAGACCCAAATTAAGAGCAAAAAACAAAGATGAATCAAAATTGTTTGAAAGGAAACCGAGAAGACAAAAGTGGTAGTGAGGAAACCTCGTTTTAAGATTTCCTAGAATCTTGAAACTGGGAAATGGGCAAATAGGGTCTCTGGTTGTGCTTTACCCTATACTATAGGGCTGGGCAAAGTATCAATACCTTAGGCTTAAGCGGTATCACCTAACGATACCAACAGCCAAAAGTATCGAAGTATCGAAGGCGCGTTTTTGAGTTTTTGAGAGAACCTAATTTATATACTTTTTATATCAACTGAAATACAAGTTTTAAAAATACCAGGAGTGTTTTTCCGTAATCCACAGATTATTGCCGTTTATTGGGGGAGTATACATTGTGTATAAGGCGACGACTTCTAGTTTTACTAAATTTCCAGTAGACAGTCAGGTTGTGTGCGTTCGGTATCTTTAGTACTTACGACACTTTGGTTACCTTCAATATTCTCAGCTCTTTCAACACTATCGATCCTTTCCTTACCTTTCGTTATATTCTAGATACTTTAGATATTTTCGATGTCTCGATATTTACAAAGCCTCGGTTCTTTCGATTTCGATGATACTCTAGATACTTCAGATACCCCGATACTTACAAAACCTCGGTACTTATGAAACCTCGGTACTTTCGATACCTCGATACTCTAGATACTTTCGATACCTCGATACTTTAATACCTATAAATCGATACTCTAGATACTTCAGATACTTTCGACATCTTAATACTTACGAAACCTCGCTACTTTGGATAGGTACCTCAATACTTTCGATACATTTGAATAGTATCGATACCGCTACTTGATACCCGGTTTACGATAACGTCAAGTCCTACCCTTTACCCTATACCTCATTGTTCATTGTACGGGCCTCTCTTGGTTTGTTTTTGCAAGAAGTAATATAAGACATCTCTCTGTCGTGAGTTAATTTGGGTTTTGGGCGTCTTTCAGAATTTAGTTCCGTTGACATCTTTTATTTCTTAGTCATTTGATAGTTTTGGGTTGCCGTGAGTTGTGCTTCAATGTTGCCTCGTGGAACCTGCAACTTGACAGCGGTTTCTCTGATAAAATCCTGGATGGTGGTCACTAATCATCTCCCCATCCAGAGTGAAAAAACTTTATTAAGAAGAATATTTGGCGAGAGGCTAATATTTTCCTAATATAAGGTTTTAAGAGAACGTAATTTACAGTTTCAGTGTGATCAGATGGAGGGTAGGGCTGAGCCCAAGCTAATAGCTACGGCCCTGCTTTAATTTCCAATTGAGTCAATTAAACTGCAGTATACGTAAACTTTGATTTCTTTAAGGAACAATAATTGTTAATATATTTAATTAAGAAGTCTTTATTTTGGAAAAAATGCAACAATAACCACTTAATATTCTCGTGAGATCAATTATTCAATTATTGTGTTGGTAAGAAGCACGTGAAACACGTTTTCTAACAAGCCAATATACCTACACAAAACAAATACTACGCCATTTTATTTCTTTTCATTCATAGATTTGGTCGTTAATTAATTCTAACTAACATTGGATTGGTTCACGTACCTCAAATCTATTTAACATAAAAAGGAGCTTTATTGAATATGGATTTTTAAGAAAACGTACTTGAACGATGTTGTGGTTGTATTATTAAGTTGAGATTATATGATTATCTAGAAGAACAACTCAATTAAAAAATAAATAAATTGTTAGCTACCAGGGTCAACTAGATTGGAAATTATGACAAAACATTTTTAAATTAATTATGGAAGGCTTTACAAATCAATACCTAATTATTTTGGACCACTAGAGGCCGAAGACGGTTTCGCAAATAATTCGCGTTGAATATTTTTTGTAGGCCCCTTCGCGAAGCTTTACCTAAAAGACGGAAAAAACTGACAAACAGACAAACTAGGTATAAAACGATAATAATGTAGAAGCAGCTCTATCAGCTTCTCCGAGAAAAATGATTGTAGACGCAACTTTGGGCGTACTCAAAGACGGATAGACGAATAAATTAGAAGTGTGGAAGTTGGACAAGCACTACAAGCAGACAGATATGACGATGGATTGTTATAAGTGAGAAAACATACAGTCTAACAGTAAGTCTTACAGGAAGACAGCCATAGAAAACAGGAGGAAAGTCTCATAAGGCCCAGATTGCGTTTTCTTTAGTAAAACTCATTTAACTACCAATTGTTGTTGATTTCTCTTTTGAAATTTTCTATTCTGCAATTGAAGTCAAGAATTGGGGCGTTTTAACCTACTTACTAAAGAATTAAACTTAAAGACTTAAACATTCCATTAAAAGTGTATCAAGGTTAAGTGAGCAAGAAAGTGCAAAATTCCAAAATTTTTGCGCTAACAAAGAGTAGTGCCTAAGTTTGGTAATTTTTTTTCACCTTGAAAAAACCTCAACTGTCTTTTATTCGATAATTATAATTTAAAAGTCAAAACCACACAAGTTCGCCACACACAGCCAGCCTTAATCCCCGTTCGTGTTCGCCACCGTCGATATCGATGGTCGTAATAGGTGCTCCAGGTCCTTTCCCACAAGTCTATTCTGTTTTTTTTAATTAGTGGGTGGATCTTTCGTCAGAAGATGTGCGATATGTAACACAAAGTAAAATAAGTCTCGACGAACTTTTGTTATTATACGAAAGTAAATACCACTAGATATAGACAGACCCTTTAGTAATTGGGCATCGTTTGGAGATGACCCGGATTCGGTCATTCTAGTTTTGGCCTTCGTCGACTATTTTTTAATGATTTTCTTCAACTATTGTGTATGATACAAAAATGAGGCCACTTTTGGGCATATTATTTTAAGATTAAAAGATAATTTTGAGCAAAACCAACATAAAATTTAATGCAACGAGTATTTGGCCAACATAATGCGATTTCCGGTCTCGAAAAAGTACGAAATGTCTAACTAAGTTGGTTCATTGCCTGCTTTTTTCTTTACGTATAAGTAAATAAGGATGAGTTACACAATCTAAAGGCGTTATTCTTAAAAATTAAGTCTGATCCACATGGGTGTGAGTTCATAATTTAATTTTTGCAAAAGGACGCTGAACTCGTCTTAATCTAAAATTAATAAATAAATTATTTTTCTTATATAAATAAAGTTATTTAAAAAAATTGCCTTGAAACTAACTGGTGTCAATAAATTCATTACGTAAAATACCACAAGATGAACAAACTTTAAAATTTGGCCTTGCCATTTTATTTCCTTTCTAAAAAGGGGAAGAAACCCCTTCGGGATCTATTATACGCGATGGTCGTCTTAAACCGATTGAAGTGAATAATTGGGTTTAAAGGGGTATCAAAAACTTGAGCTGATTAAGAAATTAAAAGTAATCTTATATATTTAATCTGGTTGTATTAGGATAATTAGAATAGCTGCATTTCTCAGAAGTTTTAGATAAAATTTGAGGGTGGCCGGAAGTCACATCACTGGGGGCGATCTTATTTTATCACCCCGCTAGGCTAATAGTGAAGATAAAAACATTAAAATCGTTTCGTACTTCGTACGTTTAGATCCACAGCTGTTCGAATCAAATAGTTTGATGATAACAATACCGATGATTTCAAAATTCTGATATTTATACGCATCTTCTGCTCTCACGAAGTAACAAATGGCAAGTCAGTGTTTACTTCTTTTTCTGCACATTCGACAAACAATGAAATAATTAGAAAACACTTCTTTTATCCCTTCTCTGTGTTTCTTCATCTAGTTGACCGATAGTAATAATAATTTAAGGAGGAAGTATTGGTAATCTCCAATCTGATGATCAAGAAATAAATATATACCGGGTACAACAGAACAGATCAATAAAAAAGAAAAGCTGAAGAGCTCTTTAAATTGTATACGCAACATGACTGTCACTTGCTGTCGTCTTGATGTTCTGCGCCACAATCTACAATCAAACTTCCAAGAACAAACACTATTAGTGGAGATCTGAGATACAAGAGCAGTGAAGTCAAGCTAAGCCGAGTTTGAGACATCTAGCATAGATTCTCCATTGTCTCTTAATAGACCATGAATAAGATGAAGGGTGCAGGGTATGCCTTTCCACTTTCCATATTCGAGATTTTTACAAAGTTGGTCAATAGGATCCGTATTACATAATAGAAGAAAGAGCCCTTCGGCAATGAAAATCAAAAAGTTGAGCTTGCTCCCCTTTCTAATAATCCAGATCCAGATCCAGATACGTCTATAAAGCTTAGAAAAAGTAAGAAGAAAATTCACACTAACGGACTTTTCTGACTATCGCCCTTTTCAAGCAAATAGCAAAGTTAGTGACTGTCACTATCGATAAGAGAACAGCATAATGGTCATTCTTCGATGGTTAGATTGTAGTCGTAGCAGACAAACGGGCTACTACTTATTCACCTGTCTTGCCTATTTCTCCTTCTCCTTTCATCTTTTACTTCAACAAACCGTTCCGTCTCTTGTTTGTTGATATTTCCACTTTCCACTCACCAGACTTCTTCTTGTTTGTTCATCTTTCATCCATAGAACTGTCGCCTCGAGTAGAAGATATACTGCGCTTGTCTCAGAAATATGACCGTTAAAAAGACTAGATTATTCTTAAATAAGAGGGAGGGGCGTAACAAGTCAATGAAGCGCAAACTTATCGGTTTGCTAATAAAATATTTCGGTTTAATTTAGCGTGACGATGCAACTGATTAAAAAAACCAACAGGTCACGAGGCTAACCATATCGTGTACCTAATAATATTCCTTTATAAGAAGAAAGAAGATTAGAGGTGTGAATATAAAGTTCATCATGGTAATCAGCGGGATATTAATGATCTGAAAATCAAACCTCATGGCTCATCAAAATTGTATTAAAAATTATCATTTTATTAAACGCTTATAGGGTGTTCATATTGACGGTGGAAATAATCAATGCGTTTTTAAGTTAGGCGCCAGCTTTTCTTCAAATTAAACACAAAAATTTGTAAATTAGTTCTAAAATTTTAGAACGAAATTAGCGCGCCCCCAGTAGACTTCCTGCAGATTTATCGAGAGCCTCCAGTTTCAAGTTTTCTAGAAAGATAATGAGGTGTAGAGAAAACACTTTGGCGGTGTACCTTTGTTCAATTATGGACCAAATTAACTTTGACCTTTTTGAAACTTTTAAACGGCCAATGATTTCAGAAATGAAGTGGTTAACTTTAGTTTGGATAGTTATATTTGTTGTCTTGTTTGATTTCTCTCTCACACCCACGTAACAACATCACGTCCATTTCGCTTCTACACATTATTGTCTTGTTATGAATGAACGACTTCCAGGAATAGTACAGCGCCTTCAAAGTTAACTCGAGAGTTATGCCGCATTTTTATGACGATGCTAACAATTATTATAAAAGCCGACCTAAACATCCCTTATAAATACCTCGTGAAATATAAGTTTTAACTCGCCGTTTTTTGTAATTTGTTATAGGACGGAGATGGAATTGATTTTTTTGCCTCACAAAATTCGAAGTCGTGGGATCGATGGTGTAAGTAACCTACCTGTAAATGAAAAAGCGATGATTTGCAAATCACGATTTTTAAGTGATTTTGATGAGATGTGGACGATGTGGTGCACACTCGATCTAACCTCTTTTCCTGTACTTTGAAGTAGGTACAAGAAAAGTAATGGAGATAAGCAATTGTCAATACTAAAGAGGACGAATGGCAAAAAGAAAGGCTTAAAATAAAAAATATAACATTGGAACTTCTCCCTCTCCCATTCTCGACGTCTTGGCCCCTTAGATCACACATATTTTATCACTGCCATACTGATCTACCAAATTTGCCTCAGACAACGTGAACCAATTCGACGGCGTTCCATTTCCCACTCTGAAGGTCTTCAATGGAATGGCAAATCATTCACGTCTCGATCTCGATCTCGTGCTCAATCTATCGGAACTTGGGAATAATCTCAATCTCAGTAAGGAGACTAACGAGCAGTGAAGGTCTCACGCCCTTTTATGGGGGCACTCAACTAATAAAGATCCCATTTCTCTACCTCTGGGTGAACATAGTGAGTAATTCTGCAGATTTTTAGACCAGACATTTCTTTTTGCGAAAATTTTGAACACTTTGGTTTTAGTTTCCACCAAAAACTTCATTATTCCTGGGCCTGCCGGTGGTAAAAGTCATTAAACTATAGAGTGAATCTTAAGAAATAAATAATTGCAATAAATGACATCCTGGTAAATAAATTTTTATTTTTATTTTCATTTCAATTGTATAATGTGTAACGGCTTGTTGAAGCATCTAATACGCTTAGAATAATGGACGTATTCATCTGATATCTCCACTGAGAGTGAAAGTAATTTATTTAATTTCGTAGTAGTTATCTTACACGCGTCTGTAATTTACATTCTTTATACCGAAGAAGTTGATGACAACTGAGAATGTCATGTGGAAAGTCACGATTGTAAGCTAATCCGAAACAAAATCCGAGGAGCAGCGCTCCGAAGTTTCAGACTTTGGTTTACATAATTTTAAATTACGATTTTTAAAGGCCTTTCACATAATCAGGAGCGCTTTTGTGCTTTTGTTAGTTTTAAGTTTCTTTCAGACTTTTCAGACGTTCCAATTCGAAAGTGCTTCAATCTCTTCACGCCTTCGGTCTTCGCAGAGTGCTTTTTGATAATCAAAAGATGTTTTGAAATTTTCCATAATGGTACCACAAAACAAACCACAACAAATGAATTCATAAAAGGGATGGTATTTGCGAACCCTGCATATTGGCGCTTACGTCATAATTTGCATATTATTACAACGGCTATCGGCTCTTATTATGTCTGAGAAGAATTTCAAAACAAAATCATTTCTAAAGCCTTTGTTCTAAACAAATATTTAAGGAAAAGTTGTTTAGGAAACATATATTTGCATAAAAATATTTTAAGACTTACATAATTCATCAATAACAATGATTAGGTAGTGAAATGTGGTGAATCTGGTCAACAGCTGATTGTCATAATGTCTGCAGAATGTGGAGTGGGAGCGTCTTTCCCACGAGGCGCGATAAGGATAGCGACTTGTAGAATGTTCGAAGGGCGAAGACGCGAAGATGTAAAGAATCGGGCGCGGGCACACGTCTCGAATTTAAGAGATCTATCACCGTGGTCGTCTTTTTTGTCGTTATTTTGCTCATGCAGCCGAGTACCTACTTTCAAATTTTTAATTTATAATTTAACTCTAGATTATTTTATAAATTAAAAATTTGCGCATTAAGAATTAGTACAATAAGATCGACAATTGCCATTTTATGTCCTTGACCTTGCGAATTAAATTTATTGGTTCAGTAGTAAAAAAATGAATTTTTTAAATTTCAAGGCAACGTTTTGAGTCATTAATCGTGATCTTTACAATAGCAGTATACCTCTAGGGCATGTCTAGATTTTGCTTAAACAGCCAAGAATTTCTTTGTACCTAAAAATACCTCAAGCCGGTTCTGCCCATTTCAAAATATTTAAATAAAGTAGTATAAAAGTTAAACTTCGTAAGCCAAATCGTGTTAAATAATCAAACTTTTCTACAAATCTAATTCTAAAGACGAAGATCGAAGATGAGATAAGAATAATTAATCATTTAACAAAGTTACAAATGAACTACTTCGTGCGTAGGCAACCACTGACACATAAATTAATGTGACGTTACCGTGGACGTTACGCTATGCTTTCGCGCGTGCGTACTCCGTACTGTTGTACTGTCAAATAATTATTGTAGAAAGTCGAAGTGGAAAGTTGTGGGTTGTGGTTATTAATTTTAGTTTTTAAAAAGTTATATTCGAAAAACCTATTGAGCAAAAATGTCTGAACGCAAAGTATTAAATGTAAGTAACCCGCTTTCGGCGTTTTATAAATATTTTATTAACCGTAACCTCACTTTCAGAAATACTATCCTCCGGATTTCGATCCATCTAAAATACCTCGTATGAAACTACCCAAAAACAGACAATACACAGTACGTTTAATGGCCCCGTTTAACATGAGATGTCAAACTTGTGGCGAGTACATTTATAAAGGGAAGAAATTTAACGCTCGTAAAGAAGATGTTGAAAATCAAGATTATCTCGGAATACGAATTTATAGGTTTTACATAAAGTGCACTAGATGTTTACAAGAAATATCTTTTAAAACAGATCCTAGAAATACGGATTATGAAATCGAAGCGGGCGCTACACGTAATTTTATGGCGTTAAAATTAGCCGAAGAACAAGCTATAAGAGAAGAGGAAGAAGAAAAAGAAGAAGAACAAAGTAACCCAATGAAACTATTAGAAAACCGAACTAAACAGTCAAAAAATGAAATCGAACTATTAGAATCGTTGGAAGAATTAAAAGATTTAAATCGACGACAACGTGCAGTCGATTACGATAGCATGTTACTTGCTTACGATACTAAATTAAGTGCTAGAGAACGCGAAGAACGCATGCAAGCTTTAGACGAAGAGTACATAAAGTAAGTTTTGTTTAATTTTTTAAATAGCTTGCTAATTTTATTTTGCAGAACCGTTAATTTTGATTCTAATCAAAAAAGGAAAATTGTAGTATCGGAAGAAGTTGTCGAAATGGAAGACAAACCCAAAGTCAAACAAATTAAAACCGAAGAACTCGTGAGCTCAAGCAGTAGTGAAGTTAAAAATAGAACGAGTTCCAAAAGTGAAACTTGGAACAAAAGTGTGGGTAGTTTAGGTAGAAAAGGTTTAGCCGGGTTAATTAAAGTCAATAAACCAAGTACAACTTGCGTAAATAGTGATAATGCTACTAGCACTACTTCTAGTGGTTTAGGAACTGCTGGATTGTCTTTAGTCGGTGATTATTCTGGAAGTGATAGCGACTAACTGTTAAGTTATAAAAAATTAACGTACATTTTATTTGGCTTTGAGCTGCTTGTATAAATATAAATTTAATTACTTCGAATTTTGTAGTACATTTCAAATACTGTATAACGAACAATTTACATATCTTACAATAGAGAAATACTCTCGGCTCGAAGTTTAACTTAAAATTTATTGTAACCCATACAACAGCTGCTTCACCATAAACTGTTAAATTTAAATCCGCTCCTGCAATGTAAAAGAGAAAATAATTGTTAGAATCTATATTCACGGAGCTACAGATTTAATTCTACAGATATGGAAGAGAATCAGCTGCTTGGAGTTTAACAATCTAATTATAGTATTTTTTCTGATAAAAGTTGAATCGATTTAAGAAGTTCCGACTTTATTTTACTCAATGAACTCGTAATTAATTTGCTCTTTCTTACTTCCATTTCTGTAGAAGACGCGCAGTTTATTGTATACTGAGGTTCTGTCTGTAATTTTTTAGGTTCTAAGCTGTACATTTCCTCACACGGACGATCGTTTATATGGCGAGAGATATTTCTAGTGTGGTTTATAAATTCGGCCCTTTCGAAATCAACTGGATTTGGTACTTGAGAATATTTTCCTATAACTTCGCATTTTTGTTTTTCTTCTTGAGGAACAATGTTTGGTTTGTATCTGGGCGATTTTGGAGGCTTGCACTGGTTAGGAGAAAACGGCTTTTCAGGTTGAAGCCCGTGGGATCTAGTTTGGACGTTTTTATACTCTCTCATGGACTTCGTTTGAGTGTTTTGTTTGTGGCTATTTCTTTCGATAGAGCCGCTATTTTTACTTATAATCCATTTGGTACTTTCAAAATATTTACACTTGGGAGCAATTTGACTGCCTGACATATCGCCTCTGCTATTAACTCTTAGCCCCATCAGTATTTTAGTATCATTATGTAAGCCACGTGCTTGAACGCCAATATTTCTCTTATTACTTACCAATGTATTATTTTCCATATTTTTACTGTTAAGAACGTCTCCAACCATTTCTGGTAGTTTAGTTACTTCAGATTCCCTTTTATTATTTTTGACAACTGCAGTAGTACTAGTGTTAAAACCATAAGACGCCTCAGAAGCGATCGCCGTCGGTAGCGCGTTATTTACAAAACATTCTTTAGTTATACCACCATCCGGAAGTATGCAGCTGGACATCGGTTCTAGTGCTGAACTTAAATTGTCTATAGCTTTTTCTATATCTTCTAAACTTGTGTAAGTTTTTTGTTTCATCGCGTGATGCTGGCGCTTGGTTGGGCATTTATTCTGTACACTTTTCTGACTTGTTTTAACAAGTAGAGGCGCCGAACTAACTCCAAGACTCGGCTCGGTTCGTTTTACAGTGTTTCGTGTAGCGTGCTCGTCAACTATTTGCGTTTCGTCGCAATTATTATTAAAATTGCTCGTATCGATGCCGTACCGTGATTCTAATTCCGGCGCTAGTTTAGTAATGCTGGCTTTTGTCGTTTGCAATTCTTTTTCCATACTTCCTAGAGTCTCTTGCAGTTTGAATCGTTTCTCGTTCGTTACTACTAGAGATCCTTGCAGATCTCTAACCTTCTTCTCGAGTTTTTGGCAAACTTGGTCTCGTAAGGTGAGGTTTGTCGTTAGTTCGTGAACCAACTCTGTCCTGTTATGTGCTTCTTCTTTTGCCTGAAATTAAACTGACGAAACGGATTCTTTACAAAAGTTTCCACTCTTACCTGCAAGAGCAAATCGCGAATCTCGTTTGCGTACTTATTCAAACTATCGTTTTCCATTTGAAGTTCGTCCTTTTTTGCCTTCATCACAGTTATGAGTCCATCGCGTACTTTCAACAAGTTTTCCATTTCACAAATTTGGTTTCCTTGCTTATTTAGAGTTTTTTCGTGTTTTATTATTTTGTGCTCGTATTCTAACGACTTTTTAAGAGACTGTTCCAATTTCATTCTCCCTTCGTGTAGCATCATTTTCAAATCGATGTCCTCTTGGGAACTTTCGTTGTCATATTTGGGTAACCGTATGTTCGAATACTGTTTTAAATTTTCGGCGTCCACTTTGAGATTGGCAATTTCAATTTTTCTAAAATCGGGCGTTAATAAACTTTTGCGCAAATTACGACACTTTACTAACTGATTGCAAATCATTTCTTCACTGTGGGCCAATTTCGATTCCAACGCGGTCGTTTTTTCGACATTTTGTATAAGCGTTTTTGCGATAAAATCTCTATTGCTTTCCTCGTCCCCTTGAAGGCACCGAATGCTCTCTATAAATCGTAATTTTTCTCTATTGTAGTTTTGAATTTGTTCTTCGGCCGATTTTAAAGCCACTTGCGTAGCTGCTAATTCTGTGTGAAGCTCGGTTTCGCGTTCTGTAGTATTGCAGCCTACAAATAAAAATTTATTGCCACGTCCTTTCGGGAAAGAACGACCAACGTACGCACTAAATCTAAGGCTTGTTTATTTTGGGCTTCCATTTCGTCCAATTTTTTATTTATCGCTTCGAAGTTGTTCTCTGCAGTCTCTCTACGCTCTTTTTCATCGAGCATCGTTTTTATCGTCTCGTCAAGTTGCATTCTCGAAGTTTTAACCACCTCGTTGTATTTAGCTTCCCATTCGGCAGCCGATTCTTGGGCAGTCTTCGCACTAAACCAAAATATATTTATCATGTCAATTCTTAGTTAAACGCCAAAGATGGGACGATCTCACCTTCTCGTTCCTCGATGGTGTTTAACTAAGACAAAAGACCGATCAAATTTAAATAAAAAAATTTATTGTACCACCAATTAGTGAAGTTAAAAGTTACAAATTAAATTAAAATTAGCTAGTACTACATCGTGGAGACAACGCAAAGTCATATTGATTAACCACCTTGTTTCGAAGTAAGCGCGATCCTTGCTAAGTTTCTCCAACATCTGTTTTTCGTGTTTTTGTTTGTTTATCATTTCCTCCTTTTCTTTAGTCCAGCGCTCTTCGTTAAGTTTGACCTGCTCCAAACTTGCTCTACGAGAAAAAATGTTTAAGAAACTTTCTCCATCTGCCAAACAGTAGCATCCCCAATGTGGCCGTTTCAACCTACTGTGCTTCGAAGATGACCGCAATAACTTGTAACGTTATTTAGGCGACAATGACGACATTGCTATTACTATCATTCAGTAGCTATTGCTCGGCTTGGTGGAAATGGACATGCGAGAAGTGCTACTGTTTGTTTCCTTCAGAATTTTTAAGGAAACGAATCTCACTTGTTTTGTTTTTGCCACTCGTTTAGTTTCGCTTCCATTTCTTTATGCTTTGCATCGGCGTCTTTGGTACGATTTTTCAACGACCTCAATTTCTGTTCTAACGCGCCGTTCTTTTCCTTTTGTTCTTGTATGATTGCTTTGTCTCGATTTTGATCGTATTCCAAAGCTCGAATCTTGTCCTTTAACATACTGGAAGCAACTTCCCCATTTTCGTTTATTTCTTGGAATTTTTTATTAAGCTCTTCTAGTTGGGCCATCGCGTGGTGTAATTTTTCTTCTTTACTCTTCAATTTGGCTTGCAGGTTTTCTAGTTCTTCGGAATTTGTCGAATCGGGAAGGGTTAGGTTTGTTTGTTTGATTGCAGTTTCCCATTTAGTCGAGATTTCTGAAAGGAACTTTTCTTGTTCGTCGAAAGTTTCGTCTAATGTTTTCTGTAATTCAACGTTTTCGTCTTTGAGGGCTTTGACGTTTAGGTGCAGCTCGCTGTATTTTATGGGTCCCAAAGACATTTTTTGCAAAACATTTACGAGGTCCATTCTTTTTGTCATCATGGTTTTGCAAAGTTCCAAAAAGGGATGGGGTATTCGTTTGATAGCCTCTTGCATCTCTACGATCAGCACTGGATCAAATTTAGATTCCTCGATTTGTACTAGAGGTCGGTTGTGTTCTTCGAATATCTCTCGAATGTTGACAATTTTCACATCTTCTAAAGGAAATTTACTCTTGCCGCTATTTGTATCCAATTTTATTTTTATTTGTACTAAAGTTTGATAAACTTCTAAAAGAGGCTTTTGCTTATCTAAAATTTCCTTTTTTAAAGCGTCAAATTTTTTCTTTTTAGTTTGAAATTGAGTTTCTAAAGCACGCTTCGCCGTTAAAGATTTTCCTACGGGCGTTTTGGTTTCCGGTTTATTTGGACACGTTCCGAGGGTACTACTTTGTTGTACGATACGTGGAACGATGGGTTTTTTGTTTATAATCGCCTTAGAACTTACAGTTGAGGGCGATTTAATGCGTAAAGGGATACCTGAGAGATCAAATAATAATTATATATCGAAATTAGTTTATTTTTCTGTATCTAGGTACCCGAAGTGCTAGATTTTAAGGGGTAGACACTCTTTAAATCCTTATCTTCTTCCAAACCCTTGTTTTTTTGTTCGCATTCGAGGGAACTACTCATATCGTCCTTAAATTGCTCCGGTTCTAGTTTCAAACCTTCATTGTAATCTTCCTCTCTAGTTGAATCATTAGTAACTTTATACTTAAAATAAATATATTTATAAACTTAAAATAAGGGGTGTTAAGTTTATTACCTCGTCTCCCCCGCTACGTGCTCTAAAACGTGGTTTATTAAGATTCGTACTACTGGATGGTTGCTAAAAAGGTTTATTTTAATTTTATCCCTTTAAAACCGTCATAGAGTCGAAGGGACAAATGTCCACAAATAACAATATAACTGGGGGGAAGTACTGGTTCGATCACAAATGCACCTCGCCCTAATAACCGTACAAATCGACGCCTAAATTATTACTTACTGATGAACTTCTTTGATTTAACGAACGAGCAGACGCTGCCAATTTACTGCTGTCTTGTGCCCATTTTGCCGTTCTCGAAACCGCGGTGTTGGTCGGTTTTTCATTTTCTAAAAGCGACAATTGAATTTTAACCGCAGTGTTTTACTACTAACGAGCTTAAATTAGTTAGTGCTAATGGGGGTACATAGTTGTGCACTTTGCAAAAGCTTTTGAGACGTATTAGAGCTTTGACGTAGAAAAATAACAAAACACTTTGTAATTCACAAAACTATCGTTTTTATTTTAATTTGACTTACGTAAATCAGATTTTGCGCTGCGATAAAATTTTGTTCGAGAATTCGACATATTCTTAATATTATAATAAGAATATAAATAAAAACTGGGCGATTTTGATGTTAAAAAGCCGAGAGGTATAGTAAATAAAATAATAATTCAAAAACCTTTCAAACAAATGACTGGATAAATAAATTAAGGTTTGTTTATTTTACAGGTAATTTGATAATAGCAAATTTTTTAACAAAGCATTCTATAAAAAATACTTGAGTCAAAATATACGCTTCAAATAAATTCAACTAAATTGAGCTTCAGTACAAGCTAATTAGTAGTGATGTGTTCGCACAGAACTTTCCCACTATTATCTACTTACAATCCCAAAGATGTTGTAAATATTAATTTGCGTTGCGTATGGCGTTGTGGTCGTCTTTTTCGCTCAGTGGCCGTTTTCGGTCTTGGAGTCTAACATATACATGTCATTAATTTGATTCCTGATTGATTTGATACAGTCCAAGGTCGGGAAGTGTTATTTAGGAACACTTCCCGGACTGCTTGGAGAAAATTTCGACAGAATGGAAATTTCAAAAATGACGTTTCTATAAAAGAAAATATTGAAATAAAAATACTATTTTATACAATACACGTCCGTATTCGTTTAGAAATTCCGGACTCGGCTTCGGTTCGTCCGTAAATATTTAAACACATACTGTAATGTCACTTCCCGGGCTTATGACATAAATAGCTATTTCGTTGTCAAAATGATGTTTTTCTTGTTAGGCCGTTAGGCGCTGCCCCAAATTTGAAATGAACTGGTTAAGACGTTCAAGAGTTGTGGATATAAGTACAGAGATACCAACAGACAGAGCTCCTTTTTAAAGTGGAATATAGCCTAATCAAATAAGACAAATTGAGGGAAAAAAAGTCCAAGTTTTGAAAATTGACATGGTCGTTCATTGGAAACTGCAGTACAACATACTAAAAGTCCAGGAGGGTGAGGCGATCAGGGGGGAGGGGGACCGTTTAAGACTCTTCGGTTTTTGCTTATATCTCCGTAACTATCAGCCTTATGGAAAGAAAATATCCGCAGTTTATACAGCGTCATTCTGTAAACGAATTCACTGTGCTCATTCTACGCGCTAGATATATCTCGAAACGGGTTAAACTTATGGAAATAATGCAATAACCAATATTGTAGATAATAATATTTTCTATAAGTTTCATAATAACCTTCATCAACGTACGGTCTATTGCAGCCGAGTTATTTGCAAAAAATCTTTAAACGGCTCCTCTTCCCGCGCCCCCACCTTCCGGGACTTATAGTATGTTGTACTGCAGGTGCTTTTTCTCAAATGCTATCCTATTTCTCTAACTTGGCCGGATTAATAGGTCGATTTAGGGTTTCCAAATAGATGTTTTCTCAATTTTTTCATGCTTCGATTTAATTCAAAATCATCTCTTGTCGTGCGGGTGAGGTTTTTTCGGCATTCCATCCTTTCGTATTCTACTATGTAGCAGGGTACCCTCCTTAAAAATAGTACCCATCAACTACAGACTGAAAGATGGACAAGCAAAGTAGGGTGCCGCCAAAGCAAAAGAGCTTTATTGGCTCTTTAAAAAGCTGGCAAAGTATTGTCTACATCTGTCCCGAACTAATCTACGAACAATCGGAGAGACACTCACGGAACACTGTCGACTACACAAACATCTCCACACTCTGGGCTTGGTAGATAATCCTATATGTGGATGCGAACTAGAAGACGAAACGGCTGAACATGTGCTTTGTTATTGTCCAGCCGTAACGTCGATAAGAAGATCCGTGTTGGGGGACTTCTGGCTCGATATGGCCAGAATAAGTACCACCCCTTCCGCCAGAATTCTGGAGCTTATCCTACAAGTAGGATGGCTGGAGATCTGATGGGCACGGGGAGGCCGCTTGGAGGTAGTACAATGGGCCCGATTAAGTGGTCTAAGTGTAGGGAGCTTGCTGTCCTTCCTAAATAATCCAGAGTGCAGCAGTGTGTAACCCCATTTCTACTTTTCATCTTGATCAAAAATGAGATGAAAATACTAAAATAAATAAGAAACCAATATTCAGTTTTTCATTTATCTGATGTAATATATTTCCCTCGAGATACATAAAATGAATTATTCTTTTTATGTTTACTCGACATCATTCAAATTTAATTTCGGAGTTACATTAAGGTGGTAAGTTTTATGAAAGAAAATGAGAATTTTAAAAATTTTTATATTAATATACGAATAAAAAAAGTTTTCACTTTTGAAGTATAATTTGTACTCTTTCTTGTGAAAGAGAGCTTCGAATTTTGTTTTAAGAGGTTGAAACCATAACGAAAATTCAATTTTGGTTAGCAAGTTGCAAGACATTTATTTCTTTCTGACATAATAGGCCATTCCTGTTAAACGATCTCTTGTCGTCGTTCTCAATTTTACAGTGTCGAGTTGAGATCGGGACCGGCCCAATTGTCCTTTTTTTGTTTTTGCCGATTTTTAATATGTTTCGAAGCAGTTTCTGGTTCTTGAGTTTTGGGGAGGTGGATATAACGGATGTTTTTTAGAGGTATAGAACTTTTGGTTGAGCTTTGATATCAGTTATCATGTGTCGACGTAGAGTGGTTATTTTTATAAAGTAATGTTTGCCATTATATTGCACAAAAAATGTAGAGTTTGCTCATTTTCTTAAAGCATTGCTGATAAAATTGCTTGTTTGCCTTGTATCGCCTTGTTGAAGATCCAGAAGATTTTCGGGGCCAAATTTTTCGCAATTAATCCCAATTACGTTCCTGCTTCGGTTATTATTCCGATTAGCCAATTTAAATTGTGTAGCTTTGAATGCATCTAAAAAGTAGAATTACGCCATTAAAATAATTGTATTAATTGCAGCGCCATTTAATTTAATTAAAGTCGTACCGAAACAAAATTAACTTTAGTAATATTTTAGGAAATATAATACTAAATTATTCACAATTTGAATAGTATTGTTCCTTTACTAATTTATCAAGACCCGAACATTTATCACTTTCCGAAGTGATAGTTGTGTTGATGTTTGAATTAAATTAAAACAAACCCAAATTCCTACATTTTGGCGGAACGTTTCGTGAAATTGATTATGCGGATGTTGTATAGGAAAAGCCCAATAATTTAACAATCTCATGAAAATTCAACGAAAGTGAAAATATAGCTCTTTTATTGGTTTCAGAAATTACAAACAATAAGTAACAGACACACCTCGAGGGGTTTGTTAGACTTTAATTCGAAAATCGTTTATTTTGAGAGTTCGAGATTAAGGGCTATTGTCTTCGAGTTTAACTATTTCTTATGTCACTTTTTGTTTCGAGAACCTTCCAGTTTAGACGTGGATGAAGCCAATCTGATTGAAACTTATTCCATTATAGTAATGGTACAATGCGAGCTTTATCTTTTATTAAAATTTAATTATAATTAACGTTTTCGATCTAAAATTAAATTATTCTTCTTTAAATTACTTGTTTGTATTTTGTACATAAAATCCAGCTTTTTACCATCCTTCTTGCCATCTTTTTACTCTGCATTTGACGGGCGCGGAAAATATTCTCACCGAATATTAGAGAATTTTATGAATACCTATAAAAATTTTCTGAATGTACAAAACTTTTATACTCGATACTTAAATTAAATTTTATAAAGTGGTGCAAAATTAAAACATTGTTTTTAACAATAATAAAATTTCGAACATTATAGAGGATGTTGGAAACAGCGAAGTCGCCAAATCTAGAAAAAAAATTCAAAAAAGTCCCAAAACAACCAACCAATATCTAATAACTAATATTTATTTCACTTGCAGATGTTTAGCTATCTTTTGTTACTTCATTATCATTATGTATCTTTTCCATTTTGTTCTTGGTCGAAAACGCACACCTTGAGCAATCTCACTGTACTTAGACCACTTAATCGGGCCCATTGTGCTGCCTCCAAGCGCTCCTCCCCGTGCTCATCAGATCTCGAGCCATCCTATACTTGTAGGATGAACTCCAGAATTCTGGCGGCAGGGGTGATGCTTACTCTGGTCAGAAGTCCTCCAACACGGATCTTGATATCTTGAACGAAAAATTGCGCTTAAAAAAGCTGTGTGCACGATGGATACCTCGATTGTTGACTGTGGAGCAAAAATGCATGCGTAAGAACCTTTTAACACAATGTTTAGCGATGTTTAATCATAATTCTAAGGATCTTTTGCTACGGTTTATCACTGTAGATGAAACATGGATCCACCATTACACACATGAGTCGAAAGAATAATCAAAGGAGTGGATAGAGGCAAGCAAAAGTGCTTCAAAGAAGTCAAAACTGTTTTAGCGGCTGGGAAGGTGATGGCCACTGTTTTTGGGGATTCTCGAGGAATTGTTCTCGTCGACTACTTGGAAAAAAGAAAGACCATTACAGGAGTCTATTATTGGACCGTTTAAACCAAGTTCTGAAACACAAACGGCCACGATTGGCTCGTGAAACCTGCTCTTTCATCAAGACAACGCTCCGGCTCACAAATCAACTGTTGCATAGGCGAAGTTTTATGGATTAGGCTTCGAATTAATTTTTTACTGTCGTATTCTCCCGACTTGGTCCTATACGACTTCTTTCTGCTCCCAAACGAAGATGTTTATCGACGCCGTCAATACGTATTTTTCAGCCTTTGATAAAACATGCTTTTCACACGGTATCAAAAAATAGAAAGTCGTTGTTTGAATTGTGTGGCCCTGAAAGGGAAATTATGTTCAAAAACAAAAATGATTTTTCCCCAAAATTTTTGTTTAATTCGCTTTTTTACCACCCTTATCAAACGACCCTCTATTTAATATTTAATCCATATAATTGTAGAAAAGTTAAATTTTACGTAAAGTCGGGCGGTTTCCTTTCAAGTCATACTTAAACTGAAAATGAAATTAATGTAAGATTGAAATCTTCCCTCTCTCTCATTTAAAAAGATGTTTATGCTTTATGCTCACTTCGTGCATAACTTAAATATGCTAATATAATTTCCTAAATGCATCTGATATTCAATTTATATCCAGTATGCAGTACGGTTCAGTTAACTTTTTGATACTAAATCGCGACGCGGGCGCGTAACGGCGCTACTATTGCGACGTCCAATTCAGTTTACTATCAGAAACGTGTGAGAGATAACTTACAAAAGTTCGAAACACTTCTTTTGTGTGTGAAAACGTGCGTTACCGTATATTTATTTACATTTTGAAAAGAAATGTCTCATCAATAGTTTTGCAGTCTTTCGCACGTAAGTTAACTTTTATTTTAAATTAGAGGCTTCTCAAACGGAAACTTTTAAAAAGTTTTAAAAGAGAATAAAATTACTTCAACAGTTGTTGTTAAATTGACGTAGTTAAAAAAACTTTTTTATAAACAAATTTTGCAATTATAACTAAATTTCTATAAAATTAATTAATTATATATTTACAATTCTCAATAATTGTATTATCATTGTGTTTGCGTTAATGTCTATGATAATAAAATTAATTACAACACTTAAAATATCACCACTGGCACTGCGTCGCTTTGAGCGTGATAATAAGGTAAATTAAAAACCGCCACCTCGGAGAAAATTTTATGCACATCACATATAGGCAAATTTTCTTCGAGAAAATTGTATTTTAAGGAAAATGTCAACTCGAGTGCTTTCATTTAATATAAACGGTGTAACCGATGTTATAAGACGGACGTGTTACAATATAAATTCAACTAACTCGAGTGGTAAGGGCTTTGCGACTTGGGAAACAAAAACTTTTTGGAATTTGTAAAAAAGCACAGTTGGGCGAAGCGTTAAATGTATTACTTTTTTTAATTTGCGTTGTTATAAATTTTTAATTAATTCGCCAAAGTATGGGATTACATTTTCTACATTTCACCAATAATATACAATATTACAATATTTTTTCTCTTATCGCCCTCAAATTAATTTTTTTTACATTTTTGTTCCCCACTCTTCGGGAAATTAAAAAATTTAATATACAGAGTGTTTCGCTTTCGAGTTACACACAAACACACGTCTACGGGTGAATTCAGTATAGCGGCTGTTCCATTTTCTAGAATTTCCTAGATAATTATTATTATAAAAACTTAAAACCATAATATATAGACAAAATACGAGGGCTGATTGATAAGTTTTAGGAATTGAAAAAGATGGCAGCAAGCTCTCAAAATTTCAAATCATTCTTTCTATTAATTTGCCCGCTACACTCATTTGAAGGAAAGTATTTTACAGTTTTTTCTTATTGAAATGGATAAAGTTGAGTACCGTGTAGTGATTAAATTTTTTTTTTGAAAGGCTTAGTACAACAAGAAATTTTTACTGAGCTCACTAATGTTTTTGGCGACTCTGCTCTATCGAAATCTATGATTTATTTTGGTTTGCTGAGTTTAGACGTGGTCGTACAAGCACAAATCATGTCGAATGTTCGGGTCAACCAAAAGAGTTTCCTACCGAAGAAATAATCGAAAAAATCCATGATATTGTATTACAAGATTGTCGAGTAAAGTTGAGCGAGATTGCTGACATTGTGAGCATCTCATGTGAACGCGTTATCAACATCATACACGAACATTTAAAAATGAAAAAGCTATGGGCAAGATTGGTGCCGCGTTTACTTAAACTCGATCAAAAACTCACTCGTTTGACAACTTTGTTTGAATTTTGGATTTGTTTCGGCGTAATCCTAATGAATTTTGTATAGATTCATAGCTGTTGACGAAACATGGATTCATCACTAAACACCCGAAACTAAAGAATGGATAGAAGATGGTGAAAGAGCCCCTAAGAAAGCGAAGACGATTAAATCAGCATGAAAGGTTATGGCCACTGTTTTTTGGAGATGCGCGTGACATAATATTGATTGTCTATCTTGAAACAGGAAAAACAATAACATGACAATACTATGCATCGTTATTAGATCGATTGAGTGACGAAATAAAGAAGGATCTACCACATTTAAGAAAGAAAACATTCCTGTTTTATCATGAAAATGTACCGCCACATTCATCGAAATTGCGATGGCAAAATTGGTTGAACGACGTTTCGAATTTCTGACAGATCCACCATATTTTTCAGATTTGACCACCTACTATTACTTTCTGTTTCCAAATCTTAAAAAATGGTTTGGTGGGCGGAAATTTGCTTCGAATGCTGAAGTAATCGATGCAACAAATGTCTATTTTGTAAGGTTTGACCAGATTTATTATTCGGAGGACATCAAAAAGTTGGAACATCGCTGGAATAAGTGTATTGAGCTAGAAAGAGACTATGTCAAAAAATAAAATTGGCAAAAATGTTGCGCCTTCATTGTTTTTCCGGAAATATATCAATCCGCCCTCGTATAGGGCTTTAGTTTTGATATATGTAGTAGATTTTTCATATTCCTTTCAAATTGACTATACTTTTAGAAGATCAAAGTTGACTAAGATTTTAAAACAGATTTTCTCAAAATCGGCTCTGGTCGTTTTGTGTATATTTTCATATATTGTTGATATCTAAGTTGTTAATTTATGAACTTATTTTCATTTTCCTCTATGTTCTAATTTCGGAGCTATTATTTTTTGAAGGTCAAATTTTTAAAAATTTATAATTTCTTTATAATTAAAATTTGTATTTTTACAAGTTGATATATCAATTTATCCTATAAATTTCTATTATTTGCTTCCATTTTGGTTTAAAAAACACTCCCGGTTAAACCGAAAATTAGCAAAGAAAACATAGTTTTTGGAAACACTCTGTATATTTTATTATTTTTAGAAATACCGTAAGATTAGCTGTTCAATGATACTAAACACGTTAAATTTTAACTTTTGGTTCAACCGGAAATGGAGCTGAATTATCTATTTTAAATACAACGCCCTGTATATTTTAAGTGGTTTGAAAGATTGTAAAATTATCTATCTAGTGACACTAAACATTTTATATTTTGACTTCTGGTTAATTCGGAAATGAGATTATTATATTTTAAATAGAAACTCCTTGCGTAATTTTAGATTTTTAAAATCAGGAAGGGCTTCTGAGCATAGTATAATTTGCAATAGCTACAGCTACAGTGAGCAGCGTTGTTTAAAAACCAACTCGACTATTTTCGCAAAAACTAAATTAGGCCACGCCCCTTTTGCTTCCGGCACGCTCTCTGCTTCGCTCCACTCGGCGGGTTTTCTTTAGCCTCCTCAATTTTGAAATTGATGGGCCGCTACTGGCAGTGACGGCTTTTCAGAGGAGGCCAGAGAGGTTCAGCCTTCTTAACCAAAAACAGAAGAAGAAAGAGAGACAGAAAATGTACAGTGGCGCAGTGTTGGTTGAAATTAAAAATTAACTTGACTATATGTTTTTGAAAAAACTAAATTAGGCCACGCCCCCTTTTGTCTGCGGCGCGCTCTTTTCCTCGCTCCGCTCGTTGAGTTTTTTTAGCCTCCTGAAGTTTGGAATTGATGGGTCGTCACTGATAATAGAGAAATTGAATAATTCACCCTGTAGACAAAATATTAAAAGCTTTCTTTCTTCGCAGTTTGTTGTGTTCACAAATAATATAACTGCAGAACGGCAATTACAAATCCTCCCCTGCAAAGTTATTGTATAAAACACCCTTTCATACAGTAGGTAATTAATTTTAGTCCGAACGTCAAAATATTATTCATATTTCATAATTATTTAACAATTTCTAATTATTTTAGGATAGATTTACTAAAGGCGTTTGTCGGTTAAATTAACCCTTAAATTATTAAATATGACAGGCATTTAGTAGTTAACAAATTGCGTGAACGAATACAACTTTACATCCATTTATTACACAACTCTGGATAATTTAACAAAATTTACACGACTAATGTTTATAATATAATAATTCGCATTTTGCGATTTTATTATAAATTAATGTTTTCTCTACTCGCCCTTATTTAATTAAACACAAAAAACTTAACATATTTTCTCAAGATGATTAATTCTGTTTATATAATATAATTTAGTTCCGCAAGGGAAATCTCTGAAATGTGCACAAATTTTTCATTTAACCCTTTCAGCGAATTTCAAAGGGTTTAAACGTTCACCACTGGCGTTTTGTGTTCCACAGAAACAACGTTTCGAATTAATTTTAATTGTTTCTCAATCTTGAAAAGGTAAACACGTATTTAGAACCTTTGAACTTATCTTTTTATGAAAACCCAAAAACCCTCTTCCATTAAAGAGATAATGTCTTAGAAACAATAAAGATAGTACAGCGTTCAAATTAGCTATAAACGCGCTTTTTAGAGGTTAATCGACAGGGATATTGCCCTAATTACATCAGACTTCCCTGGGGCGGCCGGTTGACTTGCCCAACGAAGCTCGGTCAACTGCCTCAGCATGAATATTTTTTTAATGTTCTCCATTAATTGATATTAGTCCGGTGTTCCGGTGCACTACGAAAGTATTTTGACTACTATACAGGGTGTTCGTTTTCATTTTCCTCTACACTTTCAGATCACCCTCTATCTACGTCTAATAATACCATGTCAAATGAGCTAATTTTATCAGCAAACTCGACTTAGTAGCTAAACAAGCAGCGAAATATTCGCACCCTTTAACTTACGGCTTTGACAAGATTTAGTAATGATAACAAAACACACGACAAAACTAAATTACCTTTCTCACTCTCTTTGGACTTTCATAACAGCTTGTTTTGAAGTGTAAAAACGATGTCTGGAAAAAAATTTCGGCTGCTTTAAAAGTGAAAATTTGATTAACATTTTCTAAGCGTTTTTCGCAGTTTCACTTGTTTTAATAAGGTAAAAACCGAAATTTTAATATTAAATTAGCCTTGAATTGAAGTTTATTTTAATAAAAATGTACGTTAGTAGAGCAAACAATTTTAATTGCCCAAATTGCGAGTTTACTAAAATTATTTTTTCGTCGTTGCACCGCTACTCGCTCAAAAATGCATATTTTACGTTAAAGAGAGATATGTGCATATAATCCATTTGGGTGTGTTCCAAAAGAATGTCAGTTTTTATATCATTAATATTAATAGCGATGGTTTTATCTCAAAGTGCAATTTTTTGTTTAAGAATTTTTCTTTAATATTTTCACTTATTTTCATGATTACTTACTTTTAATGTACAATTCTGAAAGGCTTTTCAGATCTCTTAAACTAATTTCCATTAAATCGGAGTACATTGCACGATGTTTTTTGCTAATTACTTCAAGTATTAAATTAAAACTTAAAACTCAAGAAAACTGCACCGGCGAGTCTTTCATTTCATTAAAAATGTGTACGAAGTTTTTAAAAGTTTCCCTCACAATTTCCACTACCTTTCTTCTATAATTATTAGATCTATGGTTTATTTAAAGTCTTGTATACATTCCAGCCATTCGCTTTGATGTAATTTCAGTCTCGCTGTAAGGATTAATTGAAACGTGATTTTTCTTTAAATTATTTCTCAAAATTATCCAGCACTATTTGGGGGATTCCCCATCGAAGATTAATTATTTTGAAAAGTACGATACATGTGGTACTCTCGGAGTCGCCTCTTATCAAACCGCTGATGTGGCCTTAACTGGACTTTTTTGTATTATAAACTCTTAATAGTGCTAAACAATAGTATCTTCTAAAGCTTTCTCCAATTTCAAAAATCAAAATTATACGGAGCGTTTATATTTGAAATAGGAAAGCTGATCTCATTTCTGGCTGAACCGGAAGTCCAAACATAAAGTTTTTGCTATCACTAGATAGGTAATTTTACAATCTTCCAAACCACTTAAAATATACAGGGGGGTGTAATTAAAATAGAAAAGCTTAGACCATTTTCGGTTAAATCGGAAAGTAAAATTTAACATGTTCAGTTGTTCAGTGTCATTCGACAGCTAATGTTACAATATTTTAAAAAATTAAAAAATATACAGGGTGTTTTAAAAAATTCCGTTTGCTTGGCTAATTTCTGGTTTAACCGGAAGTGTTTATTAAACCAAAATTGTAACAAATAATAGAAATTTATTGAATAAATTAATGTACTAACTTTAATGTAACTAAATGTACAAATTTTAATTACAAAGAAATTATAAATTATTGTAATTTTTATCTTCAAAAAATCATAACTTCGAATTTAACGGATAGCGAAAAATGAAACTCAGGTAATAGATTCAGAAGTTCTATATCTACAACATATCCAAAAATAGACATAACGGCCAAGGCGATTTTTAGAAAATACGTTTTAAAATTTTAGTCATTTGTGGTCCTTTAAAAGTAGTCAATTTTGAACTTATTTTAAAAAACTACTATAATCAAACGAAATCGCTGCATTTTACTTATATATTCCTGTTTTTATATTTTTATAATAATAATCATCCCCAAAGTTATATCAAGAAAACTAGAAAATGGGACAATCGTTATACTGGCCGCCATTTTGAATTTAAAAATCTAAATAATTTTTAAAATTATAGTCTTTGTGTAATAACTTATAGCCGAGTATAAATACTGCGGGTCAAAATTTTCCGAAATGCGACCAAAATAACCCCCTAATTTTGGGCCACCCTGTATCGACTTTGTTTAAAAGCTTCTTTTGTCGACAAAATTTTGTTAAAGTGTCTGATTTCAAATTTCAACAAAATTGCTTTAATAATTTTCTTATGACTTTTTCTAAAGCCTCATTGACACGGTGATAGTTTTCGCGATAGTTTGTGAGAGTTACTGTCATGATAGCAAATCTCACCAAAATTATCATCGTGTAAATAGACTACTATCGTACTATCACTATTATGATAGTTACTCTCAATTATCTAGTCAAGCTAGATAGTTGCGACTAATTCTCACGATAGTTACCGACTATCTCGCTTAAACAACATCGTGTAAATTAGACTCTTTCTCTCTCTCTCTCTGCTATCGCTAGAAATACTATCACCGTGTATATTGAAATTAAAGTTGCTCTCACGACAGTAACTATCGCGATTTACTCTCATGATATTTACTCTCATAAAATACTATCACCGTGTCAATGAGGCTTAAGAGTATAATTTTTTTACTGTTTTGGATTAAGGGGGCCCCGAAACGTCGAGAAATTAAATTTAAAAAAAACATTTTTCGATCATATTACACTTTTCCAAAGTAGACGAACTCGAGAGAAAATAAAAATTTCCGGCAATCCGACTCGAAGAACTCCTAGATGCTATTAAAGTTTTTCGCAGACTCAAATGGAACGTCGTAAATTTTCTTTAGGTGCTAAGCTTACTTAAATTTCCTTAGTACTGTCTTTTAAATTAGAAATAATTTAATTTCAAGCGAAAAGTTAGAAGTTGTAAGTTTGTAAAACTAAAGGAAGACCACTACCCAGTTTTACTTCTTTGGTAAATTAATTTCTTTTTAATTTTCCAGGATGGGTTCGAAAGTTTGGTTGTCCATTTTCGTTACGAGTTGCATTTTACAAATTGCGATAACCTTAAGATGTGATAAAATATTGGATGCAGTAACGGGCCTACCTAGCGACCCGGAAGACTTCTTTTCTCTAGAAATTAGTGCAAATCCAACCGAATATGCACCTGGAGAACAATATACGTGTGAGTATATCATACTACGTTAGCCAAACCTTTTTTTCTCTCATGTTTAATACATTACGTCAAAAACCCACATTATTTAAATAAAGATATATTTTCAACTGACAAAAACATATATTTTGTGAAAATGTAAAATACTTTCTCAAGCTCAAGAAATGTTAAAAGCATCGTCTGTCGGGACTTTATTCAAATTGTTAACACCTGAACACAAAATAAGTGAAATTTATCACCTAATACCTATTTTAATTTAAGAAATTTTGAATGACAGAGGTAATTAAATTTAATTATGGAACGACAAGAACAACTTTTGTGTGCTGATGGTTGCCGTAGATGTAGAAGAGCTGTTATGAAAAAATATAAGGGTTGTAGAAGATGTAAAGCAGTTTATCAACGACGTAAGGTACTTATGCAAAGGTTGTCTCGACTCAACGTCGAAGATTTATATGCTACACCTTCTACATTGTAGAAGATAGAAGTATCTAGCAAGTGTAGAAGGGCGAAGCGGACAGTATAAAGAGGTAATGCTGAGGGGGTTTAGAGGCCGGGCGCAGCTTATACAGGTCTTCATTTTGACGACAGTTTAAAATAGAGCAGTTCTTGTATGTTCGAATGGGTCTAGGACCATCCTTCTCCTCCTTTGCACCCACTTAAGTATATTAAAGTTGTAGAGAGCAGGTCGATAGGGGTCACGACTCCTTAGTTAAGCCACTGCGAATCCAACCTCACGAGAAGCCTCAAAACTTCTACCCGCGTCAGAACCAGTATTAGAGTGAACTGTTTGAGGCCACACCACGCGTCTCGGTACGCTTAGGGTAGAACCATGTTCATAATCACACTCAACCGTGACTGGTGACGGTTCGGGATCAGGAAAACTCCTCGCCCTTCGACCAGCACACACCAACAGCGAGACCTGCGCCTGTAGCAGGGATTAGGTAGATTGCGGAAAGCTTAGACACGCACTGGTGGTGCCCAAGTGCCTTTTGGAAACACTGAAGCACTTCCTACCAGAACTCGCGTCTTCCTGTTACTATTTAAAGTACAACCGCAGACAGACTAGTCCACTGCTCCTCTGGTGGAGAGTCTGCAGCAGCCAATTATCCGAAGATCGCGTATGGCTTCGCCGAGAGCCCCACTGTACCGAAACAGCGGGAGTAATTAAACAATCCATGAGACGCATACGTGGAGACACTCTATTCTACTCTACTCTATCCCATCACATGCAGAATAGAGAGAAGCATCCCACGTTTTAAGGGCTGGCCCCTGGAAGTACCACACCAGCCCGTTGTTTCAGTTGTGAGAAGATCTCAAGAGCAGTTCGTGTGAAGCTCATTGCGCCTATTATGTATAACGCCAGTTCGTTGTAAACAGAGAAGTGGGCGCCGTGCTAAGTGGCCTGAACCGCCTAGTCGTCTGGATCAGGACGCTCCTGTGAAAGATGTAAAGTCGGATAATGGAAAGTCAGGCCTACTCTTCAAGCGTCTCTCGTATATATACACGACGATATAAAAATGTAGGCAGTAGGCACTTAAAGTATGAAAATCAACAAATTGAATGTGAAAACAAAAACGATATTGAGTTTTCGATTTAGTTATTTGAAAATTTCCGAGGTTTGTGACATATTAGGTATACATAATATAAAATAAATTTAATTTTCATCGAGTATGGATGGCAATCTGGCAAAATTATTGAAGTGATTTGCTATTTAGGTTATTCGTTCATTACTACATGGAGTTGTTCAAATCGAACATTCTCTGTAAAATCAAATCAATCATAAAATCGGCAAGATGGTTATTGCCTGGAAGCTAATCACGCAAATTTTAAAGAAAATGATTAAACCCGAGTTTGTTGAAAGTTTGAAGTTGTAAAATAAAATTTTAATGAGCTCGAAGCATAGTCATAGTGTTAGAAATTTATAACGAGGCTCTATAACTTCCTCTTTACTCTTTACGGAAAGAAGGATTTCCCCCTCTCGTTTTGTGTCTTTATTTCATTGAAATCTTACAAACTCATTCGATATTGTACAAAAAAATAATAAAAAAACTGATTTTTGTAAGGTTTCATTTCATTTCACCATTTAAACTCGCACAAAATAATTTTTCTTTACATCATGAAATGTATTGATGGAAAAGCTAATATCGTGAAATTCAATCTGATAAGATTTTGATATAGGGAACGTTGAAGATAAAATCAGAAAATATAGGAAATTGCGTGTGTGTAATCAATTCAAATTCAGTTACATACTACGTCGTTTTTTATATCTGTTAATGGGATAAAGATTCGAAATTTTATTCGCCTACATATATAAAATAGGGAATAAGGGAATTTTTAAAATGCAGATGGAGCAAATCCATTTACTATTTTAGGAAAGTTCAGAATAGCAACTTGCTTTAGTCACCTCATCAACTTTCCTTTCACTCGTTACCTACATGACATTTATGAGCTTCGAGCTAACTTAGGTATAGATAATACACGTATTTTATTAATTTATATGCCATTCGGTGGTTAATAGAGTCGAAAGGTGGCCTAAAGGCACATCTTTCCTAATTTATATACCAAAAGGGTTTCTCTTGAAAATCAAAATTAGCTTTTGCATGATGGATGATTAAATGTTGCCTATACTTGGTTCAAATAAAAATTTTTATCCATCGATAAATTGTATAAATATCATGTATAGTATTTCATCAGGTAATCTCTGAGAATTCTTGTGTGGCATCATTCAGTCCATATCACAGTTTTTCTTACCTTAAGGCTGATTTAACTGCCTACCTGCCATTACTTTGACAGCATGGTGAAAGGTAGCACTTCCAGGTAAATGGATCCTTGTAGATCGCAGTTTTTTCTTTGATTTTCAATTCTTCAGAATTCAATAGAATCGATTCCGTCGGCAAACTTGAAAAATGTTTAGAGAAGCTTTCTACAGAATTTAAAGAGGGTAACGATAGGATTTCCAGAACTGTATAACTGGATTGTTACTTCAAGTCATAACTAGTGGTAGCGAGCGTTGGAAGGGGTAGCTGTTTAAAGACTTTACCTCGTTTTTTGCTTATATTTCTATAACTATCAACCCTACGGAAAATTTATGTCTATACAAAATTAAAGTAGACAAAATTTTCTACAAAAAATGTTCTGTTCACTTTTCTCGTGCTGAGCAAAAACATAGAGGTACGACAGAGACATCAGTTGACATCGATTTCAGCGAAGATATGACGATGGACTTTCGGTAAGAAAGTTGCTGTTGTTGAAATGATGCTTTGTCAAATCCAAATTGCACAATAGTAGCATCATAATCACTCATCACCCGTAGCTGTTTTTGTTTCAATATCCTCCCGAGTCAGTTTCTGAGACAGCATATTAATGAACTCAGTCTTGCTTTTCTCATTAGCTAGAGCTTCTTATTCACAACGTAGAGGTACGATTAAGATTTTCTATATCACATCACATACAATATAGACGTAGTTAAAGATTTTTTTGAACAAAATCTATATCGTGCTTCCAAGTTGTGAATAAGAAGCTCAAGAAGCTAAGAAGTTCAATAGCGAGCTTCTTAATGTTACAATTTCGAACAAAATTGTTTTTAACTTCTTCACAAAAGGTGAAAACAAAACCTGGCACGACTTTTGTTTTAAGAAATTTTTAATTACATCTTTATTCTACATCGTGCAGTGCCGGACTATCCATGAGTTGATTGCTTTGGTGGCTGATTCCTTTCATGAAACTTAAACAAACAGTTTATACAGCGGCATTCTGTAAACGAATTCACTGTAATCTCTTCTCCGCGCTGTATCTCTAAAAGGGTTAAGCCTATGGCAAAAATGCAGCAAATCAGTCTTGTAGATAATAATATTTTCTATAACTTTCATAATAAACTTCATCAACGTAGGATCTATAGGAGGCGAGTCATTCGCAAAAAACGATAAAAGGTCACTTTTAAATAGCCCTCGTCCCTCCGGGACTTTTAGTATGTTATATTGCAGATTCCAACAAACAATGGTACCAATTTTTAAAACCCTTGCATTTTCCCCTCAAATGCCGTCTATTGGTCTAATTTGACTGGACTACAAATAAGGAAATGAATTCCGAGACCAAAATCTGATCCAGATTTCAAATTAAATAGCTCATTTGGAAAAACTTCCTATTTTATTTTGTAATAGTAAATATTCCTCTCCAAGTTTCCATTTTTGTGTCGGTAAATTTAGGATTTTCAGTTAAAGGTAGAAAAACAATCAAAGATCAAAGACATCATTTACGTTTTAATGAAGTAGCATTTATCCGTTTAAGTACATGAAAATCCTTTTCGCAAAATTAATTTAAATAAACATTTGATTAATTTAATTCGTATAAAACCACCAAATTAACTCTTTTGTTCTAAATGTAACTTTATAATAATAATTTGTACAAAAAACAACCGCGTTTCAAAAGCTTTAAAAGCTAACATCATTTGAGCGAGTCAAAAGGATAATTTAGAAAAAAAAGAACATTTGTATTTTATTCCATAAAGGAAGAAATTAAAACGTTTTAACGTTTTAACAAAGTATCTTTTGAAAGTATACGACATTTTCGACGTCAATAAAGTGAAAAGAGAACAATAAGGATGGCATTTTGTGGGAACAATTTAATTAGACGAAAGATCAATGTGTCTTATGGCCTTATGGATGAAGATTTACCCTCTTTCCCCATAATAAAACTTAAAAGAAAATTTTACTCTTTTTCTTTCAGCGATGTATTTTTAAGTATCCACTTAATAAAAGCTAAGAGCGATAATTAAAAATTTGCGCTATAGTTACGACTTACCTTAATTAGATGTTTTTTATCTTTAGAAATTGGTAGGTAGTTGAAAGGTTTATTCGGTTAAAAACTTTTTTAATTGACAGCTTTTCGTGCTCGTCGCGCTTCTTCAAATATGAATAGAAATATTTTTAACGTGTAGTTCCTTTCTAAGGCAAAGGGTATTACGAACAGAACATGCCTTCGTTTTCCATTTGTTTAGTTGTTCGAGTACTCAATTTATTAGAAAAAAATTGCAGAAAACGTTAAATCAGGGCCATAGATCCATCTTTAATTTAACGTTTACTTTTTGTTTTATTCTGATAGCATTAGTATTTCAATGCAAAATCAGTCGAGAGCTAGAGCACTGCAACGGCTAGAATATGCTTTAACGGCCCTTGAAATCGAAAATACGACAATTCAGCAGCTCACGAATATGTCCTACCAGTTCTCAAAGCTACTAATGTCACTCTGAAGATATTTAAATTAATGATAATAATATTTTGAAGATAATAAAGCCAATATAAAAATAAAAATATAATTACGCGTTTGTTTTTTTTTTACAATCTAAACGTCAATTAATTTGTCACTTTTATTTCTATTAAAAAATTTTTTAACCTAATTTATTTATTTAAACGCGGGAATTTCAAAAATTTTCAAGAATCTTCTCCGTTATTTATACTAATTTTTAAGCTTTATTTTTAAAGTTTTTTACTTTTTTAATTTTTTTTAATTTTATTATCTGATGAAGCCTTAAGGCGAAACGCGTAATTATATTTTTATTTTTATATTGGCTTTATTATCTTCAAAATATTATTATCATTAACAAGAAAGCTAAAAAACTATTATAAATTTAAATTAATATTCAAAATTTACGAACTATTTCTTGCTTATTTCATGAAAGTACCTAAAACGCTGTAACTCGACTAGCGCATTGTTTAGCAATATTCCCATCTGGTTAGAGGATTGAAGGGTTAAAAAACTTGTAGCGCAAATAATTATTAAAATATTCTCAGATAGGTAATATGAAATATGGATTTTTATCCACTCGACTAAGATTTCGTGCCATTCCATTTAATTACGTATGAGTGCACTTCGTGTATTCTAAATATCAAATTGAATATTTTATGTGTTAAAAAGGTTTAACTTTTGCTCTTTAAAAATTAGACGTCGCTTAAGTTGACATTTTTAATTTAGCCTCGCTTAAATTTAATTTAAAATAAATGGCCGAAAGTACCTTACGTTTAGAGAAAAAATATTAGCAAATGGATAGGACTATCTATTCTACTATTCTGCAGTAGACATTTGACCCAATTATTTCTTTTTTATTAAACTTATTGTGAGCTTAGTACCGAAGCCACTTTAACATAAAGTGAAGTGGATTACTTTTATAAGCCTTGTATATGATAAAAACTTTAAAGTTGGATACATTTCTCATTTTTGCGTCGATGATTACCTATATAAAATCCTCTCAAATGTAATTGTGAATCTATTAATTCTTTTCTTCACAATAACTAATATAGTGTAAGCCCTTTACAATCGAATACATCAAAGAAATATTTTTTAAATATTCCACTTTGTACTTTTTCATGTGCCCTTCTTGTGCACTTTTTCTAAAATGTTATTAGGCTTTAGCTTCCTTTGTAGCGACTCCAGACTAACGTGAGTACGCGTGGATACAAGGGAATTGCAAGGACCATCGATGTGACTTAGTGGTTAAAGCACCCAGCGCGACACCGTGTATAATCAGTGCAGCTTAGACGTCTACGGGTCTACGACCTCTTAACGGGTTGCTAAAACTTCGATACACAGGCTCTTTAATTCAATATTGATACGGTTCTCATCAGGACCGAAACGAGAGTACTACTAGGGTACTTAGTAGAAAGTCAAAGATTGTATCACTTAAAATGACCAGCAGTTCCTTAAGCGTCATCCAGATTACGGCTGCAACGTGTAATTCAACGTGCAATGCAACGTGGACGGCTCTCGATGCGTTCAGCGCGCACTTTCGGCGCGCTCTAGTCTCGAGCTCGATCCACAATTGTTCAGCGAGCACACGGTGTATTTAAATTTGTACGAATTAAAAATTTTAATATTTTTTTGAATAATTATTTAACTAGAACTCGTTTGTTTAAAAAATGGACTGGTCATAATCTTCTTTTAGATTTAAAATGGCAGGAGTTGAGTAGCTAGTAGAAGAATTTTATTCGAATTTCGAGTACGGACTTTGAATATTTAATTAATTAAGTCGTTAAATAATTTTATTTTTATTAAAGTTGCAATAAAAGAAGTATCTAGTTTATAAATTTAATATAAATCTTCCAATTGCAATAAGTACTTTGCTAATTAAATTGTTTTTTTATAAAGATTGAGAAATAATGCTTGAATTGATCTTTGCCCGTCCACACTGCAACAGCGCGCCCCTTTGTGTTTGCTCTAAAAACCGACACTCGACGGATCATCGGCGCACGTACTTTGCAACGTTTGCCAGCCCGCCCACACTGGTTGCATTGCACGTTCCATTACACGTTGCAGCCCTAGTCTGGACTACGCTTTAATTAGGCTCCTTTCGTCACTGTGTAGACAGACACGTGACTATTTAAATAGTGCCTACTCCTGATAAATCTTTAGCTATTTTAATCAAGCACCAGTAAAAGGTAGGTACGAGTTCCGAGTGTGCTGTTTAATAAGGGTTTAGAGGATGCTGATGGCAGACCTTGGAATTGGTCTTAGAGGAGGCTTGTCGAACCATTTTTCGTCTACTCACCAACCCTTTAACTCGGAACCATTGGACATGAGGGAATATCTCGAGTTGGATAGTTGGATGAATGAAGAGAAGATTCTGAATACGCAATCACCTCTCCGTTTTACTGTTTTGATTTCGTGCAGCAATTGTTGTAAAAGGTTAGCGTAACATGAAATTCGTTAATTAATTTCAAGGTACGTAAGGCCGAGAAATTACTTTTATCTTACGGCTACGTCTTCAGAAAGCACCTCAAAATTAGTATCATCGCAATCGATTCATTATTTGAATAAAGGGGAGTACGTAATCGATTCAAAATTGCAAAATAAAAATTTTAATATTAATAAATGGAAGCAATTAATTTAAATTAAAATTTTAGTCATAGGGTCTCATGGTAATAATTATCCAACATGACATAAAAAAGTACGTTCAATTTATTTTGCAAATTTGTATTTCCTTCGTAATGCGAAATTCCAACCGGAAGTAAATTAAAAATATGAATTACAACCTATTTTTAAAATTAAAACTATACTTTTGCTTCTCTTCCCTATTACAAAAATGTAACACAGAGCGTTGTAAGGCTTTATCGATAACCAGATTAGCGTTTAAAGCTTCTGTAATAAACAAAAAAAAAAAGTAGACGCCATTTTTTACGTGTAAATTATGTCGCAAGCCATAAAGTCGCGCTCGAAAAAAGAATACATTTATTTTTATTTCACCCTTATTTATTTTATTCGCAGTCTGTAATCCAACTTGATTTGTGGAAATACTACTACAAGTCTAATTGAATTCGTGATGAAAACGCACTTAATAAGAATTTGTTCGCTTTCAATTATTTTTCTTCTCTTTTTTGGCCCCACTTTAAAACTTTTAATTTAGTTTTGATTGTATATTTTATTTTCAATTTTGTACATTTAAAACCGCAAAAACCAGATGAATTATTTATCGGCGACGCGGAAAACAAATGTTGCACAATTTGTGCATTTGAGGAAAAACAAAAGGAAACTTAATTAGAAAGTCGGGCTGATGTGGCACACTTTTTGTGTACTTTTCGAATGCAATGTCAACACTCTGCTACGACTCTTCTTCGGTTTAGCGACTCTATGAAGTAATGCAAATGTGTAATCGGTGGTCGGCACCTGCAATTAGAAACCCACCCTACAATTTGCCAGCTTAAAGTTAGTTTTACAGTAGTAGCGAAAATAAGTCGAATAGCCATATACGTACAATTTAAAGAATACGCCCTGATAAGTTCGTTGGGAGGGTACGTGCCACCCTCGGGCAAACTTTTTAATGCCGCCCCTTCCAGAGATCTCGAGTTGTCATCAAAATGTAATGAAAAACAAAAAAGATTTTCAGATAGTTTTTGTGTCATTTAAAAAATTTTAACGTGACGTCATCTGATGAAGAACCGATGCGTAGCCCATAAGGTTTTCAGATTAACCGAAGCACAAAATCCACAAGAATTTTGTTTTTGGTGTGTCTGGTGTGTTTTTCTCATGTCAGAACTAAGTTTTTGAATAACCTTATCTTCTTCCTGCACCGAATATCAGTGTTATAGGAGTCAAGGCGATGTAGTATATTACCCGCTAGTTTACACCTTTGACCACTGCAAATCCGACCTCTTCAGATAGTACTCCGCAGTACCATCAATGTCAGAAATGAACACGAACACTTTCTCTACCAAAATTGATATCTAATGATTGGGTCCAAGTTACCATCAACGACACCTGGAGTGGAGGAGCACCCACTAAATCACATCCTGGTCACCCATTTCCCTGAACAGACTAGATTTACTATCATAGAGTGACCCAAAAACGGGTGTACTACTTGACCATTAGGCGCACACACCAAGAGGGGTCTGAGTCAGCAACAAGGATAGAGCAAATTGTGGACAGCCTAAGCACACGGCGGCTCTATACTAGCCATTTAATGGCTAGTATACGAGGCAACGAGGCATAAACCTATACCAGACAACCAGACTCATGTCTTTCCGTTACTATTTAAAGTACAATTGCAGATAGACTAAGACTACAGCTCCTCCGGTCAAAAGACTGCACCGTCCAAGTGACCAAAAGGTCGCGTATAGGTCTGTCAAGGGCGCCAACGCATCGGAAGAGCACTTTAGCACACTTTAGGAGGTCCTAGACGGTAGACGTCCATATCTGGATCTGAATTATTTAGGGAAGGACAGCAATCTCCCTGAACTTAGGCCACTTAATAGGGTCTATTGTACTGCCTCCAAGCGACCTCACATGTGCAGCCGTTTCGGCTTCTAGTTCGCATCCACGACATATGGGATTCTCTACCAAGCCCAGAGTGTGAACATGTTTATGTAGTCGACAGTGTCCCGTGAGCCGTGAGTGTCTCTGCGATTGTTAGTAGATTAGTTCGGAACAGCTTTAGACAGTATTTTGCCAGCTTTTTAGGAGCCAATAAAGCTCTTTTGCTTTGTCGGCACCCTACTTTGCTTGTTCATCTTTCAGTATGTAGTTGATGATGGGTATTATTTTTAAGGAGGGTATTAACAGTCGTTAAGGTTTGATGATTAGTTCAGGGCCACAGGGAAGGCTGTTTGAACTATTCTTGGCCAGCTCATCTGCTTTATCGTTATTCTCATTTCCTTAATACCCTTTGACCCAACAGAGTGTAAGAACATTATTTTTGGATATCTTGTTCAGCAGCTCTATATACTCCAGCAGGAAACCAGAGGTTACCTTGCAGGGGTAGACATCCATAATCCAAGAGAAAAACTTGGATCACGATCGGCGGTTGAACCCAAGTTCTACGGTGTCGCGCCGTGATGATTTTCTCACTAAGCTATCTCCGTGCTTGCAATTGCTGCATTCTGCAACATCTTACCAGTCAGCCTGTCTGTCTTATGCCGAGCAAGTGATCAGCGCTTGATCACTCTAGACTCCAGAGGCTCAGTAACCTGAGATAATTTGCCTTCCAGAAAAATGTTTCGGGAGGGAAATGGGTTTAAGTTTACCTAACCCGAAAATTTATTTTCTCTAGGTAGTATACGTAATGCTAACTTCTTAGACTACCTTCTTGTATTGGAAAGGTATAGTTTTGTATTTGTATTGTAAAATGCAGTACGTCACCCTGCATCATCATCACCATGCGTCACCACTGCACATGCACCCAAGTTACAAATTTACCACTTGTTAAGTGCGAAATGTTTAGTTAAGATACGTTGAACTATGTTAAAAGAATCACCATCTTAGAAATTTCCTAGGGAAATTTAATAAACCGATCGTCTAGGACTTCTCTCGAGAGATGGATGTAATCTTCTGCTT
Organism: Malthinus flaveolus; assembly: GCA_950108345.1. NCBI lineage: Eukaryota > Metazoa > Arthropoda > Insecta > Coleoptera > Cantharidae > Malthinus > Malthinus flaveolus. Next base: position 6,558,658 of record OX467289.1, on the reverse strand, counting down.
GAGAAGTCCAAAAATTTGCTCACATTGAAATTCATCGAACGTGTCTATCGAAAAATTGAATAACAAAATTTTTTGGGTGGCGTAGAGACAATTTATTCGCATGTGATGTTAAGGAAATGATATTTTGTTTGTTCAACTTCTCAAGTATGAAAATTAATATCATCAATCTTATTGCCTTAACATTCTGCTCCTTAAATTTATTCCTCTCTCATAGTTTATCCTGTCATTGCGGCTTGCTACTTCATGTCAAGTGTCATGACCAGACAACGATAGTAAACATGACGTATCTTTCACTACAACACAAGCAACGTTTGCTTCTACACGTAAAAGCCATACTTCAAATTTCTTATCAAAATTATTGATAGATGCAGTTCTTATACGCTTATAATACATTGACTAACTTCCTATGTCACGTATTATTTACCGAATTTATTAAAAACCATCTTTTCATCGCGGTGATTTCATTTTCCAACTCGACAAATTTATTATCGGATTTTGAAAAGGGGGCTTAATGTGTCTTCGACGTAAAATTGGATAGCTTTTGATGAATGTTTCGCGGACGAAATTGATTTTTAAATCGAAGATTTGATCCTGGCTCGTTTTTCACATTTATGATTTGGAACAAATAAAATAAACGTATAGAAAAAAACTATTCTTAACAAAAATAATTCTCGAATCAAAGATATACCATAAATTTGATTTTTATAATATTTTCATGGCTAAAAAAACAACTGCTATACATCATACTCCTTTTCCCAACCCAAGTTAGGCAATCATGTATTTGTATTTTACCTAAATCCTTTGTAGCGACTCAGAACTAACGTGATCACGCCTGAAATACTAGCGAATTGCAATAACCGAGGTAGCTTAGTGGTAAAAGCACCAAGCGCAACACGTTGGAGCCTCGGGCTTCCGGCGCGATACCGTGGCGACTCGGGTTCAATCTCCGGTCGTGGATTCTTTAATAATCAGCACAGCTGGACGTCTACCATTCTCGATAACGTAACGTGTGCCAAAATAGTGACCCCGACGTAATGAATCAGCAGTGCTTCCACTTTACTAGCGTACACGCATTTTTGCCGTCTTTCATCGCCCTAGCGGTGGAGGTTCCGACCAACAGTAGTAAAAATGGAAGACGCAGCGCTGACCCATGCACACAAGAGGAGTATTTTAGCGACTCAGGAGTAACTTGAGCAAGCGTGAAATACAAGAGAATTGCAAGAACTAAGATAGCTTAGTGGTAAAAGTAGCCGGCACGACACCCTGAAACTCGGGTTCGATCTCCGATTGCGGTTAAAGCTTTTCCCTTGGGTAATCAGCCCATCCCGGATGTATATCGTCCTCGATAACGTAACGTGCGCCAAAATCAGGACGTGCATGTTTGAAAGGAACACATACACCTGCAGCAGCAGCAGCAACACTGCAGATAAGCAGTGTTTGGGCTGAGAAATCAGTATTTTTACCTTGCAATAAAAATTAATCTCGTGGCCCGTGGCTTTCCAAATAGAGCAACAATAATCTTCTGATATATTAAGGGGTGGTTGTAATAGTTAAAACAATATAAGACCTTATTTTTTGCTGAAGCGCATTTTTTGTTTTAGTAACTCTCCGAGCGAGTGGCGACCACAAATTTTCAGAATTTCTATTGCTAGTGGAACACGATGAAGCAAAAACGCCAGTTAGCGAAATAACCCACTACTCGGTAGGCACATTTTACTTAAGAAACATGCTGACAAAGTTCAGCGATCGCTGTCCAAACGCAATAGCAAACACCAACGTAATTCCAAAAAATGAAATAGAAGTCGATTGGAAAGCGCCAGAAGCAGGAAATGGTTGTGTGGCGTTTAAAGTTATAATAAGTGAATCGCGAGACTTATGGTATAACGAAGGTGACGCTTTAACAAAAGTATTTTGTGAAGAAGAAAAAAGAAATGCAGATATCCAACCGCATATTCTTCGACACTGTTGTGCTTGCGACGAAGCAAAATACGAAGTAAGTAATTCGCGTCGCTAAACAATTCGTACAATTTAAACTTGTAGGTAACTTTCGAAGGCTTGTGGTCTCGAAACACCCATCCAAAAGACTTTCCATCAGATAAATGGAGAACCAGATTTAGCGACGTAATCGGTGCTTCTCACACGACAGATTACTCGTTTTGGAATTTTGGAGAAACGTCGAGTCGAGGATTACAAGAAGTTGCCGAAAACGCAAGCACGCGCATGTTGGAGAGCGAATTAAAAGCGAAGGTACTACCTCATCATAATAATTTGACTCCCTACATGTTTAATCGTAAAACTTTCAGAGCGAGCACATAAGAACCATCATTAAAGCACGAGGAATAAGCTATCCCAATGTAACCGGGAAAACATTTGCAGTTTTTCGGGTAGACAACCGTCATCACCTAATGTCTCTCGTATCCATGATTTTTCCGTCTCCGGACTGGTTTGTAGGAGTCTCCAGTTTGGAACTTTGCCTCGAAAACTGTTCGTGGGTCGAATCTATGACTTTGAGACTTTATCCAAACGATGCCGGCACAGATGATGGAATGACGTACGACGTAAGTTATTAATTTTCACCATTTTGAGTGCCTAAAATTTTTATTAAGGCGCCAGACGAACCGACGTTTCCTAGAGGTATCATAAGAAAAATATCTTCGGATAGTCCAAACGACGAAAGGTCACCCTTTTATGATCCAGACGGAGTCCCCACTAAACCGTTAGCCAAGCTTTATTTATCCAGACAAAGGTTGTACGAAAAAGCTTGCAATCCCTTATACGAGTATCCAGCAGGAGAATTCAATAAGGGAGACTGCGAAGTTACGGGCTGGTCGGAATGGTCGCAATGTTCCGTAACTTGTGGAAGAGGCGTGAAATATAAGCAGAGGCATTATAAAACCGAAGGTAGTCATTATAAGTGTAGAGTGCGTTTAACTCAACGGGCAAGTTGTCTTGGGCTTCAGAGGTATTGTCGCGAACATCCGACGGCAGTCGAAGAAGACGAAAGGTGCCAGCTGACAGAATGGGGCGAATGGTCAAGTTGTAGCGTTACTTGTGGAATGGGAACTAAAACTAGAAGTCGTAGATATAAAAATCGAAGCGCGGCTAAAAGGTGTGCCGCTGGACAAGAAAATCCTCCAATTTTAGAGCAGAATATGGAATGTCACGGGGAAGGAGAGGGTTGTTCCGAAGACGAAGGTGGCGACGAGCAGGTATGTTATTATAAGAAAATACGATTTATAGAATAATGGAATTTTCGCAGAATAACGTAGAATGTCCAAACCGCCCGTGGAGCGCTTGGACTCCATGTTCTGCAACTTGCGGTAAGGGAGTTAAAGTACGTTATCGCTTGTCCCTGGAGGAGGGCGATCAACAAGAACTCTTAATGAGACACGGGAGAGCGCATATGAATATGTACGACGAAGAAAATATGGAAAAGGAGGACTATTACAACGAACGAAATGAAGCGGACGAATGCGCCAGTTTAAATCCAGTGGAAGTAGTAGAATGTATTTCTGACGAAATGTCTTCGTGCGACGAGGAGACCACGACCGAAACCTGTAAGTGTTAATTACTAAAAACTAACTTCCGACTAACTCCAATTAATCAGCTCTTGCATGCAGCTTACCAAAAGATACAGGACCTTGTAAGAGCAACGTAGATAGATGGTACTTTGATAATATTAGTGGAAAGTGCGAAATCTTTAGTTATAGCGGTTGTCAGGGCAATCACAATAACTTTAAATCGTATAACAAATGTCTCGAAACGTGCAACAGGTATCAAAGTACGCATTTTAAAAATAACTCGGCAGCAATTACTAATCTCTAACATTTGCACGCTGCTCCTCAGAGGAATTGCTTGCAAACAGAACAACTAGAAAACGACAACTTGGCGTAACGGTTTCCGGCGTTCTTTCATATAATATGCAAATCCAAAACGACGCAGCTATCAATTGTGGTACTTGAAATACTACTCAAAAAGCCATATTTTTAGAAAAGTTATTAACCTCGTGTATTAACGAATTGCTTTTGTCGTGGTAACTTGTCTATTAGTATGGCTTTTTATTGCAGTCAATAGCTGCGTTTTATTTGAAATGTCTAATTTTAGCCACGTCTACTCCCGGCGGCATACCAGGTGATTTAGAATCTGGTAGCCATTCGATTTATGAAAATCAAGAGAACGAAATTATAACGCAAGAACCATGGGGCCCGTATGTGACTAATTGTGAAGTTTCTCCATGGTCCGAATGGAGCCCTTGCAACGTTACGGGTTTCTGCGGAAAAGGCTTCAAGGAAAAGCATCGCGAAATATTAGTACGAAAATAATTAAAAAAGAAAACTAAAAAAATAACTTTGAGTTTGCAGAAGCCTTCGATGAATGGAGGAAAGCCATGCCCGACACTTTTCAAAGTTAAAAAATGCAGAATTCGTTGCAAGGATGGAGGTGCCAACACAGGTAAGACTCAAATTCGAACAGGGCGAAAGTAAGGATGGTTTTTCAGTGCCTTCACCAATATATCCAGAACCATATCCGACATGGGGGCCACCAGGATTGGGGCATAATCAAGAAGTAAGCTGCGAGATGTCCGAATGGTCCGCTTGGTCGCCATGTAGTCAATCTTGTGGTCCAGAAGCGGTTCAGCAACGAACGCGCAAAATAATAAGACGAATTCACGGAAAAGGAGAACCATGCTCATTTCGCATCGATCAAAAGAATTGCCAACTGTTAGCGTGTCCGTTACGATAATTTTTTGTAATTATTGTTACTCACGTTCCCCAACATAAGTAGAATGCCAGAACTGACGCATTTATCTGATCTATCACCCAAGGACATAAATCATATCAACCATTAACCATCCAAAATCTAGTTCAAGCACAATCAAGGACCACTATCTAGTTTATATACTGTGCAAGGACCCTCTGTCTAAATAATAGACGAATCGAGTAATCAAGTGCAAAGTACGCAGGCATTCGAGTATTTTGAATACGTCTTAAAGGTATGCAATTTCACGGCTCACAGCTCAGTTATGTTGCTGCTTCAAGTCTATTATTTTTTAATGGTCCTTGGTCCAAGCTTCGCGAAGTGTGTTCTTTGGCACAAACACAGTTGGGGACCACGAATTCAAACTAACAATAAATTCTTATCCATTCATTTACTTGTATGAAATACTTAGGAAATTTATTTATAATTTAACTGTGCAAATATATATTGACAATAACAGCGTTGTAAATATTCACACGATTAAAATTTAAAAGTTTTAAAAGCACAGGATGCAGCTTCAGTTACTTATTTTAGAAGATGCTCTGGGATGGCCCGATTGATTATAATAAATTGTAAAACCTATCGAACTAAATAAGAAACAAGTTAAGTTAGTCTTTCTTAATTTTTTCATGATTTGATTCATTAAGCTCACTTTGCTTATTAGTTTTGTAGAATCGAAACCACAAATAATATTTAATCGAAGCAAGTACTAATACACAACCTAAAATTTTAACTGCATCTGCAGCTAGTCATAAATTATTTTGCTTAGGAATATCTTTAATTGGAACAATTTGAAATTTAAGATCACTACCCTTAATTCTCTTTTGTAAAAACTTTCCTTGGGCGCTTAAATTTTCTTCTAGGAACTTGTAAATCGATTCCTTAAAAACCAACATGTAATTGTTAAATATTTTTCTTTGGTACTACTTACTAATTTTTCGGAAGAGTTGCCACTAACGGTAATGCGTACCTCGTTTCTTTTTGAAATCCATTTCATAATTTTGTTTACGTGAATTTCTAAATCGTGTTTGCTAATAGCAGAGTTAATCATTAAAAGTTTTTCCCCCTTTAACGAATTATCACTTTGTTTCTGGGATTTCTTATTTTCTTTTTCTTTCAATTCTTCCGCATGGTATTGAGTACCCGTCATTAATTTATAAACGGCTCGTTGCGTTTTCGTATCTAAATCCACCAACTTGACAAGTTTTAAATTTCGTCGCTTAGACATGTTTTGTGCTTCTTCCATGGTCGTCACGCTAATCTCGTCTTCTGCAGAAATCAAAGTAATTTTTGGTATCAACTGTCTTTTAACTTTCTTTCGTTCTCCATTTTCGTTTATAATTACTGGCTGATTTGGCGGTTTTGAAGAAAAGTAACAAACTGGATAAAATAATTGTTTAGGAACACTAATGTTCCTTAAACAAATAACTCTATTCGTTAACATTTATTTTAAATGCAAAGTTAGATAAAACAAAATTTGAGGTTATGTTAAACGAAAAGTCACAATTAGTAAGGTTATGTTCATGATGGTTGGGTTAGAAAAGTGCCAAGTTCCTGCATAATGTTTAGAAATAAGTGTTTTTGCTTACTAAAAAGTGTAATTAAACAAACTCGAGTTAAGTACGAATTTATAATAATGTTAATGTTCCCGCCTAAAATGTTAATTTCAGGAAAAATATTTTAAGAACTTTCAGCGACAACACGAGTTCTAATTTAAATTATACAGAAATACCGATCGAAAGAATTCGAAATTTTAGTATAATCGCTCATGTAGATCATGGTAAAAGCACCCTAGCCGATCGGCTGTTGGAATTCACCGGCACGATTAAAACAAAAAGCGAAAACAAACAGGTACTCGATAAACTGCAAGTAGAAAGGGAGCGTGGAATAACTGTGAAGGCGCAAAGTGTATCTCTTCTGTACGACTATAATAATGAAACATATTTATTAAATTTAATCGACACACCGGGTCACGTCGACTTTTCCAATGAAGTCTCGCGTTCTTTATCGGCGTGTCAAGGTGTTATTTTACTCGTGGACGCCAACGATGGCGTTCAAGCACAAACGGTTGCTAATTTTTACTTGGCTTTTTGTAGTAATTTAGTCATAGTCCCCGTTTTAAATAAAATAGACTTAAAGAATGCAGATCCCGAAAGGGTTTGCGATCAGTTACAAACCTTATTCGAAATAAATTCAAACGACGTACTCAAGGTGAGCGTTTTTAATGAAATATCTTCAAAACTTTCCGTTAGATTTCTGCTAAATTAGGAACTGGAATTGATGGAGTGTTAGAAGCAATTATTAAACGACTTCCATCTCCAACTGTTGATAGAGGGTCACCATTAAAAGCGCTACTTTATGATAGTTGGTACGATCGGTATCGAGGTGTGCTTTCCCTAGTGTACATTAAAGATGGTGAAATTAAAGTTGGAGACAACATAAGCTACTTCCATACCAAGAAAAATTACGAAGTTAGAAGTTTATCCATCTTGAGACCGCACGAAGAAAGCCAACAGATAATGTATGTAATTATGTCGAAACGAAATTAAACTTAAGTACAAGCATTTCAGGGTAGCAGGTCAAATTGGCTTAATTGGTTGCAATATGCGCTCCAGCGAAGAAGCTTTTATAGGCGATACAATTTATAAAACTAGCACCCTGGTTGAACCATTACCTGGCTTCAAACCGGCCGTCCCTATGGTTTTTGCTGGAGTTTATCCGTGTGATCAATCTCAACATGTTACTTTACGCAGTGCTATTGAAAAACTCGCTTTGAACGACTTCGGAGTGAGTGTAGCCATCGAAACGAGGTTAGTGGTCGATGATAAAAGTAATGTTTAATGAGAATTGTTCATTTAGTCCAGCCTTAGGACTAGGTTGGCGTTTGGGATTTCTTGGACTTTTGCATTTAGAAGTTTTTAGTCAACGATTGGAACAAGAATACGATGCCGAGTGTATATTAACTGCCCCATCGGTCACTTACAAAATAAAATTGAAAGAAACCAAAGACAATGTGAAAAGTGGTAAATTGGAATTATTCGTTAGCAATCCAACACATTTTCCCGATCCTATACAAGTAGAGGAGTACTATGAGCCAATGGTTGTAGGTAAGAATAGTTTTACACTCATTTACTCGGTTCGACCGCAAAATTTACTTTTAGGAACGATCATCACCCCAGATAAATATTTAGGACCTGTGATGTCGTTGTGCATGGATAAACGAGGTGTTCAAAAAAGTTCTACGTACATCGACAACGAAAGGTTAATTCTTCAATTTAGTCTACCATTAAGTGAAATTGTGTTGGACTTTCACGATAAATTAAAAACAATGTCGTCCGGTTATGCCAGCTTTGATTATGAAGATGCCGGATACGAACCAAGTTACCTCGTAAAGGTAATAAACTACCAACATTATCTTCTACACTCTACTTGATTGAAAATTTTATTTTAGTTAGAAATTCTGCTCAACGGTACACCGGTAGATGAACTAAGTAGCATTGTTCACGCATCCAAAGTGGACGTTGTTGCTCGTAAAATGGTATTGCGATTAAAGGAAATTATTCCGAGACAAATGATCCACATAGCAATTCAGGCTACTGTTAATAGTAAAATTATTGCTAGGGAAAATTTAAAAGCGTTCAGGAAAGATGTCACGGCAAAATTAGTACGTATTAATAATTTAAAAAAATTGTTATAATCCAGTATGTTTTTAGTACGGTGGTGATATTACTAGAAGAATGAAGTTATTAGCGCAACAAGCAGCTGGGAAGAAAAAGATGAAAATGGTTGCTAATATTGCATTACCCAGAGATACTTTTATTGATGTTCTAAAAAGATGATGCTTTGAGTTTATGAAATAATTTTGTAATTCAAGTAAGACGTTCAATAATTATTTAACACCTTAATTAGTTACAATAATACTGTTTTAATATAGTTCTGCTTTAATTGTTGTTAAAAATCGGGAATTGCGTGGTCTTTCTCCAATGTGGTGGGACATCAACACTGGAGTTTAGAGTCGCCGTATCCACTACATTGTGTAAAATAATAATGATTTATGATTGAACTTACAACTATCTTATTTCTCTCTGTAAAAGTAAAACAAATTTCAAATTCCACGATTAAGAATTTATAATTTCTGTGGTCTGGCTAAAGCTTGGTTGGTTTTTCTTTTGTAGAATTTGAAGTGAACGCCAAATACACTCCATTAATTTTACAATTTACAATTCCTGTAAAACTATATGTGACGTGTGCTAGAATTGCACTAAGTAGGACTTCATGATCTCACGCAAAAAAGCAGCGAAAACATTGCAAACAAACGGAACTATTGAGTTACTTACCAATATCGATGGTGGCGCCATCTAGGTATAAACCCCAGAACTAATAAATAACGAGTAACTCCCATCTAGAAAGTGCCCATAGACACTTTTTAAATTAAAAATGCAAGTCCGACACCTCCAATGCAATAGACTGGAAAAGTGTGACGTCACAAATGTGGGTAATGGGTAAAAACAAACCAGTTTCACCGTATACGTTGCACAGCTTAAACATAAGTTTTCGTTTTTATTCCAGTTTTAAGTTAATTATTTAATTCAAAATGCCTTATTGTTATTGCCCAGGGTGTTCACATGTTAGTAGACGGGAAACCCAAACTGCCATCAAAAATTATTTCTTTGCAGTGCCCACTATCTAGGCAGTTTTCTGCTTTTTTGAAAACACTAATCTCATCACTAAATAATTCTAAAATTGCCGATAAACTTATGATGAACATTTTCACGTGTTAACGTTATGGCAACAAACTAATGTTTTTACCCATCATATGGTCGGCGGCCATGTTTATGACGACAACACTTTGCCAGTCTATAGACTATAGTCTATAGACTATAGATAGTCTACAGATAAGCCACCTTAAGACCGGCGGTAAATTGAAGTAGTTAGCATATTCTGCTGAGGTGGCGCTACGAAAGGTGCGCCTAGTTAAAAAAATAAGCTATGCAACCATAATTGCATTTAAACCAACTTGTACCTGAATTACTTTAGAGAGAGACGTATTTACCGTTTACATTCTTGCGACTGTATTGTATGCTATATCCTTTTTGTACCATTGTATTATTTAATAGGTACCCTCATAAACTCTAAAAGCAGATTTTACGGATTTGTATATTTCCTATTTTGTGTGATGGGTAAGGCGTAGTAAAATTTAAAATCTACGGAACTAAATAATAATTTCAAAATGTAAAAAATGAAAGCTAATGAAAATCTACTTCCCTCCAAAAATTTGACAAATTTTGTAGGGTCAAACTCGACGATCTAGATACTAGTAAAATTCGCGGTTCTCAAAACGGGACTTCATTGAGCAAACTGCGGATACTGGTCTAAAATAAAGGGCCAATTTTGGTGGCATTCTGGAACTTTTATAAATTAATATAAAAATACCTTTTTCAATTTTTAAATTCAATACGTTGGTTAGTATAACCAAAGAATATCTATAATAATATAGTTTTTACTTGTTTTAAAACTAAGATTAATAGTTTCAATTCTGCAAATTTTTAAACAGGGTGGTTTTTATTAGCGTTTCTCTAAAATATACATCAGTAAACTACTCTAACTAAAAGAAAAAAATTATTCCTACTCCTATTTCTTATTCAGATATAAAATTTGAAACCGATACGGCACTTTTAATATTTTCAAAAATTTCGATCTAGTTAACGATGTTTCAAGCTACGTTTTTTGAATTTGGCCGAGGATTTGTAAGATGTATGAGTGTAAGGACCGGTTTTACATTTGTGTTCTCGACTAATAGTCGAAGTGACTATTAGTCCACGTCGACCATTAGTTGTAGGCGACAATGGGTTTTACAATCGTTTTGAATCCTCTAGTCACTTTAACAAACGAGTTGTTTCTGGTACCAAAGAAATGTATAGTAACATCCTAATTACAATGCGAATACACAATAGCGCCAGGGTCAGTCATAACCTTGCCCTTACTTTGGTTACCTGTTATCCGTTATCTACCTGTGCTTGTACTTATTATTTTTTTAAATTACACGTGCTATTTTACATCTGTAGATTTAATACTTTGACGTGTGATTTGTAAAATTACATTTTTGTAAAATTACATTAGTACACCTGCACTTTTTTCGTATGTTGCATACGCACAATCAAGCACTGTATATTTAAAAAAAAGGTTACGTAATAAATGAGTAAGGAAAATAAAAAATAACGTAAAAAAATAATAACGAACAGGGGAAAAGCTTAAAAAAAGGCAACTTAAAAATTTTGTAACAAAAAAAAGGTAAACATATTTATTTTAAAATTTTTTGGTATTTATTCTTTTGTTATATTTCTCCTGGTGCCCTGGCGGTATAAAAATAAAGCAAACAGACTAGCACTTTTGGTGCTTGACAAGCAGAATATCTGCTAGTCAATACAACTAAAAGTTGGACGTCATTTTTTTCGTTGACTATCGATTGTAAAACCGAAAAGATGCTTTCAACTTTTAGTCGAGCTTCGACTAATGGTCGAGCGCGGTGGACTAGAGGTGGTAAAACCAATCCTAAGTAGCAGTTATATTCAGTAGTAATTATTATTCTTTGTTTGCTTGTTCTAATCACTAATAAAAAAAATTTATAAAATTGTTAATAAAAAACTGTTAAAATCGTTAAAAAATATTAAAAGTAGCAATGAAAGTAACCAAAAATTATTGCGGAATTTCAAATCTAAAAATGTAACCGCTCTTTTACGTTGAGGAAAAGCAATTGTACTGAATGGTTTTTAATTTGATATCAACAGCAGACTGTTTAATAAATTTAAAGGAATGACATCACCTAGCCCGAATTTCATTTTTTATTGATTGGCATTTTTTGAAATAATTTTAACGGACGTTTCGACTGGAGGTATTTATTTATATTTCAAGTAAGTAGTGAAAGTAGAAGAAGGGCGCCTTCTGAGGTAAACGAGAAGTAAGCACAATAGTTGCGCATGATAAATTTCTGATCAATTTACAAAAATCAAAATAATATTTTGAAATAAACCGATATTTCAAGAAACGTAATTGACAGTTTTTATTATTGACCTGAGGTCAATAATAATTTTTTTCCACCCCGTAGTCTAAAAGTGGTACGATGGATAGACATCCAAAAATATGCGAACTTTGTGTTTAAAAAAAAGCATTAATTATGTGTTTTTGAGTTCAAAAGTATCTGAAGCTGTAGAGCAGACCTTTTTCTTTATATATGCTGAATTACAGGCTATCATATTCAGTAGTTTTTCTGATTTGTTCGCCAAAAGATAGCACGTTTTCAAGCCTTAAACTATGCAATATTCCGCCGCTCTTAAGGTGCTCGGTACCTAATAAGAAAAGGGATCCCAGGCCAGGATTTGTTATTAAGCTAAAGCGAAACACCCCGGGTTAAAAGAGACCCCGTAACTCTCCAGCAATACGCATGTTTTGTTTATCTGAAATAATATAGCAATTGATTCTTAATTTTATAATACAGGGTGATTCATTAAGGATGGACCACACGAAGCAGGGTGATAGAGGACCTCGATACGCATCGATTTGACCCCCATGTGTATAATCCGAAACTTGATGGTTCGGGAATTATCATGATTTAAGTGTATTTCCAGAAGAACCTGATTTTTCCATAGATATTTTGTCATGCTGACTAAACCGTTCGTTCTAGTCAAACTTTAGTAGAAATGCCATAATACTGTGCATAATAATCATTCCCATTACCATAATATCATAACCTATCTGGACTTTCTGCAGAATGAGCTGCCCATTCTTCTGAAAAACGTGAATTTACAAACCAGACAGCGGATGTTGCTCCAACATGATGGAGCCCCATGCCATTACGCGATAGCTATAAGAAATTATCTAAACCAAAGTTTTCCTGACAGGTGGATTGGGCGTGCAGGACTGATAGCAAGGCCTCCAAGATCCCCGGACTTGAATCCGCTTGACTTTTTTCTTTGGGGGCATTACAAGGAGTTGGTGTATTATAAAGAATATTCCTGCTTGGAAGAATTGAGAAGGAAGTTGGAGGAAGCGAATGAAACAGTCAGGAATAGCAGGGGGGGGGGGGCGTTCAGAAGGCTAGAAAGCAATCACTAGTAAAGGATCACTTTTCCTTGTACTACTTAAATAAGATAATTCGTATGCTCCGTTTAAAAGTTATTCGCCGTCAAACTCGAAGAACGCATTTTGAGTTAAATGAGTAAATCTGAGGCTCCAAAAACATTGTTTAAAAAAATTTCACTTTAACGATTATAATTTCAAAATCACGGTTACAAAGGTAAAGGATCACTTTTCCTTGTACTACTAAAATATGATAATTCGTATGTTCCGTTTAAAAGTTATTCGCCGTCAAACTCGAAGAACGCATTTTGAGTTAAATGAGTAAATCTGAGGCTCCAAAAACATTGTTTAAAAAAATTGCACTTTAACGATTATAATTTCAAAATCACGGTTACAAAGGTAAAGGATCACTTTTCCTTGTACTACTAAAATATGATAATTCGTATGCTCCGTTTAAAAGTTATTCGCCGTCAAACTCGAAGAACGCATTTTGAGTTAAATGAGTAAATCTGAAGCTCCAAAGACGTTGTTTAAAAAATTTGCACTTTAACGATTATAATTTCAAAATCACGGTTACAAAGGTAAAAGATCACTTTTCCTTGTACTACTAAAATATGATAATTCGTATGCTCCGTTTAAAAGTTATTCGCCGTCAAACTCGAAGAACGCATTTTGAGTTAAATGAGTAAATCTGAAGCTCCAAAGACGTTGTTTAAAAAATTTGCACTTTAACGATTATAATTTCAAAATCACGGCTACAATGGTAAAGGATCACTTTTCCTTGTACTACTTAAATAAGATAATTCGTATGCTCCGTTTAAAAGTTATTCGCCGTCAAACTCGAAGAACGCATTTTGAGTTAAATGAGTAAATCTGAGGCTCCAAAGACATTGTTTAAAAAAATAAATAGCCTAGGCTCTAACCTTCCGTATTTAGAAGACTAAATTGCAAAATTTTAAACTTTAATTTTTACTCGAAAAAATCGTAAGGTTAACCCCTTACGATTTTTTTGGGCCCAAAAATGAAGGTTTAAGAAATGCATTTTTAACGTGGAATATCGTGAGGCTAAGCCTAGGCTATAACCTTCTGTATTTGCAAGACTAAATTGCAAAATTTTAAACTTGAATTTTTACTCGAAAAAACCGTAAGGTTAACCCCTTACGATTTTTTTGAGCCAAAAAATGAAGGTTGTAGAAATGCATTTTTAACGTGGAATATCGTAAGGCTATAGCCTAGGCTCTAACCTTCCGTATTTGCAAGACTAAATTGCAAAATTTTAAACTTGAATTTTTACTCGAAAAAATCGTAAGGTTAACCCCTTACGATTTTTTTGAGCCAAAAACTGAAGGTTGTAGAAATGCATTTTTAACGTGGAATATCGTAAGGCTATAGCCTAGGCTATAACCTTCCGTATTTGCAAGACTAAATTGCAAAATTTTAAACTTGAATTTTTACTCGAAAAAATCGTAAGGTTAACCCCTTACGATTTTTTTGGGCCAAAAAATGAAGGTTGTAGAAATGCATTTTTAACGTGGAATTTCGTAAGGCTATAGCCTAGGCTCTAACCTTCGGTATTTGCAAGACTAAATTGCAAAATTTTAAACTTGAATTTTTACTCGAAAAAATCGTAAGGTTAACCCCTTACGATTTCTTTGGGCCCAAAAATGAAGGTTTTAGAAATGCATTTTGAACGTGGAATATCGTAAGGCTATAGCCTAGGCTCTAACCTTCCGTATTTAGAAGACTAAATTGCAAAATTTTAAACTTTAATTTTTACTAGAAAAAATCGTAAGGCTAACCCCTTACGATTTTTTTGGGCCCAAAAATGAAGGTTTTAGAAATGCATTTTGAACGTGGAATATCGTAAGGCTATAGCCTAGGCTCTAACCTTCCGTATTTAGAAGACTAAATTGCAAAATTTTAAACTTTAATTTTTACTAGAAAAAATCGTAAGGTCCCTTACGATTTTTTTGGGCCCAAAAATGAAGGTTGTAGAAATGCATTTTTAACGTGGAATATCGTAAGGCTATAGCCTAGGCTCTAACCTTCCGTATTTAGAAGACTAAATTGCAAAATTTTAAACTTTAATTTTTACTAGAAAAAATCGTAAGGTTAACCCCTTACGATTTTTTTGGGCCCAAAAATGAAGGTTTTAGAAATGCATTTTGAACGTGGAATATCGTAAGGCTATAGCCTAGGCTCTAACCTTCCGTATTTAGAAGACTAAATTGCAAAATTTTAAACTTTAATTTTTACTAGAAAAAATCGTAAGGTCCCTTACGATTTTTTTGGGCCCAAAAATGAAGGTTGTAGAAATGCATTTTTAACGTGGAATATCGTAAGGCTATAGCCTAGGCTCTAACCTTCCGTATTTAGAAGACTAAATTGCAAAATTTTAAACTTTAATTTTTACTAGAAAAAATCGTAAGGTTAACCCCTTACGATTTTTTTGGGCCCAAAAATGAAGGTTTAAGAAATGCATTTTTAACGTGGAATATCGTGAGGCTAAGCCTAGGCTATAACCTTCCGTATTTGCAAGACTAAATTGCAAAATTTTAAACTTGAATTTTTACTCGAAAAAATCGTAAGGTTAACCCCTTACGATTTTTTTGGGCCCAAAAATGAAGGTTGTAGAAATGCATTTTTAACGTGGAATATCGTAAGGCTATAGCCTAGGCTCTAACCTTCCGTATTTAGAAGACTAAATTGCAAAATTTTGAACTTTAATTTTTACTAGAAAAAATCGTAAGGTTAACCCCTTACGATTTTTTTGGGCCCAAAAATGAAGGTTTTAGAAATGCATTTTGAACGTGGAATATCGTAAGGCTATAGCCTAGGCTCTAACCTTCCGTATTTAGAAGACTAAATTGCAAAATTTTAAACTTTAATTTTTACTAGAAAAAATCGTAAGGTTAACCCCTTACGATTTTTTTGGGCCCAAAAATGAAGGTTTTAGAAATGCATTTTGAACGTGGAATATCGTAAGGCTATAGCCTAGGCTCTAACCTTCCGTATTTAGAAGACTAAATTGCAAAATTTTAAACTTTAATTTTTACTAGAAAAAATCGTAAGGTCCCTTACGATTTTTTTGGGCCCAAAAATGAAGGTTGTAGAAATGCATTTTTAACGTGGAATATCGTAAGGCTATAGCCTAGGCTCTAACCTTCCGTATTTAGAAGACTAAATTGCAAAATTTTAAACTTTAATTTTTACTAGAAAAAATCGTAAGGTTAACCCCTTACGATTTTTTTGGGCCCAAAAATGAAGGTTTTAGAAATGCATTTTGAACGTGGAATATCGTAAGGCTATAGCCTAGGCTCTAACCTTGCGTATTTAGAAGACTAAATTGCAAAATTTTAAACTTTAATTTTTACTAGAAAAAATCGTAAGGTCCCTTACGATTTTTTTGGGCCCAAAAATGAAGGTTGTAGAAATGCATTTTTAACGTGGAATATCGTAAGGCTATAGCCTAGGCTCTAACCTTCCGTATTTAGAAGACTAAATTGCAAAATTTTAAACTTTAATTTTTACTAGAAAAAATCGTAAGGTTAACCCCTTACGATTTTTTTGGGCCCAAAAATGAAGGTTTAAGAAATGCATTTTTAACGTGGAATATCGTGAGGCTAAGCCTAGGCTATAACCTTCCGTATTTGCAAGACTAAATTGCAAAATTTTAAACTTGAATTTTTACTCGAAAAAATCGTAAGGTTAACCCCTTACGATTTTTTTGGGCCCAAAAATGAAGGTTTTAGAAATGCATTTTGAACGTGGAATATCGTAAGGCTATAGCCTAGGCTCTAACCTTGCGTATTTAGAAGACTAAATTGCAAAATTTTAAACTTTAATTTTTACTAGAAAAAATCGTAAGGTCCCTTACGATTTTTTTGGGCCCAAAAATGAAGGTTGTAGAAATGCATTTTTAACGTGGAATATCGTAAGGCTATAGCCTAGGCTCTAACCTTCCGTATTTAGAAGACTAAATTGCAAAATTTTAAACTTTAATTTTTACTAGAAAAAATCGTAAGGTTAACCCCTTACGATTTTTTTGGGCCCAAAAATGAAGGTTTAAGAAATGCATTTTTAACGTGGAATATCGTGAGGCTAAGCCTAGGCTATAACCTTCCGTATTTGCAAGACTAAATTGCAAAATTTTAAACTTGAATTTTTACTCGAAAAAATCGTAAGGTTAACCCCTTACGATTTTTTTGGGCCCAAAAATGAAGGTTGTAGAAATGCATTTTTAACGTGGAATATCGTAAGGCTATAGCCTAGGCTCTAACCTTCCGTATTTAGAAGACTAAATTGCAAAATTTTGAACTTTAATTTTTACTAGAAAAAATCGTAAGGTTAACCCCTTACGATTTTTTTGGGCCCAAAAATGAAGGTTTTAGAAATGCATTTTGAACGTGGAATATCGTAAGGCTATAGCCTAGGCTCTAACCTTCCGTATTTAGAAGACTAAATTGCAAAATTTTAAACTTTAATTTTTACTAGAAAAAATCGTAAGGTTAACCCCTTACGATTTTTTTGGGCCCAAAAATGAATGTTTAAGAAATGCATTTTTAACGTGGAATATCGTGAGGCTAAGCCTAGGCTATAACCTTCCGTATTTGCAAGACTAAATTGCAAAATTTTAAACTTGAATTTTTACTCGAAAAAATCGTAAGGTTAACCCCTTACGATTTTTTGGGCCCAAAAATGAAGGTTGTAGAAATGCATTTTTAACGTGGAATATCGTAAGGCTATAGCCTAGGCTCTAACCTTCCGTATTTAGAAGACTAAATTGCAAAATTTTAAACTTTAATTTTTACTAGAAAAAATCGTAAGGTTAACCCCTTACGATTTTTTTGGGCCCAAAAATGAAGGTTTTAGAAATGCATTTTGAGCGTGGAATATCGTAAGGCTATAGCCTAGGCTCTAACCTTCCGTATTTAGAAGACTAAATTGCAAAATTTTAAACTTTAATTTTTACTAGAAAAAATCGTAAGGTTAACCCCTTACGATTTTTTTGGGCCCAAAAATGAAGGTTTTAGAAATGCATTTTGAACGTGGAATATCGTAAGGCTATAGCCTAGGCTCTAACCTTCCGTATTTAGAAGACTAAATTGCAAAATTTTGAACTTTAATTTTTACTAGAAAAAATCGTAAGGTTAACCCCTTACGATTTTTTTGGGCCCAAAAATGAAGGTTTTAGAAATGCATTTTGAACGTGGAATATCGTAAGGCTATAGCCTAGGCTCTAACCTTCCGTATTTAGAAGACTAAATTGCAAAATTTTAAACTTTAATTTTTACTAGAAAAAATCGTAAGGTTAACCCCTTACGATTTTTTTGGGCCCAAAAATGAAGGTTTTAGAAATGCATTTTGAACGTGGAATATCGTAAGGCTATAGCCTAGGCTCTAACCTTCCGTATTTAGAAGACTAAATTGCAAAATTTTAAACTTTAATTTTTACTAGAAAAAATCGTAAGGTTAACCCCTTACGATTTTTTTGGGCCCAAAAATGAAGGTTTTAGAAATGCATTTTGAACGTGGAATATCGTAAGGCTATAGCCTAGGCTCTAACCTTCCGTATTTAGAAGACTAAATTGCAAAATTTTAAACTTTAATTTTTACTAGAAAAAATCGTAAGGTCCCTTACGATTTTTTTGGGCCCAAAAATGAAGGTTGTAGAAATGCATTTTTAACGTGGAATATCGTAAGGCTATAGCCTAGGCTCTAACCTTCCGTATTTAGAAGACTAAATTGCAAAATTTTAAACTTTAATTTTTACTAGAAAAAATCATAAGGTTAACCCCTTACGATTTTTTTGGGCCCAAAAATGAAGGTTTTAGAAATGCATTTTGAACGTGGAATATCGTAAGGCTATAGCCTAGGCTCTAACCTTCCGTATTTAGAAGACTAAATTGCAAAATTTTAAACTTTAATTTTTACTAGAAAAAATCGTAAGGTCCCTTACGATTTTTTTGGGCCCAAAAATGAAGGTTGTAGAAATGCATTTTTAACGTGGAATATCGTAAGGCTATAGCCTAGGCTCTAACCTTCCGTATTTAGAAGACTAAATTGCAAAATTTTAAACTTTAATTTTTACTAGAAAAAATCGTAAGGTTAACCCCTTACGATTTTTTTGGGCCCAAAAATGAAGGTTTAAGAAATGCATTTTTAACGTGGAATATCGTGAGGCTAAGCCTAGGCTATAACCTTCCGTATTTGCAAGACTAAATTGCAAAATTTTAAACTTGAATTTTTACTCGAAAAAATCGTAAGGTTAACCCCTTACGATTTTTTTGGGCCCAAAAATGAAGGTTGTAGAAATGCATTTTTAACGTGGAATATCGTAAGGCTATAGCCTAGGCTCTAACCTTCCGTATTTAGAAGACTAAATTGCAAAATTTTGAACTTTAATTTTTACTAGAAAAAATCGTAAGGTTAACCCCTTACGATTTTTTTGGGCCCAAAAATGAAGGTTTTAGAAATGCATTTTGAACGTGGAATATCGTAAGGCTATAGCCTAGGCTCTAACCTTCCGTATTTAGAAGACTAAATTGCAAAATTTTAAACTTTAATTTTTACTAGAAAAAATCGTAAGGTTAACCCCTTACGATTTTTTTGGGCCCAAAAATGAAGGTTTTAGAAATGCATTTTGAGCGTGGAATATCGTAAGGCTATAGCCTAGGCTCTAACCTTCCGTATTTAGAAGACTAAATTGCAAAATTTTAAACTTTAATTTTTACTAGAAAAAATCGTAAGGTTAACCCCTTACGATTTTTTTGGGCCCAAAAATGAAGGTTTTAGAAATGCATTTTGAACGTGGAATATCGTAAGGCTATAGCCTAGGCTCTAACCTTCCGTATTTAGAAGACTAAATTGCAAAATTTTAAACTTTAATTTTTACTAGAAAAAATCGTAAGGTTAACCCCTTACGATTTTTTTGGGCCCAAAAATGAAGGTTTTAGAAATGCATTTTGAACGTGGAATATCGTAAGGCTATAGCCTAGGCTCTAACCTTCCGTATTTAGAAGACTAAATTGCAAAATTTTAAACTTTAATTTTTACTAGAAAAAATCGTAAGGTTAACCCCTTACGATTTTTTTGGGCCCAAAAATGAAGGTTTTAGAAATGCATTTTGAGCGTGGAATATCGTAAGGCTATAGCCTAGGCTCTAACCTTCCGTATTTAGAAGACTAAATTGCAAAATTTTAAACTTTAATTTTTACTAGAAAAAATCGTAAGGTTAACCCCTTACGATTTTTTTGGGCCCAAAAATGAAGGTTTTAGAAATGCATTTTGAACGTGGAATATCGTAAGGCTATAGCCTAGGCTCTAACCTTCCGTATTTAGAAGACTAAATTGCAAAATTTTAAACTTTAATTTTTACTAGAAAAAATCGTAAGGTTAACCCCTTACGATTTTTTTGGGCCCAAAAATGAAGGTTTTAGAAATGCATTTTGAACGTGGAATATCGTAAGGCTATAGCCTAGGCTCTAACCTTCCGTATTTAGAAGACTAAATTGCAAAATTTTAAACTTGAATTTTTACTAGAAAAAATCGTAAGGTTAACCCCTTGCGATTTTTTTGGGCCCAAAAATGAAGGTTGTAGAAATGCATTTTTAACGTGGAATATCGTAAGGCTATAGCCTAGGCTCTAACCTGCCGTATTTAGAAGACTAAATTGCAAAATTTTAAACTTTAATTTTTACTAGAAAAAATCGTAAGGTTAACCCCTAACGATTTTTTTGGGCCTAAAAATGAAGGTTGTAGAAATGCATTTTTAACGTGGAATATCGTAAGGCTATAGCCTAGGCTCTAACCTTCCGTATTTGCAAGACTAAATTGCAAAATTTTAAACTTTAATTTTTACTAGAAAAAATCGTAAGGTTAACCCCTTACGATTTTTTTGGGCCCAAAAATGAAGGTTGTAGAAATGCATTTTTAACGTGGAATATCGTAAGGCTACAGCCTAGGCTCTAACCTTCCGTATTTAGAAGACTAAATTGCAAAATTTTAAACTTTAATTTTTACTAGAAAAAATCGTAAGGTTAACCCCTTACGATTTTTTTGGGCCCAAAAATGAAGGTTTTAGAAATGCATTTTGAACGTGGAATATCGTAAGGCTATAGCCTAGGCTCTAACCTTGCGTATTTAGAAGACTAAATTGCAAAATGTTAAACTTTAATTTTTACTAGAAAAAATCGTAAGGTCCCTTACGATTTTTTTGGGCCCAAAAATGAAGGTTGTAGAAATGCATTTTTAACGTGGAATATCGTAAGGCTATAGCCTAGGCTCTAACCTTCCGTATTTAGAAGACTAAATTGCAAAATTTTAAACTTTAATTTTTACTAGAAAAAATCGTAAGGTTAACCCCTTACGATTTTTTTGGGCCCAAAAATGAAGGTTTTAGAAATGCATTTTGAACGTGGAATATCGTAAGGCTATAGCCTAGGCTCTAACCTTGCGTATTTAGAAGACTAAATTGCAAAATTTTAAACTTTAATTTTTACTAGAAAAAATCGTAAGGTCCCTTACGATTTTTTTGGGCCCAAAAATGAAGGTTGTAGAAATGCATTTTTAACGTGGAATATCGTAAGGCTATAGCCTAGGCTCTAACCTTCCGTATTTAGAAGACTAAATTGCAAAATTTTAAACTTTAATTTTTACTAGAAAAAATCGTAAGGTTAACCCCTTACGATTTTTTTGGGCCCAAAAATGAAGGTTTAAGAAATGCATTTTTAACGTGGAATATCGTGAGGCTAAGCCTAGGCTATAACCTTCCGTATTTGCAAGACTAAATTGCAAAATTTTAAACTTGAATTTTTACTCGAAAAAATCGTAAGGTTAACCCCTTACGATTTTTTTGGGCCCAAAAATGAAGGTTGTAGAAATGCATTTTTAACGTGGAATATCGTAAGGCTATAGCCTAGGCTCTAACCTTCCGTATTTAGAAGACTAAATTGCAAAATTTTGAACTTTAATTTTTACTAGAAAAAATCGTAAGGTTAACCCCTTACGATTTTTTTGGGCCCAAAAATGAAGGTTTTAGAAATGCATTTTGAACGTGGAATATCGTAAGGCTATAGCCTAGGCTCTAACCTTCCGTATTTAGAAGACTAAATTGCAAAATTTTAAACTTTAATTTTTACTAGAAAAAATCGTAAGGTTAACCCCTTACGATTTTTTTGGGCCCAAAAATGAATGTTTAAGAAATGCATTTTTAACGTGGAATATCGTGAGGCTAAGCCTAGGCTATAACCTTCCGTATTTGCAAGACTAAATTGCAAAATTTTAAACTTGAATTTTTACTCGAAAAAATCGTAAGGTTAACCCCTTACGATTTTTTGGGCCCAAAAATGAAGGTTGTAGAAATGCATTTTTAACGTGGAATATCGTAAGGCTATAGCCTAGGCTCTAACCTTCCGTATTTAGAAGACTAAATTGCAAAATTTTAAACTTTAATTTTTACTAGAAAAAATCGTAAGGTTAACCCCTTACGATTTTTTTGGGCCCAAAAATGAAGGTTTTAGAAATGCATTTTGAGCGTGGAATATCGTAAGGCTATAGCCTAGGCTCTAACCTTCCGTATTTAGAAGACTAAATTGCAAAATTTTAAACTTTAATTTTTACTAGAAAAAATCGTAAGGTTAACCCCTTACGATTTTTTTGGGCCCAAAAATGAAGGTTTTAGAAATGCATTTTGAACGTGGAATATCGTAAGGCTATAGCCTAGGCTCTAACCTTCCGTATTTAGAAGACTAAATTGCAAAATTTTAAACTTTAATTTTTACTAGAAAAAATCGTAAGGTTAACCCCTTACGATTTTTTTGGGCCCAAAAATGAAGGTTTTAGAAATGCATTTTGAACGTGGAATATCGTAAGGCTATAGCCTAGGCTCTAACCTTCCGTATTTAGAAGACTAAATTGCAAAATTTTAAACTTTAATTTTTACTAGAAAAAATCGTAAGGTTAACCCCTTACGATTTTTTTGGGCCCAAAAATGAAGGTTTTAGAAATGCATTTTGAACGTGGAATATCGTAAGGCTATAGCCTAGGCTCTAACCTTCCGTATTTAGAAGACTAAATTGCAAAATTTTAAACTTTAATTTTTACTAGAAAAAATCGTAAGGTTAACCCCTTACGATTTTTTTGGGCCCAAAAATGAAGGTTTTAGAAATGCATTTTGAACGTGGAATATCGTAAGGCTATAGCCTAGGCTCTAACTTTCCGTATTTAGAAGACTAAATTGCAAAATTTTAAACTTTAATTTTTACTAGAAAAAATCGTAAGGTCCCTTACGATTTTTTTGGGCCCAAAAATGAAGGTTGTAGAAATGCATTTTTAACGTGGAATATCGTAAGGCTATAGCCTAGGCTCTAACCTTCCGTATTTAGAAGACTAAATTGCAAAATTTTAAACTTTAATTTTTACTAGAAAAAATCGTAAGGTTAACCCCTTACGATTTTTTTGGGCCCAAAAATGAAGGTTTTAGAAATGCATTTTGAACGTGGAATATCGTAAGGCTATAGCCTAGGCTCTAACCTTCCGTATTTAGAAGACTAAATTGCAAAATTTTAAACTTTAATTTTTACTAGAAAAAATCGTAAGGTCCCTTACGATTTTTTTGGGCCCAAAAATGAAGGTTGTAGAAATGCATTTTTAACGTGGAATATCGTAAGGCTATAGCCTAGGCTCTAACCTTCCGTATTTAGAAGACTAAATTGCAAAATTTTAAACTTTAATTTTTACTAGAAAAAATCGTAAGGTTAACCCCTTACGATTTTTTTGGGCCCAAAAATGAAGGTTTTAGAAATGCATTTTGAACGTGGAATATCGTAAGGCTATAGCCTAGGCTCTAACCTTCCGTATTTAGAAGACTAAATTGCAAAATTTTAAACTTTAATTTTTACTAGAAAAAATCGTAAGGTTAACCCCTTACGATTTTTTTGGGCCCAAAAATGAAGGTTTTAGAAATGCATTTTGAACGTGGAATATCGTAAGGCTATAGCCTAGGCTCTAACCTTCCGTATTTAGAAGACTAAATTGCAAAATTTTAAACTTTAATTTTTACTAGAAAAAATCGTAAGGTCCCTTACGATTTTTTTGGGCCCAAAAATGAAGGTTGTAGAAATGCATTTTTAACGTGGAATATCGTAAGGCTATAGCCTAGGCTCTAACCTTCCGTATTTAGAAGACTAAATTGCAAAATTTTAAACTTTAATTTTTACTAGAAAAAATCGTAAGGTTAACCCCTTACGATTTTTTTGGGCCCAAAAATGAAGGTTGTAGAAATGCATTTTTAACGGGGAATATCGTAAGGCTATAGCCTAGGCTATAACCTTTCGTATTTAAAAGACTAAATTGCAAAATTTTAAACTTTAATTTTTACTAGAAAAAATCGTAAGGTCCCTTACGATTTTTTTGGGCCCAAAAATGAAGGTTGTAGAAATGCATTTTTAACGTGGAATATCGTAAGGCTATAGCCTAGGCTCTAACCTTCCGTATTTAGAAGACTAAATTGCAAAATTTTAAACTTTAATTTTTACTAGAAAAAATCGTAAGGTAACCCCTTACGATTTTTTTGGGCCCAAAAATGAAGGTTTTAGAAATGCATTTTTAACGTGGAATATCGTAAGGCTATAGCCTAGGCTCTAACCTTCCGTATTTAAAAGACTAAATTGCAAAATTTTAAACTTTAATTTTTACTAGAAAAAATCGTAAGGTTAACCCCTTACGATTTTTTTGGGCCCAAAAATGAAGGTTTTAGAAATGCATTTTTAACGTGGAATATCGTAAGGCTATAGCCTAGGCTCTAACCTTCCGTATTTGCAAGACTAAATTGCAAAATTTTAAACTTGAATTTTTACTCGAAAAAATCGTAAGGTTAACCCCTTACGATTTTTTTGGGCCCAAAAATGAACATTGTAGAAATGCATTTTTAACGTGGAATATCGTAAGGCTATAGCCTAGGCTCTAACCTTCCGTATTTAGAAGACTAAATTGCAAAATTTTAAACTTTAATTTTTACTAGAAAAAATCGCAAGGTCCCTTACGATTTTTTTGGGCCCAAAAATGAAGGTTGTAGAAATGCATTTTTAACGTGGAATATCGTAAGGCTATAGCCTAGGCTCTAACCTTCCGTATTTAGAAGACTAAATTGCAAAATTTTAAACTTTAATTTTTACTAGAAAAAATCGTAAGGTAAACCCCTTACGATTTTTTTGGGCCCAAAAATGAAGGTTGTAGAAATGCATTTTTAACGTGGAATATCGTAAGGCTATAGCCTAGGCTATAACCTTCCGTATTTGCAAGACTAAATTGCAAAATTTTAAACTTTAATTTTTACTAGAAAAAATCGTAAGGTTAACCCCTTACGATTTTTTTGGGCCCAAAAATGAAGGTTGTAGAAATGCATTTCTAACGTGGAATATCGTAAGGCTATAGCCTAGGCTCTAACCTTCGGTATTTGCAAGACTAAATTGCAAAATTTTAAACTTGAATTTTTACTCGAAAAAATCGTAAGGTTAACCCCTTACGATTTTTTTGGGCCCAAAAATGAAGGTTTAAGAAATGAATTTTTAACGTGGAATATCGTGAGGCTAAGCCTAGGCTCTAACCTTCCGTATTTGCAAGACTAAATTGCAAAATTTTAAACTTGAATTTTTACTCGAAAAAATCGTAAGGTTAACCCCTTACGATTTTTTTGGGCCCAAAAATGAAGATTGTAGAAATGCATTTTTAACGTAAAATTTCGTAAGGCTATAGCCTAGGCTCTAACCTTCGGTATTTGCAAGACTAAATTGCAAAATTTTAAACTTTAATTTTTACTAGAAAAAATCGTAAGGTTAACCCCTTACGATTTTTTTGGGCCCAAAAATGAAGGTTGTAGAAATGCATTTTTAACGTGGAATATCGTAAGGCTATAGCCTAGGCTCTAACCTTCGGTATTTGCAAGACTAAATTGCAAAATTTTAAACTTTAATTTTTACTAGAAAAAATCGTAAGGTTAACCCCTTACGATTTTTTTGGGCCCAAAAATGAAGATTGTAGAAATGCATTTTTAACGTGGAATTTCGTAAGGCTATAGCCTAGGCTCTAACCTTCGGTATTTGCAAGACTAAATTGCAAAATTTTAAACTTTAATTTTTACTAGAAAAAATCGTAAGGTTAACCCCTTGCGATTTTTTTGGGCCCAAAAATGAAGGTTGTAGAAATGCATTTTTAACGTGGAATATCGTAAGGCTATAGCCTAGGCTCTAACCTGCCGTATTTAGAAGACTAAATTGCAAAATTTTAAACTTTAATTTTTACTAGAAAAAATCGTAAGGTTAACCCCTTACGATTTTTTTGGGCCCAAAAATGAAGGTTGTAGAAATGCATTTTTAACGTGGAATATCGTAAGGCTATAGCCTAGGCTCTAACCTTCCGTATTTAGAAGACTAAATTGCAAAATTTTAAACTTTAATTTTTACTAGAAAAAATCGTAAGGTTAACCCCTTGCGATTTTTTTGGGCCCAAAAATGAAGGTTGTAGAAATGCATTTTTAACGTGGAATATCGTAAGGCTATAGCCTAGGCTCTAACCTTCCGTATTTAGAAGACTAAATTGCAAAATTTTAAACTTTAATTTTTACTAGAAAAAATCGTAAGGTTAACCCCTTACGATTTTTTTGGGCCCAAAAATGAAGGTTGTAGAAATGCATTTTTAACGTGGAATATCGTAAGGCTACAGCCTAGGCTCTAACCTTCCGTATTTAGAAGACTAAATTGCAAAATTTTAAACTTTAATTTTTACTAGAAAAAATCGTAAGGTTAACCCCTTACGATTTTTTTGGGCCCAAAAATGAAGGTTTAAGAAATGCATTTTTAACGTGGAATATCGTGAGGCTAAGCCTAGGCTATAACCTTCCGTATTTGCAAGACTAAATTGCAAAATTTTAAACTTGAATTTTTACTCGAAAAAATCGTAAGGTTAACCCCTTGCGATTTTTTTGGGCCCAAAAATGAAGGTTGTAGAAATGCATTTTTAACGTGGAATATCGTAAGGCTATAGCCTAGGCTCTAACCTGCCGTATTTAGAAGACTAAATTGCAAAATTTTAAACTTTAATTTTTACTAGAAAAAATCGTAAGGTTAACCCCTAACGATTTTTTTGGGCCTAAAAATGAAGGTTGTAGAAATGCATTTTTAACGTGGAATATCGTAAGGCTATAGCCTAGGCTCTAACCTTCCGTATTTGCAAGACTAAATTGCAAAATTTTAAACTTTAATTTTTACTAGAAAAAATCGTAAGGTTAACCCCTTACGATTTTTTTGGGCCCAAAAATGAAGGTTGTAGAAATGCATTTTTAACGTGGAATATCGTAAGGCTACAGCCTAGGCTCTAACCTTCCGTATTTAGAAGACTAAATTGCAAAATTTTAAACTTTAATTTTTACTAGAAAAAATCGTAAGGTTAACCCCTTACGATTTTTTTGGGCCCAAAAATGAAGGTTTTAGAAATGCATTTTTAACGTGGAATATCGTAAGGCTATAGCCTAGGCTCTAACCTTCCGTATTTGCAAGACTAAATTGCAAAATTTTAAACTTGAATTTTTACTCGAAAAAATCGTAAGGTTAACCCCTTACGATTTTTTTGGGCCCAAAAATGAAGATTGTAGAAATGCATTTTTAACGTGGAATTTCGTAAGGCTATAGCCTAGGCTCCAACCTTCGGTATTTGCAAGACTAAATTGCAAAATTTTAAACTTTAATTTTTACTAGAAAAAATCGTAAGGTTAACCCCTTACGATTTTTTTGGGCCCAAAAATGAAGGTTGTAGAAATGCATTTTTAACGTGGAATATCGTAAGGCTATAGCCTAGGCTCTAACCTTCCGTATTTAGAAGACTAAATTGCAAAATTTTAAACTTGAATTTTTACTAGAAAAAATCGTAAGGTTAACCCCTTACATTTTTTTGGGCCCAAAAATGAAGGTTGTAGAAATGCATTTTTAACGTGGAATTTCGTAAGGCTGTAGCCTAGGCTCTAACCTTCGGTAATTGCAAGACTAAATTGCAAAATTTTAAACTTGAATTTTTACTCGAAAAAATCGTAAGGTTAACCCCTTACGATTTTTTTGGGCCCAAAAATGAAGGTTGTAGAAATGCATTTTTAACGTGGAATATCGTAAGGCTATAGCCTAGGCTCTAACCTTCCGTATTTAGAACGTGGAATATCGTAAGGCTATAGCCTAGGCTCTAACCTTCCGTATTTGCAAGACTAAATTGCAAAATTTTAAACTTTAATTTTTACTAGAAAAACTCGTAAGGTTAACCCCTTACGATTTTTTTGGGCCCAAAAATGAAGGTTGTAGAAATGCATTTTTAACGTGGAATATCGTAAGGCTATAGCCTAGGCTCTAACCTTCGGTATTTGCAAGACTAAATTGCAAAATTTTAAACTTTAATTTTTACTAGAAAAACTCGTAAGGTTAACCCCTTACGATTTTTTTGGTCCCAAAAATGAAGGTTGTAGAAATGCATTTTTAACGTGGAATATCTTAAGGCTATAGCCTAGGCTCTAACCTTCCGTATTTGCAAGACTAAATTGAAAAATTTTAAACTTGAATTTTTACTAGAAAAAATCGTAAGGTTAACCCCTTACGATTTTTTGGGCCCAAAAATGAAGGTTGTAGAAATGCATTTTTAACGTGGAATATCGTAAGGCTATAGCCTAGGCTCTAACCTTCCGTATTTAGAAGACTAAATTGCAAAATTTTAAACTTGAATTTTTACTAGAAAAAATCGTAAGGTTAACCCCTTACGATTTTTTTGGGCCCAAAAATGAAGGTTTTAGAAATGCATTTTGAACGTGGAATATCATAAGGCTATAGCCTAGGCTCTAACCTTCCGTATTTGCAAGACTAAATTGCAAAATTTTAAACTTGAATTTTTACTCGAAAAAATCGTAAGGTTAACCCCTTACGATTTTTTTGGGCCCAAAAATGAAGGTTGTAGAAATGCATTTTTAACGTGGAATATCGTAAGGCTATAGCCTAGGCTCTAACCTTCCGTATTTAGAAGACTAAATTGCAAAATTTTAAACTTTAATTTTTACTAGAAAAAATCGTAAGGTCCCTTACGATTTTTTTGGGCCCAAAAATGAAGGTTGTAGAAATGCATTTTTAACGTGGAATATCGTAAGGCTATAGCCTAGGCTCTAACCTTCCGTATTTAGAAGACTAAATTGCAAAATTTTAAACTTTAATTTTTACTAGAAAAAATCGTAAGGTCCCTTACGATTTTTTTGGGCCCAAAAATGAAGGTTGTAGAAATGCATTTTTAACGTGGAATATCGTAAGGCTATAGCCTAGGCTCTAACCTTCCGTATTTAGAAGACTAAATTGCAAAATTTTAAACTTTAATTTTTACTAGAAAAAATCGTAAGGTTAACCCCTTACGATTTTTTTGGGCCCAAAAATGAAGGTTTTAGAAATGCATTTTGAACGTGGAATATCGTAAGGCTATAGCCTAGGCTCTAACCTTCCGTATTTAGAAGACTAAATTGCAAAATTTTAAACTTTAATTTTTACTAGAAAAAATCGTAAGGTTACGATTTTTTTGGGCCCAAAAATGAAGGTTTAAGAAATGCATTTTAACGTGGAATATCGTGAGGCTAAGCCTAGGCTCTAACCTTCCGTATTTAGAAGACTAAATTGCAAAATTTTAAACTTGAATTTTTACTCGAAAAAATCGTAAGGTTAACCCCTTACGATTTTTTTGGGCCCAAAAATGAAGATTTTATATATGCATTTTTAACGTGGAATATCGTGAGGCTATAGCCTAGGCTATAACCTTCCGTATTTGCAAGACTAAATTGCAAAATTTTAAACTTTAATTTTTACTAGAAAAAATCGTAAGGTTATCCCCTTACGATTTTTTTGGGCCAAAAAATGAAGATTGTAGAAATGCATTTTTAACGTGGAATTTCGTAAGGCTAGGCTCTAACCTTCGGTATTTGCAAGACTAAATTGCAAAATTTTAAACTTGAATTTTTACTAGAAAAAATCGTAAGGTTAACCCCTTACGATTTTTTTGGGCCCAAAAATGAAGGTTGTAGATATGCATTTTTAACGTGGAATATCGTAAGGCTATAGCCTAGGCTCTAACCTTCCGTATTTAGAAGACTAAATTGCAAAATTTTAAACTTTAATTTTTACTAGAAAAAATCGTAAGGTTAACCCCTTACGATTTTTTTGGGCCCAAAAATGAAAGTTTTAGAAATGCATTTTTAACGTGGAATATCGTGAGGCTATAGCTTAGGCTCTAACCTTCCGTATTTAGAAGACTAAATTGCAAAATTTTAAACTTGAATTTTTACTCGAAAAAATCGTAAGGTTAACCCCTTACGATTTTTTTGGGCCCAAAAATGAAGGTTTAAGAAATGCATTTTTAACGTGGAATATCGTGAGGCTAAGCCTAGGCTATAACCTTCCGTATTTGCAAGACTAAATTGCAAAATTTTAAACTTGAATTTTTACTCGAAAAAATCGTAAGGTTAACCCCTTACGATTTTTTTGGGCCCAAAAATGAAGATTTAAGAAATGCATTTTTAACGTGGAATATCGTGAGGCTAAGCCTAGGCTATAACCTTCCGTATTTGCAAGACTAAATTGCAAAATTTTAAACTTGAATTTTTACTCGAAAAAATCGTAAGGTTAACCCCTTACGATTTTTTTGGGCCCAAAAATGAAGGTTCTAGAAATGCAATTTTAACGTGGAATATCGTGAGGCTATAGCCTAGGCTCTAACCTTCCGTATTTAGAAGACTAAATTGCAAAATTTTAAACTTTAATTTTTACTCGAAAAAATCGTAAGGTACCCCTACGATTTTTTTGGGCCCAAAAATGAAGGTTCTAGAAATGCATTTTTAACGTGGAATATCGTGAGGCTATAGCCTAGGCTCTAACCTTCCGTATTTAGAACGTGGAATATCGTAAGGCTATAGCCTAGGCTCTAACTTTCCGTATTTGCAAGACTAAATTGCAAAATTTTAAACTTGAATTTTTACTCGAAAAAATCGTAAGGTTAACCCCTTACGATTTTTTTGGGCCCAAAAATGAAGGTTGAAGAAATGCATTTTTAACGTGGAATATCGTGAGGCTAAGCCTAGGCTATAACCTTCCGTATTTAGAACGTGGAATATCGTAAGGCTATAGCCTAGGCTCTAACTTTCCGTATTTGCAAGACTAAATTGCAAAATTTTAAACTTGAATTTTTACTCGAAAAAATCGTAAGGTACCCCTACGATTTTTTTGGGCCCAAAAATGAAGGTTCTAGAAATGCATTTTTAACGTGGAATATCGTGAGGCTATAGCTTAGGCTCTAACCTTCCGTATTTAGAAGACTAAATTGCAAAATTTTAAACTTGAATTTTTACTCGAAAAAATCGTAAGGTACCCCTACGATTTTTTTGGGCCCAAAAATGAAGGTTCTAGAAATGCATTTTTAACGTGGAATATCGTGAGGCTATAGCTTAGGCTCTAACCTTCCGTATTTAGAAGACTAAATTGCAAAATTTTAAACTTGAATTTTTACTCGAAAAAATCGTAAGGTACCCCTACGATTTTTTTGGGCCCAAAAATGAAGGTTGAAGAAATGCATTTTTAACGTGGAATATCGTGAGGCTAAGCCTAGGCTATAACCTTCCGTATTTAGAACGTGGAATATCGTAAGGCTATAGCCTAGGCTCTAACTTTCCGTATTTGCAAGACTAAATTGCAAAATTTTAAACTTGAATTTTTACTAGAAAAAATCGTAAGGTCAACCCCTTACGATTTTTTTGGGCCCAAAAATGAAGGTTCTAGAAATGCATTTTTAACGTGGAATATCGTGAGGCTATAGCTTAGGCTCTAACCTTCCGTATTTAGAAGACTAAATTGCAAAATTTTAAACTTGAATTTTTACTCGAAAAAATCGTAAGGTACCCCTACGATTTTTTTGGGCCCAAAAATGAAGGTTCTAGAAATGCATTTTTAACGTGGAATATCGTGAGGCTATAGCTTAGGCTCTAACCTTCCGTATTTAGAAGACTAAATTGCAAAATTTTAAACTTGAATTTTTACTCGAAAAAATCGTAAGGTACCCCTACGATTTTTTTGGGCCCAAAAATGAAGGTTGAAGAAATGCATTTTTAACGTGGAATATCGTGAGGCTAAGCCTAGGCTATAACCTTCCGTATTTAGAACGTGGAATATCGTAAGGCTATAGCCTAGGCTCTAACCTTCCGTATTTAGAAGACTAAATTGCAAAATTTTAAACTTTAATTTTTACTCGAAAAAATCGTAAGGTTAACCCCTTACGATTTTTTTGGGCCCAAAAATGAAGGTTGAAGAAATGCATTTTTAACGTGGAATATCGTGAGGCTAAGCCTAGGCTATAACCTTCCGTATTTAGAACGTGGAATATCGTAAGGCTATAGCCTAGGCTCTAACCTTCCGTATTTAGAAGACTAAATTGCAAAATTTTAAACTTTAATTTTTACTAGAAAAAATCGTAAGGTCAACCCCTTACGATTTTTTTGGGCCCAAAAATGAAGGTTCTAGAAATGCATTTTTAACGTGGAATATCGTGAGGCTATAGCTTAGGCTCTAACCTTCCGTATTTAGAAGACTAAATTGCAAAATTTTAAACTTGAATTTTTACTCGAAAAAATCGTAAGGTTAACCCCTTACGATTTTTTTGGGCCCAAAAATGAAGGTTCTAGAAATGCATTTTTAACGTGGAATATCGTGAGGCTATAGCCTAGGCTCTAACCTTCCGTATTTAGAACGTGGAATATCGTAAGGCTATAGCCTAGGCTCTAACCTTCCGTATTTAGAACGTGGAATATCGTAAGGCTATAGCCTAGGCTCTAACCTTCCGTATTTAGAAGACTAAATTGCAAAATTTTAAACTTTAATTTTTACTCGAAAAAATCGTAAGGTTAACCCCTTCCGATTTTTTTGGGCCAAAAAATGAAGGTTTAAGAAATGCATTTTTAACGTGGAATATCGTGAGGCTAAGCCTAGGCTATAACCTTCCGTATTTGCAAGACTAAATTGCAAAATTTTAAACTTGAATTTTTACTCGAAAAAATCGTAAGGTTAACCCCTTACGATTTTTTTGGGCCCAAAAATGAAGGTTTAAGAAATGCATTTTTAACGTGGAATATCGTGAGGCTAAGCCTAGGCTATAACCTTCCGTATTTGCAAGACTAAATTGCAAAATTTTAAACTTGAATTTTTACTCGAAAAAATCGTAAGGTTAACCCCTTACGATTTTTTTGGGCCCAAAAATGAAGGTTTAAGAAATGCATTTTTAACGTGGAATATCGTGAGGCTAAGCCTAGGCTATAACCTTCCGTATTTGCAAGACTAAATTGCAAAATTTTAAACTTGAATTTTTACTCGAAAAAATCGTAAGGTTAACCCCTTACGATTTTTTTGGGCCCAAAAATGAAGGTTTAAGAAATGCATTTTTAACGTGGAATATCGTGAGGCTAAGCCTAGGCTATAACCTTCCGTATTTAGAACGTGGAATATCGTAAGGCTATAGCCTAGGCTCTAACCTTCCGTATTTGCAAGACTAAATTGCAAAATTTTAAACTTGAATTTTTACTCGAAAAAATCGTAAGGTTAACCCCTTACGATTTTTTTGGGCCCAAAAATGGAGGTTGTAGAAATGCATTTTTAACGTGGAATATCGTGAGGCTATAGCCTAGGCTCTAACCTTCCGTATTTAGAAGACTAAATTGCAAAATTTTAAACTTTAATTTTTACTCGAAAAAATCGTAAGGTTAACCCCTTACGATTTTTTTGGGCTCAAAAATGAAGGTTCTAGAAATGCATTTTTAACGTGGAATATCGTGAGGCTATAGCCTAAGCTATAACCTTCCGTATTTAGAAGACTAAATTGCAAAATTTTAAACTTTAATTTTTACTAGAAAAAATCGTAAGGTTAACCCCTTACGATTTTTTTGGGCCCAAAAATGAAGGTTTAAGAAATGCATTTTTAACGTGGAATATCGTGAGGCTAAGCCTAGGCTATAACCTTCCGTATTTGCAAGACTAAATTGCAAAATTTTAAACTTGAATTTTTACTCGAAAAAATCGTAAGGTTAACCCCTTACGATTTTTTTGGGCCCAAAAATGAAGATTGTAGAAATGCATTTTTAACGTGGAATTTCGTAAGGCTATAGCCTAGGCTCTAACCTTCGGTATTTGCAAGACTAAATTGCAAAATTTTAAACTTTAATTTTTACTAGAAAAAATCGTAAGGTTAACCCCTTACGATTTTTTTGGGCCCAAAAATGAAGGTTGTAGAAATGCATTTTTAACGTGGAATATCGTAAGGCTATAGCCTAGGCTCTAACCTTCCGTATTTAGAAGACTAAATTGCAAAATTTTAAACTTTAATTTTTACTAGAAAAAATCCTAAGGTTAACCCCTTACGATTTTTTTGGGCCCAAAAATGAAGGTTGTAGAAATGCATTTTTAACGGGGAATATCGTAAGGCTATAGCCTAGGCTATAACCTTCCGTATTTGCAAGACTAAATTGCAAAATTTTAAACTTTAATTTTTACTCGAAAAAATCGTAAGGTTAACCCCTTACGATTTTTTTGGGCCCAAAAATGAAGGTTGTAGAAATGCATTTTTAACGTGGAATATCGTAAGGCTATAGCCTAGGCTCTAACCTTCCGTATTTAGAAGACTAAATTGCAAAATTTTAAACTTTAATTTTTACTCGAAAAAATCGTAAGGTTAACCCCTTACGATTTTTTTGGGCTCAAAAATGAAGGTTCTAGAAATGCATTTTTAACGTGGAATATCGTGAGGCTATAGCCTAAGCTATAACCTTCCGTATTTAGAAGACTAAATTGCAAAATTTTAAACTTGAATTTTTACTAGAAAAAATCGTAAGGTTAACCCCTTACGATTTTTTTGGGCCCAAAAATGAAGATTTTAGAAATGCATTTTTAACGTGGAATATCGTGAGGCTATAGCCTAAGCTATAACCTTCCGTATTTAGAAGACTAAATTGCAAAATTTTAAACTTGAATTTTTACTAGAAAAAATCGTAAGGTTAACCCCTTACGATTTTTTTGGGCCAAAAAATAAAAATTGTAGAAATGCATTTTTATAGTGGAATATCGTAAGGCTAAGCCTAGGCTATAACCTTCCGTATTTAGAAGACTAAATTGCAAAATTTTAAACTTGAATTTTTACTAGAAAAAATCGTAAGGTTAACCCCTTACGATTTTTTTGGGCCAAAAAATAAAAATTGTAGAAATGCATTTTTATAGTGGAATATCGTAAGGCTATAGCCTAGGCTCTAACCTTCCGTATTTAGAAGACTAAATTGCAAAATTTTAAACTTTAAATTTTTACTCGAAAAAATCGTAAGGTTAACCCCTTACGATTTTTTTGGGCCCAAAAATGAAGGTTTTAGAAATGCATTTTTAACGTGGAATATCGTAAGGCTATAGCCTAGGCTCTAACCTTCCGTATTTGCAAGACTATATGGCAAAATTTTAAACTTTAATTTTTGCTAGAAAAAATCGTAAGGTTAACCCCTTACGATTTTTTTGGGCCAAAAAATAAAAATTGTAGAAATGCATTTTTAACGTGGAATATCGTAAGGCTATAGCCTAGGCTCTAACCTTCCGTATTTAGAAGACTAAATTGCAAAATTTTAAACTTTAATTTTTACTCGAAAAAATCGTAAGGTTAACCCCTTACGATTTTTTTGGGCCCAAAAATGAAGGTTTTAGAAATGCATTTATAACGTGGAATATCGTAAGGCTATAGCCTAGGCTCTAACCTTCCGTATTTAGAAGACTAAATTGCAAAATTTTAAACTTTAAATTTTTACTCGAAAAAATCGTAAGGTTAACCCCTTACGATTTTTTTGGGCCCAAAAATGAAGGTTTTAGAAATGCATTTTTAACGTGGAATATCGTAAGGCTATAGCCTAGGCTCTAACCTTCCGTATTTAGAAGACTAAATTGCAAAATTTTAAACTTTAATTTTTACTCGAAAAAATCGTAAGATTAACCCCTTACGATTTTTTTGGGCCCAAAAATGAAGGTTGTAGAAATGCATTTTTAACGTGGAATATCGTAAGGCTATAGCCTAGGCTCTAACCTTCCGTATTTAGAAGACTAAATTGCAAAATTTTAAACTTTCATTTTTAGTCGAAAAAATCGTAAGGTTAACCCCTTACGATTTTTTTGGGCCCAAAAATGAAGGTTTTAGAAATGCATTTTTAACGTGGAATATCGTAAGGCTATAACCTAGGCTCTAACCTTCCGTATTTAGAAGACTAAATTGCAAAATGTTAAACTTTAATTTTTACTCGAAAAAATCGTAAGGTTAACCCCTTACGATTTTTTTGGGCCCAAAAATGATGATTTTGGAAATGCATTTTTAACGTGGAAATTCGTGAGGCTAAGCCTAGGCTATAACCTTCCGTATTTGCAAGACTAAATTGCAAAATTTTAAACTTTAATTTTTACTCGAAAAAATCGTAAACCCCTTACGATTTTTTTGGGCTCAAAAATGAAGGTTCTAGAAATGCATTTTTAACGTGGAATATCGTGAGGCTATAGCCTAAGCTATAACCTTCCGTATTTAGAAGACTAAATTGCAAAATTTTAAACTTGAATTTTTACTAGAAAAAATCGTAAGGTTAACCCCTTACGATTTTTTTGGGCCAAAAAATAAAAATTGTAGAAATGCATTTTTATAGTGGAATATCGTAAGGCTAAGCCTAGGCTATAACCTTCCGTATTTAGAAGACTAAATTGCAAAATTTTAAACTTGAATTTTTACTAGAAAAAATCGTAAGGTTAACCCCTTACGATTTTTTTTGGCCAAAAAATAAAAATTGTAGAAATGCATTTTTATAGTGGAATATCGTAAGGCTATAGCCTAGGCTCTAACCTTCCGTATTTAGAAGACTAAATTGCAAAATTTTAAACTTTAAATTTTTACTCGAAAAAATCGTAAGGTTAACCCCTTACGATTTTTTTGGGCCCAAAAATGAAGGTTTTAGAAATGCATTTTTAACGTGGAATATCGTAAGGCTATAGCCTAGGCTCTAACCTTCCGTATTTGCAAGACTATATGGCAAAATTTTAAACTTTAATTTTTGCTAGAAAAAATCGTAAGGTTAACCCCTTGAGATTTTTTTGGGCCAAAAAATAAAAATTGTAGAAATGCATTTTTAACGTGGAATATCGTAAGGCTATAGCCTAGGCTCTAACCTTCCGTATTTAGAAGACTAAATTGCAAAATTTTAAACTTTAATTTTTACTCGAAAAAATCGTAAGGTTAACCCCTTACGATTTTTTTGGGCCCAAAAATGAAGGTTTTAGAAATGCATTTATAACGTGGAATATCGTAAGGCTATAGCCTAGGCTCTAACCTTCCGTATTTAGAAGACTAAATTGCAAAATTTTAAACTTTAATTTTTACTCGAAAAAATCGTAAGGTTAACCCCTTACGATTTTTTTGGGCCCAAAAATGAAGGTTGTAGAAATGCATTTTTAACGTGGAAGTTCGTGAGGCTAAGCCTAGGCTATAACCTTTCGTATTTGCAAGACTAAATTGCAAAATTTTAAACTTTAATTTTTACTCGAAAAAATCGTAAGGTTAACCCCTTACGATTTTTTTGGGCCCAAAAATGAAGGTTTTAGAAATGCATTTTTAACGTGGAATATCGTAAGGCTATAGCCTAGGCTCTAACCTTCCGTATTTAGAAGACTAAATTGCAAAATGTTAAACTTTAATTTTTACTCGAAAAAATCGTAAGGTTAACCCCTTACGATTTTTTCGGGCCGAAAAATGAAGGTTGTAGAAATGCATTTTTAACGTGGAATTTCGTATGGCTATAGCCTAGGCTCTAACCTTCCGTATATGCAAGATTAAATTGCAAAATTTTAAACTTGAATTTTTACTAGAAAAAATCGTAAGGTTAACCCCTTACGATTTTTTTGGGCCAAAAAATAAAAATTGTAGATATGCATTTTTATAGTGGAATATCGTAAGGCTATAGCCTAGGCTCTAACCTTCCGTATTTAGAAGACTAAATTGCAAAATTTTAAACTTTAAATTTTTACTCGAAAAAATCGTAAGGTTAACCCCTTACGATTTTTTTGGGCCCAAAAATGAAGGTTTTAGAAATGCATTTTTAACGTGGAATATCGTAAGGCTATAGCCTAGGCTCTAACCTTCCGTATTTGCAAGACTATATGGCAAAATTTTAAACTTTAATTATTACTAGAAAAAATCGTAAGGTTAACCCCTTACGATTTTTTTGGGCCAAAAAATAAAAATTGTAGAAATGCATTTTTAACGTGGAATATCGTAAGGCTATAGCCTAGGCTCTAACCTTCCGTATTTAGAAGACTAAATTGCAAAATTTTAAACTTTAATTTTTACTCGAAAAAATCGTAAGGTTAACCCCTTACGATTTTTTTGGGCCCAAAAATGAAGGTTTTAGAAATGCATTTATAACGTGGAATATCGTAAGGCTATAGCCTAGGCTCTAACCTTCCGTATTTAGAAGACTAAATTGCAAAATTTTAAACTTTCATTTTTACTCGAAAAAATCGTAAGGTTAACCCCTTACGATTTTTTTGGGCCCAAAAATGAAGGTTTTAGAAATGCATTTTTAACGTGGAATATCGTAAGGCTATAGCCTAGGCTCTAACCTTCCGTATTTAGAAGACTAAATTGCAAAATGTTAAACTTTAATTTTTACTCGAAAAAATCGTAAGGTTAACCCCTTACGATTTTTTTGGGCCCAAAAATGATGATTTTGGAAATGCATTTTTAACGTGGAAATTCGTGAGGCTAAGCCTAGGCTATAACCTTCCGTATTTGCAAGACTAAATTGCAAAATTTTAAACTTTAATTTTTACTCGAAAAAATCGTAAACCCCTTACGATTTTTTTGGGCTCAAAAATGAAGGTTCTAGAAATGCATTTTTAACGTGGAATATCGTGAGGCTATAGCCTAAGCTATAACCTTCCGTATTTAGAAGACTAAATTGCAAAATTTTAAACTTGAATTTTTACTAGAAAAAATCGTAAGGTTAACCCCTTACGATTTTTTTGGGCCAAAAAATAAAAATTGTAGAAATGCATTTTTATAGTGGAATATCGTAAGGCTAAGCCTAGGCTATAACCTTCCGTATTTAGAAGACTAAATTGCAAAATTTTAAACTTGAATTTTTACTAGAAAAAATCGTAAGGTTAACCCCTTACGATTTTTTTTGGCCAAAAAATAAAAATTGTAGAAATGCATTTTTATAGTGGAATATCGTAAGGCTATAGCCTAGGCTCTAACCTTCCGTATTTAGAAGACTAAATTGCAAAATTTTAAACTTTAAATTTTTACTCGAAAAAATCGTAAGGTTAACCCCTTACGATTTTTTTGGGCCCAAAAATGAAGGTTTTAGAAATGCATTTTTAACGTGGAATATCGTAAGGCTATAGCCTAGGCTCTAACCTTCCGTATTTGCAAGACTATATGGCAAAATTTTAAACTTTAATTTTTGCTAGAAAAAATCGTAAGGTTAACCCCTTGAGATTTTTTTGGGCCAAAAAATAAAAATTGTAGAAATGCATTTTTAACGTGGAATATCGTAAGGCTATAGCCTAGGCTCTAACCTTCCGTATTTAGAAGACTAAATTGCAAAATTTTAAACTTTAATTTTTACTCGAAAAAATCGTAAGGTTAACCCCTTACGATTTTTTTGGGCCCAAAAATGAAGGTTTTAGAAATGCATTTATAACGTGGAATATCGTAAGGCTATAGCCTAGGCTCTAACCTTCCGTATTTAGAAGACTAAATTGCAAAATTTTAAACTTTAATTTTTACTCGAAAAAATCGTAAGGTTAACCCCTTACGATTTTTTTGGGCCCAAAAATGAAGGTTGTAGAAATGCATTTTTAACGTGGAAGTTCGTGAGGCTAAGCCTAGGCTATAACCTTTCGTATTTGCAAGACTAAATTGCAAAATTTTAAACTTTAATTTTTACTCGAAAAAATCGTAAGGTTAACCCCTTACGATTTTTTTGGGCCCAAAAATGAAGGTTTTAGAAATGCATTTTTAACGTGGAATATCGTAAGGCTATAGCCTAGGCTCTAACCTTCCGTATTTAGAAGACTAAATTGCAAAATGTTAAACTTTAATTTTTACTCGAAAAAATCGTAAGGTTAACCCCTTACGATTTTTTCGGGCCGAATAATGAAGGTTGTAGAAATGCATTTTTAACGTGGAATTTCGTATGGCTATAGCCTAGGCTCTAACCTTCCGTATTTAGAAGACTAAATTGCAAAATGTTAAACTTTAATTTTTACTAGAAAAAATCGTAAGGTTAACCCCTTACGATTTTTTTGGGCCAAAAAATAAAAATTGTAGATATGCATTTTTATAGTGGAATATCGTAAGGCTATAGCCTAGGCTCTAACCTTCCGTATTTTGAAGACTAAATTGCAAAATTTTAAACTTTAAATTTTTACTCGAAAAAATCGTAAGGTTAACCCCTTACGATTTTTTTGGGCCCAAAAATGAAGGTTTTAGAAATGCATTTTTAACGTGGAATATCGTAAGGCTATAGCCTAGGCTCTAACCTTCCGTATTTGCAAGACTATATGGCAAAATTTTAAACTTTAATTTTTGCTAGAAAAAATCGTAAGGTTAACCCCTTACGATTTCTTTGGGCCCAAAAATGAAGGTTTTAGAAATGCATTTTTAACGTGGAATATCGTAAGGCTATAGCCTAGGCTCTAACCTTCCGTATTTAGAAGACTAAATTGCAAAATTTTAAACTTGAGTTTTTACTCGAAAAAATCGTAAGGTTAACCCCTTACGATTTTTTTGGGCCCAAAAATGAAGGTTTTAGAAATGCATTTATAACGTGGAATATCGTAAGGCTATAGCCTAGGCTCTAACCTTCCGTATTTAGAAGACTAAATAGCAAAATTTTAAACTTTAATTTTTACTCGAAAAAATCGTAAGGTTAACCCCTTACGATTTTTTTGGGCCCAAAAATGAAGGTTGTAGAAATGCATTTTTAACGTGGAAGTTCGTGAGGCTAAGCCTAGGCTATAACCTTTCGTATTTGCAAGACTAAATTGCAAAATTTTAAACTTTAATTTTTACTCGAAAAAATCGTAAGGTTAACCCCTTACGATTTTTTTGGGCCCAAAAATGAAGGTTTTAGAAATGCATTTTTAACGTGGAATATCTTAGGCTATAGCCTAGGCTCTAACCTTCCGTATTTAGAAGACTAAATTGCAAAATGTTAAACTTTAATTTTTACTCGAAAAAATCGTAAGGTTAACCCCTTACGATTTTTTCGGGCCGAAAAATGAAGGTTGTAGAAATGCATTTTTAACGTGGAATTTCGTATGGCTATAGCCTAGGCTCTAACCTTCCGTATATGCAAGATTAAATTGCAAAATTTTAAACTTGAATTTTTACTAGAAAAAATCGTAAGGTTAACCCCTTACGATTTTTTTGGGCCCAAAAATGAAGATTTTAGAAATACATTTTTAACGTGGAAGTTCGTGAGGCTAAGCCTAAGCTATAACCTTTCGTATTTGCAAGACTAAATTGCAAAATTTTAAACTTGAATTTTTACTAGAAAAAATCGTAAGGTTAACCCCTTACGATTTTTTTGGGCCCAAAAATGATGATTTTGGAAATGCATTTTTAACGTGGAAGTTCGTGAGGCTAAGCCTAGGCTATAACCTTCCGTATTTGCAAGACTAAATTGCAAAATTTTAAACTTTAATTTTTACTCGAAAAAATCGTAAGGTTAACCCCTTACGATTTCTTTGGGCCCAAAAATGAAGGTTTTAGAAATGCATTTTTAACGTGGAATATCGTAAGGCTATAGCCTAGGCTCTAACCTTCCGTATTTAGAAGACTAAATTGCAAAATTTTAAACTTGAGTTTTTACTCGAAAAAATCGTAAGGTTAACCCCTTACGATTTTTTTGGGCCCAAAAATGAAGGTTCTAGAAATGCATTTTTAACGTGGAATATCGTGAGGCTATAGCCTAGGCTCTAACCTTCCGTATTTAGAAGACTAAGGTTAACCCCTTACGATTTTTTCGGGCCGAAAAATGAAGGTTGTAGAAATGCATTTTTAACGTGGAATTTCGTATGGCTATAGCCTAGGCTCTAACCTTCCGTATATGCAAGATTAAATTGCAAAATTTTAAACTTGAATTTTTACTAGAAAAAATCGTAAGGTTAACCCCTTACGATTTTTTTGGGCCCAAAAATGAAGATTTTAGAAATACATTTTTAACGTGGAAGTTCGTGAGGCTAAGCCTAAGCTATAACCTTTCGTATTTGCAAGACTAAATTGCAAAATTTTAAACTTTAATTTTTACTCTAAAAAATCGTAAGGTTAACCCCTTACGATTTTTTTGGGCCCAAAAATGAAGGTTTTAGAAATGCATTTTTAACGTGGAATATCGTAAGGCTATAGCCTAGGCTCTAACCTTCCGTATTTAGAAGACTAAATTGCAAAATTTTAAACTTGAGTTTTTACTCGAAAAAATCGTAAGGTTAACCCCTTACGATTTTTTTGGGCCCAAAAATGAAGGTTCTAGAAATGCATTTTTAACGTGGAATATCGTGAGGCTATAGCCTAGGCTCTAACCTTCCGTATTTAGAAGACTAAATTGCAAAATTTTAAACTTTAATTTTTACTCGAAAAAATCGTAAGGTTAACCCCTTACGATTTTTTTGGGCTCAAAAATGAAGGTTCTAGAAATGCATTTTTAACGTGGAATATCGTGAGGCTATAGCCTAAGCTATAACCTTCCGTATTTAGATGACTAAATTGCAAAATTTTAAACTTGAATTTTTACTAGAAAAAATCGTAAGGTTAACCCCTTACGATTTTTTTGGGCCAAAAAATAAAAATTGTAGAAATGCATTTTTATAGTGGAATATCGTAAGGCTAAGCCTAGGCTATAACCTTCCGTATTTAGAAGACTAAATTGCAAAATTTTAAACTTTAAATTTTTACTCGAAAAAATCGTAAGGTTAACCCCTTACGATTTTTTTGGGCCCAAAAATGAAGGTTTTAGAAATGCATTTTTAACGTGGAATATCGTAAGGCTATAGCCTAGGCTCTAACCTTCCGTATTTGCAAGACTATATGGCAAAATTTTAAACTTTAATTTTTGCTAGAAAAAATCGTAAGGTTAACCCCTTACGATTTTTTTGGGCCAAAAAATAAAAATTGTAGAAATGCATTTTTAACGTGGAATATCGTAAGGCTATAGCCTAGGCTCTAACCTTCCGTATTTAGAAGACTAAATTGCAAAATTTTAAACTTTAATTTTTACTCGAAAAAATCGTAAGGTTAACCCCTTACGATTTTTTTGGGCCCAAAAATGAAGGTTGTAGAAATGCATTTTTAACGTGGAAGTTCGTGAGGCTAAGCCTAGGCTATAACCTTTCGTATTTGCAAGACTAAATTGCAAAATTTTAAACTTTAATTTTTACTCGAAAAAATCGTAAGGTTAACCCCTTACGATTTTTTTGGGCCCAAAAATGAAGGTTTTAGAAATGCATTTTTAACGTGGAATATCGTAAGGCTATAGCCTAGGCTCTAACCTTCCGTATTTGCAAGACTATATGGCAAAATTTTAAACTTTAATTTTTGCTAGAAAAAATCGTAAGGTTAACCCCTTACGATTTTTTTGGGCCAAAAAATAAAAATTGTAGAAATGCATTTTTAACGTGGAATATCGTAAGGCTATAGCCTAGGCTCTAACCTTCCGTATTTAGAACACTAAATTGCAAAATTTTAAACTTTAAATTTTTACTCGAAAAAATCGTAAGGTTAACCCCTTACGATTTTTTTGGGCCCAAAAATGAAGGTTTTAGAAATGCATTTATAACGTGGAATATCGTAAGGCTATAGCCTAGGCTCTAACCTTCCGTATTTAGAAGACTAAATTGCAAAATTTTAAACTTTAATTTTTACTCGAAAAAATCGTAAGGTTAACCCCTTACGATTTTTTTGGGCCCAAAAATGAAGGTTGTAGAAATGCATTTTTAACGTGGAAGTTCGTAAGGCTATAGCCTAGGCTCTAACCTTCCGTATATGCAAGATTAAATTGCAAAATTTTAAACTTGAATTTTTACTAGAAAAAATCGTAAGGTTAACCCCTTACGATTTTT
The DNA here is from genome assembly GCA_950108345.1 of Malthinus flaveolus. Taxonomy (NCBI): domain Eukaryota; kingdom Metazoa; phylum Arthropoda; class Insecta; order Coleoptera; family Cantharidae; genus Malthinus; species Malthinus flaveolus. The sequence continues at coordinate 6,514,595 of OX467289.1, read as the reverse complement.
TCGGGCCGAAAAATGAAGGTTGTAGAAATGCAGTTTTAACGTGGAATTTCGTATGGCTATAGCCTAGGCTCTAACCTTCCGTATATGCAAGATTAAATTGCAAAATTTTAAACTTGAATTTTTACTAGAAAAAATCGTAAGGTTAACCCCTTACGATTTTTTTGGGCCCAAAAATGATGATTTTGGAAATGCATTTTTAACGTGGAAGTTCGTGAGGCTAAGCCTAGGCTATAACCTTCCGTATTTAGAAGACTAAATTGCAAAATGTTAAACTTTAATTTTTACTCGAAAAAATCGTAAGGTTAACCCCTTACGATTTTTTCGGGCCGAAAAATGAAGGTTGTAGAAATGCAGTTTTAACGTGGAATTTCGTATGGCTATAGCCTAGGCTCTAACCTTCCGTATATGCAAGATTAAATTGCAAAATTTTAAACTTGAATTTTTACTAGAAAAAATCGTAAGGTTAACCCCTTACGATTTTTTTGGGCCCAAAAATGAAGATTTTAGAAATACATTTTTAACGTGGAAGTTCGTGAGGCTAAGCCTAAGCTATAACCTTTCGTATTTGCAAGACTAAATTGCAAAATTTTAAACTTTAATTTTTACTCTAAAAAATCGTAAGGTTAACCCCTTACGATTTTTTTGGGCCCAAAAATGATGATTTTGGAAATGCATTTTTAACGTGGAAGTTCGTGAGGCTAAGCCTAGGCTATAACCTTCCGTATTTGCAAGACTAAATTGCAAAATTTTAAACTTTAATTTTTACTCGAAAAAATCGTAAGGTTAACCCCTTACGATTTTTTTGGGCCCAAAAATGAAGGTTTTAGAAATGCATTTTTAACGTGGAATATCGTAAGGCTATAGCCTAGGCTCTAACCTTCCGTATTTAGAAGACTAAATTGCAAAATTTTAAACTTTAATTTTTACTCGAAAAAATCGTAAGGTTAACCCCTTACGATTTTTTTGGGCCCAAAAATGAAGGTTCTAGAAATGCATTTTTAACGTGGAATATCGTGAGGCTATAGCCTAGGCTCTAACCTTCCGTATTTAGAAGACTAAGGTTAACCCCTTACGATTTTTTCGGGCCGAAAAATGAAGGTTGTAGAAATGCATTTTTAACGTGGAATTTCGTATGGCTATAGCCTAGGCTCTAACCTTCCGTATATGCAAGATTAAATTGCAAAATTTTAAACTTGAATTTTTACTAGAAAAAATCGTAAGGTTAACCCCTTACGATTTTTTTGGGCCCAAAAATGAAGATTTTAGAAATACATTTTTAACGTGGAAGTTCGTGAGGCTAAGCCTAAGCTATAACCTTTCGTATTTGCAAGACTAAATTGCAAAATTTTAAACTTTAATTTTTACTCTAAAAAATCGTAAGGTTAACCCCTTACGATTTTTTTGGGCCCAAAAATGAAGGTTGTAGAAATGCATTTTTAACGTGGAATTTCGTAAGGCTATAGCCTAGGCTCTAACCTTCCGTATATGCAAGATTAAATTGCAAAATTTTAAACTTGAATTTTTACTAGAAAAAATCGTAAGGTTAACCCCTTACGAATTTTTTGGGCCCAAAAATGATGATTTTGGAAATGCATTTTTAACGTGGAAGTTCGTGAGGCTAAGCCTAGGCTATAACCTTCCGTATTTGCAAGACTAAATTGCAAAATTTTAAACTTTAATTTTTACTCGAAAAAATCGTAAGGTTAACCCCTTACGATTTTTTTGGGCCCAAAAATGAAGATTTTAGAAATACATTTTTAACGTGGAAGTTCGTGAGGCTAAGCCTAAGCTATAACCTTTCGTATTTGCAAGACTAAATTGCAAAATTTTAAACTTTAATTTTTACTCTAAAAAATCGTAAGGTTAACCCCTTACGATTTTTTTGGGCCCAAAAATGAAGGTTGTAGAAATGCATTTTTAACGTGGAATTTCGTAAGGCTATAGCCTAGGCTCTAACCTTCCGTATATGCAAGATTAAATTGCAAAATTTTAAACTTGAATTTTTACTAGAAAAAATCGTAAGGTTAACCCCTTACGATTTTTTTGGGCCCAAAAATGATGATTTTGGAAATGCATTTTTAACGTGGAAGTTCGTGAGGCTAAGCCTAGGCTATAACCTTCCGTATTTAGAAGACTAAATTGCAAAATGTTAAACTTTAATTTTTACTCGAAAAAATCGTAAGGTTAACCCCTTACGATTTTTTCGGGCCGAAAAATGAAGGTTGTAGAAATGCAGTTTTAACGTGGAATTTCGTATGGCTATAGCCTAGGCTCTAACCTTCCGTATATGCAAGATTAAATTGCAAAATTTTAAACTTGAATTTTTACTAGAAAAAATCGTAAGGTTAACCCCTTACGATTTTTTTGGGCCCAAAAATGAAGATTTTAGAAATACATTTTTAACGTGGAAGTTCGTGAGGCTAAGCCTAAGCTATAACCTTTCGTATTTGCAAGACTAAATTGCAAAATTTTAAACTTTAATTTTTACTCTAAAAAATCGTAAGGTTAACCCCTTACGATTTTTTTGGGCCCAAAAATGAAGGTTGTAGAAATGCATTTTTAACGTGGAATTTCGTAAGGCTATAGCCTAGGCTCTAACCTTCCGTATATGCAAGATTAAATTGCAACATTTTAAACTTGAATTTTTACTAGAAAAAATCGTAAGGTTAACCCCTTACGATTTTTTTGGGCCCAAAAATGATGATTTTGGAAATGCATTTTTAACGTGGAAGTTCGTGAGGCTAAGCCTAGGCTATAACCTTCCGTATTTGCAAGACTAAATTGCAAAATTTTAAACTTTAATTTTTACTCGAAAAAATCGTAAGGTTAACCCCTTACGATTTTTTTGGGCCCAAAAATGAAGGTTTTAGAAATGCATTTTTAACGTGGAATATCGTAAGGCTATAGCCTAGGCTCTAACCTTCCGTATTTAGAAGACTAAATTGCAAAATTTTAAACTTTAATTTTTACTCGAAAAAATCGTAAGGTTAACCCCTAGGGTGGGCCGAAAAATCAAAATTTGGAATTTCAAAACGTAATACCACTTAAAAGATGCCTTTTGACAAATAAAAATTAATTGCTAAAGTCCTTAAAACCGATTAAAGATCATCGAATGCCCTCTACTGGACCTTAAATATTTTTGAAAAAAAAATATTTTTTTATGTAATTTATTGCACACTTTCACAAAGAATATTCTCTCAAACTAGTTGAAACATTGTAAATTTAGTTCTCATCTGTTGATATTACTGAAAGCTCGAAACATAAATAATAAACAATAAACATGTCAACTTGTCAACTTTAAACAAATATTCTTCTAAGAAGGATAAGAAGCGTCTTATTCATTATTTCTTTGAGACTTAGTTACGCGTTGTTCTTCATTGAATTTGGGTTTTTAAAGACAGTAGACGAAGACGTGTTAATTATTATTGTGAATGCTTAATCAAAATATTAGTAGTGGTAGTTTATCTTAAAATGAGTACACAGAAAGGAATTGTGACTAGAAAAACAGTTAAGTGCCCCATTTTGGGATCTCCCAGCGAATTGAATTGTCAAGTTTTGCCAACAATTAAGGACGTTTTAAAACATTATTTGTTCGTTAGATATAAACTTAAATTTGAATGCTCTGGTAAAGAGCCAACGTTTTCAGAAGTTTCAAAACTTGTAATTTTAAAAATTGAGGAAATATGGAAAACTGCTTCAATTCCCATAGTCACAAGTAATCGAATCGGGCAGATCATTCGAAAACATCACGAGGAATACTTAAAACTTCTAAGATATCCTAAAATTAAACAAAATCAACAGTACCAATTAACAGTAAAAGCATTTATAGATAAATGTGAAACCAAATTGTTAGATGTTTCGTCGTGCAAGTGCCAAAATTTTGCTTCTTGTTCTTGTGAAAAGTCGCGTAAAGTCCCGGTTAAAGAACAAGAATTTTTAGAAGACCAGAGAATCAATCGAAAAATGACATTGGGAGCTGTGGATTTTGTAGAAACTACCCGAATTTTAAAATTGGAGAACAGAAAACGAAAAGAGCGTGAGAGAGACACTAGATTTAAATCTTTTATTACTAAAGAAAAATTGACACCAAGTGCTTCTAGTAAAAAAAAGAAGCTTGAATTAGTGTTAGAAGAAGAAAATACAAGTAGTGTTTCTATCGATACCTCTTTGACTTCAACTTCGTGTTCTAGAAACCAACTTAAACTCCCAACTCTGGCAAGGGTTTGCGACCAGTTTGGAATATCGGATAGATCTGCAGCTGTCATTGCATCGGCTGTTTTACAAGACATTGGGATGGTGACAGAAGAAAACGTAACAAACGTGATCGATAAAAATAAGGTTCGAAGAGCGCGTAAAAAAACTCGCAGTTGCCTTCAGAAAGAATGCGCTGGTACTAAGTCGTACATAAAAAGTATTTATTTTGATGGAAGAAGAGATAAAACTTTACATCAAGAAGAGAAAGACGGCCGTTACCATCAAAGAACTATCACGCAAGAACATGTGTCAGTTATAGAAGAGCCAGGATATTTTTATCTAGGACATGTTTCACCAGCTTCTGGTTCTGGAAAATCGATAGCAGTGAGTATTTCTAATTATTGTAAAGAGAGTAACATCAGTTGGGATCAACTTTGTGCCATTGGTTGTGACGGTACTGTAGTGAACACAGGATATAAAAATGGTGCCATCAGATACTTAGAGTTACAAATCAATCGACCACTTCAATGGTTTATTTGCCAATTACACTCAAATGAGCTGCCTTTAAGACATTTATTTGAGCATTTAGATGGACGTACTTTAGGTCCAAATCAACATGCAGGTCCAATTGGCAAGTTGCTGGAAGATTGTGAGAAGCAGCCTGTTGTAGTTTATGCTCCAATAGTTGGAACTTTGCCAGAAGTAAATTGTAACAATCTCAGCACGGATCAAAGATACCTGTATTCAATTTTTCAAGCTGTTTCCTCTGGTCACTGTCCGACAAATGTGGCAAATTCTCAACCTGGGAAACTTTCCCATGCCAGATGGCTTACAAAAGCAAATAGATTGCTTCGACTATATGTTAGTTGTGAAAGTCCTTCGGAAAACTTAAAAATTTTAGTGACTTTTGTAATAAAAGTATATGCGCCGATGTGGTTTTTTATAAAAGCACATCCCTCATGTATTTATGGAGCCCGCCATGTATTTAAAACAATACAACTCTCTCGCTATTTAAATAAAAACTTAAAAAAAATAATAGATCCTGTTATACAACGGAATGCATATTTTGCTCATGCGGAAAATATGCTGTTAAGTATGATATCTGATAATCGACAAGCCATTAGAGAACTTGGATTAAGGCGCGTATTAAAATCTCGAAGTATTCCAGTTCCTAAAACTAAAGCCGTTCGGGAATTTAATGTTCCAAATATAAATTTTGACGCCACAGATTATACGGAATTAATTAACTGGATGGAAATTAAGGTTACGCCACCGCCTGTTCTGGCGGCAGTTAGCGATGAAGAACTTACAGCATTTATAGAAAATGTAAATATTTCGATAGTTAAAATTTTGCCTTATCCATGTCACACTCAAGCCGTATAACGATGTGTTAAGCTTACTACAGAAGCATCGAGCTCTGTGATAGGCCAAGAAGCTCGCGATGGATTTATTCGAGTGCGAGTTAAATCGCGAGAAATTATGCCGCACTTTGACCATAAAAGTGATTACAAAGTTGCTTAAAATATTAAACAATGTACCAATGGTTATAAAAAATGGATACAGTCTTATAATTAATAATTAATTAACCGATTCTTTTAAATTTCAAAGACTGGAGTTTTTCGGAATTTTGATTTTAGTTACTTATATGATCACCGATTAATATTTAATTGTATATAACGTACATGTATATTGTATATACGTTATAGAATCTTGTTGTTTACTTTATAACTTCTTAATTTGTTTAATAAACTTGTATATGATATAATATAATACCATTATTTCTAATATTAAAAAGATTCCCTAAAGTTCAAACTTTACGGTCTTGTAGAGGGCACTAAATACAATCAAAAATTAAAAAAAAAGTACCTGCGTTATTCTCTTTTATAATACGCGTCTTTTCCGCCCTATTACGTTTTGAAATTCAAAAATAAAAAAAACGATACCTATAGGAACGGCCCACCCTATTAACCCCTTACGATTTTTTTGGGCCCAAAAATGATGATTTTGGAAATGCATTTTTAACGTGGAAGTTCGTGAGGCTAAGCCTAGGCTATAACCTTCCGTATTTGCAAGACTAAATTGCAAAATTTTAAACTTTAATTTTTACTCGAAAAAATCGTAAGGTTAACCCCTTACGATTTTTTTGGGCCCAAAAATGAAGGTTTTAGAAATGCATTTTTAACGTGGAATATCGTAAGGCTATAGCCTAGGCTCTAACCTTCCGTATTTAGAAGACTAAATTGCAAAATTTTAAACTTTAATTTTTACTCGAAAAAATCGTAAGGTTAACCCCTTACGATTTTTTTGGGCCCAAAAATGAAGGTTCTAGAAATGCATTTTTAACGTGGAATATCGTGAGGCTATAGCCTAGGCTCTAACCTTCCGTATTTAGAAGACTAAGGTTAACCCCTTACGATTTTTTCGGGCCGAAAAATGAAGGTTGTAGAAATGCATTTTTAACGTGGAATTTCGTATGGCTATAGCCTAGGCTCTAACCTTCCGTATATGCAAGATTAAATTGCAAAATTTTAAACTTGAATTTTTACTAGAAAAAATCGTAAGGTTAACCCCTTACGATTTTTTTGGGCCCAAAAATGAAGATTTTAGAAATACATTTTTAACGTGGAAGTTCGTGAGGCTAAGCCTAAGCTATAACCTTTCGTATTTGCAAGACTAAATTGCAAAATTTTAAACTTTAATTTTTACTCTAAAAAATCGTAAGGTTAACCCCTTACGATTTTTTTGGGCCCAAAAATGAAGGTTGTAGAAATGCATTTTTAACGTGGAATTTCGTAAGGCTATAGCCTAGGCTCTAACCTTCCGTATATGCAAGATTAAATTGCAAAATTTTAAACTTGAATTTTTACTAGAAAAAATCGTAAGGTTAACCCCTTACGAATTTTTTGGGCCCAAAAATGATGATTTTGGAAATGCATTTTTAACGTGGAAGTTCGTGAGGCTAAGCCTAGGCTATAACCTTCCGTATTTGCAAGACTAAATTGCAAAATTTTAAACTTTAATTTTTACTCGAAAAAATCGTAAGGTTAACCCCTTACGATTTTTTTGGGCCCAAAAATGAAGGTTTTAGAAATGCATTTTTAACGTGGAATATCGTAAGGCTATAGCCTAGGCTCTAACCTTCCGTATTTAGAAGACTAAATTGCAAAATTTTAAACTTTAATTTTTACTAGAAAAAATCGTAAGGTTAACCCCTTACGATTTTTTTGGGCCCAAAAATGATGATTTTGGAAATGCATTTTTAACGTGGAAGTTCGTGAGGCTAAGCCTAGGCTATAACCTTCCGTATTTGCAAGACTAAATTGCAAAATTTTAAACTTTAATTTTTACTCGAAAAAATCGTAAGGTTAACCCCTTACGATTTTTTTGGGCCCAAAAATGAAGGTTTTAGAAATGCATTTTTAACGTGGAATATCGTAAGGCTATAGCCTAGGCTCTAACCTTCCGTATTTAGAAGACTAAATTGCAAAATGTTAAACTTTAATTTTTACTCGAAAAAATCGTAAGGTTAACCCCTTACGATTTTTTTGGGCCCAAAAATGAAGGTTCTAGAAATGCATTTTTAACGTGGAATATCGTGAGGCTATAGCCTAGGCTCTAACCTTCCGTATTTAGAAGACTAAATTGCAAAATTTTAAACTTTAATTTTTACTCGAAAAAATCGTAAGGTTAACCCCTTACGATTTTTTTGGGCTCAAAAATGAAGGTTCTAGAAATGCATTTTTAACGTGGAATATCGTGAGGCTATAGCCTAAGCTATAACCTTCCGTATTTAGAAGACTAAATTGCAAAATTTTAAACTTGAATTTTTACTAGAAAAAATCGTAAGGTTAACCCCTTACGATTTTTTTGGGCCCAAAAATGAAGGTTTTAGAAATGCATTTTTAACGTGGAAGTTCGTGAGGCTAAGCCTAGGCTATAACCTTCCGTATTTGCAAGACTAAATTGCAAAATTTTAAACTTTAATTTTTACTCGAAAAAATCGTAAGGTTAACCCCTTACGATTTTTTTGGGCCCAAAAATGAAGGTTTTAGAAATGCATTTTTAACGTGGAATATCGTAAGGCTATAGCCTAGGCTCTAACCTTCCGTATTTAGAAGACTAAATTGCAAAATGTTAAACTTTAATTTTTACTCGAAAAAATCGTAAGGTTAACCCCTTACGATTTTTTTGGGCCCAAAAATGAAGGTTCTAGAAATGCATTTTTAACGTGGAATATCGTGAGGCTATAGCCTAGGCTCTAACCTTCCGTATTTAGAAGACTAAATTGCAAAATTTTAAACTTTAATTTTTACTCGAAAAAATCGTAAGGTTAACCCCTTACGATTTTTTTGGGCTCAAAAATGAAGGTTCTAGAAATGCATTTTTAACGTGGAATATCGTGAGGCTATAGCCTAAGCTATAACCTTCCGTATTTAGAAGACTAAATTGCAAAATTTTAAACTTGAATTTTTACTAGAAAAAATCGTAAGGTTAACCCCTTACGATTTTTTTGGGCCAAAAAATAAAAATTGTAGAAATGCATTTTTATAGTGGAATATCGTAAGGCTAAGCCTAGGCTATAACCTTCCGTATTTAGAAGACTAAATTGCAAAATTTTAAACTTGAATTTTTACTAGAAAAAATCTTAAGGTTAACCCCTTACGATTTTTTTGGGCCCAAAAATGAAGGTTTTAGAAATGCATTTTTAACGTGGAATATCGTAAGGCTATAGCCTAGGCTCTAACCTTCCGTATTTAGAAGACTAAATTGCAAAATGTTAAACTTTAATTTTTACTCGAAAAAATCGTAAGGTTAACCCCTTACGATTTTTTTGGGCCCAAAAATGAAGGTTCTAGAAATGCATTTTTAACGTGGAATATCGTGAGGCTATAGCCTAGGCTCTAACCTTCCGTATTTAGAAGACTAAATTGCAAAATTTTAAACTTTAATTTTTACTCGAAAAAATCGTAAGGTTAACCCCTTACGATTTTTTTGGGCTCAAAAATGAAGGTTCTAGAAATGCATTTTTAACGTGGAATATCGTGAGGCTATAGCCTAAGCTATAACCTTCCGTATTTAGAAGACTAAATTGCAAAATTTTAAACTTGAATTTTTACTAGAAAAAATCGTAAGGTTAACCCCTTACGATTTTTTTGGGCCCAAAAATGAAGGTTTTAGAAATGCATTTTTAACGTGGAAGTTCGTGAGGCTAAGCCTAGGCTATAACCTTCCGTATTTGCAAGACTAAATTGCAAAATTTTAAACTTTAATTTTTACTCGAAAAAATCGTAAGGTTAACCCCTTACGATTTTTTTGGGCCCAAAAATGAAGGTTTTAGAAATGCATTTTTAACGTGGAATATCGTAAGGCTATAGCCTAGGCTCTAACCTTCCGTATTTAGAAGACTAAATTGCAAAATGTTAAACTTTAATTTTTACTCGAAAAAATCGTAAGGTTAACCCCTTACGATTTTTTTGGGCCCAAAAATGAAGGTTCTAGAAATGCATTTTTAACGTGGAATATCGTGAGGCTATAGCCTAGGCTCTAACCTTCCGTATTTAGAAGACTAAATTGCAAAATTTTAAACTTTAATTTTTACTCGAAAAAATCGTAAGGTTAACCCCTTACGATTTTTTTGGGCTCAAAAATGAAGGTTCTAGAAATGCATTTTTAACGTGGAATATCGTGAGGCTATAGCCTAAGCTATAACCTTCCGTATTTAGAAGACTAAATTGCAAAATTTTAAACTTGAATTTTTACTAGAAAAAATCGTAAGGTTAACCCCTTACGATTTTTTTGGGCCAAAAAATAAAAATTGTAGAAATGCATTTTTATAGTGGAATATCGTAAGGCTAAGCCTAGGCTATAACCTTCCGTATTTAGAAGACTAAATTGCAAAATTTTAAACTTGAATTTTTACTAGAAAAAATCTTAAGGTTAACCCCTTACGATTTTTTTGGGCCCAAAAATGAAGGTTTTAGAAATGCATTTTTAACGTGGAATATCGTAAGGCTATAGCCTAGGCTCTAACCTTCCGTATTTGCAAGACTATATGGCAAAATTTTAAACTTTAATTTTTGCTAGAAAAAATCGTAAGGTTAACCCCTTACGATTTTTTTGGGCCAAAAAATAAAAATTGTAGAAATGCATTTTTAACGTGGAATATCGTAAGGCTATAGCCTAGGCTCTAACCTTCCGTATTTAGAAGACTAAATTGCAAAATTTTAAACTTTAATTTTTACTCGAAAAAATCGTAAGGTTAACCCCTTACGATTTTTTTGGGCCCAAAAATGAAGGTTGTAGAAATGCATTTTTAACGTGGAAGTTCGTGAGGCTAAGCCTAGGCTATAACCTTTCGTATTTGCAAGACTAAATTGCAAAATTTTAAACTTTAATTTTTACTCGAAAAAATCGTAAGGTTAACCCCTTACGATTTTTTTGGGCCCAAAAATGAAGGTTTTAGAAATGCATTTTTAACGTGGAATATCGTAAGGCTATAGCCTAGGCTCTAACCTTCCGTATTTGCAAGACTATATGGCAAAATTTTAAACTTTAATTTTTGCTAGAAAAAATCGTAAGGTTAACCCCTTACGATTTTTTTGGGCCAAAAAATAAAAATTGTAGAAATGCATTTTTAACGTGGAATATCGTAAGGCTATAGCCTAGGCTCTAACCTTCCGTATTTAGAAGACTAAATTGCAAAATTTTAAACTTTAATTTTTACTCGAAAAAATCGTAAGGTTAACCCCTTACGATTTTTTTGGGCCCAAAAATGAAGGTTTTAGAAATGCATTTATAACGTGGAATATCGTAAGGCTATAGCCTAGGCTCTAACCTTCCGTATTTAGAAGACTAAATTGCAAAATTTTAAACTTTAATTTTTACTCGAAAAAATCGTAAGGTTAACCCCTTACGATTTTTTTGGGCCCAAAAATGAAGGTTGTAGAAATGCATTTTTAACGTGGAATTTCGTATGGCTATAGCCTAGGCTCTAACCTTCCGTATATGCAAGATTAAATTGCAAAATTTTAAACTTGAATTTTTACTAGAAAAAATCGTAAGGTTAACCCCTTACGATTTTTTTGGGCCCAAAAATGAAGATTTTAGAAATACATTTTTAACGTGGAAGTTCGTGAGGCTAAGCCTAAGCTATAACCTTTCGTATTTGCAAGACTAAATTGCAAAATTTTAAACTTTAATTTTTACTCGAAAAAATCGTAAGGTTAACCCCTTACGATTTTTTTGGGCCCAAAAATGAAGGTTGTAGAAATGCATTTTTAACGTGGAATTTCGTAAGGCTATAGCCTAGGCTCTAACCTTCCGTATATGCAAGATTAAATTGCAAAATTTTAAACTTGAATTTTTACTAGAAAAAATCGTAAGGTTAACCCCTTACGATTTTTTTGGGCCCAAAAATGATGATTTTGGAAATGCATTTTTAACGTGGAAGTTCGTGAGGCTAAGCCTAGGCTATAACCTTCCGTATTTGCAAGACTAAATTGCAAAATTTTAAACTTTAATTTTTACTCGAAAAAATCGTAAGGTTAACCCCTTACGATTTTTTTGGGCCCAAAAATGAAGGTTGTAGAAATGCATTTTTAACGTGGAATTTCGTAAGGCTATAGCCTAGGCTCTAACCTTCCGTATATGCAAGATTAAATTGCAAAATTTTAAACTTGAATTTTTACTAGAAAAAATCGTAAGGTTAACCCCTTACGATTTTTTTGGGCCCAAAAATGATGATTTTGGAAATGCATTTTTAACGTGGAAGTTCGTGAGGCTAAGCCTAGGCTATAACCTTCCGTATTTGCAAGACTAAATTGCAAAATTTTAAACTTTAATTTTTACTCGAAAAAATCGTAAGGTTAACCCCTTACGATTTTTTTGGGCCCAAAAATGAAGGTTGTAGAAATGCATTTTTAACGTGGAATTTCGTAAGGCTATAGCCTAGGCTCTAACCTTCCGTATATGCAAGATTAAATTGCAAAATTTTAAACTTGAATTTTTACTAGAAAAAATCGTAAGGTTAACCCCTTACGATTTTTTTGGGCCCAAAAATGATGATTTTGGAAATGCATTTTTAACGTGGAAGTTCGTGAGGCTAAGCCTAGGCTATAACCTTCCGTATTTGCAAGACTAAATTGCAAAATTTTAAACTTTAATTTTTACTCGAAAAAATCGTAAGGTTAACCCCTTACGATTTTTTTGGGCCCAAAAATGAAGGTTGTAGAAATGCATTTTTAACGTGGAATTTCGTAAGGCTATAGCCTAGGCTCTAACCTTCCGTATATGCAAGATTAAATTGCAAAATTTTAAACTTGAATTTTTACTAGAAAAAATCGTAAGGTTAACCCCTTACGATTTTTTTGGGCCCAAAAATGATGATTTTGGAAATGCATTTTTAACGTGGAAGTTCGTGAGGCTAAGCCTAGGCTATAACCTTCCGTATTTGCAAGACTAAATTGCAAAATTTTAAACTTTAATTTTTACTCGAAAAAATCGTAAGGTTAACCCCTTACGATTTTTTTGGGCCCAAAAATGAAGGTTGTAGAAATGCATTTTTAACGTGGAATTTCGTAAGGCTATAGCCTAGGCTCTAACCTTCCGTATATGCAAGATTAAATTGCAACATTTTAAACTTGAATTTTTACTAGAAAAAATCGTAAGGTTAACCCCTTACGATTTTTTTGGGCCCAAAAATGATGATTTTGGAAATGCATTTTTAACGTGGAAGTTCGTGAGGCTAAGCCTAGGCTATAACCTTCCGTATTTGCAAGACTAAATTGCAAAATTTTAAACTTTAATTTTTACTCGAAAAAATCGTAAGGTTAACCCCTTACGATTTTTTTGGGCCCAAAAATGAAGGTTGTAGAAATGCATTTTTAACGTGGAATTTCGTAAGGCTATAGCCTAGGCTCTAACCTTCCGTATATGCAAGATTAAATTGCAAAATTTTAAACTTGAATTTTTACTAGAAAAAATCGTAAGGTTAACCCCTTACGATTTTTTTGGGCCCAAAAATGAAGGTTCTAGAAATGCATTTTTAACGTGGAATATCGTGAGGCTATAGCCTAGGCTCTAACCTTCCGTATTTAGAAGACTAAATTGCAAAATTTTAAACTTTAATTTTTACTCGAAAAAATCGTAAGGTTAACCCCTTACGATTTTTTTGGGCTCAAAAATGAAGGTTCTAGAAATGCATTTTTAACGTGGAATATCGTGAGGCTATAGCCTAAGCTATAACCTTCCGTATTTAGAAGACTAAATTGCAAAATTTTAAACTTGAATTTTTACTAGAAAAAATCGTAAGGTTAACCCCTTACGATTTTTTTGGGCCAAAAAATAAAAATTGTAGAAATGCATTTTTATAGTGGAATATCGTAAGGCTAAGCCTAGGCTATAACCTTCCGTATTTAGAAGACTAAATTGCAAAATTTTAAACTTGAATTTTTACTAGAAAAAATCTTAAGGTTAACCCCTTACGATTTTTTTGGGCCCAAAAATGAAGGTTTTAGAAATGCATTTTTAACGTGGAATATCGTAAGGCTATAGCCTAGGCTCTAACCTTCCGTATTTGCAAGACTATATGGCAAAATTTTAAACTTTAATTTTTGCTAGAAAAAATCGTAAGGTCAACCCCTTACGATTTTTTTGGGCCAAAAAATAAAAATTGTAGAAATGCATTTTTAACGTGGAATATCGTAAGGCTATAGCCTAGGCTCTAACCTTCCGTATTTAGAAGACTAAATTGCAAAATTTTAAACTTTAATTTTTACTCGAAAAAATCGTAAGGTTAACCCCTTACGATTTTTTTGGGCCCAAAAATGAAGGTTGTAGAAATGCATTTTTAACGTGGAAGTTCGTGAGGCTAAGCCTAGGCTATAACCTTTCGTATTTGCAAGACTAAATTGCAAAATTTTAAACTTTAATTTTTACTCGAAAAAATCGTAAGGTTAACCCCTTACGATTTTTTTGGGCCCAAAAATGAAGGTTTTAGAAATGCATTTTTAACGTGGAATATCGTAAGGCTATAGCCTAGGCTCTAACCTTCCGTATTTGCAAGACTATACGGCAAAATTTTAAACTTTAATTTTTGCTAGAAAAAATCGTAAGGTTAACCCCTTACGATTTTTTTGGGCCAAAAAATAAAAATTGTAGAAATGCATTTTTAACGTGGAATATCGTAAGGCTATAGCCTAGGCTCTAACCTTCCGTATTTAGAAGACTAAATTGCAAAATTTTAAACTTTAATTTTTACTCGAAAAAATCGTAAGGTTAACCCCTTACGATTTTTTTGGGCCCAAAAATGAAGGTTTTAGAAATGCATTTATAACGTGGAATATCGTAAGGCTATAGCCTAGGCTCTAACCTTCCGTATTTAGAAGACTAAATTGCAAAATTTTAAACTTTAATTTTTACTCGAAAAAATCGTAAGGTTAACCCCTTACGATTTTTTTGGGCCCAAAAATGAAGGTTGTAGAAATGCATTTTTAACGTGGAATTTCGTATGGCTATAGCCTAGGCTCTAACCTTCCGTATATGCAAGATTAAATTGCAAAATTTTAAACTTGAATTTTTACTAGAAAAAATCGTAAGGTTAACCCCTTACGATTTTTTTGGGCCCAAAAATGAAGATTTTAGAAATACATTTTTAACGTGGAAGTTCGTGAGGCTAAGCCTAAGCTATAACCTTTCGTATTTGCAAGACTAAATTGCAAAATTTTAAACTTTAATTTTTACTCGAAAAAATCGTAAGGTTAACCCCTTACGATTTTTTTGGGCCCAAAAATGAAGGTTGTAGAAATGCATTTTTAACGTGGAATTTCGTAAGGCTATAGCCTAGGCTCTAACCTTCCGTATATGCAAGATTAAATTGCAAAATTTTAAACTTGAATTTTTACTAGAAAAAATCGTAAGGTTAACCCCTTACGATTTTTTTGGGCCCAAAAATGATGATTTTGGAAATGCATTTTTAACGTGGAAGTTCGTGAGGCTAAGCCTAGGCTATAACCTTCCGTATTTGCAAGACTAAATTGCAAAATTTTAAACTTTAATTTTTACTCGAAAAAATCGTAAGGTTAACCCCTTACGATTTTTTTGGGCCCAAAAATGAAGGTTGTAGAAATGCATTTTTAACGTGGAATTTCGTAAGGCTATAGCCTAGGCTCTAACCTTCCGTATATGCAAGATTAAATTGCAAAATTTTAAACTTGAATTTTTACTAGAAAAAATCGTAAGGTTAACCCCTTACGATTTTTTTGGGCCCAAAAATGATGATTTTGGAAATGCATTTTTAACGTGGAAGTTCGTGAGGCTAAGCCTAGGCTATAACCTTCCGTATTTGCAAGACTAAATTGCAAAATTTTAAACTTTAATTTTTACTCGAAAAAATCGTAAGGTTAACCCCTTACGATTTTTTTGGGCCCAAAAATGAAGGTTGTAGAAATGCATTTTTAACGTGGAATTTCGTAAGGCTATAGCCTAGGCTCTAACCTTCCGTATATGCAAGATTAAATTGCAAAATTTTAAACTTGAATTTTTACTAGAAAAAATCGTAAGGTTAACCCCTTACGATTTTTTTGGGCCCAAAAATGATGATTTTGGAAATGCATTTTTAACGTGGAAGTTCGTGAGGCTAAGCCTAGGCTATAACCTTCCGTATTTGCAAGACTAAATTGCAAAATTTTAAACTTGAATTTTTACTCGAAAAAATCGTAAGGTTAACCCCTTACGATTTTTTTGGGCCCAAAAATGAAGGTTGTAGAAATGCATTTTTAACGTGGAATTTCGTAAGGCTATAGCCTAGGCTCTAACCTTCCGTATATGCAAGATTAAATTGCAAAATTTTAAACTTGAATTTTTACTAGAAAAAATCGTAAGGTTAACCCCTTACGATTTTTTTGGGCCCAAAAATGATGATTTTGGAAATGCATTTTTAACGTGGAAGTTCGTGAGGCTAAGCCTAGGCTATAACCTTCCGTATTTGCAAGACTAAATTGCAAAATTTTAAACTTTAATTTTTACTCGAAAAAATCGTAAGGTTAACCCCTTACGATTTTTTTGGGCCCAAAAATGAAGGTTGTAGAAATGCATTTTTAACGTGGAATTTCGTAAGGCTATAGCCTAGGCTCTAACCTTCCGTATATGCAAGATTAAATTGCAACATTTTAAACTTGAATTTTTACTAGAAAAAATCGTAAGGTTAACCCCTTACGATTTTTTTGGGCCCAAAAATGATGATTTTGGAAATGCATTTTTAACGTGGAAGTTCGTGAGGCTAAGCCTAGGCTATAACCTTCCGTATTTGCAAGACCAAATTGCAAAATTTTAAACTTTAATTTTTACTAAAAAAATCGTAAGGTTAACCCCTTACGATTTTTTTGGGCCCAAAAATGAAGGTTGTAGAAATGCATTTTTAACGTGGAATTTCGTAAGGCTATAGCCTAGGCTCTAACCTTCCGTATATGCAAGATTAAATTGCAAAATTTTAAACTTGAATTTTTACTAGAAAAAATCGTAAGGTTAACCCCTTACGATTTTTTTGGGCCCAAAAATGATGATTTTGGAAATGCATTTTTAACGTGGAAGTTCGTGAGGCTAAGCCTAGGCTATAACCTTCCGTATTTGCAAGACCAAATTGCAAAATTTTAAACTTTAATTTTTACTAAAAAAATCGTAAGGTTAACCCCTTACGATTTTTTTGGGCCCAAAAATGAAGGTTCTAGAAATGCATTTTTAACGTGGAATATCGTGAGGCTATAGCCTAGGCTCTAACCTTCCGTATTTAGAAGACTAAATTGCAAAATTTTAAACTTTAATTTTTACTCGAAAAAATCGTAAGGTTAACCCCTTACGATTTTTTTGGGCTCAAAAATGAAGGTTCTAGAAATGCATTTTTAACGTGGAATATCGTGAGGCTATAGCCTAAGCTATAACCTTCCGTATTTAGAAGACTAAATTGCAAAATTTTAAACTTGAATTTTTACTAGAAAAAATCGTAAGGTTAACCCCTTACGATTTTTTTGGGCCAAAAAATAAAAATTGTAGAAATGCATTTTTATAGTGGAATATCGTAAGGCTAAGCCTAGGCTATAACCTTCCGTATTTAGAAGACTAAATTGCAAAATTTTAAACTTGAATTTTTACTAGAAAAAATCGTAAGGTTAACCCCTTACGATTTTTTTGGGCCCAAAAATGAAGGTTTTAGAAATGCATTTTTAACGTGGAATATCGTAAGGCTATAGCCTAGGCTCTAACCTTCCGTATTTGCAAGACTATATGGCAAAATTTTAAACTTTAATTTTTGCTAGAAAAAATCGTAAGGTTAACCCCTTACGATTTTTTTGGGCCAAAAAATAAAAATTGTAGAAATGCATTTTTAACGTGGAATATCGTAAGGCTATAGCCTAGGCTCTAACCTTCCGTATTTAGAAGACTAAATTGCAAAATTTTAAACTTTAATTTTTACTCGAAAAAATCGTAAGGTTAACCCCTTACGATTTTTTTGGGCCCAAAAATGAAGGTTGTAGAAATGCATTTTTAACGTGGAAGTTCGTGAGGCTAAGCCTAGGCTATAACCTTTCGTATTTGCAAGACTAAATTGCAAAATTTTAAACTTTAATTTTTACTCGAAAAAATCGTAAGGTTAACCCCTTACGATTTTTTTGGGCCCAAAAATGAAGGTTTTAGAAATGCATTTTTAACGTGGAATATCGTAAGGCTATAGCCTAGGCTCTAACCTTCCGTATTTGCAAGACTATATGGCAAAATTTTAAACTTTAATTTTTGCTAGAAAAAATCGTAAGGTTAACCCCTTACGATTTTTTTGGGCCAAAAAATAAAAATTGTAGAAATGCATTTTTAACGTGGAATATCGTAAGGCTATAGCCTAGGCTCTAACCTTCCGTATTTAGAAGACTAAATTGCAAAATTTTAAACTTTAATTTTTACTCGAAAAAATCGTAAGGTTAACCCCTTACGATTTTTTTGGGCCCAAAAATGAAGGTTGTAGAAATGCATTTTTAACGTGGAATTTCGTATGGCTATAGCCTAGGCTCTAACCTTCCGTATTTAGAAGACTAAATTGCAAAATTTTAAACTTTAATTTTTACTCGAAAAAATCGTAAGGTTAACCCCTTACGATTTTTTTGGGCCCAAAAATGAAGGTTTTAGAAATGCATTTATAACGTGGAATATCGTAAGGCTATAGCCTAGGCTCTAACCTTCCGTATTTAGAAGACTAAATTGCAAAATTTTAAACTTTAATTTTTACTCGAAAAAATCGTAAGGTTAACCCCTTACGATTTTTTTGGGCCCAAAAATGAAGGTTGTAGAAATGCATTTTTAACGTGGAATTTCGTATGGCTATAGCCTAGGCTCTAACCTTCCGTATATGCAAGATTAAATTGCAAAATTTTAAACTTGAATTTTTACTAGAAAAAATCGTAAGGTTAACCCCTTACGATTTTTTTGGGCCCAAAAATGAAGATTTTAGAAATACATTTTTAACGTGGAAGTTCGTGAGGCTAAGCCTAAGCTATAACCTTTCGTATTTGCAAGACTAAATTGCAAAATTTTAAACTTTAATTTTTACTCTAAAAAATCGTAAGGTTAACCCCTTACGATTTTTTTGGGCCCAAAAATGAAGGTTGTAGAAATGCATTTTTAACGTGGAATTTCGTAAGGCTATAGCCTAGGCTCTAACCTTCCGTATATGCAAGATTAAATTGCAAAATTTTAAACTTGAATTTTTACTAGAAAAAATCGTAAGGTTAACCCCTTACGATTTTTTTGGGCCCAAAAATGATGATTTTGGAAATGCATTTTTAACGTGGAAGTTCGTGAGGCTAAGCCTAGGCTATAACCTTCCGTATTTGCAAGACTAAATTGCAAAATTTTAAACTTTAATTTTTACTCGAAAAAATCGTAAGGTTAACCCCTTACGATTTTTTTGGGCCCAAAAATGAAGGTTGTAGAAATGCATTTTTAACGTGGAATTTCGTAAGGCTATAGCCTAGGCTCTAACCTTCCGTATATGCAAGATTAAATTGCAAAATTTTAAACTTGAATTTTTACTAGAAAAAATCGTAAGGTTAACCCCTTACGATTTTTTTGGGCCCAAAAATGATGATTTTGGAAATGCATTTTTAACGTGGAAGTTCGTGAGGCTAAGCCTAGGCTATAACCTTCCGTATTTGCAAGACCAAATTGCAAAATTTTAAACTTTAATTTTTACTAAAAAAATCGTAAGGTTAACCCCTTACGATTTTTTTGGGCCCAAAAATGAAGGTTTTAGAAATGCATTTTTAACGTGGAATATCGTAAGGCTATAGCCTAGGCTCTAACCTTCCGTATTTAGAAGACTAAATTGCAAAATTTTAAACTTGAATTTTTACTAGAAAAAATCGTAAGGTTAACCCCTTACGATTTTTTTGGGCTCAAAAATGAAGGTTCTAGAAATGCATTTTTAACGTGGAATATCGTGAGGCTATAGCCTAAGCTATAACCTTCCGTATTTAGAAGACTAAATTGCAAAATTTTAAACTTGAATTTTTACTAGAAAAAATCGTAAGGTTAACCCCTTACGATAATTTTGGGCCCAAAAATGAAGGTTTTAGAAATGCATTTTAAACGTGGAATATCGTGAGGCTAAGCCTAGGCTATAAGCTTCCGTATTTGCAAGACTAAATTGCAAAATTTTAAACTTTAATTTTTACTCGAAAAAATCGTAAGGTTAACCCCTTACGATTTTTTTGGGCCCAAAAATGAAGATTTTATAAATGCATTTTTAACGTGGAATATCGTGGGGCTATAGCCTAGGCTATAACCTTCCGTATTTAGAAGACTAAATTGCAAAATTTTAAACTTTAATTTTTACTAGAAAAAATCGTAAGGTTAACCCCTTACGATATTTTTGGGCCCAAAAATGAAGGTTGTAGAAATGCATTTTTAACGTTGAATATCGTGAGGCTATAGCCTAGGCTCTAACCTTCCGTATTTGCAAGATTAAATTGCAAAATTTTAAACTTGAATTTTTACTAGAAAAAATCGTAAGGTTAACCCCTTACGATTTTTTTGGGCCCAAAAATGAAGGTTGTAGAAATGCATTTTTAACGTGGAATTTCGTAAGGCTATAGCCTAGGCTCTAACCTTCCGTATATGCAAGATTAAATTGCAAAATTTTAAACTTGAATTTTTACTAGAAAAAATCGTAAGGTTAACCCCTTACGATTTTTTTGGGCCAAAAAATAAAAATTGTAGAAATGCATTTTTATAGTGGAATATCGTAAGGCTAAGCCTAGGCTATAACCTTCCGTATTTAGAAGACTAAATTGCAAAATTTTAAACTTGAATTTTTACTAGAAAAAATCGTAAGGTTAACCCCTTACGATTTTTTTGGGCCAAAAAATAAAAATTGTAGAAATGCATTTTTATAGTGGAATATCGTAAGGCTATAGCCTAGGCTCTAACCTTCCGTATTTAGAAGACTAAATTGCAAAATTTTAAACTTTAAATTTTTACTCGAAAAAATCGTAAGGTTAACCCCTTACGATTTTTTTGGGCCCAAAAATGAAGGTTTTAGAAATGCATTTTTAACGTGGAATATCGTAAGGCTATAGCCTAGGCTCTAACCTTCCGTATTTAGAAGACTAAATTGCAAAATTTTAAACTTTAATTTTTACTCGAAAAAATCGTAAGGTTAACCCCTTACGATTTTTTTGGGCTCAAAAATGAAGGTTCTAGAAATGCATTTTTAACGTGGAATATCGTGAGGCTATAGCCTAAGCTATAACCTTCCGTATTTAGAAGACTAAATTGCAAAATTTTAAACTTGAATTTTTACTAGAAAAAATCGTAAGGTTAACCCCTTACGATTTTTTTGGGCCAAAAGATAAAAATTGTAGAAATGCATTTTTATAGTGGAATATCGTAAGGCTATAGCCTAGGCTCTAACCTTCCGTATTTAGAAGACTAAATTGCAAAATTTTAAACTTTAAATTTTTACTCGAAAAAATCGTAAGGTTAACCCCTTACGATTTTTTTGGGCCAAAAAATAAAAATTGTAGAAATGCATTTTTAACGTGGAATATCGTAAGGCTATAGCCTATGCTCTAACCTTCCGTATTTAGAAGACTAAATTGCAAAATTTTAAACTTTAATTTTTACTCGAAAAAATCGTAAGGTTAACCCCTTACGATTTTTTTGGGCCCAAAAATGAAGGTTGTAGAAATGCATTTTTAACGTGGAAGTTCGTGAGGCTAAGCCTAGGCTATAACCTTTCGTATTTGCAAGACTAAATTGCAAAATTTTAAACTTTAATTTTTACTCGAAAAAATCGTAAGGTTAACCCCTTACGATTTTTTTGGGCCCAAAAATGAAGGTTTTAGAAATACATTTTTAACGTGCAATATCGTAAGGCTATAGCCTAGGCTCTAACCTTCCGAATTTAGAAGACTAAATTGCAAAATTTTAAACTTTAATTTTTACTCGAAAAAATCGTAAGGTTAACCCCTTACGATTTTTTTGGGCCCAAAAATGAAGGTTGTAGAAATGCATTTTTAACGTGGAAGTTCGTGAGGCTAAGCCTAGGCTATAACCTTTCGTATTTGCAAGACTAAATTGCAAAATTTTAAACTTTAATTTTTACTCGAAAAAATCGTAAGGTTAACCCCTTACGATTTTTTTGGGCCCAAAAATGAAGGTTTTAGAAATGCATTTATAACGTGGAATATCGTAAGGCTATAGCCTAGGCTCTAACCTTCCGTATTTAGAAGACTAAATTGCAAAATTTTAAACTTTAATTTTTACTCGAAAAAATCGTAAGGTTAACCCCTTACGATTTTTTTGGGCCCAAAAATGAAGGTTGTAGAAATGCATTTTTAACGTGGAAGTTCGTGAGGCTAAGCCTAGGCTATAACCTTTCGTATTTGCAAGACTAAATTGCAAAATTTTAAACTCTAATTTTTACTCGAAAAAATCGTAAGGTTAACCCCTTACGATTTTTTTGGGCCCAAAAATGAAGGTTTTAGAAATGCATTTTTAACGTGCAATATCGTAAGGCTATAGCCTAGGCTCTAACCTTCCGTATTTAGAAGACTAAATTGCAAAATTTTAAACTTTAATTTTTACTCGAACAAATCGTAAGGTTAACCCCTTACGATTTTTTTGGGCCCAAAAATGAAGGTTGTAGAAATGCATTTTTAACGTGGAATTTCGTAAGGCTATAGCCTAGGCTCTAACCTTCCGTATATGCAAGATTAAATTGCAAAATTTTAAACTTGAATTTTTAGAGAAAAAATCGTAAGGTTAACCCCTTACGATTTTTTTGGGCCCAAAAATTAAGGTTGTAGAAATGCATTTTTAACGTTGAATATCGTGAGGCTATAGCCTAGGCTCTAACCTTCCGTATTTGCAAGGCTAAATTGCAAAATTTTAAACTTTAATTTTTACTCGTAAAAATCGTAAGGTTAACCCCTTACGATTTTTTTGGGCCCAAAAATGAAGGTTTTAGAAATGCATTTTTAACGTGGAATATCGTAAGGCTATGGCCTAGGCTCTAACCTTCCGTATTTGCAAGACTATATGGCAAAATTTTAAACTTTAATTTTTGCTAGAAAAAATCGTAAGGTTAACCCCTTACGATTTTTTTGGGCCAAAAAATAAAAATTGTAGAAATGCATTTTTAACGTGGAATATCGTAAGGCTATAGCCTAGGCTCTAACCTTCCGTATTTAGAAGACTAAATTGCAAAATTTTAAACTTTAATTTTTACTCGAAAAAATCGTAAGGTTAACCCCTTACGATTTTTTTGGGCCCAAAAATGAAGGTTGTAGAAATGCATTTTTAACGTGGAAGTTCGTGAGGCTAAGCCTAGGCTATAACCTTTCGTATTTGCAAGACTAAATTGCAAAATTTTAAACTTTAATTTTTACTCGAAAAAATCGTAAGGTTAACCCCTTACGATTTTTTTGGGCCAAAAAATAAAAATTGTAGAAATGCATTTTTATAGTGGAATATCGTAAGGCTAAGCCTAGGCTATAACCTTCCGTATTTAGAAGACTAAATTGCAAAATTTTAAACTTTAAATTTTTACTCGAAAAAATCGTAAGGTTAACCCCTTACGATTTTTTTGGGCCCAAAAATGAAGGTTTTAGAAATGCATTTTTAACGTGCAATATCGTAAGGCTATAGCCTAGGCTCTAACCTTCCGAATTTAGAAGACTAAATTGCAAAATTTTAAACTTTAATTTTTACTCGAAAAAATCGTAAGGTTAACCCCTTACGATTTTTTTGGGCCCAAAAATGAAGGTTGTAGAAATGCATTTTTAACGTGGAAGTTCGTGAGGCTAAGCCTAGGCTATAACCTTTCGTATTTGCAAGACTAAATTGCAAAATTTTAAACTTTAATTTTTACTCGAAAAAATCGTAAGGTTAACCCCTTACGATTTTTTTGGGCCCAAAAATGAAGGTTTTAGAAATGCATTTATAACGTGGAATATCGTAAGGCTATAGCCTAGGCTCTAACCTTCCGTATTTAGAAGACTAAATTGCAAAATTTTAAACTTTAATTTTTACTCGAAAAAATCGTAAGGTTAACCCCTTACGATTTTTTTGGGCCCAAAAATGAAGGTTGTAGAAATGCATTTTTAACGTGGAAGTTCGTGAGGCTAAGCCTAGGCTATAACCTTTCGTATTTGCAAGACTAAATTGCAAAATTTTAAACTCTAATTTTTACTCGAAAAAATCGTAAGGTTAACCCCTTACGATTTTTTTGGGCCCAAAAATGAAGGTTTTAGAAATGCATTTTTAACGTGCAATATCGTAAGGCTATAGCCTAGACTCTAACCTTCCGTATTTAGAAGACTAAATTGCAAAATTTTAAACTTTAATTTTTACTCGAACAAATCGTAAGGTTAACCCCTTACGATTTTTTTGGGCCCAAAAATGAAGGTTGTAGAAATGCATTTTTAACGTGGAATTTCGTAAGGCTATAGCCTAGGCTCTAACCTTCCGTATATGCAAGATTAAATTGCAAAATTTTAAACTTGAATTTTTAGAGAAAAAATCGTAAGGTTAACCCCTTACGATTTTTTTGGGCCCAAAAATTAAGGTTGTAGAAATGCATTTTTAACGTTGAATATCGTGAGGCTATAGCCTCACGATTAACCCCTTACGATTTTTTTGGGCCCAAAAATGAAGGTTTTAGAAATGCATTTTTAACGTGAAATATCGTAAGGCTATAGCCTAGGCTCTAACCTTCCGTATTTGCAAGACTATATGGCAAAATTTTAAACTTTAATTTTTGCTAGAAAAAATCGTAAGGTTAACCCCTTACGATTTTTTTGGGCCCAAAAATGAAGGTTTTAGAAATGCATTTTTAACGTGGAATATCGTAAGGCTATAGCCTAGGCTCTAACCTTCCGTATTTGCAAGACTAAATTGCAAAGTTTTAAACTTTAATTTTTACTCGAAAAAATCGTAAGGTTAACCCCTTACGATTTTTTTGGGCCAAAAAATAAAAATTGTAGAAATGCATTTTTAACGTGGAATATCGTAAGGCTATAGCCTAGGTTCTAACCTTCCGTATTTGCAAGACTAACTTGCATAGTTTTAAACTTTAATTTTTCCTCGAAAAAATCGTAAGGTTAACCCCTTACGATTTTTTTGGGCCCAAAAATGAAGGTTTTAGAAATGCATTTTTAACGTGAAATATCGTAAGGCTATAGCCTAGGCTGTAACCTTCCGTATTTGCAAGACTATATGGCAAAATTTTAAACTTTAATTTTTACTAGAAAAAATCGTAAGGTTAACCCCTTACGATAATTTTGGGCCCAAAAATGAAGGTTGTAGAAATGCATTTTTAACGTTGAATATCGTGAGGCTATAGCCTAGGCTATAACCTTCCGTATTTGCAAGACTATATGGCAAAGTTTTAAACTTTAATTTTTACTAGAAAAAATCGTAAGGTTAACCCCTTACGATATTTTTGGGCCCAAAAATGAAGGTTGTAGAAATGCATTTTTAACGTTGAATATCGTGAGGCTATAGCCTAGGCTCTAACCTTCCGTATTTGCAAGACCAACTTGCATAGTTTTAAACTTTAATTTTTACTCGAAAAAATCGTAAGGTTAACCCCTTACGATTTTTTTGGGCCCAAAAATGAAGGTTTTAGAAATGCATTTTTAACGTGAAATATCGTAAGGCTATAGCCTAGGCTGTAACCTTCCGTATTTGCAAGACTATATGGCAAAATTTTAAACTTTAATTTTTACTAGAAAAAATCGTAAGGTTAACCCCTTACGATAATTTTGGGCCCAAAAATGAAGGTTGTAGAAATGCATTTTTAACGTTGAATATCGTGAGGCTATAGCCTAGGCTATAACCTTCCGTATTTGCAAGACTATATGGCAAAATTTTAAACTTTAATTTTTACTAGAAAAAATCGTAAGGTTAACCCCTTACGATATTTTTGGGCCCAAAAATGAAGGTTGTAGAAATGCATTTTTAACGTTGAATATCGTGAGGCTATAGCCTAGGCTCTAACCTTCCGTATTTGCAAGACTAAATTGCAAAATTTTAAACTTTAATTTTTACTCGAAAAAATCGTAAGGTTAACCCCTTACGATTTTTTTGGGCCCAAAAATGAAGGTTGTAGAAATGCATTTTTAACGTTGAATATCGTGAGGCTATAGCCTAGGCTCTAACCTTCCGTATTTGCAAGACTAAATTGCAAAATTTTAAACTTGAATTTTTACTAGAAAAAATCGTAAGGTTAACCCCTTACGATTTTTTTGGGCCCAAAAATGATGATTTTGGAAATGCATTTTTAACGTGGAAGTTCGTGAGGCTAAGCCTAGGCTATAACCTTCCGTATTTGCAAGACTAAATTGCAAAATTTTAAACTTTAATTTTTACTCGAAAAAATCGTAAGGTTAACCCCTTACGATTTTTTTGGGCCCAAAAATGAAGGTTTTAGAAATGCATTTTTAACGTGGAATATCGTAAGGCTATAGCCTAGGCTCTAACCTTCCGTATTTAGAAGACTAAATTGCAAAATTTTAAACTTGAATTTTTACTCGAAAAAATCGTAAGGTTAACCCCTTACGATTTTTTTGGGCCCAAAAATGAAGGTTCTAGAAATGCATTTTTAACGTGGATTATCGTGAGGCTATAGCCTAGGCTCTAACCTTCCGTATTTAGAAGACTAAATTGCAAAATTTTAAACTTGAATTTTTACTCGAAAAAATCGTAAGGTTAACCCCTTACGATTTTTTTGGGCCCAAAAATGAAGGTTCTAGAAATGCATTTTTAACGTGGAATATCGTGAGGCTATAGCCTAGGCTCTAACCTTCCGTATTTAGAAGACTAAATTGCAAAATTTTAAACTTTAATTTTTACTCGAAAAAATCGTAAGGTTAACCCCTTACGATAATTTTGGGCCCAAAAATGAAGGTTGTAGAAATGCATTTTTAACGTTGAATATCGTGAGGCTATAGCCTAGGCTATAACCTTCCGTATTTGCAAGACTATATGGCAAAATTTTAAACTTTAATTTTTACTAGAAAAAATCGTAAGGTTAACCCCTTACGATATTTTTGGGCCCAAAAATGAAGGTTGTAGAAATGCATTTTTAACGTTGAATATCGTGAGGCTATAGCCTAGGCTCTAACCTTCCGTATTTGCAAGACTAAATTGCAAAATTTTAAACTTTAATTTTTACTCGAAAAAATCGTAAGGTTAACCCCTTACGATTTTTTTGGGCCCAAAAATGAAGGTTGTAGAAATGCATTTTTAACGTTGAATATCGTGAGGCTATAGCCTAGGCTCTAACCTTCCGTATTTGCAAGACTAAATTGCAAAATTTTAAACTTGAATTTTTACTAGAAAAAATCGTAAGGTTAACCCCTTACGATTTTTTTGGGCCCAAACATGATGATTTTGGAAATGCATTTTTAACGTGGAAGTTCGTGAGGCTAAGCCTAGGCTATAACCTTCCGTATTTGCAAGACTAAATTGCAAAATTTTAAACTTTAATTTTTACTCGAAAAAATCGTAAGGTTAACCCCTTACGATTTTTTTGGGCCCAAAAATGAAGGTTTTAGAAATGCATTTTTAACGTGCAATATCGTAAGGCTATAGCCTAGGCTCTAACCTTCCGTATTTAGAAGACTAAATTGCAAAATTTTAAACTTGAATTTTTACTCGAAAAAATCGTAAGGTTAACCCCTTACGATTTTTTTGGGCCCAAAAATGAAGGTTCTAGAAATGCATTTTTAACGTGGAATATCGTGAGGCTATAGCCTAGGCTCTAACCTTCCGTATTTAGAAGACTAAATTGCAAAATTTTAAACTTTAATTTTTACTCGAAAAAATCGTAAGGTTAACCCCTTACGATTTTTTTGGGCTCAAAAATGAAGATTCTAGAAATGCATTTTTAACGTGGAATATCGTGAGGCTATAGCCTAAGCTATAACCTTCCGTATTTAGAAGACTAAATTGCAAAATTTTAAACTTTAATTTTTACTAGAAAAAATCGTAAGGTTAATAACCCCTTACGATTTTTTTGGGCCAAAAAATAAAGATTGTAGAAATGCATTTTTAACGTGGAATATCGTGAGGCTAAGCCTAGGCTATAACCTTCCGTATTTAGAAGACTAAATTGCAAAATTTTAAACTTGAATTTTTACTAGAAAAAATCGTAAGGTTAACCCCTTACGATAATTTTGGGCCCAAAAATGAAGGTTTTAGAAATGCATTTTAAACGTGGAATATCGTGAGGCTAAGCCTAGGCTATAAGCTTCCGTATTTGCAAGACTAAATTGCAAAATTTTAAACTTTAATTTTTACTCGAAAAAATCGTAAGGTTAACCCCTTACGATTTTTTTGGGCCCAAAAATGAAGATTTTATAAATGCATTTTTAACGTGGAATATCGTGGGGCTATAGCCTAGGCTATAACCTTCCGTATTTAGAAGACTAAATTGCAAAATTTTAAACTTTAATTTTTACTAGAAAAAATCGTAAGGTTAACCCCTTACGATATTTTTGGGCCCAAAAATGAAGGTTGTAGAAATGCATTTTTAACGTTGAATATCGTGAGGCTATAGCCTAGGCTCTAACCTTCCGTATTTGCAAGATTAAATTGCAAAATTTTAAACTTGAATTTTTACTAGAAAAAATCGTAAGGTTAACCCCTTACGATTTTTTTGGGCCCAAAAATGAAGGTTGTAGAAATGCATTTTTAACGTGGAATTTCGTAAGGCTATAGCCTAGGCTCTAACCTTCCGTATATGCAAGATTAAATTGCAAAATTTTAAACTTGAATTTTTACTAGAAAAAATCGTAAGGTTAACCCCTTACGATTTTTTTGGGCCCAAAAATGAAGGTTGTAGAAATGCATTTTTAACGTTGAATATCGTGAGGCTATAGCCTAGGCTCTAACCTTCCGTATTTAGAAGACTAAATTGCAAAATTTTAAACTTTAATTTTTACTAGAAAAAATCGTAAGGTTAACCCCTTACGATTTTTTTGGGCCCAAAAATGAAGGTTGTAGAAATGCATTTTTAACGTGGAATTTCGTAAGGCTATAGCCTAGGCTCTAACCTTCCGTATATGCAAGATTAAATTGCAAAATTTTAAACTTGAATTTTTAGAGAAAAAATCGTAAGGTTAACCCCTTACGATTTTTTTGGGCCCAAAAATGAAGGTTGTAGAAATGCATTTTTAACGTTGAATATCGTGAGGCTATAGCCTAGGCTCTAACCTTCCGTATTTGCAAGACTAAATTGCAAAATTTTAAACTTGAATTTTTACTCGAAAAAATCGTAAGGTTAACCCCTTACGATTTTTTTGGGCCCAAAAATGAAGGTTTTAGAAATGCATTTTTAACGTGGAATATCGTAAGGCTATAGCCTAGGCTCTAACCTTCCGTATTTGCAAGACTAAATTGCAAAGTTTTAAACTTTAATTTTTACTCGAAAAAATCGGAAGGTTAACCCCTTACGATTTTTTTGGGCCAAAAAATAAAAATTGTAGAAATGCATTTTTAACGTGGAATATCGTAAGGCTATAGCCTAGGCTCTAACCTTCCGTATTTGCAAGACTAACTTGCAAAGTTTTAAACTTTAATTTTTACTCGAAAAAATCGTAAGGTTAACCCCTTACGATTTTTTTGGGCCCAAAAATGAAGGTTTTAGAAATGCATTTTTAACGTGAAATATCGTAAGGCTATAGCCTAGGCTCTAACCTTCCGTATTTGCAAGACTATATGGCAAAATTTTAAACTTTAATTTTTACTCGAAAAAATCGTAAGGTTAACCCCTTACGATTTTTTTGGGCCCAAAAATGAAGGTTTTAGAAATGCATTTTTAACGTGAAATATCGTAAGGCTATAGCCTAGGCTCTAACCTTCCGTATTTGCAAGACTATATGGCAAAATTTTAAACTTTAATTTTTACTAGAAAAAATCGTAAGGTTAACGATAATTTTGGGCCCAAAAATGAAGGTTGTAGAAATGCATTTTTAACGTTGAATATCGTGAGGCTATAGCCTAGGCTATAACCTTCCGTATTTGCAAGACTATATGGCAAAATTTTAAACTTTAATTTTTACTAGAAAAAATCGTAAGGTTAACCCCTTACGATATTTTTGGGCCCAAAAATGAAGGTTGTAGAAATGCATTTTTAACGTTGAATATCGTGAGGCTATAGCCTAGGCTCTAACCTTCCGTATTTGCAAGACTAAATTGCAAAATTTTAAACTTTAATTTTTACTCGAAAAAATCGTAAGGTTAACCCCTTACGATTTTTTTGGGCCCAAAAATGAAGGTTGTAGAAATGCATTTTGAACGTGGAATATCGTAAGGCTATAGCCTAGGCTCTAACCTTCCGTATATGCAAGATTAAATTGCAAAATTTTAAACTTTAATTTTTACTAGAAAAAATCGTAAGGTTAACCCCTTACGATTTTTTTGGGCCCAAAAATGAAGGTTTTAGAAATGCATTTTTAACGTGGAATATCGTAAGGCTATAGCCTAGGCTCTAACCTTCCGTATTTGCAAGACTAACTTGCAAAGTTTTAAACTTTAATTTTTACTCGAAAAAATCGTAAGGTTAACCCCTTACGATTTTTTTGGGCCCAAAAATGAAGGTTTTAGAAATGCATTTTTAACGTGAAATATCGTAAGGCTATAGCCTAGGCTCTAACCTTCCGTATTTGCAAGACTATATGGCAAAATTTTAAACTTTAATTTTTACTAGAAAAAATCGTAAGGTTAACGATAATTTTGGGCCCAAAAATGAAGGTTGTAGAAATGCATTTTTAACGTTGAATATCGTGAGGCTATAGCCTAGGCTATAACCTTCCGTATTTGCAAGACTATATGGCAAAATTTTAAACTTTAATTTTTACTAGAAAAAATCGTAAGGTTAACCCCTTACGATATTTTTGGGCCCAAAAATGAAGGTTGTAGAAATGCATTTTTAACGTTGAATATCGTGAGGCTATAGCCTAGGCTCTAACCTTCCGTATTTGCAAGACTAAATTGCAAAATTTTAAACTTTAATTTTTACTCGAAAAAATCGTAAGGTTAACCCCTTACGATTTTTTTGGGCCCAAAAATGAAGGTTGTAGAAATGCATTTTGAACGTGGAATATCGTAAGGCTATAGCCTAGGCTCTAACCTTCCGTATATGCAAGATTAAATTGCAAAATTTTAAACTTGAATTTTTACTAGAAAAAATCGTAAGGTTAACCCCTTACGATTTTTTTGGGCCCAAAAATGATGATTTTGGAAATGCATTTTTAACGTGGAAGTTCGTGAGGCTAAGCCTAGGCTATAACCTTCCGTATTTGCAAGACTAAATTGCAAAATTTTAAACTTTAATTTTTACTCGAAAAAATCGTAAGGTTAACCCCTTACGATTTTTTTGGGCCCAAAAATGAAGGTTGTAGAAATGCATTTTTAACGTTGAATATCGTGAGGCTATAGCCTAGGCTCTAACCTTCCGTATTTGCAAGACTAAATTGCAAAATTTTAAACTTTAATTTTTACTCGAAAAAATCGTAAGGTTAACCCCTTACGATTTTTTTGGGCCCAAAAATGAAGGTTTTAGAAATGCATTTTTAACGTGAAATATCGTAAGGCTATAGCCTAGGCTCTAACCTTCCGTATTTGCAAGACTATATGGCAAAATTTAAAACTTTAATTTTTGCTAGAAAAAATCGTAAGGTTAACCCCTTACGATTTTTTTGGGCCCAAAAATGAAGGTTTTAGAAATGCATTTTTAACGTGGAATATCGTAAGGCTATAGCCTAGGCTCTAACCTTCCGTATTTGCAAGACTAAATTGCAAAGTTTTAAACTTTAATTTTTACTCGAAAAAATCGTAAGGTTAACCCCTTACGATTTTTTTGGGCCAAAAAATAAAAATTGTAGAAATGCATTTTTAACGTGGAATATCGTAAGGCTATAGCCTAGGCTCTAACCTTCCGTATTTGCAAGACTAACTTGCAAAGTTTTAAACTTTAATTTTTACTCGAAAAAATCGTAAGGTTAACCCCTTACGATTTTTTTGGGCCCAAAAATGAAGGTTTTAGAAATGCATTTTTAACGTGAAATATCGTAAGGCTATAGCCTAGGCTCTAACCTTCCGTATTTGCAAGACTATATGGCAAAATTTTAAACTTTAATTTTTACTAGAAAAAATCGTAAGGTTAACCCCTTACGATAATTTTGGGCCCAAAAATGAAGGTTGTAGAAATTCATTTTTAACGTTGAATATCGTGAGGCTATAGCCTAGGCTATAACCTTCCGTATTTGCAAGACTATATGGCAAAATTTTAAACTTTAATTTTTACTAGAAAAAATCGTAAGGTTAACCCCTTACGATATTTTTGGGCCCAAAAATGAAGGTTGTAGAAATGCATTTTTAACGTTGAATATCGTGAGGCTATAGCCTAGGCTCTAACCTTCCGTATTTGCAAGACTAAATTGCAAAATTTTAAACTTTAATTTTTACTCGAAAAAATCGTAAGGTTAACCCCTTACGATTTTTTTGGGCCCAAAAATGAAGGTTGTAGAAATGCATTTTTAACGTGGAATTTCGTAAGGCTATAGCCTAGGCTCTAACCTTCCGTATATGCAAGATTAAATTGCAAAATTTTAAACTTGAATTTTTACTAGAAAAAATCGTAAGGTTAACCCCTTATGATTTTTTTGGGCCCAAAAATGAAGGTTTTAGAAATGCATTTTTAACGTGGAATATCGTAAGGCTATAGCCTAGGCTCTAACCTTCCGTATTTGCAAGACTAAATTGCAAAATTTTAAACTTTAATTTTTACTCGAAAAAATCGTAAGGGGAACCCCTTACGATTTTTTTGGGCCCAAAAATGAAGGTTTTAGAAATGCATTTTTAACGTGGAATATCGTAAGGCTATAGCCTAGGCTCTAACCTTCCGTATTTGCAAGACTAAATTGCAAAATTTTAAACTTTAATTTTTACTCGAAAAAATCGTAAGGTTAACCCCTTACGATTTTTTTGGGCCCAAAAATGAAGGTTTTAGAAATGCATTTTTAACGTGGAATATCGTAAGGCTATAGCCTAGGCTCTAACCTTCCGTATTTGCAAGACTAAATTGCAAAATTTTAAACTTTAATTTTTACTCGAAAAAATCGTAAGGGGAACCCCTTACGATTTTTTTGGGCCCAAAAATGAAGGTTTTAGAAATGCATTTTTAACGTGGAATATCGTAAGGCTATAGCCTAGGCTCTAACCTTCCGTATTTAGAAGACTAAATTGCAAAATTTTAAACTTTAATTTTTACTCGAAAAAATCGTAAGGTTAACCCCTTACGATTTTTTTGGGCCCAAAAATGAAAGTTTTAGAAATGCATTTTTAACGTGGAATATCGTGAGGCTATAGCCTAGGCTCTAACCTTCCGTATTTAGAAGACTAAATTGCAAAATTTTAAACTTTAATTTTTACTAGAAAAAATCGTAAGGGGTTAACCTTACGATTTTTTCGGGCCCAAAAATGAAGGTTTTAGAAATGCATTTTTAACGTGGAATATCGTAAGGCTATAGCCTAGGCTCTAACCTTCCGTATTTAGAAGACTAAATTGCAAAATTTTAAACTTTAATTTTTACTCGAAAAAATCGTAAGATTAACCCCTTACGATTTTTTTGGGCCCAAAAATGAAGGTTTTAGAAATGCATTTTTAACGTGGAATATCGTAAGGCTATAGCCTAGGCTCTAACCTTCCGTATTTAGAAGACTAAATTGCAAAATTTTAAACTTGAATTTTTACTCGAAAAAATCGTAAGGTTAACCTCTTACGATTTTTTTGGGCCCAAAAATGAAGGTTGTGGAAATGCATTTTTAACGTGGAATTTCGATAGCCTATAGCCTAGACTCTAACCTTCCGTATATGCAAAACTAAATTGCAAAATTTTAAACTTTAATTTTTACTAGAAAAAATTACGATTTTTTGGGCCCAAAAATGAAGGTTGAAGAAATGCATTTTTAACGTGGAATATCGTAAGGCTATAGCCTAGGCTCTAACCTTCCGTATTTGCAAGACTAAATTGCAAAATTTTAAACTTTAATTTTTACTCGAAAAAATCGAAAAAAGGTTAACCCCTAACGATTTTTTTGGGCCCAAAAATGAAGGTTTTAGAAATGCATTTTTAACGTGGAATATCGTAAGGCTATAGCCTAGGCTCTAACCTTCCGTATTTAGAAGACTAAATTGCAAAATTTTAAACTTGAATTTTTACTCGAAAAAATCGTAAGGTTAACCTCTTACGATTTTTTTGGGCCCAAAAATGAAGGTTGTGGAAATGCATTTTTAACGTGGAATTTCGTAAGCCTATAGCCTAGACTCTAACCTTCCGTATATGCAAAACTAAATTGCAAAATTTTAAACTTTAATTTTTACTAGAAAAAATTACGATTTTTTGGGCCCAAAAATGAAGGTTGAAGAAATGCATTTTTAACGTGGAATATCGTAAGGCTATAGCCTAGGCTCTAACCTTCCGTATTTGCAAGACTATATGGCAAAATTTTAAACTTTAATTTTTACTCGAAAAAATCGTAAGGTTAACCCCTTACGATTTTTTTGGGCCCAAAAATGAAGGTTTTAGAAATGCATTTTTAACGTGGAATATCGTAAGGCTATAGCCTAGGCTCTAACCTTCCGTATTTGCAAGACTAAATTGCAAAGTTTTAAACTTTAATTTTTACTCGAAAAAATCGGAAGGTTAACCCCTTACGATTTTTTTGGGCCCAAAAATGAAGGTTTTAGAAATGCATTTTTAACGTGGAATATCGTAAGGCTATAGCCTAGGCTCTAACCTTCCGTATTTGCAAGACTAAATTGCAAAATTTTAAACTTTAATTTTTACTCGAAAAAATCGTAAGGTTAACCCCTTACGATTTTTTTGGGCCCAAAAATGAAGGTTTTAGAAATGCATTTTTAACGTGAAATATCGTAAGGCTATAGCCTAGGCTCTAACCTTCCGTATTTGCAAGACTAAATTGCAAAGTTTTAAACTTTAATTTTTACTCGAAAAAATCGTAAGGTTAACCCCTTACGATTTTTTTGGGCCCAAAAATGAAGGTTTTAGAAATGCATTTTTAACGTGGAATATCGTAAGGCTATAGCCTAGGCTCTAACCTTCCGTATTTGCAAGACTAAATTGCAAAATTTTAAACTTTAATTTTTACTCGAAAAAATCGTAAGGTTAACCTCTTACGATTTTTTTGGGCCCAAAAATGAAGGTTTTAGAAATGCATTTTTAACGTGGAATATCGTAAGGCTATAGCCTAGGCTCTAACCTTCCGTATTTGCAAGACTAAATTGCAAAATTTTAAACTTTAATTTTTACTCGAAAAAATCGTAAGGTTAACCCCTTACGATTTTTTTGGGCCCAAAAATGAAGGTTTTAGAAATGCATTTTTAACGTGGAATATCGTAAGGCTATAGCCTAGGCTCTAACCTTCCGTATTTAGAAGACTAAATTGCAAAATTTTAAACTTTAATTTTTACTCGAAAAAATCGTAAGGTTAACCCCTTACGATTTTTTTGGGCCCAAAAATGAAAGTTTTAGAAATGCATTTTTAACGTGGAATATCGTGAGGCTATAGCCTAGGCTCTAACCTTCCGTATTTAGAAGACTAAATTGCAAAATTTTAAACTTTAATTTTTACTAGAAAAAATCGTAAGGGGTTAACCTTACGATTTTTTCGGGCCCAAAAATGAAGGTTTTAGAAATGCATTTTTAACGTGGAATATCGTAAGGCTATAGCCTAGGCTCTAACCTTCCGTATTTAGAAGACTAAATTGCAAAATTTTAAACTTTAATTTTTACTCGAAAAAATCGTAAGATTAACCCCTTACGATTTTTTTGGGCCCAAAAATGAAGGTTTTAGAAATGCATTTTTAACGTGGAATATCGTAAGGCTATAGCCTAGGCTCTAACCTTCCGTATTTAGAAGACTAAATTGCAAAATTTTAAACTTGAATTTTTACTCGAAAAAATCGTAAGGTTAACCTCTTACGATTTTTTTGGGCCCAAAAATGAAGGTTGTGGAAATGCATTTTTAACGTGGAATTTCGATAGCCTATAGCCTAGACTCTAACCTTCCGTATATGCAAAACTAAATTGCAAAATTTTAAACTTTAATTTTTATTAGAAAAAATTACGATTTTTTGGGCCCAAAAATGAAGGTTGAAGAAATGCATTTTTAACGTGGAATATCGTAAGGCTATAGCCTAGGCTCTAACCTTCCGTATTTGCAAGACTAAATTGCAAAATTTTAAACTTTAATTTTTACTCGAAAAAATCGAAAAAAGGTTAACCCCTAACGATTTTTTTGGGCCCAAAAATGAAGGTTTTAGAAATGCATTTTTAACGTGGAATATCGTAAGGCTATAGCCTAGGCTCTAACCTTCCGTATTTGCAAGACTAAATTGCAAAATTTTAAACTTTAATTTTTACTCGAAAAAATCGAAAAAAGGTTAACCCCTAACGATTTTTTTGGGCCCAAAAATGAAGGTTTTAGAAATGCATTTTTAACGTGGAATATCGTAAGGCTATAGCCTAGGCTCTAACCTTCCGTATTTGCAAGACTAAATTGCAAAGTTTTAAACTTTAATTTTTACTCGAAAAAATCGGAAGGTTAACCCCTTACGATTTTTTTGGGCCAAAAAATAAAAATTGTAGAAATGCATTTTTAACGTGGAATATCGTAAGGCTATAGCCTAGGCTCTAACCTTCCGTATTTGCAAGACTAACTTGCAAAGTTTTAAACTTTAATTTTTACTCGAAAAAATCGTAAGGTTAACCCCTTACGATTTTTTTGGGCCCAAAAATGAAGGTTTTAGAAATGCATTTTTAACGTGAAATATCGTAAGGCTATAGCCTAGGCTCTAACCTTCCGTATTTGCAAGACTATATGGCAAAATTTTAAACTTTAATTTTTACTAGAAAAAATCGTAAGGTTAACCCCTTACGATTTTTTTGGGCCCAAAAATGAAGGTTTTAGAAATGCATTTTTAACGTGGAATATCGTAAGGCTATAGCCTAGGCTCTAACCTTCCGTATTTGCAAGACTAAATTGCAAAGTTTTAAACTTTAATTTTTACTCGAAAAAATCGGAAGGTTAACCCCTTACGATTTTTTTGGGCCAAAAAATAAAAATTGTAGAAATGCATTTTTAACGTGGAATATCGTAAGGCTATAGCCTAGGCTCTAACCTTCCGTATTTGCAAGACTAACTTGCAAAGTTTTAAACTTTAATTTTTACTCGAAAAAATCGTAAGGTTAACCCCTTACGATTTTTTTGGGCCCAAAAATGAAGGTTTTAGAAATGCATTTTTAACGTGAAATATCGTAAGGCTATAGCCTAGGCTCTAACCTTCCGTATTTGCAAGACTATATGGCAAAATTTTAAACTTTAATTTTTACTAGAAAAAATCGTAAGGTTAACGATAATTTTGGGCCCAAAAATGAAGGTTGTAGAAATGCATTTTTAACGTTGAATATCGTGAGGCTATAGCCTAGGCTATAACCTTCCGTATTTGCAAGACTATATGGCAAAATTTTAAACTTTAATTTTTACTAGAAAAAATCTTAAGGTTAACCCCTTACGATATTTTTGGGCCCAAAAATGAAGGTTGTAGAAATGCATTTTTAACGTTGAATATCGTGAGGCTATAGCCTAGGCTCTAACCTTCCGTATTTGCAAGACTAAATTGCAAAATTTTAAACTTTAATTTTTACTCGAAAAAATCGTAAGGTTAACCCCTTACGATTTTTTTGGGCCCAAAAATGAAGGTTGTAGAAATGCATTTTTAACGTTGAATATCGTGAGGCTATAGCCTAGGCTCTAACCTTCCGTATTTGCAAGACTAAATTGCAAAATTTTAAACTTTAATTTTTACTCGAAAAAATCGTAAGGTTAACCCCTTACGATTTTTTTGGGCCCAAAAATGAAGGTTTTAGAAATGCATTTTTAACGTGAAATATCGTAAGGCTATAGCCTAGGCTCTAACCTTCCGTATTTGCAAGACTAAATTGCAAAGTTTTAAACTTTAATTTTTACTCGAAAAAATCGTAAGGTTAACCCCTTACGATTTTTTTGGGCCCAAAAATGAAGGTTTTAGAAATGCATTTTTAACGTGGAATATCGTAAGGCTATAGCCTAGGCTCTAACCTTCCGTATTTGCAAGACTAACTTGCAAAGTTTTAAACTTTAATTTTTACTCGAAAAAATCGTAAGGTTAACCCCTTACGATTTTTTTGGGCCCAAAAATGAAGGTTTTAGAAATGCATTTTTAACGTGAAATATCGTAAGGCTATAGCCTAGGCTCTAACCTTCCGTATTTGCAAGACTATATGGCAAAATTTTAAACTTTAATTTTTACTAGAAAAAATCGTAAGGTTAACCCCTTACGATTTTTTTGGGCCCAAAAATGAAGGTTTTAGAAATGCATTTTTAACGTGGAATATCGTAAGGCTATAGCCTAGGCTCTAACCTTCCGTATTTGCAAGACTAAATTGCAAAGTTTTAAACTTTAATTTTTACTCGAAAAAATCGGAAGGTTAACCCCTTACGATTTTTTTGGGCCAAAAAATAAAAATTGTAGAAATGCATTTTTAACGTGGAATATCGTAAGGCTATAGCCTAGGCTCTAACCTTCCGTATTTGCAAGACTAACTTGCAAAGTTTTAAACTTTAATTTTTACTCGAAAAAATCGTAAGGTTAACCCCTTACGATTTTTTTGGGCCCAAAAATGAAGGTTTTAGAAATGCATTTTTAACGTGAAATATCGTAAGGCTATAGCCTAGGCTCTAACCTTCCGTATTTGCAAGACTATATGGCAAAATTTTAAACTTTAATTTTTACTAGAAAAAATCGTAAGGTTAACGATAATTTTGGGCCCAAAAATGAAGGTTGTAGAAATGCATTTTTAACGTTGAATATCGTGAGGCTATAGCCTAGGCTATAACCTTCCGTATTTGCAAGACTATATGGCAAAATTTTAAACTTTAATTTTTACTAGAAAAAATCGTAAGGTTAACCCCTTACGATATTTTTGGGCCCAAAAATGAAGGTTGTAGAAATGGATTTTTAACGTTGAATATCGTGAGGCTATAGCCTAGGCTCTAACCTTCCGTATTTGCAAGACTAAATTGCAAAATTTTAAACTTTAATTTTTACTCGAAAAAATCGTAAGGTTAACCCCTTACGATTTTTTTGGGCCCAAAAATGAAGGTTGTAGAAATGCATTTTGAACGTGGAATATCGTAAGGCTATAGCCTAGGCTCTAACCTTCCGTATATGCAAGATTAAATTGCAAAATTTTAAACTTGAATTTTTACTAGAAAAAATCGTAAGATTAACCCCTTACGATTTTTTTGGGCCCAAAAATGAAGGTTTTAGAAATGCATTTTTAACGTGGAATATCGTAAGGCTATAGCCTAGGCTCTAACCTTCCGTATTTAGAAGACTAAATTGCAAAATTTTAAACTTGAATTTTTACTCGAAAAAATCGTAAGGTTAACCTCTTACGATTTTTTTGGGCCCAAAAATGAAGGTTGTGGAAATGCATTTTTAACGTGGAATTTCGATAGCCTATAGCCTAGACTCTAACCTTCCGTATATGCAAAACTAAATTGCAAAATTTTAAACTTTAATTTTTACTAGAAAAAATTACGATTTTTTGGGCCCAAAAATGAAGGTTGAAGAAATGCATTTTTAACGTGGAATATCGTAAGGCTATAGCCTAGGCTCTAACCTTCCGTATTTGCAAGACTAAATTGCAAAATTTTAAACTTTAATTTTTACTCGAAAAAATCGAAAAAAGGTTAACCCCTAACGATTTTTTTGGGCCCAAAAATGAAGGTTTTAGAAATGCATTTTTAACGTGGAATATCGTAAGGCTATAGCCTAGGCTCTAACCTTCCGTATTTAGAAGACTAAATTGCAAAATTTTAAACTTGAATTTTTACTCGAAAAAATCGTAAGGTTAACCTCTTACGATTTTTTTGGGCCCAAAAATGAAGGTTGTGGAAATGCATTTTTAACGTGGAATTTCGTAAGCCTATAGCCTAGACTCTAACCTTCCGTATATGCAAAACTAAATTGCAAAATTTTAAACTTTAATTTTTACTAGAAAAAATTACGATTTTTTGGGCCCAAAAATGAAGGTTGAAGAAATGCATTTTTAACGTGGAATATCGTAAGGCTATAGCCTAGGCTCTAACCTTCCGTATTTGCAAGACTATATGGCAAAATTTTAAACTTTAATTTTTACTCGAAAAAATCGTAAGGTTAACCCCTTACGATTTTTTTGGGCCCAAAAATGAAGGTTTTAGAAATGCATTTTTAACGTGGAATATCGTAAGGCTATAGCCTAGGCTCTAACCTTCCGTATTTGCAAGACTAAATTGCAAAATTTTAAACTTTAATTTTTACTCGAAAAAATCGAAAAAAGGTTAACCCCTAACGATTTTTTTGGGCCCAAAAATGAAGGTTTTAGAAATGCATTTTTAACGTGGAATATCGTAAGGCTATAGCCTAGGCTCTAACCTTCCGTATTTGCAAGACTAAATTGCAAAGTTTTAAACTTTAATTTTTACTCGAAAAAATCGGAAGGTTAACCCCTTACGATTTTTTTGGGCCAAAAAATAAAAATTGTAGAAATGCATTTTTAACGTGGAATATCGTAAGGCTATAGCCTAGGCTCTAACCTTCCGTATTTGCAAGACTAACTTGCAAAGTTTTAAACTTTAATTTTTACTCGAAAAAATCGTAAGGTTAACCCCTTACGATTTTTTTGGGCCCAAAAATGAAGGTTTTAGAAATGCATTTTTAACGTGAAATATCGTAAGGCTATAGCCTAGGCTCTAACCTTCCGTATTTGCAAGACTATATGGCAAAATTTTAAACTTTAATTTTTACTAGAAAAAATCGTAAGGTTAACCCCTTACGATTTTTTTGGGCCCAAAAATGAAGGTTTTAGAAATGCATTTTTAACGTGGAATATCGTAAGGCTATAGCCTAGGCTCTAACCTTCCGTATTTGCAAGACTAAATTGCAAAGTTTTAAACTTTAATTTTTACTCGAAAAAATCGGAAGGTTAACCCCTTACGATTTTTTTGGGCCAAAAAATAAAAATTGTAGAAATGCATTTTTAACGTGGAATATCGTAAGGCTATAGCCTAGGCTCTAACCTTCCGTATTTGCAAGACTAACTTGCAAAGTTTTAAACTTTAATTTTTACTCGAAAAAATCGTAAGGTTAACCCCTTACGATTTTTTTGGGCCCAAAAATGAAGGTTTTAGAAATGCATTTTTAACGTGAAATATCGTAAGGCTATAGCCTAGGCTCTAACCTTCCGTATTTGCAAGACTATATGGCAAAATTTTAAACTTTAATTTTTACTAGAAAAAATCGTAAGGTTAACGATAATTTTGGGCCCAAAAATGAAGGTTGTAGAAATGCATTTTTAACGTTGAATATCGTGAGGCTATAGCCTAGGCTATAACCTTCCGTATTTGCAAGACTATATGGCAAAATTTTAAACTTTAATTTTTACTAGAAAAAATCTTAAGGTTAACCCCTTACGATATTTTTGGGCCCAAAAATGAAGGTTGTAGAAATGCATTTTTAATGTTGAATATCGTGAGGCTATAGCCTAGGCTCTAACCTTCCGTATTTGCAAGACTAAATTGCAAAATTTTAAACTTTAATTTTTACTCGAAAAAATCGTAAGGTTAACCCCTTACGATTTTTTTGGGCCCAAAAATGAAGGTTGTAGAAATGCATTTTTAACGTTGAATATCGTGAGGCTATAGCCTAGGCTCTAACCTTCCGTATTTGCAAGACTAAATTGCAAAATTTTAAACTTTAATTTTTACTCGAAAAAATCGTAAGGTTAACCCCTTACGATTTTTTTGGGCCCAAAAATGAAGGTTTTAGAAATGCATTTTTAACGTGAAATATCGTAAGGCTATAGCCTAGGCTCTAACCTTCCGTATTTGCAAGACTAAATTGCAAAGTTTTAAACTTTAATTTTTACTCGAAAAAATCATAAGGTTAACCCCTTACGATTTTTTTGGGCCCAAAAATGAAGGTTTTAGAAATGCATTTTTAACGTGGAATATCGTAAGGCTATAGCCTAGGCTCTAACCTTCCGTATTTGCAAGACTAAATTGCAAAATTTTAAACTTTAATTTTTACTCGAAAAAATCGTAAGGTTAACCCCTTACGATTTTTTTGGGCCCAAAAATGAAGGTTTTAGAAATGCATTTTTAACGTGGAATATCGTAAGGCTATAGCCTAGGCTCTAACCTTCCGTATTTGCAAGACTAAATTGCAAAGTTTTAAACTTTAATTTTTACTCGAAAAAATCGTAAGGTTAACCCCTTACGATTTTTTTGGGCCAAAAAATAAAAATTGTAGAAATGCATTTTTAACGTGGAATATCGTAAGGCTATAGCCTAGGCTCTAACCTTCCGTATTTGCAAGACTAACTTGCAAAGTTTTAAACTTTAATTTTTACTCGAAAAAATCGTAAGGTTAACCCCTTACGATTTTTTTGGGCCCAAAAATGAAGGTTTTAGAAATGCATTTTTAACGTGAAATATCGTAAGGCTATAGCCTAGGCTCTAACCTTCCGTATTTGCAAGACTATATGGCAAAATTTTAAACTTTAATTTTTACTAGAAAAAATCGTAAGGTTAACGATAATTTTGGGCCCAAAAATGAAGGTTGTAGAAATGCATTTTTAACGTTGAATATCGTGAGGCTATAGCCTAGGCTATAACCTTCCGTATTTGCAAGACTATATGGCAAAATTTTAAACTTTAATTTTTACTAGAAAAAATCGTAAGGTTAACCCCTTACGATTTTTTTGGGCCCAAAAATGAAGGTTTTAGAAATGCATTTTTAACGTGGAATATCGTAAGGCTATAGCCTAGGCTCTAACCTTCCGTATTTGCAAGACTAAATTGCAAAGTTTTAAACTTTAATTTTTACTCGAAAAAATCGGAAGGTTAACCCCTTACGATTTTTTTGGGCCAAAAAATAAAAATTGTAGAAATGCATTTTTAACGTGGAATATCGTAAGGCTATAGCCTAGGCTCTAACCTTCCGTATTTGCAAGACTAACTTGCAAAGTTTTAAACTTTAATTTTTACTCGAAAAAATCGTAAGGTTAACCCCTTACGATTTTTTTGGGCCCAAAAATGAAGGTTTTAGAAATGCATTTTTAACGTGAAATATCGTAAGGCTATAGCCTAGGCTCTAACCTTCCGTATTTGCAAGACTATATGGCAAAATTTTAAACTTTAATTTTTACTAGAAAAAATCGTAAGGTTAACGATAATTTTGGGCCCAAAAATGAAGGTTGTAGAAATGCATTTTTAACGTTGAATATCGTGAGGCTATAGCCTAGGCTATAACCTTCCGTATTTGCAAGACTATATGGCAAAATTTTAAACTTTAATTTTTACTAGAAAAAATCTTAAGGTTAACCCCTTACGATATTTTTGGGCCCAAAAATGAAGGTTGTAGAAATGCATTTTTAATGTTGAATATCGTGAGGCTATAGCCTAGGCTCTAACCTTCCGTATTTGCAAGACTAAATTGCAAAATTTTAAACTTTAATTTTTACTCGAAAAAATCGTAAGGTTAACCCCTTACGATTTTTTTGGGCCCAAAAATGAAGGTTGTAGAAATGCATTTTTAACGTTGAATATCGTGAGGCTATAGCCTAGGCTCTAACCTTCCGTATTTGCAAGACTAAATTGCAAAATTTTAAACTTTAATTTTTACTCGAAAAAATCGTAAGGTTAACCCCTTACGATTTTTTTGGGCCCAAAAATGAAGGTTTTAGAAATGCATTTTTAACGTGAAATATCGTAAGGCTATAGCCTAGGCTCTAACCTTCCGTATTTGCAAGACTAAATTGCAAAGTTTTAAACTTTAATTTTTACTCGAAAAAATCATAAGGTTAACCCCTTACGATTTTTTTGGGCCCAAAAATGAAGGTTTTAGAAATGCATTTTTAACGTGGAATATCGTAAGGCTATAGCCTAGGCTCTAACCTTCCGTATTTGCAAGACTAAATTGCAAAGTTTTAAACTTTAATTTTTACTCGAAAAAATCGTAAGGTTAACCCCTTACGATTTTTTTGGGCCAAAAAATAAAAATTGTAGAAATGCATTTTTAACGTGGAATATCGTAAGGCTATAGCCTAGGCTCTAACCTTCCGTATTTGCAAGACTAAATTGCAAAATTTTAAACTTTAATTTTTACTCGAAAAAATCGTAAGGTTAACCCCTTACGATTTTTTTGGGCCCAAAAATGAAGGTTTTAGAAATGCATTTTTAACGTGGAATATCGTAAGGCTATAGCCTAGGCTCTAACCTTCCGTATTTGCAAGACTAAATTGCAAAGTTTTAAACTTTAATTTTTACTCGAAAAAATCGTAAGGTTAACCCCTTACGATTTTTTTGGGCCAAAAAATAAAAATTGTAGAAATGCATTTTTAACGTGGAATATCGTAAGGCTATAGCCTAGGCTCTAACCTTCCGTATTTGCAAGACTAACTTGCAAAGTTTTAAACTTTAATTTTTACTCGAAAAAATCGTAAGGTTAACCCCTTACGATTTT
The DNA here is from genome assembly GCA_950108345.1 of Malthinus flaveolus. NCBI lineage: Eukaryota > Metazoa > Arthropoda > Insecta > Coleoptera > Cantharidae > Malthinus > Malthinus flaveolus. Next base: position 6,470,218 of record OX467289.1, on the reverse strand, counting down.
TTTGGGCCCAAAAATGAAGGTTTTAGAAATGCATTTTTAACGTGAAATATCGTAAGGCTATAGCCTAGGCTCTAACCTTCCGTATTTGCAAGACTATATGGCAAAATTTTAAACTTTAATTTTTACTAGAAAAAATCGTAAGGTTAACGATAATTTTGGGCCCAAAAATGAAGGTTGTAGAAATGCATTTTTAACGTTGAATATCGTGAGGCTATAGCCTAGGCTATAACCTTCCGTATTTGCAAGACTATATGGCAAAATTTTAAACTTTAATTTTTACTAGAAAAAATCGTAAGGTTAACCCCTTACGATATTTTTGGGCCCAAAAATGAAGGTTGTAGAAATGCATTTTTAACGTTGAATATCGTGAGGCTATAGCCTAGGCTCTAACCTTCCGTATTTGCAAGACTAAATTGCAAAATTTTAAACTTTAATTTTTACTCGAAAAAATCGTAAGGTTAACCCCTTACGATTTTTTTGGGCCCAAAAATGAAGGTTGTAGAAATGCATTTTGAACGTGGAATATCGTAAGGCTATAGCCTAGGCTCTAACCTTCCGTATATGCAAGATTAAATTGCAAAATTTTAAACTTGAATTTTTACTAGAAAAAATCGTAAGGTTAACCCCTTACGATTTTTTTGGGCCCAAAAATGATGATTTTGGAAATGCATTTTTAACGTGGAAGTTCGTGAGGCTAAGCCTAGGCTATAACCTTCCGTATTTGCAAGACTAAATTGCAAAATTTTAAACTTTAATTTTTACTCGAAAAAATCGTAAGGTTAACCCCTTACGATTTTTTTGGGCCCAAAAATGAAGGTTGTAGAAATGCATTTTTAACGTTGAATATCGTGAGGCTATAGCCTAGGCTCTAACCTTCCGTATTTGCAAGACTAAATTGCAAAATTTTAAACTTTAATTTTTACTCGAAAAAATCGTAAGGTTAACCCCTTACGATTTTTTTGGGCCCAAAAATGAAGGTTTTAGAAATGCATTTTTAACGTGAAATATCGTAAGGCTATAGCCTAGGCTCTAACCTTCCGTATTTGCAAGACTAAATTGCAAAGTTTTAAACTTTAATTTTTACTCGAAAAAATCGTAAGGTTAACCCCTTACGATTTTTTTGGGCCCAAAAATGAAGGTTTTAGAAATGCATTTTTAACGTGGAATATCGTAAGGCTATAGCCTAGGCTCTAACCTTCCGTATTTGCAAGACTAAATTGCAAAGTTTTAAACTTTAATTTTTACTCGAAAAAATCGTAAGGTTAACCCCTTACGATTTTTTTGGGCCAAAAAATAAAAATTGTAGAAATGCATTTTTAACGTGGAATATCGTAAGGCTATAGCCTAGGCTCTAACCTTCCGTATTTGCAAGACTAAATTGCAAAATTTTAAACTTTAATTTTTACTCGAAAAAATCGTAAGGTTAACCCCTTACGATTTTTTTGGGCCCAAAAATGAAGGTTTTAGAAATGCATTTTTAACGTGGAATATCGTAAGGCTATAGCCTAGGCTCTAACCTTCCGTATTTGCAAGACTAAATTGCAAAGTTTTAAACTTTAATTTTTACTCGAAAAAATCGTAAGGTTAACCCCTTACGATTTTTTTGGGCCCAAAAATGAAGGTTTTAGAAATGCATTTTTAACGTGGAATATCGTAAGGCTATAGCCTAGGCTCTAACCTTCCGTATTTGCAAGACTAAATTGCAAAGTTTTAAACTTTAATTTTTACTCGAAAAAATCGTAAGGTTAACCCCTTACGATTTTTTTGGGCCAAAAAATAAAAATTGTAGAAATGCATTTTTAACGTGGAATATCGTAAGGCTATAGCCTAGGCTCTAACCTTCCGTATTTGCAAGACTAAATTGCAAAATTTTAAACTTTAATTTTTACTCGAAAAAATCGTAAGGTTAACCCCTTACGATTTTTTTGGGCCCAAAAATGAAGGTTTTAGAAATGCATTTTTAACGTGGAATATCGTAAGGCTATAGCCTAGGCTCTAACCTTCCGTATTTGCAAGACTAAATTGCAAAGTTTTAAACTTTAATTTTTACTCGAAAAAATCGTAAGGTTAACCCCTTACGATTTTTTTGGGCCAAAAAATAAAAATTGTAGAAATGCATTTTTAACGTGGAATATCGTAAGGCTATAGCCTAGGCTCTAACCTTCCGTATTTGCAAGACTAACTTGCAAAGTTTTAAACTTTAATTTTTACTCGAAAAAATCGTAAGGTTAACCCCTTACGATTTTTTTGGGCCCAAAAATGAAGGTTTTAGAAATGCATTTTTAACGTGAAATATCGTAAGGCTATAGCCTAGGCTCTAACCTTCCGTATTTGCAAGACTATATGGCAAAATTTTAAACTTTAATTTTTACTAGAAAAAATCGTAAGGTTAACGATAATTTTGGGCCCAAAAATGAAGGTTGTAGAAATGCATTTTTAACGTTGAATATCGTGAGGCTATAGCCTAGGCTATAACCTTCCGTATTTGCAAGACTATATGGCAAAATTTTAAACTTTAATTTTTACTAGAAAAAATCGTAAGGTTAACCCCTTACGATATTTTTGGGCCCAAAAATGAAGGTTGTAGAAATGCATTTTTAACGTTGAATATCGTGAGGCTATAGCCTAGGCTCTAACCTTCCGTATTTGCAAGACTAAATTGCAAAATTTTAAACTTTAATTTTTACTCGAAAAAATCGTAAGGTTAACCCCTTACGATTTTTTTGGGCCCAAAAATGAAGGTTGTAGAAATGCATTTTGAACGTGGAATATCGTAAGGCTATAGCCTAGGCTCTAACCTTCCGTATATGCAAGATTAAATTGCAAAATTTTAAACTTGAATTTTTACTAGAAAAAATCGTAAGGTTAACCCCTTACGATTTTTTTGGGCCCAAAAATGATGATTTTGGAAATGCATTTTTAACGTGGAAGTTCGTGAGGCTAAGCCTAGGCTATAACCTTCCGTATTTGCAAGACTAAATTGCAAAATTTTAAACTTTAATTTTTACTCGAAAAAATCGTAAGGTTAACCCCTTACGATTTTTTTGGGCCCAAAAATGAAGGTTGTAGAAATGCATTTTTAACGTTGAATATCGTGAGGCTATAGCCTAGGCTCTAACCTTCCGTATTTGCAAGACTAAATTGCAAAATTTTAAACTTTAATTTTTACTCGAAAAAATCGTAAGGTTAACCCCTTACGATTTTTTTGGGCCCAAAAATGAAGGTTTTAGAAATGCATTTTTAACGTGAAATATCGTAAGGCTATAGCCTAGGCTCTAACCTTCCGTATTTGCAAGACTAAATTGCAAAGTTTTAAACTTTAATTTTTACTCGAAAAAATCGTAAGGTTAACCCCTTACGATTTTTTTGGGGCCAAAAATGAAGGTTTTAGAAATGCATTTTTAACGTGGAATATCGTAAGGCTATAGCCTAGGCTCTAACCTTCCGTATTTGCAAGACTAAATTGCAAAGTTTTAAACTTTAATTTTTACTCGAAAAAATCGTAAGGTTAACCCCTTACGATTTTTTTGGGCCAAAAAATAAAAATTGTAGAAATGCATTTTTAACGTGGAATATCGTAAGGCTATAGCCTAGGCTCTAACCTTCCGTATTTGCAAGACTAAATTGCAAAATTTTAAACTTTAATTTTTACTCGAAAAAATCGTAAGGTTAACCCCTTACGATTTTTTTGGGCCCAAAAATGAAGGTTTTAGAAATGCATTTTTAACGTGGAATATCGTAAGGCTATAGCCTAGGCTCTAACCTTCCGTATTTGCAAGACTAAATTGCAAAGTTTTAAACTTTAATTTTTACTCGAAAAAATCGTAAGGTTAACCCCTTACGATTTTTTTGGGCCAAAAAATAAAAATTGTAGAAATGCATTTTTAACGTGGAATATCGTAAGGCTATAGCCTAGGCTCTAACCTTCCGTATTTGCAAGACTAACTTGCAAAGTTTTAAACTTTAATTTTTACTCGAAAAAATCGTAAGGTTAACCCCTTACGATTTTTTTGGGCCCAAAAATGAAGGTTTTAGAAATGCATTTTTAACGTGAAATATCGTAAGGCTATAGCCTAGGCTCTAACCTTCCGTATTTGCAAGACTATATGGCAAAATTTTAAACTTTAATTTTTACTAGAAAAAATCGTAAGGTTAACCCCTTACGATAATTTTGGGCCCAAAAATGAAGGTTGTAGAAATGCATTTTTAACGTTGAATATCGTGAGGCTATAGCCTAGGCTATAACCTTCCGTATTTGCAAGACTATATGGCAAAATTTTAAACTTTAATTTTTACTAGAAAAAATCGTAAGGTTAACCCCTTACGATATTTTTGGGCCCAAAAATGAAGGTTGTAGAAATGCATTTTTAACGTTGAATATCGTGAGGCTATAGCCTAGGCTCTAACCTTCCGTATTTGCAAGACTAAATTGCAAAATTTTAAACTTTAATTTTTACTCGAAAAAATCGTAAGGTTAACCCCTTACGATTTTTTTGGGCCCAAAAATGAAGGTTGTAGAAATGCATTTTTAACGTGGAATTTCGTAAGGCTATAGCCTAGGCTCTAACCTTCCGTATATGCAAGATTAAATTGCAAAATTTTAAACTTGAATTTTTACTAGAAAAAATCGTAAGGTTAACCCCTTATGATTTTTTTGGGCCCAAAAATGAAGGTTTTAGAAATGCATTTTTAACGTGGAATATCGTAAGGCTATAGCCTAGGCTCTAACCTTCCGTATTTGCAAGACTAAATTGCAAAATTTTAAACTTTAATTTTTACTCGAAAAAATCGTAAGGTTAACCCCTTACGATTTTTTTGGGCCCAAAAATGAAGGTTTTAGAAATGCATTTTTAACGTGGAATATCGTAAGGCTATAGCCTAGGCTCTAACCTTCCGTATTTGCAAGACTAAATTGCAAAATTTTAAACTTTAATTTTTACTCGAAAAAATCGTAAGGTTAACCCCTTACGATTTTTTTGGGCCAAAAAATGAAGGTTGTAGAAATGCATTTTTAACGTGGAATATCGTAAGGCTATAGCCTAGGCTCTAACCTTCCGTATTTGCAAGACTAAATTGCAAAATTTTAAACTTTAATTTTTACTCGAAAAAATCGTAAGGTTAACCCCTTACGATTTTTTTGGGCCCAAAAATGAAGGTTTTAGAAATGCATTTTTAACGTGGAATATCGTAAGGCTATAGCCTAGGCTCTAACCTTCCGTATTTGCAAGACTAAATTGCAAAATTTTAAACTTTAATTTTTACTCGAAAAAATCGTAAGGTTAACCCCTTATGATTTTTTTGGGCCCAAAAATGAAGGTTTTAGAAATGCATTTTTAACGTGGAATATCGTAAGGCTATAGCCTGGGCTCTAACCTTCCGTATTTGCAAGACTATATGGCAAAATTTTAAACTTTAATTTTTACTCGAAAAAATCGTAAGGTTAACCCCTTACGATTTTTTTGGGCCCAAAAATAAAGGTTTTAGAAATGCATTTTTAACGTGGAATATCGTAAGGCTATAGCCTAGGCTCTAACCTTCCGTATTTGCAAGACTAAATTGCAAAATTTTAAACTTTAATTTTTACTAGAAAAAATCGTAAGGTTAACCCCTTACGATTTTTTTGGGCCCAAAAATGAAGGTTTTAGAAATGCATTTTTAACGTGGAATATCGTAAGGCTATAGCCTAGGCTCTAACCTTCCGTATTTGCAAGACTAAATTGCAAAATTTTAAACTTTAATTTTTACTCGAAAAAATCGTAAGGTTAACCCCTTACGATTTTTTTGGGCCCAAAAATGAAGGTTTTAGAAATGCATTTTTAACGTGGAATATCGTAAGGCTATAGCCTAGGCTCTAACCTTCCGTATTTGCAAGACTAAATTGCAAAATTTTAAACTTTAATTTTTACTCGAAAAAATCGTAAGGTTAACCCCTTACGATTTTTTTGGGCCCAAAAATGAAGGTTTTAGAAATGCATTTTTAACGTGGAATATCGTAAGGCTATAGCCTAGGCTCTAACCTTCCGTATTTAGAAGACTAAATTGCAAAATTTTAAACTTTAATTTTTACTCGAAAAAATCGTAAGGTTAACCCCTTACGATTTTTTTGGGCCCAAAAATGAAGGTTTTAGAAATGCATTTTTAACGTGGAATATCGTGAGGCTATAGCCTAGGCTCTAACCTTCCGTATTTAGAAGACTAAATTGCAAAATTTTAAACTTTAATTTTTACTAGAAAAAATCGTAAGGGGTTAACCTTACGATTTTTTCGGGCCCAAAAATGCAGGTTTTAGAAATGCATTTTTAACGTGGAATATCGTAAGGCTATAGCCTAGGCTCTAACCTTCCGTATTTAGAAGACTAAATTGCAAAATTTTAAACTTTAATTTTTACTCGAAAAAATCGTAAGATTAACCCCTTACGATTTTTTTGGGCCCAAAAATGAAGGTTTTAGAAATGCATTTTTAACGTGGAATATCGTAAGGCTATAGCCTAGGCTCTAACCTTCCGTATTTAGAAGACTAAATTGCAAAATTTTAAACTTGAATTTTTACTCGAAAAAATCGTAAGGTTAACCTCTTACGATTTTTTTGGGCCCAAAAATGAAGGTTGTGGAAATGCATTTTTAACGTGGAATTTCGATAGCCTATAGCCTAGACTCTAACCTTCCGTATATGCAAAACTAAATTGCAAAATTTTAAACTTTAATTTTTACTAGAAAAAATTACGATTTTTTGGGCCCAAAAATGAAGGTTGAAGAAATGCATTTTTAACGTGGAATATCGTAAGGCTATAGCCTAGGCTCTAACCTTCCGTATTTGCAAGACTAAATTGCAAAATTTTAAACTTTAATTTTTACTCGAAAAAATCGAAAAATGGTTAACCCCTAACGATTTTTTTGGGCCCAAAAATGAAGGTTTTAGAAATGCATTTTTAACGTGGAATATCGTAAGGCTATAGCCTAGGCTCTAACCTTCCGTATTTAGAAGACTAAATTGCAAAATTTTAAACTTGAATTTTTACTCGAAAAAATCGTAAGGTTAACCTCTTACGATTTTTTTGGGCCCAAAAATGAAGGTTGTGGAAATGCATTTTTAACGTGGAATTTCGTAAGCCTATAGCCTAGACTCTAACCTTCCGTATATGCAAAACTAAATTGCAAAATTTTAAACTTTAATTTTTACTAGAAAAAATTACGATTTTTTGGGCCCAAAAATGAAGGTTTAAGAAATGCATTTTTAACGTGGAATATCGTTAGGCTATAGCCTAGGCTCTAACCTTCCGAATTTAGAAGACTAAATTGCAAAATTTTGAACTTTAATTTTTACTAGAAAAAATTACTATTTTTTGGGCCCAAAAATGAAGGTTTTAGAAATGCATTTTTAACGTGGAATATCGTAAGGCTATAGCCTAGGCTCTAACCTTCCGTATTTGCAAGACTAAATGTCAAAATTTTAAACTTTAATTTTTACTAGAAAAAATCATAAGGTTAACCCCTTACGATTTTTTTGGGCCACAAAATAAAAATTGTAGAAATGCATTTTTAACGTGGAATATCGTGAGGCTAAGCCTAGGCTATAACCTTCCGTATTTGCAAGACTAAATTGCAAAATTTTAAACTTTAATTTTTACTCGAAAAAATCGTAAGGTTAACCCCTTACGATTTTTTTGGGCCAAAAAATGAAGGTTGTAGAAATGCATTTTTAACGTGGAATATCGTGAGGCTATAGCCTAGGCTCTAACCTTCCGTATTTGCAAGACTAAATTGCAAAATTTTAAACTTGAATTTTTACTCGAAAAAATCGTAAGGTTAACCCCTTACGATTTTTTTGGGCCAAAAAATAAAAATTGTAGAAATGCATTTTTAACGTGAAATATCGTAAGGCTATAGCCTAGGCTCTAACCTTCCGTATTTGCAAGACTAAATGGCAAAATTTTAAACTTTAATTTTTACTAGAAAAAATCGTAAGGTTAACCTCTTACGATTTTTTTGGGCCCAAAAATGAAGGTTGTGGAAATGCATTTTTAACGTGGAATTTCGATAGCCTATAGCCTAGACTCTAACCTTCCGTATATGCAAAACTAAATTGCAAAATTTTAAACTTTAATTTTTACTAGAAAAAATTACGATTTTTTGGGCCCAAAAATGAAGGTTGAAGAAATGCATTTTTAACGTGGAATATCGTAAGGCTATAGCCTAGGCTCTAACCTTCCGTATTTGCAAGACTAAATTGCAAAATTTTAAACTTTAATTTTTACTCGAAAAAATCGAAAAATGGTTAACCCCTAACGATTTTTTTGGGCCCAAAAATGAAGGTTTTAGAAATGCATTTTTAACGTGGAATATCGTAAGGCTATAGCCTAGGCTCTAACCTTCCGTATTTAGAAGACTAAATTGCAAAATTTTAAACTTGAATTTTTACTCGAAAAAATCGTAAGGTTAACCTCTTACGATTTTTTTGGGCCCAAAAATGAAGGTTGTGGAAATGCATTTTTAACGTGGAATTTCGTAAGCCTATAGCCTAGACTCTAACCTTCCGTATATGCAAAACTAAATTGCAAAATTTTAAACTTTAATTTTTACTAGAAAAAATTACGATTTTTTGGGCCCAAAAATGAAGGTTTAAGAAATGCATTTTTAACGTGGAATATCGTTAGGCTATAGCCTAGGCTCTAACCTTCCGAATTTAGAAGACTAAATTGCAAAATTTTGAACTTTAATTTTTACTAGAAAAAATTACTATTTTTTGGGCCCAAAAATGAAGGTTTTAGAAATGCATTTTTAACGTGGAATATCGTAAGGCTATAGCCTAGGCTCTAACCTTCCGTATTTGCAAGACTAAATGGCAAAATTTTAAACTTTAATTTTTACTAGAAAAAATCATAAGGTTAACCCCTTACGATTTTTTTGGGCCACAAAATAAAAATTGTAGAAATGCATTTTTAACGTGGAATATCGTGAGGCTCAGCCTAGGCTATAACCTTCCGTATTTGCAAGACTAAATTGCAAAATTTTAAACTTTAATTTTTACTCGAAAAAATCGTAAGGTTAACCCCTTACGATTTTTTTGGGCCAAAAAATGAAGGTTGTAGAAATGCATTTTTAACGTGGAATATCGTGAGGCTATAGCCTAGGCTCTAACCTTCCGTATTTGCAAGACTAAATTGCAAAATTTTAAACTTGAATTTTTACTAGAAAAAATCGTAAGGTTAACCCCTTACGATTTTTTTGGGCCAAAAAATAAAAATTGTAGAAATGCATTTTTAACGTGAAATATCGTAAGGCTATAGCCTAGGCTCTAACCTTCCGTATTTGCAAGACTAAATGGCAAAATTTTAAACTTTAATTTTTACTAGAAAAAATCGTAAGGTTAACCCCTTACGATTTTTTTGGGCCAAAAAATAAAAATTGTAGAAATGCATTTTTAACGTGAAATATCGTAAGGCTATAGCCTAGGCTCTAACCTTCCGTATTTAGAAGACTAAATTGCAAATTTTTAAACTTTAATTTTTACCTTACGATTTTTTTGGGCCCAAAAATGAAGGTTTTAGAAATGCATTTTTAACGTGGAATATCGTAAGGCTATAGCCTAGGCTCTAACCTTCCGTATTTGCAAGACTAAATTGCAAAATTTTAAACTTTAATTTTTACTAGAAAAAATCATAAGGTTAACCCCTTACGATTTTTTTGGGCCACAAAATAAAAATTGTAGAAATGCATTTTTAACGTGGAATATCGTGAGGCTAAGCCTAGGCTATAACCTTCCGTATTTGCAAGACTAAATTGCAAAATTTTAAACTTTAATTTTTACTCGAAAAAATCGTAAGGTTAACCCCTTACGATTTTTTTGGGCCAAAAAATGAAGGTTGTAGAAATGCATTTTTAACGTGGAATATCGTGAGGCTATAGCCTAGGCTCTAACCTTCCGTATTTGCAAGACTAAATTGCAAAATTTTAAACTTGAATTTTTACTAGAAAAAATCGTAAGGTTAACCCCTTACGATTTTTTTGGGCCAAAAAATAAAAATTGTAGAAATGCATTTTTAACGTGAAATATCGTAAGGCTATAGCCTAGGCTCTAACCTTCCGTATTTGCAAGACTAAATGGCAAAATTTTAAACTTTAATTTTTACTAGAAAAAATCGTAAGGTTAACCTCTTACGATTTTTTTGGGCCCAAAAATGAAGGTTGTGGAAATGCATTTTTAACGTGGAATTTCGATAGCCTATAGCCTAGACTCTAACCTTCCGTATATGCAAAACTAAATTGCAAAATTTTAAACTTTAATTTTTACTAGAAAAAATTACGATTTTTTGGGCCCAAAAATGAAGGTTGAAGAAATGCATTTTTAACGTGGAATATCGTAAGGCTATAGCCTAGGCTCTAACCTTCCGTATTTGCAAGACTAAATTGCAAAATTTTAAACTTTAATTTTTACTCGAAAAAATCGAAAAATGGTTAACCCCTAACGATTTTTTTGGGCCCAAAAATGAAGGTTTTAGAAATGCATTTTTAACGTGGAATATCGTAAGGCTATAGCCTAGGCTCTAACCTTCCGTATTTAGAAGACTAAATTGCAAAATTTTAAACTTGAATTTTTACTCGAAAAAATCGTAAGGTTAACCTCTTACGATTTTTTTGGGCCCAAAAATGAAGGTTGTGGAAATGCATTTTTAACGTGGAATTTCGTAAGCCTATAGCCTAGACTCTAACCTTCCGTATATGCAAAACTAAATTGCAAAATTTTAAACTTTAATTTTTACTAGAAAAAATTACGATTTTTTGGGCCCAAAAATGAAGGTTTAAGAAATGCATTTTTAACGTGGAATATCGTTAGGCTATAGCCTAGGCTCTAACCTTCCGAATTTAGAAGACTAAATTGCAAAATTTTGAACTTTAATTTTTACTAGAAAAAATTACTATTTTTTGGGCCCAAAAATGAAGGTTTTAGAAATGCATTTTTAACGTGGAATATCGTAAGGCTATAGCCTAGGCTCTAACCTTCCGTATTTGCAAGACTAAATGGCAAAATTTTAAACTTTAATTTTTACTAGAAAAAATCATAAGGTTAACCCCTTACGATTTTTTTGGGCCACAAAATAAAAATTGTAGAAATGCATTTTTAACGTGGAATATCGTGAGGCTAAGCCTAGGCTATAACCTTCCGTATTTGCAAGACTAAATTGCAAAATTTTAAACTTTAATTTTTACTCGAAAAAATCGTAAGGTTAACCCCTTACGATTTTTTTGGGCCAAAAAATGAAGGTTGTAGAAATGCATTTTTAACGTGGAATATCGTGAGGCTATAGCCTAGGCTCTAACCTTCCGTATTTGCAAGACTAAATTGCAAAATTTTAAACTTGAATTTTTACTAGAAAAAATCGTAAGGTTAACCCCTTACGATTTTTTTGGGCCAAAAAATAAAAATTGTAGAAATGCATTTTTAACGTGAAATATCGTAAGGCTATAGCCTAGGCTATAACCTTCCGTATTTGCAAGACTAAATTGCAAAATTTTAAACTTGAATTTTTACTCGAAAAAATCGTAAGGTTAACCCCTTACGATTTTTTTGGGCCAAAAAATAAAAATTGTAGAAATGCATTTTTAACGTGGAATATCGTAAGGCTATAGCCTAGGCTCTAACCTTCCGTATTTGCAAGACTAACTTGCAAAGTTTTAAACTTTAATTTTTACTCGAAAAAATCGTAAGGTTAACCCCTTACGATTTTTTTGGGCCCAAAAATGAAGGTTTTAGAAATGCATTTTTAACGTGAAATATCGTAAGGCTATAGCCTAGGCTCTAACCTTCCGTATTTGCAAGACTATATGGCAAAATTTTAAACTTTAATTTTTACTAGAAAAAATCGTAAGGTTAACCCCTTACGATAATTTTGGGCCCAAAAATGAAGGTTGTAGAAATGCATTTTTAACGTTGAATATCGTGAGGCTATAGCCTAGGCTATAACCTTCCGTATTTGCAAGACTATATGGCAAAATTTTAAACTTTAATTTTTACTAGAAAAAATCGTAAGGTTAACCCCTTACGATATTTTTGGGCCCAAAAATGAAGGTTGTAGAAATGCATTTTTAACGTTGAATATCGTGAGGCTATAGCCTAGGCTCTAACCTTCCGTATTTGCAAGACTAAATTGCAAAATTTTAAACTTTAATTTTTACTCGAAAAAATCGTAAGGTTAACCCCTTACGATTTTTTTGGGCCCAAAAATGAAGGTTGTAGAAATGCATTTTTAACGTGGAATTTCGTAAGGCTATAGCCTAGGCTCTAACCTTCCGTATATGCAAGATTAAATTGCAAAATTTTAAACTTGAATTTTTACTAGAAAAAATCGTAAGGTTAACCCCTTATGATTTTTTTGGGCCCAAAAATGAAGGTTTTAGAAATGCATTTTTAACGTGGAATATCGTAAGGCTATAGCCTAGGCTCTAACCTTCCGTATTTGCAAGACTAAATTGCAAAATTTTAAACTTTAATTTTTACTCGAAAAAATCGTAAGGTTAACCCCTTACGATTTTTTTGGGCCCAAAAATGAAGGTTTTAGAAATGCATTTTTAACGTGGAATATCGTAAGGCTATAGCCTAGGCTCTAACCTTCCGTATTTGCAAGACTAAATTGCAAAATTTTAAACTTTAATTTTTACTCGAAAAAATCGTAAGGTTAACCCCTTACGATTTTTTTGGGCCAAAAAATGAAGGTTGTAGAAATGCATTTTTAACGTGGAATATCGTAAGGCTATAGCCTAGGCTCTAACCTTCCGTATTTGCAAGACTAAATTGCAAAATTTTAAACTTTAATTTTTACTCGAAAAAATCGTAAGGTTAACCCCTTACGATTTTTTTGGGCCCAAAAATGAAGGTTTTAGAAATGCATTTTTAACGTGGAATATCGTAAGGCTATAGCCTGGGCTCTAACCTTCCGTATTTGCAAGACTATATGGCAAAATTTTAAACTTTAATTTTTACTCGAAAAAATCGTAAGGTTAACCCCTTACGATTTTTTTGGGCCCAAAAATAAAGGTTTTAGAAATGCATTTTTAACGTGGAATATCGTAAGGCTATAGCCTAGGCTCTAACCTTCCGTATTTGCAAGACTAAATTGCAAAATTTTAAACTTTAATTTTTACTAGAAAAAATCGTAAGGTTAACCCCTTACGATTTTTTTGGGCCCAAAAATGAAGGTTTTAGAAATGCATTTTTAACGTGGAATATCGTAAGGCTATAGCCTAGGCTCTAACCTTCCGTATTTGCAAGACTAAATTGCAAAATTTTAAACTTTAATTTTTACTCGAAAAAATCGTAAGGTTAACCCCTTACGATTTTTTTGGGCCCAAAAATGAAGGTTTTAGAAATGCATTTTTAACGTGGAATATCGTAAGGCTATAGCCTAGGCTCTAACCTTCCGTATTTGCAAGACTAAATTGCAAAATTTTAAACTTTAATTTTTACTCGAAAAAATCGTAAGGTTAACCCCTTACGATTTTTTTGGGCCCAAAAATGAAGGTTTTAGAAATGCATTTTTAACGTGGAATATCGTAAGGCTATAGCCTAGGCTCTAACCTTCCGTATTTAGAAGACTAAATTGCAAAATTTTAAACTTTAATTTTTACTCGAAAAAATCGTAAGGTTAACCCCTTACGATTTTTTTGGGCCCAAAAATGAAGGTTTTAGAAATGCATTTTTAACGTGGAATATCGTGAGGCTATAGCCTAGGCTCTAACCTTCCGTATTTAGAAGACTAAATTGCAAAATTTTAAACTTTAATTTTTACTAGAAAAAATCGTAAGGGGTTAACCTTACGATTTTTTCGGGCCCAAAAATGCAGGTTTTAGAAATGCATTTTTAACGTGGAATATCGTAAGGCTATAGCCTAGGCTCTAACCTTCCGTATTTAGAAGACTAAATTGCAAAATTTTAAACTTTAATTTTTACTCGAAAAAATCGTAAGATTAACCCCTTACGATTTTTTTGGGCCCAAAAATGAAGGTTTTAGAAATGCATTTTTAACGTGGAATATCGTAAGGCTATAGCCTAGGCTCTAACCTTCCGTATTTAGAAGACTAAATTGCAAAATTTTAAACTTGAATTTTTACTCGAAAAAATCGTAAGGTTAACCTCTTACGATTTTTTTGGGCCCAAAAATGAAGGTTGTGGAAATGCATTTTTAACGTGGAATTTCGATAGCCTATAGCCTAGACTCTAACCTTCCGTATATGCAAAACTAAATTGCAAAATTTTAAACTTTAATTTTTACTAGAAAAAATTACGATTTTTTGGGCCCAAAAATGAAGGTTGAAGAAATGCATTTTTAACGTGGAATATCGTGAGGCTATAGCCTAGGCTCTAACCTTCCGTATTTAGAACGTGGAATATCGTAAGGCTATAGCCTAGGCTCTAACCTTCCGTATTTGCAAGACTAAATTGCAAAATTTTAAACTTTAATTTTTACTCGAAAAAATCGAAAAATGGTTAACCCCTAACGATTTTTTTGGGCCCAAAAATGAAGGTTTTAGAAATGCATTTTTAACGTGGAATATCGTAAGGCTATAGCCTAGGCTCTAACCTTCCGTATTTAGAAGACTAAATTGCAAAATTTTAAACTTGAATTTTTACTCGAAAAAATCGTAAGGTTAACCTCTTACGATTTTTTTGGGCCCAAAAATGAAGGTTGTGGAAATGCATTTTTAACGTGGAATTTCGTAAGCCTATAGCCTAGACTCTAACCTTCCGTATATGCAAAACTAAATTGCAAAATTTTAAACTTTAATTTTTACTAGAAAAAATTACGATTTTTTGGGCCCAAAAATGAAGGTTTAAGAAATGCATTTTTAACGTGGAATATCGTTAGGCTATAGCCTAGGCTCTAACCTTCCGAATTTAGAAGACTAAATTGCAAAATTTTGAACTTTAATTTTTACTAGAAAAAATTACTATTTTTTGGGCCCAAAAATGAAGGTTTTAGAAATGCATTTTTAACGTGGAATATCGTAAGGCTATAGCCTAGGCTCTAACCTTCCGTATTTGCAAGACTAAATGGCAAAATTTTAAACTTTAATTTTTACTAGAAAAAATCATAAGGTTAACCCCTTACGATTTTTTTGGGCCACAAAATAAAAATTGTAGAAATGCATTTTTAACGTGGAATATCGTGAGGCTAAGCCTAGGCTATAACCTTCCGTATTTGCAAGACTAAATTGCAAAATTTTAAACTTTAATTTTTACTCGAAAAAATCGTAAGGTTAACCCCTTACGATTTTTTTGGGCCAAAAAATGAAGGTTGTAGAAATGCATTTTTAACGTGGAATATCGTGAGGCTATAGCCTAGGCTCTAACCTTCCGTATTTGCAAGACTAAATTGCAAAATTTTAAACTTGAATTTTTACTAGAAAAAATCGTAAGGTTAACCCCTTACGATTTTTTTGGGCCCAAAAATAAAAATTGTAGAAATGCATTTTTAACGTGAAATATCGTAAGGCTATAGCCTAGGCTCTAACCTTCCGTATTTGCAAGACTAAATGGCAAAATTTTAAACTTTAATTTTTACTAGAAAAAATCGTAAGGTTAACCCCTTACGATTTTTTTGGGCCAAAAAATAAAAATTGTAGAAATGCATTTTTAACGTGAAATATCGTAAGGCTATAGCCTAGGCTCTAACCTTCCGTATTTAGAAGACTAAATTGCAAATTTTTAAACTTTAATTTTTACCTTACGATTTTTTTGGGCCCAAAAATGAAGGTTTTAGAAATGCATTTTTAACGTGGAATATCGTAAGGCTATAGCCTAGGCTCTAACCTTCCGTATTTGCAAGACTAAATTGCAAAATTTTAAACTTTAATTTTTACTCGAAAAAATCGTAAGGTTAACCCCTTACGATTTTTTTGGGCCCAAAAATGAAGATTTTAGAAATGCATTTTTAACGTGGAAGTTCGTGAGGCTAAGCCTAGGCTATAACCTTCCGTATTTGCAAGACTAAATTGCAAAATTTTAAACTTGAATTTTTACTCGAAAAAATCGTAAGGTTAACCCCTTACGATTTTTTTGGGCCAAAAAATAAAGGTTGTAGAAATGCATTTTTAACGTGGAAGTTCGTGAGGCTAAGCCTAGGCTATAACCTTCCGTATTTGCAAGACTAAATTGCAAAATTTTAAACTTTAATTTTTACTCGAAAAAATCGTAAGGTTAACCCCTTACGATTTTTTTGGGCCCAAAAATGAAGATTTTAGAAATGCATTTTTAACGTGGAAGTTCGTGAGGCTAAGCCTAGGCTATAACCTTCCGTATTTGCAAGACTAAATTGCAAATTTTTAAACTTTAATTTTTACCTTACGATTTTTTTGGGCCCAAAAATGAAGATTTTAGAAATGCATTTTTAACGTGGAAGTTCGTGAGGCTAAGCCTAGGCTATAACCTTCCGTATTTGCAAGACTAAATTGCAAAATTTTAAACTTGAATTTTTACTCGAAAAAATCGTAAGGTTAACCCCTTACGATTTTTTTGGGCCAAAAAATAAAGGTTGTAGAAATGCATTTTTAACGTGGAAGTTCGTGAGGCTAAGCCTAGGCTATAACCTTCCGTATTTGCAAGACTAAATTGCAAAATTTTAAACTTTAATTTTTACTCGAAAAAATCGTAAGGTTAACCCCTTACGATTTTTTTGGGCCCAAAAATGAAGATTTTAGAAATGCATTTTTAACGTGGAAGTTCGTGAGGCTAAGCCTAGGCTATAACCTTCCGTATTTGCAAGACTAAATTGCAAAATTTTAAACTTGAATTTTTACTCGAAAAAATCGTAAGGTTAACCCCTTACGATTTTTTTGGGCCAAAAAATAAAGGTTGTAGAAATGCATTTTTAACGTGGAAGTTCGTGAGGCTAAGCCTAGGCTCTAACCTTCCGTATTTGCAAGACTAAATTGCAAAATTTTAAACTTTAATTTTTACTCGAAAAAATCGTAAGGTTAACCCCTTACGATTTTTTTGGGCCCAAAAATGAAGATTTTAGAAATGCATTTTTAACGTGGAAGTTCGTGAGGCTAAGCCTAGGCTATAACCTTCCGTATTTGCAAGACTAAATTGCAAAATTTTAAACTTGAATTTTTACTAGAAAAAATCGTAAGGTTAACCCCTTACGATTTTTTTGGGCCAAAAAATAAAGGTTGTAGAAATGCATTTTTAACGTGGAATATCGTGAGGCTATAGCCTAGGCTCTAACCTTCCGTATTTGCAAGACTAAATTGCAAAATTTTAAACTTGAATTTTTACTAGAAAAAATCGTAAGGTTAACCCCTTACGATTTTTTTGGGCCAAAAAATAAAGGTTGTAGAAATGCATTTTTAACGTGGAATATCGTGAGGCTATAGCCTAGGCTCTAACCTTCCGAATTTAGAAGACTAAATTGCAAAATTTTGAACTTTAATTTTTACTAGAAAAAATTACGATTTTTTGGGCCCAAAAATGAAGGTTTTAGAAATGCATTTTTAACGTGGAATATCGTAAGGCTATAGCCTAGGCTCTAACCTTCCGTATTTAGAAGACTAAATTGCAAAATTTTAAACTTGAATTTTTACTAGAAAAAATCGTAAGGTTAACCTCTTACGATTTTTTTGGGCCCAAAAATGAAGGTTGTGGAAATGCATTTTTAACGTGGAATTTCGTAAGCCTATAGCCTAGACTCTAACCTTCCGTATATGCAAAACTAAATTGCAAAATTTTAAACTTTAATTTTTACTAGAAAAAATTACGATTTTTTGGGCCCAAAAATGAAGGTTGAAGAAATGCATTTTTAACGTGGAATATCGTTAGGCTATAGCCTAGGCTCTAACCTTCCGAATTTAGAAGACTAAATTGCAAAATTTTGAACTTTAATTTTTACTAGAAAAAATTACGATTTTTTGGGCCCAAAAATGAAGGTTTTAGAAATGCATTTTTAACGTGGAATATCGTAAGGCTATAGCCTAGGCTCTAACCTTCCGTATTTGCAAGACTAAATGGCAAAATTTTAAACTTGAATTTTTACTAGAAAAAATCGTAAGGTTAACCCCTTACGATTTTTTTGGGCCAAAAAATAAAAATTGTAGAAATGCATTTTTAACGTGAAATATCGTAAGGCTATAGCCTAGGCTCTAACCTTCCGTATTTGCAAGACTAAATGGCAAAATTTTAAACTTTAATTTTTACTAGAAAAAATCGTAAGGTTAACCCCTTACGATTTTTTTGGGCCAAAAAATAAAAATTGTAGAAATGCATTTTTAACGTGAAATATCGTAAGGCTATAGCCTAGGCTCTAACCTTCCGTATTTAGAAGACTAAATTGCAAATTTTTAAACTTTAATTTTTACCTTACGATTTTTTTGGGCCCAAAAATGAAGGTTTTAGAAATGCATTTTTAACGTGGAATATCGTAAGGCTATAGCCTAGGCTCTAACCTTCCGTATTTGCAAGACTAAATTGCAAAATTTTAAACTTTAATTTTTACTCGAAAAAATCGTAAGGTTAACCCCTTACGATTTTTTTGGGCCCAAAAATGAAGATTTTAGAAATGCATTTTTAACGTGGAAGTTCGTGAGGCTAAGCCTAGGCTATAACCTTCCGTATTTGCAAGACTAAATTGCAAAATTTTAAACTTGAATTTTTACTCGAAAAAATTGTAAGGTTAACCCCTTACGATTTTTTTGGGCCAAAAAATAAAGGTTGTAGAAATGCATTTTTAACGTGGAAGTTCGTGAGGCTAAGCCTAGGCTATAACCTTCCGTATTTGCAAGACTAAATTGCAAAATTTTAAACTTTAATTTTTACTCGAAAAAATCGTAAGGTTAACCCCTTACGATTTTTTTGGGCCCAAAAATGAAGATTTTAGAAATGCATTTTTAACGTGGAAGTTCGTGAGGCTAAGCCTAGGCTATAACCTTCCGTATTTGCAAGACTAAATTGCAAAATTTTAAACTTGAATTTTTACTCGAAAAAATCGTAAGGTTAACCCCTTACGATTTTTTTGGGCCAAAAAATAAAGGTTGTAGAAATGCATTTTTAACGTGGAAGTTCGTGAGGCTAAGCCTAGGCTCTAACCTTCCGTATTTGCAAGACTAAATTGCAAAATTTTAAACTTTAATTTTTACTCGAAAAAATCGTAAGGTTAACCCCTTACGATTTTTTTGGGCCCAAAAATGAAGATTTTAGAAATGCATTTTTAACGTGGAAGTTCGTGAGGCTAAGCCTAGGCTATAACCTTCCGTATTTGCAAGACTAAATTGCAAATTTTTAAACTTTAATTTTTACCTTACGATTTTTTTGGGCCCAAAAATGAAGGTTTTAGAAATGCATTTTTAACGTGGAATATCGTAAGGCTATAGCCTAGGCTCTAACCTTCCGTATTTGCAAGACTAAATTGCAAAATTTTAAACTTTAATTTTTACTCGAAAAAATCGTAAGGTTAACCCCTTACGATTTTTTTGGGCCCAAAAATGAAGATTTTAGAAATGCATTTTTAACGTGGAAGTTCGTGAGGCTAAGCCTAGGCTATAACCTTCCGTATTTGCAAGACTAAATTGCAAAATTTTAAACTTGAATTTTTACTCGAAAAAATCGTAAGGTTAACCCCTTACGATTTTTTTGGGCCAAAAAATAAAGGTTGTAGAAATGCATTTTTAACGTGGAAGTTCGTGAGGCTAAGCCTAGGCTATAACCTTCCGTATTTGCAAGACTAAATTGCAAAATTTTAAACTTTAATTTTTACTCGAAAAAATCGTAAGGTTAACCCCTTACGATTTTTTTGGGCCCAAAAATGAAGATTTTAGAAATGCATTTTTAACGTGGAAGTTCGTGAGGCTAAGCCTAGGCTATAACCTTCCGTATTTGCAAGACTAAATTGCAAAATTTTAAACTTGAATTTTTACTCGAAAAAATCGTAAGGTTAACCCCTTACGATTTTTTTGGGCCAAAAAATAAAGGTTGTAGAAATGCATTTTTAACGTGGAATATCGTGAGGCTATAGCCTAGGCTCTAACCTTCCGTATTTGCAAGACTAAATTGCAAAATTTTAAACTTGAATTTTTACTAGAAAAAATCGTAACGTTAACCCCTTACGATTTTTTTGGGCCAAAAAATAAAGGTTGTAGAAATGCATTTTTAACGTGGAATATCGTGAGGCTATAGCCTAGGCTCTAACCTTCCGAATTTAGAAGACTAAATTGCAAAATTTTGAACTTTAATTTTTACTAGAAAAAATTACGATTTTTTGGGCCCAAAAATGAAGGTTTTAGAAATGCATTTTTAACGTGGAATATCGTAAGGCTATAGCCTAGGCTCTAACCTTCCGTATTTAGAAGACTAAATTGCAAAATTTTAAACTTGAATTTTTACTCGAAAAAATCGTAAGGTTAACCTCTTACGATTTTTTTGGGCCCAAAAATGAAGGTTGTGGAAATGCATTTTTAACGTGGAATTTCGTAAGCCTATAGCCTAGACTCTAACCTTCCGTATATGCAAAACTAAATTGCAAAATTTTAAACTTTAATTTTTACTAGAAAAAATTACGATTTTTTGGGCCCAAAAATGAAGGTTGAAGAAATGCATTTTTAACGTGGAATATCGTTAGGCTATAGCCTAGGCTCTAACCTTCCGAATTTAGAAGACTAAATTGCAAAATTTTGAACTTTAATTTTTACTAGAAAAAATTACGATTTTTTGGGCCCAAAAATGAAGGTTTTAGAAATGCATTTTTAACGTGGAATATCGTAAGGCTATAGCCTAGGCTCTAACCTTCCGTATTTGCAAGACTAAATGGCAAAATTTTAAACTTGAATTTTTACTAGAAAAAATCGTAAGGTTAACCCCTTACGATTTTTTTGGGCCCAAAAATGAAGATTTTAGAAATGCATTTTTAACGTGGAAGTTCGTGAGGCTAAGCCTAGGCTATAACCTTCCGTATTTGCAAGACTAAATTGCAAAATTTTAAACTTGAATTTTTACTCGAAAAAATCGTAAGGTTAACCCCTTACGATTTTTTTGGGCCAAAAAATAAAGGTTGTAGAAATGCATTTTTAACGTGGAATATCGTGAGGCTATAGCCTAGGCTCTAACCTTCCGTATTTGCAAGACTAAATTGCAAAATTTTAAACTTGAATTTTTACTAGAAAAAATCGTAAGGTTAACCCCTTACGATTTTTTTGGGCCAAAAAATAAAGGTTGTAGAAATGCATTTTTAACGTGGAATATCGTGAGGCTATAGCCTAGGCTCTAACCTTCCGAATTTAGAAGACTAAATTGCAAAATTTTGAACTTTAATTTTTACTAGAAAAAATTACGATTTTTTGGGCCCAAAAATGAAGGTTTTAGAAATGCATTTTTAACGTGGAATATCGTAAGGCTATAGCCTAGGCTCTAACCTTCCGTATTTAGAAGACTAAATTGCAAAATTTTAAACTTGAATTTTTACTCGAAAAAATCGTAAGGTTAACCTCTTACGATTTTTTTGGGCCCAAAAATGAAGGTTGTGGAAATGCATTTTTAACGTGGAATTTCGTAAGCCTATAGCCTAGACTCTAACCTTCCGTATATGCAAAACTAAATTGCAAAATTTTAAACTTTAATTTTTACTAGAAAAAATTACGATTTTTTGGGCCCAAAAATGAAGGTTGAAGAAATGCATTTTTAACGTGGAATATCGTTAGGCTATAGCCTAGGCTCTAACCTTCCGAATTTAGAAGACTAAATTGCAAAATTTTGAACTTTAATTTTTACTAGAAAAAATTACGATTTTTTGGGCCCAAAAATGAAGGTTTTAGAAATGCATTTTTAACGTGGAATATCGTAAGGCTATAGCCTAGGCTCTAACCTTCCGTATTTGCAAGACTAAATGGCAAAATTTTAAACTTTAATTTTTACTAGAAAAAATCATAAGGTTAACCCCTTACGATTTTTTTGGGCCACAAAATAAAAATTGTAGAAATGCATTTTTAACGTGGAATATCGTGAGGCTAAGCCTAGGCTATAACCTTCCGTATTTGCAAGACTAAATTGCAAAATTTTAAACTTTAATTTTTACTCGAAAAAATCGTAAGGTTAACCCCTTACGATTTTTTTGGGCCAAAAAATGAAGGTTGTAGAAATGCATTTTTAACGTGGAATATCGTGAGGCTATAGCCTAGGCTCTAACCTTCCGTATTTGCAAGACTACATTGCAAAATTTTAAACTTGAATTTTTACTAGAAAAAATCGTAAGGTTAACCCCTTACGATTTTTTTGGGCCAAAAAATAAAAATTGTAGAAATGCATTTTTAACGTGAAATATCGTAAGGCTATAGCCTAGGCTCTAACCTTCCGTATTTGCAAGACTAAATGGCAAAATTTTAAACTTTAATTTTTACTAGAAAAAATCGTAAGGTTAACCCCTTACGATTTTTTTGGGCCAAAAAATAAAAATTGTAGAAATGCATTTTTAACGTGAAATATCGTAAGGCTATAGCCTAGGCTCTAACCTTCCGTATTTAGAAGACTAAATTGCAAATTTTTAAACTTTAATTTTTACCTTACGATTTTTTTGGGCCCAAAAATGAAGGTTTTAGAAATGCATTTTTAACGTGGAATATCGTAAGGCTATAGCCTAGGCTCTAACCTTCCGTATTTGCAAGACTAAATTGCAAAATTTTAAACTTTAATTTTTACTCGAAAAAATCGTAAGGTTAACCCCTTACGATTTTTTTGGGCCAAAAAATAAAGGTTGTAGAAATGCATTTTTAACGTGGAATATCGTGAGGCTATAGCCTAGACTCTAACCTTCCGTATTTGCAAGACTAAATTGCAAAATTTTAAACTTGAATTTTTACTAGAAAAAATCGTAAGGTTAACCCCTTACGATTTTTTTGGGCCAAAAAATAAAGGTTGTAGAAATGCATTTTTAACGTGGAATATCGTGAGGCTATAGCCTAGGCTCTAACCTTCCGTATTTGCAAGACTAAATTGCAAAATTTTAAACTTGAATTTTTACTAGAAAAAATCGTAAGGTTAACCCCTTACGATTTTTTTGGGCCCAAAAATGAAGATTTTAGAAATGCATTTTTAACGTGGAAGTTCGTGAGGCTAAGCCTAGGCTATAACCTTCCGTATTTGCAAGACTAAATTGCAAAATTTTAAACTTGAATTTTTACTCGAAAAAATCGTAAGGTTAACCCCTTACGATTTTTTTGGGCCAAAAAATAAAGGTTGTAGAAATGCATTTTTAACGTGGAATATCGTGAGGCTATAGCCTAGGCTCTAACCTTCCGTATTTGCAAGACTAAATTGCAAAATTTTAAACTTGAATTTTTACTAGAAAAAATCGTAAGGTTAACCCCTTACGATTTTTTTGGGCCAAAAAATAAAGGTTGTAGAAATGCATTTTTAACGTGGAATATCGTGAGGCTATAGCCTAGGCTCTAACCTTCCGAATTTAGAAGACTAAATTGCAAAATTTTGAACTTTAATTTTTACTAGAAAAAATTACGATTTTTTGGGCCCAAAAATGAAGGTTTTAGAAATGCATTTTTAACGTGGAATATCGTAAGGCTATAGCCTAGGCTCTAACCTTCCGTATTTAGAAGACTAAATTGCAAAATTTTAAACTTGAATTTTTACTCGAAAAAATCGTAAGGTTAACCTCTTACGATTTTTTTGGGCCCAAAAATGAAGGTTGTGGAAATGCATTTTTAACGTGGAATTTCGTAAGCCTATAGCCTAGACTCTAACCTTCCGTATATGCAAAACTAAATTGCAAAATTTTAAACTTTAATTTTTACTAGAAAAAATTACGATTTTTTGGGCCCAAAAATGAAGGTTGAAGAAATGCATTTTTAACGTGGAATATCGTTAGGCTATAGCCTAGGCTCTAACCTTCCGAATTTAGAAGACTAAATTGCAAAATTTTGAACTTTAATTTTTACTAGAAAAAATTACGATTTTTTGGGCCCAAAAATGAAGGTTTTAGAAATGCATTTTTAACGTGGAATATCGTAAGGCTATAGCCTAGGCTCTAACCTTCCGTATTTGCAAGACTAAATGGCAAAATTTTAAACTTTAATTTTTACTAGAAAAAATCATAAGGTTAACCCCTTACGATTTTTTTGGGCCACAAAATAAAAATTGTAGAAATGCAGTTTTAACGTGGAATATCGTGAGGCTAAGCCTAGGCTATAACCTTCCGTATTTGCAAGACTAAATTGCAAAATTTTAAACTTTAATTTTTACTCGAAAAAATCGTAAGGTTAACCCCTTACGATTTTTTTGGGCCAAAAAATGAAGGTTGTAGAAATGCATTTTTAACGTGGAATATCGTGAGGCTATAGCCTAGGCTCTAACCTTCCGTATTTGCAAGACTAAATTGCAAAATTTTAAACTTGAATTTTTACTAGAAAAAATCGTAAGGTTAACCCCTTACGATTTTTTTGGGCCAAAAAATAAAAATTGTAGAAATGCATTTTTAACGTGAAATATCGTAAGGCTATAGCCTAGGCTCTAACCTTCTGTATTTGCAAGACTAAATGGCAAAATTTTAAACTTTAATTTTTACTAGAAAAAATCGTTAGGTTAACCCCTTACGATTTTTTTGGGCCAAAAAATAAAAATTGTAGAAATGCATTTTTAACGTGAAATATCGTAAGGCTATAGCCTAGGCTCTAACCTTCCGTATTTAGAAGACTAAATTGCAAAATTTTAAACTTGAATTTTTACTAGAAAAAATCGTAAGGTTAACCCCTTACGATTTTTTTGGGCCCAAAAATGAAGATTTTAGAAATGCATTTTTAACGTGGAAGTTCGTGAGGCTAAGCCTAGGCTATAACCTTCCGTATTTGCAAGACTAAATTGCAAAATTTTAAACTTGAATTTTTACTCGAAAAAATTACGATTTTTTGGGCCCAAAAATGAAGGTTGAAGAAATGCATTTTTAACGTGGAATATCGTTAGGCTATAGCCTAGGCTCTAACCTTCCGAATTTAGAAGACTAAATTGCAAAATTTTAAACTTGAATTTTTACTAGAAAAAATCGGAAGGTTTACCCCTTACGATTTTTTAGAAATAAAAGTTATAGACTTGCAATTTTGAAGTGATAAATCGTAAACCTATACCCAAAGCTATTTTGGCTCAAACGGTCTTATTTACTCCGGCAGCCTGATATAATATTTCGTGTAGCTCCTATGTAGCTGGGCTTCGGTTTTACTAGGGCTTCGAAGTAACAGAAAAACCCAACTACCGTTGTTGTACTATTAGTTGCCTGTATGTTAGGCGCACGCTTGTAAGTGTTTCTAAAGGATTTAACGCCACTCTTCTCTTTAATTTGAGCTATTCTGTATTCTGTAAAATATCTATACATATAGCGACATATAAAAATGAAAAATAAAACTTTCAGATTTTTATTCTTAAATTAAATACATTAAAATGATACACAAATAATCTTACAGGATAACGTTACAAATTTTTGCAAAAACTATCTACGATAGGTTTAACAAAAACAAACAGTTAATGTATAAAAAATCGATAAGTCATACAAAAACTGTTCCCAAAACAAAAATC
This sequence comes from Malthinus flaveolus, assembly GCA_950108345.1. Classification (NCBI taxonomy): domain Eukaryota; kingdom Metazoa; phylum Arthropoda; class Insecta; order Coleoptera; family Cantharidae; genus Malthinus; species Malthinus flaveolus. The sequence goes on along the minus strand of OX467289.1, from coordinate 6,444,666 downwards.
CATCAAATACCTAATATTTACATTCACATTAGTTTGTCGAATCAGAATTGCCAACAATTGAGCACGTCTTCCTCCAAATTAAACAAAATTACATATCACACATTCAAAAATTGTACTAATTCGTAATAATCACTTTAAATAAATGAACTTACTTTACAACAGAGTTTATCAAAACATAAATTTCGTTTCTTTAAATTTTATATATACAAAGTTTCAACTCACACTAAAAGCCTATTTAATACCGGTCGTTCATTTACATAGGGCCACTTCAATTTTCTAAACTAATCAAATATCTAAGGTTGCGTCTTTATAAATATTTATGCAATAATTTCAACCCGGACTACAGTCGGTGGACTAAACAAATACAAAGCAAGTCTTAAAAGTTTGAATTTTACGTAAAAAAATTGAAGCGGCCCTATTTCGTGTCTACGTATGGTCAACTTAGTAGGACGGTAATAATCTAAAATAATGTTTAAAATATACATTTTGTTACCTTTGAAATTTAATCATTATTTGCGTGACTAGGATTTTACATCGACTTCCGTCGAAAAGGTAAAACTATTTTCTATCGAAGTTGACATAAGTTGACCATACTCTTTGGTTCGGTCAAAAAACTTCCCAAAAGAGACACGCGTCCAAGTTGGAAATTTCGACCAAACTACAACAGAGGCTATTCATTTGGAAAACAGTAATAATTTAAACAATTCAAAAATAGCTTTTAGGACGATATTAATTATCAATAAATTGCGAAGACGGATTTAACGTTATTTTTTAGTGCACTTTGAAATATACTTCGTGTCAAAACGAGTTTCCTATAACAGAAACGAACTTTTTCTTACAACTCTGCAATTCATTTTCTCCTTCTAAAAGGTATGCTTTTACTCACTAAATCGCGAATCGTAAACGTAGCCATATTCTTTTCTATCTACGTCAAATGGTGTTTATTAGAGCGTCAACATAAAAGATGCGAGTTAATTTAATGAATGGCTTGAAAAAGTCTTCGAAAGGTTAATAGAAAAACACGATTTTTAATATAAAACACTAATGACCTTACTCGAGTAAATCATTGACTATGTAGTCTACCTTGCTTTAGTTTAGACTGTGCGGCACTTACTGTTCCTTTCGGTACGGCACCTACGATGCGTACTCTCGTGACTTGTCTGCTATCGCTGAATTGTGGCGGTGGGGCCAAGACCGTCTCTGCCGTTTGACTAACACCAGCGTTAAGGTCGAATTCGGGCGGCGGCGGTAGACAAAAGTCTTCTTTTTCATCGGCGTCAGCTTCGATCGGAGGCGGTAACTGAGCTAAAGAAACGGCGTTACGCGATAATCCTAAAAGGTTTCCCTTAAATATTTACGAGAATTAAAAAATTATTTAATTACCCGCAAGTTGACGCTGCGATTTCGGAGAGGGTAAAGTCAAGCTGTTGTGTTCTTGTGAACACTTTTCGTTATATTCTGAAGATCCCATCGGTATCTCTTGGTCGGAACTCACGCCCGAAGAACTATTATCTGCATCTTCGGCTATGACGTTATCTCGTGACTTTTTCAAAAAATCGTCAGGATACGACTTGGACGATTTTAATAAAACTCTCCCTCTCTGAATTTCTTCTACGCTAAAGCTATGTGGTACCGAACTACTTCCGGAACTACTACCGCTGTAAAATAATAGCTCGATCATTATAAATTATAAGTTAAGTGAAACGAATGGAACTTAGGCTGCAAACATAGTGGAAAGGCGAGCAAAGAAAGAAGACTTAAACAAAGAGCAAGGATCGATGTGTTGAAGTAGTATCAGTAAATACACTTTTGGCCTTTTGGCCTAAAGTGTCTTCTCGTCCGAGAGTTCCTTGAACAGGTCTCTTGCACTTATGCCAGACAGCCCCTTTGTACATCTCGGCCATGATATGGGTTCATGCGCAGTCCTGCTTCTTTGAAGAAGGCTTTAAGCTATAAGCCTGCTTGGATGGATCCTTGCAACACACTGGTTTCAAGGAAGCAGAACGCAGGGCAGGCTGCCTTGGAGCCGTAAAAGCTTGGCATCTGCATATAAAATGTGTTGCGATAATTCATTCTCTTCCTTTCAGCTCAGTCCTCAGGGGCTAATATTATGTAGAATTTTATAGAGGAGGCAATGATCTGTCAGAAGAGTACTTCTCAGTACTTCCTCTGCTCCTTTAGGAGCCATTCCACAAGATTCTTTTTATGAAGCTTTAGGGATGGTCCATTCGAATTCCGGAATGACTGAGTACCTAGTGGTGTCACAGAGTTGTGCATCGAAAGGGTCTGCAGATTTTGCAGGTTTTCTTATAATTGACAAGAACCTTCAGAGCAGGCTGGCTGTCTGTATAAATGTGAATTAAGCTCCGTCCAGATTTCTCCAGATGGAGATTGAAAATGTCTCCGCTAAAGCTAAGTTGTTTACCCGTTTTACACTGTTAGCTCGCCGCTCTTACCACTAAGTTTGCAACCTTATTCGATTGATTAAACATTTACCTGGTATTACTATTTCCACTATTTTCGACGGGATGATTATGTATTGCTGCTAAACGTACGGAAACCTTGTTAAGATGTTTTTGATCATCTTCGCTTTCGACGTCGGACCCACTACAACTATAATCTGGTTCGGGGATCGTTGGAGGACCAACGGAAGATTGCACATTATTGGTCGAATTATTATTCGTTCTTTTTTTTCTTTCTCTCGTCCCTAAAGGTATCGAACAAGTTCAAAATGAAAATTAATGACTGGTTTAAGTGTTGTAATTAAAAGTGTATCGTGTCTCGGTTCTTACTACCTTACTGGCCCGGCGTTACTTTTATGTAAGTGGGCAAAGCTATTATTTATAAGCGCTCTTTTCATCTCAAGAAAGTAATAGGTCCTACACTGACGAATCTTAAGCTGATGGTCTCAGACACAAATTACGGAATTTTTGCAGAAATATTCTGGCCACAAAAAAACAGAAGCGCACAGGGGACTTTTGATATGTTCTTTAGATAACTTTTTAGAGTTATTACGCATTTTTCAGTTGCCCATCAATTTGTTCAAGATTTTGTTTAAAAAATTATCTAAAATTACTGGGATACGATACTATAATATACCCTAGGGCAAACATGTTGAACTGTCGTGGACTACTTTATCAAGTTCCGTGGTTCCACTTACGTGCACAAGCAATTCAAGAAACAAATCAAAATAAGTAGGTACTCAAAATGGCAAAAATCGTAATTTGTAGAGAACAGCCCATTCTTATTCCAAATGTCAGGTTTACCCGTTTTTTCACGTACCTAATTTGATAGTGAAATTAAAGAAATATCTTATATCTAGTTGTTATGCTGTTAATGAATGTTCACTAAGATCAGACGTATCTAAAGTTTTTGACGACACGAGTGGCAACTTCAGACTTCTCAAAACTCATTAACGTGTATTTCTCCATTATATCAACCGGTATTAGGTACCTCATTTACCAAAAGAGATACCTATATGACCATACGCCCCATCTACTTACTTCCCAAATCTGTTAAATAAAATTGAAGAAACCCGAAAAACCGTTTAGTTATAATATTTTGATTCTCTTAAATCGTGCAATGCAGCTGTAAATGAATATTGTGGAACACGTTTGTACAACAAAGGGCTTTGAGAGTACAACATCACATAAAAGTAACACCAAGACAGGTAAAGAATTCGAGTAAAATTAAAATGCAATCATAAAGCAAAAACGAGCAAAAGACTCAAGTGCAAAGCGAACGATTTAAAAATGAATTTTGCAATTTCATTCAGCATTAGTGTAGCGTATGTTGTGTGTGTGTTTATTATTTCTTTTACCTGCGGTAGAATGTGATCGAGAAGCTCTTATAGGTTGAGCGTACGGATTGGTATTTTTACCAGGTGTAGCGCAAGTGCTAACAGGCTTGAAAGTAGAATTAATGCGCATGCTATGTGATTTGCGAACTTGAGGTCTCGACGAATGTGACGGTAAGCTTCGAGATCGATAACCGACAGTTTTCATGTCTTCAGGTGAAGCATACAATTTAGCATTCGCCGTCGGTCTAAATGAAGATGCTACACCTGATCGACGCAACAGTTTATTTTTAAAATATTGAAAAAAACATAACATACACATACAAAAAGAAATTTATGACAAAGCTTACCTTCGTCGATGATGACTTTGTTTCCTAAATGGTCGTACTCCGTGGAACCTCCTCGGGTTATGTCGACTTTTACCACTTGGCCCACCGGTGGAGGTGGAGGAGGATGGTTTGGAGGAGGTAAGATGTTGCGATTTTGGCCACTAGGACAATTAACGTCTTCTTGACTACGATGGCATTTTGAAGACACACCATTTGTTAGGAAAATTTCTTGATTCGCCAAATCGGGCGTACTGTGAAAATCTCGTCGTAACTCCGGACCGGGGATGAATATATTAGAAAAACGTACTCGTGTATTCTAGAAAAAGAGAGACAATCACCATATATTGCAACAACTTCTATTTCTTTAAGTTTATAACGAATGTTAAGTATAATTACATGTGACACATTTTTTTAAATGCTCACATGAAAACAAAGAACTCGAACTGACGAGGGATGAAAATATTGTTGTATACCTCTGACTAATCAGTTCAACAATAATTTCATTGAATTAGTAGCAAAATAATATTAGAAGTTATATATGAGAGTAGTGGTTACAATAATACCGAGGACACGAGAACCTCGCACAAGCCTCAAGGGAAATCGGTTACGACTAATTTGGTTCACTAATTTGATCACTACGGAGATCTACTTCTCAATTACCACGGAGATCTACTTCTCAATTGCTACGGAAATTTCAACTATCGGCCACTACACCCAAACCTCACCTTGTTTTTACTCCTTTTCATCTCGGCCACACTTGCGTACACCCGATTACTAGACTTGGTCGGCGAACTCGGTGCATTAGGATTATTTTGAAAATGCGAACTACTCATCAAAGAAGGTTGATTATTAGTGCCATTTTCGCCTCGCTGTCGTTGAAATAGCTCTTCGAGTTCGTTGGTTGTAATTCTACTAGAAGACGGTCTCTGACGAATAGAAGCCGTTCTCGGTTGAGTGACGTTTGTCCCACCGGGTGTATTCAAGTGTATCGACTCGGCCGAACTGGATTTAGTCATATCATCTCCTTCACCTTTGATACCATTTGCTTCAGCTTTAAATGAAATGGTCGTTACCTTTAAATTATTAAAATGAGTCGCACTTACCCAGTCCCGCAACCATACTCTTAGCACGTGCTCGGCTAACCGTAAGGGTCGTTTTAGGATCTCTTCTAGGTGGTAAAGGTGCGTGAACGGCTCTACTATTATTGGCAAAGTTTCCATACTGGTAATTTAACTTTCGAGGTAACGTAGCGCATTGTCTATTAACGGGCGTATCCATCGCACCACCAGGAAGCGCAACGGTCGATTTACTATTAGGAATCGTGCCAGAAACGATCGGAGTTCCCATCGACACGACAGTCATAGATACTAAATCGCCAGATTTACGTATTAAATCGACGACGTGTTCGTGCGACGCCGACGAAACATCTTCGTTGTTAATTTCTAATAAAAAGTCGCCTTTTCTTAGACCCGCACGATCGGCAACACCGCCCACGTCTACGTCGTCTAAATATTGCAGAGCCGGACACTTCTCGGAAGGAGTTAATTCCATTAAAGGGGAAGTCGCTTTAGCACCACGCAAAATAAAACCAAACCCTTTGCGACCCTTGTGAAGGATAACGTTCCTAGGTTCTGCCGGTAAACCAGTAAATCTACGATACATCAAATTTGCGATCGAAAAAGTTCGCTCGATTTGGCATAGTTACTTACGTCTTTTTGAGCCTAGGTGCCGTCGCAAAATGTTTCGAGGTTTCTCTTCTTCCGACGACTCGACCGTTGCCACTACTAGGCCTACTCGCAGGTTTTGCGTCTCTCGAAACCATCATAGGTGCCGGAATATTATGATGCCTCAATCTAACTTCCTGCACACAATGTGGTGGAAAGAGGCCATTACGTCCACCGCCGCCACTTTTAATAACGCCTTCCAATAAACCATCGTCAGAAGCTCCAGTAACTAAAACAGTTTGAACTGTAAAATTAAAATTATGCGGTAAGTGCGCTGTTTTACATAATAAACAAATTTTGGAACTCTTCATTACTGTGAAGTTTCTCGAATTCACATGATTATCATAAAAACTACAAGGCAAAAATAAATTGCGCGACATGTGGGAAGCGCCTCCATCCTCCAAGGTTATTGTAATTAAACTTTGTGTTGTTTTAAAAAATTAACCGTCGATAGACGTAAATACACGTGAGACTGTAAAACTTAATTAACTAAATCAATGAGTAGTAATTACGGTGATTAATACAAACAACTAAGTTTTACGTTCAACCTTTGGATTTCCAATCTTTTTGGGGATGCAGATTTAATACAATCAAGAGCATCTTCCAATAAAAGCAGGGCGAATAAGCAAATAAATACCACTCACTTGTTGGAATTTAAAAACGACTCCAAAATTTTGATTTTAATAAATAAAAGCCTCACCTTCGATAATATCGCCTTCTCTAATACTAAGATGTCCTTCAAAATTAGACGAATACGTCTCTGTACAAACGACCGTGGCTCCTGGTAACGATAAACTTCCATTTGTAGTATCAGAATTAGCGGTACCAACTCCTGAACTGTCACTCACAATATCGCTCGTATCTCCTAAACTTTTATCTGTAACACCCAGTGCCAGCACTGAGCAAATAAACTTGGTCAATTTATTAAGCAAAATTTAAGCAAATTTGCCTCATAATTATTCTTTTTTACACTTCAAGAAGCAAATATTTGACTACAGACAATAGTTACTGGCATTAAATAAATAATTCGTTAGTAAACAATTTTGGTTTCGGGATAGTCGATCGTTCTTCACATTCCCTATAAATAGAGAATTGAATTTTCTTTTTATTTTGATAAAACCAATTTTAGTTTATAGCAACCCAGACGGGTCAGCAGTGCTCCCGAATTTATGAAGGTAGCTTAGTGGTAAAAGCGCCCGGCGCAACACCGTGGAGACTCTGGTCCGATCCCCGGTCGCGGCTCAAGTTTTCCTTTGTATAATCAGTGCGTCTCAGACGTTTACAGTCAGGGGGTTACGATTTATTGAACTAAAAAATAAAAGTTACAAACTCGCAATTTTCACGAGGAAAATCGTAAGGTTATAACCTTCCTCGCTCTTAAAATCGCGGACCGTCGTTTTAAGCCGTTTGATCGATCGTTGTATTTTATTATTAATGAGATTCTATACTTACTTACTGGTAAAAATATTGTAAAAATATCTGCGCGGTACAACGTATCCAATAGGATGACAGTAACACAAAGTTAGTGAAGATTTGAGTCAAATATTTACTTCACAAAAGTTGAAACACTTGCCACAACTTTCTTTACTTGTTTAAGTACATATGAAATAGAAGATGCAGTACAAATGCGCACATTAACATGCCTCGATTTATAAGACAGTAAAAGATATATTTCTTAAATAGAAAACAACAATTATGGATACGTACCCGTGACTATGCTAGCGGTGTCGGTTTCGTTACAAGCAGGAACACTTCCTTCGCTTAGACTAGAACTGGCAGAGCTGAATGGGGCCGAGGAACGGTCACTAGGACAAGGAGAAGGAGGTAGGGCAATACAGCTCATCGAAGGGGCTCTATTCAGCCAGCCTATAGCGGACCGTCGTTTCGGATTATAACTTGGAGGACCACGAAATGGGACTGGAAAGATATCTATGATTCTAAATTGCTGTTTAAGTTAACTCGACAAAATAATGTTAATGGAGTAAATGCAAAAATTATTTACAAGCAAAATGTTTTCAAATTTAAACTACCTCTACGACATGATTACGATTTTAAAATAAAGTGCACGAATCGTGTGATTAAAAGAAATAAGGACTCCGAGGTTAGTATATTTACAACGAGGATACGAAAAATTTTACTCACGCCTTTTCTTTTTGCGGTACAGTTAATTTATTTGTACATCGGACTCGTGCAAATTGCGCAAATTAAGTACCTATCTAAGGTAATTCGTGCATTAATGAATAAATTATACAGGCGAAGCATTTAGGATAGTTTTTAAAAAGATTAGTCTCTAAGCTCAATCACGTTCACATCGTGCATTTCAGTTGTTTTCAAAAAGAAATCAAAATCCACGTCAAACAAGTAAACATCGAGTGCTATCGAAAAAAAAATTAATTACGTACCGACATCTTCGTGTCTAAAATTTTCTATAATTTCCGCCAATTCCATATTTCCGGCAATAACTGCTACTTGATAAGGCGTTTGATTTGCATAATTGAGTGCTTGTCGATCCGCGCCCCTAAATAGAAGTTGTCTCGCGCACGATTCTTGATTATTTACTGCACACACATGTAATGGTGTATTGCCGGAAGCATTTCTCGTGTTCATATCTGCCCCATAAAATAATAAATGTTCTAAATGTTGAATGAGTCCGGTTCGGCATGCCTAAAAATTAAACTTTATCAGAACTAACCGGCGCAGAGAGAGGCAGGACCTATCAGAGGGGGGGGGACAAAAAGGGTTCTACTACCCCGGGCATCTCAATATTAAGGGCTTCAACAACTTGGCAACATCAATATGTTAGACAAAAATATAGGAAAAGGCTAGGGCAGAAGTTAGGACGATTAGAAAAAGGGTAACGGTCCAATTAAGGAGCCCCGAGGCCCGCCAACTATATTCCTCACTTTCCTGAAATAATATAGTAATTTAATTCTAAATTTTTTCTACTTTGTTTTTATGGACACACTATCAAATTCTACTAAAATAACAAACTTTATTTTAAGCCGTTTGACCTTGAACAAACAAATATTTTCGCCTGAGGCGCTTTTCCAAGAATACCCATGACACGGGGCTTTATAAAATTCTCAGCCTAGGACCTCCTCAAAAATAAATTCCAGTCTCTTTGCCCACAATACTATTTTATACTTTGAAAGGCCTCTAAAATATTAATTGCACCGGGTCGCGTATTTTCTCTGAAAGGCCATAGAGTATTAGAAGTATGTCCGAATCTTAAGACTTTTTGGGACAAAGTGCGTATTAAAAAATACTAAATTACTAGACAGTAAACGCGAAAATCCTTCGTCAAAGAACCTCCTAATGTTTGGTTTCTAAAGTCAGGCATGACCAGTTCGAGAGTAGACCGTCGTCTGGAGTGACAATAACGCGAGAATAACGTTAACATTGACATTTTTCGAGAACTGAAATTTTGGGGAAACTAATAAGCCACTACCGGGGAATGATTCAAAATATGGAGCTTGTAAGCTTTTACCCTACTCTAAAAGAACCGGGTGGACATTGGTTTAAAAACAGGGGAAACTAAACTTGTAGGTCCACACGAGCCGGCATTGAAAAATTTATTTGGAAAGTATTCGAATAAATGTTATATTCGCTTTTGACTAAAAAAATTTGTCCAAACCTTTTCTAATTATTTTTAAATTTACACAACAAACAGTTGACTCGATCAGTCGCAATTACGATAAATCCATAAGTAATCGAAGTAATTAAGAGCTAATTTCCGTAACCTACGGCCTACGGCAATTAAATCTGCCTTCTAAATTGCCTAAATAAACTTGAATTGATTAAAAACAAATTATACCGAAATTATCGGCCGAATTAAAAAAATGAACTTACTTGGTGTACTTCTTGCCACCCTTGGAGATCCTGAGCACCAATAGTTGCGTGGTCGTGTAATAGAGCTTCGGTAAATTGCGGATCTACGTTATTAGTAATCGAAAAATAAAGAGGAGTAAGTCCTTTTCCGTCTTTATAATTAGGAGACGCGCCTAGTTCCAAGAGCGTTTTCATGCCTTCCAAAGTTCTATGTTCTACGGCTCGATGCATGGCTGTCGATCCATCGCGTGTTCGATAATCGAGAAGGGCGCCACCGTTTACTAGTGCTATTAAAACTTTTGCCGGCTTTTTAGTACCTGTGGCTAACGTTAATGGGGTTTCTGAAATTATGAAAGTTTTTTTACTCGAAAAATTTATAACGTGTAGTATTTATGAAGATGAGCGACAAATTATACTGAAACACCATGGGCAGCCAATATGAGTTGCGTGTTTTCAAAGAAAAGTGGAAAAATAATAAAAGTGAAGAGATACGTATAATAAGACGTCCTTTGTAGGGATTGTTTTAAAATTTATGAAAATTATCTTTCTTTTATACGCCGAAGTTTTTTAACAAGTTACTTAGTTTCTCTACTCTTATTTATTATTATTCAAAGGCGGCTTTACAATAATTAGAAAACTTACCTCCAGAGTCTTGGCAGTGAAAATTTGGATCCAAGCCTTTAGAGCACATTTTAGTAATTTTTTCGACTTGTCCGTTAGTGACGTACTCCACAAATCTTCTTAAATTAGTTCGTGTATGTAAATTTTTTAGTTGTTTTTCGTCTAAGCTTAACATTTTATAAACCCTTCGCTTATATTTTAGCTGTAAAAGAATCATAATTAAAAATTTTTCGGTCACACACAAGTAGCGAAATATGAATAACACTGAAGAAACCTTATATTTATTTGTAAAGATTTTGTAAGCGTTTATCCAATTATATTATTAGGTACTGAACTGCATTTTATGGATTATTGCATGTACAAGATTTTCCAGCTATAGGATATTGTGAACGGTGCACATTTTTAAATTAAAACTTTTGGTTAGCCTGCACGCTTCAAAACAAATTTTAGTCATAATTTTTGTGACTAAAATCATGAAACGTGTTCAAGAAATTGAAGATTTTTTCTTAAACCATAGGTAATGGAAAATTTCGTAACCAATACCCTTGAAAAACCATAAATTAAATTCAGCTCTTATGCCGCACATTATACATTTACAGTACTGCCAGCGACTTCAGTAAGACTTCTTAGAGTTTTCTCATACTTACACTTCAGTTCACATTAAGCCAGTTTCAAAATTACAGTTTGTGTGACAATGTCTCGCAAAAATTTTTCGCGCATGTGAAAACGCGGCCTAAGTATGAGAAAACTCTAGGAAGTCTTACAATACTGTTTGCACAATTAATTACAGCAAATCGAGGCCTCGAAGCCTTGTCTTCACAAGCAAGAAATCTTCTACAAGAGTTGCAGCGAGAGCTGCGAGAAGTTCTAAAGAGAAGTTATAGCGAGAATCTGCGAAAAGTTGCAGCTTGAAGCTGCGTGAAGTTGCAAAGAGAAGCTGCAAGAAACTTCAGCGAGAAGCTACGAGAAGTAGCAGCATGAAGCTTGGAGAAGTTACAGCAAGAAGCTGCGAGAAGTTGCAGCTTGAAGCTGCGAGAAGTTGCAGCTTCAAGTAGTAGCGAGAAGCTGCGTGAAGTCGCAGCGAGAAGCTGGAAGACACTTCCGCGAGAAGTAGCAGCGTAAAGCTTGGAGAAGTTACAGCAAGAAGCTGCGAGAAGTTGCTGCGAGAAGTTTCAGCGAGAAGTAGCAGCGAAAAGCTGCGAGAAGTTGCAGCGAGAAGTTCGAAAGGGAAGTTATAGCGAGAATCTACGAGAAGTTGCAGCTTGAAGCTGCGTGAAGTCGCAGAGAGAAGCTGGAAGAAACTTGCACGAGAAGTAGCAGCGTGCAGCTTAGAGAAGTTACAGCAAGAAGCTGCGAGAAGTTGCTGCGAGAAGTTTCAGCAAGAAGTAGCAGCGAAAGCTGCGAGAAGTAGCAGCGAAAGCTGCGAGAAGTTGCAGCTTAAAGATACAAGAAGTGCAGCGAAAAGCTTCGAGAAGTTGCAGCGAGAAGTTGGAGAAGTTGCACCTTGAAGCTGCGAGAAGTAGCAGAGAGAAACTGCGAGAAACTTCAGCAAGAAACTGTTGGAAGAAGTTGCAGCGAAAAGATGCGAAAAGTTGCAGCGAGAAGCTTCGAGAAGTTGCTGCGAGAAAATGCACCGAGAAGCTGCGAGAAGTTGCAGCGAGAAACTGCAAGAAACTGTTGGAAGAAGTTGCAGCGAGAAGCTTCGAGAAGTTGCTGCGAGAAAATGCACCGAGAAGCTGCGAGAAGTTGCAGCGAGAAACTGCAAGAACCTTCAGCAAGAAACTGTTGCAAGAAGTTGCAGCGAGAAGTTGCAGCAAGAAGTTGTAGCGTGAAGCTGCGAGATTGCAGCAAGAAGCTGCGAGTAGTTGCAGAGAAGTGAAATTAACGACGTATAGTGAGTTTTCAGCGCCAAATTTGACCATATTACCCTAAAATTAATAACACCCCGAGAAAGTTATAAATATACTCTCAAAGTTGAAGTTAAAATGCAAACGAATTAGTTAATCTCCGAAATGGGTAAAAATTTTGTATTGATTTTTATACAGCCGACTTATCTTATGCAAGTTAATGTGTGGTCGAAATTTTAAGAATTGATGTGCATCGCTAGAGTATACGTATAGTGGTGTGAAGCGTCAACCTTCAACCCTTAAAAAAATGGCTCTTTCTTAAATGTTTATTGTAAAATCAACGGATCTTGAGAAAATCATTTCTATTCACAACTATCTGATCGTTGGTTATCTCGTAATTCATTCAAAGAAGGACGCGTTTAATTCAGAAATAGAGTTCCAACACTAATTTTGCATTAATTGCCTAAAGTGCCCGCCAGTTCCGACGATTAAGTTGGTAAAAATAGAAAAACACGACGATCACCTTAACAGCACATAAAGGCAATTTTCTTGGCTGTCTACAATTTAAATAAGAATTTTTCTCGAATAAAGTATCATAATAAAAAATAATGATCGTATTAGTGCTTCGAACGTGCAATCTTTAGTGTAGTTATAAGGCAAATAATGTATGCAATTTAGAAAAACACGCTATGGCGTTTGTAACATCTCCATACGATTAAAAATTCAAATTATTATCATTCGCAACAAGTTCCTATTTCTTACCTCTAAATATCCGACTGGTCCAGTAAAAGGGTAATCGCCAAGTCTTCGTTCTTCGTCCAAAAATTTACCAGCTCTTCCATTTTCGGGTGGTGAAAAGAGGCCGTAATTAAAGCTTTCCTTGAGTTCCTAAAAAACACCGAAATTATTACTCTCGAGTTCGATCGGAAAATCTAATCGTGCGATGATTTTAGCATGATAGGCGCGTCGATATGTTTATTTTAACTTCTGTGTGTATGTATTTGCTTAAAACTTAAAACGTGAGATTAACGATAAGCCAGACACTGATTAATTAATATAATTAGAGCTTTTAAGCCATGCTTAAAATACAAAATGACAGTTTTCGTTCGAGCGCAAAATTTTTTAAAACCCACACACAATCGGAATATGGCGGGCGACCTTAAATTTTACTTACGAATTTTTATCGAGCAACTATTTTGAAAACATCCTTAAATTTCCTAGGGGATTATCCTTAATAAGACTGATTTCTAAAGGAGAGGTTTACTACCCCGAGAGATGTCATTTATCTTTTTGAAAACGTGATAAAAATTGAGAGAAGAATGCTTCGGTGAAAATTTCATTTTTTTAATTAAAAAATTTACAAAAAAATTTTGATATAAAACGATATCTCGTGTCTTCTCTTCCGTATAATTTACAACATATCGTTAGCTTAAAGATTTAATTTTTGACAAGCATAGACAGACATTCCTTAATGCCGATGATTTGATTTAGGTCGACGTATCTAACTTCTGTTGGCCTTTTCTCGTCATTACAGGATAGACTATTTTGCCCAAAGTCTTAATAGTCTTTATTTCATGCCTTTTGAGCATTTAATATAATACTTTTCCGTCTTGGTGTATATATTTTTTAGTGTAGTATGTAGTTTGAAATTTAGTACGTAGATTATAATTTAATTGCCTACAGGACAGGTAATAATTTTTTGTAATATTACTTCCGTTCAAATTATTCTTAAAAAGTGGAACAAAGTATATAATCGAAATCTTCGTGTATTTTATAATTGCAATTCTCGTTCGAAAGCAGAAATATATAACAATAAACATAAATCAGTTTAAAAAGTAATAAATTTGAAAGGTAACAAAAGTTACAAGACATAAAAGCCCGAATGAAACTTAATACTAAAACGCATCAAAATATAGCATCTTTAAAGGTAAAACATATTATAGTATGTTGTGAGGGGAAAAGAAACGAACCCTCTAAAAAGTTTCCGCACATTCACAAGGGGAAAGTGTATACCTAGGTATAATACGTATACGACGTAAAAGAAAATTCTCGCCGAGGGATGGAGAATTAGTAAGGAGAGAGCTTTTCTTTCGACACTGTCGAATAATACCAATAGGAAAGATAAATTACGCGTGAGAAAATTCCCCTCGAAACAATTTTATCTTTAATTAAAACAAGCGTTACGTGATATTAAACATAAAATACACGATTATACAGTTTGTTTTAGAAAAAATGGATAATTTGCACGAAAATGAATCGATAAATTCGTACTACTCATTGTTATTAATTACAAAAAGGGTTGTGTACATTTGTCGAAGGTTTTATTTAAATTTTATTTCTCGTATAATAAATTTAGTTTTAATTGATAATTAGTTTACCATGTTTAACATGTAAATATTTAAACAACATAATAATTTGTTACAGATAGGTACCTATTTAAAATTAAATTAAGGTTTAAACAACTTTTATTTCCTCGTCTTTTATATCGATTTAACATAAATCAATTTATTGGATCGTTTTTCAACTCGTGATTTTCTTTCCTTTTTTAACTTGACGCCTTTGGAGTATAACATTTTTTTTAAATTTTATAGGCTAGCTTTTCGTAAGTACTTGGGCTGGATTGCTCAGGATCTGCACTTAGGACATTTAATTGGAGCCCATTGTACAGAGTGGGCAAAATTATAGGCTCTTATGGAGCAATCCTTAACTAAAAGAGATAGGGGAAAATGGATGGGGCACCCTCGACCTCTTCTTTTGAGAGAAACTCAATGGCGAAAACGGGAATTCGCGATCTTCTTTTGTTTTGGAGCTATAAGCAAAAGTTCGATTTTTCAATTTTTAAATTGTAAATATCTCGGTTGTTGTGAAGTTACAGAAAAAAATATTAGCACGTTCTTGAGACATTTTTTTAAGAAAAATGAAATGAGCCGAAGAAATTTTAAATATCTTCTTTAGTTTCCGGCTTTTAAAGGGGGTGTGACCCAAAAATAAAAAATAACATTTTTCACGGATGTTGTAATTTGGTACACTTGTGCAGTTTGGTGTCCCAATTAATATTCCAAGTTTTTGACCTTGAGCGACCGCCGCTATAGTGGAAAAAAGAGGCCGAAAACAAGTGTTTCAAAAATATCTTCTCTCTAGCTCCACCTAGGGCATAAGTAGATATTACAACAATTATAGAGCATGAAATTTCCTAAAACTTTTATAAGAAATATTTTTCAATCAGATGAATGGTTCACGAGTACCAACCTTTGCAAATTTATCATATTGTGCCATTTTTAGGGATACAGCGTTCGCCAAAGATCCGAATTATTTGCCTTGCATCAAATGAGGTAGTTTTAATTTGGGGGATGTTGTACATGATTAAACTCCAACGATAAATCGTTAGAAGTTTTACTGAAGCTGCCTGTGACGTCATACCGACGTCGGCCGTCAGCGTACCTAGCTACCTAGTCGTATTTGGTCCTATTCACAACACATTAGTAGCGCTACTAATCACATATAACCTACTAATGTGTTGTGCATACGACCAAATACGACTAGTTGCGCTGACGGCCGATGTCGGTATGACGTCACAGCAACTTTAAAAACGTCATATCTTCAAAAGGGTTTGTCTCAGTGATGTGCGATTTTGAAATTTGTTCTTAGAATTTTTCGTACTATAACTTTAATTTTCAATGATATTATTATATATTTCTTGTTTTTTTTTTCGTTTTTTATTAAAACTTTTTTTTAAGTTTGATAATACTTATAAAATAGACCCTACATATTTTATATCATTGAAAAGAGGATGAAAAACGCTATTCAAATATGTCACATCCAACTATGGTTCCGATGTATTAAAAAAACACAACTTTGTCTTATAAACCGGAAAGTAACGAATATGTTAAAAATCCCCTCAGCTCAGTTTACAACCCAGATATCGACATTTTTAGCGAATTCTTGAAAAATCGAACTTTTGCTTATAGTTCCAAAATAAAAGAATATCGCAAATTCCCGTTTTTGTCATTGAACAATCGAATTTTGGCACCCTGTACTCTACTGTCTTCAAGCAGCCTTTTCATGCCCATCAGATCTTGAATCATTCGATTTGCAGAGGAAGGGGTGGTGCTTATTCTAGCCATGTAGAGTTAAAAGTCCCCAAACACAGATCTTCTTGTCGACGTTAGAACTGAACACTCGACAGTAGCAGAGCACTTGTTCAACTGTTTAGTCTTCTAGTTCGCATCCACGACATATAAGATTACGTCCCTGCAATTGTTCGTAGAATAGTTCGGGACTGCTGTAGACAATATTTTGTAAGCTGTTTTTTACTAAGTTGCTCTAACGACAACTTAAGTTGCTTGTTCATCATTCAGTCTGTAATTGATGGGTTTTCTGATTGGCCCAGGGTTCCAGGGAAGATTGTTTGGACCTTTATTTGGCCAGCTCGTCTGCTTTATCATTACCTTCATTATATCTTAATGCTCTTTAACCCAATAGAGCAGCGTTTCTCAACCTGGTGGGTCGCGGCCACTAGATAAATATACCGTAAATTTACAGAGGATATACGTCGAGTTTCGCGCCTAATTGTTAGCTCAAATTTTGCTGTAGATTTGTAGACCAAAGCAGTCATTCGGGCTGAAAGACTGTACTACTTGTTTAAATTTCCCTAGAGATATATTTGGTGGACTTTGTGAGTATAAGTCAGTTTGAGTTGAGAACCGCAATGACCTGGACGTCTGGGCGTCGATTTTCCTAATTGAAACATCGGTTTGGAGAGACATCAATTGCTACTAAAATTCCTTAACGTCATTTAGGCCGGTTGACCTTGAACAATCAAAAAATTTTGCCTGCGCCACTATTTCTGAAGGGTCGCCAAAAATAATGCCTAGAATTTGGCGGTCGCGAGCCAAAAACTCTGTGAACAGTGTCTTTGTCTGATTCAACAGCTTTATTCACTCCAACAAGAAACCAGAGGTTACCTGCAGCTGTTTAGGGTTTGCAAGACATCTTTATTCAATTCGATATCAGTATTTTCTTATTTGGGATTTTCCTGTCTAGGTTTACATTGGCGCTGTCGCGCTGTGTAATATCCCCATAAGTGCGGTTTGAAAAAGTGAGGCATATTTCCCCAACAGTAAGACTGCTTCCGGCGGCTTCGCGAGTGCGCGTCTTCTTCAGATTCCTTTTGGTTTTTATATCCATCTGTAAAGAGAGTTATGCCTGCTTCGATGTTCTAAGTTGGGTCCATTAGAGCTTGGAAGTCTCTGTTGAATGTACGTTTTGGGCATCTCCAAGAGAGGTAACTTCTTGAAGCACTCCTCGAAAATTTTCGTGTGTTCCTAAATATTTGATAGACCATAATCCCCATCCTCGCAACCAAAGAGCTGCTTTTGTTGCCATTTCCTCCACATATAGATGCAATGGAGGAAGACATGGCAGCACCTCCAGAGCTTCTGAGGGCGTGCTTTTCATGGCTCCTATGACGACAAGACAAATGAGTCTTTGTGTTTGTCTGGTAGCAATGATTTGTCTGGTTTTGGGCCATCAGCCATCAACCACTTTGGTTTGTTGTTTCACTTTTAAGTTTGGATGTCAAGACTTAAAAAAAATCGTACACAAGTTCGGTTATTACGTAGACTAACTTGTGATTTAAATAATTTTATAAAAATCGAAGGGATGCGCTAATAACATTACGATTCAGATGAGCTGTTTGGATCGAGGGTGTGCAGTGCCCATCAGTGGCGAGTTTGTGTAGTATTTCTATTTTCTATTAGGAAGTAATCTTAATTTCGAGAGCGAGTTGATAGGAAATTACGGATTTTCATTATGCCGCTTCCGATTAATTTTTGATTAAAGCTTAATAGATTGTACGTGTTCGTGTCCCACCTTCTTCGACGCTTTATTAAGTAACCCAACACCTTAACGTCAACCTAGTTAATGTCATCTATAATAAAACTATCAAATTCTATTACGAAACAAAATCGTTACCTAAAAGCGACACCTACCAGAAGATTTCCTATTGGAAATAGAAAATTACAGCCGAACTTGAGATTTTATCAAAAATTACCTACATTAATAATAAGCAACGTTATTGGTTATTTCTTTTGAAACTCGAGTTTAATCGTGACTAGAGCTGCGAGACACCGGTTATAAAGAAGTGCCATTGTGTATTGACACTCGAACAACGGTAACGTCCTTAACCCGTGTTGTTGTAAGGTAATAGATAATGGAAGCGCGATGTCGTGCAGTGGGCGGCTGAAAGGTATCTCGAGGGAGATTCCTGCATGGGTCAATGGTCACGCTGCCCCTGGCACCCTGCCGGTTATCAGTGGCGTACGTTTCAGCAACAAAAACAATCCGCTTACCAAGAAGACTCTTAAAAATCTCTTCCGACCACACTCGTGTAAAATAAAGTAATTATTCGTGTCAAACGACGTCCGTATAATGTATTATGCAATTATTGGCCATTTATCAAAGTAAACTTACCGAGAAATGTTTCGCCTCCAACGACCTATTATTTATAGATTACTACTTATCGTTGGTTGTTCTGTAGTACAATTTTGACCAAACTTTAATTTTACCCTTGACATACCTAAAATGCGCTTTTAAATCTCAAAAATTCAATAATTTTAACGAATAAAACAATAACGACATAATTTAATTTATAGCTTTGGGGAAAAATCATTTTTAACACGTTTCAAGTAATAAATCACACGGGATATAAATAAATTTAACTGTCAAATGAAATTATCGAACAAAGAAACAAACAGCTAAAGGCTCTGGTAAAATTAATAGTTTCTCAAAGTGAAAAATTGCAATTTTTTTTGAATGGTCTATGCATTCGTAATTAAAAAAGTGAGGTAAAATATCGATTTCGTGGCTTTGCAAAGTTTTGTCAGGTCGGTTGCGTATCAATAAACCGTTCTTTACGACAAGAATTTTGAAGAACGTATGAAAAGAACCTGAGGCTTGGAAATGCACGCCACTGGTTTGCAAAAATCTTTTAGAATTACGTAAAGATACGAAGGGTCGAAAAGTTATACTTAAATGCCTAAGTGCTCTAGGCTGCTAGGGCGAAAACCCTTCATAATAAATAATAGCATTAAAACATCACGTAAAACTTTTAATTCCGAAAGTATCCACAAATTACATTCTTACCCTAAAACGTATTTTAATCGGCATTTTCTAAAAATAGTGCACCGGTTGCATGCCCTTTCAAAATTATTACGATAAAATTCGTATAAAATTAAGTTGGGAAAACACGAAACTAACTTTAGGCGTTTCAAGTAGGAAATTGAATGTAATGACGGGGAGAAAACTCGCGACTTGTCTGTTTAGTCTTAG
This sequence comes from Malthinus flaveolus, assembly GCA_950108345.1. Classification (NCBI taxonomy): domain Eukaryota; kingdom Metazoa; phylum Arthropoda; class Insecta; order Coleoptera; family Cantharidae; genus Malthinus; species Malthinus flaveolus. The sequence continues at coordinate 6,425,192 of OX467289.1, read as the reverse complement.
TCTGATGAAGAACTTTGTGTTTATCCTAACACGAACTTGTAATGCACGGTTTTTCACATCGTTAATACTGATTTTGAGGTGCTCTTAATTAGCTGCAATATATTAGGAGCGCTAGAAAATTTATAGCTTAAATCTACCCCAATCTGTTCGAGAAAATTGAAACTTTTCCACCCTATTCGATCAGAATGCGGCCCAGGGTGATGTAAAAATTAGGTAGGCACCTCAAAAATAAAATTGGGAAGCCAAAAGACGCGGGTAGTCTAGTCTAAACTTTTAGATTTTTTTAAATATCAAATGCTCCAAAGGGGTTATTAAGGGAGATTCTAAGTAACTGATTTTGCATTGAAATAGTAACGCTTCAAAATGAAATAAAAAATAAACGTTAAATTAAAGATGAATCTAGAGGCATGCTGGGGAGTTAAACTATTTAAATCAATTAATTTAATTTGACAGGATAATAGAGAATTTTCCCTTCTACAATTTCAGTTATATACATTTCCATCGAAAAACTATCTTATTTAGGGATATAACCTTTATTGCTGATATAACGTACAGCAAATGAAAATTATTGTTTTCTGCCTAAACTAAAGCAAATAGCAAAATCTAACAAGAGGTCAAAAAATGTTATAAATCAGAATATCTACCTGTATGAAAAATGTGGAAGGTATTTATCAAATCGTTAAAGATATATGTATATGGTCCTTTGCACCAGGATGACAAATTTTCTCTCACTTACATAAAACCTACGAGAAAAATAATGTGTCAAAAATCGCATTTCACGCCAAAAGCGATCTTTTGTTATTTAAAAAAATTGAAATTTTTAAACATCTTTGGAGTCCGATAGGGTCCTAACGAAGCACTTTTGGATAGAGGTAAGTTGGGCTTAATCGCCCTATTTTGGCCTCAGGAATATGTGGTAGAGGATTGTACATACCTTTCGGAGACACCCTGTATATAAACAACCAGAACTGACTTCCGATGTTAAAAGGCCCTCTTCGATCAATAGTGAAATGTACGATTTCGAAGAAATGACAGGTTTGGGGTAATTTTGTTTCGTCGTGCGCGGAGAGTAGTTCTGGCAAGAAAATTGCAATGTTTCGAGGGACGTTGAAGCATTCAGGTGGTAGAATAGTGGGTCCGCAACCTGCAGAGTACGCCAATCTAATAGCTTTAGCGAAGACGCAATTTTCAGGATTCGTAATTTGTCTTAGGGGCTGAATCGATGTACGCACACCGGAAAATTACAAAAAACCCTCACAGATCCATAAAAATGTGGTAAGAATGAAACACATCGTAAGAAAATCGATTTTTCGAGCGCAAAGTATACGCTAATTGACACGTGGCGACAATTTTGACTTTTGGAGAACAACTCGCCGAAACAAGAATGTTCGTTTTCAAACAACTTCAAATTGATTTGACGCTTATCCGACATAAATACTGTCGCTGGAAGGTGGAAGATGCCCTTGCTTACGTGAAGATTGCCATCGCACAGTAGACCTTCTCATTGGCTCAAGTTAAAATTATGAGGGGCTACAAAATGAATAGTCGAACAAAAAACTGAAATTAAGACTTTTTAATTGACCTAAATGTATTATGAAAATTTTAAAAGAAAAACTCGAGAAAACTCCCTAACGATATCCATATTGGCAAGCCACGCAAAAATTAATGAACGCCAGTCTAATCGATAAGTACCCCTTCTGCATCAGTTCTACACTCATTCGGAGAGCTTCTTTTCATCTTAATTACGCGACCTTACATTCTTAGGTATATATTTTTTTTATATTGAGCTATATATCGGCTTAAACTGTCGACGAACCCTCGCGGTTATATGTTGACATAACTCTAAATCCACCCTTATTTAAAGCGCACCACGCGCCAACGACTAAATCCTAAACTTTATTTCTAAAATATTTAACCAAAATGTTCCGCTTTGGTGAGTTTTTCGCCAAACCGTAACAAATCGAAAAAATCCGTCAACGTCTTAATTTTCCAAACTCTTCCAAAGTTAGAGAGGACCTTACTCCTACACGAAAAATAAATTGGATTGTCGACATCATATAAATTTATCGATTTTTCCCTAATACTAGTTTATTTATTTATTTATAGAATAATTTAATTTATAAGTTTAAACAGCCGTAGGTAGAATTTACCTGTCTGTAAGGATAAAATCGACAATTGGAGGCCAACTTCCGAAGGCGTCGAATCTAAATATCATTTCCTTCCACGCAAAATTAGTTACCGTTGTACTTTACTAAAGCAATGAATTATTTAAGTTACATTAAAGCAATTCCCGACAATACACGAATTTTAGAATATTAGCAAAATAGGGGGTGCATAAATTAGTGTTTCAGTTATGAAATGGTGCATATTTTAACAATTTGCGAAATTAAAACTTACAGACGAGAGGAGTCGTCGGTTGTAAAATAAGCAAAGATGCATGCAGCATGCAGATGCTTTTCCGAATGAAACAATAAGTTTTAATGTGTACTCCTAAATACCTACCCTGTACCAAGTGGCCACCTGAAGACGTGCCAAAGCGTCAACATACAAAAAAATAAAACAATCGGTGTTATTACTAGAAATAGAACATTTAGGTGCACTAAAGGAATAGTTTCGTCCACCGAACTGTCTTACTTTATTTTATTATAAAAATATTATCGAGGTTTTGCCCCAATATAATAAGTGGGCCAGGACCACTTACCTTCGTCCTTCGTAGTATACTTTTATGGGTTTTAAATTATCTACAGATTAACCAATTACAAATTAGACCTCCAAAGCAAATTTTAAGAGAAAAAAAAAGTTTATTACAAACGTACATTATAAACTTACAATACTCATTTAAGTGGTTAAAAGGCCCTCTTCGCTCTTCGATTTTTAAGTGACAAATTAATATGAAAAATATATTATAAAACTGAAAGTACGTTTGTTCGGATAATAAAACCCACTTTCAAGTGGGTAGACGCTGAAGTTTAATTAGCGAAGGGTGGGGTGGGGGGAGGGGTCAAAATGATATCAAAGTAAAAGAAAAAGTCTAAAAGTAAAATATTTCCTTGATCCTCGCAGTCCCGAAACCGGGTCACGACTGACCCAAATCGATATTTTTTTGAATAACTTCTATGATAAATTTTTTTATATAATTTCCTTCTGTGTATTCTCCTAAAATACTAAACTACATAATATACTGCTGAAAAATATCGAAAAATGTATAATTTAAAAAAAACGTCAATAAAGAACACCCTGTATAAAAATCTGCAGAAATGAAAATATGAATATTGGATTTGAAACAAGCAAAAACTTTTACAAAGAGTAACATTTTTTGATAAAATCACTAATAAGCGAGATTAGATTGATTGAAACCAAAATGTCCTTATTTCATCCGAAAACACAAAATAAAAATGGGTCATCGATGACCTGGTTTTGGTAAACTATGATTGTAATTTATTTTGGGACTGCGAAGGTTAAAAGGTAAAAGAATATTTTATTTACAATTTTTTGATAAGAGATTTCTAGAAAAACAATTTGTAATATTTAATTAATTATATCATATCACAGATGTCTTTGAACTTCCACATACCTTCAAAGGTTAAATGCGTAGGTAAATATTTTGTTAATTTAGGACTATTTAATCATGTTCGGGAGCTTAAGTACTCATGAAAGTAAAATCGTTTTTTAAATAATTTATATAAAGAGCCAGACCTCATTCCCAACTTTAAAAGGTCCCCTTCGATCCTAAAGTGAAAAGGACGATTTCGATGCAGTTGCGAGAGACTTTGGGACAATTTTTTTTGCGATTCGTGGAGAGGACGGTCCGGCAAGACTTTTGCTTTTGTTTTACTGGCTTACTTTTACAAGTCACAGTTCGGTCGACGATACTTAAGCTACTAAACACAATCTGGTGCCACACGACAAAATAATCTACACGCGAATAAGCGTTAATTCAGTTAATCGGGTAATCAGTGTAATCACTATTTATTTTAGTATCAAGTTAGTCATAACTTTAAGCTAATTTTAGTCATAACAAACTCTTAGAAATGCAGTATTAGTGACGGCACCGATTAAAAGTACATAAACTACGAATAAATTGAGCCCCAAAACGTGATGTCAACTTTTAACTTTAAATTTATAATTTGGTAGTTACACACAACTGATCTCGTTATGAGGTGCCACATTTCCATATTCTTCTCTCTTGCTGCATTGACCAAACTCTAACAATAACAAACATCTTGCCATCACATTGATAAAGTCGATTACACTTTTATACATTTCTTAAACTTTTCTCGTTTATGTAAAAAAGGCTACGCTTGAGCACCCACAAAATGAGATTTTACCGAAATCTTTTAGAATATGTAGATTTTTTTAAAACTTCCTGAAAATGTCTAAATTTTTTTAACTCACCTTAGGTAACGCGGCGAGACATTGTTGTTTTACGTTCCACACTGATTGGTCCCGAGGAAACTGGAGGCACTTCTGCACGTTTAATTCTGGTACGTGTATACGAACCAAAATGAAGCCCTCATCGGGGCCGCGTTCCCCGTCCTCCTCCATAGTGATTACTATCTCTTCACATCTATAACAAAATTACAATTAATAAAAATCGCACATTACTCTAATTAACGTCTAGAGATAAATACTTTTACTTCTTCGAATGTATCATTCGAACGCAGAAAGTGTGGGAAACGTTTCGGGTTTAATTAAACGTCATTTTCAAAAATCAAAAAGTTTCAAATTTAAAGAAAGTTAAAACTGTCGAAAAACCATTTAACGAGCTTTTCTCCACTTAATGCGACTCCTCGTTAGTATAATAATAAAAGCGTTTCCAGATTTTTATAATAAATCAAGTTCTTATTAAATTTAAACAATTTAATTATCTAAAGTTTATTTTTATAAATCAATTAGTTTGAGCTTGAGATATAAAAAAATAAATATAAAATTAATTAAAATTTAAATTTATGTAAAAACTTCCTTGAATGAACTTTTGAACATCTTAAAAAGTAACAAAAAAATAATTAACCCTAAATAAATTTCGTTTTTGACGTCAATTAATTAAATATTTTAATTTGTTCGTCTATTAAGCGACGTCTTTTTAGTTTAAACATCCAAAACTCGTGTGACTATTTCGTTAAATTAAAATATTTACATTTTTTTAATTAATTTAATTACGCGTAGATATTAATTATAAAAATCTCTCCTTTCAAAAGTAAAAATTAAGCGGCGCCCAATTAAAGTGGACTAGCTACGATCGCGAGTGAAACAATTGTGTGATAAGAAATCGAGATATCCAAGGTACTCGATATTTGAAGATGGTTAAAATCCGAGAGGACAAATTTAAATAGATATAGGAGCCATTGTTCGTCTTCAATTTGTTTTCAAGTCTGCCGACCGCCTGTCTGTTAAAAGTACCAGCGTTAACCTGGGGTGGCTTGAGAAGGATGCATTTTAGCTCTTTTTTCGATTTTTCGCGTATAACTCGAAAGCTACGCACTTTTGGAGAAGAGTACTTCTATATAAAAATAAAGTACATCAAATTTCCGACAAATTATATCTGGAAGGTGTTTTCCGCAGACAAATGGTTTAGGCCCTAGAGCGCGCAAAAGTTTGATAAATATTCCAATTCTGCCAAAAAAACGTTTTTTGTTTCTAGCTTTTAACTTCAAAGCTGCCCACTTTTGGAGAAAAGTACTTCTATATGAAAATAAAGTACATCAAATTTCCTACAAATTATATCTAGAAGGTTTTTTTCCGCAGACAAATGGTTTAGGCTCTAGAGCGCGCTAAAGTTGGTAAAAAATTCCAATTCTGCCAAAAAACTTTTTTTTGGTTTCTAGCATTTAACTTCAAAACTATCCACTTTTGGAGAAAAGTACTTTTATATGAAAATAAAGTACATCAAATTTCCTACAAATTATATCTGGAAGGTGTTTTCCGCAGACAAATGGTTTAGGCCCTAGAGCGCGCAAAAGTTTGATAAAAATTCCAATTCTGCCAAAAAACTTTTTTTTGGTTTCTAGCATTTAACTTCAAAACTATCCACTTTTGGAGAAAAGTACTTTTATATGAAAATAAAGTACATCAAATTTCCTACAAATTATATCTGGAAGGTGTTTTCCGCAGACAAATGGTTTAGGCCCTAGAGCGCGCAAAAGTTTGATAAAAATTCCAATTCTGCCAAAAAAACGTTTTTTGTTTCTAGCTTTTAACTTCAAAGCTACCCACTTTTGGAGAAAAGTACTTCTATAGGAAAATAAAGTACATCAAATTTCCTACAAATTATATCTGGAAGGTTTTTTCCGCAGCGAACGTTTAAGGCGCTAAGCCCCGTCTTGTAAAGTTGTAAAGAGCTATCACTCGAATATGGATGCCATTACAAACAAAAAGTAACGGCACCAAAAGTGTAGAAAAGAGTACGGAGACTGAGTACAAAATTTTTGGAGATATTGAAGCTGTTACTTACTTAGTAACACCACTAGAGATTACGATAAATTGTACCCTTATGAGCTTTGCACGACATCCTGTATGGTACTGTCGCACTAATAATTCACCCAACTCTCTAAGCTCCAAGTGGATTATATAATACTTAACTCATCTTATACTAATAAACTAAGAATTAAGCTCCAAAATTTGGCCCGGCACGCAAACTAATTAAGGTATTACAGAGCAGAGTGTACTCCAAGTTTCGACGTAAAATAATTACGCAATTTAAAAAACTCCTTATCGTAAATATTTTAAGCGATTGCAGTAAAAAATAAACGGTTTGCGGAATATTATAACCGTTATTTGAACAAATTACAACTTTAATGATGCACACAATTAAAACAAAAAATGCTTACAGCACGTTAGCGTTGTTATGTCTCTCACCTAACGAACACGGTAACACTTTCCCAGACGTCTAAATTCAACTAACGAGGAGACTACAACATAATATAAAACCGTACACCGCGTGATAACGCGATTTAATCAACATTCAAAGTCCTTTTTCGATGGAAATTGCATTTGAAATATTAATTTTAATTTTTGGGCGGCAAAAATTACTCTTTTTACAAATGGCGGTTTTAAAAGAGTTAATAGAACGTCGCGTATTCGTATATCCAGTATCCAACACAGCGGGAAAGCTTCCAAAGCGATGATCGAAACAAAAGGAAAACCGACTCGGGATCAGTTGAATTAAGGGGTTAAAATTGAGGGTTGCACCAACTCTTTTTGTTATAAAAAAAACGTCTTCCTTATCAAAAATTTATTTTACATTACCCACCAAACAAGATTTTGTAATTTAAGAACGAAACAATCTCATAATCAAATTGAGGGAGTCGGGAAACTCGAAAAATTTATTTTGAACTCGAAGCGATCTTTTCAAGTTATTTTATATCGAGGGAAAAGTCAATTTCAAGTTACCGTCTTCTAACTTTTTAGGGTTTTTACATAGTTAAACAGAGTTCCTTCACTTAGAAAATTATTGTAACGATACAATTTTGTAAAGTTCAAAATTTTTCGACTAATCACAAATAATAGGTACTTACACACAAATTTCACTAGTAAACTAGTAAATCAGTTTACGGGCAATTGAGAACTAACTGTGTTGATCGTAATCACATAGGTATTTCAGATTATTTTTGATGTAAAAAAAGACAATTGCCACTACAAATAAATAGAGATAAAAGTTAAATTTATCAAACTACATCACCATATTACATATCATAAATAGTTGGTAAGTGATATCATTGTTAGCAAATTTCAAAGTATGATCGAAATCTAAAAGGCCTAATATTAAATCATTTTGTGAAAAAAGTGGTAAAATGTAATTAGTAGGAAATCGAAGTAGTAAAGCGTTTCCTAAAACCCAGGTGATGAATGATCTCCAAAGCCCGAGCATTTTCTTATTAACGTCCTTATAAATCAATAAAAACTATGTCTCTCACTTTTTCTTTAATGTCCAGGCAATGTAACAGAATTTTCCCAAATGTAGAAAACTATAGAGCCCATTTCCCTTAAAATACAAAAGGTTATCATTTAAGTCATATTTTAAATTATTGATTTGGTGCAAATGAACTAAAGTTGTTTGTCCAAAAAGTATGGAATATACTATATACTTAGCTCAGTAAATATCCACTTTTAAAAAAAAAGTTTTAAATAAAAGTTGTTTATCAAGTAGTTATTTACTAACTCACAGCCATAAACTCGATTTTTTGTTAAAAACAAAAGCACAGCGAATAACACTTGAAGATTTTTAAATGGCAAAGTATGTCGTTATTATACTCATTCGATAGAGGCTTTTGTTCTCTTTTCAACCATGTAAAACTTTAGCGCCCTCACATAAAAAAATTTTCGAGAAAAATTGAATAAAACAAAAAAAAGTTTACAACAATAGATTCTGAAAAATAAAATAAATGTTGCAAACTTTTTTTTTGTTTTTCACAAAATTTTTTTGCGCGAAGGCACTAAAATTTTACATGGCCAGAAAGAGAAAAAATGCCTCTATCGAATGGGTATAATAACGACATACCTTGCCATCTAAAAGTCTTCGAGTTTTATTCGTTGTGCTTTTGTTTCTAACAAAAAATCGAGTTTATGGCTGTAAGATGGTAGATAACTACTTGATAAACAACTTTTATTTCATACTGAACGGGTATTGCTACTTTCCGTCATTAATTTGAGTCCGGGAAATGGCACATTACATCACTAGGCCGGGAAGTGTTGCTAAGTAACACTTCCCGGACTGTTTGGCGAAATTTTCCTAAATGATTTTATTTTTGTTTGAAAAAAGCTTGCCGGCAGTGGGGTTTGAGAACCCAAAAACCTTTAGGTGAAATGCAAGGCTGCTAACCCCTACACCAAACGAACACCTATATTAATGTATGTAAAGCGTGAAGTTATAAAGTAGTTATTTGTTGCTAAGTAACGAATATAAAGTGGATGATGTGATTTAAAATGAAATGCCTACAGCGGATGTTTAATTTGACATTTCTAAAATGACGTTTTTATACAAAGAAATTATTCAAATAAAAAAACTGTTTTTGTACGAAATAAAATTTTATACGATATACGCCCGTGAGGTGATTATTAAAGCATTCGTTTCAAAATTCCGGACTCAGCTGTAAACATCTAACTCATGCTTTAATAGGTCACTTCCCGGACTAATGACGTAAATAACTATATCTGAAACTTTTTTGTAAAAAGTGGATATTTACTGAGTTGTACACTCGTAATAGACTTTATACTTTTTGGACACACTGTATAGTTTTCCGTACAGTTTTACTCGAGCAGAGTAAAATTTCCGTGCCGTAAAATATTTTGAATGTATGAAATGTCTGAAATTTTTCTCCCTTTTTCCAACGCAAAAAAACTACGCAAAACAGCGAGAAGTCAGAACTAAAGTTTGTAAAAAAACAACAAAAGCACACACGAAATAAAATGGCGTTCGAACTTGGCCTAATTTAAATCATATAAATTGCAAAAGACTCACAAATTGAGATTCCTGAACAATGCGAAAAATGACAAAGGAAGGCATAAGTTATTATATCGATGAAAAATTATTCCTAGTAGTAATTTAAACTTACGAACTGAATAGACGGCAATTAGTAGCCACAACATTATATTTTGACATTTTTAATAACAATAAACTATTAATTGAAGCGTTTTACTATAATATCCGCAAAGGGGTTACATATTAAAATATCGCCACGGAACCGGACGAATCACTTTACTAAAATCCTTTAACAAGAACCAATTTATTGTTTAAGGAGATGTCGCAAATTCATTTGTTTCACAAATAATACCCTTTTTAAGCTTCCATTGTTTCAGTTTCAAACGAAATTCGGGGAGCACGCTGCATTTGCCTCATTAGTGTAGCAAATTTACAATTTTTACTCCATTTTTGTATTGCAAATTTTTATTTAAGTTTATTATCGATATGTGACCCCTTAAGAGCACAACTCGAATAAAATATGTCAAATATTTTGAAAAGAGATCAAACTATTAAATTGCATTTGGAGTTTTCGACAGTCGCGTTACAGGGTTACAAGTAAATTTTCATCGGGAACGTATAAACTACGTAGCACCATAGAGTAAACAATAACTAGAGAAACAACCTAACGTGTATATCTGTAATGCTAAATTTGTACCGAGATTTGAGATTTTCTCGTTGGCCATCTGTAGGACGGTATAAAAAGAAAGAATTTATAAGTCTGTTAAAAAAGGGTCAAAACTTTACTCAGTCGGGTACGTCATCATACGTCATGCTTTACGTTACATACACATACCCACGCATACGAAGAGAAGCTGCGTTGTTTAGCACGGTTATCGCAAAGGCTTGGCGAGTAAGTATCGAATTTCTAGATAGTAACGCATTCATAGTTTCAACAAACGGATTTTTATTTTTTAAACGCGAGTATTAAAGTAGCAAAATTATTTCAAGGAAATTTATCGACTATAATTAATTTCTGTAAGGTTTATAACAATTAAGTAAAACAAAATACTTTTGCTACCTGTTAATAATGCTTTTAATTACTATTATTAAAACAAAACTATTTTTTAAATTATTACCTATGACCCCAACCCCAAAGCTAGCACCACCCCCGTTTCCAAAATACGACCACTTAAAGACGGGGTGGTTTTCAGAGGTACCAAAAGCTAGCTCTGCAATCTACTGAGCTAGCACCCAAGTCTTAAAGCTAGCACCACCACCCCTACGAAGATAAAGAGGGTTTTAAAAAAAAACATTATCCATAAAAACCTACCTGAAAACCAATTTTTGATTCATTGGAATTTTTTAATGAAATAATTAAGAAATTAAGAAAAGTCTTCTGGTTTGTATACCACGTTCCAATCAAAAGTGTTACTGTTGTAAGGATAGGGACTTACTAGCTTTCTTGCACACACGTTCATTCTACTTAGCGCGATCCTTTACTATCGGCGCTTCGTTGCCAGCTTATCTTCAAATTTTATAACGTCTTTACAATGAACCCTTTTTTCCGTATAAAATATTTTTAATAAATTTAATAAACAGATGTACGATATTTATTTATCAATTGTAATTATTTAAGTTTTATAAATGATTTAAAATTAAACCAGGCATCGCTGTTCCCTTTCCCTATGCTTACAACAGTAACTCTTTTAATTGGAACGCGCTTTAGTGAAAAATAATTTTGTACTTGAAACGGTAGGTACAGGCACAGAAGTTTCTCGAAATATATTTGAGATACTAATACTAACTGGTAACTGGTATGTTTAAAATAAGAATTGGATTTTCGTTTTCTATTACTTTCAGCTCTTTGATGATATGATGATCGTATAATTCCTACAGAGTGAGTCGTTAGGATCGCACCAAACTCTAGGAGCGTATTCTACACGTAAATAAAAGACAAAAATAACCCAAAAGTTGTTCTCTGATTTTCGCTTGTTTTTGAGTTACAACCCTTTAAAATTCAACAATAATTTTCAAAAATACCTCCACGGACCTCCAAACATTGTCTCACTGGTTTACACGTACCTAAATATAAGACAAAATAATCCCAAAAGTTGTTATTCGGTTTTCACTGGTTTTTTTAAATTTTGCTAAACATCCAAGGTGTATGTAAAAATCGGAAAACAACTTTAGGGTTCTTTTTCTCTTATATTTAAGTGTAGGTAAGTGAAAAAATGTTTGGAGGTCCATGGAAATATTTTTTTAAATTATTGTTGAACTTTAATGGACTGCAACTCGTAAACAAGCGAAAATCGGATAACAACTTTTAGGTTTTGATCTGAAAAGTATTTCAAGTAGATTTTTGATTAAAAAAAATTTAGGTAATCATGACAATTGAGAAAAACTAATTTCTGTTTAGGTAAAGTGCCATTTAGGTCAATAATACAGCAACATTATATAGAAAAGTTGTTCAGAATAAGCTAAATTTCAAAAACATTGACCCACTTTGATAAAATCAGTATTTTGGGTCCCCAGTTTGACTCCACAATATAGGTGTAATCGATCAAAAATTTAGGAATCTCGTTTTGATGTTTTGGGATGCCGCTCTGCTTGATCTGGAAAGACTTTCAAGCAGATTTTTAAAATCAAAGCGGTCGTGGGAATTTAAAAAACTAGATTCTGTTTAGTGTTTAGGTAAAGTGCCATTTCGGTTATCGATATGACAAAATGTTATTGAAAAAAGTTGTTTATTAGAATAATATGAAATTACGACTTAATGCAAAATTTCCAAAATATTGGCTCACTTGATGATTTTATGATTCGTTTTCTACTCGAATTTATTACAAAATTTTCTTTCAGCCCGTAAACAAAACAGCAATCGTTGACCATCGTCATCTAACGAACAAGTAATATGCAAGTTAATTAGGTACACAATCGAATACAAATAAATACTTGAAGACTTGCTTTTCATGTCGGATAATAATTCAACTTTTCGTAAATTTGAATGAAAAACGAAATTAATATCAAAGTCAGCCAATGTTTTTGAAATCTTTCATTGAGAGTCATAATTTCATATTCTGAACAGCATTTCTCAATAACATTTGGTCATATCCAGAACCGAAATGGTACCTACTTTACCTAAACAGAAATTTTTTTTCAATGGTCCTGACGTCATTTTTTAAACACTTTAACACTTTAATTATTCCATTAAAAAATTACAATACATCGAAAAAATTGGATTTCGGGTGGTTGCTATCCCAGTAGATTCGATCCCCCAAATCTAGATCGGGGGGCAAGATTTTTTTTCAATCCCCATTATCTCTGTAGCTCAGTCGATTGCAGAGTTAGCTTTTGGTACCTCTGAAAACCACCCCGTCTTTAAGTGGTCGTATTTTGGAAACGGGGGTGGTGCTAGCTTTGAGGTTGGGGTGATAGGTGTGTACTTTAGCCTTTAGCGAGCTCGGTTTTCAGAAGAAAATATTCACTGGGGGAAGGGAGGGGGCAGGTTAACGGACCCACCACCTTAAGAAAGTTCTAAATAATTTTAATAAAATAATTTAAAAAAATAGTTTTGTTTTAATAATAGTAATTAAAAGCATTATTAACAGGTAGCAAAAGTATTTTGTTTTACTTAATTGTTATAAACCTTACAGAAATTAATTATAGTCGATAAATTTCCTTGAAATAATTTTGCTACTTTAATACTCGCGTTTAAAAAATAAAAATCCGGTTGTTGAAACTATGAATGCGCTACTATCTAGAAATTCGATACTTACTCGCCAAGCCTTTGCGATAACCGTGCTAAACAACGCAGCTTCTCTTCGTATGCGTGGGTATGTGTATGTAACGTAAAGCATGACGTATGATGACGTACCCGACTGAGTAAAGTTTTGACCCTTTTTTAACAGACTTATAAATTCTTTCTTTTTATACCGACCTACAGATGGCCAACGAGAAAATCTCAAATCTCGGTACAAATTTAGCATTACAGATATACACGTTAGGTTGTTTCTCTAGTTATTGTTTACTCTATGGTAGCACCTATTTCCTAAAACTCGGAAAAATCTACTTGAAGTCATTTCCCATAAGGAACGTGCAGGGTTACAACGTTAAAACCTCCACATTTTATCGATTCTACTGCAGATGTCTGTAAAATTGAGAGAAATTGCGAGAAATAATTCAAAACACGACTTAAATTCCCATTAGAGTAACTAATTATTTATAACTCCCCACTTTCTTCAAGAGGAAAAAAAGAGGCGATTCGTTTGTCACATGAATGTAAGCCGGTGGGTAGACATGAGGTTCGATGCCATTCGATTTTCAAAGTCGATGCAAAACCGATAAAAGCTATAAACTAAAATAAAATCCTATTTAGAAAAATTTATTGTTCGAGGCAAGTCGTTTAAACATCGCAATCGCGAGATTATTCAAATCTACGGATTTCCAAATTTTTCGGCAAAAAAGAAAATAAAATTTTCCACGAAAATTAAGGCAATAATGACAAGCATTCATAAGTAGTACTTAATATACATATTTTGCGCTTTTCTAAAGAATTGGGTTAATTTTAAAGTGGAGGAAATATATAAAGTAAGTAATATCCGTTTTATTGCAAAGAGCGACATAAATATTTAAAAGCATTTGAAGATTAATGAAGAAATAAAGCAATCGATCATCGATGAATGTAATACATTGATCAAAACAACTTTAAAAGTTTATGACACCCTTTTATTCTAATGTAAGTGCAGGAAAAGAATCTAAAAAGGTTTTCCTTTCGAATGGGTGAAAAGAAATCTTTCACGTTCTTAGAAAATAAAGAAAATACATACGGGGTGGTTAAAATTCGTTGTGCAAAATAGGGATCTCGCTTATCTGAATAGCTAGATTCGTTAGGTTACAACGAGCTATAACAAATAATCTGAAAAAATCGTCCGAAGAAGCTTACGCGTTTTCACGAAAACTGAAAAAACCCGAAAACTCTCATTTTCGTTTTTTAGCTATAACTTTTTTATTTGTCAATCTTTTAAAATTCAATAAAGACACTTTCTTCTCCACTTTTAACCTGCTTTCGAATCCGTAGTCACAATTTCGATTGGTCAATTTGTTCTTGGTTTCTTATTATCAACTTTATTTTTTGTTATAAAAATTGGATTTTTTAAACCAAACGGTTTATTTTTCAATTCTAAATCCAACTATGTATCACTGTTACCGTTTGAATTAATTAGCCTTAATACTTTTATTTATTGGGTAAACCACCACCACAGCCACCCCAACCGTTTCAAAATACCTTGTATTGGCGCGCACTTCTTTCGTGCTTCGTGTGTAATTAATAGACGCGTACGCAACAAGTAAGTTAATTTTACATATTCTCTAAGTGCCTATACTTATGCGCTAAAATTCTTCATTTCCACAAGTTACACTTTTATCGCACTTGCACGTTTTAGAGCTTCTACGGCAATTTGAGAAAAGTTAAAAAGACGGTACTAACTAATAGATAATCTAAGTACAATAATTATTTACTTTTTTATACTTTAAAACGGTAAAGGCGTGATGAAACAATCAATTTTAATTGTTAATTATTACCTTCATTAACTTCTTCTTTCTTCAATACGTGTAATCTAAATAGATCATCGCAAATTGTTCGATTTAACAATTATTAACTGTAAGTTTGCAGATGTTAAATGAACAAATCGATACTGTCACACTGTTAGAAAAATACTCACTTATTTAAAATGAGTTTTCTGGCTTTTAGCTTGTAAGATAATATTGAAAAATATTTATACAGCTTGTGCCTGTGCCGGTATACGTCGAATGATGCATCGTTAAAATTTACGATCAAGACAGTCACGGTCGTTTAGCGAGCGATTGGAGCTGAAAAGTGACGGATTCGCAACTATCCATTTAAAGATCTGTTTTTTTATTCCATTGAGAAACCACTTCTTCCTAAGTACGAAACGCCCTGTATATACATTCTTTTATGTAGCTTTATACAGATATCCAAACGGTGAGTACAGAGAGAAGAACCAGTAACCAGTTCTTCAAAAGGTATAGCGTAATAGCGATACGTTTTTGTAAAGAAAAACCATTTCTTGTTAGGTTTGAGTTCTAACTATTGCCAAAATGCGTAATTTCGATGTTCTAAGGACAAAATTACATACAATATTCATCTTTCCAATCGCTTTTGAAAGTGGCACACAATAATTACATAACTCAATTAAGAATTTCACCAAATGACGAATTTTCTAGCGCTGGACTATTACTGTCCTAGGTTAGGAAAGAGGTTCTCTCGACGATTTCTGATTACTATTATTGTTATTGTTATTATTCAGGCCCATTATATCTCCTCCAAGCAGTTTCCCCAGGTCCATCGGCTCTCGAGCCATCCCACTCGTATTAGGACGAACTCTGCAATTTTGGCCTAATTCGGGCCAGGTCGAGCCCAGAAATCCCCTAATACATTCGAAAAACAAAGCCATTTTATGTGGCACGTCATCTTAGACAGACCTCGTCCATATTTTGACCTAAGTTTGACAATTCTCTGTTCGGAAAAGCGTTCGTGGGTCTAATTAAAGCCCATATCGTCATATATCTTTCGGCCATTTAAACTAATACGAACAGCAAAACTCAAATGAGTAGTAGGTACCTAGTAAATATTTGTGTTAATTAAATATTAGTCGCGCCCAAAATTTGATGAAATTTTGAGGCAAATCACAAGTTACGTGAACCCTTAACGCCAGTTCAGTAATTCAAATCGATTAAATCTAGAAAATAACTAAAACAACATCGTGTTCTTTGTGATAAAATACAAGAGCTTCTGTTATAATCGAAATACCGTTAGAATTGATTTATCTGACAAACAGTTGAAGAGTCACGAAGTGTATAATACATGAGAAGATGTTCAATTAAATTAACCGACTAATAAGAATTCAAACGTAGTATAGCAAAAAAGTTTTTCCTTTATTCTAATACAGAGTGGAGAAAAAGTCCAGTCATAAACACTCTTATGGCGAGTTTCGATTTTTACCGAAACTTTTCTCGTTTTAATGCCTTTCACGAGAACGCCTTTTACTCAAGCGGCTCCCTACTCTCCACTGATTTCGGATGCCGTTCCGACACTTGCTCTCTATATATAATTACATATATTATAAATGATCAAAAGATGGTTTAGGATAAAATAAAACAAAATTAGTAATTTAAAACTTGTTACTTCCTACTATTGCACTTGTATACTTTATCTCACCGGTTTATTATGGTGCAGCCTTCGTGGTGGCAGACATCTTTAAAGTTGAAGAAAATACGGCTTTCGAACTGTGCCACCACAAAGGCTTAAAAAAGGCTGTTTAAAACCGTCTGCCACAATATGTCTTTAAAATCTAGACAAAAAAATGCAATCCCTAAATCCCACCATTCCCGAGTCCCTATACTTCAACGCGCTCTAGCACCTAAACTGTTCGTTTGAGGAAAAAATATAAGAGACATAATTTGTAGGAAATTGAATGTACTTTATTTCTGTATAGAAACGTGCTTCTCTAAAAGTGCACAGATTTCGAGTTATTGACAATAAACAAAAATTGTTTTTTTTGGACGATTTAAATTTGTTTCCAAACTTTAACGCGCTCTAGCGCCAAAACCGTTTGACTAAAGAAAAAACCTAAGAAATATACTTTGTAGGAAATTTGATCTAGTTTTCTTCATATACAAGAACTTTTCTCTAAAAGTGCGTAATTTACGAGTTATAAGCGATACCGAGAAAATAAAAGTTTTGGGCAAATTTTAGAATTTTTGTCAAACTTTAACGCACTCTAGCGTCTCAACTGTTCGTTTGAAAAAAAATCTAAGAGACATAATCTGTAGCAAATTAAATTTACTTTATTTTTCTATAGAAACGCTTTTCTCGAAAAGAATTATTAGCAATAAACCAAAAACACAGTTTCTTGGCCGATTTTGAAATTATTTTCGAACTTTAACGCGCTCTAGCGCCTAAACCGTTTGGCTGAAGAAAAACTCCAAGAGATATAATTTGTAGGAAATTTAATGTAGTTTATATTCATATAAAAGAAC
Source organism: Malthinus flaveolus (assembly GCA_950108345.1). Taxonomy (NCBI): domain Eukaryota; kingdom Metazoa; phylum Arthropoda; class Insecta; order Coleoptera; family Cantharidae; genus Malthinus; species Malthinus flaveolus. Next base: position 6,407,737 of record OX467289.1, on the reverse strand, counting down.
CTTTTTCTAAAAGTGCGTAATTTATGAATTCAAGTGATAAATAAAAAATAAAACTTTTTAACGAATTTTGGAATTGTTGTCAAACTTCAATGCGCTCTAGCACCTAACCTGTTCGTTTGACTAAAAAAATCTAAGCCACATAATTTGTAGGAAATTCAATTTATTTTATTTTTTTATAGAAACGTTTTTCTCGGAAAGTGCGTACTTTTCGAGTTATTAGCAATAAACCAAAAAACAGTTTTTGACTGACTTTGGAATTTTTTACAAACTTTAACGCGCTTTAGCACCTAAACCGTTTGGCTGAGGAACAAACCTAAAAGCTAAAATTTGTAGGAAATTTGATGCAGTTTATATTCATATAAAATAACTTTTCTATAAAAGTGTAGTTTTTGAGTTAGAAGCAAAAATCAGAAAAAGAGCAAAATCCACCCTTCTCGAGTCACTTAATTGGTAGAGTGTCAACAACTGGGTTCATATTATAGATGTTTAATGGTATTAGTTGCTACAACATCATATTATCAATTTTCATCAATGATTATTTGACGAAAACTCTAAAACGTCCAGCGAGTTGAAGACTGTAAATGTGGAAATCATGAGCTTCGGATAAATCTTAGTACTAAACACTTTTATTTTTATATGAACATAATACGTACATAGACATAATATTTATATTATGATCATAACAAAATAAATCGTAACAAACGAGAAAATATTATTGGAGAGTTTAATTTGAGCTAAGACGTAATAGACAATAGTTTTGTCTACAAATCCTGTTCATTTAAACAAAGCCTCCACGAAACTCCTACCATAAATAATTGCTTACTTCTCCCTTTTTAATAATAAAACTAAATTTATATAAATTTTATGCAAAAAGCAATAATAGATTATTCGCAAAAGAATTTCTTCGACACAATAAACGTTGCTTACGCAACAAGCAAAAAGTAATAGGTACAAAGAAGTCTTTCGAATAAATATTTGTCGGAGAATTTCTAGTCTAACCGTAAAAGACATTCATCGAATCAAAAATTGTCTTCACTAACGCATTAGTGTATTTTTAGGGGGAAAAAAGACCCGAGTTTTTCGTCACATTGCAACTCGAGTCTCGTCATAAAAAAGGAATTAGCAGACCTCCCACAACTCAAATTATTCGACTTTTACGATAAATCAAGATCAAATTCTAAAATCGCGATTGCAAATGACGGTATTGTTAAGGTAGCAACTAACAAGTGTTCGTTTTGAAATTTTACTATAGACTACTAGAAAAGGTGGTGTCGTGGGCGATTTTTAGTTTAGTAGTTTTTTGTAGGATAATCAACCCACTTAGATTATTCACCTTTGGGTAATGAACTTTTTAACAATAATCTAATACTAAAATGACAAGTCACAAAAGCGATTAGAATTTTACGAGTGCGAATTCAAGAGTTCACGATTCTTTCATCTGTTTATGAAGTGAAAACCTTCTCCGAATTTTTTGGTAGTGGAAAAAAGTAGCAGTCGAGTTTAATAATTTTAAGGGAGGAAAGTAACTTTGGAGTTGTAAAAAATTTCTGTGCATTTTACAAAAGTTTCGAGCTTTCGAGGGTGGAATACATTGTCAATAATTTCTTCGGTTAGAGGTTAGACCACACCGAGCCCACGCCACTATTCGCGATCGATCTCCAATCGTTTGAAGACTAAAAATTCAGTTTTAACACTTAACTCGAGAAAACCAGTTTGGGAAAATTGTTGAAAGCAAATTAATTAATTTTACAAATTAATTATACATTTTACGGAGAGAATTTGAAGAAAAAAAACTCTCAACCTGTTTCTGTGACAAGTTCACTGCCAAGTAAAAAGTAAAATTCAACGAAAGTCATAACATACCGAAGCTTATTTAATAGTTATTTATGCATGGTGTGAAAGGGTCAAAGAGGAAGATTTTTGCAAGAGTTTACAATGGTACATCGTGATGTAGGTTCCTCACGAGCAGACAGGCATTGACCGGAGTTCTTAAGGAACACCCCCTACTACCATTTTTAGCTCTAAAATATAAAAACTACAAATTTTCTTAAAAGAAAACTACCGTTAAGTATTAAAAATACTTAATTAAATTGATCTCCAAGATGACCAAACTAAAATAATCTGTATCGACTTCGAGAATAATAATACACGAATCTTAATAATGAACAATAGCGATAGAGAACGTGCCTGCACAAAAACGATTAATTATCGGCGGAACGAAAATCTCATCTACACGAAAAACTATTTGTTCGTAACAACATACTTTTTCACTAATGCGCATTCAAATAATCGACGAAAAGGTATAAAATTGACTAATTTCCAATTTTTCGGTTCAAAGGAAAACTCACAGTTCAATGTGTTTGCTTATGGGATTGGGCCATTTTGGCTTCACTACACTGCTATTTTAAAAATTCCTAATATTATAAGTCACAATTCAAAGGAAATTCGGTTCGATTAGCTTTGGACGCTCCACTTGCATGGTTTCTCGCCAGTATCGGCTGCCTCGATTAAATTTTTTCCTTCAATTTACTATTCTGGTAAAATTTGAGCTGTTGGATGCGTTTTTATCCCTTAAACGATTTTGGCCTAGTAATAAAATTCAAATTTTTGAAACTTTATTAGGTGAGTGAACTAAAAAGGTCAAATAAAAATATCCGTTACTAACATTTTTCAGACTTCCCTATCTATTTAATGAACGTTTAATGTAACTTTAACGACAACTTTATAGCTAATCAAAATTCAAACCATCTCACCTTTAGATATAAATTTTATGCGAAAGTCCCAGGGGTCAAATACTTAAACCATTAATTGAGGAGTTTTTTCTCGCGTAAACGTCGGCGAAGTTTAAAAGGTTTCGAAGTGTGTTCCAAATAAAAGATACACTGGTCGAGGGGATTCTACCATGCACACGAGTTACTTAAGGATTGTAAATTGTGGATGAATAATCAGTGTTGTCGGCTGTCTAGACAGGTAGGTGGTTAAACATGCCTCACGATTTGGAACAACATTTTTTTTCAAAACCGCCCACTTCTCGGAATTTTAAGAGCAAATTATCGATCGAGTAATTAGCGATCAAGATTAAAATTTGAATTTGGGGGCCGATACAAATAGAACAAAATTTTTTCTCCAGGTATTCAACTGCGCTTATTGTTCGAAACTGCTGAGAGTCGCTTTTATCTTCGCTCTTTCAACGGACGAGCGATAAAATATAAATGCATAAGTAGAAGTACTACAGTTTTATTAGCGTATACGTAGACGCAACGATGCAGTTATGGAATATAAAATTTCAAGATAAAATTATTTATCTTCAGATACAAATTTACGTCCTGCATTCAATTGCAGCAGTAAAGATCTCTTTCGACGGAATATACATTGTACGTACAGACGTTAAGGAGTATAATCAGATTTAGGTACATCGGAGTCAATCGATAGATCGTAGACTACGCCAAACCTAGCCCTCTGAAGAGACGCCTACTAACTTCGGTGGCTGTGTGGGCACACTTTTCTGAGCTCGGACTAACCTAACCTAACCGGACTACGTAAATTGGCGTCGGTACAAGGAAGACTGGCCATCAAGATCTGTTCTGCCTACAGGATGCCATCAGAAACAAAAGCACTCGCAATAGACGGCCTATCTCCATCGATCTCCTAGCGGAGGAGCAAAAGAGTTGGAGAAGGGATAGATAAGCAATCCACGCAAGTTCTCATCTATGCTAGCTGGGAATCCAGATGGGCCACACAAACATCCTGGACTCAAAGTGTGATCCGGAGCGACAGAGATTTCTTGACTAAACTCTTGAACGGGTATGGGTGGTTCAGGAGCCTTCTAAAGACGAACAATAGAGAATACATATACTGTGGGGAAGTAGACACCCATGGAACTACAAAATAAATGGAATGGTTATAAGCTAGTTTGGTGGTATCTAAAAGTGAAGCATCAGGAACGTAAGGGGTGTGTGTGTGGCGAGTACGCCAGGGTACTCTCTTACTCTTCATTACTACGAAACTATCGGACCTTCTTTATGCAACTGACAGCTTGTTCTGCGCCAAGATCTTTATGTTCTTCGCCGTCTCGCCCTTCCAGTTGTTTTCTAATTCCATGCAGACACCGTAGAGCAGACCTTCTTCCATTTTAATAGATGGGAGAAGCAGGGCAGGGATGCTTTCAAAAAATTAAGCCAAGAGATAACCGTTGAAACCTTAATAGATAAAATACTGAGAACCGAAGAAAACTGTTAGATCGTCATATCCTTGGCCAGGGGTCCTGTAAAAAAATGGGAGAGAGGAACAAAAAATTCCTGAACACGAGTACCACACATGAGTACAGCGACTTTTAAAGATATATTGCCCTACGTTGGACCGAAGTAATACAGAGAGGCAGTTCCAGCCCAACGCACACTAAAGAAGGGAGGAAAGTGGTTTAGTTGGTAGGGGTCTGGGAAAAATTCCTAGATGGGTCCAACACACCCCTTGGCCTAGATCTAAAGCCGATGAAGTATATGACCATGACGGATTATTTTCCAACTTCTATTTTTTTTAAATACTACAATCGCATCTGAAAAAGAAGTTTCGTTCTCAGATTCTCGTCCTAGGCCATAAAAGAGTACTTGGTCTTCTAAAAAGAGTTAATAAATCTCTAGATCCTAAATACGTAGTAAGTCTTTAGGTTCATAACTCATAATAGACAAAAACTATGGGTCAGTTCCTCATGTCCTCTCGCCTTGGATGTTTGAACGTGCTGTTGAAATCATCATTTGCCCCAAGTCGATCTCCAAATTTTCATCGACCGCACTTTACGCCATTTTTGCGAAGTGAGGACTAACGCAAAAATAGAATTATCTCGAGATGCATCAATCTGATGTCAATGTATTGAACCGTTTGATGTAGGTCAAGCCAAACTGAACAAATATTTGCACTAAAATCCATCATTTTATAGAAAATCCATATTTGCGATTTTAAAAATTACTCCCAATTTAAATTACAAACGAACTTCCTCTTTATTAAAACGATAGAACACACGGTTTAAAATTGAGTTCATTCATAAATATTCAATTTTAATATTAAACTCGCTTCTTTTAAAATACAACTGTAAAATTCTACTTTCGTAAAATCGTTTCACTTTCATTGATGATGCAAGGTAAACATTAAACAAAAAAAAACAAATCTTGTCCAACAACAGGTCGTCCATATAAGTACACACGAATTTAATGTCCGTTCTTGTACCGAAAGTAAAATTTTACAAAGTAGCGGCAAGTTTTAATTTAATAAATTTTTAATAAAGCGTCTTCGAATGATTTAAACGAGTTTAGTCGTTCGTTAAACTGTGTAGTGGGTAACTGGCTTTCGAAAATTTGATTATAAGGACCTTGCATGAGGACGTTTACACTGATGCCTTTCTTGAGGGCACTTTTTAAAGTTACTGTTCAATTAAAGTTTTGTTTTCATCTTCGACTAATGTCTTAAGCCTCCAAAAAACATCATAACAAATGGGTACGCTGGGTACTCACTGGGTAGGTATATAAATCGTAATATATTACGATCTCGCAAAAGGTGTAGTCGACTTGACAGAATGAAACGATAATTTTTGATTAGTATTATTCGTTAGTTAAACGTTTTTACAATACTAGATACTTGCCCGTTTTCTTAGTTTAATTTCTTTTCGCCATACTCTTCGCTAATCATTAAATAAGAAGACCTACTCTAAGGGCAAAGTGGCTGCCGAGCCCAATCCTCTCGATGTCACTAGCGCTTCGAACGAATCGTCGTTAATCGCCATCTTCAACGTGCACACGTTTGTCTCGAGTCGCCACAGGACTCATCACGTCAGGGTCACAACTTTAGCATGTTTCACGTTGGAAGGACAGTTAAGCCCAAAACGTCAATTGCTAATAATTAAGCCAATAAGTAAAAGGTAGTTTAAACGGATAAGTAAGTAGTTTACAAGATTATATTTTATGTATACATCGACATCCCACTTTATTGGTTAAATTTCCAATTGCGACCAACGAAAAAAAATTCGTTCTTTGTTCTTTCGCAAGGCTTTAGTTGTCGTTCGTTATTGTGCTACACATAAAATTGACTAAAATATCTGTTTGGAAAAACACGATTGTAGTATTTACCGAAAGATAATAAAACATGTTGAACACTTAAATACAGACTGAAAGAGATTTTATGCTTGTATAAATACTCGACTTTGCCATATATGACAAATTAATACCCGATTTAGCGCATCTTGAGAAATGTGGTGGTGAATTCTGATTTTTGTAACATTACTTTTTCTATCGAATTCGCTTTTTCTTCTTCTTTTTACTAACGGCGTGGAGAGAAAGTTCGCTCGAGAGTTGTGAGTGGAATTAATAAAGAAGTAACAACTCGGATATTTAATAACTCTCACACTCGCAAACTTTCCTGAAAACTAAAAGTTTCATCTTTATCGTCAGAGGTTCGAGAAAAAATTACAATTACGAACGATAACAAAAGAACTTTAATTGTGAACCGAACAAATAGAAATAAGAAGCAGATTGGACCCCCGAGACATTTAATTTAATGATTCGGCTAAAATAAGATTAATTAGGTCAAAATTGACGTTTCGTTGTATAACCTTAAGGTCCATTATGGCTCGATGACAGTAGCCAATTTCGTGTTAAAAGCAATACTCAGGACCTAATATGCGACTAACCGCATTAAAATTTGATAGGTCAAATCGATTTTCGCAAATATTTAATTGAAAATAACAGAGTGGAAATATTCAGAATTAAAATTATAAAATGAGGCTCGTAAATTGGGGGATAGTACCATACACACTATAAATAATTAATAGTCCAGTCAAATTAGACAAATAGATGGCATTTGAAGGGGAAAACACATAAGTTTCGAAAATTAGTGTGGTTGTTCGTTGAAACCTACAGTAAAACATACTAAAAGTCCCACTGGGTGGTGACGCACGGAGGGTGTTTGAAAATAACTTTTCCTCGTTTTTTGCAAATAGCTCGCCTCCTATACATCGTACGTTGACGAAGGTTATTATGAAAGTTATAAAAAACATTATTAGCTACAAGATTAGTTATTTGCATTTTTGCCGTAGGTTTAACCCTTTTTGAGATACACCGCGGAGAAGAGATTACAGTGTATTCGTTTACGGAATGCCGCTGTATAAACTGTTTGTTTAAGTTTCATGAAAGGAATCAGCCACCAAAGCAATCCATCGTGGATAATCTGATACTGGATGAGGTAGAATAAAGATGTAATTGAAGATTTCTTAAAACTAAAGTCTAAAGTCGTGTAAGGTTTCGGCTTTGCCTTAGTGAAGAAATTTTTTTTAAATGTGTCTAAAATTGTAATAAGTGAGCGATCTATTGAGCTTCAGAAGCTTCTTACTCACAACTTGGAGGTACGACAATAAAAATTTAGTTTTAAAAAATCCTGAATTCCGTATTTATCCTATGTGATGTGATATATGTTCTCTTTATCGTATCTCTAAGTTGTGAATAAGAAGCTCTCGCTAATGAGAAAAACAAGACCGAGTTCATTAATACGCTGTAGGGAGAATATTAAAACAATAACAGCTAAAAGGGGTGCTGATACTTGTTACGTTATTTTCCCTACTTTAGGAAAAATACTTTACCTACTTGTGGTGCACGAGTAACTACAGAAACTACGTAACATACATATATTTGACAAAGCATCATCTCAACAACAAGCAACTTTCTTGCTGAAAGTTCACTGTCATATCTTCGCTGAAGTCAATCTTTTTGTCGCACCTCTATGTTTTTGCCCAGCACGAGAAAAATGAATCAGACCTTTTTTGTAGGAAATTTTGTCTACTTGAATTTTGTATAGGGACAAATTTTCCGCAGGGTCGATAGTTACGGAGATATGAGCAAAAAATGAGAAAATGGCTTTAAACTTCCCTACCGCTCGCCACCGCACTCCGGGAGTTTTAGTATGTTGTACTGCAAGTTCCAACTAACAACCGTACCAATTTTCAAAACTTTTTGATTTTATTCCCTCAACTTGTTTCATTTGACTGGGCGACTATGAAAAATGCATTTTACTCGAAAACCGGAGAAACAGCCGACTCTGCTCCCTTAATTCTACCATCTTGTAATTACACGATTACACTTAATGTACAATTATGAAAAAAAAACATAATTTGCATTTAAAGTGCTGTCTTTCTAAGAAAAGAGCATTTTATATGTTTACATGTTAGTTATTAAACGTACCATCGTCAGCAAATGATACGTTGATACCTGTGATACTTTTTCGAGGGAAATGAACTGTAAATTATAAATTAAAATAACACCTACAGGTGTGTAATTACGTAGTATTTCGAACTATAATTTTGGCTTCTTAGAAGATCCACTCTAGGCTAGCTTAGCCCGACATTTGGAATTTCCATAAAATGGGGGTTACTCGCGTTTTCGGGTAATGAAAATACATAAAAAAAATTTACGTAATAAGATTCTAATTTGCGATTAAAAATAAGGTCCTAAATAAATTTCAAATGTCTAATTAATTAGGAATTTATTAGATATTTAATTTATTCTTCTCGAGCTTTTAACGACTGGAAGAAATTTAATATCGTATATCAAGGTCCTGCGTTGGTTTACGCTTATGGCGACTGCTAATCGTCGAGTTTTAAAACGAATAACGTTTTCACAAAAATATTCAATTTCGCCACGCAAGAAAAAGTTAACTGAGGACTGAGGGGCCCCACGAACCTACAATTTTTACTTAAACGTTACGACACCGTCCCCAACAATCAAATTGTAATAATATGGGGTTGCTTTTGCTTTTGTTGTAGGGTAAAGCATTGCGTTACTACCAAAACCATTATTACGGACATCGCTCACCTCCCTCATTCTATGCGTACTAACTGGAAGTAAACCGCTAGTTAAATATTTAATTTTTATTTACTTAGGTAATAAGTAATAATAAATCTATTTTATCGAGGGAGGGAGAAGGCTTATTTTTCTTGTAATTAAGATAACCGCAACAACATGTAACAAAAACGTTAAATTCCAAGTTGTTTCACGAGGGAAAATTTATTAACGATGTCAAAAAGTAGATCAACGAACTTTAACAAACTCTATAAAAAGAGGAAAATTATACTGCCCTTTTGAAACGGAGAAGCGGAGTTTGTACGTTCCATCGCATCGTATTTTTGTGGGTAAAGCCGTGTGCGGCAAAGCGAGAAGAATAACGACAACTGCAAGAGTTAGAAGAGGAAAGCTATCTGAGCGCCACAGTAGGCATGGAAAAGCTGGGGTTGCTTAGCGACGTACCAGACGCCGTCTGATCAATAGAGGAAAACGCCAGAACTTCCATAGCACATACTAAATTATTACTTTGTGACTGAATTTGCCCAAAGTTTCTTATGTTTGAACGAGTTCGGTTTTAACTTTACCAATCAAAACGAAAAAACGAAATCTCAATTTATGAAATTTAGTGCCTACTACTACTAATGTCTAGTAGATATTTTTATAAAACGACCAACGAGGGCCTAAGTAAAAAAAAATAGACACGTACACCGAACTAAAATTTAAATTTTTAATTTTTAGGTTCAAATTTGATCGACAACTTTAATAAATTTACATTTCGTATGATACTCATCAGTCATCGTGTCCATCCATTTGCTAAATCCGATTAAATTGTTGATGTAATCATAAAAGTTAATTGAATTCGTATACGATATTTGCATATACCGTCGACATTAATAATTCGATATTTTGATTATCAGAATTAGACAAAAGAAACATTTCCAAAACTGGGTACCTATAAAAAAGTCAAAAGAACGACACAAACGTTCAAATTGAATTTTAAATCGAGGCTTAATTCAATTGGGCTCGAGGAAATTTATACCAAATTGAACTGCCCTATAGTAGAGTATATTTTAGATATGTCACGTGGGTGCGGTTTGAATATTTAATAAGTAGATTATAATTTAATTACTCGCAGTCAACTTTTTGAGCGATTTTCTTATAAACAATTTCGGGTATAATGAACACTGAGCACACAATATCGACGAGTTAACAATCGTCTGTTATGTGGAGTGTAAAAGAAAACCACTAATACAATTAGAAACACGTAAATGATGGTAAATTAGCAATTGAAAACATGAAAATAACAACTTGCGCGTGAAAAAAATTGTTCCGTAGCTTTTTACAACGCACTAGTTAATGCTAAACTCAACAGAATTGCCACAATTTAAAAGTTCCGCTCAGGTGATTCTTAGGCTCACCTTAACAACAAATCGATTTACTCGAAGTGAGGAAATGATATTTTGCAAAAAGTGCCCTTGTGGTGAGTTAAACCATTGGTTAAACGTTGCCAAATTTTACGAGTCTATAAATAAATTAAATTAACCTAAAACTAAATTTACGAGACAAACATCACTTACGATACCTAATAGAAATAACAGTTTTGTAGCACACGAGAGCACGCCATTTGTTTCATTTTGATGTCGATATGCGTTTTTGCTTTTAAAGGGAAAAGTGATGCTCTAGTCCTAAGTGTTATAGCGACAGACATTCAAAGATAAGAAAATGTTCCATTTAGGAGATACGATTACACAAATACACTTACACCTTAGGGGAAGTTTCAAATATACCGAGCGTAGTATTACTTTGAATAAAATATCTACAGGGAAATAATCATTTACCTTTTGTGTCTCGATTTCCTTTCAGAAATATTTATTAATTAAATAATTAATTTTATAACGTTGAACTCGCATATTGATTTAAGTTCCGATAGAGCGCCTTAAAAATTGTAGGTAGTAATAGAGATTGGGTTTTAAAAATATCCTGTAACCGTTAGGTCCGTAAGACTTTCTTACGGACCTTACGTAAGAATTTTCTACGGACCTTACGCAAGAATTTCTTAGGGACCTTACGGTAGGGTCTAGCAGAAACTGAAATTTCGATGGAACGAGCTATTTAAAAAAACGTTTTCCTCGCATTAATTTAGACAAATAGAAATCAAAATGGAAACTCGAAGCTTCCAATTTGTTTGTTAGGAAAATCCGATGTGGAGCTTTAGCGCGATAGGTAAATAACTATAGAGGCGTGCAATTGGGTTCGATTATCTTATAGGGAGAGACAAAAAAAATACATATTTACTCAAAATGCATTTCTGACCTAATTACTTATCAAACATACCTTTAGAAATACCACTGAAAAGGTATGTGGTAAACGCACGATTAATTCCACCTACGGTTATAGTTTAAATTATCTTACAATAAATGTAAATTCCGGCACGCTAAATAACTGGATACTTTTTATCAAAATGAATTAAGCGAAAAATAACAAAACAGTTTCGAGTTCCTTTTCATTAAAAGAGGAGGAAAAAAGTAAGTCGAAGAAAACCTTTGGAGCACTTTCCAGATTTAAAAACTTGGCGTCGAATTAAGCGAACGTTTTACATAATCGATTAATTATAATAATTAATGAGTAATATGTACTCGAAGAAAAAAATATTTGCAATAAACAATTATGACTCGACTTTTTATAAAACGGTCAATCAATCGCTTGTAAATAATTTATACCGGCGTACGCTAACGCAACCACATTAAAACAATCTATAGAAAGTTAATATTGGAATTAGATACAAATTACCAACAATATTGTTATATAATGTAATTTGATATTAAACCAATTAACCTACATCTCTATTTTGTACATTAAAAAATCGTCCATCAAAATGAAGCGACGAAAAGTTGAAAGTGGCGAAAAGCCGTCCAAATTTAAAGTAACGAAAAGTCGAGCAATTCGAACGACGAAAAGTCTCCTAAATGTAACGCGGTTACTTAACGGTAACTATACATAGTTTTCCTACCTAATTAAGCAAATTTACATGAGCAATTATTGTGAGAATGTTGCAAAATAGTGCAGCGAATCCGTTATCTTTTATACAAATTAAAACACACAAGATTGGTACAATTACGTAAATTTTAAAATGTGCTTAGCAGCTTAGAACAAAATTTTTGCCTAAAAATAATTATTCTAGGACAAAACGTTCGAAACTGGACCTTTGCACGATACAAAATTTAAATTTATAATTTTACTGTTACATCATGCTATGAATGAAATTGTTTTAACGACATCGAGCGAGCTAAGCAAATTTAAGTAGGCAAAAAGCAATACACCGTTAACTCTTCATTAAAGTAGCGATGCGGAAAAAATTAACTATACAAAATTGAAATTAAAGTGAGTTTAAATTCGTTTTCTTTGTTATGATCTTCGCGAATGATAACAAAAAAGTAAAAATGCTCAAAATTGTTGTTTTATGGTTTTTTAACGTGTGGTAACGTATCAAATTAGTTAGATTAATCAAGTGTGGAAGCATCGAGAGCATACTCTGGTTTAGCATAAATCGAAAAAGTTATATAAGTCCACACACGTCCAAGGTATGGACGGGCATCAAAAGCTCTCTCACATAAAAGGACATCCACGCGAAGCTTTAATTAACTTCGAATAAAAATAAATAGTTCCGGTGGTCAGAGGTCGAAATTAGATTGATTTTAGTGCGAGACGAAAGATTAAATTAACGGGAAAAAAGTTTTCGATTAACGAGAAAACTTGCTAGAAATACAAAACGTATACCAAATTCAGGAATAAGGTCAGTCAACCTACAGACATTGCCAACTAGCTCCTGGACGTCCAAAAGTCATAATTTACGTCGTTGTCCGAATCGTCTAGGCTCTAGGCCAGAGGTCGATGGTTACGAATAAACTACGGGATGAGACGATAATTTTATCATTTTTGTTTTGGCCAATAGTAAACGTCTTGAAGAGCTCCGTTGGAACGAGTGTTTCGCTTTAGAAAAATAATCTGATTTTTATTTATTTGGAACGTCGTAGTGGGGTCGACATACCTCGCGAGTTCGTTCTCGTGTCGTTAGAAATCCACACACGCAATTTCAGACGGACTGTACAGGAACGCCGAAATACGGGACGAGAACAAACTGTTGTACTGAGTACTGACACGACAGGAAATCGTTAGTTGGGAAATTAAAAAAAAATAGGAAAGTAGTCGAGAGCCAGTGCAAGTTTGCTACAGTTGTTATATAAGCGCAAAAAGGAAGGACTTTATATGACGAAAACTTCTCTTTATGAACAAAAAGCACTTCAAAATAATTCAACCCTTCTCTATTTAGTGAAAATGTCGGATGGCCTATAACCCTTCATCTCTAATTGATCGTAACGATGTACTTAATTTGAAAAGTGAGAAAGAAACAGTTTTCCGCATCGAAACAATTGAATAATTTTTAAAAAAATTAATAAGACGAAGTGCAAATAAGGAAACACCCGAAGGTATGTCTCTAGGAAATATCTGAATTCTGGATAAGCCAACACAATACTAGCGCGATGTGTATCATGTAGGTACCGAACAATAAATTATACTAAAAGTGCCGCCGACAAATAATAAAATAAACAATATCTTGATATTTTGCACAATTTCAAAGTACACCTACATCATTTAACCGGCTTTATAAATAAGAAGAGAACAAATCATACACTTACAGCTACTGTTTACAGTTGCAAACATCCAATTGATCCACATTCTTGCATAAATGTTGTTGAAACAAGAAAAACGAAACACTATCCACGATTGTTACAAAAACTGCTACTTAAATTGACAGTAAAGCAAGATTAGGATAGTCTCTCACAAGAACCGCAAGTCTCGAACAATTCTTTACAACTGAACTGAGGGTTTCATTCGGCAGTTCAAAATCAGTAGGGGATGTTTTCGACGTTGTCGCTCGTTCATATTTTAATACAAGTAAAAAAAACAAATTAAACAAAAAAAGTCTAAAAACAACGAAAATGTCAACTTAAACAAAATCGAATCGAGATTTTTAAGTAAAAAGATGCAAAAGAAATTAAATTTAGAAATGTAGTTGGTATTTGGTCGACGTGGCAACTTCTAATTCTAGGGCGCAAGCTCTACCACCCTCACTTCACATCATCAGCTGAAGTCCTCGACCCTTCAATTCTAACGAGGTACAGAGTATAAAAATTTGCGTGAAAGCGTAAAACATTATTTGCACCTCATTGTTGTAATAAATTTGTCCAAGTTATGGCTTCTGAATATATATTGCACAATTAAATATTTATTAGCGATAAATAATGGGTTAATAAACTTCGGACGGCCATAAAGTAGGGAAAAAACGATACAAAGGTCTTAACGAAGTAATTAAAGGCGTTAAAATGAAGCAATAATGAGGAAAATTAGAAAATCCTGAAAGTATGAGGGCTGAGGGCACCAGTTACAAAACGACGATACAAATGCATTAAACGTTCGCCATTTGTGTTTGTGTTTACTGAAATTTCAAAAATGTATCGAGCGCCCGAAGTACATAATCGGAAGTAGGAAATTCAGATTAGCAAAACCCACCATAGAGAATCCAAAAAAAACCTCCGGAAATTCTGAAAGAAGGTCAAAAATTGGCATCTCGAATAGCCCAGCCGAACCAAAGCTACAAATTCCAAACACGAAGAGGTTGATAAAAGATAAAAGCCGGAATTATATAAAAACTGGAAAACCATAAGTAAAAGCGTCGTAAATGGAAATAGTATTATAATAAAGTCGTTACGTCGTTACTTATAAGATAAGCCTTCCAAATCTTCGCTAACTTCTAATATTTCAAAAGTAATAAGAAGGAAAATGAAAAAGTTAATATTTTAAATTGGCAATAAGAGGATACAACATTAGAACAAACCGATACCAATTAAAACGTGTGTAATTCCTTGTTAATACGATTAAAATAATCGTCATCTTAACGACATCAATTTAAAATGAGAAAAAAAGTAAAATTAATTAAAAAATAAAATGACAAGAACAGTTTCGATTTTATCAGAACTATTTTGCCTAATTATGTAAAGTTTTAATTAACTAGTATAATAAATTTGAATAAATTTTATAGTTTCACCATATTAAGACGTAAAATCAATTTCCCGCCTAAACAATTATTACTCTTGTAAACGCAATTTGTAGGTATTCCAATTAAGACTTCTAAACTTCTCATCAGTACAAAAGTAATCAAAAACTGTTGAAGTAATTTCGCAGTTTACAGCAACTTTCTGTAAGTACTTACTTCTGCGTTAGATCTAAAATTTACAGAAATTATTGCTCTAATTTAAATTCTTTAAAAAGTTGAACGATCGATTGCAAAACTACATAGACTTTGCAGTAAGAAGTATTACCTTCGCTCCACACGTTTTGACAGTTGTTAAATTCTGAGACTAGGGTCCTTTGGAATATTAAAACAAATCGGAAAACTGACTTCTCACTTTCTGTTAGATTTTGGAAATTTTGTCAAACTTTACGCGCTCTAGTATCTAACCTAAACTGCAGCGCCTAATAAACCGCTAGTCTGGGGAAAAAACCCAAGAGATATAATTTGTAGAAAAATCAATATAGTTTGTTTTGATATAAAAGCAATTTTCTCAAAAAGTGTGTAGTTTCGAAGTTATAAGCGAGAAACCAAAAAACCAGTTTTTTGTCAATTTTGGAAATTTTGTCAAACTTTAACACACTGTAGCGCCTAAACCGCTAGTCTGAGGAAAAAACCCGAGAGATATAATTTGTAGAAAAATCACTATAGTTTGTTTTGATATAAAAGCAATTTTCTCAAAAAGTATGTAGTTTCGAAGTTATAAGCGAGAAACCAAAAAACCAGTTTTTTATCAGATTTTGGAAATTTTGTCAAACTTTAACACACTGCAGCGCCTAAACCGCTAGTCTGAGGAAACAACCCAAGAGATATAATTTGTAGAAAAATCAATATAGTTTGTTTTGATATAAAAGCAATTTTCTCAAAAAGTGTGTAGTTTCGAAGTTATAAGCGAGAAACCAAAAAACCAGTTTTTTGTCAGATTTTGGAGATTTTGTCAAACTTTAACACACTGCAGCGCCTAAACCGCTAGTCTGAGGAAACAACCCAAGAGATATAATTTGTAGAAAAATCAATATAGTTTGTTTTGATATAAAAGCAATTTTCTCAAAAAGTGTGTAGTTTTGAAGTTATAAAGCGATAAACCAAAAAAACAGTTGTTTGACGATTCTGAAATTTTTATCAAACGCGCTCTAATGCCTAAGCCGCTGGCCTGAGGAAGTAATCTTTGTGATTGCATTATTAAAGAATTTTATGTACTTTACTTTTGTACAAATTAGCTGTTCTGAAAAAGTGTGTAGTTTGGAAGTTATAATCGATGAACCAAAAAAACAGTTGTTTTGGGGAAATTTTGGAATTTTTGACAAACTTTGGCACGCTATAGTGCATAAACCGCTAGTCCGCGCAAAAAACCTTCAAGATATAATTTTTAGGAAATTGAATGTACTTTACTTGAGTATCAGAACACTTTTCGCCACAAGTGCGTAGTTTTCAAGTTATAAGCGATAAACAAAAAAAAGTTTTTTCGACGATTTTGGAATTTTTGTCAAACTTTAACACACTTCAGGGCCTAAACCGCTAGTCTGAGGGAAAAGCCCAAGAGATGTACTTTGTAGGAAATTTTATGTGGTTTACTTTTATATACGTGCAATTTTCTCAAAAAGTGTGTAGTTTTCAAGTTATAAGCAAAAAACAAAAAAAACAGTTTTTTGGCAGATTTTGTAAATTTTGTCAAACTTTAGCGCGTTTTAGTGCATAAATCGCTTCTCTGCGGGAAAAACCTTTGAGACATAATTTGTAGGAAATTCGACGGAGTGTACCTTTATGTAGATGCATTTTTCTCAAAAGTGCGTAGTTTTGAAGTTATGAGCAAAAAACTGAACAAACAGCAAAAACCCGCCCATCTTGTACTTTGTCGTTTTTAGTGCTCACTGCCTCCTTAACTATTGTAAGGAATTAAGACCCGAAAATCTGCCAATGTCTTGCAAGGTCGAGTGGTTCACAAAGCCGCAAACATATTTCAGTTTCGGTTCCATCAAAAATTCAAGTTAACTTTTAGCAATAATAAGTAAAAACGTTAAAAAGAAAAGCTCCATTTACTTTATATAGGTAGTTAGTTATTTAGAAAAGTACGATAATATGTAAACTAATCACGATTCAATGAAACAGGTGCCGAAAACGTGAAAATCTTTTCTAATAGGATGTTTTATGTTGTAAACTCGATGTAAACCTTGTCAATTACCTTATTTTTCTATAAACGTGACTAAATTTTTTAATTTATACACCAATTACAATACTTGTTCTTGCTCCAACGTTTCGTTAACTGCAAAACAATTATCAACACTTATACACCACGTCAAAATGACTTCACATCAGAAGGGCTAGAGCAAAGCGAAAAGAAACGTTACGGAAATTATTTGGGAGGCAAACAGAGGTCTAGAAGGGGCACGTAGTCCTCGTGACCACACAAACTCGATCGTCACATTTGACACCACTACAAAGCAAATTGCGATGCAATTACTCGTACCTCTTGTACAGTCGAAGAAATAATTATTGGCCACTATAGGTTGTTTGGTGAATACGTATGTCCACAATTTCTGCAACGAAATTTTTATGAATTACTAAGGGAATGTTTTATAGTTTGATAGCTACACATTTTTAAACCATTTTCTACTCAAACGTTCTTAGTGGCAAATAAATTTTTCCATAGCTGTACATCTATTCAGCAGGAAGTCTCGTTTGACAAATATGAAGCATTGAACTTATAAAATTGACGCAAATATTGCAAATAAGTAAGTAAATATTTCATCGAATCATTTTTTTATATAAATTGCATTTCTCTCATAGGGACTACAGGATATGCACGATCGTGTTAATGTTTCCGTTTTATGCGTGTTTTAATATTATGTTTTGACATTAAATAACATCATTACAGGTCACGAACGTTTCACTTACGCTTCATTCAGATAAAACGCGATCTGTTAAGAGCGTCGTTTAGAGGCGAATTTCAAACTGACGCGATAGGGAAGTCGTAGAAATCGCAGTTCTTTTCAGAGTTTCCACGAGACGTGCTAAAAACCATCCTGTATAGGTAATACAAAATCAAAGTCTTTATTTGCACGTCCCGTCTACTACCTAACTAAGTACACTGTACTACATGCACTCTCACAACTTAATTAATGAACGCGGTTTCCAACGTGGGTATTATTTGGAATTATCGAAGAAATATGCAACGTGTATTTACCATTTTATCGAGTGATTGATGCACATAATTTAGTTCAACTTGGTGGTATGTGTATCTTTATAGGTAGGTAGGTATAATATAGCGTTCGAAAACGATATTATTATTTATGTTGTAAATTGATCCTAGCTTTATAAATCTGCTATAAACAATATTTATAGAACCGATGAAAATCATCTTGCTCTACTATTTTTAACTAATCACAACACAACTTAATAATTATCAATTATATACAGTGTGTTTCACTTCTCGACGGCACACTCCTCAACTAATTTTTTTAAATATAAGATTTCAAATTTCAGTCGTCCGTTCTTTGTTGAAATTTGGTAGTCACTTTAACAGAATTTAATCGACAAAATTGTAAAAGAAATCGATACAGGGTGGCCCGAAAAAAAGGGTTATTTTGGTCGCATTTCGGAAGATCTTGGACCACAGTATTTATACTAGGCTATAAGTTAGTACAGATCGGCCCTAATTAAAAAATACTTTCTTAAATTTATTAATTCAAAATGGCGGTCAGTAGAACAATTGGCCCATTTTCTAGTTTTCTTGTTATAACTTTAAGGATGATTATTATTATAAAAATATAAAAACAGTAATATATACGCAAAACATGGGGCTATAGTCTTGTTAGAGTCGATTTTTCAAATAAATTCAAAATTCGCTACTTTTAAAGGATTTTCTCAAAATCGGCTTTGGCCGTTTCGTCTATTTCTGGATATAATGTTATAGCTATCGAAGTTCTTAATTAATCACCTTAGTTTCATTTTTTGCTATGGGCTAGTTTCAGAGGTATGATTTTTTCAAAAGCTTATAATTTCTTTTGTAATTAGAATTTGTAATTGCAAGTTGGTAGGTACATTAATTTATTTCACAAATTTCTATTATTTGTTCCAATTTTGATTTTAAAAACACTTCCGGTTAAACCGGAAATTAGCCAAGCAAAGAGTTTTTGAAAACACCCTGTATATTTTATGAGTTTTTAAAATATCGTAAAATTGGCTGTCGAATGATACCAAACATGTTAAATTTGAGTTTCCGGTTTAACCGGAAATACGGTTAGCTTTTTTATTTTAAATACAACACCCTGTATATTTTAAGTAGTTTGGAAGATTGTAGAATTATCTATTTAGTGATACCAAACATTTAATATTTGGACTTTCGATTTAACCGGAAACGAGAACAGCTTTCCTATTTCAAATAGAAACCCCGTACAATTTTAGATTTTTGAAATCGGGAAAAACTTCTGAGTATCCTATAATTTGATACTATTTCTAATATAGCGTTAAAATTAGAAAACGAGAGTTTTCTCATTTTCGAGAAAAGGCGTGTTCTGCAAAAAGCCGCCGATTAAACAGAAAACGCAGAACAATATTCTGTTTCCTTAATAACCCATAACAATCGTTAAATTTATCATCCACTTTTCGTACCTATAATTAAGTTAAAAATGACGCCACTAATAACTTAAATTTGACTCTCGTATAAACGAAAGGAGCTATCAATTATTGTAATATAGCAAGATCGTATAAATTTATAGCCGTGCAATCAAGAAACCACACACGTTATACAACATAAAATGTAAGTATAAAGATGAGTTCGAATTTTAATAATAATAATGTACCGAGTTGACCCGCCGTTTGCTCACGCAACGAACTCACGTTTTTCATCTTCTCACGTTCACACGTGCTAATTGCATTTCGGGTTTTATTATAAATACGTCATTTGTATGCGCTTTGCTCTTCAACTTTGTTTGTTTAACCAAGTGTTTGCATTAAACATTGGTCATTTGTCAATTTGTCCTATCAACATTTAATCCGCGTATTTCGACGAGACCACTCGGAAAAAATTTCTATTTGTTAGTACTTGTTACGCGATATGATTTACGAACCTCAGAAATAATAGCGAGAGATCAAAACGGCGTTAATTAGTCAAGGTGAAGAAAATGGGCAACGACGGGCAACCAGCACCCTCAATAAACTATAGCGACTCAGAACTAACGTGAGTACGCGTTGAATACAAGGGAATTGCAAGGACTGGCCTAGCTTAGTGATAGAGCACCCGGAGCGACACAAGAGAGATTTGGGTTAGATGCGATATTTCGACAAATTTTTGTTGATTGCAAAGATAATGGATTATTTATGTCCCAGAAAGATACTCTTATCTAAGGCCTATTGGGGAGGGGGGCTGTCCGGGCTTCTCTATATTAAGGACCACAACTCAATATGTTAGACAAAAATAAATTGGAAGGCAAAGACAGAAATTAGGACGTGAAGAAAAACTTTAATGGTGAAATTCAGGGGCTCCGTAATTCTAATTTAATTCCTAATTTTTCTACTATGCACTTTGTTTTCGTGAAACATCTTTTTTTGGAGACACTATCAATTGCTGCTAAAATTCCTGATTAGAAGATCCCGAAAATTTAAGTTTTGAAGGGCCTCCAATATACTAGTTGTCCCGGGCCTCGCATTTGCTCTAAAAAAGTCTCTCTCTTATCCTTCTCGGATATCTAAAAATCGGCAGTTTTAATTTCAGCAGTTTCTTTAAAACTCGCCGAGATAGACTTGGGCAATATATTCTTGATCCGTAAATAAAAACTTCGATCGAAACTTTTAATTATTCGAGTGGACATTTAGAAGAGTGTAGCTTACCCCTAAGGAGGGTATTTCGGGGGTAGTTTCGTGAGCTTACGTACTTCTTGGTGCTTCAATTAATTAGAAACATTAAATATATGATAATTAAAGTCGATAGGAGCTCTAACAATGCTGGAGCCTAATTGGATTTTGCGAATGTTAAAAGGGGCGTTTGGTGTAGTTTTCATGAAAATGCATCCTTAGTCGTGCTTTCGACACTGAATTAAGAATAAGGTCATTTATAGCTGTCACGACCCTTCTTATAAAAGTAATAGAAAATCTAAATGGAAAATTCGTTTTTCATTTATAAAATATTAATTTCGTGATACTCGGGATAAAAATGTTATTACAACGCGTTTTTAGAGACATACGCCTTGCAGCACATTTGAGTCCATTAAATTAGTCGTTTTCAATTGAGATTAGATGAGAATTAGTTTGGATCTTTTCGAAACTAGTCTTAAATTCTAAAAACAAATTGTTTCGATCTTGTCATCAGCTACTGTGGTGCAGATATGGGTTAATATATTTCCTTCCACAAGAGAAAACAATAAGGAAAATGCGCGAAATCGAGCTGTGAGCTCGTTAATTAAAAGTTTTCGATACCAACATTCAAATGGATCATTTAAAAAGTATTAACTCGAATAGATTCGTAACAAAAAATTAAAATGTTTTTTTAAATTTACGATCGTAGGAATGTAATTTTGTACAACCACACAATGATTAGATTAATCAAGCCTAACAACCCTAAACCGCATTACAATTTACAAAATCGCCTTCAATCGCGTTTATCGATCTCAAGTAGGTACAAATTGGTCTCTTTTACGGTTCTCTGTTTGATCAAACTACATTTACATTGCTAATCATAGTACATCTATAATGACTAGTTTCGAATGGAAATGGCTGTGGGATTGCATTCAATGACAGTATTACATTACCTTACTCTCATCTACATTATTCATATAGAAAAACAGGAAGCTTACAAGACGACGGCGTATCTACCACGCTACCGCCTAAAAGGATTATGCCTTAAACAAACTCGGTTCTTCTTCCTTTTTTTTTCAAATCCTAAAATTAGTCTCGTACTCGAAGTAACTAAATTTTGCATCTTAATTAAAGCAAACCGACTAGGGACTTCTTAAATAATAGTTAAACACTTAATTTTGCGTCGTTTAAAATAAACTACAAGCAATTTGTAACCGAACAACTAATTAAAAAGTCGACTTACAACATTTAATACGCGATCTCTTTTTCTTTATAGATATATAAAGGCAATTTACTGCATATTTCAAAACTACTAAATTGTGTAATTAGACGAATTTATTTTTATTTAAATTTCATACACAATTAATAAAAAAAAAATTCAATTGATCAATAATTGCTCTCAATTTTCAAGGTAAAAATTGTCAGGTGGATTTAAAAAAGTATGACTCGCAACTAGTCACGTGGGGCCTATCTTGAAAGGTTTAGTTATGGTCGAACCATCGAGTTGGAAATAGAAATTATTATGGATGAGGGAGAGCTCCTTCAAATAAGCGAGTTAGAGGGCACAATTAGGGAATACTGACCTGAAAAGGACCTCTTGGTACTCAAGATCCGAATAAAGCCGGATTCACACATCGGTGTCAACGTTGAAACCAACAACGTGTGTGATATCGAGTTGGTTCGAATGTTGGCGCCAACATTGGTAGTCTGTAGTCGAGTGTCGGTTTTTGGACAAAATATCAGAGAAAATGGCACCGAGTTCGTGTAGCCAACCACATATTGGAGGCACGTTCATTTAATATGTATTTGCTAACTAGTGTGACAGCGGACCACGTTTAAAGTGGAAATTTTGGAAATATGTTGCAAACGCTGTGGAGTAATGAAAAAGTATTGGAGTATTTAAATTACAGTGAAAGCGCTCTTTGCGGACAGCTCTAATAAGCTGACATCTGTCTTAAACGGACAAATTTTTACCGATAGTTTTCTATGTAAATTACTTTTTGAAAAGCGGGCGTTCTTGTAAACGGACGCAGACACCTAACCTAACCTAACCTATTTCTTTACCCAAGTGGACAAAAATCCCCCATAAAAGTACGCCAATTCCATATACATAAATAACCAGACCTCACTAGCAGCGTAAAAAGGCTCTCTTAAATCGTAAAGTGAAATGTGCGATTTTGAAGAGGTCGCGGGCGGTTTTGGGGTAATTTGTTTGTGGGCGTAGAGAAGACCCGGCAAAAAATTTGAATGTTGGCGAGGGGTGGAGAAACTTTCGAGTAGGAAAGCCGTGGGACCACAATCTGCAGGTATCGTTAATTTAATAGCTTTAACAAAGACGCAGTTTTAACGATTTGAAATTTGAGCGAGGGGTTGAACGGACGCACCGCACACCGGACGATTATGGATCAACCTCACAGATCTGACAAAACGTTAAGAAAGAATCGATTTGGAGAGCACAAATCGAGCCACAGGCCAGAGCGAGAGCCCCAGGGCACTTACTTATCAGCCTTCAATGTTTCTAAATTAACTTCTGCTGTTTAAAAAAAGTATCTTGAGATTTTTGCGGGTCCGATAGCGACTTGACGAACCACTTTGAGATAGAGGTAAATTTAGTTAAATCGTCTTTACTTGGTCTCAGAACCTCCGGAATATGTGGTAGGTAGCGTTTTGTACAAACCGTTCAGAGCCACCCTGTATAACTTGAAATTTAAAATAATACAAAGGTTTTCGTTTAAGCTGGGCACCTCTACAACCGGACAAAAAGTTTCTGCTTGTGGGACGCACTGTATATCAAGCAGTGAATATTGTGGAACTCGGTGGCTCGGGATCATAAAAATACAAATGCAACTGTTCACGTAGGCTCTCAGCCAAGCTAATTGAGTTTGGCCCCAATGTGTACATTCTTTCGCCAATATAACAAAAATGAGTCTATGTTGGCTCCAACATTGGCACTTAATGTGTGGGTCCGGCGTAAAAAGAAGAAACAGTTGCTAATTTAAATGTTGATTTGATTTTCTTTGGTTGTCATCGTCTCCGATTGGCATAGGTTCTATAAGAACAGCCTTAGGTAATGTAAGAAACCTCCCCCATAAGACTTTCTATACTAGAGCAGAAATCATTTATTGATTTGACAAGAACTTTCCCAACAATCCAAGAGATGAAACTACGCCAAAGTGATTACTATTATCATCTGTTAATACTCCAATAAATTTCACATTTAGAAATGAATGTTATAAAACAAAAAA
Source organism: Malthinus flaveolus (assembly GCA_950108345.1). Classification (NCBI taxonomy): domain Eukaryota; kingdom Metazoa; phylum Arthropoda; class Insecta; order Coleoptera; family Cantharidae; genus Malthinus; species Malthinus flaveolus. Next base: position 6,383,747 of record OX467289.1, on the reverse strand, counting down.
AGTGAAGGACCAATTTAGACTAAAAATAGGCAAAATGGAGGAACTACAAATGGGAGGCGATTTTTCCAAACGCTGGTGCATCGAAATATTATAGGGGAATCACACAGGACAGATCGCGTACTGAAAAATCAAAAAATGTACAAAGGGACACATAGCGAATTGGGGGCTAGAACCCGAGACCTATTATAACATCCGTATTACTCTACAACCGTATATATACCGCTAGACCACCACGAGTAGTATTTTTAATTTAAAATTTCGCATTAAAAATCGATTTTATGCCTCTAATTTGACAAGCTAATTGATACACCGCCACGAATGTAAGGTAAAATAAAAATCAATTTATTAATTACCACGTAACCAAACATAAACATACAAATAGCAAATTACCAAGGTATACAATTAAATTGAACATGCAACATGATTTTTTTGAGGTTTGTGGGTTACTTTCATTTATTTACCTGTTGTTTAAATACCTTAAAAGTGGCTAATTTGGCATGTCAAGTGTAAGAAGCCTTTTAGTTAGCGGTTCGATGAATAATTAATCGAGTTAGTGGTTAAATCGTTTAGAACTTAATTTTTTACGTGGAACCATCAATTTATTTTTTACACTCGCCAAAGTATAAATTCAAACATTTTAATTGTTTAAATTAAATTTTACTTTCCCTACCAAACATCCAATAACTAAACACAGGAAATATTTAATTATTAAGTAGTTCAGCTATAATTGTTGTTTTGTTTTCACATGTGAACTGTTCAAGTGATAATAATGGCTTTATTGCGTAATTAAAATAATTGTTTCGAATTTATTTATGTAATTTAAAGGGCAATACGTATGTGTTATTAATGTGTAGTTTAAAGGTATGTGCCTGATGGATAAGTCCAATACAAATAACGCCAAAAATTAAATCCCGAAAATTCGATTAGCGCCTTCCTTTTCCAATTTATATTTAATAACCTGTCAAATGTGTTGTCGATTTCCAATATCGAGCTCCTTGGTAAACCCCTAAGGGAGGCATTAACTCGGAAACTAATCCAAAAGTTCAAAAAATTATAGAAGTAGACCCAATACAATTGTCATGACGCCAATGGCCGACGACATTGTTTGCAAAATGTTCAAAAATCTTCAAAAACTCACCACACGTACTAAATACATAATTTGGTAGGAAATTGGTTTACCTGAAACAAAAATTAAGTTTTAGTGTGTAATACTATAAATTAATACTACATCAGCGTATAATTGAAAATTAAACGGTATGAAGACAATTTTGTTACTTTTCCTTTGGGGACTCCTTAGAAAGAGTCCCTCCCCCGAGCTTCCCGGAAAAGACCCTGGTATGGGTGTCTAATGGAGCCTCGAGAAGGTGCCTTTCATGGTGGTACATCATCCACGTAGGCATATACTAGGTGATTACATCAATACCCGCCGCTAGCCGTACTTGCCACTAATTTAATTTATTTTAGAAGTATTTTACTTCACCAATAGGACCTGACAGCTTTAGCCACAGCTGAAAATAATGGAGTTTCATTTCGTGAAATTTAGACCAAGTTCTTTGGCAAATTATTAAATCGACTTTAAGAAGAAAAAAAATCTATTAAAGTGTTAAAGAAGTGTTACGGTATACCGCGGCATAATAATAAGTTTATAATCTAACAAATCTATTAAAAATGTTTTCTAGTAATGTGTAAATTTATTTATGGGATCGTTAAATTTTCTTGATGTTTAAAGAGTTAAGTGGCGTTTATAGCTTAATATAAATAATAAAATTTTAATTTACAATTAAAGATAGAAAAACGCCCAAATTTTATATGAGACTATAAGAATACAAAGTCGTCTTCACGTAGGAGGAAACTCTAAATAAGTTGTTTTAATTAGGAAAGCTCTTAGCCATGGAGGCACTTTTACTATACGATAGAGTACAAAATTTTGAATAATTCGGGAGTAATAAGTCTTCTACTTCAAAGTGGCAGCATTAACTTTGGAATGGCTCGATAAAGGTAGATTTTTCATATTTTTTAGATTTTTCGCTTATAACTCGAAAACTGCGCGCTTATATGAGAATAAATTATATCAGATTACCCACAAGTTAAATCTCTTAGGTTTTTTTCTCAGGGAAAAGGTTTAGACGTTAGAAAGCGTTAAAGTTTAAAAAAATTTCAAAATTGTCCAAAAAACTTATTTTTTAGTTTCTCGCTCGTAACTCGAAAATTACGCCCTTTTAGAGAAAATAGTTTCTACACAAAAATAAAGAACCTTCAATTCACTACAGATAATGTCTCTTAGATTTTTCTCCTCAGGCAAACGGTTTACGCGCTGGAGCGCGTTCAAGTTTGAAGAAAATTACAAAATCGTCCAAAAAAAAGTGTTTTTTTGTTTATCGTTTATAACTCAAAAATTACGGCCTTTAAAAGAAAAGTTTTTCTACATAAAAATAAAGTACTTTTAATTTCCTATAGATTATGTCTCTTAGATTATTTTCCTCAGATAAACGGTTTACGCGCTTGAGTACATTCAAGTTTGAAAAAAATTCCAAAATCGACAAAAAAACGATTTTTTTTAGTTGATTGCTTATAACTCGAAATCTACGCCCTTTATGAGAAAAGCGTTTCTATACAAAAATAAAGGAAAATTAATTTCCTACAACTTTTATCTCTCCGGTTTTTTCCTCAATCAAACAGTTTAGGGACTATAACGCGTTGAAGTTTACAAAAATTTCAAAAACAACGACAAACAGTTTTTTGGTTTATCGCTTATAACTCGAAAACTACGCACTTTATGAGAAAAGTGCTTATATGAAAATAAACTAGATCAAATTACCTACAAATTATATTTTAGGTCATTTTTCTCAGATGATCGGTTTAGGTGCTAGAACGTGTTCAAGTTCGACAAAAATTCCAAAATCAAACAGAAAACGGTTTTATCGCTTATAATTCGAAACTACGCACTTTTATAGAAAAATGGTTTTATACAAAAATAAAACACATTCAATTTGCTACAAATTATATCTCTTAGATTTTTTTGTCAAAGCAACAGTTTAGGCGCTAGAGTACGTTGAAGTGTATAGCACCTCCAAAAGAGTGGGTTTTTAGGGAATCGAATTTAACCTTACGCGTAAAATTGATATAACTACCAAAATATTGCATTTTTTGTGTAAATTTTAAATATATTGGTGCAGACAATTTTAAGTACAGCCTTTTATTCGTGAAACACCGAAAAAAGAGCGTAAATCCGCTCTTCTCGAGTCACCCCCAAGCCCCAAGTTAATACTGCCACTTTGAAGTAGCAGCCGATTCGTTTTATTACTCATTACTCATTACACAATGTTCTTTCAGTGTGATGCATAGTTAAAACTTTACGTTATCGTTGAGTAAAAGTGCTCGTTGCCTCTTGGACTATTACCATAATATAAAGTATACCGTATGGCCATGGTATAATAAGTGTATTAGTAAGTTGGTATACATTTGGTACGGTATAATTTAAAAACTTGTCTTGTAAATTTTTTGGACCTAATTTGCCTCATCCAAAACTACAACACCTCTAGAAAATTCAAGCCCTTCAAAGTTTGGGTTGAAACTTAAATAAATCTCTATATACATACCTATATCCAAAAGACCTTACTGCAAATGTAATGTTTGAGCATCCGTTAGATTTATGTAGAAAGCATATTTGGATAAAAATCGAAGAATTCGTTTTCTCTCAATTTTGCGAATATCATAATCAAAATCTCGTACCCGCCAATTATTTAATAATTAATTAATTAAAAAAGACAAAAGGTGCGTATGGAACATTAATAGAGATTACGTAAGTATTGAAAATTTTCCCCGAAATTAAAAAACTTTGTTAAATAATTAAGTAAAACATACCTTTTCATGTTCCAGTTTCTGTTAAATTGGATAATTTTGTTCCGGTAAGTACTAAATGCCCAAATTAAATTAAAATACATCTTCATACTGTCTTAATCTTTCACAGAGCACAACCACACACCGTAAATTGTCTTTAATCGAAGACAAATTGGATCAAACTAAAATAAGTTTAATAAAATTTGATTATTTATCGCCAAAATTACACAATGCGACTATAACGTATTGTTATACGATAAAAGTCGAATTTATCAAAATTTGTCATAGTGCAGGAGTGCAGGTGAGAATGGGCGGGAATTAAAAAGTGTGGGTACCATTTTAAACAATTTGAGATAAAAGATAAAACGTGTGTTTATGGAAATAATAATTTCGCAAAATTAAAAGCTGTTGAAATGTATAGTAATTTTACAGTATTTAAATTTCTTACCCATCATTATATCTATTATTGAAGCAGACATCCCATTCAACATGTTCTCAGTTTGACATAATAATAATTATATTTATATGTCGATGTATACTTTGCTTCTTGTTAGGTGAATGATTATTTCGAGAAGGTATCCTTTTAAATAATTTTTTTAAGTTAAATTAACTGTAGTAAATATAAAAGATCGCGACCCCCTCCCCCATATGGTTATGATTATTTGGTTGCAAAATTAATTAAATTACGCAAAGAATAAAAAAAATAGATGGAAAATCTAAGAAGTATTGGATAAGGTGGTATTAATGAAGAAGCCAGCGAGCATTTATTTATGAGTAATAAAACAGACCGTTTGCTACTCCTAAGTTGGGGGGAGGCTCGAAAAGGGTGGATTGGTTCTTTTTTCGGTTGCTCGTTTCTAACTCGAAAACTACGTACTTTATGAGAAAAGTTCTTTTATACAAAAATAAAGTGCATTAAATTTTCTACAAATGATATCTCCTTAGTTGTTTTCTTCAGGTGTACAATCTACGCGCTAGCGCGCGGTAAAGTTAAAAAAGTGTTTAAAATCGATCAAAACACTTTATATGACTCATAACTCTAAAACTATGAACTTTATAAGAAAAAATCTTAAATGCAAAAATAAAGTAAATGAAATTTTCTACAAATGATGTATCTTAAGTTTTTTCCCCAGGTTAACGATTAAGGCGCTAGCGCGCATTAAAGTTAAAAACTGCCAAAATTGGCCCAATAATTTTTTTATTCCTCATAACTTGAAACTACGCACTTTATGGGAAAAGTTCTTTTATACAAAAATAAAGTGCATTAAATTCTCTACAAATGATATCTCTTTAGTTGTTTTCCTCAGGTGAACGATTTAAGCGCTAGCGCGCGTTAAAGTTTCGAAAATCGGCCCAGTATTTTTTTATCGTCCATAACTCGAAGACTACGCCCTTTTGAAGAAAAGTGGTCCTATTATACAAAATTCAGAAAGTCCACCTCAGAATAAATTCGTGACTTCTTATTATACTTGATGACTCCAATTCCAACTCTAGACCGTTCCTCGTGAACTAAAACATTTTTTTACGGACGTAATGTGTCTTCCAGTCACCGAAAACATATAGAAGCATAGGAATTCAGTTACCCCACCCTAGAGTCCAGCATCTTCACATTCCTAGGAAAAACCTTTGACATTTGCTTTTACGTCTGCCTCGTTAGTGAAGTTTTTACTTATTTTATAACACAAGAATCTTGCAGCACCTTCTCGCATGTAAAGATAGCTTTATGTATTTTCGATTTTCAAGTACAATGCATTTAAATATTTTTACAACTAAATACATAAAACGTACTGCACTTAGGTTAATAGCGTACAAGAGAAGAAATTACTTAAATAATAGTCTTTCCGAGTGAACACGTTATTTCTAAAGGTAAAGGTTTGAAAATGGAAATCCGAGGAGTTCAACGATTCTATATCAACAAATAAAATGACGTATTTTTTTCTACATAACATTATATAAGTTTAACCGCTAAACAAATTACGGTTTTATCAAAACAAACTCGTTCGTATTAATAAAATATATATTAAAGATTTAACACGACAACTTTTAATAATTTACCGCTATAAGTACAAGTGGCGTTTTTATCTTTCAATTTTTAAAATTAATAAATTTATCATGTTGAGCCAATAAAACGGTTTTCATTAATTGCTTTTTTTATTTTTCTAGGCGAGCTTCGAAACCGAATTGCTTTAGTTTCTTTCGAAACGATCTATTATTTACAAAGCGCCGCGACGCTTTTACAAAATAATGGACTTTTGTACAATTTAATTGAAATGCCAGCTATAGAGTAGGAACAAAATAAACGAAAATTTCTTGTTTTCAAAATTTATTACTGTGCATTACAATTTGCGCTCGTAGTTTTATACTTGCACTTTTAGTTGCGAGTTGTTGAAAAGCTTCACGAGAGGCTCGTGATCGCGTTTTAACAAAAAACACAACGATGAAGTTGTGATCGAACGATTGTTCACTTCGCGAGAAAATACGTATCAGGCAAGTAATTATACGTACTTTATCATCTTTTACATTAGAATTATACAGTGTGGCGCTGGTACTCACAAGCAATCATGAATCATGATGACACTGTCACCCGGATCTATGTCACATAAAATTAATTTCATTAATAGATTTATAGACATAGATTTAGCCCCTCGGGCAAATTTCGAATCCTCAAAATTCAAAATTGCATCCTCGATTCTGAAGCTCGCTTCGCGAGCTCTGCAACTTTCGGCTCATGTCTCGACTACCCAAATTTTTCGCCACCTCTCGAAACATTTGATTTTTTAACGGACCGGACCTCCTCTCCGCGAATCTCGAAAAATTTGCCCAAAAACCGCCCGTAACCGCCTCCAAATCGCCCATTTAACATTAAGATTAAAGAGGGCCTTTTAACATCGCAAATCAGTCTTGTACGTTTATATAAATAGAATAGTTTGCTTTGTATATTTTATACGTTTAGAAAAATACGACTTTTACGAGTTACAATTCACCCTCGGGTGATTTTTAAACTTTAAACAATTCCAAAGGACAAATTTTACGTGTCAATAGACTTTAAAAAATAAAAACCGACAAAAACGAAAATTCTGCAGTGTAACGAGCTTTGAATTTCTAACAGAACAAATAGGTACAACAATTTCCTGAAAAGGTAATAAAAATGAGTACACAAAATAAAAATATTCGATATTACCGTATTTTAATATCATAAAATAGTAGTTCGTTTTTAATGTCTTCCGGTCAAAAATCAAAAACTCTAATAGTATACTCAAATATTGGATATTTGACGAACTTGATGGCAAGTTCGAAACTGAATTTGTTAATTTTCACATTCGAGCCAAATTTATAAAAAAGAACTTTTCTCATAAAGTGCGTACTTTTAGAGTTATGAGCGAAAAACCGAAAAAGAGCAAAATTCTACCCTTCTCGAGTCGAGCTGCTACTTAGGAGTGACAGATGGCGGTTTTTATTATTCCCACAATGGTCGCAGGCGCACAAATTGATGGAATGACGACCAAATTTTTAGATATTTTGAAATCCGCGCGAAGCATCATCACTCGAAAAAGTGAACACTTATAATGTAAATCTTAATAGAGGTAATTTGCCGATGGCCAAACTCCGAATCGGCGATGTTAATTTTTTCTATGATCTTGAAATTGAATCGCAAAAAAGGTACCTTTTGTAATCGCGATTTAATCTATTTACTTTATATACAGGTGATCTCATTCTTTAAGTGAATCAAGGTGTTATTATAAATGCATTTATAGCACCTCGTTACGGTTTAATTATAAAGCGAAGTGAAAAAAAAATTCTTTTACATACACGACCAATTCTCTGCACGAAAATTAATGTTTTAAATTTGTTCAAGGTCTCGTTTTTCTTATCTCGATTTTTCGAACAATTACATAATCAAGCGGTGCCTTGTTTTAAATGAAAGCAATATTTTACGATCGTACATTCAAAAGCGTCTTTTGAATTCCAACAACTAAAATTAATAAGCCCACGTCGTGTTGGTAAAGGATGGCAAGATTATTTATATACCTTTATCAATAGCCAATACCTAACAACAACAGTTAAGACTTTTTTTTTTTTAGGTAGGTACTATTATTTATTTACGATGTTATACCTTCAAAAAAGTTTTATCCAATAACAATTTAATATTGGCATTGGTACCGTTTGGAATTGATGTAATTTTTCTTCTAAATTCCACCAGGGACGTATTTATAGTTCTCCTGGCTTCATAATATCCCAAAATGTAGAAAAATGAAACATTTAAAACCCCTTGATAAATCAATTTTAAAAAGTTGCGATTTTTTTCAATTTTTCTATGTTCTTAACAATTACGATTTGAAATTTTCTTTCTTCCTAAGTCTGTCTCTGACTTTAGCTGCCGGCTTCAATTTATATTTAATATAAACTACATCAAACTTCCTAAAAATTATATATCTTAAATTTTTTCCACAGATGAACGCTTTACGAGCTAGAGCTAGAGCGCGTTGAAGTTGGAAAAAAATTCCAAGTGTCCAAAAAATTGTTTTTTTGTTTCTCGCTTATAACTCGAAAATTACGTTCTTTTAGAAAAAAGTATTTCTATACAAAAATAAAGCACATTAAATTTAGTACAGATTATATCTCCTAGATTTTTTTCCTCCGACAAACGGTTTACGCGCTAGAGCGCATTCAAGTTTGTAAAAATTCCGAAACTGTTCAAAAAAATTGTTTTTTTTTTATCGCCTATAACTCGAAACTTAGTAAGTAGTAGTAGTAGTAGTAGAGAAAAGTATTTCTCTACAAAAAAAGTAAATTATATTTACTACAGATTATGTCCCCTAGATGATTTTCCTCAGACGAACGGTTTACGCGCTAGAGCGCGTTTAAGATCGAAAAAAATTCCAAAATTGTTCAAAAGTAGTTTTTTTGTTTCTCGCTTATAATTAAAAAATTACGCCCTTTTAGAGAAAAGTATTTGTCTGCAAAAATAAAGCAAATTCAATTTACTACAGATTATATCTCCTAGATTTTTTTCCTCCGACAAACGGTTTACGCGCTAGAGCGCATTCAAGTTTGTAAAAATTCCGAAACTGTTCAAAAGTAGTTTTTTGTTTCTCGCTTATAACTCAAAAATTACGCCCTTTTAGAGAGAAGTATTTCTCTACAAAAAGAAAAGTACATTCAATTTGCTACAAATTATGTCTTTTAGATTTTTTTTGTGAAACGAACAGTTTGGGGGCTAGAGCGCGTGGAAGTATATCACCTCGAAAAAGGTAAGTTTTTGGAGGTCATACCATAGGGTACGGGTACACAAAACATTTATATAGCAAAAAATTGCATTTTTTGTGTAAATTTTAAATATATTGTGGCAGACAGTTTTAAGTGCAACCTTCATGATGAAAGACGCCTTTGAAAATGCGGAGAGTTTGTTTTCATATAGAGATCGAACTTCTGATTGAAGATTTCATCTTTTGTGTATGCACGAAACTGGCTATTTTCAAAACCAACTTAATTTAAAAGTCGAAAATAAATTTCTACAAAAGCTAATGAAAATTAACTGTTACAATTCCCAACTAAAATTCGTTTATTAAAGGCATCAAAGTCCAAAATTTCATTAACTTTAAATGCACGTTAATCATTTAGTTTGTTGAGCTATTTCACATTAACGATTTTCAATTCGAAGCCTGGGAATTTATCAGAGCTCCGGCGTAACGAATTAGAGGATTAAAAATATCCAGATTTAATAAACAAATTTGACATTAAAATTCACGTTACACTGACAAATAATTAAAGTAGCAGTTTCGCACTAACAAGAAATGTTTAAAAATGTATTTACCGTTTACTTAATCATCTTCAAGAATGAAATTCATTACTTTCTAATATATTTTCTGTAACATCATTAAAGCACAAAATGATTGAATGATATTTATATTAATTTTTATGCAAGGCGAAATGAGAAATTAATCATTTTTATTAATAAAATTATTAATAATCGATTCGAAACGGTGCACGAAAAAAGCCTTGACCAGTTCGCTTTTTGTTTTAATAGAAATTATTTATTGTAAAGTTGCGCGTTTAATCAGATTCATTGTTTAATTGTTTTTATAAATGCGCACAAAATAATAAAAATTATCGTAATTGCCGATTACTATAATTGTAAGTTGGGAGTATCCATCCATCCATTAGTACCTTCAACCGCGGTTCGCGGATATCAATTTATAAATGTTAATAACGGAAAAGTTCAAGTGGATGGGAATGCCATTCTACTTTTTCAAGTGGCAGTTTTCGTCACGTCACAACAACATACATAAACCAATAGTAAACAACACAAAACAGTTGTTTTCGCATTTTTGTCAATTTTTAACGCACTCTAGTGATGTTTAAGCCGTTCGTCTGTAGAGAAGTTAGTCCCAGACACACGCTATGGCCGATATACCCTAAACTTCAACGGGCTCTACCACCTCTACTGTTTGTTTGATAAAAAAATTAAGAGGCATAATTTGTAGGAAATAATTTGTACCTTATTTTTGTATAGTAACAATTTTCTCTAAAAGTAGGTATTTTTCGAGTTATAACCAATTTAAAAAAATTTGGGTTAATTTTGGAAGTTTTTTAACTTTAACGCGCGCTAGCGCTTAAATTGTTCACCTGAGGAAAAACTTTTACAAATTTAATTTTTATGTAATTGAATATACTTTATTGTTGTATAGAAGAACTTGTCATAAAGTGAGTAGTTTTTGAGTTATAAGCGATAAACTAAAAGAAACGTTTTGTGATCCGATTTTGGAATATTTGTCAAACTTTAAGGAGCATTAGTGCCTAAACTGTTCGTCTGAAGAACAAACCTAAGCGATAAAATTTGTAGGAAATTGAATGTGCTTTCTGTTTCTATAAAAACACTTTGCTCTAAAAGTGCGTAGGTTTCGAGTTATAACCGATAAACTAAAACAAGCAGTTTATAGACCGATTTAGGAATTTCTCTCAAACTTTAACGCGCTCTAGCGTCTAAACCGTTTGTCTGAAAAACAAATCTAAAAAGGTATAATTTTTAGAAAATTAAATGTTCTTTAGTTTTGCATAGAAACGCTTTTTTCAAAAAGTGCGTATTTTTTTAGTTATGAAAGATTAAAATTTTTTTGGGTCAATTTTGCAAGTTTTTTAACTTTAACACGCGATAGTGCCTAAATCCTTCATCTGAGGAAAAACCTTAACAGATATAATTTGTAGAAAATTTAATGTACTTTATTTTTGTATAAAAGAACTAGGTAGTCACTAAGCGCGTAATTTTCGAGTTATATGCCAAAAACCGAAAAAAGAGCCGAAATCCACCCTTCACGAGCCTCACCAAGTTAATAGTGCCACTTTTAACAGGCAGATAGTCGATTTTATTACTCATTTGCTCTTTCCTCTTGCATGGTCAAAAATTTTGTACTTTATGGTTTAGTAAAAGTGTTACATGCCCTGTTATTGTTGGTAATTGTAGGTAATTACCCGAAAAAATACAAGCAACAAAAATAGGTTAGTATAGAGAGACCGCTTCTTTCTGGTGCTGGTTACTCCGCCACCACAGAGAGGTTCCATAGAAGCAATAGAAGAATATTGCACCTCTCAACCTCTCCACCTCTCTACTGATGGTAAAGTCACCACCATCAGAACGGAGCGACTTTACTAAAACCTAAAGATGAATCTAGTGACGTCGTTACGGGAAGCAGTGGGAGTAATTGCTCACGGAGCGCAAAAAACAATCAAAACAAATTACTACCCATAATTGTAAAACCGCAACCCCAAGTAGCTAGCTTCTCTGATACTGGGAGCCTCCAGGGAGCTTTACGTCCATTGGTTGTTATATGAAGCGCTGCAGCGCGATAGTTCCCTGAGTGCACCCATTATTAAAGAGCTCCCGATGGGCGTACACGGTTGCGTCCGGCGGTCAGAAATTATCCCGAGTTGCGTTTGCGTCCCGGATCGAATTAAAACTCTTAAAGTTGATCTAAGCTCTGTTGACCTTGAAAATTCCAAAAATGTCGCCTGCAGCGCTAGGGAGCCGTAAAAACGCATTTTTACTTGCTACAGGATGCTGAATATGTAGCTAGTAGCTACTACGCCGCTGGACGAATCAGAACAGCATAAAAAACAAACGTACCTTAACCTAAGTTTTCCCGTTACAATACCAAAATATAAATGCGGCTTATTTAGAACTTATAACTTTTGGGACACCTCCCCCCGTATTAAATAGTGCAATTAGATACGAAATAAACAAAAAGAATAAAAGTTAAAAGGCAACGCTAATTAAAATGAAGTACAGGAAGTATAATGAGGAACAAATTCCGATCTTCCATGAAGATATTTAATGCACAGTACTAGCTTTTATTGTTGTCTTAAGATAACTTCCTCCTTAATAGTAAGTAGTAAACAGATCTTTCACTCTTGGACTCTTCTAACGGTAAAGTACCAGGTGAGATAATTCAGTATACCTACATAAAAGTAAAAGAAAACGTTTGTTTTATATTTTTTCGAAATTGTCAGTTGGTCTTTATAGTACCTACGAGGTGGCCTATCGCATTTCCTACAAACTAACTGCAACTCGAGACAAGTACAACGCAATTATACACTATTTATCTACTGTTTTCTATATTCGATCTGAAATTGCTAACTCGACTTAATAGGACGTAATTAAGAAACGAGATTGCTAATCTATACTCAATCAAACCAGTTTTAAGTTAATTTCATCGATCGGCCTTTAATTCAATATTACGTACGTACGTATCTTGTAATTTGTAATCCTATCGACACACAAGTCATACATTTGCCATAAAATTTAAGAACGAACACCATCGGGGGGGGGGGGTTGTGATCCCTTTTTTTTAAAACGATGTCGATGCTTTTCAAAAACTGTAAATTTTGATAGTTGATAGGCGAAAATGTATAATTCGTTTTAGGTTGACCGATATTATAACTGTATCGAAATTTACGAAAATTGCAGTTGGTAGTTAGATATATTTCGAAGCATGCGAATTTAATTGGATTAAGAATTATAACTGTTTTGTGTTTAAAAATTTAGCCGCAGGTTTCAAAACAATAATATTGTTTAAAGATCAGAACAGTTTCTTTAATTTTGATACGATATTTAAAACGGCGTAATTCTTTTAATTCGTTTTAGTACATGTTACTCCTCGAATTTTGTATAGACTCTGATTTTGCGTGACGCCTGTGCTTATCATATTTTTTGTTTTTCACCTTACAGCCATTACTTTTGCGTTTGGAAGAATAACAGGTGTGTTGGACCATTTGGATGCCGAGTCTTTCCGATTTAGCCAATAAAATTTATCATCAATTTTTTAGTGACTCGTAAATCAAGAAATCGATCTATAAGATTAAAAGTTCCCCCCCCCCCCCAACTGTATAAATTAGTTATCTAAAAATCTAAAATCTTCAGGGCAATTGAGAATTTTGCATTACAATCTGGTAAAAATAAGAGCGTAAAACCTAAACTTTATATTTTTCTAAAAGATATAATAGGCAATCGCATACAAGGTGTTAATTTGAAAACTTTCCACCTACAATATCTTCGTTTTTGAATAAAAGATCGAGATTCCGAGAGACCCGTCAATTTTGTTACTAAGTGGGGCACTCCAAACGAATGTTAGATTTCTCTGTCGACCAACCCCTTAAGTGGGGTAGGTTTAACCCCTTAAATCTTAAAGGGAAAAAGAATCGAGTGGCACCTTTTCGGAAAGCTCCTTCAAATACCTTTACAACGATATGCTACTTGGTTAATTTTGGAGTAGTAGTTTTAATAATATTGAGAATCTTAAAGATCGAATTACAAGACTCAGTTGGAGAACTGACAAATTTTAAAGAAAAGCTCCAAAACAGAATTTAATATTGTTTAAAACACAATGGAGAACATTTTTAAGAACTCTCATTAATAATTTTTCTTGCTTACAGTTATTCCATTTTTTACCTTTTAGAACGCATTTTTACCTTTCAGAGTACAATATCATGAAAACTACCGCTCCAAAAATACAAATTAGCATATTCTTGTAAAAACAGTTAAAGGGGCTTTCTAAAAAGGTGCCACTCGACCCTCCACCCCATTAAACATTTAAGGGGTTAAATCTACCCCTTCGGGAGTCAATCTAGGAAGAGCGCAAACATGTACTCGATAAAAGTGTCCCCCTCGGTGTAAAAATTAACGTGTCTCCTAGAATTTCAATATTTTATACTAACGCAAAGATATTGGAGGTGGGAAGTCCCCAAACTGACACCCTGTATAGTAGAGAAAATAAAGCGGCGCGTTAGTCAAAATTTAAATATAATCGCGGTATACTACCATTGAAGAAACAGTCAACGGTATTTATTAATGGTCTACATTAATAATGTTAAGAAATTCCATACATACTAATATACAGTGTGTCCCGAGCTAGAGTCGACAAGAGAGAAAAAACTTTATTATTGATTTTACGACAAAGTCATTCTTTACAAAAACGCCGGCATGTCGAAAATCAGACTTTACAACATCAAAACCTGAGGTTAGATGTACAGGGTGTTCATAAATTAAGAAAGCGTAAAAGTCCTTCAAGCGAGAAGTGTGTTTATTGATTATTTTAGACTAAATACTTAATTTACGAAGACCCTGTACATCTGACCTCAGGTTTTTATGTTGTAAAGTAATTTTTCGACATGTAGGCGTTTTGGTAAAGAATGACTGTGTAAAATAAAGTTTTTTCCTCCCTTGTCAACTCCATCCGAGACACGCTGTATATCGAATATGGAAATCTCTCTTAAAATTGGCCTCGAAATTATGAAACAAATGACAGTGTGATATTTTTTCAAAAACGTTGCCCACACATTAAAGTCTAGTAATACATCATTTAACAAAGGAACGAATTAAGTACCAGAACCAGAGAAGGTGCGTGCGGAAAAAATGTCCTTAAGCTACCTTTGCTGTTAGCTGCTAAAGACTTTTAAAAATAAACATATTTGCCCTCTCCGAAGGTAACTTAATTCCGTACAAAACAAAAACACATCCTACTTACTATAAAAATTAAATATTGCGTTAATTTAACGAGTCACAACAATAAACCGTTACGAAATGCCTCGAGTAAATATCCATTATGTCAAACAATGCGTAATCACGATTTAAATCGGCATTCTTTAATTTAAAAAATAAGAAACTTTCGCTATCGATTTAATTCTTCATTACATTTTACATTCGCTATTTATTCGAGAAGGTGACCTCTTTCGACCGCGTCGTCCTTAAGGGATGATAAAATTTGAAATAATTAGCTCTGGCGCTTTTAAATTCTATTAATCATTTTTATGAAGCTTTTTAAAAGCTTTTAAGAACAATTAAATCAATTACTTACTACCGAACACGAGCGAGAAATCGAAGGTAAATCTTGTTGTGGTCTGTCCTCATAAAAAAAAATTACGAAACGTTTCTTACCCAATATTTTAAGATTCGCCAATACGAGTTTTCTTAATAAAGACATTAGTGTCAATTAAGTGATTTCAAAAGTGTGTGTGTATAGTAACACACACTTGGAGTGGGCAATCAAAAATGGTAATTTATAGAAATGGGAAAATGGTAGAAGGGTCGGAAAAATTACCATTCTTATACAACCGATTTCAAAACGTAACAATTTATAAAGTACGTCTTTGATTACGTACAGGAAATAACAAAAGACATTGTGTGTTACATTTCTCACTTATAAATTAACGACTGTCGGAAAAATATAATTCCCTCATTGTTTTTTCGTCCGAAGGATCAAAGGTATAAATTACGCTGATACAAAATGTACTCGTTCGCATATTCCATTCACTTTACACCGGGGCTTTGATTAAAAATTCCGGTTTGGAATCCTTCAAATTGCTACTTCGCGTTAGAAATTCACAAAAATTGCGAACTGAGAAGAAACTCTCGTCTGCACCGAACACCGAACGTTCTTCCCTGGGCGCGCATTATTAAGCGATTTTCTCCAAGTGGCCCAGAATTGAAAAGAGACGATAAAATTGCCAACAACTAGGTACTCATTACTTCAAAGCGCTATTCAAGTCGTCATTCTCACATAACAAAAGTACAAAAGATTAACGAATATTTCAATGATGTGTTGTCTTTTCGATGATCGTGCAACAACACGAAGTACTTGTGGAGCTATTGAAATTTCTCATTAATGAGACGACGACGATTGCAAGAAAAGCGATATAAACCCATTACATTAATAATTGTAAACGATAAAACATGAATTTTACTTCAATCGCTATTAATTTAATGCCTCGATTGCAATAGTTTATTACCTATTACCTATCTGCTTCATAATATAATGCAAAGTCAAGGTTTATAGGTACGTACTGTTCGTAGATTTTATTGCATATTGAAAATGTTCAAATACGACATCTAACTGTACTTTGTTACCAGGAAATTCCATCACCTACGTGATGGTACAGACGGATGGGAGAGGGTGACTAATGCGTTCAAAGCTATCAAACATTGGCTGAATTAATTCGAATAGCCTTTATCTTACTGTAGCAAAAGCGGGCTACTTTTTCTAATGCAAAAAAGGGGAAAATTTCCCATTTCGAAATACTAAATGAGTAATCCGCCTTTAGTCGCTATATGAGCATTTCTCTCACATTTTTTTTTAACTTCGCATAACTTTTCCTCCCCGGCTCGTCGGGTCTCCTGATTACTAATAACACTTCTACCACCGATAGGAATAACTGGCTTATGCAACATTAGCATCATTCGCGTGATATAATACGTTATTCAAGCCGGTACAATGTAATGTGAGGAAAACGCTCATATAGCGACTAACCGCGTATTAATAATAATACATTTTTTTGTGTGGGATAATTTCAAAAACTACCTTTGAACAAAATTTGGCCAACATAAAGTTTTCATGCCATCTATAAAACAAATTATTAACATTAATTAACACCTACTCCAAGTCTACAGTCAGAAGTCTGAAGTCTAAATTATGAAGACTGACTGAAGTCTGAAGAATGAAGTGTGAACTCCAAAGTTTGTATTCTGGAGCCTAAGTTCTTCAGTCTAAAGTCCGAAGACTGACTGAGGTTATAAAGCCTGAATTCTGAAGCCTAAAGTTTCGGAAAAGTCTGAATTCTAAAATCTGAAGTTTGAACTCTGAAGCAAGAGCATAAAGTCCGAATTCTGAAGCTTGATGGCTGAAGTCTAAATCATAAAGACTGACAGACGTATGAACCTTGAAGTCTGAATTCAGAAGTCTCTGAAAACTGAATTCCGAAGTCTGAAGTTTAAATTCTGAAGCCTGACGTCTAAATTAAGAAGACTGACTAAAGTCTGAAGTATGAAGTGTGAACTCCAAAGTCTGAAGTTTAAATTCTGGAGCCTGATTTCTGAGTTCTGCAGTTTAAAGTCCGAAGACTGAAGTATAAAGCCTAAATTCTGAAGCCTGAAGTTTCAAAAAAGTCTGAATTCTAAATTCTGAAGTTTGAACTCTGAAGCCAAGAGTCTAAAGTCTCAATTCTGAAGCTTGATGGCGGAAGTCTAAATGATCAAGACTGACTGAAGTATGAAGCTTAAAGTCTAAATTCAGAAGTCTCTGAAAACTGAATTCCGAAGTCTGAAGTTTAAATTCTGAAGCCTGACGTCTAAATTAAGAAGACTGACTAAAGTCTGAAATGTGAACTCCGAAGTCTGAAGTTTAAATTCTGGTGCCTGAATTCTGAGTTCTGCAGTTTAAAGTCCGGAGACTGACTGAAGTATAAAGCCTGAAGTTTTAAAAAAGTCTGAATTCCAAAGTCTGAAGTTTGAACTCTGAAGCCAAGTGTCTAAAGTCTGAATTCTGAGCTTGATGGCTGAAGTCTAAATCATGAAGACTGACTGAAGTATGAAGTTTGAAGTCTGAATTCTGAAGTCTCTAAAAACTGAATTCCGAAGTCTGAAGTTTGAATTCTGAAACCTGACGTCTAAAATCAAAGTTATGAAGACAGACTGAAGTATGAAGTGTGAACTCCGAAGTCACAAGTTTGTATTCTGGAGCCTAAAGTCTGAGTTCTGCAGTACAAAGTCCAAAAATTGACTGAAGTATGAAGCCTGAATACTGAAGCCTAAAGTCTCTGAAGTCTGAATTCAGACTGACTAAAGGATCTAGTCTGAAGCCTAAAGTATGAAGTTTCGAATCTAAATTCTGAAGCCTGACATCTGAAGTTTAAATTATGAAGACTGACTGGAAGTATAGCGCCTGAAGTTTGAAATATGAAGCCCGAAGTCTGAAATCCGAAGTCTGGGGTTTGAATTCCCAAGCTTGAAGTCTGAATTCTGCAGTCTAAAGTCCAAAGACTGACTAAAATATAAAGCCTGAAGTCTCTGAATTCTGAAGTCCATAGTCTGAAGACTGACTGAAGTTTAAAGCCTAAAGTATGAAGTCAAAAATCTAAATTCTGAAGCCTGACGTCTGAAGTCTAAATTATGACGACTGACTGAAGTATGAAGCCCGAAGTCTGAACTCCGAAGTCTGAATTCTGAAGCCTGAAGTCAAAGACTAACTAAGTATAAAGTCTGAAGACTGACTGAAGTATAAAGTCTGAAGCTCAAAGTCTGAATTCTGCAGTCTAAAGAGGAGGTCCGGCAAGAAAATTGGGACGTTTCGAGGTGTGGCAAAACATTCGGGTAGTCGAGTAGTGGATTCGCAACCTGTAAATATCGCCAAACCGATAGCTCTGGCAAAGACGCAGTTTTGAGGGTTAGGAATGCGACTGAGGAGGTGTACCGATGTACACCGCCGGAAAATTATGGAGAAACGCGGAAATTTCGTAATAATGTGTAATAATTAATGAAATTAATTTTTTATTTCGTTTTGGATTTAACTCTTCTCATCATACTAGTTTCATATATTTAGTTTTCTATTACAATAAAGGTTCAAATGTATTTGGCTCTTTGGTATTAGCATAGTAGGTATAGCAAGCCAAAACGCATGATGGCACTGCTTTGATATTAGTCATTCGACGCTCTAAAAGAATTCAATCCAGTTTAATTACTTTTAAATGTATGTACATACTAAACATATCACGTTTGTATTATGGTGTAATGCAGAGTTTCAATTATGAGAAGATTTTACTGCTAAGACACCGTTTTTCTTGTTCTATAAATTAATTTCAAGTAACAGAACAGTTGGCAGAATTATAAAATTAAAAAGCAATTACTTTAAATTAATGAAATAATTTAATAATACGTACCACCGACTACTTGTAATTACAAACACACACATGCGTTGTAATTAAATAATTGCGTTTGATCGTTCTTTTTATTTAACTTTTATTATAAAATTCGGTAGAAAAATTATTTTGAACTTTCAAAAATGATTTCGATGATATTATGTAGCTGCGTATTTATTATTTATAAATTACCCAATACCTAACCTTACTATCATTTGATACCTTTATCAGCCCCAAATGTTCACAAAGTATTTAAAATGAACCAGCCAGGAAAGAAGTGAAAAGATGAACTCCCAAATAATTCAATCGTCCGATTTGAGTTTCATAATCCCCTACTTTTCAGTTGGGTGGTAGTTTTCAGTTTAATCGATCGCCAATAAATGATTACGGAAGCCCATTAAAGGTTTAACTTTACTTTTGAAATATTTAATTAAACGGGTGACCTGTTCGAAACTGCCACGTAGGAGGCCTAAATTGAACTTTAAAATACAATAAATTATTGACACATCCCACACATACGAAGGTTCGCAACTCACAACATAAATAATCTTCGTGCAAATTGGCATTTTAAAAAGTTTATGCAAATTTCCCAGAGTCAATGTTTGATAAATTCTTTGATACGTCTGTGTCGTGGTAAGGAGAGATAGTATTAGTAACATAAATGTATTTATTATATAACATATAAAGAAAACTGCAAGTCTCGAGAAGTTTAAGATTACTTTACAAATAGACCTGTCCGGCGTCGTCATTGTTAGTTCACGTTACAAATGTTAACTCGGCAAACACTATTATTTTTATTTATAAAAGCAAATGAAATTGAAAGCTATAAAAATGTTTGAGAAATGATTATGGTCGAAAGGTATAAATAATGACGTTTCGGAATCTTCAGGATTAGATCGACTCCTCAGGCACAAAAACACCAATTTTGCACGTTTCAAAAAATGCCGTAGAATTACTAATCGATCGGTTATTTATGTGCATGACTGCATAACAATTATCACCACAGATATGTGTTTTTATAATCGATAAACTTGAGCCTTCTGGAAATTCGAATCAGTTTGTTTAAAAATGCAAATTAATGCTTATTAGTAGTAGTTTTTGTGGCAACAGATTTAAAAAAAATGTATGCGGTGTAAGAAATCAATCAATATGACACGTATAGTAGGGCACTTAACAGTGGCTTTTTCATAAAATCAAACACCCACGGATATGAGTTTTTTAGGTTATAAGGAAATGGATAAACCATTAAATTTAAAGGGTAAAAACGAACTAACGACTTCCAAATATGACTCGATTTAAATAATTAAATTGTATTATTAAATTAATTGTTGCATAATATATAGGACGAAACCGTCACATCCGGCTCGAAGGACCGAGCTTTTTCAAAAATAGCAGTAGTGCACTCCTGGAAAGAATTAAACTTACATAATTGCCATTTTGTAAATTAAAATTTTAATTATAATTCTAATACGTTGCAAATGAACCCCAACATACACACATAAGTGAAAAAACTTTAAATGAAAAAATTTGTTTTCCACCAAGCGCCTCGGGAATCTAACCCAAGACTTTGCTATTTCCGGTAGCACGCCTATACCTAATACGCCAGGCGGTTAACATAAATTTCTTAGCAATCCGGCATTGTTTAAATGCGTCGAGAAAGCGAAATATATATAAATCAAATTAGTATGCATACAACAATCATACGTGAATAAATTACAAATTTTTAAATTTTTAGGGTTAATTATTTAGATAATTCTAATACGTTGCAAATGAACCCCAACATACACACATAAGTGAAAAACATGTTAACCGCCTGGCGTATTAGGTATAGGCGTGCTACCGGAAATAGCAAAGTCTTGGGTTCGATTCCCGAGGCGCTTGGTGGAAAACAAATTTTCTCATTTAAAGTTTTTTCACTTATGTGTGTATGTTGGGGTTCATTTGCAACGTATTAGAATTATCTAAATAATTTACCCTAAAAATTTAAAGATTTGTAAAAAAATTGTAAACAATGAGCTGTATTATCGCGCTTTCAGAATTTTGGCGCAGTCGGATACGACGATCGTCAACCGATTAATTTAAAAATCGAAGGCAAAAAAGGTTATTTATAACATTAATTATTATAGCATTCCGCAAATAAATTAATTAATCGTAACTAATTAAAAGGTAAGAAAAATAGTTATGTAATTGAGACGATTCGAGTTCATTTATTGAATTTCATCGTAGGTCATGGCGTGATTCGATCTAATATTTCATTGCCAGGATCTGCATGACTCCAGGAGCAGGAAGTAAAGGATTATTATACGACGATATTTAACTGGTTTTAAAGATCTTTTCTTACAAGTTTAAAGGCGTGTCGTCTTGTGTGTACAGTATATAAAACTAATCGTTATTTATATGCGAAACGAGTAACAAACAAAAATAAAATATATAACCGATCAATTTTAATTCAAAACACAAATCGTCCATCAATTTAAAAAATAACAAACAATGTCGGCTTACTAAAACAAAAGATCATCCCCAAAAAAAGAATAAAAATAACCGAGAAAACGTTTCGCTTGTTTGTTGAATATTTATTTATTTGAATTCCAGCGCTTGTATGTACTGCACAAGCCACAAGCTACCTTCTTTTGTTTTCGAGTAGAATTTTTATAAAGCTTTCGATTGCATCTTAAAGCAAACAGTCGCTGACAGTCGACACGAAGTCGACTTTTTTAAAGAGCGAATCATATTCGACCAAAACAATACACTATCGTCCACCTACTCCTACAATTCGAGTAATATATTCTTATATTTGTTCAGAATTCAGAAGCACGGTTCAGAAGCCACTTTTTACTGATTTTATATAATATACAGGGCGTTCAACGTGAGAACCTGCACACATGAGTACTTATACGCATCTGTGTGTTGCTCAATGACGATGTTCGCTGCTTATTACTTAACCATCTATTTCAAATCTAAAATGACACTGAACTGATAGTATTGCATTTGCCTGCGCAAGTGATTACCTGATTACCATTGATGAATCTACCACATACTGGCAACTTGATTTATCTCGTAAGAATTTTAATGAAGTTGTCGTAATTATGTACGTCGACGTATTCACCAAATAACACGACGCGACATTTCGTAATTACAGAATAATTTTCGTATTACTTACCATTAACGTGATTTATATACATTTACTCAGAAAAAGGCCCACGGCGAGTAAAAGTAATTTTGACGACTTGACTTCGATACTTCCAACTTTTGCTTCTTTTTTCAAATTCGGGTCCAACCAAGAACCAAAGACCCCAAGAGCGAAATACTTTTGGCATTCGAGAATCAAAAGGCCATTGTGAACCAACTACAAATAATTTCAAAGTCATCTTCCAATAAGTTTCAGTAGTTTATTAACCTTTCGTTCATTACCGGCCGTAAAGCCACTTAAATGATTGGCCACTTTGTAATCAACACTACTCTAGTCTTTGTCTAGACTCGAACAAAAAATAAATTAATATAAGATGTATATTAAAGAATAAAAGAATTGCGACCTTGAGTACAAATTAAAATTTTTTGAATGTTGAAGAAGAGAGACCAGGAATTTTTTTTCTTTTGTTTTGGAACCACTGGAGACTGGAGATGTGATCGTTTACGAGTGGAATTTTCTTTTGAATTTGAAAAAAAGTTGGGCTTAGTTGAAGCTTTGAAAGCTTCTTTGATAGACCTTTTTGTAAGTTTTTCGAGCAGTACTATGCTATTTTGTGACGTCATTGTGAACAAGCCACCATTCTTTAGTTGTACGCTGTACTAAAGTTAGTTGAGTTCGTACCTTTTCCACTGGAAGGGAGGAAGGGAAATACAATTTCTGAGGGCAACTTTTTTAAAATCCAATAAAAATGATACATATACAATAGTCTATAAATATACAGTTCCGTCTTAGTGGAATATTTTCAAAAACATTATATTGTTCTGTATCTCAAGAAATTATGATCCGATTTCGATTTTATTTCCACGGAACGATTAGGTTTTTGAGGCTCTTTAAAATGACGTACCACACATTAGGGGTTGTCATAAGAGATTTCCAAGTAGGGGTTGCTGGGGGTGAAAGGGTGCGACATAAGAATTAATTAACCCTGGTTTTGAAGTTTCCCCTCCGCATCTAAATCGACGTGTTTTTTCTTAAAAGCGTGTGTCAATTAGATTTCGAGTTATTCCAGGTGGGAAGTTTTCAATACTCACCCATGGGCGCTGGTAGACAATGTTTTAGGGAGAACAAGCCGTAAGTGAACAAAAATTTCAGCTTATGGGTAAGTATAGCGAGGCCGAAAAAACATAAAATAGCGCCGCAGGCGCCAAAGTTCGATTGTTCAAGGTCAAACGGCTTAAAATAAAGTTTAGGAATTTTATTAGCGATTGATAGTGTCTCCAAAAAAGATGTTTTACAAAAACAAAAAGTGCAATGTGTGGATTCAGTAATGTTTTAGTCCCTTGCGAACGTCCATTGACGATGAGCAAGCATACCGTGCCTCGCCTCTTTGAGGACATGAGGAGTTAATTGAATTTCCTACTCACCAGTGTACATTGGATTGTAATAATATTCGCGTCAGTAATTAATTGCATTTACTCCGTAATTGCAGAGTAATTTGCTCTTAAATATTCGATTTTTCCAACAAATTATTACTTTATTTAAAGTGCCAAGATAGATTGATACGGTTTTGATACAATGCCAACTTAAAAGAAAATTTCCAAAATGCCCTGTGAAACGATTTTCGATAGCATTTGAATAGGTGCTTAGTACAGAAAAGAAAATTCGTCAAAAAATAATTTTTTTAAAGAAAAAGAATTTGCTTTTCCTTAGAAAGTGTTGAAAAATGAAATCCTTTGATATTCAAATTTTCCCATTTCAACCTACTTGACGTGTTTTTTTCGCGTTATAAATAATTTCATTTGCGTTAAAGTGCCCTAATATGCCCACTTTTATTAAATGTACACTTGTACACGCTACACGCCTCGAAACTATAGCACACAAGACGGTAGAGAGTACCTATATAGGTACGCTATACATATAATAGTTCAAGATCGCCCACAGGTCTTAAATATTAAAACGGTTGGCAAATATAAAACGCCAAAAGCTCTTTATCTTCGTTAGTTATTCTTAAAAGGTATGAATAATAAATAAATTAGCGTATAAATTTCTAATTATTAAAATATAATAACAAGTAGGCTAAAGCCCTCGTCATTTTAATGTCGCTGTGCTTTCGAAGGTTACATTTGTTGGCGCAAGAAAAAAATTTTTACATAATAAACGAGATCAAAATTTTACCATATTATAATTAAAACTAACCAACAACCTAAGGTCGAACAACAAAAAATTAATTCCATCTACACGTAAAAAATCACTTACGGGAACAAGTGTGTGCCACAATGAAATATGAGGGGAGAGGTTTGTAAAAAATGCTTCTACACCCATTTACGGGTTGTCTTGATTAATATGGACGTGGTTCTTGTTACTGCGTCACGTTTGGGAGACGTTTTATCAAAAGTTGCTCGAAGTGAATTGAAAAGAAGTTGCTGGTTCAGCTTTGAAAAATGGTTTCAAAGTCTTCCCAGCAATAAGAAAAGCATCAACCTGCAAGATTGATAGAAAACCTGCAAGCCCTGTGGATTAATAAAGAACTCGTTGCTAAATAATCGTAAAGAGCGATGCAGAAAGCATATACAGCCACGGAAAAATTTATTCGCCAAACAACCTATAGTGGCCAATAATTATATCCTCGACTGTACAAAAGAGGCATAGTGGACGACAAACTACCGGCGCTTCTAAAGCCACATCTTCTAGTTAGAGCGTACAAGTCGCAGAACCTTTAGAAGCCTCCGGACGTTTCGAGAACTTTTATTTCCCAAATTTTAGCCGACTGGAAGAAAAGGCCCGTCGCCTGCATTTTGCCTATGTAACTAGCAAAACGCTTTGTTAATGCTTGTACTTATAAATTTTCTGCAAAACAATAAATAATAACTAACATTATATTATTAAAGCGAAGCCGACTGGGTTAATATTTTCTCAAGTTTCAAGTTTACATGTAGCGAAAGAAACGAATAGTTTATTATATAGTTCACTTAAGTTCAACTAGATATGTACCATAAAAGGATCGAACTAGGTAAGATATTCGTATGTAAGTAAAGCATATTAAAAAGTATATAGTTATAGATACGAAAAAAATTACCTGATTTATTTTATTTATGGAAGTAAGGAAATTGCACGAATTCAAATAAGTGAACTTGAACTTAGACGATTAAATAACTTTCCTTATAACTTTATAAGTACGTAATTGAACGGTAAATTTCTTATGTGTGTATTGTAATTATTACGTAACGGAATTGGTGCCCACCCTAACTTTCTAAATGCATATGGTAGTACAACATGGGTATTAGAAACTATTTATCATTAACGCTTTATATGTCGCAATTTTAATGCCGAAAAAATATATCATAAATTTGTAACTTTAGCTCACGAGGTAATTAGTTAAGTACATACTTAAATATTAAATTATAATTTTACGATTTTAAATATAGGGATAGGTATAAAGGTAATGTACGTATCACGAACCATTATACTACAAGTTTCGATATTTTAACTGCACCCAATATATTATTATCTAAATGCATGTTTTAACATGTTAACAGCTAACAAACCAATAATTATTTGTCATTTCAAGTAATATGGTAGATAAATATAATTAAAACGTATGTCGAATTTACCTCTAAAGTATTAGAAAAACTAACGCTTTTTCAATCAAAGCGCCGTTAATTACGTCGACGGATCGAATCCGCAACGTGTGAAAGCAGCCTAATCACCTTTACGATTGAATCACTTGATTGAAGCTTGAAATTCAAACAACGGTGTTATAATTTTTTTTCTAATTAACGAGTGAAAGGGGATGAGTATAATCTAAAAACAAATTATAGATTTGAAAACGAAAGGAACTGAACGACTTAAAAATTTAAATTTTGAAAAAATGCTAATAAGCAATTCGTGTGCGCAATTAGTAGAACATTTCAATTAAAAAATTAGACATTTCCCACTTGTTCCTCGTCGTGCACCTTGACTGTTCGTTTGACAAAAAAAATTCAAGAGAAATAATTTGTAGGAAATTGAATTTCCTTTAGTTTTGTATAGAAACACTTTTCTTTAAAAGTGTATAGTTCTCGAGTTATAAGCCATAAACAAAAAAATAGTTTTCTTGGGTGATTTTGGAATTTCTGTTAAACTTTAACACGCTCTAGCGTCGAAACTGTTCACCGGAGGAAAAAAGTTTCGATATAGAATTTGTAGGAGATTGAATTTCCTTTGGTTTTGTATAGAAACACTTTCCTTTAAAAGTGTATAGTTTTCGAGTTATAAGCGATAAACAAAAAAAATAGTTTTCTTGGCCGATTTTGGAATTTCTATCAAACTTGACACCCTCTAGCGCCGAAACCGTTCACCGGAGGAAAAAAACTTTACTAAACAAATTGTAGCAAATTGAATTTCCTTTAGTTTTGTTTAGAAACACTTTCCTTAAAAAGTGTGTAGTTTTCGAGGTATAAGCGATAAACAAAAAAAAATAGTTTTCTTGGGTGATTTTAGAATTTCTAATTTTAACACGCTCTAGCGTCGAAACTATTCACCGGAGGAAAAAAGTTTCAATATATAATTTATAGGAAATTGAATCTTCTTTACTTTTGCTCAGAAACACTTTCCTCTAAAAGTGCGTAGTTTTCAAATATTAAGCGATAAACAAAAAAACGGTTTTCGTGGACAATTTTGGAATTTTTGTCAAACTGTAACGCGCTCTAGCGCCGAAACCGTTTACCGGAGGAAACAAACTTACAGATATAATTTGTAGGAAATTTGATGTTGCTCATATTCATATAAAAGCACTTTTCTCCTAAAGTGCGTAGTTTTAGAGTTATAAGTAAAAAAGCGAAAAAGAGCAAAACCCCATCCTTCTCGAACCACCCCAAGTTAATGCTGCCACTTTGGAGTGGAAAGTGGAAATCACTCACTATTTCGTTCCGTTTCATCGGTAAAATCTATTAAAAAAGTTAGTGCGCATAAAAGGTATAGCTAAGACAAAACTACGCTACGATGTAATGAAGGTCAACGTTAAGAAACGGTTCGAACAAAAAATTAAAAGAGACTAGACAGTGGTCGTAAATCGTAAAGTGGCTAATAATTAAGTTTTTTTAAAAATGTTAATACTACAAATTAGTCGATAACTTATTTTTAATTACCGTTCTTTTGTTTTACTTTTAGCGTAGGCACCCTTAACCTTCGTGTAAACCAATTACGAAATGATATTTTTTCGCACTGTACTTGGCGGACATGGCAGAGTTGCGCCTTTATTTTACAAAAAAAAAGTATGGCCTAGTTTCCCCAACTACCAACAGTAGGTAGTTATAAGGTAGGTATAACTATACCCGAACTGGCGCAACTAGGGCATTTTTATTAACAGTGGTGCCCACTGCGCCATTTAATACGCCGTAGAATAAAACTAATCGTTTGGTGCAACTCTACTTTGTCCATTTCTCTTCTGTCGATAAATAAGTAGAATGATTTTACGAGTCAATTTTTCGATAGGTCGTTAAAGTCTGGTTAATTTAATATTAAGTCTCATCAATCGAGACTTTAACGACCAATTGAAAACTAACCCCAACAAACTTTACACTACAAAAAATACAACAAACTACACTTGCACAGAGCTAAAATAAATAAAAAACTTAAAAATGATGTAAGTACGGTATAGTCATTGACAAAATCTTCAGGACAGCCTTTTCGACTTTGTGAAATCTCATCGGCTGAATCCATCAGATAAGGAGTAGCCCTCTCTCTCTCTTGGAAGTTGTATTAGAATGAGAGCTAATAATACTAATTTCAAACGCGAATTATTAGTTAGCTAATCTATAGAGCCAACCGACTATCAGATGAACCAAAGAATTTTTATACCACAGAATCCACTAATCACCACTATAAAAATCCTCCAGTTCACCTACTCAGTGGTCGGTTAGTTCATGCATGTTAATAAATGGTGCTTAGGTTAGACCGATAATTTTAGCTTTGTGCATAACAAACAAATTACATGAAAAACTGATGCAGCAGGCAAGTTGAGATGCAGGCAAAATGCTTTTAGAGATGCAATGCAACTTCCCTAGACATACCACTACGTCACATCACACGATTCATAAAAAATTCGTGTTTTGTAACGTAGTGGCGGGACCTGGGAAGCAAAAATTAAAAAAAGGAAACCATCACCAACGTGCTAAAAATACATTCACCAAAACAATTATAATTAAAGTGCAGTGAAACTTTCATACAACGAACTTCTCTAATTAATGATTTTTTTGGAACCTAGACTACACGCCCTAATTAGAACGGTCGGGTGTTTAATCGAAAATAAATAAATAAATAAATTGAATGTGCAGACCATGGGTTGGTGGCGATTCTAGCGTCAAACGCTTCGCACTGCACATGTACACAGCAAAAAAAATGTTTTCGCTTTTTAGCAAAGGGGCCAACAGAATTTTTGTTTCGGTGTAGGAAAGTTTCATTTTAATAATTGAAATTAAGCTCCACAATTACTCGGCCGAATTTAATCATTTTGCAATACTCGAAGTCAAGGCCTTGGTAGTGGGTTTCTCGATTTCAACTATATTTTTTACCACAACCACTTCTAATAAAAAATAATATCTACTAATTAACTATAACTAATTAAGAGCTTTTAATCAACACACACCACTGTGCTAAGGTTCAGTCATACGTGCCTTAAAGTATAAAACTAAAGTATAATTAAGTCTAAAGGAGGCAGTTTAAATTCCTTTTTATTGTTTTATTACTGTAGTATTAAATTGCTAAAGAAACTGTGTTACACCTATTTAAGTTGGCGTTTAAGAGTGATAAAGATATATTACCTAAGAAGTAAGAATACGAGCAAAAAGTGTTATCGACTAAAGTACTGCGAGTAAAATATACGAAAATAACTTCCAGTCAGATTTAACGTAAATCTTCAGTATAGTAGATGGTAAATGGACGAAATTAAAGGATTTGAAATTGACAGATTACGTTAATCAACATATACTATACAGGGTGAACCAGACCACCCGTATCAGGCTTTTTTTTCAAGAACGGTTAGTCGTAGAGAGTTGGGTCAAAAAATTTTATAGCAAAAGCCCTAATAAAGAATGGAATGGTGATATTTTTATTTCGGGGAAAAGGCGGCATGCCGAAGAGTTTGATGCACAATGTCGAGAACTCCATAATTTTAAATGACACCATATGGCAAAAGTGGTATCATTGGAAAGATCTCAAAAATATAAGTAAGTTTTGTAGAAAAAAAAATTTTATTACTGCCACCCCTTTCGAGTAATATTTGATTGAAGTTAATAAACTCAAATTTAACATGACTAACTTATTTTAAAAATAATAATAAAATGTAATAAAAATTTTCAAAACTCCCTCAATTTGGCTAATTTGACTGGGCAACAAAATTCGCGTTTTTTCAAAATGCGATTATAACACCTTTATCGACTTAACTCCTTTTATTAAATACAATTATTAGGTGTAGAGGTATACTTGACCGAATTTTAAAATTTTGGTACGCATGAACGCAGAATTTGATGCTCTACAACTTCTATTTGAGGAGTTTTTCTCTTAGAGTACTTATTTCCAAGCTACAGGCTCATAGATTTTATTATTAATAAACGAAATTTCAACTTTAATCTCATGCTCAAACGCTTATCAAACAGTCATGATTTTACAATCGAATGATAAAACAATTGATTGTTATTTAAATATTCCCATAACAATTTAAAATTTAAAAACATTATAAACGTCACTATAAAAGTCACATTTATTTGCATTAAAAATTTTTTAACCTTAATTTATTTAATTTAACGCGGGAATTTCAAAAATTTACAAGACATCTCCGTTTTTTATAATAGTAAGTTTATTTTCAAAAATTTATGCTTTTCGCTAACCTAATTTTGATTTATTTCCTTTACAGATTTTTAAGCTTTATTTTTAATTTTTGTAATTTTTTATTTTTTATCTGATGAAGCCTTAGGGCGAAACGCGTCATATTATATATTTTTGTTTCAAAACGTGGCTTTATTATCTTCAAAACATTTTTAAGATTTTAAATGTCCGTTTTTAAAATAAGTTAGCCATGTTAAATTAGAGTTTATTAACTTCAATCAAATATTACTTTAAAGGGGTGGGAGTAATAAAATTTTTCTCTTTACAAAACTTACTTATTTTTTTGAGATCTTTTCAACGATACCACTTTTGCCCTATGTTGTCATTTAAAATTATGGAATTCTCGACATTGTGCATCAAACTCTTCGGCATGCCGACCTCTCCCCGTAATAAAAATATCACCATTCCATTCTTTATTATGGCTTTTGCTATAAAATTTTTTGGCCCAACTCTCTACGACTAACCGTTCTTGAAAAAAAAGCCTGATACAGGTGGTCTGGTTCACCCTGTATAAATAGCCAGAACTGACTTCCGACTTTAAAAGGCCCTCTTGGATCCAAAAGTGAAATGTAAGATTTTGAAGAGGTCGCGGACGGTGTTGGAACTATTTTTTTCGTCGTGTGCAGACAGCAAGCCTGGCAAGAAAATTGTAATGTTTCTAGAGTGGCAAAACATTCGGGCGGTAGAGTAGTGATGGCGGGATGGGCCCACAACCAAACCGATAGCTTTGGCGAAGACGCAATTTTGGCGGTTAGAAATGAGACCAAAGAGGTGAATCGATAAGAGCACACCAGAAAATTATGGATAAGCATCACATATCTATCTGATCCGAGCGAGAGCTCGTAGAGCCGAGCGGAGACCCAAAGGGTCGACCTAGAGCCTATCAGAGCGGAGCGCTGATTAAGCTCTAGTAAAGACACTTTAGTTTCTGTAGAAAGAAATTACCTACTTGGTAAGACTCGACAAGACCTCCCAAACACCCCGCCAGTGGTATGAGTGGTAGTGTGCTACTCAGCGTCAATATAGTCGAAAGTTGTGATCGCTCAAAATAAAAACTTGTTTTTTAGAACAATTTAATTAAAGTCTAATAATGAGAAGTGTTTAGTTTCAAAACTGCGCTAATTGTTCAATTTTATTAAAACAACATTAAATAAAATTTCAGCGGTAGAGCGGTACACTACATCAGTGTAATAATACGACCAAAAATATGTAATTAAATAACGCTTAAGTTCGTAATTTTCAATTTCTATATGTAAATTTACGCAAAGTGTAACAAATGTACCTAATGCAAATTTCATGTTCCGATTACGACATACAAAAAAAGGTATATAAAACGGGGCCATGGGCGTGGGATGTTTTTCAAAAAAATTAAACTACGGAAGAATGCACAAAAATTGAAACAAAAATCCTAATTAACGCAATGCACGCTCTAATAAAAAAAAGGAAATTAAGAAACAAAATTAAAAGCGCAGTAAAAGTTTCGCTGACTAATAAACATTAACGATTATAGAGTGTTGTTTACTATAACAATTTTTTATTGTTTGATTTTACAGAGTACTGCAATTATATTATTGTATTTCTCGCCCTCGCGGGTATAAATTTACTCGGTGCGTTTTTAACGACTCGAAATAAAAAAAGCGAGTAAAGTAAGTTTTAACGTGCTAAACAAACTTTTAATCAAAATTAAAATTTCCTGAAAATGTCGGGAAATCCAAAATTTTCAAAAATGTTTTTGAAAACATGTTTTCAAAACAAAATTGTAAAGAAACGCAACGGCTACAACTTTTGGTATAACCATTTTTCGCCCCTGATTGGCCGTTTTGTTGTAAACTTGCAAAAACCGTTTCCACCCCCGAAAGTGTCATTTTTGAAAATTTGTAACTTTTGAACAACAAAAAATTCCAAAGAAAGTTTCAAACAAAAGTTGTTGGATATATCCTCCTTAACAATTTTTGTAATAATAATTTTTCACGTACAACCAATATTTACCGAGATACACGGTTTCATTTCTTAAATTCAAGATGGCGGCCACACCTTGCGGAAACCGAAGGGAAAACTTGGTTAGAGTGTTCTAATGGCACCCACTACCCCCCACTACCTACCATTAAAATTTCATAAAACTTCCAATCAACGCAATTTAAAATTACTACTGGACTAAAAAATGGTGTTAACATACCCCCATCCATAATGATCGAAATACTGAAATACATTTTTTCCTAGCCCTAATTTTAGCCGCAATTACTTAGAGAAGAAAGTGGTAATATCGAACTATATAGTTCGTTTTTTAATGAAATTTTCAACGACCAAGTCCAGACGTAAACGTCTTTTTCACCCAACTACACCTTGACGATTGTAGGTTGGCCCCTGAGAATTGTACGCGCAGTAGACGAAACTGACATCCTCCGTTAAACTTGGCGCGCTTCAGGGGCCCATTTATCTGAATCGTTGAATAGTAGAACATTCGTAATTTGCCCATAATTATAGTTCCAAATTAACAGCACTGCATGCTTCCAATACACCGCCTATTATTTAATTATTTAAATGCAAAATTACCTATTTAATTACGTTTTATTAAGAAGCGCGTTATGTTGGCTATAAATGCCAAAATAGCAAAACCCAAATTGATATAAATAAATTTTTGTTTGCGCTCATTCACATAATATTTAATAATTTAATTTTTCTGCGGTGCTGTAGTTTTATTTATACACGGTGAGCAGCTCTATAATATAATTTATTTAGTAAATTGAAACTCGACTAATAATTAATGCTTCGCTACCACCAACTGTTTGTCAATTACGTGAGGTTATATTTACCATCTTTTCATCTACTTCTTTCTATAATACATCTCTGGAATTGGAATAATAATGGCAACACAAGCCATAACTGTTTTTCAAAAACGAACACACTGTACTTTTTGGAAAAATATAGTTACCAAGAAAAGGCGTTACCTGCAACAAAAAAAAAGGTTATTAAAAAGTAAAAAGACATAATACCGATACATATTATATACAGGGTGATTCTAAATGTACATCGGAAAATCTCAAGAATGATAGAGTGTCTCCATGAGTGAGAAAAACCTCATTTCCCCCCTAAATTTTAAAAGGGAATTATGAGACTAGGAAGTGCCGGCGACCCTCGCAACGTTATAACAAAAAATGATTGTACTGACTCATTCTATCATTCCTGAAATTGTATGACATTGATTTAGAATCACCCTGTATAATATATTGAGTAACCCAATTAACTGTTTTTAAAGCCTAATTAAGCCTCAGTAACTCAGTATGTCGTAGAAGCCTTAGTGCGTTTCTAGTAAAGTAAGTTAAAGTTGCCGACAAATTATACGCTGTAATGGTGGTAGATTCAAAATGGCGGAGCTTATAAAAGGAACAATTTCTTAGCTAACACCTTGTCGGATCAAGTTAATTAAAATCGACTCTTTTCTTCAACGTGTGAAGAAGCTTCTTATTTAAACCAGAAACAAAAAAATACAACCTACATACTTAAACTTTTATTCTTTTACAGTATTATACGTACTTCTTAAACGACCGTTTTACAGTCTTTTTAGTAAGGTTATAAAACAGCAAATACAATTTGCAAAAAGTTTATTTTCCATTTAATTTTTACCATCAACAGCAGCAGCTAACCTTAACGATGTTAAACTAAAATGACGTGATCTACTTGAGAGATTCCATCAAATTTTGAACGATGATAGGTATCGCATACGTCAAGAATGCGTGTACACACTGTGTACACACGATTAAAATCATGTAATTGTTTTAAAGAAGAAGATTTCAATTATTTAGTTAGGGAAACCAAGTGTGAAAAACAAGTCGTATAAAATGGTCGAGTGAATTTTAATTGCAATCTTACGCGTTGAGCAAAGATAATTTGAAAGGCGCCAGAGACGGTTCAAAGCTTAGGGCACGTTTCTACTCTTCAATTTGCATTAGTTCGCCGAAGTGCGAGACAAATAAATAAATATTTACCCGATACTGGTCCCAAACTGTTCCGAGTTGTCTCCGCAGTGTTTGGTCCACGAAGCCTAGTTCGATCCCGTGAGCCGTATTCGGTGCCATCTTATTAAAGTCGCGTTCGGTGTCCCCCTATTAAAGCCGCATTTGACCCGCTAATGCCGTTTTGCCCCCTAACGCACAATTTCTAAATTTCGGTTGCTCGCCCCAACCTTTGCCGTATTAAGCCGGCCCTGTTAAGCGTAAGTAAGCAGATAATCGACTTCGCTTTAGCGGTTCTTTTCAAAATAAAAAACAGTTAGTGCAACGTTCAATTAAATCGTTCATAAATAATTAAATATTTGAGAAGATTCGATTTCGAAAGCATTCGTTTAAATTACATTAACAGTTAATTTAAAGGCAGAGAATTTTTTATACGTCATCACGTGATTTTACACATAATTTTACGTTTAAGTTTGGATTACACGGTAAATTTTCAGTTTAAATTGTAGAGGTAGGTCTAAAGAAAGGCTTCCGTTAATTTTAAGTAACTTAAAGCAAAAAAAACTCGATGGTCGTAACAGAATTTTCGACCTCACAAGTTCACAAAAGTGCCAAGTTGTAAAGAAAAAATTTCATAAATTGAGAAAAAGACTTCACATCGAGAGGGCGTTTTTCAGCAAGGGGCAAGAGACAATGTGG
The DNA here is from genome assembly GCA_950108345.1 of Malthinus flaveolus. Lineage (NCBI taxonomy): Eukaryota > Metazoa > Arthropoda > Insecta > Coleoptera > Cantharidae > Malthinus > Malthinus flaveolus. The sequence goes on along the minus strand of OX467289.1, from coordinate 6,349,082 downwards.
GGTTTATAGGTCCAGTGCACTTACGAATCGACCAAAAAGTTTTAGGCCCTGTCATTTTTTATTTTTTTATTCGATAGAGGGTTAGTCGGAGACCTTAACTCTAATTTTGCGTATCCGCGAAATTACCCCTTTCGCCGCCATCTTGGAAAATGCGTTGTGGCCCATATCTCGAGTTCTATCTACTGCAACTCGATAGTTTTGGAATCGTTTGACTCGTTATTATTTTTCCTTCAAATTCATGTATGTCATAGTCAGCGCTCCGATGACGAGAAAAAAAGTTATTCCTGTTCAAAGTTGAAAAATTTTCTCTTTGGGCGGTTTTTTGAGAGTAATTTTCTTATGCTGCTTTGGAGCTGTTGATGACTCTAGTGGTTTTTAAAGAAGACTCAATTATCCGTATTTGCGTATAAAAATTAATCCGATTGGTCCATTGGTCGCCGACCAATCCAAGCCCAAAGTTGCGCTGCCCATGTCGCACGCAACGTTGAAAACTTCTAATCGAGCACGATGCGCCTCACAGCGCTTGCAGTTTTCTTCTCCTCATCAATATTCGTCATTATTTGATACAATCGAATGTTTCTTCATATTGTAGGTAATCTGGTAGGTGTTTAAAAATCGATTCAACGTATCTTCTTCTTCGTACCTTACCCTTACCTCTTACCTTCGCCCTCCTAAGGCGAAGACGAATGCGACCTGGAGACGGAATACGAGAAACCAAAAATACAGAGTAAAAGGTAAGAAGTTGAAAATTTTAAACGATTCTTTTGGGTATAACCAAATATTGCGTGGGAAAACTTGATCTTTAGAAGTTTAAGACAATTCGACCAAAATTTTAGACATCATGACTATTCAAAAAGTCAGAAAAATGGTTTAAAATTGCAGTACTTTTCAAACATCTCCAAATTTGTTCTCTAGATCAGTTTAAACAGGTTAAATCACGGACTTTATTATAACTTACCAAAATCAATTATTATTACGAATAACTTGATTTTAAACATCTTCCATATAACCTACAATAACTGAAGAAACATTCGATTGTATATAATAAGGACGAATATTGATGAGGAGAACAAAACTGCAAGCGCTGCGAGGCGCATCGTGCTCGATTAGAAGTTTTCAACGTTGCGTGCGACATGGGCAGCGCAACTTTGGGCTTGGATTGGTCGGCGACCAATGGACCAATCGGATTAATTTTTATACGCAAATACGGATAATTGAGTCTTCTTTAAAAACGGCCCAAAGAGAAAATTTTTCAAAAATTTTTCAACTTTGAACAGAAATAACTTTTTTCTCGTCATCGGAGCGCTGACTATGACATAAATGAATTTGAAGGAAAAATAATAACGAGTCAAACGATTCCAAAACTATCGAGTTGCAGTAGATAGAACTCGAGATATGGGCCACAACGCATTTTCCAAGATGGCGGCGAAAGGGGTAATTTCGCGGATACACAAAATCAGAGTTAAGGTCTCCGACTAACCCTCTATCGAATAAAAAAATAAAAAATGACAGTGCCTAAACCTTTTGGGTCACACGTACCTATAGAATTTTCGTAAATGCCCTGGACTATTAGGAGTAGAGTCGATACTAGAAAATAATGGATAAAAATGATGGTACTTTTGGCGAGTGTTGATTTTTTGAAAACGAAAGTGCTTACGAGCACTTACCTACACAGGCACCGATATTTATACCGTACGGTCAAAAAAGTTTGAAGAGGCGTTACTCTTCTGCATTATAACTTATTCAAGATTATAAAACAGAATTAATTGCGGAAAATCTTTTGTGAGAAACCTTTAATTTTTCTTTCAACTGTCGTGCACTCATAAAAAGCAAAGCGTTTATCTCGCAACACCTACCACCTCGTTGATAATATAAATTCAGCTTGAAATCTGAAATTTGTAACTTCCAGACTTTACATAACTCTCGATTACAATCTTGCGGTTCGTGATGCTCAACTGTTTCAAGTTTTCTTAACTGTAAACGCTTCTCAAGTTGCCTTCTTAAACAGATGCTTTTAAATTTTTTTTCAAAAACTTACGTTTTATATCCAGCCCAGCAACTATGAACGAATTAGGCGGGTGAGCAAGCTCGTCTGTCATATACGTAGCGGTTTTTAAATTAGTGCTTAAATAGAATAGGATTGCAATAATTCAGAATGAAATAAAAACGACTGATATGACCATAACAGGACTTTTTCGTACGCAAAAAGCACTCCTTGATTTAACAAATCTAAAATAATACCGAGTGGTATTTAAAATGGGAATGCTGATCTCATTTCTGGCTGAACCGGAAGTCAAAATGTAAAACGTTTGGTATCACTAGATAGATATTTAAAAACCAATCTTTTAAACCACTCAAATATACAGGATGTTGTGTTTAAAATAGCAAGGTTAGCTCCATTTCCGGTTAAACCGAAAGTTCAAATTTAACATGTTTGGTATCATTGGATAGTTAATCTTACGATGTTTTAAAAAATCATAAAATATACAAGGTGTTTTCAAAAATTCCTTTTGCTTACCTAATTTCTGGTTTAACCGGAAGTGTTAATTAAATTGTACCATATAATAGAAATTTATGGATTATAATAATGTGCCAACTTTCCATTTTAAATTTGAATTACAAAACATTATTATAAATTTTTGAAATTTGGACCTTCAAAAAATCATAACTCCGAATTTAGCGGATAGCGAAAAATGAAACTAGTACGTTGATAAATTAAGAACTTCGATATCTACAACTCGCCCAAAAATAAACAAAATGGCCGCAGCCGATTTTGAGAAAATACGTTTTAAAATTTTAGTCAACTTTGACTTTTAAAACTAGTTAACTTTTAAATGATTTTAAAAATCCACTCTAACAAAACGAAAGCCCTGTATTTTGCCTATATATTCCTGTTTTTATATATTTAAAATACTAATCGTCCCCAAAGTTATAACAAGAAAACTAGAAAATGGGACAATTGTTATACTGGCCGCCATTTTGAATTTAATAATTTTAAAAAGTATTTTTTAAATTAGTGTAATAACTTACAGCCGAGTATAAATACTGCGGATCAAGATCTTCCAAAATACGACCAAAATAACCCCCTTATTTGGGACCACCACCATCAATTTCATTTAAAAACTTATTTTGTGAATAAAATTTTGTTAAAGTGGCCGAAACCAAATTACAACAAAATTGCTTTAGTAGTTTTTGTTTGACTGCTCTACACTAACACACTCAGACAGAATTGTTACTATATTTTGGATTCAGGGGAACCCGAAACGTCGATCATAGTTATTAATTTTTCAAAGTACCCGACGAAGTAAAAGAGTATACTAGTGTAACCCCGTGGAGTATAGCAAATGGTTTCCATCACCTGTTTGTTTTTACGACCGTTCGTTCCCGCAAGACAATAGAAAATAACAAAGACCTAACTCGTCGTTAAAATTCGATAAAGAAGTATTTTTGAGACATTTTTTGCAGTCTCGAGTTCGCTTTGAGCGATGGCAGACGATGCAATAATACACGGAACAGAAAAGGCACATTTTTCTGACATGTTGTCATCTGTACGTAGAATGTAGTAGATATATGTTTGTATAGATGAAGTGGTAATTTTATGGATTTGTGAACAAAAATTAATTAAAACCGCAACAAGGTTAAATAGTGAATAATAGTATACCTATAGCTAGAGGTATCGTCGTACATGCGATTTGAAATTACATTGAAAAATAATTAGTGCAGAAACTGCGTAATTCAGAACAATAAACAATGGCTAAGCACCTAAAAAAAGTACAAACCGCAAAATAACCAATTGTAACTGCTTGTAATGTATAAGGTAAATCCGTCGTAAAATATAATAATTTCGACCTAATAATTTCTGATAGTTTCGACAATATTATTGGCAAAAATAAAAAAATATAATCCGTTAGTTGATTTACAATAAAGTTCGCTGGGAAGCGTCGTAACGTAATGGAAAATCGATACAATCAAATTATTCGCCGAATTACTCGAATTAAAACTTACAGTTACATCTCGAAACGATCCGCATAAAGTAACATCAACATCCCAGATATTTAGATCAGAAGTTCACGACAAAAATTAAATCAACGTTTTAAAAGCTACCCTCTCCGCCAAAGGACTCGCTCGCCACTTCAATTTGAAGCATTTTGATGGCGATTTCAATAAAAGTGGAAATCCGAAAGAAATTTAATTTCGAGAAACTTTCAGCTAAGTTACAAAAAGTGCCTCAAAAAATTGAATTATACACCCCACCCCGTTCGATTTAAAACCGAGATCTACATAAAAGCGTGGAGAATACGAACGCAGAGTTCAAAAACTAACCCTCGAGCGTTCGTTTCTTCCTCCGCGCTTTGAGCTCGGAACGACCATTTAAATATTTAAAAACCGTCCGCGACACGTTGCACGACAATAAAAAAATCTCCGTGGTCTCGTAATTGAAAAGGTTTAAATAAAGTTGCTTTTAAATAATCTTTTATGCATTTTCAGTTTATGTTGTGACTCAGAAAGTCGCAAAACCTGTTGTATATGAAGTGTGTAATGTCAACCCACTATAATTTTAAGATTATTTCCATTTTCTACCATGAGAAATTGACTTTAAAAACAACTGCATGCAAGTAATTGCAAATTCTACTTTTTAATATTATGCCCTTATAAGTTAAATATAATTTAAGAGTAAATAATATTTTATAAATAGCTCAATACGTCAACACGAAATGGGAAAACTGTGTGGCTTTGTAATTTATTGCAAAAAAACAAAAAATTGCATTCAATTTTAGGGATTGCTCATCGGTCATCGTGGCAAACCGTCGTGATTGAGCCTCATGTTTGTCACGATGACCGATGAAAATCACGAGGTTTGTGGGCTCATTGAGCGTGAAAACCATCCACAATCACCGATGACCGATGAAAAATCGCGAGGTCTGTGGACGGCTTTATGAAGCATATTCGGACATATTATTAAGCAATTTGAACTCGAAACGACTTTAATGGCACTTCCTTAAGCTACGGACCTCAGGTCATGGAACACCCTGTATATTATTGAAAATGGGCCAAAAATGTTATTTGAAAAGAAACTATGTAGAAGAAGGCTTCGGCGCTGAGCCGCGCCGTACAGTGTAAGTCCTACAAATAAGTTAAAACTGAATTCTCGAGCATGGAAAATCGTAAAACAATTACCTATTGTTCTCCAAATCGCTATTTTAGCTTTTGTTCCACTTCGGAATTGCTAACCTGAAGTAAAAGCATCTATACAGAGTGTTTCTCATAAGTGCGTCATAACTTCAGGGGCTATTACAAGAACTCAAAAGAAGTCTTTTGACTCCAATTTTGTTATACCGAAAGTTCCCCCATTCCGAGTTACAGGAAGTTTTAGCTGAAATTTTCAAATTTTTAAAAATTTATTGTGGCGAAACGAAAGAGTCGAGAAAATAATTTTTGTGGAGATGCCTTATGTATTTTTAAGTCAATGAGATAGATGTGGTACTTTTGTTTTTCAACTGCCAATATGGCGGATTCAAGATGGCGCTCATCGAAATATTAATGGGATTGCAATAAAATTTTGGATACATAGGTTTTTTGAAAATTCATCGGCAAATCTAATATTAGAATTTCAAAATTTAAAAAAATGACAAACGCGTAACCTGAGCGATAAAATTCTTTTTACCCAATTTGATGAAAATTACACTGTAGGTACTTTCGAATATTAGCTTTCGAACTATCAAGCCAGAATTTCAAAATTTTATCTAGAAAAAAAATACAGCTATTTGAAAGTAATGAATTTATACATTTTAAAATCAAGTGCCTACTTTATAAAATATTTCCTTCATTTGTACTGATATAAGTATGTTCAAATAGCTGTATTTTTATTTCTAGATGAAATTTTGAAAATCTAACTCGGTAGTTCGAAAGCCAATATTCGAAAGTACCTAACCGTATAATTTATTTTTAAAAAATTGAAAAAAAAATTTTTTTTTGCTCAGGTTACGCGTTTGTCACTTTTTTTAAATTGAAATTCTAATATCAAATTTGTCGACGAATTTTTAAGAAACCCATGTATCTAAAATTTTATTCCAATCCCAGTAATATTTCGATGAGCGCCATCTTGAATCCGCCATATTGGCAGTTGAAAAACAAAAGTACCACATCTATCTCATAGACTTAAAAATACATAAGGCATCTCCACAAAAATTATTTTCTCAACTGCTTTCGTTTCGCCACAATAAATTTTTAAAAATTTGAAAATTTCAGCTAAAACACCCTGTAACTCTGAATGGAGGAACTTTCGCTATAAGAAAATTGGGGCCAAACGACTTCTTTTGAGTTCTTGTAACAGTCCCTGAAGTTATGACGCACTTATGGGAAACACCCTGTATAATTACAATTAGGAGAGATAATAGATAATACTAATTGCAATCGAAGGTCGAAGTTCATAAACGAATTGGGTACAAACTAAGAATCGTAGAAGGCAGAACGCCGAAAAGGTCTAATAAAACGACCACGTAACGAGTAGCCGAGGTACTATTATGATGTCGAAACTACAACCTTACTAAATGAAGGTAAATCCCGCAACATTGCTCTTAATTTAGGCAAAATAATCCTTAGAAAAGAAATTGAAGATATTCAAAAGTGCCTAAAGACTAAAGATATACGTAACGGTAAAACTAGAAAATTTAAAAACACAATGTCGATTTCAAAGCGATGTACATAAATTTTAAAAACATTTTTCCGATGCAGATAAAAAGAGAAAGTAAAACAAATTCACGTATTAAACATAAATCGATTACATAAAATAGCGCAAAATTGTCTGAAATAAATTTATTATTTTCTACTCGCGAGAAGAAAAAGAATAATAAAAGATAAATTAATCAATTTTAACAATAGAGCAAATTTAGTATGTCGTTAATATTAAACTAAAAAACGTGTAATTAACATTTTTAAATTACATAATTTAAAACTCTACATTAAAGTGCGCCCTTGATTTTATTGCAAATTTCGTTTTCGATTTTTTAAACACAAAAATGTACCCATTATCCTTGTAAATTATCAATGATACGAAATAATGACACACTCGACTTTTCAACAATTTTTATCAAAATTAGCGTGCAAATTTTTTTCTAATTATATTTTTTAAATGAAAGCAACTTCCGTTTAGTCATTGTTTATGTCGATATTCATAAAAAATAAAATTACTCTGACATTCAAAAAATACTCTTTCACCGATGTCGAATGAACGGACGTTTTCATGAATAATTATAATAATGCGATCCAGACTAAATAGGTAAAAAACGTGGCAAGTTCGAAAAAATTCGCATAGAGCTGAAATTGATACAAGCCCCTTCTCCGCGTTATATCTCAAAAAGGGTTAAATTTATGACAAAAATGGAAATAAGCAATCTTATAGCTAATAATCTCTTCTATAACTTTCATAATAACCTTCATCAACGTACCATCTATAGGAGGCGAGTTATTTGCAAAAAACGATAAAAGTGAGCTTTAAACAGCTCCCCTCTTCGCGCACCCTCCGGGACTTTTAGTATGTTGTACTGCAGGTTATAACGAACAACCACACCAATTTTCCAATCCTGGATGTTTTCCCCTCAAATGCCACCCTATTGTCTAATTTGACAGAATTAATATTGAGATATTTACAAAAAAAAGATTTTTCGGCCTTTGACTTGACTTGAGCAGAAGTGGGGTCAATGGGGACTTTTGATATTTCATTTATAATAATGTATTTAAGGTCTGTACCAATTTTCAGCTCTGAGAATTTTTTCGAAGTTGAATGTCTATTTTTACTGGACTATGCACCTATGCAGGTCCATAAAGGATTTGTTTCCAACAAAAGTTGAGCAAAATTAAACGCCTCTTCTTTGGGCGTTCCAAAACGGCTGATGTGGCCATAATAGAACTTTTTTGCGCGTTGAAGTTAATTCTACAAGCTCTTAAAATATTTAAAAATATATCACAAATAGTGACAAATAATAAGTATGCCCAGAAGCTCTCCTCAAAGCCGAAACTCTAAAATTATACCGGGTGTTTCTATTTAAAATGGGAAAGCTGATCATCTTCGGCTGAAACGGAAGTCAAAATGTAAAATGTTTAGTATCAATAGATAGATAATTTTACAATCTTCCAATTCACTTAAAATATACAGGGTGTTGTATTTAAAATAGAAAAGCTAACCCAATTTCCGGTTAAACCGGAAGTTCAAATTTAACGTGTTTGGTATCATTAGACAGCTTATCTTACGATGATTTAAAAAATCATAAAATATACAGGGTGTTTTCAAAAACTTTTTTCTGGTTTAACCGAAAGTGTTATTTAAATCAAAATTGTAACCTATAATAGAAACTTACGAATTAAATTAATGTGTTAACTTGCAATTATAAATTTTAATTACAAAAAATTACTATTTATTTATCTTCAAAAAATCATAATTCCGTATTTAGCGCATAGTGAAAAATGGAACTACATTTAAGAACTTCGATATCTACAACATACCCAAAAATATACCAAATTTTAAAATTTTAGTCAACTTTGTTCCTTTAAAAGTAGTCACGTTTGAAATTATTTCAAAAATCGACTCTAACAAAACCAGAGCCCTATATTTTGCCTATATATTCTTGTTTTTAGATTTCTATAATAATAATCATCCCCAAAGTTATAACATAACAAGAAAATGAGAAAATGGGACAATCGTTATACTGGCCGCCATTTTGAATTTAAAAATTTGAAAAGTAATTTTTAATTAGGGCCGATGTGTACTAACTTACAGCCGAGTATAAATACTGTGGGTCAAGATTTCCCGAAATGCGACCAAAATAACCCCCTTATATTGGATCACCCTGTATCGATTTCGTTTAAAATCTTGAAAATATGTTCGAGTGGCTAAAACCGATGTTTAACAAAATCACTTTAGTAGATATTGTTTGAGGGCGTTACAGAACTTTTCTAAGAGTTTCATTATTTTACCGTTTTGGATTCAGGGGAGCCCGAAACGCCGAGAAATGAAACAAAATCGATCATATTACTTTTTCAAAATAGACAAAGTCAACGAAACAGTAAAATTAGCAGAAACTTAAAAAACTTAGAGACGCACGACCACCGATGACGTTAATTAGTAAAAGCTAGTCATTTAAAAAAAATGTTGCATTTTATACGAATTTATAGCAGGACTTGGACAAATTTCGGGGAAACGAATTAGCGATATTCAAATATTTTCACCTTGGCCGAATTTTAGGAGAATAAAAAATTCAAATCCAAATTTCCCAAATGTCGCTTTGGGGAATTACTTTATGTAATTTGAATTGCACGCAATGTAATTAAAAAAAGTTCGTCAAATAAAACCTCCCTAAGCTGATAATTATTGAAATTTTAAAAAAATTATTCAATTTACATTTTTCGACCCTTTCCTCGAATGTAAATTTTATCAAAACTCAAAATTAAAATATCATAAATACGTTTTTAAAAGAACGATACGCCACTGGAGCAAATCGATACAATCTTAAATAGTATCCAAACACTTATTGATCAAATAAACAAAAATTAAATTCGCAGTTTCAAAAAAAATTAATTTTAAAAAGAAAATCTAATTTATCATAGAAATTAATATAAATCACATAATAATTCTGCGTGGAATTGTAAGTGCGAGACAAATTGCAAGAGTAAAATTGCAGTTACTTTGTTCAAAAATTATTTATCGAAGCTTATGCTTTAAAGTTTCGAGATAATAAAACGTTAGGTGTTTCTTACAATCTCCACCTACCACATGACACCTTAAAACTTGTCAATTCGTGTTGTAAAAATTGCTATATTAATTAATCAACATGTGGAAAAAACTAAGGCGAGCGACCAAATGTTCGAAAAATGTGTATCGAATATCTCGCCTTTTCACAGTTATTTACCAAATTCTAATTATTAAAGGCGTACTTTTAGATTTACAAAATACGAAAAATACAATTTTCAAAAAAAAAAATTTTGAAAATTCGTACCTTAATCACAGCGACCAAATGAAATAAATCCTCAGAGTCGATAAAGAAAAAAAATGTAACTCTTCCTAATTAAAATCCAATTACAATGTGGGCACCTTTTTATTTATTTACACAGTAATAATCGCGAACAAACCCAAAAATCGCAAATATAACATGCAAGAAGTCGATGATTTACACTACACCGCCAACCGTTCGAAAAGAACTGATTGCTCTTGTTTGTCGATTTCTTGCCGGCTTTGAGTAGACGTGTATCAGGTGGGGTCGTCCATACAAACGTAGTGTTATCCGAGACTTTTAAACAAATTGTTTATAACTATTTTATAAATTTTCGTACGTTTTACTTTTTTGCAACCGTGGAAAAATTTTAAATTAAAGAGTCTTTTTATTATAAAGGGGGAAAAGGGTTTTTTCGAAAAATTCAAAACGTTCAATTTCCACTCTAAATTTTGAATGAGGCGTAAATTAGTAGATGCGTAGATGGAACCCCAAATACGTTCAGTTTTCGGAAAAACGCGAATTAGAAATTTCTTCCAGGCCCCTAAAGGAGCCCAACACCCCACCAGTCCTTATACTACGGAGTACGGCGCCTAAAGCCTATAACGAGAGTATAGAGATAGAGCATAGAGTGACCAGTATATAATCTTCTGCACAAATTTTTCTAACCTCACGTAGCTTTTACGGATCAATTTAGAATTTTAATTTAGAGGCCATTCTAATGTTATACGAATTGTAGAATATTGCGTTGGAGTCGTTCTCGACTGTTATTAGTTTACCTGAACCAGAGAATTTTAATTTAGATTTAGTATAGTCCAGTGACGGCCCATCAATTTCAAAATTGAGGAGGCTAAAGAAAACCCGCCGAGCGGAGCGAGGCAAAGAGCGCGCCGCAGACAAAAGAGGGCGTGGCCTAATTAGTTTTTGTCAAATCACTGTAAATTTTCTGTTTTCTCTTCTTTCTTATGTTTTCGCTCTGAAAAGCCGCCACTGGTATAGTCAATGGCAGATCTTGGGTCAAAGCCACTGACAGGACGTATTTCTATAAAAACTACAGAAAAAAGATGTTTCCTCATAAATTACAAAATTTTCCCAGTCACGTATTAACTTCAAAATATTAAAACTGCCAAACCGATTTTAACCAAAAACCAGAAGTCGGGTGCGGTATAATTATGATGAGCCCCTGCACCAAATTTTAAATTGATGGTTCGAAACGTTCGAGGCGAAAGTTCATTGACGAATACATACAACCATCATACACGCATACAGACAAAAGACTTCCTTCCAAAAATGATGTATATCGATTCAAAGAGCCCAAAAACGTTGAACCCGATTGTATCTCACATTTTCTTGTTACATCGTCACGATCGCCTATGCTTTCTTCGCCTGATCGGTAAATGGGAAAGTAACTTTAAAATGTTTGTGCAAAATACTGATCATGATCATAAATAAAAATAAAAGTGCAAAAAACTGTTAATATTTCAACGACCAACGAGCAGAAGAGGATGAAATTAACAAAAATAATTAATGACAGAATAATTTAAATTTTTCGCGAGATAATATTTCGTCTACACATACGCTGCCTGCATTTAATTGAGACAATAACAATAATTAAACTATACTTCCCGTTTAGATGGAGCGCAAAGCGGTTCCATCGACCGGTCTGCGGTTTTAGGGCAGAACTTCGTTCACAACTGGCTGGTAAAATTGGATGGTTGATGGTTGTATTTTGTATTGGGGAAGTTTAGTTTTTTACCTAGTAAGTCTTGCGGAAGGCAGTTTCGATTCAAATCTTGATTCTTAATATTGGCTATGCATGGAGTTGCTGGCATCTTGGTCCTGTACCTCTTACATAGGTCGAATCTGGAACATAGAAACATGGGTTCATTAGGTAATTAGTAAATTACTGCAGTGTGAAGCGCGACCGAAGTCACTGAGGTTTACCAATTGTCGGTCCTCATGATACGAAAACTATTCTCGGTCGAGAGCCAACTTGGGTCTCTTCTGAATCAACGTGTCCCCATAATCTTCGAATGGTGGTGTTTTCGTTTTCCAGAGTGACTTCGTAGGACTAGTCTGCAGCTTCTCGAATGAATTCCTAGATGCTGATCACCTGGAGGTTCTGATGGATGCTTCGGTTTCGTACGGACCATGGTGCGTCGGCGATGGTCCTCAGAATTTTGTTCTGGAGTACCTACAACTTCTTGGAACGAGACGTAAGGGCATATCTCCATGTGGAAGTGGCGTAGGTCATGTTGAGTAAGACGACAAGAACAGCTTGTTCCGGAGATCCAAGGTTGTTCCCGAGAAAAGCGGATAGAGGTTAGTGTAGGCGGCTCACGCTATAACGACGACTCCCTCGATATGGGGCTCTCACGAAAGAACTTTCTCGATGGAGAGTCTCAAGTATTACGTTTCATCCTTCCAAAGCAAGTTTTGGCCGAAGATCTCGATGGATGTTGGGGGGGGGGTCGTTGGAGGCTGGCCCGCTTCGTGAAGAAGATGGTTGAACTTTTCGCCGCGTTGATGGTGATAATCTCTTGAAACAATTCTCCAGGTTTTCGGTAGCATCCTTGCAGGCAACTTCAAACATCGGACGAGTCACTGCTGGAGTCTCTGTTGTTGGCCATGAAACTTTTGTCGTCGGCGAAGAAAAAGAGGTTCCTGGCTTCCATCTTGGGTATGTCGCTAGGGAAGATGGTGAATATAGACGAGGAGATAGGGTGTCAGTCCGGCGAGTACCTACGCGTCTCGGTATGGACTTCTCGTCTTCAATAGGTACATTTAAATTTTGAAAATCTTAAAATCAGTTAAATTTTAATGCCCATCAAGCGTCACCGTGAAGTGAGTTATGGTTATACTTAACCATACACTTTGATTTGCTGGGTCGTCGAGGAAGACAAATCGTTTCAATTTTCGGATAAAAATTAATAACCCACTCGGCTAAAAACTAAAAACTGTTAAAAGTTGGTGTCATGTGTTGGTACTAGGTACTTGAAAGTTATTTCATTGAACTTTGCAAAAGCGCTTAAAGTGCAACATAAAATTAAACCTCCGTTTTAAACTTAAACGAACCTAATACGCTTAGTTTAGTTACAAATGCTAAGTACACAAAATATCCTTTTATGTTAAAAGTTTTATATAACGTAAACGTGGTTTTAATGCTTATTTTCTCGTAATTAAAAGTTTGCACTTTTTTATGAAAAGAAAGCAAAACCAAAGGGTGAACAAATTCTTCTCGTATATAGCAGCAATAAGTATAAAAAGTAAGTTTATGTTACATAATGTAGGTACCGTTGACCGCACCATATTTCAATAATTATGTCCCGTACGCAATAATTAACTCTCAATTAAACGAGTTTCGTATCATGAAAATAAAACTAAAAATTCTATTAATAAAAGCAATTAAAACGTATTTTTATTTCAGGAGCTATTGAGGGCATATTCGCATATTGTTGCTCTTTATTGAACAGATACTCGGGCTCCCAGCTCAGAGATAGAGACATACTAATGCTCCCCCACACATCCTAAATCCTAACAGCTAACAGTGTCCTAAAAATTAGCTAGGTAGTACGTACATCTATTTTGAGGTACAACTGACATTTTCATAAATGTACAGCCACTGAAAAATTTATTGGGCACTAGTAAGTGGTAACTCCCTTCTCTTAATATAATACATTTTAGCATAGAATGAACAATGAACATTCTACAAGAACAAGAAACAATCCATTTGTAAAAATTTCATTATACTAGTGGCCAATAATTATTTCTTTGACTGTACCTATGTTCTGTACCCACTTATGTTCATTTCATAGATATGATAGCTGATAGTCTCGGCCCCAAATCGAGTCGAAACACCGATAGAAGATGAGTAGGTATACGAGTCTTCGTTGAGTCCTCTCTCTATTTTTCTTTTTCAGGGGGCTCCTTAGAAAGGCCCAATGCAACTTATGTCCTTATACATCCCGGTTTCTAGTGGAGTTATAAGTCCGTTCACAATCCCGTCTCCTCGAAGAAGACCATGCGTCTGCCCAGGTAAGTCCCTTGTATATCCACTGGTTCTCTATACTCTATAACAATGGGGTCACCATTTAGGCGCGCTTTTTAATAGCGTGGGGCCGTTAGTTATCCGAGAGAACAATAATTACATCAGCACAGATGTCTAGTGTCTACGCTATCAAAATGCGCCCAAATGTTTATTAAAGCCTAGAAATAAAAATTCACATTGACACAATCTGGAATCTAGGACATTAATTTATCGTACGGATACTTTCCAACTTTTTATACATATATAAAAAAGTAAATCGATAAAGTACCGATGGCAAAATATTATACATTGGGTCGTCAAAAGGGTCCAGGTTCTGGTGGTAATCTCCACCGAGTACTAACTTAACCATCGCCGTAAACACCTACCGTGTCTTCTCGTTACTATTAAAGTACAATTACAGATAGAAGACTAGTCTAGTCTACAGCTCCTCATGTGAAGAGACTGCAGCAGCCAAGGAGCCAAGTGATCAAAAGATCGCGTAAGGCTCCGCCGAGAACCCCAACGCATCGAAAGAGCGGGTATAGTTAAATTGACCAATTAAACGAATACGCTGAAGCTCTCTACTTCCAGTGAATTACGCCGGTGCTCATCCGTTACCTGCACCCCATCTCCCCATCAAGTGCAGGATTAGGCAGAGCAGTCGACGTTTTAAGGGCAAGCCCCTGGAAGTACCAGACTTGCCCGCGACCCGCGACCTACTCTTTTGCATGTTTGATTTAATTGGAGTCATCTAAAGCTAAAGAATCTAGAAGATTGATTTGGATGATGACATTAATGATGAAAAGCGAAAAACGCTAACTTTTAAACAATTTATATGAAATCAATAGGCTATGCCTTTTCACTAGAGGTTAGTTTCCAACCTGAAAAAGATGTCTCGGATCATATTATGCTTGTGAGATAGTGTAGTGTCACATTATATTTCTTACAAAGCTCGAAATACGCCTACAGGTTATGCAACTCACTTTACGAATTTTTTCGATTAGTTGTTACAGAGCTTCTAATTATTGGCATAAGTTTTATTAAATAGCCGGTGAAGGATTATAAATCCTGGTTGATTGGTTTGATTGTACCATTCGTACAGGCAACTATAAGCAAACGCAAAAGCCACGGTACATTTTTCAAGACATTCAAGACACAGGACATTTTTGAACATCCATTCTAAATGGAAATACTAAATTTTAACTTACAATAATTAAACAAAATCAGTATTATTTACAATGTTTATTCTCAATAGATACATAATTATGTAAGTAAAAAAGTCTGCCGAATCACATAAATAAAAAATGCAATAATAAACGACGTTGATAATTAAAATAAAAAACAACGTGAAATTTATTGCACGCAGTCTTACGATTCAACAAACAGGAGAGCTACAAAAAATCATATTACAAAATATTAAAATTAACAGTTCAAATAATCTGTCAACTAAAAACATTTGAGAGAACTATTTTAAAAATCGAGTTGAGGTAGAATTTGTTTCCGACCAATTAAATTAACAAAACGATAGTAACGGAATTTCTTTTTATTCGGAACTCGTCCAGGAATTTATAATGATGTAATAAAATTAACGGACATAATTTTCAATTTTTTAAGCAATTATATTTACAATATAAGTGAACACTAATTGGAAATTGTTTTCGAAAACCCAGATAACTTCGAATAAATGAAGTTATCTCTACAGCGATCATTACATTTTTCTGTGCTAATCTACCGATCCAATAATTACTGGTAAAACTCACGTTTTACCGCAAAATTTTAGTTTTAAGACACCAATTAGGATAAAGGATTTTTTTAATAATCAATAATTATTTGTCACACTTTCATTAACATTCAGTAAGCTTTTTACATGTCTCTTCTTCATCTTTTATATTAAAATACTCTAATCGGCCACTAACACTTATCATAAATTCAAACATTTCCATATACTTATTATTACGAAAAAATCATAATTGAAGTGCAATTAAAATAACGAAGGTGCCGGCGAATAAATAATTATTTACAAAAAGGCTTTAAAGGAAACAATTTCGAATTCGACACAATTATGATTTTTGGTAATAATTAATCCAATTCTTTTCTACTTTAGTACATCCATAAGCATTTAAAATTCCGAGCGATACATATTTAAGAATAATTACGTTTCAAACTTCCTTATTCGGTTTAACAATGCACAATTTCCAATATATTTTTTTAAAGTTACATTACGAGGGCTACCCCCCGAAATAAACTGCTTAAAAATGAACATAATAACAAATTTACCTATACGTGATATTTTATATCGTTACAGTCTTGTTTTAGAAATATTTTTTGTCGAGACAATCTAAATGTGTCGTAAAAGAATAGTTTATAAAATTATTCTTTTTTACAATTTGTCACATTGGCAGATAACATCTTTTTTGTTAAATATTATTTTAAGACTAATCGATTCCGCCATCGAAATGCTATTGTAAAAATATTTATGTTATGACCTTAAGTTAAGTATTTCCTTAACATAGAAAAAAAACGCGATTGGTTGCTATACACAAAAATGGAGTCTCACTTTATTTGTACACACAAATAGAGCCTTTCTTTACACGCAGATGCGAGGCTAATTATTTATTTATGTTACGGAAATGTTTTGATTATCGAGAAAGGGTCCGACTAGTTACTCGTCATCGTGATCGATCGTCTTCCTTATTTAACAAACAAAATTGAAACTAAAAATTTAGTTTAAGGATAGGGAACCCATGTATAAGACTCATAATTAATATTTAATATTGCATTGGAAATAATGTGATCGATAATTTTTTTAGTTTCTCAACAACCACTCTATAGAATTATATTCCTTTTAATACAATGAATATTTAGAACATGCTTTAGGTTATGAATTATGAAGAAAAATTGAAACATAAATAATGAGCAGTTCCCGAGTTATACTCGATAAAAAAAAAATACCTCTCAATGGTTTTTTCAAATTGAAGTTATTTTTAAAATGTAATTATGCTCTCGATCTTTTATACACGAGCACCCATCCTTAAAAAAGTTAGAAAGCAGATTAAAGGACCGAAACAAATAATCTGAGACGACCATCCTACGAACAAACGCACAAACTAAACTGCAAATAAGGGTTAATTTAACAATACGCTTATTTACACGAAGTGCGCTAATTATACCTTTACATAAATATTCTTTAAATCATTTTTCGAATACAATAGCAACCAGCCAATCGAGCATCACATTAACGGTGACTTATTACAGAGCAAATGGAACAAATAGTTTCGAATGTATCGTAATTGAGAAACTTTTTTAAAGTAAAATTCAGTCGATTTTGATGATTAAATAATATTATGAAATGAATTTCAGTCTATCCTTTAAAATGACAATATGAGCAACTTAACTTACTATTAAGTAATATAAATAATTTGAATTTTTCTCCGTCTCTTTTGTTTTATCCCTAAAATGAGTTCACCACAAAATTAGTTTATTAAGTACATATGTTTGCAACGAGAAGTGTTTTTAAGTAAATCACTAATCATTAAGCAATGAAGAAAGTTATTTTTTATTTGTGCCAATCTTTCTGGTGTTATTTTAATATTTTAGGTTTCTCTCTCGCTTGGCAGTAGAGGTGCAATGACAATTTCACACGAAACCTTTCAAGAATATTAGCACAAGTTTTTTTCAACGATGATTCCTCTTTTTCGAAGCAGTCACGTAGCACAAAAGTTTGAACAAATGACAAAGTTAGTCGTATGAACTCAATCGTAACGAAATTATCACGTGAGAAATTCACAGACTGAGTAGGGAATTTGAAACTGTCGATACAAGCCCATGGATGTATTGTTTTGAATATTTTGATATGTATGGATCCATCAAACAAATATTTGAGTCCTCGGTTAGTTGAATAAAATATCCATATTCTATTGGCTAGTAGACGAATGACTCTTCGAAATTTGTGTGGAACCTACGTGACTACGTTGGCGTCGTGCAAAAGAGGTCTGACGAGTTGAAAATTGTAAAGTGGGAATTCTTCATTGCCCTAAAAACAATGTCATTAATATAAGAGATCAAGTGTGGCAATTTTTAAAAAATGTAAGAACGAAGAATTCAAATCATTTAAAAATTCTATAAAATGAACACACCACAATTATTTTAATTATTATCGAAACGTTAATGAACAGAGCGCATTATTTAAAAAAATATTAAAAACCTACGGAATTTGACGACAGAAAGAATTAAACTAAATTAGGAATAAATATTATTACTTAATTCGTATTACCTAAACAATTCTACTAATAAAATAATTAAACTTAACTTTCCGTCATCAAACTGAACAAAAATTTTAGAAAATGGCACCGTTCGCAAAAAAATTATTAGTGAAAAAAATGAAAACATCATGGCAATTTATTTCTAATTAACTATAAAATTTGTTTCTCTTTCTGGCAGTCAATTGGCAGTGATTGTTCAAATTGTATGTTAACCACCGATTGATTAATTAAAAAACAAATACTTAAAAAAATAATCACAAATTGCTATTTAAAAAAAGAAAACCCGGGTTTTAAAAAAAATGGGATTTGCCATTATAATAAAAGTGTTTTGATCACATGTTCCCCTCCCCTAAAAAATTTACCTAAATCTTACTAAAAAAATTATACATAAATATTACAAGCAAAACAGTTGCATAAATTAATAATGCGAACACACAAAGTACATAAAAACAACTAATAAAAAAGTGACTACTATAAACTTTCCCTAGTCCTAGTTGATTACTAACAACTACAAACCAGTGACATGGCAGTGTCTAAGGGCTGGTTGTTAAAAAAGCGGTAGAGCAAACTCTTTCGACGAACGTGATCGAGCACCCCGTACTTTTTTAAAATGTTTACCTAAACTTACGATACTTACAATACATACAACCTAACTGTACAGGTGAATTTTAAATAATCACAAAAAATATACATAAATGATCCCTCAAAATAACGTCCACAAATCTAATTAATGAGACTCGTATCACGTAGTTGATTTTGTAGGTTTGCGACGTTGTTTGTGTCTCACGTGTTGGCTATTAGTTTGTGGAAATAGTAATGGTTTTAACGAATTAACTGATGTCGGTTGTAGCGTTCGAATCGATACAGTTCTTGTTTTACTGTATTCGCTTTCTCGTACCCATTCGTCCGGTATTCTGCAAAAATTAAAATTTTAATACTTATCGTAAGACGCAGTGTCGGTTTTAACGTCAAAATACACCTTTAGCACCACTTCTATACTCTATCTCACAGGTTTAGTCCCTAGGCGTCATAACTCGACCTATCCTCTTGTCTGCGGCTTCACGCCCCCAACAATACAATAGATACACTTAACAATATTATGTAGTTCATACAGTGTGATCCTGGATAGATTGAACATGAGGGAAATCTTTATTTTCGAGTTTTCAAGTTTAGAGGGCTCAAGAACTATTTCAAAAAAGGCACGACAGTGCAAAAAGGAAACCTGTCGAATTTGAGATTGGTTATTTTACACTTCACCTAAGAACTAAGAACTTTCCGAGATATGTTCGTATATACTACGAGACAGAGACATAAACTCGTGAGATAAGCCATACCAAGCACTGATTCTCAAACTGTGAAAAGCGACCGCTACCACTTACACACTTCATAAGAACTTTAGACAAAGGTTGCATCATATGAAAAAACTACGTATGATGTGATCATTAATCATTAGTTGAAATCAACTTTAAAGAGCTACTCCAATCGACAAGTTACGTTAGCCTCTGGAAGCGAGATTACTGGGCTCGATTTCATACTGTAGCAAAGCAGACTATGGCATCTAACTTGATTTAACGACCATTCCCAAATCCAGATTTGGCAACCATGTTCCTAAATTAGTGTCAAGGAAAAGTGTACGCTTTAAGGCCGTAGATAGATAATGAGGCAATAGAATTAAATTGTAAATATTTGTCTAACTCTTAGTCCAAGTAGTTACTGTTTGAGAACAGATGCTGTACAGCATGAGTCGAAATAGTTTGTTTCTTCTTGTTCCAGTCTCATTTTTAAATATCGTATTTAGACAAACTATCGTTTTTGAGTGTATTCAATTTGTTAAACCGGCACTGGCTTAATGACCACTGTTTTACATACTCACTAGCGTCAATAAATCTATTGTTCCTATCAGAAATAGGGATAAAACACATCAAGAGCATTATATTGTGCAATTACAAATCCAATGGGATAGAGAGGGGTGAGAATTTTTGATGAAATAGTATGGTCGTTTCATCGAGTGGAATCTTTGAATCCACAACTTTCTCACACCCGTTGGAGTTCTGATATAGTGTTCCTAAGATATACGAGAATTCTGACACAGCAGATAGTCACCTTGTCTACACAAAACTTCCTCAAACAGACCATTACTACCGGAAGTGCGAGAATTCCCTTATATCTTCCGACTGGCTATACCATTTTCTTAACGAACGGACAATAAAACACAGCTTTATTCATACAACAATAAGGGCGTAGTTCGTGATTTCATTTCAAGTTTCATCGGTTCTAAAAGATGTTTTGAAAGTAATCGTTTGAATGATGAGAGCAGCCGATAGAGGTAAGATCGGCCCAAAATATTTTTAATAGGAGAGGGGGCCCAAAGAAGTGTTAGTTTTTCTTAGAAATCATAAGACTAAATTATTTAAAAGGGTCTTTTGGGAAGAATTAGTGATAGGATCCTCCCAAAGTCACACAAATTGTTTAACACGATACAATCTCCCCTAGCAACTTCTGAAAACTGAAAACTTCTCTTAAGGAACACATTGAAGAAATTTAAATAAAATCACTTTTTAAACAATACAGCAATTACGATAAATTCCACAACGTGAAGTTCTACAAAATACCCAAGTTCTTCCAAATCGTTTATCAAACTGTTTTTTAAACTCGAAGGGTAAATGTATCTTCCGCGATTCTTCGTTAACAAATTGTAATAACACTTACATATCGGTCGGATGCCAACGTAACAGTATCTTACAGTTTCCATCACTTTCGAGACGTTTGGCCAGCAACTGGCTATGTAACAAAACGCTATCTCCAGGAACGTTATCCTTAACTCCTCGTGTTTGTACTTCGTTTACTTTAAGTAATTGATGCTGCAAACCTTCCATAATTCCATTATCGAAGAAGTCAAACATTCGAGCTAAAAAGTAGTAAATTAACAACTAATTTTTTCAAAAATATATTGGAAGTACCTGACCAAGGTTGCCTTCGGAAACGTATCCGCTTTCCATTACGTTTAAATAATTTTACCGAACTGCTGTCCACAGACTTTTTCGCGCTTCCATTTTGGGAAGCATCTGTAGAAAAGTGACCATTGACGTGCCTTTCTAAAGCCAACTAGAACAAAAGAGACGTTATTAGGGTAAGTCGAAAACGAGCCTACCAAGAATAATTACCTGCGAATTATATCTCATTCCACAGCCTTCGACTATACACCTAAACGGTTTCGTTCCGGCATGTGCTAAGACGTGTCTTTCTAACCACGTTCGTGAGCAAGAAGTACGTCCGTGTACTTTACATCCCAGCCATAGGCACACGTACTGTTCTTGAGTTGCTTGTGATATCACATGTTTAAGCTGCAGCAAAAAAAAACATTTGAATAGTTCCATTTCACGTCGACAGATTTGAAACGGCATTTCGCCCGCTAAATTGAAAGCCTGTCAACGTCGACTCCCCTAACTATTCAAGAGCACAAGAGCAGAAGACTAAAAATCTCAAAAAATTAAAAACTACCCATATAAAATGTATACTTGAAGTTCGTAATCGGTGCAACCACTTCAATAACTGGGTTGTTGAACTAAAGTATGCATTTGAGACGGTTTTTAATTCTGAATATAGCATGTTGTGTTTTGTTTTACAATAGTAATTAGAGGAGGCAATATTTGCAACTTAAAAATTGTCGAGGGTCGTTTTATGTTTCAAATCTCAGTCGACATAGTGAGCCTGCGAGCCACTAAGAAAATACCATAACGGTGCTTCGCGAATTCGGGGAATGAAGATGGATGAAGATGGATGAAAAGTTGGCATATATTCAGACGCTTTTGTGCCCTCGGTACAAAGAGACTTTCTTATAAAGTGAATACAGTGGTTCTCCGACTAATTTGCGGCATCGAGCCCACGACCTCGTGTTCGCCCGAAGCACCGCGCGAGGTAGAGAAATTTCGTAATAGGAAATTAAAATACACACCTGTAGATGTTCTAATAAGGCCCCACTGGTATCAAATTGTGCTTGACATTCAGCCCAACGACAAGATGCAGAATCATTAGAATGCGAATTGCTCGGTTCTTTAAATTCGTTAATATTGTGCTTCTTGGCAGGGAATCTGATAGTCTTTGGTTGCGATAATATGGGCGATTTTAGTGGTTCTATAATATTTTGCGGTAAATTAACAGACACTTCTAAATGATCCTTGTTCGACGATAATCCGCTATCCGAATTGGAAGGCGATTGTTCCTCGATTCGAAGTACGTTCGGTATAACTTGAGCGTCTATATTTGACTTTTGGTGCTCGGTCGTCGAAATAACGTTCGATATGTTAACGACGGCGGGCTGTTGGTGTATAGTACAGTCGCCATTTATTTTAGGTTTAGTCGAAAAGACCGTCGACGCCGATATTCCGTGATCGACGTTAATCGAGACGTTATTAAAATTCGATCCGTTTATTTTCGAAGGCAAGGTATTTAATTTAACGATAGGCACTACCGTCGCGTTTAATTTAATGCAATTAAAATTATTTATTGTTGTTATTTTTTGTAACGGATGTAGAACGGTGTTTATACAGGGTGTGTTAACTATTGGAATGGCGTTAATTTTATCACTACCGATTGTTGTAAATTGCTGCACGATAAAATTATCGGGTGGCTTTGGCGTTTTTGTGTGTAAATAAGTTAAATTTGGTGGTATGGCTAATGTCGCGAGTGTAACGGTCGGTGCGAAATTATTAACATTGTTCATATTATTAACGGACATTTTATCACATACTTTACTAGGGGCGGGTAAAATTTTTCTAGGTATAGTCACTGGTGATAATTTTCTACTCTTCATTTCGTTAGTCACTTTTTTCACTACCGGATTTACGACTGTCCTTATATCAATTTTTCTTAAATTCGTTTTACTAACATTTTGTTTCAAACCGCCGACTAGGGAAAAATATTTATGTAAATCCGTAGTACTTTTAACCGAATTCGGTTTTAAAGGCAAATCCGACAGGGCTTTCTTTATACCGTTCGCTTTCATTTGCGATTTAAAATATTCGGTAATTTTACCTTGCGTTTTCGCCGAGTTTGTCGTTACTTCTTGTTTTTTAATTACTTTCTTCGTTTTAACTAATTTTTCGTTCGATAAATTTGAACTAATAGGTGCTTTATTATTATAATTCGAATCCGACTTCGCCGCCGTTAATAATACTTCTGTCGCGACGCTTTTACTTAAACTTAAATTACCGATTTGTGACATATTTTGATGATTCGACAAAGTTGAACTCATCGAAGCTGGTGGTATTTTGCTATCTTCGCTCGTCCGTTTGCCATTTTCTACGAATGCGCTCTCTTCCAATTTCTGTTTTTTCGAGAAGGCAGTCTTATTTAAAACTTTTAGTGGTAAGCTCTCTCCCATCGTCCAAGGCCAAGGCGGATGATGAGCCGATTGTGTCGGAGGC
The DNA here is from genome assembly GCA_950108345.1 of Malthinus flaveolus. Taxonomy (NCBI): domain Eukaryota; kingdom Metazoa; phylum Arthropoda; class Insecta; order Coleoptera; family Cantharidae; genus Malthinus; species Malthinus flaveolus. The sequence goes on along the minus strand of OX467289.1, from coordinate 6,325,381 downwards.
ATTTTAGGCGGTTGAGGTCCCGAGTCTTCGGAATGGCTAGACGCTGTACTGAACGGCGATCCGGGATCCGTTATATCGCTCGAAGCCGTACTACTTCCGCTGCAATCCGTGCAGCTCAACACGGCCACCCCACTGAAACAAAACAAAAAATCGAATTAGTAACTAGTACTCGAAAATAACAACTAGCACTACATAAAGTTGACGTTAAGTACCATCGTAGTAATTAAAAAGTTTAATTAAGCATTCTTGTATAAGGTAATTGAGGGTGCTTAAATATATCACAGGGAATTGAAAACGAAAGGGGTTTAAATATATAAGCGAATCGTCGAGACTTAAAATGTTTACACAGTCAAATCTAATAAAGGTACGAGGTAAATAAAATTTCGATTTAAAACAAAGTGAAGTATTCAAATATTTTATACCCCCACCCCCCGCCCTTAAGAACTTATATAGTATATCTGTCTACAGACAAGTTTTAGCAATATTTTTGGGTGGTACCTATAAGTTGAAAAAATTATTTCAAAATAAATAAAATATGAATGAAACTTTTAAATATACCTACTATAAACAGCCGGGTCGTTAAGGGCCGTACCACATTATCGATGCACTCTCGATTTTCGATACGCTCTGGTCTCTGGACCCGATAAAATATTCTTACACAAGAAACAATAACGGTAGTCATACTATCGCTCTCGCTCCGATACCGATACACCCAAAAGAATATTTTTATAATTTTATCGGGGAGTGGTTTTGGAGCGGTATCTGAGCGAGAGTGGAGCGAGAACGAACACCTGTACGATACCGCCCAACTCCGTTATTAATTTTGTTTTCATTATTGTCTAAAATAATCGCAATTACGGCTAATTCTTCTGTCGAAAAATTAAAAGACACGTCATGTGTGATTGTCGACAAAAAACAACCAAAGCACTTTTGGAAACAAAAAGTATCGATCGAGAGTGGAGCGATAGTGTGACATTTGGAGATTTTATCGGACCGAGAGCGTATCGAGAGGGTGTATCGATAATGTGATACGACCCTAAAGAATGGGCCATATAATAGGACTGTAAACGAGCAAACCCAGATTAGGGCTAGAAGTTTTATTCGATATATCGATATTTATTCGAATAATGATAGTATTTTAAAAAATACATCGATATTCTTATACAGAGTGTTTAATACGGCGATAAGTATATTTTTCTAGTATATACTAAAACTTCTTTGGAACCGATTGAGACCAATCTCCTCTATGTAAAGTTTGACAATTTTTCCTAAAACGTAGTTTTTAGCTTTGAAATTTATTTTAATTAAGTTTTAGTAAAAACGGTAAAACTTTACATAGAGGTATATTGGTCTCAATCGATTCCAAATGAATCTGTATCTACTTAAAAAATGCTTGCCTATAGGAATAATTAGAGCAATGCGTACGACGCCTACAGCAGCAATGAAAACAATGCGGAACCTTTCATCCTTACACTTGGTGAAGTCAAAGGCATTAAGGAAGGCTTCCAGATCTAAAATTCAATCCTACCCAGAAAAAAATGTGCAAGGACATGTCTCAATCTTAAGTGAGATGGCAGAACACCCCATACTTACTATGAGGTCTGATAGAATAACCAGAGCATGTACAATCGAAAAAACCTACGGAATTAAATTTCCGACAAAGGAAGAATGGGAATGCAAGGCAGTCAAAATGAATGGACTTGTGTTCTACACAGACGACTCTAAAAGCTCAACAGGCACAGGAGCTGAAATCATCGAGGACGGCAACTTGAGACAAGGAGTAAGTTTCAGCCTTGGGGAGCACCCAACAGTCTTTCAAGCAGAAATTTGCGCCATTTTAACGTGTGCGCAAATACTGTTAGATCAAGGTTATCACAAACAAAGAATCTTTGTAGCATCTGACAGTTAAGCAGCCCTTAAGGCGCTGAACGCTTGTGAGGTGGGGTCCGGACTAGTAACGGACTGCATCCGCAGACTGAACGAGCTAGGGAGGGGAAATTTCGTCGACCTGGTAGGGGTGCCAGCTCATGCAGACATACTAGGGAACGAGAAAGCGGACGGTCTGGCTAAAGAGGGCAGCCAAAGTCCTACTGGAGAAATTCTTTGACAAAAGAACCCACTCTCTACTTAGAATGAGTAGAGGTGAGCTACGATATACCTGTATACCTGAGCCACCTGTATACGATGGGACTAGAAGAAGACCCATCACTATGCAGAGGATGTTCAGAGGCAGAGGAAACTCCAATTCATCTTCTGCTACCCTGCGAGACTTTCACAAGAAGTCGTCACAGCATTCTCGGAAAAGAGAACATGCTCCAAAGAGAATTTCCCAAACTATTAATGGAGGAAATTCTGGACTTTATCAAAAGCACAGAACTCATATATAAAAGAAGAGTATATCCGAGGCGCACAATAAACCTAAGAGGTCGCGATGCAAGGAACCACTAGGCACCAGCCTCAGCGAAATAATACTTAAAGAACGTGTCGGCGTACCAAACACCCTGTATATCGATACATCGATACATATTTTTTTAGTATCGTTATTCCAGATATTTATACTTTCTTAATATTCATCCAGCCCCTGAGGTATTATAATGTTGGATATAGTCCCAAATATATCTAATGACCGATGACCTTGAAAAAGTTTGAACTTTCTTTATGAATTTCTTTTCAATCAATCGCTCGAGAATTTTCCGTAACAATTATTGATTTACGTTTGAACTGTTTCAATGTCAGCGATCATGAAGTTTGGAACTAGGTCTTATATATTATCTTCACATCGCATAAAACTTGAAAACTGGCCCAAATGCCTAATTTTAGAACGCTAACCAAAGTTACCAAACTTTTAGTTTTTGTTAGTAGTCGAAGACCACTTTGATTTTCACTTCGCCATAATATGACTACAGATTTAAATCGAAAAATGGACACATTAATGCAGTAATAGATATAAATTAATCGTTAAACATCGTTAAGCGATAATCATCCCCTCCTAAACAAAACCTATACAAAAACCACGTGCCAGTATGGATCGTTATTAAAACCCCCATTACCGCCATTTTAATATTCCCCATAACGCTACGTTGTAAACTGTTAAAACTTATAACAAAAAATAAATTCTTATTTCTCGACATTTGTAATCATTAAATTTATGTCTCATAATTAATACAATCATACTTACATCTAAATTGCCCAAGAAAAACTTGTAGAATGCTCCATAAATTGAAAGACATCAATTTTTATAAGTTGAAATGAACCGAAGAACTGATTCGACTTTGGACAAAATCGCAAGTAAACTAAAAGCGTTTCCCTCAAACCTTCTAAAATATTTTACAGCATGTTGTAAATGGCTTTGCCTTTTTGACAAAAAAAACCAGCACCGAAATTCGTAAAATTTACCTGTTTAGGGCTTTACAAACAAGTCGAGTATAAGTACGAAGAGATTTTGACAAAGAATGTCAATACTTTCGACGTGTATTTAAAAATTAAAATGCGTGCGACAAATCTAACGGCGATTTATTTAATTACTCAAAGATTTAACAACAAAGGAAACTTGTCTAAACAGAATTGAAGAGAACTAACGTCTAATTCAACTTGGAAAAGTTTAAAATCGGTCAGAAATGATTCCAAACGAAATGAAACGATTCGGGTGCCACATATTCGATATTTGAGATATTACAGTTTACTTTGATTAAAAGCAAGTAATTTCGTTTTTGGGTGTGCAATGAAATAATGCGAAGCTACAAATTCTAGACGCCTTTCTTTGGTTCTAAAAATTGTTATTTTAAAGCAAAACAAGTTTGACGTGAAAGAAAGCACGTAATAGACCGCCCCGAAAAATGATTGGTGTAAGATAACCTTTAACAGAAGATTTAACAAAATGATTGGATGAAACTCTCCATCAAAATACTCAGTTTCACATCCACAGTAGCGGCACTATCCCATTCCTGGACAGTCTCTGCTGACTGACCTATGATCTAATCCATTCTGTAGATCGAATTACCGCCTTTTTGTATTTTCAGTTAACCTCGTCCTCGGCACAAGTTTTGGACAAGTTAAGAGTGACACGGTGGCTCTATTCGACTCTTTTAATCTTCACATTGGTGTCTGGAGGAGTCGAAGTAATTATTGGCAAGAACAAAGACAAAACTCAAACCTATTAACTGGAGAATTGGACTAATGTAAGACCCGATCGCCCAATCACGATACTGCGATATATAAACAAACAATTAAAACGTTGGGTGTAATCGTGAAGAACCACCAACTTAACAATACTGTCCGCAAATTACATTCGATTAAGTTAGAGCATTGTGGTTTGCCATTACGATTACAGCACCTACAATAATCGTATTTCGAATCGGAAGTGCATTGTGATCGATAATTACTCCAATTGCACGTCATCGACTCGAGAAAAACAATAGATATTACTATTAACCAAACAACCAAACAACAAATTCCAATCGAGCACAAGAGCAAGAAGTATTAAAAGCTATTAAGCGAATGCCTCTTCGCATCGAGGTAATCGATTACAAGACTACGAAAAACGACTACATTATTAATAGTTCCCGACACTTTTACTTCATAACATAACGGGCGTGTAAAAGGTTTTAATTATTCACACGACAGGGACGTATCCAGTGCAAAAGGGAGGAATATAGGCTGAATACGCGTAATCGATGATAACAATTAAATAGCGAATGGAAATAGTAACAAGTGTAATCACGTGATGGACAGCAGGAAATGCGTGGGCGGAAGTCAAATTACCGTAACCAGGGTGTGGTTGCATACATAAATAACATCAAAGTGCTTCAAAAGGTAAAAAAGACAATTGCATGACCGATGACATCATATACACGAATGATGTCTCTTCAATGAAAGGGGTACAATTATTAGCTTTTGTTGTTTTATCGTCCACTAAAAAATATGTACTTAGCGAAGAAACTGACGTGCGACTTGAGCCAAATATATTAGGCACGCTATAATCTACTTTTTACCAACTTTTGCAAATTACTGTAATAAAATAAGGTGTAATTTTGCGACTTCCTCCGACATTTTTTTTCTTCCCAAAATTAGTTTTTGTTCAAAAACCTAAAATGGAAGTTAGGAAAGTCTATTTTTATTTCTACTGTAAGTACCTACATTAATCTATATGAAACAAAACAGTTGCAGTTACGTAACTTTTGTTCAACAGATTAATGGCAAATCACAATTAGGTCCAATTGTCGACCGGTGAGAGGTCGAAATTGCCATACCGGGGACGCTACTGTGTTAGTAAATGAAAAACCATTATTTCGAGTAGGTATTATTTCTTCCCATTTTGTATCACGACCTTATCCATCCACCAGTATCACAATTTACGATTTTTCTATTTTACTGCCAAGGTTAAAAACAAACTACTATGTTAAAAAATTATATTCTATCGACATGACTTTATAAAGTAGTATACTACCCTCGCCCTACATAAAATCAACAGCTGAGCCTCCCTTACCATATTACAAGCAGTCTACAAAATGGGGTATCTTTTTATTCCCCTTTTTTATGAACCAAAAATTATTTTAAAAATCTAATTTAGAACACGAAAGCGGTAGAAATGTGATTGAGGAGATTTAATCATCGTTCGAAAAAAAAATTTACTCCTACCTGTTATCTACCTATAGAATAAAATATACCTAACCTAATATAGAACATTTTCCTTTTTGTTTTCCTTAGTTGAGATTCAAAGTTCGCGCTCCCCGTCTATAAAATCAAGTTTACAGGAATTTCACGCCGAAATAGTCATTTTCCGACAGATTATAGCTCGTTTCATCCTGTAGCATTGTCTGCAGATGTCCCGAACAATACAGAGAACAATTGTTGGGATACTGTCGACGTGTCGACTACAGAAGCATCTCCATACACTGGGTTTAGTATAGATAATCCCATATGCCGCGGTTGCGAACTAGAAGATAAAACGGTTAAACATCTGCTTGGCCACTGTCCAGTTGTCCAATTCTAACTTCGACAAGAAGGTCCGTCTTGGCGAGAAACTTCTGGCTCGACATGGCCAGAATAAGCACCAGAATCCTGGAGTTTATCCATCCTACAAGTGTAATATGGGTCGAGATCTAATAGGCACAGGGAGGCTGCTTGGAGGCTAGCTACCCCTCCCTATACAATCTAGTAGATCCAAATCCAGAACCAATTCTTGGAAAGTGTAGTGAAAACTGCCACGTGCCAAAAATGGCGTGTTGGTGCACACATGCCCACTTTGGAACGTTACAGGATAATCGTGTGGGAGTGTTCGTGTGTGCCCACACTAGAACTAGAAGATAAGTGGAATGGTTATCAGCTAGTTTGGTGGTACCTAAAAGTGAAGCATCAGTACGCCAGGGTACTCTCTCACTTTTCCCTACTACGAAATTATCGGACCTTCTTTACGCAAGTGACAGCTTGTTCTGCGCCAAGAGCTTCATGTCCTTCGCCGGCTCAACCCTTCCACTCATTTTCTAATTCCATGGTGCCCACCTATTGAGCGCTTAACTCCAGTCTCTCCAGAGTTTTTACTTCTATTAGATGAACGAAAAGATTTCTTTACTACAGATCGGCGACAATCTGGCAATAGATCGTCTTCATTTTCTACCGAAAGCGAAATTGTCGACTTAACAATTTGAAACGATTTGCAGAGTTACTCCATCTTCTTCTGAAATTTCGTACAAATCAGATTAAGCGCTTCAAAGAGAATGCCACGTAACAATATTTTTACTTGCAGAACAGATGGGACTACAGTTTGAAGTCAGAAACGATCGTGGACACTCAAATGACAATTTCGTGATTCGACTATCGACTGGGCGAAAGAAGGTCACATTGTAGGATCTAAGACCGGACCCTACAAATATCGTTACTCCAACACCACGGACCGTCAAAAGAAATCGCGTCTAATATAACTAACCATTTAAACGAAATCGTGTAGGTTCCCCTTCGTTTTAAGTGTCCTCAGAACCACATCCATCCAAATGAAAGCGATATCATTTGTCACAACATAAATATTAAATACGATGGTGGGATTTGAGCGAGGACCTAGAAAAGTACCCGGGCGGGGTACAGTAGTCGATACCGTTGGTGTTTGGTGTTTCGACAGACGGGTCCACTAACCCAGAGTATAGCGGGCGCGCCATCGAGGTGAACGCGCCATCCAAGGACGGCAACCGTAGGGTCAAGTTCGGCATCCCGACCGACGGTTCGACAATTTCTACCTGTACAACAACCACTACGTCATATTTAAAGGTTTCTCGGCGTATAAAAAATATAAATTTAGCGGCACGACTCTTTAGCCGTCGATGAGAAAACAAATAAAGTGTAGATAGTACCATGATGTAAGCGAATTTACTCGCAAGATTAACGTAAAGAATAACGCGATCGTGGACGATCGCTCGGTCGGTCGGTGCGTACCCTATACCTTCATTTTTCTCTATTTTATAGAACGAATTGACATAAGTTAGTTGCTTTCGGTCGAAAGGTTAAATTGAATAAGATTAGCTACAATTTTATCACCCGACGATGATAAAAAGAGTAAAAGAAGAAAAGAAGACGAACTTGTTAGAAAAAGATATAAACGGGTCAACGGACCTAATACAAGGTTACTTGGACGTTCCTCGTTGGTGCAACTTTGAAGCTCTATAGCTTTACCGATTTAACCACACATCTTCTTTTCTTCCAAAAGCACGTGGGTAGAATTGGAAAATTAACATACCATTAAAGACTTTTTGATAAAAAATATCGCGCTGCCGAGCTGCCGTCTCTTAAATTTGTACAAAATAATTAACACAGCTCCGTTGCCCCTTCATAATCGATCTAGTTAAACCCAAACTAACCCTAAGTAGAATTATAGTAATTATAAATAACATATCGATGTAAAATGAAAGGAAGAAACGAACCCTCTTCTCGCAAGAATTTCCGGCCTCGAAACCAAATCAACATTCGAGTTATGTCGGAGAAGTGGTTTTAGAAGTTTGCGAAAACTCAGTTAGAAGATTATCATTATCAACCATAACCCTAGATAATAATAAGTTAAATGTGTAATTACAACAAATAACAAAACAAAGAGCTTTTGATAACAAATCCAAATGTACGATAAACTAGTGTTGGTTGGGTGCTACGTTTATTTCTAAATGTGTAGGCGCCGGAAGTATGTCACATATTATAAAGCGCGTGCCGCGTTAGAAAAAAAAATTTGTAAAAAAGACAATAACACCACAAACCACAACGACATGAGCGACACTGCAGAAATTTTACCTTAATTGGACCCAAAAATGAGTAAAATACAAGCGCTCATGACGAGATTGATATTTCTCGACCCCATAACTTATTGACAATAATTAGATCAAGGTTGTGTCAATTGAAAAATTAAAATTGTATAACCGCGTTAAATAATTCCGAAACGTTTGCTTACAAAGTTACAATAGAAAAGTCGTAAAACTTTCGGCTAGGTCGATATTTTACTACGTAAAAAACGCTTTAATTAATGAGAATTTGGAGCATTAGGTTTCATTGATAACTAATTACGCCAAAAGTGGGGAGAGAGCATTTCGTATAGTTGGACAAGTACCAACACGACACGGTACGATAATTTGAAGAGTGCATGGGTATAACAATTTCCGTACTCACTATGCTCCACTTCGGTGTTGTTTTTAGTTCCGCAACGTTTCTTTCAGACTCAGTGAATCGAACTTTAGTGAATACCCTTTTAAAGTACCGATTACTAGCGGCTGCATTGAAATTATCAATCGTGAGTAGGGGTGGCGCTATTGAGAATTTCATATCGATGGATCGATTGAAGAAATAGTATATAATAGATGCATGAAATTATTATTCATACTAAATCTAATTGGTGATATAAGTAACTATACCGTAATGGTATCGATGTATTGAAAGTATCGATGTATCAAAACTATCGAAATGTCAAATCTATAGAGATATAGAAAGCATCTAAGTATCGAAATATCGAAAGTATCTAGGTATCGAGAGTATTGAAATAATCTAGGATCAAAAGTATCTAGGTATCAAGAGTATCTAGGTAGGTATCTAGAGGATCTAGGTATCAAAAGTATCGAAATGTCGAAAGTATCGGAGTAAAGATCGAAAGTATCGGAGTAAAGATCGAAAGTATCGGAGTAAAGATCGAAAGTATCAAGGTATCGAAAGTATCTAGGTATCAAAAGTATCAAAATGTCGAAAGTATCGGGATAAGGAAAGTATTATACTTTCCTTACCTTTCGATATCTGTATAGTTATAGAAAGCATCTAGGTATCGAAATACCGGAAATCGAAAGTATCGAAGTACCTATCGTAAGCATCAGGAATAGAAAGTATAAAGGTGTCGAAAGTATAAAGGTGTCGAAAGTATAGAGGTATCGAAATTATAGAAGTATCAAAAGCATCTAGGTATCGAATTATCGAGGGATCGAAAGTATCGAAGTACCTACCTATCGAAAGTATCAAAATATCAAAAGTATCTAGGTATCAAAAGTATCTAGTTATCGAAAGGATCTAGGTATCGAAAGTATCAAAATGTAGAAAGTATCAAAGTATCGAAAGTATAAAGATATCGAAAGTATCTAGGTATCTGAAGCATCTAAGTATCGAAAGCATAGAAGTATCGAAAGTATAGAGGTATCGGAAGTGTCTAGGTATCTAAAGTATCGAGACATTGCGTGTATCTAGGTATCGAAAGTATCGAGGCACGCAAGTATAGAAGTATTGAAAGTATCTAGATATAGAAAGTATAGAGGTATCGGAAGTATCTAGGTATCGAAAGTATCTATGTATCGAAAACATCTAGATATCGAAAGTATCTAGGTATCGAAATATTGAAAGTACTGCGGTATGGAAGTAATCCGAGGTATCGAAAATAGCGAAGGTACCGAAGTATCGAGATATCGAAAGTATCAAATTATCGATAGTTTGAAAAAATAAAAGGTATTGAAGTATCAAAAGTAAGAAACTATCGGTGTATCTAAAGTAACGACGTAATGAGCAGTAAAATAAAGTTTTCGATACTTACGATCCTCGATACTTTTAACTCTTCGTATCGTTAGGCGATACCGCCGAAGGTATCGATACTTCGAATAAGTATGGATACTTTGCCCAGCCCTATTCGATACATTCGAGATCTCGATACTTTAGATATTTCGATACTCTGGACTCTGCGACACCGCCTAAAGTATCGATAATTCGGATAAATATCGATACTTTGCCCAGCTTTAGTAGGTACTCTGAGTTTTCAAATAGAAATAGTAAATTATTTTTTTTAATTAAACATAAACAACGCTGCTAACAATGCACATTTAATTTTTTAGTATTCGATAGTTATAATCTTCTAATGATATCGATGTAATATATTTGTAGTAAGTTTATATATAAACAGAATTACATATTGTGTCCCTAATTGTATGATATTACAGACGCATTAGTCTGGTAATCAAGAAACTCCATTGAAACTTTTCATAAAATATTATTCGATCAAAAACTATTTTCAATACCTCAATATTCTACGATACTCTAGACATGTTTCGTATCACCCGTATTACGATTGAAGTTTAGTAAAAAAATTTAATTTGAGAAAAGGCTTCCCTACTCGAAGCAGAGTAGTTTAGATTTATTTTACACCCTTAGAGAAATTATATGGCTACCAAATTTAAGCTCACAGAGGAGTTTTTAACAAAACTAATGAGATCGACTATTACATCAAGTAGTACGCACTTTTAGGTCTTAACGATCTAGAGTTAAAATAACAATTGATATATAAATTGTAAGTCCTTCAATCTAAATACTATTTCTCTTACGTATTGAAGAAATTTTGATAATAATTATGGCTTCGGCGGCAAACATAACGATTACATTAAAATAGCATTATCTAAGTTTGACGTGAATAACGTTTTTGCCTATTTATAAAAACAGAAAAATAATTTAATGCCTTCGTAATGGCTAGAATTTCGCTTTTGCCGTCGAAATAAAAAAAGCCAACTTTTGAGATGCTTTCTATCGGATATAATGTAGTAATTAAAAGAGCTCTTAGGGGATCAATTTTATTTAGATCGCCACTTACACGTGCGGTGACCAAAACAATCCAAAACCAAATTTGTAACCCAAACTATTTCAAAAGTACGTAACAAGTGGTCCGAATAAATTTGGACTATAGTCTCGAACTAACTAATATTAGGGTTCGGTTAGTAATTGTTAGGACTTAGGAGGCGAACAGGTTGATTTCCTCGATGCCGTGCGAATAATCAACCGAAAAAACGTCCGTTGCCCTTAAAAACAAATTTAGCTACTTATTCAACAAACCGTAACTAATTTAAAATAAATTATTTCGACAAGTCGAAAAAGTAAAATTGTCAAATTTAACCATCGGTTACAAAAATAATAATCATTACAATTCAATTTAAAAATATTTAATAATAATATTAAGTCGATAAAAAAAGGTCGTTATTGTGTAATTGTTATAAACTTTAATACAAGTTGAACATGAGCACAATGAAAATATACAATTTCCTACGTCGCAAAAAATTGAATTTTTTCACGAAGACGACTTGAATCGATGTCGACAAAACGTAAACGAGAATAACATTAATTAGAAGAACTAGTTAATTCGGCATTGTTGGTTTGTTTAAATAGCCACGGCTAAAACTTCAATTAAAACGCCACACGACAGTGCTGTTGAATAGCATAAGTTGCGGGTTCGACGCTATTGTATCATATTAACTTTGGAAGTACAGAAATAAATCGAGCGTTATGTTCATCGTCGACTAATAGAAGAAAAAGAAGGTACATTGTAATAAGAACAAGGAGGAAAAAATAAAAGGTAGTACTATTTAAAGAAAAAAAGAAACAGAAGTAAATATGAATACATGAATAGGAAATAGGAAGAGCTCAAAGAAGTAATTTATTAAAAATGCTCTTTAAGAAAAGAAAGAAAGTGGATTAGAGAAAAGAGAGAAGAGATATGGTAAATTAGTAATGTTCTTCCGTTACTATTATATTAATACGATAGGTATAGTAAAACAAGTTAGAAAAAGTTAACAACCTGTCGAACAATAAAAAAAATATGCAAATATACTTACAAGCTATTTAAGAAATAATAGCGAGAACTCATCTTTGAGACACCGGGTCACAAACAAATATATGTTAAAATAGAGTAGGTACAAGCTATCGATAATAACAAAAAAAAGCAGGTGATACAATTAAAATAAGACGGTATAAACGTTTTACAATAAATTAAAAATAATCGCGTACTCTTTAATTGTTGGATACATTCAACTTAACGAGGCTCTTTATTAAAAGATTAAAAAAAAGCTTAACGAACTTATCGATACCTAATATTAATTAGTCGGAGAGAAAACTATTAAAAGTAAAATACGTAATCCATCGAGTGTAATAACAGCGAAATAAATCTCATTTCTTCTTCTCGATACCTTTTTACATAGACTTTATATAAATCGGACAGGTTTAAAAGTGGAAGACTCCAACTGGCGTTTACAGGTGCAAGCATGTCCAGTTCATAAATTTTAAGACGGCCTTCTGCAACTCTCTTTACAGCTGAACAACAAAACATGCACTACGCGATAAGTGAAATCGTAACATGCAATCATCTTTGATATATTATCATTAATATTATTTACAAGTAATTTACTAATTTACCAATTTTATTTACGACTTCGTTAACGAGCTTGGATTTTTATATTGACTCACACAATACTTGAGATTTGACTCGTTTTAGTCCGGGAGGCAGAGAGCACTAAACGATGAAGTACAAAAGTTTTAACGATGCAGGCAGAAAGAACATTGCAAATGAGGGTACACTACTCCTAAGTGGCAGCATTAGCTCGGGGGTGGCTAGAGAAGGGTGCATTTTTGCCCTTTTCTCAGTTTTTCGCTTGTAACTAGAAAACTACGCTCTTTATGATAAAAGTGATATTGCACAATTTTGGAATATTTGTCAAACTTTAAGACGCTCTAGCGGCTAAACCATTCGACTGAGGATAAAAATCTACCAGCATTATTTGGAAGATATTGAATGTGCTTTATTTTTGTATAGAATGACTTTTCTCTAAAAGTGCGTAGTTTTCAAGTTATAAGCGATAAACAAAAACAACAGTTTTCTTGGACGATTTAGGAATTTCTGTCAAACTTCAACACGCCATAGCGCCGAAACCGTTCACTGGAGAAAAAAATATTAAATATATAATTTGTAGAGAATTGAATTTTCTATAGTTTTGTTTAGAAAAACTTTCTTCTATAAGTGCGTAGTTTTCGAGTTATAAGCTATAACAAAAAAAGTTTTCTTGACTGAATTTGAAATTTCTTTAAAACCTTAACGCGGCGCTCCACTACCTCAACTGTTAGTTTGACGAAGAAAATTTAGGAGATATAATTTGTAGGAAATTGAATGTGTTTTATTTTTGTATAGAAACACTTTTCTCTAAAAGTGCGTATTTTTCTAGTTATGAGCGATGAAAGTTTTTTGGCGAATTTTGAAATTTTTGTCAAACTTTAAAGCGCCGTAGCGCCTAAACCGTTCGTCTGACGACAAAAAGCTAAGATATATCATTTTCAGGAAATTGATTGCGCTTTATTTTTCTAAAGAAACGCTTTTCTCTAAAATAGCGTAGTTTTCGAGCTCTGAGCGATGAAAAAGCTTTTTGGCCAATTTTGGAATTTTTGTCAAACTTTAAAGCGCCGTAGCGCCTAAACCGTTCGTCTGACGACAAAAAGCTAAGATATATCATTTTCAGGAAATTGATTGCGCTTTATTTTTCTAAAGAAACGCTTTTCTCTAAAATAGCGTAGTTTTCGAGCTCTGAGCGATGAAAAAGCTTTTTGGCCAATTTTGGAATTTTTGTCAAACTTTAAAGCGCCGTAGCGCCTAAACCGTTCGTCTGACGACAAAAAGCTAAGATATATCATTTTCAGGAAATTGATTGCGCTTTATTTTTCTAAAGAAACGCTTTTCTCTAAAATAGCGTAGTTTTCGAGCTCTGAGCGATGAAAAAGCTTTTTGGCCAATTTTGGAATTTTTGTCAAACTTTAAAGCGCCGTAGCGCCTAAACCGTTCGTCTGACGACAAAAAGCTAAGATATATCATTTTCAGGAAATTGATTGCGCTTTATTTTTCTAAAGAAACGCTTTTCTCTAAAATAGCGTAGTTTTCGAGCTCTGAGCGATGAAAAAGCTTTTTGGCCAATTTTGGAATTTTTGTCAAACTTTAAAGCGCCGTAGCGCCTAAACCGTTCGTCTGACGACAAAAAGCTAAGATATATCATTTTCAGGAAATTGATTGCGCTTTATTTTTCTAAAGAAACGCTTTTCTCTAAAATAGCGTAGTTTTCGAGCTCTGAGCGATGAAAAAGCTTTTTGGCCAATTTTGGAATTTTTGTCAAACTTTAAAGCGCCGTAGCGCCTAAACCGTTCGTCTGACGACAAAAAGCTAAGATATATCATTTTCAGGAAATTGATTGCGCTTTATTTTTCTAAAGAAACGCTTTTCTCTAAAATAGCGTAGTTTTCGAGCTCTGAGCGATGAAAAAGCTTTTTGGCCAATTTTGGAATTTTTGTCAAACTTTAAAGCGCCGTAGCGCCTAAACCGTTCGTCTGACGACAAAAAGCTAAGATATATCATTTTCAGGAAATTGATTGCGCTTTATTTTTCTAAAGAAACGCTTTTCTCTAAAATAGCGTAGTTTTCGAGCTCTGAGCGATGAAAAAGCTTTTTGGCCAATTTTGGAATTTTTGTCAAACTTTAAAGCGCCGTAGCGCCTAAACCGTTCGTCTGACGACAAAAAGCTAAGATATATCATTTTCAGGAAATTGATTGCGCTTTATTTTTCTAAAGAAACGCTTTTCTCTAAAATAGCGTAGTTTTCGAGCTCTGAGCGATGAAAAAGCTTTTTGGCCAATTTTGGAATTTTTGTCAAACTTTAAAGCGCCGTAGCGCCTAAACCGTTCGTCTGACGACAAAAAGCTAAGACATATCATTTTCAGGAAATTGATTGCGCTTTATTTTTCTAAAGAAACGCTTTTCTTTAAAATAGCGTAGTTTTCGAGCTCTGAGCGATGAAAAAGCTTTTTGGCCAATTTTGGAATTTTTGTCAAATTTTAAAGAGCCGTAGCGTCTAAACCGTTTGTTTGAGGATAAAAACCTAAAATACATAGTTTGTAAGAAATTGAGTGTGCTTTATTTTTGTATAAAAATATTTTTTTCTAAAAGTGCGAAGTTTAGAGTTACAAGCGAAAAAAACGGAAAAAGAGCAAAAATCTACCCTTCTCGAGCTACGTAAATGCTGCCAGTTAGGAGTGGCAGAGTCAGTTTTAATACTCATTTGCAATGATCTTTTAGTCTGCATCGTTCAAAATTTTACTTTATCAGTTAGTAAAAGTGCTCGATGCCTCTTGGACTATTTATTGTGGATTGCGACAACTATAAAACGGCTATTTAAATGTTAAAAAACATAACCTTTGCACGAAGTAGAAAATTCCAGTATCCCAAATGTCTCTTTTTTAAATAATCTATTGTCTATTAAGAACTAAACCGTGATGAAGTGATGGCCATTACCGCGTCAAGTACAGCCAGAACTGCAGCCCCCACAATCAACTTTAGTAGGCAGACGTTAATAATTTATATTAATATTGAAAAGTCATAAAGCGCACAATAAATTAGTTTACTATACAATACAATGCACAAGAGATTAAGATAAAGGTTAGTAGTTAGTAGCTTTCTTACAAAAACTAAGAAAAATTTTAATTCGGCTAGGGATTGTTTAGGTTAACGACTTCTCAAATAAAAAAATAAGAAGAAACAAATATTATTGGCTATATACAATTAAATTTGCATCACACCATCACATCCTTAGCCCTAGAGGACAGTTTAAAGACCAACACTGACATGAGGGATGTTTTGTATAAGAACTCTTACCGTTTCCGTTTTAAAGTCTCGTCATTACCGTCACTCATTGTTACTAATCAAAGCATAAAATAACACTACATCAGTATGTCGAAAAATGAACTCTGTATTGATAGTGTAAGTCATCCAAATGAAATTTTCTATATTTATAAAACACCCCACCATTCGTTTCAAATAAAGAAAAACAACAAAAACTACAGAAAAAGTTAGTCAAGAGAGGGCTTTTTTTCTTTACTTTAGTTCTATATTTACGTTCGAGTACTTTTGAATCACGCTGAAAAGTTTAATTGTCGACAGGAACGGCGCGGATAAAAGAACTGTTTGAAGTTAACTACGGGGTGAAAAGTGCAAAAGGTTCTAGTAAGGGCGAGTTTACGACTTTCGCGCGACTTTCAGCCAAAAGTTCACTACCTACTCGCGGACTAATTATTTCATCAAAGCGCATATTTTAATAATAACGACAAAACAAAACATAACCTAATTGTATATAAACATCTTTGCGTGTGTCTAAATAAAAGTGAAACATATAAATTCGTCTATTTTTAAACACCACACGCGACCAAATTATACATATGGTAATTAAAAAAATAAATCATATATCGTCGAATGAAACTTTCGCAACTTTTTTGAGGGAGTGACCTTTAAGTATTAAATAATACCTCGAAGAAGGGTGTTAAACGCAAGCAAACCATACGTGAAATGAATCCGGAAATGTATATTTAACACCCTCAAAATGTATGATTTCCGTTTACTATCACCTTAATCTTTCCCACGCGATAAGACCTCGTAACAACCAAGGCACATATATGATAACTTCTATGCACTTGACCCTTTCTGTTGCATAAACACCGTTTCAATTTTATTCATCACAATAATATAAGTTCAATTTTTGTTATTAAATGACAAGCCACCTTGAACTTGAATTTTTTGTAAGTACAAAGTTTTTTTTATTAAATTTACAGAGAGAATCGATCATGAATGACCTACAAAACAAAATAAAACTAAACATTTGTATTACTCCTTTAAAGGCAAACTTACACTAAACTAAATTGTTCGTATTTATCTGAACGACGCAAGTCGATTTTGGACGTTTTAGGCGCGTCTTTCAAACGACCGACTATAATATCAAAACGTCAATATCTAAAATTAGCATAATTTGCATTCTTCCTATAAATGAAGTAGACAAATGCTAGTCAGCGAGAAGAAAATACAGTGACAGGTTTACACGAACGAAACGGCTTGTCGCAGGGCCAGAACAGACAGGCAGATAGAAAGAAAAAAAACGAGTTATACACAGATTGGCAGAAAACAAATAGCAACCATCAGGCAAAAATACAAAGAAGTAAACAAATATCGATAACGACAACTTTTAGAATTTTAATCAAACTTCAAGGCGCTCTAGCGCCTAAACCGTTCGTCTGAGGACAAAAACCTGATAAACATAATTTGTTAAAGATTGAATGTGCTTTATTTTTGTATAGGAACACTTTTCTCTAAAAGTCCGTATTTTTCGAGTTATGAGCGATGCAAGTTTGTCAGCCGATTTGGGAATTTTTGTCAAACTTTAAGGCGCTCTGGTGCCCAAACAGTTTGCATGAGTACAAAAACCTGAAAAACATAATTTGTAGGAATTTGAACGTGCTTTATTTTTCAACAGAAACAATTTTCTCTAAAAATGCGTATTTTTTGAGTTATGAGCGATGAAAGCTTTTCGGGCGATTTTGGAATTTTTTTCAAAGCTTAACGCGCTCTAGCGCCTAAACTGTTTGTCTGAGGAGAAAAACCTAAGATATATAACTTGTAGGAATTTGAATGTGCTTTATTTTTCTATAGAAACACTTTTCTCTAAAAATGCGTATTTTTTTAGTTATAAGCGATGAAAGCTTTTCGGGCGATTTTGGAATTTTTGTCAAAGCTTAACGCGCTCTAGCGCCTAAGCTGTTTGTCTGAGGAGAAAAACCTAAGATATATAACTTGTAGGAATTTGAATGTGCTTTATTTTTCTATAGAAACGCTTTTCTCTACAATTGCGTATTTTTTGAGTTATGAGCGATGAAAGCTTTTCGGGCGATTTTGGAATTTTTGTCAAAGCTTAACGCGCTCTAGCGCCTAAACTGTTTGTCTGAGGAGAAAAAGCTAAGATATATAACTTGTAGGAATTTAAATGTGCTTTATTTTTGTATAAAAACTTTTCTCTAAAAGAGCGTAGTTCTCGAGTTCTGAGTGATGAAAAAGCTTTTCGGCCAATTTTGAAATTTTTTTGAAACTTTAAGGCGCTATAGCGACTAAATCGTTCGCCTGAGAATGGAAACTTGACATATATAATTTGTAGGAAATTGAATACTATAGTTTATGTTCATATAGAAACAATTTTCGCATGCGTCCGTAGAACCGAAAAGAGCAAAACCCACTCTTCACAACGAGAAAAATTGAGAAACACTGCTGTAGAGGTCGGCAGTAACAAAACAACATTTTGTTGACTTCTCAACTTAAAATAAGAAAGCATCGAACCTCCTCTTCCGCACACCGCTTGGAATTGATTTTTTGCAAGTCACAAAATAAAGCATTCAGAGATACGTCTTTGCATTATTAAAGTTAAAAGGAACGAGGTTCTCGCAATTTTGTCGGAAACATTTTCCACGATGTTAACGCCACAAATGAACTATGTAAGTTCGTATTCGACTTTCGATAATTATACTACCAGTACCAGTAATATCTCTATAGAAATTGTTCGTTGCGGTATGAAGGAGGGATAACCGTAAATAATTGACCTATTTAGTGGCGTAGCCACACATTTCTTCTAGGGGACGTAGAGCCATTTCGGAAGAGACAGTTCTCATGCTGTCGTGTTTTATGAATGAATTTGTACGTATATCGGCAGGTTCAGTAACGGTAAGGAGGTCATCGGTGTACCTACCACTATAAATAATACGCGATTTTTTAAAATAAATTTCATTAAAAGAAATAAATTGAGTTTTTACAACAAATTTCTGGTACCTTACTCTTCTTTTTTCATATAAGCAAACGTTGTATCGATTATCTCTATTGCAACTACGTGATATTTAGAATAGACATTTTTCTACGTTACAAATAGGTCATGAAAAATGATCGTCATTAGGTAGGTATATCTATTCTTCCCAATTTAAAACCCAGGACAAACTTATTAGTCAAACCATAAATTGGCAAAATGCACGATGCAGACAGTTCAAATTAATCTAAAAAAGCAATGAAAATCCAATAGAAAAACATCAACAGCGGTCTAAATACGGCATAAATTAAAAACTTAACCCTATTATAACGCAGACTATCAATCCATCAAATTGAAAACAGATCGAGAGCGCTAAAAATGGCACGTCGATAATATATCGGCACACACATCCCTATAGTACACTCTTCATTTAACTTTTATGGCAGTGTATCCGTTTCGAAGCTTTAAGGGACCATGCATGCGATGCAATACGTGTACTACTTACATCTAAAGCGATAGGAAAATGTAAAGGGCCGTAAGTGAAACAAGCAAATTCAACAGACAGCACGATCCCTATGCTGGTTTATTTTCCACGTTTTAAGGTACTCGACTGTACCTAACACGGAATGTACACAGCAGAGGCCTACGGATCAATACCACCCTTACTTTAGGTTATTCTGTCTCATCGTTATACGCTATTAAGAATTAAAAATACCTCTCCGTATTAAGTAACTTGACTTAAACGAAACGAACGTCAATTCGTTAGTAAACTATGAACGATTGAAAATTTTCCATACGAGCGCCCGGCTCTCTTAAATTTATAACTTACCGATCATCAACGGTAAATGAAAGCAACCGAGGCGAGAAAAGCACGAGAATTTACCTGAAACATAAAAATTGCATATTAATTTAACTGTCGGTAAAATTTATTCTCGAACTAATTAAAAGAGCAGATTGATTCAGTTGTTAATATCGATTTACCTCGATTTCAACGTAGCTACTCAAATTTTAGGGTTGTCGTTAAAATAAAAAAGAAGTTATACTAATTTGCCCGATACTTGTTCAATTATTCACAAATATCGGTAAACTAAATCGACTATTTTAATCATTTTACCTTAACAAATATTTATCGTTAGCATTACCTAGAAAAAATGATGTTACAAGTGTTAAACAAATGACTGTAGCCGCGATAACACGATAAAATTTTTATTCGATAGGAGGAAAATTGTCCATACGCATAGCGTCGAAATTAAATAATTTATCGTGCGTGTCAACGAGCGTGTAACTTGTATAAGTCCAAGGTAAGAAAACCATAATACTACGACAATGGAGCATTTAACAATGACAACACCTGAAATGCAAACGAAACACCTGTGAATGCAAATTTATCGCGAGTGCATTTTTTAACTTAAAAAAACACAACTAGTCGAACGTTTCGACGACTCAATTTTCACCCGACTGCGCCATGTTTGTAAACTATCAAAAGTAGATGGATGGCACAATTGAATTCGAGCGTATTTAACCCAAGTGTCTTGAGAGAATTAATCGGCGTACTTTCTCCCTCTAATAAACGTCGGAACGTTCATCAGAAAGTACGAAAGGCCGAACGAGA
Organism: Malthinus flaveolus; assembly: GCA_950108345.1. Taxonomy (NCBI): domain Eukaryota; kingdom Metazoa; phylum Arthropoda; class Insecta; order Coleoptera; family Cantharidae; genus Malthinus; species Malthinus flaveolus. The sequence continues at coordinate 6,304,870 of OX467289.1, read as the reverse complement.
TCTAAATGGATAGAAAAGATGCTTGTGATATTCCATCCAAAAACTTCACGTCAATTCGAAAAGGCGCGTGCACACTGATTTACTATTATTTATATTCATTCGGATTAAAAATCCACTCGAACGATGTTTTTAATAAATTATTATTTATGCACGAAATGGGGTTAAGTGGCAAATAATTGAATTTATACAATTTAAGTATTTTTAGTAATAAACGAACAACTTTTCCGAAACAAATTTACAAAGTCGCAATATGTTACTTTTTATAAGAAAACTGCTGTTGGAATTTCTTTTATGTTGCTAAAGTTTCAAGTAGAGTTTTATTGGTGGTAAAAAAGATCAAAGAATTGTGTGAAAATGAAGGGCGAAAATGGGATTTTTCGAAGAAAAAAATATTTCTCGGTCTAGTTAAAAGCTTTGGATAGGTTAACACCACAGTTTCTTTGTAAATTTATTTTGATTGTCTAAAAGGCCTTCAAGTGAACACCAAAAATTTGTATACAGAGAAAATTGTTTCAATTCAATAAAAACAGTTATCAGCCAATTGAATTCATCCAATGGTAATGATTACATCATTCTTATCATGAATATGACGAGGGTTCGGTTGCGACACTCGCCAATTAGGTTAATCACAACGATTCTTAGGGTAAGGGATTTAACTACCTCGGGGAAATTAAATGTAAAAGATACGTCTTTAGAAACGAATTGAAGTCAAATTCACAAATCGTTTACGCCGTTTCTGACTCGGAGAAAAATTCTATTAATCAATTGATCGATTAATCGAGACAACCGATGTTTTTGAAACAATCGCCCAGCCCTAGGGTGTAGTGTAGGTAAATATAAAAAAAACGCATAATTTATACGTAGGCATAGTTCATCGACCTAGGCCATAAAAGTCCACTTTCTCTTCGTTCCCATTATTCCACTTTTTTACGACTTTGATATACAAAAATGTCACCCTTCAGATGTTAATAAGGCCTTTACTAGATACAATTAATCGCGATTAAGAATTCTAAATGAATTCTCTTCCCCGAAGGGCATCATGTAGAATTTCGTAACGAGGTCTCCTTTACAGAGCAGCCCTCTCATCGCTGAAAAATATAAAATTTTCCATTAATTCCATTATCGAATCTAATAAGTTTGAGATATTGACCGCCGTACATATTATTTGCTGGAACATATGAGAGCGAAAATAGACTTCGAGAAGAGTAAAGCCCAGCTCTCACGGCGGCACTGACGATGCGATCCACCACATAAGCAACTCAAAGGTTGCGTTATAATACTGATGTATGCTTCTCGATTGATGACATATTCAGCATTACCTTCTTTCTGCCCTTTTTGGTAGACTGGGAGAGAATTGTTCCAGAAGCAAAGATATTGCTGATATTGACGTTCCAATAAAACTGCAGTGTATTAAGGGTCGATTGTACATTACTCGCTCAAAGCAAGCTGAATGGTGAACCAAGCTTACCATCGCCAAAATGATGACACGTTTACCGTTGAGCTTGCTTTGAGCGAGTAATGTACAGTTTTTGAACTAAGGGTTCATCTGAACCTTAAACTCGGGTTTAATCTATTTGACTCTCAGGGCGAATTGCACAAACTAAGCTTAAGCTTATCATTGTTCGTTGACAATGGTATCTATACTTTAAGCTTGGTTCACTGTTGAACTTGCTTTCAGCGAGTAATGTACAATCGGTCCTAAATTTTTAGAACTAAGGGTTCAACTGAACCTTAGACCACAATTGAACTAACGAGTTGAACTCGGGTTTAGTATATTTGACTCTTAGGGCAAATTGCGTAAACTAAACTTAAGCTTAGTTCATCGACAATGGTCTCTAATAGTTTAAGGTTGGTCCATCGTTAAACTTGCTTTTAGCGAGTAATGCCCATTCGACCCTCATGGTTCAAGCTTCGTAACTACGTAAATTTTTATTTAAACCAGATTCAAAAATAACTTACGGTTTACGTACCTTTGTACAACGGGGCCTGAGTAAAGCATCGCCCGAAGAGCATTTATGAACGATCAAACTGAGAAAATATTCTGAAGTGTTCTCATCGAAAAGCGAAAAGTTGACATCATTATTTTTAAATAGTCAGCTGCTTATCAAACCACCCTCTTTATTGCGTAATGTTTACAACCTCTCGAATCTAATAAAGTGATTTTGAATTAAGTAAGGTCAGTTGTTAAGCAGTTGGATGACAAGCAGCTGCTATTATATTATTCAACTTAAGTAACATTCGATCACCTGCTGTATCGAGAGAGTCTCGCGTAAAACCTCTTTTTAAAAAAACCTCAAAAATAGAACGCGTGAAATCCGACAAAAATTCTTCTCATTTATGCAAAGCTTAGGAATTGGGTCAAAAACATTACACATCTAGTCTTCCTTGGAATTTTGCCATAAAAGTTATATGTTGAAGGTATACGTATACCTAATGCACATTTCATTTTTATATTCGACATACGAAAGTAAGGAAATCGTTTCACTGGTTTCACCATTATGGAATATGCTTCTGCTACTAGCTAGTAAAACTCGTAAGCAAGTGCTCGTAAGTGACAACATCGCGAGACTCGTTAAAATTCTTTTCTTCGGGTGTTAAGTGATGTAAATTTCAAAAGCTCGAGACTCGAGAGTATACGAGGGGCTCTTAAAAACATAAATTTCAACTCATCAACTCACAAAGAAGAGTATCGAATTTTTAAACTCCTTAAAGAGAAGTATCGGTTTTGTCATCACGAAATTTCGTATAAATGAAATCAACAAGCTCGTAACTCGTAACTGGTGTTAAAATATGTAAATGGTAACATTTTCAAGTGGCCCGAGATTTCTAGACTGCTTTATTACCCAACAGAAGAGGTGTCGAGCAAAGAGTCTATGTTCCTTTCCTCCCCCTAAAATTGGAAATAAAGCTACATTTATGGTTGTTTCATAAATGCAGGATCCAGCTGTTGTAAGCAGCCCGAATGCACGAGGGTGGATTCTCAATGTACTTTTATCTCAAAAAAGGAAGTACGATTTACAATGTACCGGCTTCACTTTTTTTTCTTAATCCACCGATTAAAAAATACCAACGCTCTAAACTCTAAACTGTAAAGAACGATAATAAAAGACTAGCAAACGGAAGTTAACACTATTAAAACGAAATTTTGATAGCTAAATGGACGTAAATAAAGTTTTTCATATTGTAAACCACACTCTGCACCCCCATATCGATCGTAGGGTGAATTCTTGCCCTGCTAATCTTACCACGACAAACACTGAGCCCTTAGGTTTCGACTTTGATCGAATATAAGCGACTGAAACCGACCAAAACTCATTTTTTCTTCTTCTTTTGTAATTTACATCAAACAATGAACTTTACCGCAGTGAACACAAAACGAGATCAAGTACATGTGAAGTGCATTTAAGGTTTGAATTTGTCTCTTTTGTTTTTAAAAGCGCAAAGTTTAAAACTATAATAGGTACTACGGCTTCGTCCTCGTGTGTCACGTATAAGGACTAAGGACATTGTTCTAGTTACCGTATTTTAGTAACAAAATAATAAAAGACGATTAGACATAAAAGTTCGTTGTGTGATAAAAATCACAAATTGGAGATTCTGCTTCTGTAAATTATAAAAACCTTTTTAATATTCATAGGATAATTATAGCCTTAAGTCGTAATAAATTAAATACAACTTCGAGTTAACAAAAGTTTGGGCGGTTTAAAAAAAAGTGGATTTACACAAGACCGTAATTGGAATTGATTAAAATAGTAACGAACAGCGCGTTATGAAACTTTAAGGGAAAATTATCGCTACAGTCCCATCGTGGAACCGATAAAAGCTGCCACGATATTAAATAGATGAGCTCCTAGACCCACAATCATTCAAGCGACGCATTGATAAGAGCATATTGTGTGAACCTGAAGACGCTCTATCGAGAAATTCGGTTTTGAGCGATTCCGAAATTACTTCGAGACTTTAGGTACGGTGAGCAGGGTGCAGAGTCGAAAAGGATCAAAACGATATTTGAAAAAATATGAAAAAGGTTTTGAATGTAATACGAATATGTTGGCCGAAGTGAAGAAGTCATTTCGGAAATTTCCTTAATTATGGCGCAGTCGTACTACGCAGAAAGTTGCATCTTCAATTTATTTATTTTCATCAATCACTCGCTCACTACATTTGCGTTACTTTACAAGCAGAAGTTGTAAATTGTTACTGACACTTAAAATAATCGCCATATGCATTTTGTAACTTACAAAAACAATTGATAAAAAAAGTATAAACTTACACACGAGTTAAGGATAAACATAACCTTTGATTTCTTCAAATATTTAATTCTAGAATTTAATCGCGTTTACAAAAATATAAAAAATGGTAATACGCATTGTAAAAGCACCCGGTAAGTTCGTTACGAACAATAAAAAAAATTGTTTGAGTATTTATAATAATAACAATTTGGATTATGATAATTATTCGTAATGAGCAAAGTCCAGAGGCGTCTTCGAAAATAAAGAATATCGAATGTTAGTAGTTTTACATTTTTTGTTAAAATATAAATAATAATAAATGTATTAGTTACATAATATTATCTAGTAAGTAGATTATTATTTATTCAAATTTCCAAACAATAGGTAAATAGCTTTTCCTACTTTATACGAGAAGCAAAAATAGAATCTACAACTATTTGATTGGAGATACTATTTAGTCGTACTCGATTGTAAATCAATAAATTTCTCTAATCCTATTATTACAATTGGAAAAAACAACATTACCCTTATCGTTGCATTTTATATCGTAAAACCTAAATGTTGTTTTATAAATAATTTAGTTGCGTGCTTTATATTTTTATCTTTATTTATTTAAAGGCTACTGCACTTTATACGAACTTGCGAAAAAAGTCGATTAACGAGGGAAATTAAAAATTTAAATATTTGTCTAGCCAGACTTAAACAAAGCATCAACGGGACAAAACGACCTACTTTTTTTATGATAATATAATTAAACAACATATTTTTGTAAATAATGATAATTTGGAGCTTGACGTCTGCAGGAAAAAGTTTACTCCACGATCATCAACTATAGCATGATGATATCAATGATACATGAACATAACAGTTTTAAAAAATCTGTTCATACTTAAATAATAATAATAATAAATCCAAATAAAATTAGTCCGTAACATTTATTGAATTATTAATAATAAAAACATAATATAGTGTAGTCCACAGACGCATCAAAGTCGTCTAGAAATGATTTCTATTTTCACTTCGAGATTAAAAGCTGAAACCTTTTTCAAATGATGTCTTACCTTACCATGTCTTACCAAAATCCGAAGGTCGTCAAAAGTTGTCTTGTACGGGGGGGGGGGGGGGGTGACGGGTGACTCAAAAATCCAAGAAACTTTACCTTTTTTCAGTTTTTGTCAATTTTGACCCAGAAGGACTAGTTTTTCGGCAAAGGCAGTTTTATACTTTTTAAAAGTAGACTAAATTTTCTACAATTTGAGGCCAGAAGAGTCTCTGTAGACCGAATGGTGTCCGAGATACATGTGTACAAAAACGTGCAAAGCCGGAAGCCTGCCAAAGACAAAAACTTGGATTTATTATTAGACCTTCATATAAATATACAACAAACCAAACTATCTAATTTGACGCAAGGTAAATAATCCGGTATTTGTCAAAAATCCAAAACTAAATCGTGTATTAGTGTGAGTGGTTTCTGGGCTAATGAGCCGTTGCCGATAAGTTCTGTGAGAGATTTCTGACATTTTGTTTGCTGCTGTGGCAAACATCTTCAGGGGTGTTTTGATCTGTGTGGTAAAAGTAGAAGTGACCGTACCGAACGTTCAGGAGGAGACGTTTGACGCAGCAGCCTCTCGACCACGACGCATTAGCCCATCAGAAACCACTCACACTAATCGTGAAAGCTCAAATTCTCAAATAAATCGTGTACATTTTTACACTTTATCTCTGATACCATTAGGGCTACAGAGACCATCATGGTCTCAAATTGTAGAAAACTTAGTCTACTTTTAAAAAGTATAAAACGGCCTTTGCCGACAAATGAGTCCTTCTGGGTCAAAATTGACAAAACTGAAAAAAGGTAAATAGTTTCACGGTTTCTTGTATTTTGAAATTTTGACGACCATCGGATTATGGTACCCCAGGAGATAAGGAATGATTTGAAAAAGGTTCCAGCTTGTAATCTGGAAGTGAAAACAGAAATCACAATTTAAGTAATAGAATAGAACGATATAGATAAAGATAAACAAGAGAACGTGAATTTGAAAGAACTAAAAAAGTAGGTGCCTACTACATCAAGCGTTCGTGTGATGTCAAATTAAACTTATTCACAGAAGTTCCTTCCATCGGGCCAATCTTTTGTGAAAAGTACCAAAAATGGGTCGTACGAAAAATAGTAAATTTTACGTGGAAGGTAAATATCGTTCTAAAAAGCATCTTTGGTGATTTAGGGGAAATTAATAACATGTAAAGAAATCAATTACGCTCACCCATAACATATGGTACGAGAGGTTCGAGACGTTTTTTGAAAATCAGTATACCACGTCTGAGACCAACTGCGGAAAATTAGTATTTTTTTTATCGAATTTCCATTCATTGGTTGGAAATGCGAATAAATAAATAAATACAACTTGAGAAGACGTTTAGAAATATAAAGATTCAAGTTTTCGCAGCAATAACAAAATAATTAATAACAAAAATTACTTCACAATAAAATAGTAAAGAATTGTGATTCCAACACGTCCATTATTATCCAATTCAAAATTACTAAAGAAACGCGCATTAAAAAGGGAAAAGAATGTGCTCAATCCTTTCTAATGCAGGTAATTGCATACAGTATGCGCTTTTAAAATAACATGCCACTAATCATCCTTGGGTACCAATGCCACACACACACACACACAGTTGTGTAATTTTAATGACAATAAATCTATCAAACGATTTTATATCCACGCACTAGTAAAGCCGTATCAAACACTGTGCCCACACATGAAGCGCCTCTAGTTAAGAAATGTTATTAAAACGCGAAATTTACAACTTGGATAAATCGGCACCTTCTTCTTCCTTAAATTTTATAGGGGAAAAGGACTATCGAGAACGCGTCCATTCTGCCCATTAAATGGTCCGTTGAAAAATGCACAATAGATTCGGTCCTTTTTGTCGTAGGTTATATACACAAAACATTACGTAAACGCTTCACAATCGATTTCGTGTAAATAAAGCAAAAATTTCTAACAAAGGCATGTGCACGAAAAATATCCAACAGCAAAAAAAACTAACGAAAGCATCCAGGCATCCAGGCATTCGGGTTATTAATTACCTACGTGTAATTGAGGTAATTAGTTATTAAATTCAATTAAACTTAATTAAAACTCGCAAGTGGTAAAAAGCCTTTTCGATGTGGCGAAAAACCATTTAAAAAATAAATTATTTGGTATACCTACCTTAAAATTTAAAATAACACGTGTTGTTAATAAAAGAGTATAAATTAGCATTAATTTAATATTTTAATGGTATCCAAATACGCTGATGAAACAAGTTGATATAAACGAAATGCAAGAGTTAAGTGCAAACAATGTAATTAGTATGCATTAAATTAAAATATAAAGTTTTGATTTAACAGTGAAATTTTACGATATTTATTACAATGACACCTGTTGTTATCTAAATTCAAAATCTAAACACGTCGAGCATCCGGTATATATAAATAAGTTAAATAAAATATTAAACAACAGGACACAAAATAACAATACTTGTAGTACTTGCGGATATTTTGTTGCTTTGTATGTAAATAATCAGGTGCGCGTTTCGAAAAAAAGGGGTTCTAAACGTAAAAATTTCCTAGTTTCTTCTAAAGTTACATTTCCACCTGATACCTGATACGTTTGCCACAAATTTATTACGTACCTACATACCTGGTACTCTTCCGATGGAATTGTTAACCAGTATGGTCACGCTCACGAAGGTTCATGTGTGTACGATTGTACGATCTTTAAAAACGATAGTCGATACAAGGTTTCGACATCACGTTTTCCCAATAGTATGGGCACGTTGACTTGTCGTCTTAATCATCATTATACAAGCATAATGTGGCAATTAACGCTAATCGAATACTCTTTCGAGATCGAGTTAAAGAAACAAAGTACTAACGTCAGTTAGGTACATCTGAATTTAATTGAAATGTACGAAAATAGAAGTGGCATACGTAACTAACTACGTTTCTGTGTTTTTACATACTATTTTGAATTTTCGTACAAAATTTGTTGAAACAAAACTAGTAATTATGATTCAACATTGGAACATAGTCATCCGATGATCGCCATCATTATGGACTATTATACACGATGCACCTTGGAATGGCGCTAACGTGAACTACAACACTATTTTCCGATGTTTGTTAGCTAGGCCGTAGTGATCCGCTAGTTTAATATTCGATTTTTCCCCAAATCATTAAAAAAGGCCACAGTTAATAAGAACCTCCATTCGAGTCTTTGTCTTTGTAGGGGGGGAGTCGCATCCGCACGTCTGAAAGAAGGGTTATTTGGTATCCAACTGCTGTGGGTAAATATATAGGGAAATTCGATCATTCCAATTTCTCGTAATATTCGATTTCTTTTCTCAATTTTGCCATGACCTTTAAATTCCTAATTACGATTAAGCGAAGAAAACAACTGTGTAAAAGTTGGCTCTTATTTACCTTCACAGTACGATTATATTATTAGATCACGGCGGTAATATTTTAAAAATAAACGAACAAAACCACAGAGAACCAACCCACCACATTAATGCATTTTTATGCAAAATTTGAAATAAATAACATGTTTGCATCCTCTTTATTTGTTTTAAAATTAATGATCTCAAACATTACGTATAACTAAATATAAATTTAAGCCACACTTCGTGTATTTTTAATAGACCAAAAATACATCAAAAGACTTCCGTTTAAAATAGGCCCAAGAGTTACTTTTTAAGACGTGTCGATGATGATAACGAAAATTGTTACGACTTTTCCCCTACGCAATTCCCCAACAAAACTGTACTTAAATAACTCCGTAATTAAACAATAAAAAAATCACTGGAGCATATAAATTATGCTCTTAATAAAATTCAACATTTAAAAATCATCACCCTTTTTTGTCCGGTGATGAAATGCCTAATACGAAAGTAAATAATATCCTATTTTATTATACGTGGTGGATAATCGCGTGTGTAATAATTAATAATGCACCTGTCTCGAATCTTTATACAATTATTATAACCTTTGACCAGCTGTTTTTAAGAATAAATTTAAGTTTCGTTTCACTAAATCCATAAGCTTGAGCCGGCCACGCCACCTTTATGATGGTAGTAATTTTTATTTTAAAAAATGTAACCCCTATAACTTAAGAGAAGATAATTATATAACTGAATTACTACACTACAATTTTATACATAAAAACAACGCCAAGAGACAATTAAATAAAACAGTCGAAAAATCCACAAAACGTCAAGATGATGATAAACTGAATTCGGTGAAAACCATTTTCGTTACAATATTAGGAACGAAAATAATGACGATGATATGAAAAGCGACGATGATGAAGATGCTAACAACGGTGATGATAATTAAGAAAAGTTCACGAAATAAGTTCATTCAGCACTGCAAACACTGAAATTAGTTTCAAGTTATCAGTACGTACTTAAATGATGACAGAATACGAGAGTTACAACGATGATGATATCTGAATTCGATACCCTCAAAACCACCTCCGTTACAATCTTGGGGCCGAAAATAGTGACGGTGATACAAAAAATGACGATACTGATGATAATTACAATAAGTTCACGAGGTTAGATTTTTCAACACTGGCAACACTGATTTAGTGTTAAGTTATCCGTACTATCAGTAGGTACTACGTACATATTTACAAAAGATGACAAAATGAGAGAGTTAGAATGATGATGACAACTGAGTTCGATAACTTCAAAACCACATTTGTTACAATCGTAGGAACGAATATAATGACGATTATACGAAAAGCGACGATGATGATAAAGATAAACCGCGATAATGATAAAGATAAACCACGAATTTCATAATTATTAGATTCTTCAGCACTGTCAACACTGATTTAGTGTTAAGTTATCAGTACTATTAGTACATACTTCAATACGAAGGATGACAAAATGAGAGAGTTAGAACAATGATGACAACTGAATTCGGTAACCTCAAAACCACTTTTGTTACAATCGTAAGAACGAATATAATGACGATTATACGAAAAACGACGATGATGATAAAGATGCTAATAACGATGATGATAATTACGATAAGTTCACGAGGTTAAATGCTTCAGAATTGTCAACACTGATTTAGTGTTAAGTTAAGTACGTATCTAAAATTAAAATAATAATAGAACGAGAGTTACAGCGATGATGATAATGATGGTAAATTGAGAGTTAAATTCTCGAAATTTTCAAAACAGTTTTGTTGGTTTAATTCGTTTGTTATGATGATATTTAACTTTACAGCCAAGTTTAAACTTATTAGTTGGAGCTAGTTGTGTGTAAAAATATCCTTTGAATGATGATGAATGGTAATTTAATAAAAATCCGAGTAATTGCAAAGTACATAATTAACCACAATAACAAAATAGTCGATAAAATAAAAAAAATTGACTTTAATGAGTTTTAGAAAGTACATAGTGTGTAGGTACTTATAAACGAGGCGCCATAATTATATAATTTCCAAACTGCAAAAATGCACCTTTTATTAATTCATCAGCGTCATTACTCATTACTGAATGATAATTAAGAAAAATCGGTATTAATTAAAAATTGTGACATCCGCTCATTAAGATATTAAACGGGCGAACGAAGTGGAATCGGTTTTTAAAAATTAAATAAACAATATGGAAGAATGTGGTAGACAAAAAAAATTAAAATTAATCGTAACATAATTTGCATAAGTTCCAGCATAGTTGAAATTCATCAAACAGTTCGAATAAAAAACAAAACGGTAAATAAAAAGTAAAAAAAAATTAATACAAATAAATTACTAAATTCCAGTTTTTAATAATTTATGAACATTAAAATTATTTATTACTCCACTTAATAATAATAAACATAACAGACTCATTAAAACAAAGTCTTTTCAATTTTATTTCGAATGACTTGGGAGGAAGACCAACATTTTGGGCGAATACGTTCCTGTCACTTTATAAGAGCCGTTTACCACTTTAAATTCCATTTCTATGCAGCCTCTAGTACTCGAATGCATCTCGCGTTTTTTAATTTAATATTTAAAAACCGCTCAAAATAAATTGCACTTTGCGCATTCAGATCGCTAAAAAATCAATCGAAAAATGATGCGTTAATCGCGCGCCAGTTCCGTTCGATTATTTAATAAGTCGCTTCTCATTATTGGCTATCCGCTGCTACTTTCTAATTCAGCAAATCTGACTAATTAATTTTATCTTTTTAATCGATCTCAACACATTCGACTTCCGTAAATACATACAAATTTATGTAAACACTTGCACCAACAGTGCAATTTGCATCGGAAAACAATGTGCATTTTAAATTTTAAATTAAAAAATACCTCTTTCTTGTTCAAAATCAAAATCAGAGACTCGATTTGTTGTAATTTCAACTTCCTTTACCTGTATAACAAAGCAAACCGATTTCAATTTCCCTAATCAAATACATAAACGGAATAGTTAACTAGAAATGATTTCCCCACGTTCTCAAATTGATATCGATAATTCGGTATACAGGGTGGCAATAATGTCATTACGTTGTTTAGATAACTAGTTATTATATTAAGACATACATAGTTGGTTAAATTAGTATGAAGATTCAAAAATTGTTAAGAAAATTGAGAATTGTTGCCAAGTTTCAAATTTATTCGAGAAAACTGAAAATTGTCCGAATTTTCAATCGACGTTGGCTCGCAAGTTGATAAAAAAAATTACAAAATCTAAAATAGGTTTTTAATAGGCCAAAAACTTATGAAAAAAATGTATATAACCAATCTTGTATCTAATAATGTTTACTACAACTTTTATAATAACCTTCATCAACGTACGATCTACAGGAGGTGAGTTATTTGGAAAAAACATTTTTGTTACCTTTGACCTTGAATATCTCAAATTGCTCCGTCGAAATTTTTCGGATTTGGTGATATACTTATTTGGAACATCTTAATGTAAGTGTATCCCAAAATCCAGCTTTGTAGAAATTATTCTGACCAAAAATCCTTATTTGACTGGACTATTTACCAATTGCCAGACATCAGAATATTGCCAATTTTGAGAAGTGTCCTTGACCGAATTAAAATATTTTGGTCCACATGAACGCAGAATTAGATGCTTTATAACTTTCATTTAATGAGTTTCTTCTCTTAGAGTACTAATTTCTAAACTGCAGACTCATATACTATAATGCTATATCTCAGTTTTTGGAAAAGTTGAAAAAAATCATCGTTTTTTGACCGCGGTTGGCAACCATACCGCTTGACCGAATTATTAAGTGTTGGTACTCATTCGACGCAGAATTTAATGCACTTTAATTTGTCATATAAAAACTTTTTAGCTAAAATGCACCGTTTAGGAGTTATAGACAAAAAAAAAACAAGTTATAAAATTAGGAGGTTTTTTGGTTGCCAAAAAGTTGGCATTTTTGTTTTTTACATGTTTGCACCCATATAAACAAGTTAAAAAAACAGCTTCTACACCATTTATTGCATCATACTTTACTGACCTGCCTACATGATGAAACGTAGTGGATGTTTTCCACCCTGTATATTATGTACTATTTAGCTATAGATTTCTTTTTCTTCCAATCCTTATTGTTATATTTTTTCTATTTCAATTCCCATTTCTGTCTAAGCCACCTGCTACTGACAGATGATGAAGTTATAGTATACAGGAGCCTCTTAGATAATATAAAGATCTCAAATGTGCGGAACTTCCTTCATCCGGCCTGTAAGTCTAGGTAGGCCAAGAAGATCTGATCCTACCACAGTCTTTTTAAGAAATCCTTGCCACAAAATGAAAACAAAATATTTTAAATAAAAGTGCCCACAGCGGACTCGATCAATTTTATGAAAATAAAATGTTGCAAAAAGTATAGAGAGAAGTAATAGAGGCGTGACATACAGAATGGAATAGGTGGAAGAGTTGGGCCTGTATTCTGTATTGTTTAACTAAATTACTAGAGGGCTTTCACCTCCATTACAGGTTGGTGTAGACATGGTCATGGTGTAGACCTGTAGACTGAAGGCTTAATGTGCCCTTCGAGGCAACACAGATTTAGTCTTCAAAAAGGTCTGATAATCTATTTTGCAGAAATCATTTTGTTATTTACACGTCGAAAACTTTGAATTTTAAAATATCAGATTTCTCATTACAGCAGTTTTTAAACGTAGCGTAAAGTAATAATTACTTTGCAAATTTGATGCTATCGAGATATAAAAGACGAGCAGAGAAACTATCTTGCAATCCGTTTTCGGTTAACCCGAAAATTATCTCGATATAAAAATCAACCACCTGTTACACTAAATATGTAAAATATACGACATATATACCTACGTTAACAATTATTCGAGTACTCAAATTTAATGAACGTTTAAAAATATGTTGTCCCTAGGACATCTTTAACACCTACCCCAATATGCAAAAAAAATGATTTCTGTCAATAATATTATTATATGTAGTCTTAACGGTTTAGTAACGAAATCATATATGAAAGAAAGAAAGAAAGGCGAGAATGAATGCCTTTATAAAAAATAACCCTTCGCAATAAATGTGATCCCCTTAACGGTCAACCGCCCATATACTATTCCATTAAAATGTCTCCCTATCATTTTCACGACGACACGACTCTTCGAAAAAAGTCGTCGAGACGTCGTACTCGTAACATGCCGATAATTAAAAATTATTTAAATTGGTGTCACTTTTTTTGCTTTCCATAAACTCGTCTAAGAACCTAATTAAGTACCACGTTGATTAAATTGTTAAGCTTCCGCACCGACATGATTAAAACAAGATGGTGGCAGTTGCAAATTGCAATTGCAATCTCCTTCTGTAAATACACTAATCGTTCGACTACGAGAAATAATTAACCCACAGACTAATAATTTTAGCAAATTCAAATTATTATTTAATTATTAAACTAATTGCGCTTTATATATATATATCTTTTCGATATACTGAAACGTATATTTAACTCGTTTCATTTTCAAAAAGTAACAACTCGGTAATTAAGAAAATGTTAATTTTACTCTCTTGACTTTCTTATTAATTATTAATAATTAAACGCCAAGTTTCGAGATTACAATTTACGATTAAAAAATAAAGTGGCGAACAAATTAAGTGCGAATTCGTGTTTGTTAGAATACAACTCACCCTTAAAAAAGGAGATCGTAATCGACTTTCAACGGCTTACCTGAAACATAAAAAAAAACAGTTAGATTCGTAAGGCTCGAAAAAGTAAAAATGTACAAATTTAATTCCCCCCTCCTTATTTATGCAAAGAATGTAATGTAAGAAGTGGTAAATTAATTTCAGAAAGGAACGATTTGTCAAGTTTAATCTCTGTAGTAGAAGTTGATTAATTGATATTATTTTAAATTTTAAAACAAAGCCGGAGCAGGCACAGAGACACAGGGCCGCATTAGATTTTATTTCGGCAACAGAATAGAACGAGACTAACTTCTGTAATTAATCTGCGAGGTATCGCGGAGTATGATTTATTAAGAAAAATTTTACCCCCTCTGCGCGCACTTTTAGATGAGATACCGGGTTGAAATTTGGGAAATACTACGGCAATATAACGAGAAAAAGATTACGTAGTAATAGCGTTCATAGACACGATATTTTGCTAGCCCGGGTCTTGGGGTCTGAGCTAGCTTCTGATATTGTTAAATCATTAATAAGGCCACAAATCAGAAATCAGGTAGCCAAAATTACCCTTTTTAACTAATGAGAACTACTAACGTCTAGACAAAAGGCGACATTTTTTTGAACAACTAAAAATAATGCGCGATTTAAAAAGATAACATACAAATTTAAAAGAATTAAATATTGTAATTAAATACACGCTTAACAGTGCTCCAACAAATAATTATCATATAAGTATAATATTATGTAATTTAAACGCTTCTTTTAAGAATTAATTTATATAACAAAACAACAATTTACTTTCATTACGCAAATATAAATAGTAGGCATCCCAGTCGGGAACCCTGCGGAAACCCGTCACATTAAATTTTGTTATAATAGACAAAAGAAAAGTGCATTTTAAGCAGTAATTTCCTGGTTGGTATATTTTAAAAATTGCATTGTGTCGACCAAGCGTAATTTATAATTATTCTAACCTGAAGGCTACCACGTTGTAGGTTGTAGGCACTCGAGAATTTATTGAATATTGCAATATAAATAGATTTATTGTAAATGTAAAAATTTATAGCACATACAGCAATGCAATTGCGCCAATGCACTTAAATCTAAATTGCATTTATTGCAAAATTATTATGGTAGATAGTTTCGACCTTAACCTAATACTTAATTCTGCCATTTTAAATTTTTAAAGTTAACAGAAAATTGATTTCGACTCACATAATAATAATTACGACTTAGATGGATTAAAACAATATTTTAAATATTAGTCACGACAAGCAAAAACCTACCACCGTTACTTTTCATTATTTTATTCATTTCTTTAATCAAACCGGAAACAGGTATGATTTTAAAACATTCTTCGGTGCTGTCTAATAAATGGCATCTTCTTTAGACCGGTCGAAACTTTTTCGACAGTCACGCAACTTCACGATTACAAGGTTTGTTCGAAAAGTGATGGTGGTACAAATATTAGGCAATGCACCTTATACATTTAGACAGTTTCAAAAGTACACCCCATTGCAACATTAATGCGAGACCACCCAAAAGGGGAATAATATTAAATTAGTTATTCTTAAAACTAATTTGTTTAGATATTACTACAAAAAATTATTAGCTTCCAGTTTCCGGTACTTATATGCTTCATTACATGATATAGTTAGTAGTATGTATATCAGTATCGCCTACTATAGTTGCGCTTGTAGAATACAAAAAACGAAGAATACGGCTTTTGCTGAACCAAAGATTTCCTTCGGTAGGATTGGTCCTTAATGCCTAAGGATGGATTTAAAAAGTGGAGCCAGTTGAATTTTTCATGCAGGTGGGGGAGGGGGGTTTAACCTTAACCAAGGTTAATAACTGCGTAGGGTTTAGGTATATAGTCGAGTTTGGTATCATTTTATCTCCCCCCTCACTCACCTCATACCTCACCCCGCGGCCCAAAAGAAATCTTTGGTTTAGCAATAACCGTATAATTTACCGTACACATGCAACTATAATCGATAAAACAGGTTTTTGGACAGAATTTAGAATTTTTGTCAAACTTTAACGCGCTCTAGCGCCTAAACCGCGGGTCTGAGATAAAAACCTTCCAGATATAATTTGTAGGAAATTTGATGTCGTTTGCTTTTATAAGGCATCGATTTTCTTCAAATGTGTGTAGTTTTGAAGTTATAAGCGAAAACTGAGAGAACAGTTTATAGCCAATGATGGAATTTTTGTCAAACTTTAACGCGCTCTAGCGCCTAAACCGCGGGTCTGAGATAAAAACCTTCCAGATATAATTTGTAGGAAATTTGATGTAGTTTGCTTTTATAAGGCATCGATTTTCTTCAAATGTGTGTAGTTTTGAAGTTATAAGCGAAAACTGAGAGAACAGTTTATAGCCAATGATGGAATTTTTGTCAAACTTTAACGCGCTCTAGCGCCTAAACCGCGGGTCTAAGATAAAAACCTTCCAGATGTAATTTGTAGGAAATTTGATGTAGTTTGCTTTTATAAGGCATCAATTTTCTTCAAATGTGTGTAGTTTTGAAGTTATAAGCGAAAACTGAGAGAACAGTTTATGGCCAATGAAGGAATTTTTGTCAAACTTTAACGCGCTCTAGCGCCTAAACCGCGGGTCTGAGATAAAAACCTTCCAGATATAATTTGTAGGAAATTTGATGTAGTTTGCTTTTATAAGGCATCAATTTTCTTCAAATGTGTGTAGTTTTGAAGTTATAAGCGAAAACTGAGAGAACAGTTTATAGCCAATGATGGAATTTTTGTCAAACTTTAACGCGCTCTAGCGCCTAAACCGCGGGTCTGAGATAAAAACCTTCCAGATATAATTTGTAGGAAATTTGTTGTAGTTTGCTTTTATAAGTCATCAATTTTCTTCAAATGTGTGTAGTTTTGAAGTTATAAGCGAAAACTGAGAGAGCAGTTTATAGCCAAGGATGGAATTTTTGTCAAACTTTAACGCGCTCTAGCGCCTAAACCGCGGGTCTGAGGTAAAAACCTTCCAGATACAATTTTTAGGAAATTTGATGTAGTTTACTTTGAAAAAGACGAAATTCCCTTAAAATGTATGTAGTTTCGAAGATTTTGAAATTTTTGGAAAACTTTAACGCACTTCTAGCACGAAAATTTTAATTTTCTTTTTTTAGCAATAACTTTTTTATTTGTTAATCTTTTTCATTTCTGTAAAAATATTTTCGTTGCACTTTTTATCCTTCTTTCGAATCCGTAGTCACCATTCCGATTAGTAGATTTGTTCTTGGTTTCTTAATGTTAACTTTATTTTATCTTTCAGACAATTATTGGATTTTTTTAACAAATCACTTATTTTTCAATCTTTAATCCAACATATAGCATAGGGTAGCAAACGAGAAACCTCATTTTTGAGAGTTTTGCTCCTCGAGATCAGTCGAATCGATGAAAATACCACCAATAAAAACACACTTTCTTCTGTTTCTAATCCACTAGCAAAGTTTACTTGGCCCTGTTTGCGCGATTTTTAAAAACAAGACAATCTAGCGCAATAAGAGTTGGATATAGGAACTTTACCGAAAATTAATGAAAAAACAGTAACAAATCATCTTTAAAGAGTTCGGCACTTATACATAAGCAATAAACTTCTAATAGCTTATGTATACCTACGTATAATTTAAAAAAAAATTTGTATGCAACAAACGTAAATAAATAATTTATTTGAGAGTAATAAACCCTTTTGCCAAACGAACCATAAACGGCATCTTGTGCAAGTTGCAGATTGTACGAAAGGTCAAATACCTTTCGGATGAGAAAAATGCACTCTAAAACTTGTATACTTAATGTAAGTTTAACACATTTACGTAACTAATCCCAACAACAGAATTATTAAAGAATTAGAAAGCTTCGCAACGTGAGTAATCCACCCAATTTGGATTTTCAAGTTGAAATTTTGAGGAATGTGAACGCTTTAAACGTTTGCAAAAATTGTCACTCGCGCCTCGAGCAAACTTTAATGCACCTTTAATTGTATTTATTAATTTTAAAGAGTTCTCATTAGGTTTTATTACAGGAAAGGGACATGTGTCGAATTACTTCCCTCGGTAGAACCCCTATATCCTTCCATATCCATAATGTAATGCTGGTTTTAGATATTTATTAATTTAGAAATAATTTACAGCTCCACATGGCGCTATTGTGCATTCGTTACATTTCATACTATAACGAATAACGACACGATATTAATTTTCGTCAAAAACTTGCTCGGAGAAATTTGCTCCACACATCAGGAATCGATTTAAGAAAAATTCCTTTACTAAATAGACGAAACAGGAAAATAATTACAAGGATTTGATTGAAGGTCTGCTCGAGGGAAATTCTGCTTCGAGGTTAGGAATTCTAGCAAATACTCGTACAAAGGAAAAATGCGTTTTGTTACCGCAAAATTCCGATCTTGTTGGAACTTCAAAAACGAAGCAAAAACACATTTCCAAAAATAAATTACGTGAACATCCACGCTATTATAAGTTAGTCATTAAAAATACGAATATTATAATGATGAAACATGAACAAATAATTAAGCCGACATTGAAAACATCCTTTTCCTATTTTTTTACAACAATTCTATAACCACAGCTTCCTGCACTAGGAAGCGTGACCGGTGCTTCTTGTGGTCTCAGATTTATCCCAAACGAAAATTAGCATAGCGAAATAATGGATTTTTATGTAAAAGGAAATATTACATTAAAACGAGTTACCATCATCGGTGAGAAGAACATGCGTTTCCGCACTACTCGAGCAAAAAGTTTAATTAATTGATCTTCAACGGCGTTTGAGAGGGTCCATGTTTCCGTTTACTTATTAATTGATAATTAAAACGGGCGTCAGGCAAAAAATGTCTCACATCGCGGTCTCGATGATGCTTATTAGTCTTATTACGATGGTAAGGATGTATTAGGAAAACATGGAGAAGCTCCTCCATGGGGGAAAACTCGGGAACTCTAGACAGGTCGTCCGCGCCTATAAAGCAGTTAAATAAACACAACTTGCGCTCTAAACATTTCCATTTTTAACAGCACTTGTGGCCGTTTGTTTCAAAATGCGAAGTTACAACAACTTCGTGATTTAACCATTACACAACACTAAACCTGCCTACTTAATAGACATTTGTGAAATAATTGCAATTGCACATTTTATAGCTTAGATTTAATAACCGACAACGCGAATGTAAAAAATGCATTAGAGAAAGGAAAGCGCTTATTTTACAACCCTGAGTTTCGAAAAAAAAGCGTGTAACTCGAGTCAAGACATCTCTCTCGTATTAGTACGTACTTCCAATTTTAAAAAAACAATGACTTTAAGCGCGTGGCAGTTTGCAGTTCAACGCGTATACTTGCAGGCGGTCGAGCAGAACAGCTGTACAAGACAGCCGGCGATGATGCTTTTTTTTTCTTCCTACAAAAAGACCCTACATCAGGATTTTAAAAGCTTTGTCAGTTTATTATACCTGCTCTTTGCGCAATGCCACGAAGAAGTAGTTACGAAACTAGTAGTGCAAGTATATACAACGTGTGTCCATAGAAAATTGTGTTTCATTCATCCAAGTCGATTTCCATAAGGAAAACGTATTATAACGCTAAAAGTAATTCTACAAGATGTGTGTTCCATTTCTTGATTTGAATTATTCATTAGTGAAACGATAATTTAGCTCCAATCGAAGACCTTGGTTTTTCATCGGCCTCATTATATTTTTAAGCATACCTATCGAAGCATAATTTCGCTACCAACTATACCAAACTAAAATCAAACAAGTGCCCATTTAAAACCACTGCCGAAAAATGAGTCATTTTGAACGTTCACCATAAACTTTTGAGAACTGTTCAGAAACATGCAGTTCTGAACTGCAACTTTTGCAAAATTTTGAGGAACGAGCGAGAGGCGTTTGCACCATAAAAAAGATAGTTATCACCTACATAACGAGCGTTTCGACCCTTTTCGCTAATTATCGCATGCCTTATCTGCGATTGAAGAGCAACGAACCATTTCAACGGAATTTAAAATCCCCTATGATTCTTAACGATGAACTGTCAAAAATTAGAAGATTATATTCATTACTCCGTATCATCTGCCCCTATACGTAACATCCATCCATTTTCAGAATGGTCTCTACTTAAATTTAAGTCGTAAGTCTCTAAGGCCGGATTGTACAGCCACAGAAAAATATATTGGCCACTATAATAGTAAGTGGTGACTTTCTTCTTTTCATATACGTCGTTGCCAAAAAATGGCATAAAAATCGAGAGTGCTGTAACTATAAAACATCCCCTTTGTAGTTCGTAAAAACTTCATTGTTAAAATTGCGGATTTGCGGGCAACAACCTATAGTGGCAGTGGCCAAAAATTATTTCTTCGGCTGTACATTACTAGCTGAAATCAAGCTCAACCGTGAACCAATCTTACCATTGTAAAGTTTACTGTTAAGCGCGCAATGTACAGCCGAAGAAATAATTATTGGCCACTGCCACTATAATAGGTTGCTGCCCGCAAATCCGCAATTTTTGCAATTAAATCTTTACGAATTACAAATAATTTAATGTTTTATAGGGGGAGTAAAACGAAAAAAATGTTTGTGGTATGTTACATGCAAGTTCATGCGCTAATACAATCAAATTGGCGTCACTCTTTGATGCTTTATCGAAAAAGTTACGCACATCTAATAGAATAAATTTTGTCCCCTAAAGAGAGAAAATGTCAGCTTTACAAATATTTGTTTAATAGCCTTCGGCAAGTAACCAGATCTTGTTTTAAAAATGAAAAACGTTGGAAAAGGTATCCTAATCAATATTGAAAAAAGGAATGAAATCACAAAAATGAAAATCGAAGAGTTGGCAGTAGCACTCCGTACAGTCGGAGAAATAATTATTGGCTACTATTGAGATGTTTATCGAATACAAATGGAGCGTTTTATAGTACAGCACTCCGAGGATTTTTATGCCGTTCTTTGCTAAAAACTAAAACGTATATGAAAAGAAGAAAGTTACTACTACTACTAATACTACTGCCCAATAATAACTTTTTCGTGACTACATATTTATGTACAATACGGTCTAAGTAGTTTTTATACAAGGCGATTCTAAAATCTGTACTTAACGTTTTAGTGGATATAGAACAAGTTATTGTATAACGAAAACCGTAATAAAGTTTTTTCTTAGATGTCTCTGATGTCTTCTAAGGGAGTTACAGCTCTTAGAAGGTGGCTCCTTGAAGAAAGAAAAATTTAATATCTCTCAAAACGTTGAAGATATTAATTGAAATTTTGCGTAACTACCAACTTTTTAATATTTGACTAGGCCACCTTAATAACAATTTTGAGATGTCAACTAAAGGTGGGTTAAATCTGGAGCGGAGGTGCCTAACTTATTTGTACATCGTTTTTTTTATTTTTGACATGAAATTATTAAATTTTATTGTTATTTATAGGGAAAATGTACTCTTGTCAAGAATCTTTAGAGCCCACCGTTTTATAAATAAGTTTGGGCAATTATTTGAGCCTCCACCCCAGATTGAGCCCACCCTTAGTTGACATCTCAAAATGTTATTAAGTTGGCCTTGTTAGGCATGAAAAGTTGGTAGTTATGACAAATTTCTCCAACGTTGAGGAGATATTAAATAAAAACTCCTTTCAGGCACCACCTTCGAAGGGCTGTACCTCCCTTAGAAGACATCTTAGAGAAAATATTTATTAAGCTTTTTGTTATAAATTGACTTCCTCTATATCCACTAAAACGTTGAGTACACATTTTAGAATCACCTTGCACAACTACCGCCTTCTAATAAACTGTTCCGAACACAAATTTGAGTTTCCCCCTGTACAGTCAGAGAAATAATTATTGGCCACTATAGGTTGCTTGGTGAATACTTTGTCCGCAAGTCCACAATACCTGCAAATATCTGCTAAAATGTACATGAAAAGAATAAATCTACTACTACTGCCCAATAAATTTTTCTGTGACAGTACATGTTATTTCATCCGTGTTTCATGCAGCAAAACGTTTTCAGTTTCGTTTCGGCACTGAAAGCATTCTCGCTAGTTTTTGGACACTTTACCACGTATAGGCGATGTCGTCTCACGCGAATGCTCTTCTTTATTAATTAGTTTTCGACGCTATCGATACGTATCTAAACGAGGCCGACGAGCTGCTCCTCGACCACTTTAAGACGGTAAACAATAATTTGCCAATTTCGACCTCTTTCGAAATTTTCACTTAGTAAATTTTACTTAAAAAGTAACGAAATAAAATTTAACTCCAGCTGGTTTTAGGCAAAAATGTAGAATAAATTATATACAGAAACGAGATAATTTAAATGCAAGAATAGTGTCTTAATATCTTTTTCCACGTTTAAAATTTACATGTGTGGTTTAACGTTCAATATTTTAAATGCCAGGTTTGAAAAGAGAAAAAACTTTTTTTAATAAGCTCATTTACTTGCGACGTGTAATGCGGGAAAGAAAAATTGCGTGCCAAAATACTCTTTTTGCACAAGGAGCACATGTTAGTATAGCAGATATACTATACTAGGGTACAAATTATCGTGAAAGTTTCTCCGCGACAATAGTTTTTCGGAAATTGTTATACTTAAACTTAACCTACACAAGGGAACATGCGGTGAACCACGAAACTTTGAACAAAAATGATCAACATGCAATAAACAAAAGGTTATGGTAAAACTTTTTCTTTCAATTTGAGGTCAACGATTTGATCGAGAAATGAGCCTCCAGCTAAACCCGTAATCGGCGGCATTGATTGCCAATGAAAATTATAATGTATACCTTTTTCATTATTATTAATCTAAATCTTTGATAAATTCAAAAATCGAGTCTCGAGCAATTAACTTTATAGTCTTGCAAAATTTTAAAAAATTACCTTTGGAAATATACTCCATCCAATGGTAATACTAAATTACCTTAACCTTAAAGTTATCAATTCTTATTTGTTTTTATTATAATTATAATAATTACAAAACGGAAGTTTAGTCTACTAACAACAACCACAACAACACTATCATTATAGGTATCTCGTGAATTCAAGGAGTTAACAGTTACCGATGGACAAATAATGGAGTCTTATTTACGATTACCTTTTGAAATCAATTATATCCTCCCAAGGGATGGGAACTTTATTCGATATAATATCGAATGACGATATTAAAAGAAAATATATCGATATTCCAATATTTTTTAAATACCGCCCAGTCCTAGCCCAATGACTTGGACCGTCATTGCCTGTCTCGTTAATTATGTTTCTTGGACAAATCTGTAAATGAAGAAATGAAGGGAATTCTATGCATCTACTAAGACTGGGCGATATTAAAAAAATATAGAAATGAACGATATTTAAAAAAGTATGGATATTATCGACATATCGGAATTTATCGATATTTTTTTCAAATCCTGTAAAAATATACAGGGTGTTACCAAGCAAAAAACTAAGAAAAACGCCTCGAAAGTGAAGTACCACTCGCGTTGCGTCTAATGCAGTTTTGAAGTGACCATATCTCGAGAACGATTCGATTTATACCTACAGCACCTTACATCAAAATGAACTATAATTTTATAAAAAGTCAAATCCTGTAAAAATATACAGGGTGTTACCACGCAAAAAACTAAGAAAAACGCCTCGAAAGTGAAGTACCACTCGCGTTGCGTCTAATGCAGTTTTGAAGTGACCATATCTCGAGAACGATTCGATTTATACCTACAGCACCTTACATCAAAATGAACTATAATTTTATAAAAAGTCAAATCCTGTAAAAATATACAGGGTGTTACCACGCAAAAAACTAAGAAAAACGCCTCGAAAGTGAAGTACCACTCGCGTTGCGTCTAATGCAGTTTTGAAGTGACCATATCTCGAGAACGATTCGATTTATACCTACAGCACCTTACATCAAAATGAACTATAATTTTATAAAAAGTCAAATCCTGTAAAAATATACAGGGTGTTACCACGCAAAAAACTAAGAAAAACGCCTCGAAAGTGAAGTACTACTCACGTTGCGTCTAATGTAGTTTGAAGTGATCATATCTCGAGAACGATTCGATTTATACCTACAGCACCTTACATCAAAATGAACTATAATTTTATAAAAAGTCAAATCCTGTAAAAATATACAGGGTGTTACCACGCAAAAAACTAAGAAAAACGCCTCGAAAGTGAAGTACCACTCGCGTTGCGTCTAATGCAGTTTTGAAGTGACCATATCTCGAGAACGATTCGATTTATACCTACAGCACCTTACATCAAAATGAACTATAATTTTATAAAAAGTCAAATCCTGTAAAAATATACAGGGTGTTACCAAGCAAAAAACTAAGAAAAACGCCTCGAAAGTGAAGTACCACTCGCGTTGTGTCTAATGTAGTTTTGAAGTGACTATATCTCGAGAACGATTCGATTTATACCTACAACACCTTACACAAAAATGAACTATAATTTTAAAAGAAATCAAATCCTGTAAAAATATACAGGGTGTTACCATGCAGAAAACTAAGAAAAACGCCTCGAAAGTGAAGTCTACTCGCGTTGCGTCTAATGTAGTTTGAAGTGATCATATCTCGGAACGATTAGAGTTATACCTACAACATCTGCATCAAAATGAACTATAATTTTATAAGAAATCAAATCCTGTAAAAATATACAGGGTGTTACCAAGCAAAAAACTAAGAAAAACGCCTCGAAAGTGAAGTACTACCGCGTTGGGTCTAATGTAGTTTTGAAGTGACTATATCTCGAGAACGATTCGATTTATACCTACAACACCTTACACAAAAATGAACTATAATTTTAAAAGAAATCAAATCCTGTAAAAATATACAGGGTGTTACCATGCAGAAAACTAAGAAAAACGCCTCGAAAGTGAAGTCTACTCGCGTTGCGTCTAATGCAGTTTTGAAGTGACCAGTGACCATATCTAGGGCTGGTTGATATTAAAAAAATATCGAAATTATCGATAAGTATATCGACATTATATCGAATAAAATTCCCAGCCCTAGCATCTATTGCCCGAATAAAGACAAGCAATTCTTACCCCCACGCCTCATTTCAAGTCCATTTAGTACAAGAAAATAGCCATCGCTATAGCCTATATAACAGAAAACCTTCAATACCTATACATTTTTATGTTAATTCCATCGTTTTCGTTCAGTATCGATTTCTGGATCGTTTTACTCATAGCGGGAAAATTTATACTTCGTGAAGCCATTAGAGAGTGTTCTGTCTATAAGACAAGAAGAAGCAAAAATGGTAAACAAAAGCAAAGCTAAAGCTTCTTCTCACTTCTCAATGTAAAATCAATAAGTTCAGTTTTCAGTCTAGTCAAGAGAGTCGAATATCATTGACCTCAAATTTTGGGGTTGCTGCAAGGACAAAACTTCATTCGAGTGTTTCAATGAGCACTACTTAATTGAAAACTTTTGAATCTTTTACATGTTCAAAATTGCGATTATCTTTCAAAAAATAAATTGTAGAATACGACAATGCACTGAAATAAAAAAATATATTGGCCATTTAAAACTACAAACGAGGCAAAAGCAAAAGTGCATGTGGAGGATAAAATGGGCGCTTCATTTATATGTATATTCCTATTTTGAGAGCGACAGATGCCGGCGCCTGGGGTTCCAATTTGCTTAATTACATCGAATTTCTTGTGCGTCGCATTTACAGGGAGAAACAGAGAGCTACTATTTTTATAGCAGTCCGCTTCAAAGCTACTATCGATTTTTTAACTTAATTAAGATATACACAATTCCTACTTCTTGTAGATATTGACCAATTAAAGACTAGAAGTGCAGTGAAGTTACAGTAACACATACTTGTTGCATTTGAGAAATCCAATAGTCCATTTGGAGCATTTGGAGAACTTGGAGAGCATCATGCACGCTTGTATGTTAGTGGCGGTCAAAGGGTCGAATAAATAATATTATTTATGGCATCACCTTTCGGAAGGCAACGGCAAACAAGCGAGATTACAACTACCTAGTAAAGCTTTCAAATTTTACAATTTAAGTGATCTTAACATTAAAAGGCGTCGGAACATCGTGGGAAAGGAAATTATATAATATACGCTTTTCCGAAGCCGTTGCTAAAGTTTCGAAATAAAGGGATTAGAGTGCATTTCGAGCTCTAAAAGTTGAAACTTTAATAAACACGAATTACGACCAACTCGGGAATCAGAATTTTGTATGGATGTGATTTAGTTCGATACTTTCTGGATCAACGTCAAGAATAAATTAATAAAAGAAGATTTAGATTAGCTTTCGAAAAGAGCACGCATTGGTCTAGTTATATTAATAAAATACGAGTCTAGACACTCGTCATTACACCTCCTTTACAAATCTTTTAGATAAATTTACAAACCTCGTAATATTCATTTCGTTCGCTGGAAGCAATGCGAACGTCGACACTTTTCGCCACGAGCAAAATTAATCCCCAAAAAATAGAGAGGAAACATTTTTGAATTTGTTCGAAATTGGAATTTAAATAAAGCGAACAACCAAACATCGAATGCACGCTATTTGAAGAAAACTCGCAAAATACTATTCTTTTTCAGACAAATAGCAAACACCAACTTTATGCAACTGAAATTATCTTGGAAATGCGCCAATTCGACATTTCAGAATAGCAAAATTTGTGTCATTTCCTTGCAAGAGTTAATTTATTGCACGTAAATGGCTTGCTGAGACCTGAAAATGCAGACAACAAATTTTCTTCTCTAAAATCTAATTAACTCATTACGTTATTATTTATAAATGGAACACAAAAATATTTTGGCGAGAAAAGCTTATTTTCCGACAAAGTAAACTATCGTAACTGTTAATTGTTTTTCAAAGTTCGACGGTTCTCTTTCCGAGCTTTCAATTACGCGCAGCGTCAGTTGGAGTGGAGCTCGTCGACCGAATATTTCGACAACACTTCAAATGGACGAGACGACGGCGATACTTCAAATCGATAATGAACATACCAACTTTACGATTATAACTTTTGACAGGTACCGGAACTTTTAAATTCTTGTAGTAATCGCATCTGAAGCCGATCTAGTCGACGCCTTCGGAACGGTAAGAGTACAATCAGTAGAATCTTATAAATTTGTCTTGCGACTTGCGACGCATATCTTAAAGCGAAATAATCCTATACAAGTGGGTGCACGGTCTACCGATTTCATTCAGGTTACCGTCCTCGGAGTATTATAACACGTCCCGTTTTTTAGATCCTCTCGGTACAGCTCACATACGCGAGCGACCAGAGCAGCGAAGAAAATACCATCGGTAAAAGTAAAAACTAGTATTACAACAACAACCAATTATTTCATAAAGATTCGATTCTCTTTTCTCTCCAAGATCAGCTGATACGATTTACTCTCTAAAACTAAAAGCTCGAGCAATTTGAATCGCACTTCTCACTTCATTGTATTCATTGACGCGTTTTAAAAAAGAGAAGTGCGTTCCTCTTTTAAAAAAAGAACGAGAAGTTTCAAGTGCTATTACAGTTATTATCTAAATAAGTCACTTTTTGTTAAGTAGGATAAAAAAAGTTCAACTAACTAAAGCCAATAACCTACAAACAAGTATAATTTGCTATGTTACACACTTAATTATGTCATACCTAAATGTTATTTTTAGCCGTGTAGAGTAAATTAACTTCAATGAATAAGCATACTGCAGATTTTAATGATAAACAAAGTTTAAAATAATTTCGAAATAAATAGAAGCAGACAAGAACAAGCCTTTCGGAAAATTGGTTCGAAATCTGCACACTTCCGCAACAATTGGAGCGCCTCAAGGAGATACAGTAGGTCCCCCGATGTTTATATTTGGGACAGCTAGCAAAACCACAAGCACTCGCGTCACTTTCAATTCAAGTGGATTTCCAAAGAAGAAATAAGAAAAGCCAGTCGACCAGCATTACCCTGCCGCTTTTGAGAGAGTCATAACTAAAAAATGGGTGTTAAGAGCTTCTACGAATGCTTCATCAATATTTGCAAATGGGAAGTAAACAATGAGCTTATCCAGTCCCGATAAAGCCACAATGTCACTCTAATTAGAGAATAGATATCACACAAAGTCAAGATTCTCCTGTAAGTGTAACTGACAGCAGATAAAAATCGAAGAGTCCTCTTTAGTTTCGGAATACAAGCGAAGAGCTATCTCTTTAGGATAAACATTAATGGAGAAATAAAATTCCAATTTCTCAAAGACGGGACGTGTAGATTTTTATTATTGAGACGAGTCCATCGAATCACCGGCGTGGCGTATTAAACAAAATGCCTAAGCACGTAGCGGAAATTGTATTGTAGAATCGAACGAAAGGAAATTGAGACCTTCGCGATTTCAAAAATCAATTTCCATCCCAAGTCTCGCATTGTAAGTTTACGACAAAATTTTGATTCCGTTTTAATCACTATTTTGGTAGCCGGAGCTATAATGAAAATAAACAACGCCGGAAAAGTTACTAATCGATAAAGCTCGAAACCGTCTCGAGTTCTCACACGAAATTTTGTATTCAAACGAAACCGAAACTTTCCGGCGATGGGTACCATCGCCATATATAGTGCAAACCCCTAACAAACTCCGTCTAAAAACTAAAAACACATCGAGTCCTCCTCCTAGACAAAAGACTATGGTGAACCCAACCTGTTCGAGGTAACAAACACAATATAAAATAACAACACACAAAACGTATTCTATGTTTATCTTTTTCTTCATCGTTGTGTTTCCGTTTCAAAGAAAACCGAATAAAACGTGCACGAAGTTTTAACAAACCAGTCGTGGCAGGAAAAAGGATACAAAACAAGTCTGGCTCAATGCATCCAACAACATGCAACGACGATGCACTGACCGCATAATGAAACTCGGGCCAACAAACACTTTAAAAACAAAATTAGAAAACGCGCGAGCAAAAATATAGGGGGCCCCAATATTTTCACATTTAACTTTTTTAACTTTTGATAATGACCCAAAGGTCGAAACAATTGTCAAGTGTTTAACAATAGGAACGTAATAGGTATGGGTATTGGGTATAGATATAGTGCGTGGAATTTTTGACAAGTGCCTCGTTTCAATTACATTTTAATTTTTTTAAATGTAGGGTAGGTATTACTAATTTACAAAGAAATCAATATTTAACAAAAAAGTTTTTCAAAAATGGCGGTAAGAAATCGATGAAATTAGTTTTCAGTTTTCAGTAGGGCAAAGCGAACGTGCACAAAAAATTCTATACAAAATAGGGTGCTTCTCATTGTTGCACACTGACGAAATTAAGGGGTGGGTTTATATATAACCCTTTGCAGCCCTACATTTACTACCCTACTTTTGTTCGTGTAACTGAGATAATAACACACGTAACAAATGAACATTTACGATTACTTCTCAAAAATTTTCTTATATTAGGTATAATCGATAATTTTCAAAAAACACAATTTGTTGGATTAGCTAACGAAGGCCCAATTTACTAACTATTTTCAGGTTGCGTAATCAAAAGTACCTACGTTAGATGTTATTACAGCATTAATAACTAGAGCGTGTGCGCGCACAAATTCGTGCAAGCACTCCATTACTACCTACCCCTAAAAAAGTTTGGAAAAATTAGTTTTAGGAAGACACCAACATCCAACATGGGAAATCTTTTTCAATCCATTCCACTAATAAACGCTCTATATATACGAGCACGCGTTCGTAACTTCCAATTTGCATTTAAATCGAGCTGGTCAAGAGAGGAAAAAGTTAAAAAAAATCGACTACTTTCCATCCACCCTTTGCACGCTGCATATGGAGTTGAAGCGTGCACGGAGCTTTGTCGGGAACAATAACAAATGAATCATCTCTCGATAAACGGATCAAGTAACACATGCATCTCTTCCCCGCAGCGCTAAACCTCCTACATCTTTTGTATTCGCCCTTATGGAGGGAGTTTAATTAAAGTGACAAATTCGGTCTTAAAAATCCCCTCTATGACATGCTATTGAGTGAAGTCTCTCGGGAAGTAAAACGAGAAAATTTTTGTGGTATGTTACATGCAAGCTCATGCGAATACAAGCAAATTGGCGCTCTTTGCTTTTATAGAAAAAGCTAACGCGCATCTAATGGAATAAATAAGAAGAGGGGAGAAAATGTCTTTTTTACAAATTACAAATATTTGTTTATTGGCCTTCGGCAAGTAACCAGATCTTGTTTTAGAAATGAAAAACGTTGGAAAAGGCATCCCCGTCCAATGTCGAAAGAAGACGATTCTCGAGTTTCAGAGTAAAATCACAAAAAATGAATATTAAGGTGGAGAAACAATAATTGTTGGTGGTAGCACTTCGTACAGTCTAAGAAATAATTATTGGCCACTATAGATGGTTTGGTGAAGACCCATAAGTCGCAATGAAATTTTTACAAATTACAAATGGAACGTTTTATAGTACAGCACTCTCTATTCTTGATGGTAATATACTGGCCAATATACTTTTCTGTGGCTGTACATCAACTAACGTCCAACATCCACGTACAATTTACGCATTTATAAGAAAATTATTTGCCGAAACAATTTTGTGATAGTCGTTCAAGCCTCAAATTAACAAGACAGGTTTTTTAAAAAAGTATCGTATACTTACTGATGATTCTTATTTTGAGTAGTATAACCATATATACCGACCATTTTAAAGGTTTATCGGATAGAAATTTAAAGAATGGTGGTGCCCCGGTATGGCCTTGAGACATCTAAAACTTTTTTCTCTCTTTGTATAGACGAATTTAATCGCAATTACTTTTTCTACCTATGCCAAACATCAAATAACAACAACTTTGTTTAAATTTATATTATTAAGTTTGATCTACATCACAAGAATGTGGATTTCCATGCCCCAACTCCTTCAGAAAAGGGCGGACACAGAAGAAGCGAGGCTCTTGTTTACAACAAAAACCAGCAGCTGATTAGTTGTTGAGGATTAATTACACGAAAAATCAAAACTGCTACCTCATTTTTGACACACTCGAGCACACACAGACGGAAATTTATTATTTAAAAATATTTTGGATCATAAAACGTCGACATTAGCAATTAAAATTTTAGAAATTCTTTTTCCATCAACAGTTGCATATCTCGATACTCGATTATTTTCAAAAGTACGAAACCGCAATAACAGCATAAAAGAAGAATAAAATACCTGAAGAAAACATTTATTTGTAGCAATACTAATGGGTAGGTAGATATTATACATACTCGTAGATACATCATTAATGGCAATTAATCAACAGTACAACAGTTGACGGTGGATTAACGCTAAAATCGTCGATGCGACGGGAAGTATAGGAAATTATAATCGATGATTCCGACAGTTCGTAAATACCGATTGAGTTGGTCTTCGAGTGTTGGAAAATAATCTTTTCAGCTGAATAAAAACAAAAAACTTTACAATTTCTATAGTATTTCCACAGCGACTTTCAATAAGTTGTCAATTAATCGGACAATCGAGTAATGGATTATTTTCAAAACTTAATATCGATTAATCAATTTTTTCACCCACCCCTAATCAGCATCATAAAAAAATTGCATTGATAAAAATTGGCTTTTTTAAAACTTCATATGTACAGGGTGGGCAAAATTCGATGGTTCTTATGGAGAAATCGATAACTAGAAGAGATGGAAAAATGGATGGCGCATCCTCGTTCTCTTGATTTGAGAGAAACTCAATGGCAGAAGCGGAATTCGCGATCTTCTTTTGTTTTGGAGCTACAGTAGAACCTCGATTATCCGTGCGCGGATTATCCGTGCGGCGGATTATCCGTGCACTTGTTATTACTATTTTTTTTTAAATTTACGTATTCATAATATCATAATAATAATTATTTAACAATATGTATTAATGCTTCACAATCGTTTAGAATTTTTCTTCGAATTTTTGCTTACTTTAGAGATTTGTACTTTTATTAAATACAAAGATATCCTATTTGGTGTTTATGTAGATATAAAATTTCTCAGAATTGCTGTATAGAAATGGCTATTAGATTGATAACCGTGCCAATTGGTGTAGCATTTCTGCTTGCCCTTTTACCTACACACATTCATGTTTAAGGACTTGTTACATCTCGATTGTCTGATTTTTTCTAATAAGATCTTTGTAGTATGTACATGTACATTATTGTGGTAACTAAAAGTCATTTACTATTATCCGTGTTTTTCAATTATCCGTGCAGAGCATGGTCCCAGTCGCCCCGGATAATCGAGGTTCTACTGTATAAGCAAAAGCTCGACTTTTCAAGTTTTTGCTAAAAGTCGATATCTTAGTTGTGGCATGTTGTGGTGAAGTTCAGAAAAAAATATTAGCACATTCTTTCGCCACTTTTATAAGGACAGTAAAATGAACCGAAGGGATTTTTAATATCTTCGTTAGTTTCCGGGTTATAACACATAGTTGCGCTTTTTTAAATAGAAACCATAGTTGAATGTGACATATTTAAATAGCGTTTTTCATCCTCTTTTCAATGATATATAATTTATATTTTTTATTTTATTCTTTTTTTTTTTCGTTTTTTATTTAACAATTTTTAATAAAATTGGATGAAACTAAAATGATGGACCCCACATGTTACATATCGTTGAAAAGAGGATAAAAAATGCTATCCAAATATGTGGGTTTCCATTTTTTTCAAAAAAAAATTTTTATTGTAGGGATCGTAATTCGTAATACCTAATTTTTTTTTAGTTTTTTATTTAATATTCTTTAATACAGTGGGATGAAACTTAAATAACGCAAATTGCAAATAAGTGAGCGACAACGTTATTTCTCCCTATGTTCGACTTTGAAAGTTTACACTCGGCATAAAAGATCAATATTTAAATAGAGAAATAGTTATGAATATTCCAGCGATCAACAGTTGTCGCACTTATACTAACCATTTCTACACAAAATGGCAATTTTACGATAATGTTTCAGACAAAATCCAAATAAACATTTTTAGGAAATTTTGATTTAAACTATACAAATTAATTTTAGCGAACGCCGAACGAGTTTTCGCCATTTACCACCTTACATATCGATTTTCTCTTGCACATGGCGTAAGCAACGCCCAGACTAAAACCATCAAAAGTTACAAGAAAAAACAATTTTTACAGAAAATTGCAGAAACAAAATATCCATTACGACGATAAAATCAATAACACAAAAGTTGAATGTTTAAAAATCAACACATTAATGTTACTTCAGGTTGTGGCGTTTCAATTGTTATTTAAAAAACAAACTCGATCTTTCCGACAGACGTACCGTTCGTGTAGGTATCTAAATATTAGACATCGACTACTAAAAAAACCTGTTAGCATTAGAACATCACAGATGAACTAAATTTGCTTTTAGAAAAAAAATCGGCGCTTTAAAAACTAAAAGATGTGGGCGTCATTGAACAACAGTTCTACACCTACGACCATTATTTATTGTATACATACTCGAAAACGATTTTTTAACTGTTGTTTTATTGTCCGTTTTGGGCATTTTTTACAATATCAAATTTCACTTTCGCGGGGTATCTAACCGTAGGGGGGCACGCTTCAATTCGAAAATCGATCGTCAATCAGAGAGTCGGGCGAAATTAAAGAACCGAAACGATTGTCCGTCGTTTGAATAATTGAAGAATCGATACTGCGATTCTACCAGGAACCAGGAGTCGATTAACAATCGACCCTTAATTGTACTCTCTTCCCTATAACGACTCCAACGCTAAATAGGTATAAGAACAACTCGATCTAACCGCGCTTGGCCGAACATCCCAGTAATTTATTTGATTCGCGCAACCTTCATTAAATTGTACAAACACTGAGAAACGATTTTCAGTTTTATGTTACCTATACCAGTCCTAAATTAAGTTCAACTCGAATCGTTTATTATATACCTTTTGGGAATAATTTAACAGATGTCGGCAAAATAAAAAAGGAGGGAACGAGAGCTTCTTAAAAGGATAATTTTTAAAATTTTTAAATTACCATTACCGACAATTTTGCAAAACTCAAAAGTAGCCCAAAGCAGATGCGAGTTTCGTGTCTACTAAAAGAATTTTTATTTTTTTTGTTAAAAAACAACGGGTATTGTTTTTTCGCTTAAATTCTACCTGGATTTCTGAGCATCGAGTAAGGATATATTTTATATTTATTTATAAACGAGTTCCTTTGGAATAATAGAAGACTCCCGAGTTACACATTTGTTGTGGTACAAACCTACAATAGATCCAATAGATCCACGAGTTATACTCGAGATTCGTTTGAACAACTGCCACGTATTATAATCTCGATTGCTTTTGAATACGCCATATGTACAATTTTAACTACATTAATGTAATGATTCTTGTATATGTATAGTATACCGATAATTAATTTATACTCTTTTGTACTACTCAGAAATGCAGTTTGCATGTTCTTTTGGGATTAATTAAATGGAGCTCGCGGTGAAGCCGTCTATGAAAAATTATATTTAAATTCCCAACGAAAACCAAGTGAACCATTACTTCATTTATCTTCCTTTAACTTACAGGAAGTGATTCGATAAATTAAATAAAAGTTAACGAATCTTGTAGAATCCAAAGTACGCAACGGAGATTATTTTACAATGAAACTATACCAAAAGCACAAATAGAAACTTTCTTCAAGTTTACAAAGTTACTTTTGATGCAAAACATTCGAATACCAATGTGCCCCGAAAGAGGTTTCCCAAATTGCCAAAATACGGAATGTGAGTTTGAAAGAATGCCAACTACACGTAAGAGAAGGATTGATGATACGCAGTGAAATCAAAAAATTGGTGAAATGCGAACTATCGCAGAAATGAGGGTATAAAGACAAGCGCACAAACCTGACCCAATAAATACAGACGCGTTTATTATACGTAAAAAATACGTCTAATGTGATATAATATATTTTTTAGGCGTATTATAGGTACAGTTGGTATTTTTTAAACGTGGCAATTTTTACGTTAACTGTACGTAAGTTCTTTGTCGCTAAATAAACGTAATCAAATAACGAGTAATATACGGAAATGTAAGACATGCTTTATTCCCAAAGGTAGTTAAAACTTACAGTTCTTATACGTTTTTACGACAACGTATATTAAATTTCAAAAAAGTATACATATATTTAACGTATAAATTAATATGGGAAATAAATCAATTTTAAGTACGTACAATATACGTTTAAAATACCTCTAAAAACCCATTCGTAATTTTGTAAACATAAAATAAAATTTACTAAAATATTTTAATTATAAGAAAACCTTACTAGAGTAAATATTACACAATATTAGCAGGTATAGGTAGATGGCGCTATTCATCGCGTACACCGTATCGTATTCGCATCCACCTACATACTTAAGGATTCCCCCAGACATCTCGCCAGTAAACCACTTAACTGCATCTTTCTCGAGAACAGCCTAAAAAGCGTCGACAAGCATTTTCCATGTGATCCTTAGATCAACGAATCGATTCTTATTGAGTCATTAAAACTGGCTTATACAAACTTTTTATATATATTTTTTGAGTACAATCCTTTATAAAAATTCATATTCTTCTTAATTACGTATTTATTTAAAAAACTGCTTCCACTTTGTAAACCCAATATCTTCGTTTATTTTAGGTATTTTTATACCGGATAAAAACCGAAAAATAACGGTCTAAAACTACGTTATAAAGCGCGACATCAGCTCCGTTTTTTAACCGAAATGAAATATACTAATTAGTAACGTTAGGTATCTGAAAATTTTATACGTATAATATACATAACTGTACTTATTGGAGACGCTTTTATAGAGGAAAATGATCCACGACCTTAAAAAGCCGAATAACTAGGAATTTTTTTTCTATTATACATTTATCTATTCGCTGCCGCTGACTTTTTCTCCCAACAATAATCTACACAAATAATTCATCGACGATGTACCTTAACCACCTTCACCCCCATAATACCATGGGGTTAACAGACCTACATAATATATAGGGTGTTCGTATTCCTTTGTCAACGGTCTACACATGATTCTACAAGTCAAAATAGGATTAGAAGCTCCTATAACAAAAAGTCGGAATCTTAATAATAAGAAAGTTGTGGGGCCTCAAAGTTGAGTTTTAAAATTTGAATTTTTGTTATATTTACTTTAAATGTCACCGAAATCTTTTGATATTGGGCACTTTTACTAAGAATTATAAAGCATCGAATAAGATAAGGCCAAAAATTGAATTTAGACTTCAGGTTAGGTACCCTTTATTGCAGAGATTTCTTAAACTTTTCTACTTCTTATTCGATGCTTTATAATTCTTAGTAAATGTGCCCAATATCAAAAAATTTCGGTGACATTTAAAGTAAATACTATAACAAAAATTCAAATTTTAAAACTCAACTTTGAGGCCCCACAACTTTCTTATTATTGAGATTTCGACTTTTTGTTAAAGGAACTTCTAGTACTATTTTGACCTGTAGAATCATGTGTAGAGCGTTGGCCAAGGAATATCCGAACACCCTGTATACGTATTTTAACATGCAGGCTAATACAATTTTTAAAAAATTTAACTTCATACCACATCGTAGCTACATTAACTTCTTGTAGTAAAATAAAAAATTTGTTTTTCAAAAAAATTAAAGTCACACGTAAGTCATTGGGGTCACCGACGACCCCACATATTAAATTTTCTATACAGGAGTGTCTCGAAAAATCATCGACCAATTTCTACAGTAAATTCCCGGACCATATTAGGACATTTTGTCCTTCTTGAAATCATATCCCAAACCCCAAATGCACCCTTAAAAAGTTATAGGCTCTCAAAGCACATTTTAACTTCAACTTTGAGAGCCTATAACTTTTTAGGGGTGTATTTGAGGATATAATTTCAAGAAGGGTAAATGTTCTAATTTGATCCTGGGAATTCACTGTAGAAATTTTTCGGCGACTTTCCAGGACACCCTGTATAATAAACATGATTTTACCTGGGGTCGACAAACACCCCACTGGTATTACGTGTAGATGAAAAGCTATTGTATTACGAGAGTTAAGATATTTTTTGTTTCGAGATTTACTAAATAATCCTTTACGTTTACATTTTTGTTGAGCATCGATGCCTTCACGAGTGTCTACAAGTGCGCAGAGAGAGACTTTTAGATTTCGTAAAACACAATTTCCTTCAGTCGACGCTTCCTTTTGTTTTTCACTTTCCTACGTTTAAAAATCCACAAACATCCCTTCTTTATAAGTCACTTTTAATATTTATCACACGCATCACTAAATTCAATTTTCTTTACGTCCCACTATTTCATATTTTCTCTTCGTTTTGTTAACTTTTTTTTCCTTCTAAACACAAAGATTTTAGTTTACAAGAGACCATATTTACTTAGGTCTAAAATTTAAACGCAGGTATACTTCAGGTAGAATTTATACGGCGTAATAAAATTTAAACGTGCCTTTAGTATGACAATGACAAAGAAATATTCTTAATTTGTCAACTAAAGTGAATGTTATGAATATAAAAGCTCGATTAATACCACAAAGTGTAATGCCCTTTTTTAGTTCACATAACGTTAAAATTTCACTAATCTGTACTAAAAAGGGTTGTTAATTACAAAAAATATATCTGATTACATGGAAGTTCTCAAAGTCATTTTAAAACCAGTTCTGACACTAATCTTACCTTTAAAAAAAGTAAAGATGAATAAAAGAGATTAACTTAAATATTTTTTTAGTAAACTTAAAAATGTAATCGTAGTGGCATCTAAAGAGATATAATTTCGAGTATTCAAAACATTTTTTTTCTCTACACTTCGTCGTCAATGAAAATCCGAGATTTTGGTATCCCCAGTTAGCCTTTTTAAAATGTGTTTCGTTTCGAAGTAGACTAAATCCAGGATTAAAACCCCACAAAAGACGAGTTTGGGATTTTTCGACCCCTAAAACCATTTCCGTAGAGACCCGCGAATTCTTATAAAATTTGTTTCGACACGAAACACAAAGAAGCGCAGTAAAATTCAAAACCTGCACCTTTTAATAAAGTAAGGTAAAAATGATGTATGGCGCTAAGATTGAATTCAAGAATTTGATATAAAAATGTTGTTTTTCTTCCAAAATATGTACGTCGAACTTGAGAAAAATCAATTCACAAATCGCAATTTTTAAAATGAACATAAATAGGATAAAGTGCATATAAATGATAAACTTTAGACAAGAATTGGTGTTTATCATTCGATAAAATACTTAAAATAATGCAACAGTTTTTCTTCGGCGAAACATTAAAGAGTTTTGTTTTGGAAAAAGTAGATAAGAATTTTAGCAAACAATAACTTTTCAAATATAAGAGAGTAGTTGTATGACATTTTACAGATTTTCAAACAGATCAAAAAATGTTTTTCATTCGCATTTTAATAACCGTGGTCCTTCGAATCGGGTCACATAAAAGTTAAACGAACACGAGCGAGGAAGTAGATGACTCATTATCACTTAATATTGCAATAATTACAAAATTGCCATTCACATTCCATCCACGTTTAGTGGGAGCGCACTACCTACAACTGCAAGAAAATGTTTTTGACTTTTGACACGAAAGAGCGCCCTGAAAATTTTGTTGAAATACAGATTTGTTGAACAAACAAGCTAAGCTCAGTACGGACTATTAAAAATGGTTAGTGGGAACAAAATAAACAGTGCCAGAAATCAGAAGGAATTATAATGGCGTCCATTGTACGTTTCTAAAAAATTGGACAACGCTCATTATTTCATTCAGTTTAACCTACATTAATCGACGATCAATAACTCACATAAAAAATATACTTAATGTTGGGATGAGCAGCAAAAACAGGTCCTTCGAGACGGATGAAATTTGAGAAAAACAACCATTTTTTAAACTTTTTGTTGATCTTAGACGAGACTCGTCAATCTTGAAAGTCTTCCCACACCTTTGAAATAGAAAAACGGAGCCTAGCAGAAATTTTATTCCCAAAACGGCAATTTTATTTGCACGTACGAGTACGGACTATTGAAAACAACAATCGCTAAAATATTTAAATTTACTAACTCTCGATTTTTTTCTCACGCCCACTGTCTCGATAGTAGTAATTGGCTTTTCAAAATTTCGTTTTTAAATAATGCTCGTTAATGAATAAAAATTCCAGTCCG
Organism: Malthinus flaveolus; assembly: GCA_950108345.1. Lineage (NCBI taxonomy): Eukaryota > Metazoa > Arthropoda > Insecta > Coleoptera > Cantharidae > Malthinus > Malthinus flaveolus. Next base: position 6,265,344 of record OX467289.1, on the reverse strand, counting down.
CATTCCACAAATCCTACTACTGCTGCCGTCGAACGCAAAACGCAAAAGTTAGACAAAACATTTTTGTTCACTCTGACGTTAAATGTTTTTTTCAAAACTTACAACTTACAAATGCATTTTTGTACAACTGCGTAGTCGTAATTATTGTGATAGCCGTTCGTTCGTGCGAGTATAGTGTCGACGTTGGCTCGTTGGAAATGCACACTGCAAGTTACAACTTGCCGCATCTAAACTCTAAACAAAAAGCCCATTGCGTGCCATCGATTACTTTCAATAAGTACGAATCGATTTATAAATCTAACGAAACTTAAAAATAACAAGAGTACGCGAATCGAATAAAAAATAAACAAACGTACGATGTCGTTGACTCTGTAATAAGTATGAAGTAATCGCGAAAGCTGCTACTTAAAAAACGAGTACACTCTCAGTTTCGATTTGCACTATTCGGTGAAGGTAAAGGCCATGACAATGACCGTGTTGTGCAAAACAAAACGAGCGGGTCTGTCGAATTTAAAACTCGTAAACATTGCAGTCGCAGAAGCAGACAGCTGCATATTCCGAATAGTCGAAAGAGAAAAAAACTCGTCCCTTCTTCCAACCAGTGACGGCGTTAAGAATGAATATACACGAGAGAACCAGACCCAACCTTAAAAGTCTAATTTTAACATCCCATACTAATAAAGGCCACACAAGAAACGACCAACTATTAGACAGAAAGAAAAGAGTAAAACAAAAATTACATAAAAAAAACAAACGCGAGTTTTTGACATAAAAAGTTTCGAGGTGGTGTTTTTTTTGTAAATAAATAAAGCGACTAACCTGTCTGACGATTCTGAACTATCGTATCTATCGGAACATCTTTTCTTACGACAATCATCTTCGCCTGGTGAACAGGGCATTTCCATATCCAAGAATCCCTCATGTTTTCCATCGATAGAGCCCTTCACAGAACACAACTTATCATATAACTTATCACTGTCACTTGTAATATAAAAAGATTTCACATTTTCACAATTAACAACATTCGCACTATCGTTATTCATACATTCACTAACGTTGTCATAGTCTTTCACTATAGTTTTTTCGATTACATTACCGACCATATCAACCGTACACAAACCGTCTGCCATTTTGAGAACGCACTGGCTGGATCCCGATGATACCTTGCCGTCGCCTTGCGGCGCGCGCTGCGAGACGAACGGGGGTACGGTAAGTTCACGTGTGACGTCACATAACCCCACCATTAAAAGTGCATGCGACGTTCATTGGCCGCCAAACAATTACATAATTTACGTACCCAATCGGGGCTAATGACATCTGTATGCACTCTCCCGTTGCACTCAATGAACCGATTGTTTTTGTCATTCGTTTTTAATTCATTTAAAGACGACGTAGTATTTATTGTAAACATTTTTTTTTCTCCTTACGTTTATTCGTAATGAAAATAAAACTTTCGCACCGTGACACGCCGAAAACGCGCATTTATTATTCATTCACCACCCCGCGATTAATTTCTCTTCGGAGTTGTTTAAAATTTGTTTTTACATTTTTTGTTTCGCGACAAGAATTTATATTTGTTTTGTCTTTTTATTATAAACAATTCATTTTTTTAATAGTAGTAGTACTTAGTACCTTAAGGAAGCAGTTTGTTGTAATTGCAAGAAAATAATACTTACGAATTTAAAAAAAATAGATAAAATATGTTATTTTGTTCTGAAGTTACCTACTAGTTAAATTATAAATAAACAATTCAAAACTAAAAAAAATAAACAACAAATTATACAGTAGCGCCATCTTTTAGTAAATAATCAAAGTTCGTAAATATTACGTTATGTGGGTCAAGGTTAAAATGCGTTATTTAACAAAACAATAAATAGTGGAACGTACAAAGTTTTCGCCAATAATTTTTAAAACAATGGTAGTTTACGTATTTGCATGATGAGTTATTTCAAGACTCTCCAAAGGTAATTCCACGTAATTCTTAGCATTTATTCTGTATAAGAAACGTGAAATTACAGATCCCTACTATTAAAATTATGGATTATTTTCTTTTATCTGACTTTAGTCAATGTCATAGGCGGGATTTCAGCATTTTTTTTGGAGGGGCAAAGAGGCACAGTCATTTATTTGTCGGAGGCGGTAATCGGTAAATCATTAAGAGCTGGAGATGCAGAGAAGTATTTATGGTTTTTAAGGCCCTAGGCGTTAAAAATTATCTTGATCCCGTCTTTGAAGGGAAAGTAGGAGGAAATAACGCCGCAGACAAAAATTATTGATTGTTCAAGGTCAAACGGCTTAAAATGAAGTTCAGGAATTGGGGATTTTTAGTAGTGTCTCCAAAAAAAGAACTTTTACAAAAACAAAGTACGGAAATTAGGAATTAAATTACCTATTACTATAACATTTCAGATAAACAAAATATATTGTTGGAGAATTACGGGATGCTAGACTTTGCCTGTAGTTAGTCTAATTGTAAATCCAGGTCTGAGTTCCTTATTTGGCCCTCTCCTGGGGAGGATCTCCTACATCCTAACATTAAAGACATTGAACATTGAAGAACATTGCAGTTCCACTATTGTAAACTAGTAAACTCTTCGGCTAACTTGTAATATCTACAAGTCTAAAGGCTCGTGTCCACTAGCAAGTAAAAGTTTCACAAGTTAGGTCTGAGAACAGGTGCATACTGTGTAAACCACGTGTACACGGCACAAAGAGTAAAACTGCTGCAAGTATACAATCGCGCTCAGCTTGGCACGATTTGCTAGTGTACACGTGCGACTTGGCAAGACCGACTCGGGCAAAACTTTCGGAGCTGTTCCGATGGTTAGACAACAAGTTTTCAAATTATTTATAAGAAGGACGGAAGACTTTACTGTCACAACGAAAGTTGACCAAACAATTTTTTAGAAGTGCTGTGGCATTCTTTTAAGCATTACTGGACTGGTCAACTGCGTCCATATATCTTAAAATTGTAAACCCTTATTACTACCCTCAGGTAGTAAAATACGAAGCAACTTTGGAATGATTGACAGTTCTCGACCAAAATTTTCGCAAGTAAATAAATCTTTTCGGTGTGAGAGGTATAAATTTGGTGGACCCCTAACTTGCAAGTGTACACGGGCGTTTTGCCAAAACCGAATAGAGCAAATGTTTTCGAAACAAACCCGAAAGTTTTTCGCAAGCGTACAAATTACTTATATACAAGATGAAAGAAAAACGTTTTTGAGCGACCAAAAGATACTTATTTGCTAAATGACACTTTTGAATTGTATCCCAAGCAAAAAACGAATAAAAAATAAGCCACATTGGTGAAATTAGCGCAACTGTTCGAAAGGACTGAGATTCAACGGAGATTACATAATTTTAAGGAAATAGATAAACCAAGAATGAAAGAAAATTCAAAAAAGTAAAAGTGGCCAAAAGACAGACGAGTTACGTATTCTTGGGAATATTTTGATGTAATGAAATTTGATTCACTTTCATTTTCAGTGTTGTGTCCCGTTTCTTTGGCACTGTTTTGTAGTCAAAAGTGCCTAAATACATACTAATGATTTACGACAAGCTTTGAAGTCGGTATTTCGACAAAGTGCTCGAGAACAAAAAAACCCCTTTTGCTTTCATCAAATTAGGTATTGGAAATACCGGGAGATATTATTAGAATTTCATTATAATTATTTAATGATTTCGATTTCTTAATTAGTAGTAAAAGTTCAAATATGTTTATTAAAAATTTAATAAATAAATTCAGTAAAAAACTAGTAAAATACAATAATACCTATATAATGCAGTTGGCACCGTAAATTGTCATTGCTTTTTGGTTTGTAAACACGTTTAAAAGATAATTCCCAAAGATCTGTAAGCTCTTTGTAAATCGATGAGTTTTATGGTAGGTATACTACCTGCTCCTTTCTATAGCCGGAGATATTTCAATAAAGACGTGTACACTTGAAACCACAAAAGCTACTTGCTATAGTAATTTGTGTAAAGTAAATTCGATAAAAACGTAAATTGTGTGTACACGGCTACGCAAGCAGTGTCTGAAAAATCTATCACAAGTTGCTTGCTAGTGGACACGAGCCTTAACTCTTTCGCGTTTGTGTTGGGGTGCAATTGCCACCCCAACACTTTAGACAAAAAATCGTAAAGGAAATAGCGCCGCAGGATAAAATTTTAGATTGTTCAAGGTCAAATTGCGTAAAATAAAGTTCAGTAATTTTAATAGCGATTGATTGATTGATAGTGTCACCAAAGAAGTTAATTCACAAAAACAAAATATCTATCTACTCGCTATTATTGTGATTTACAGCTAAGTACCTATAATAGGTATGTAGTAGATGTCTTTATGGTAGACAGCGCCCTTTGACTAACTAGGGGGGTACGCGTTGAAAGGGATCATAAATGAAATAACAAAGGAGTCTAATAAATTCAGATAGAGCAGGGGTAGTAGAGAAATAAAAATTCATAATCAAGAGCACAATTATCACACTTTGAAGTTGGTTTATAAATATTTACATTAAAAATAATGCAATTATCAGGCAATTGGTGAAAAGAGTTTTTTCTGCACTAGCACATGTCATATATCAAACTACTGACTGACATCACAGACAGAGGCGCGTTTATAGTTTTTGAGGCCCTAGGCGCTAACAAATTTTGGGTATTCAATTAACACAATAATTTAGCATTTTATTCCTCAACGTAACAGTTTAAAACACAATACACAACTCGTTTATAACAATAAGCATTGTACAAAAATAAAAACAAATTTGTCAACACGTTAAAAGTTCACAATTACAAAAATATTAATACTGGGGCATTAAAATTAAGTCCGAAAACTTTAAATTATAAAACTAATAAGCACCAAGATAGGAAAATTTAAAAAAATACGCTTTGGCTATTATTTAAATAGTTTTGGTGGAATGTGATTGAAATAAATACTTTCACCCTATTATAGACTTTAGAAAACTAGAACTATTATTGTCACGGTATTGAAGTGATGACATGAAAAAGGAAAATAAATTTTCACAACCAGCTCAGTAAACTTTTAAAAGCAAAACAGCCAAAAGTATAACTAGACAAGAACCACCTCAACCTAGTACTTAAGATTAAAATAAAATTGTGCTCCCTTTCGTTGTAAAAGACTTTTTGGGATATTATTAAATTAAGTATCTCTACGACTTTTAAAGCTTTTAGATAAAAAAATATAAATAACGTCTTAACCATTACGTCCACAAAGAAGTGGGCAACATTCCTTCTACTGTAATAGCCGTGGGTGTTAAAGTCTCCTTACTGAGGAAGTTTAGCGGTAACAACACTAAATGGCCCTGCAGAAAAAAAAAGTTTATTACACAATATACAAAATATTTCAGCAATTATTTGTACTTCAATGCTTTCTAATAACTTTGTCGCGCTTTCCTGATCAACAGTGTACAAAGGCTTCTCCTCTTGATACTTTCTCAATCCAGCAAATGTTTCAACTTTATCAGATGGAATACAATGAAATACTTGTTCGTAATATTCTGTATTTAAACGAGCCGTGTTGTACCATACATCCCTATAAAAGTGACTCGCTATCGGATCTGTAACATCAATTTCGGTCTCCTCTTCTTTGCCCAACAAGCCGAGGTGTTCTTTAAACAGACGCTTTCTAAGCGAGCCTGCGAATTTTCCACTGGGAAAACTATCTCCATTCATTAAACCGTCCTCAAAGGTTTCGTCCTATGACATAAAATTGTTTTATCTCCAACTAGTAAATAGTAAAAACAATTAACCACTCGAAAAACCCCTGATGCAGGGTCTGGTTATGGGAATAAGGGAGAAATACAAGAGAGGCGGGGCCTGATGCCCTGAGGAATGCTCGAAGTCCAAGCACTAAGCCAAGAGCCCACATGCCACCTGACCATATGTACGTACCCATAGTATAGTAAGTCCAAGAAGTCGTTTCTCGGTCAAGTGGTATATGGCATGCTCATTCCTTTTAGAAGCCTTTTACTTCACGCAGGTTCACGATAGGGCTATTCTCATCCCGACCCTATACAGGCACCCAGCTAATGAGAAATTCAAATTACTTGTTTGAAAAGGCTACACAATTTTTGTGGCTATAAATAATTAAATAAATGTGCTAGTAATGAAAAAAATAATATATAAACCATGGTTGAGAAAACAACTACAGTCTCGCAATCTTATATTCCTCATGCTTTGTATCTTGGGTTTTAATAGATGCTTGACTATAGAAAGTTTCCTCTAAATCTTGGTATACAATTAGTATTTGTTTGCAAGAACTGTACCTCGATAAAAACAGCAATTTCAGAATCTCTTTTACCAATGAGAGATCTATCATTTATATTAGCAGAACCACAAATAACCAACTTATCATCCACAATCAGTAACTTCGAATGAACGTAAATTAATTCTGTTATAGGCTCCCCATTCAGTACAGAGTGGTTTCGCAAGCCATAAAATGAAATGTAGTCGGACGGATCCTCAATTCCAGCTTTTTTGAGCCTATTTAAAATTGCGTCTTTGCCACTAAAAAGATTATTGATAACAAAATTGAAGGCTCTTATTAGGAGCATATTTATACCTGCAAATTGAAGCGTAATTCCAATGAGTTATAGTATGTAAAGAAGCACCACTCGACTCGCCTACTTCACCTTCAAATCCGGGCAAAAGGGGCATTACCACGAATACTCTAAACACAGCTTTTTCCCTAAAAAAGGAGTTTCTTTTCAAAAAATATTTAAAACGGTAATTTAATATTAAGAAGAGAGGTTCATACTAAGTGATCCAGAAAGAAAATAAATTTTTGAGGATATTTGTTCCAGCACGCAGTTTTACTAAACGACGAAGCACTTAGCGCCTAAACTATTCGTTAGACAAAAAAAATTTAAGAGCCATAATTTGTAGTAAATTGAATGTACTTTAATTTTGTATTGGAGCCCTTTTCTATAAAAGTATGCAGTTTTCGAGTTATGAGCGATGAAACAGTTCTATGGGCGATTTTGGAATTTTTTCGAACTTGAACGTGCTCTAGTGCCTAAAACGTTTTCCTCCGGAAAAAATCCAAGAGATATAATTTGTAGGAAATTTGATGTAGTTTATATTCATATTACAACAGCTTTTCTCATAAAGTGCGTAATTTTCGAGTTATAAGTGAAAAACGGAAAAAAGCAAAAAACCACCTTTTTCGAGCCACTCTTAAGTGGCTGATGACCGGTTTTATTACTCATTTACAATGTTCTTTCAGCCTGAATTGTTAAAAATTGTACACTTTTTCGTTTAGTAAAAGTTCTTGCTGCCTCACGAATCATTACATCGATGACAAACGTCAAAACTTCGGTATTTAAGGTGGAATTTCCTTTCAAAACAGTCGAGTGTCCACTATCGAACCACTCGATATAGAATGGCTCTTTAGTGATGCAATAGGTTCAATAATTTCAATTACTGACAGCTTACCATATCAAAACAGAGAACTTCTTCTATAAGATCTACTGCATCACAGAAGCAACCAAAACGACAGTTCTCAAAACTTACTTATGCGCTCTAATGATCCTATTGTAAAGTGATTCGGCTATTTGATTCTTTGTATTGTAATTGTTATGAGGTAAAGTAATAAAAAATTGATTTTCGATGTAAATGTAATGTTGAGATCTAGTAATGGCATCGATGTAGCCTTCGTGTATGCTCTGTTCCACTACGTCGGGTTCTAGAAAGCCACAAGACCAAGAGCTGACACTTCTTAAAACCTATGGAACATAAATATACTACAACATCATACTATTATCTCATCATTTACCTGACAGGTAACTTTATTTGTATCTGCTAGCATAAAATTGGGCTTACTCGAGCAATCGACGTAACTTTTTGGCATTAAGTACGGATAAGCAACGTTAAATCTGGCTTTTTCTAATTTAGTCGCGTTCCAACGTTCAATGAAATGCCTAGCTACGTCTTTAGCACTAGCATTTTGAACACAAACGGCGACATCGTGCCAAGGCATTCTAGGAGTTGTACTTCGATCGATGAAATCGTCGAAAGGATCTTCTAAATTCGTAAAATCTTTAACTATGAAATTGACGTAATCTTTCCCAACCCAAAATTTTGACGTCCCGTCCAAACTACTCAGAAAATTATCCATAACTTCTGTTATAACTTTTTCAGTAATTTTCGAAGCCTCTTCGTTTGCTTCGTTAGGAGGGTAAACTATTTTCATTATGTCGCGACTTTTACTTCTGAGTCCTTTTCTGATGGTCAATAAGATGTTTTTTCTTCGCATTTCTGGCGAATCTTGTTTGATGTGTTGAGCATTAGGTAGTAAAAGATCTTCGGGTTTTACTCGAAGTTTGGGCGACGACGGTTGAAACGATATTTCGGCAGGAGTGACGTCCAGGTCTTTGTAATAAGGTACACTAACGGGATAAACTAAATTTCTTGAGCTGCTAGAGAGCTTCTTAAAAGAATGTTGGGTAGAAGTAGGCGTTAAGCTTCCAAGATCGGTGAGCCTAATGAGAAGAAAATCTTGTAAGTAGGACCTTCCTCTTATAAAGAAGAACAAAAATTGTGTACCTATGAGTGTAGTCGTCCCAGCGTCCGTAACAGAGATCGATGCCTCCTAAAAAGGCAAACATTTGGTCTACGACAACAATTTTTTCGTGATGAGCCCAAAGATAAATTCCAACTTTTGCGTGATCGGGATGCCGCATAACTTTAATGTTGTCGTTACAATCTTGTATTAAGCGCTGTTTACTGTAGTAACTGTTCAAACCTAGGGCGACTTCGACTTCTTTGTATAGCAAAATGAAGACTTTAACACCAGATTTCTGAATAAAATTGTTCGGTTTAAATATGTAAAGATATAACAATAATTGTACTTACCGCTTTTCTCTGCAATAATTTGTCTAATCGCCAATAATCTCCATTAAGAGTGGGCCGTTTTAAATAAATTTCGGGGCTCAACCACCAATCTGCGATAAAAATTTCTTCTTTAGCAGCTTCGATGGCATCTGCGACGGCCGACATATAACCGGCGCCATCGACGAACCAATTTGCAGTAATATTACTTCGTACAGGTGCAAAAGACCTTCTAGGATTAGTTTGAGTAAAATCTCTAGCTAGAACAAAATCATTTCGATTTATGTCTATCGCGTTGTAGGCGAACGTAAACTGAAAAACGAACCTTGATTAGCGGCAACGTCTTTTAACGCTTGTATCCATTCTTTCGCTTGTCTTCTAGTCCAACATTTAACCACCAGCTGTCTGCTTAACGTTAAAATTTGGATACCAGTTCTTAAACCCGCCGAATACATACCAGAACTAACTTCAAATCCTTGATCAAATAGAATTATGGAACCGAGTCGTCCACTTTTAGGATCTACGTAGCCGAAACATTGATCTTTAATGAAGAACCACCGTTCGCACCAAGAAGAACAAATTACGTCGTTGCACAAGTACCGAAGTCTAGATTAAATAAACACAATTAAAAATAATTTTGCAAATCAAAAATTGAACTGACCGAACACAAATCGTACTCGAGATACAACCGAAACAGTTACAGCAACTTATGTTAGAGTTTCCAGATCGCTTTTTTACCATTCCTTCTTTGCCTTTTATACCCAACTCATAAACAAACGATAAGTGAGAAATTTCAAGAAAACGAATCTAAAATAATAACAAAAACAATAAAAATTAAAGAAAAAAAATTATTTAATTTCTTTAAAACGGGGGAAAGAGGCGAGAAAAAATTAAACAAACAAAAACACAATAAATAAGGTATATTACGGCTAAGAGCGGAATTTAGTTCTGCAATATACACGTCGGCCTTTCAGAAAGAGATTTTTGCTATCTCTAACTGTGGCAAGCTAAACCTAGAACACCTCTACCAAGGTAAGCGAATTCACATCTATATACAGGCCCTAAAAAGCGGCGAAAGGCTATTTATGCTTTACAAAACACCGCCCTCTAAACAGAGACGTACGAAAAGTGTTCGGAAGACCCTACAATTAGAAACTTCAGAGGGGATGGCGAATTAAGATTTACTACGTCAGTACCTAGCTTGTGGGACCAAGAGGCATACAAAGAGTCAATTTGACCAACTGTGACCCGTAAACCTGACTGTGAATTGTCCCACAAACCCTACCCGAGAAGTACGATGAGTCGTATGTGCTCGATAGTGCTGCACAGAGCTGCCATGTTTTATCCAGTTAACCACTGTGTACTGCCATTTATTTATGAGCGTTTAAGTACGATATGAATAAAACATGGCTGCTCTGTGTATATCTACTGGCTCTAGCATAGAGTGGCTTGCCGAGCCCGCAGTTAAAACAATAATTTGAGGCGTTACAAAAACTAACAACTTACTACTTATCATCTTTTTTAATAAAAATCTCAAAAATGTACATAAACTTCTCAATTATACATTAGTCCTTTATGAATATCTTGTTTTATTATTTCTATGGCATTATCGACTTGGCACCGTTCAAACTCAGTAATATCTTTAGGAATTCCTAGATTTTTCTGAATACCACCAGGTCCGAGTAAAAGAGGAGTCGAAAAAAAATGAACTCTGGGATCTATAGACTTAACATAAGCACATTCGATTATATTCTTCTGCATTCTAACACCCTTAATTAAAGACAATACAAATCTTGCCGCAGCAAAGGCACACGAAATTGTCGGACCTGATCTATTTTTATTTTTAAGGATATCGTTATGGGCATTTTGTACCCTTTTTGTTAAGTCTTCAAGCTCTAAAGGTTGGAAATCTGAACACGGAGTGGTTTGAGATAGTAGGGGTACGATGCTTCTTTCGTTGTTACCCCCAATAACTGGGACGCTCACACATTCCGGTGCTAAACCTAATACCTTCGCCGCAAAAGTATTTGCACGAACACTATTTAGTGTAGTCACTCCAAATACGGCTTTCGGATTGTAAACACCGTAGTCTTTTAATATCTCACTAGCCAAAGGTACTAAACTGTCGACAGGATGTGTCACTATTGCCAGTAACGCTTTAGGGCTGTGAGTTACAAAATTTTCCATCAACTCTCGAATTATTTGAGCATTAGACTCAAACATGGTACAAAATGGTTTAGAAGAAGTCGAGATGGCCGACGCCACCACGACTACAACTTTAGAGCCTCTTAAAGCTATCGGCAGTTGATTGATTGAGCTATACGCCGATACTTTACATTTCGTATCTATTTGAGATAATTCGGATGCGAAGGGACACGTATCGTAGAGATCGTAAACACATAATTCTTCTACTAGCGGCGAGCGTTTCAATAAAAGACTCAATGGTTGTCCGATAGCGCCAGAAGCACCACAAACTGTAACTTTCAATGCATGGTAAGTTCTTTTTGCACCTATCCTGTTGTTTAAATTGGATAATTTTGACGCCAAAACGAGACTTTTACAAAAATTTGAACCAATCATTTTGAAGAAATGAATAATATGTCAAAATCTGACATAAATTTATGACAATAGTAGAGTATTTTGGAATTTTATCTAGAACAAATGGTGGGTCGACTCAAATTTGCTAGGTTATTGAATGAACAAATCGTATATTAGAACAGATTACGCAAATATATTAAGTTAGGACCTCAGAGAGCTCCCTCGAGTGTGCCCCTAAAAGTAGCTACCAATTTCACACTCACATGAGATTTAAGTCAATTTTAAGCCGCTCAACAATTTTTTGAAAAACCAAAACGTCGAGATGCTTTTAAATAAGAACAGTTATTATGGGAACACTTGAGAGGGCTCTCTAGAGCTAGGGCACTTTTATTATCCTCTTCTCGTTTTATTTATTTATTGCACGAAACCACGAAAAGATATTGGTCAAATGGTAGTGGTAGCCAGTTATAAATCCGACTGTGTAGAGGTTATCTCTGCAGTTTCTTAGGAGTCGCATCTTGGTCTACTTTTCTCCATTATTTTTATTAATGATATAGTGCTTTCTGGGTAAAAACACAATACACTCAATATAGTAAATTGCATATGTATTTGACCTGCATAAGTATCAAAAAATATAGAACATCAATTATTAATAAAAAATATAATACAAATTTACAGTATAATATAAAGGCGGCCATACACATGTGAAAGTTGACAAATACCAAATGTTTGGCAATCGGCAAACTATTTCCTCAGCTATTCGTTTACGAGCATAACACAGTCTCGTTTGACCACTCCATCTCTTAAGCTCAATATACAAAAATAAACTGCAATGCTATCACAGATTATATTCTTAAAATAGGTATACCTAATTAGTCATCTTCTGTGCTTACATTTGCTTACTTTTATGTGTGTATCTAAGCTATTTGCCAAATGAAAAACCAAATAGCCAAATGGTTATTTGGAATTTGGAAAATTCACATGTGTATGGCCGTCTCAAAAGAGTACAAATATATTTCAAGTTTATCACATCGGGATAGTGGAACCGAAGAACAAATAACTCGTATAATCATTCATATCCTTGAACCTTCGCAAATGCATCAGATAAACTCTTAAAAAAATTATAATGAAACTTAGCATCTTCGTCGATTAATGCTTTTTCCTTAACATTAACTTCCTTCTGTAAATCGGCAAACTTCTTGATAACATCGGCCAATATTTGAGTACGATCATCAGTGTCATTTATTAGGCTACGCAACTTTTCCAAAGAAGAAATACAATTATCGAGCACCACAACAAACTTGTTAAAATCAACTTCACTTTCAAAAGCTACGACGTTTTTCAAATAAACTTTGTTGGAATTTTCTTCGGCCGAACTAATACACACTTTTAAATTTTTGTTCGCATCGTATTGACAAAATAAGTTTGATATATCTTCGTACATTTCTTGCAATTTGTCTTTGAGTTTATTACATTCGATGCTTCTTTCCAAGTTTATAACTTCATTTTCTAGTTGCAGTTTCTTGCGTTCGATCGAGGTTAATACTTCGATCTGTTGAGATAGCTGATCGAACATTGATTCGACATTTTGATCTACCCTTTCTAGAAGTAATTGTTTAGTTAGTAACGCGCGCAAATATTCGCTGTACGCGAAATCACATTCCGAGGTCCAGTCGATCGGTTGGTTGGTCGAGACGTTTGAGCTAGTTGCAATGGTCGAATTAAGCACACATGTCGATTTATTTGGCGATGGTCCCGTTCTACGGGGTAGTTTAAAAGACGATCCCGGAGTTTTAACAACTTTTTTAGCACTCATTTAGATATTTATAAGTTACGATACAAGCGGTAATATCAAGCAATTATTTGAGGTTAGGTTCACTTCAAACCGCTTCAAACTTCAATGCTAGGCAATTTTTGTCATGCAATACCAATACGTGGTTGTGGTTGAACGCACTAAGGACATTGCTTAGCAGGGCACATATGCAAAAATAGTACAAGAGAACAGGACAAACAAATTCTTTAAATTTACTCTTTTTACTCCGAGCAGACAGATAAACAAGCTCCCTAGACGCAAAATCATAAATCACAAATGACTTCTTGAATCCCCAAAAGTAAAAATATACACGACGTTTCAAAAACCAAGTTGATGCCATTTCCAGTACAACCGGAAGTAGTACAATAGTACAAAATTTTTTTTTGCAGCGAATTCGAAACAGTTCAAACTCCTAAAATTTGGGGATGGTATCCCCAAAGATATAAAGTAAAAGCTACTGGAGACCTCGTGAAAATCAGATGTGTAACTTTTAACCGTTTCTCAGCATCCAAATTTTGCTTAGCCCATAAGCCCAACTTGTTAAAGACGGCTCTGCGAATAATTTAACGAAAATTACGTTCAAAATGTCATTTTTCAAATTATCCCGTCAATTTTTCTCTTTTACAAGAAACTCGAAATGTAAAATTTTCACTCGTTCCCACTCGAAACAAGAATGCGTAAAGGTGACCGTTTGTGGTGCAGGAGGCTGTGTGGGTCAACCCTTGTGTTTACTGTTGAAGAAATGTAGTTTTATAGATGTTCTCGCGATTTATGACACAGTAGGAATAAAAGGTTTCGGTGCAGAATTAAGTCACGTCGCTACAAAACCATTAGTATGTACATACTCCGGACAGGAATTCATTAAAGACGCTTTGAATAATTCAAACATCGTAGTAATAGTGGCAGCCACTTCTGGAACGAGCCACTTATCGCTCAACGCCATGTTCGAACCAAACGCCAATATCATACACGAACTGGCTCAAAATATTTCCTCATACTGCCCAAGCGCGTTGGTCGCAGTTGTGACAAACCCGGTTAATGCTATGTTACCGCTAATGTGTCAAACTTTAAAATTAAACGGAGCTTTTAATCCTAACAGGGTTTTTGGAGTAACCGCAATCGACGTAATTAGAACAAACACATTCGTCGCAAGAGTGCACGGTTTACGACCCGAAACGGTAACGGTACCGGTAATCGGTGGTCATAGCCAGAAGACTATCGTTCCCGTACTGTCAAATGCTAAGCCTTGCTCCAACTTTACGGACGAACAACTCGATGACCTCACTAAAGAAATTCAAATGGCGCAAGAAAACGTGACCAAAGAGAAAGAAATGCAAGGAGACAATTTAGCGTGTTCGTACGCAACGGCAAAATTTGTAGTATCACTCTTAAAAGCTCAGAAAGGGCTCTCCAATGTGGTGGAATGCGCTTACGTTAGATCGGATATTTGTAAAGAGGCCAAGTTTTTATCTACACCTTTATTACTAGGCCGTAATGGCATTTATAAAAATTTAGGGTTGCCTGAGCTATCATTCTTCGAGAGCTGTCTATTGGAGACGGCCGCACCTCTCATAATGACAGACGTTAGAAAAGGGGAAGCGTTTGCGGGTGGAACGTATCCACCACCGTGTGATCCTTGTAAAGATCCGTGCTGCCCACCAAGTTGGTGTCGAGTAGAGGAATTTTATTAAATTTAGATAATTTATCGTACTCACTGTTTCGGGATGGTTTCTATAAATGCCAATCGATAATAAATTGTTTAAATAGTCTTCTAGTTGTTTGATTCGTGTCGGTAGCTGTTCGTAATGAACTAACACTTCGGGTTTTTTTGGAAACCTCGGTAAAGATCCTTTTCTTTTACCGGGTTTGCTTCTAACGGCGTTATTTCTAAACGTTACTCTACGTTCACGATGAGTTTTGGTCGGAAATGGTATATTTAAAGTGGTTCTAAATAAAATCAGCTGTTGATGGAGATGATGTATATGTTTATAGCGCTTCTTGATTTCCCATCGAAAATTATTATGCATTAAACTTATCGTATATCTAAAATTACAGTTTAGTGGTTAGTGGTTAGAGCTTTAGTTCAGTCACCGATAAACTTACAGATTTGGATTTAAAAAATGCGTCGTTAGATTTCTTTCGTACTCTGTAACTTTAACTTGCACTTCCACACCAGGTATAAATATCTGTCTGTTATATGATTTAAATTTTACGGAATGCTTATGAATTGCAGCAAATGGTATTACGTCGGACAAAGGACCTGTAAGTTTGTTTGCATCGTTTAAGTAATTTATAAATTAATTCGGGTAAACTTACCCGAATCCACGTCGTCTTGATTTTCGACCAAAACAGGCATGCCTTCGATCGAAATAATTGTGAGGGTATTTGGAAAGCCGAGTTCGTCGTCAAAATCATCGTCGGAATGTGGTGTGGTAGCTTTTGCGGTAGAAGTGGGAACTACATCGTCGTTTTGATCGACAAACGTTAAGTCCATTTTGTAAAACGGTCTTTAAATTTATTTTTAAACTCGTAAGCAATTCTAAATATAATTTTAGTTCCTAGTTAATAAATCTTGTTTTTGTTCAAAAATATATAAATACAAGGACGTACACTTAACCTCAAACTTTAAAGAGGTGTTCAATTTCCTTTTAAATTTACTTTTTGCACACTTAACATTTAAAAATGATGTTAAAATATAATTTAAACAAATAATTATAAATGTTACACAATATAAGTAGCATTTTTTATATATTCATGTTAAAAACCGATTAGATTATTTAGCGAGTTTGATAAAATTTACAAATGATAAAGATATACACTTAATTAACACATCACAATTATTTATTAATTATTATCAAGATTAGAATAAAAAATATGTTAGGTGAGGTTAAAAGCGTGCATTTTGAACTACAAACGTCAAAACACTCAAAACTGTTACGTAAAGATCTACTAATAGTTCGTTTGTCAACTGGTCCAGAAGTTACCAGAGCGGGACATTCGAAATTAATTATCACAAAAATGACTTTTTTCGAAAAATTTTCACTTTTCGTAGAGAAATACATCATTTTCAAGCATAAACTTTGTTCTGTCTGCTGTGCGTGTGTAAACACGCACGTTATTCGAACAAGAAGAGAAGCATTGATAGAAATACTTTGCAGATATTTTTATCAACGAGTTAGATTTTCTAGTAAAATTAATCGAGAAGTTTAAATAGTGGGAAAGTCTTTTTAAGCAAATGCAAAATTTATATAATTTTCTGAATATCAATAAGTTAATAGAGTCGCTTTTAGAATTTCGAACTACGCGAATTCCTCAACTTCGCAACTTATTAAATTTCTATTTAAACGACAATTTATCTCAATTGCAATATCTTGATACATTTTTCAAATTTTACAAGGAAAGCAATCGATTATTTGTAACTTAATAATATTGTTTCCTTTAAGTTAAACTTGTATTAATTTGTACACCCGGCACTACTACTTTCAATTTTGTTATAATGACCTAAATTATGTACGGTTAAACTGGTTTGTATAAGTTATAAGTTAAAAATTAATTTACATTGGCGAATAGCGTGATAATTTAATTTATAGACGTTCAAAAAATTTTAATCTTTTGTAATTTTCAAAATATCAACTTAAACAAGCTATAATTTAAAAAAGTAGATCAATTTTTCTAAAATGTAGATCTATTAATTTGCTCGCATCGACATTTATAAAGAGATTTGGAATTTTTTTTTTCCAAATTTTGGGTTTAAAAAAATTCCAGCAAAAGGTTTACTAGTTATTTACATAGTTTTTTTACTAAACTGCATAGCACCGATTAAGATAAAATACTAAAATAGTTTACTTTTTGTTGCAATAGAAAGTAACTCTTAAGCTCAAGATATAGTTTAATATCTCTTAAATTAGAAATGTTAATAATTTACGTAACTTAAAACTTATTGGTAAAAAAATATAATTAATTGCTCGACGAAGTTAGAGTTATAGAGAATAAGACAATAGAAAGGCCAAAGAAATATATTAAAGGGCACACCTCGTGTATAATAAGTCCTCACACGAATATTTATAAAAAATTAAAATTTGTCCCAATAATCAGGATACGATAGAGGAAATTAACGAATAAAATTACATAAAGACAACTTCTGTGCAAATTTAAAGAAAAAGGAGGAACTAACATTTTTCTGAATTTTAAAATTCGTCTCTTATATGTGTCGAAAGTAACAAACGATTCAAATCCATAACGTTCAATTGTATAACACAGGAAATAATTTTGGGTTAAGAGATGCTTTCTAGATGAGTCTGCACTAAATTACAGTATACGTCTAACAATTTCTTAAAAGCAATCAATAATATTGTAATCTGATAAGCACAAGCTCAACTATCGATTACCTAATGATTAATGTTGGTTTGTTATATTTTGGCTTGTGGACCCAACATGCTTTTTGCCCTAATCATCACAGGTTAGCTTGGACCAACGGCTTAACGTGCCGTCATTGGACCAGTGCCTAGGCCCAGGCCTAATAGGACCCTAAGACGTTGGGGGCCTAAAACTCCAGCGGTTTTTTCAACTTTAGTCCGCCTGGTGGGTCGCTGGTATTTTAGGAAAATGGACTGCCAATGATTGCAAAAATTTTAAAGCACTTGCATTTAAACACTGCAGCTCTTCATTCTACATTTACTACAGCTCCCTGAATGCGCCCAACTCCTAAAGTGGATCTAAGCTCCGTTGACCTTGAATATTCAAAAAAAAATTTGTTGCGGCGCTAGGTGACCCGTGGGAAATCAAAATTAAAAAAATTAGAAAAACTAATTTACCCAGAGCTCTTCTGAGAACCAAATGGGCATACCAATTTTCCTTGCTTCAGGGTGCTGAATATGGGTAACGTCCAGGGAGTGGACGTTACATAATATGTAACTACGCCACTGAACATGCTGTTAAAAAACACACATTTTAAAGTAAATTAGCGATCAATTGGGGCCCACCATTATTTAATTCGCCCGGGCCGTTTCTTTTCCAGAATCCGCCCCAGGACCGGGCCACTTTTTTAAAGGGCCCATTCAGTTTTTTCGGCCTAGGGCCCATGAAAACCGTAATCCTGCACTGCATTGGACCGTGAACCTTATTGGAGCGACCCAGGCACGACGAGGAAGATGATGTGGTCAGCACCACTAGATAATCTGGTGCTAAGGTTAAAAACTTCCGTATTTGATTTTAAGAGCTGAGTAAGTACCCCATTTTGCCCCACATTGATTTAGGACTTAGGGCGTTCAAAATTCGAACCAGACATCCCTGGACAGTTTCAAAAATGCTAGAAATGTATGCAAAATTAAAAAAAGGTCAAATTTGAATCAAACCAAAGATCAAGATCTTAATACATTATAATAATATAACTGATCAAACATGTAATGCTATCCAGTGATGCAGTTACTTAATTAAAATTCTACCTTGGCTTCAATCTTCTTTTGCCTTAGGTCAGTTCCTTTTTTTAATCGAAGCTGTTTGTCAAAATGATGCAACCTATCAATCGTCGGTAAGTAGACTGGTGCACGACTTTTACTTAATTTCGATTAAGCGATCGATTTTTCCCGACAGGGCCCCGTATAATTGTTATACGATTATGCACTTACACTTATGCTAAATTTAACATAATACAAAAGCTTGCCTTAAGCTTATGATCAAGTGGGGTTTACATCAAGGAGAAAGGATAGCGTTCGAGTAGCAAGTGAGAGGGAAACTTACGATACAGTTTTTTCGATTTCTTTTTTTTATCAAAATTTAGCATTACTTGTCGATTAGCTTTGGAAACTTCAACACCGAAAATTATCGCGTGCGAAGAAGTTGAAAAATTTGGGGTGCGGAGAATGTGGTAAAGTTTTTGAGAAACTGTTTCGGTGAATGTGTTTATTTCAAAAAAAATTTTTTTACGAAATTTTGCAAAATTCACCCCTTACAGTGGAATTTGCGATTTGGTAAAATAATTAAAAAATTATATTTTTTAGGTTTTTTAAAATAAAATGCCATATTTAAGTGATTAAATTGGAATTTTTGTAACCAGTGATTAAGTGATCCAATGTACCTACTGCAATGAAAGTGTTATACCTATTTATTGTTTTGTGCATTTTGGGCATTAATGCCCAAAGGAGGCAACCGGTGAGTGAAAATAAAATTAATTTAAAAATATTTAAAAAACAAATTTCTACGGTGCGTGCTACGCTCGGATTATTTCTTCACTTTTTTGATGATAAAGTATTATTTAAGAAACCACAAACAAGCAATTCTAATCAAAAATCAAACGAGTTATATGAGTGGCCCATAAAACATATTTTATTAAAATATTTATTTTAGATTAAACCACATTTAATTATTGGCCCCCCATTCCACCCAAAAATAGTTTACTTTTTTATTATACGAACGCAACTACTAGTCTTGAGTTGTAATTATTTTATTTGCCAATAATAATTATTCAATAAATCAAATTGACCTGCCGATTTGTGTGGACTTCCCCCAAAGTACCTACCTCAACTCGGCAGGCAGACACTCTAATTTCATCCAGTTTACCTTCATTTTTCTAGGTCTAATAGTAAGATTAGCTGTAAAAATGTCTATTTTTATAATTTAGTGTCCATTCTTAAACTAATAAGATTAATTACGAAACAGACACTAAATTGTGATTATGGAACATATCACCTTTCAAATATTAGCGAAAAAATATTTTAACGTCCTTCGCGTATTAGGAATTAATTATGAAATACAAAGTAAAGCGAAACTTTAATTGTAGGATAAAAAGCAATACTTGGGGCAATTACTTAGACATGTTGTATTCATAAAAAGATAATATATTAAAATGATTAATAGGTTCACCGGCAAATTAGGAAATTGACCAATTATTAGAAATTTTGACATTTCGAGCCCATCAGTAACAGTTTCTTAGTTGACTCACGTTGTAAAAGGATAAGCCTTTGCTACAATTGATGCATCGATTACTGCTCCCATAAATACGCACGCCACTGCATTTTACGAACTTCTCGTTGACATTTAAATGGTCGTTTAAAAACAACCAAACAATATATAAAAAAAAGCCACTGGCATTATAAAGAGCAACTTTTTTAAATTTCGCAAGACGTAAAAACTCACGAAATAATCAAGTTCTTCAACTCGTATGTTCTTATTATTTAACTTGTCGTAGGTTCATGGATATATAAATGTCAAAGAAAAAATGTAAAACTGGACGTAATGATCAGTGCCACACCCAAGATATACAATCATTAAGATTGTATTTATATGTACACGTTATTGATTGTTTGTACACAAGGAGAAACTATATCCGGTTTTAATGTAACACTCGCGAGCCCAAAAGGGCTAAGCCGAGCCTGGCGAGAAATAAACTTATTTTCATATCCTAAAGTCAAAGTGCATAAACCACAAACACTCGGTTTATGTATGTACTTTGCTATAAAAAGTCCAAAAGTCCTAAAGTAAACCTGAGGTTAGACTGAAAAAAGTGTCCTCCGAGTCTCCTGGAACTTCTTTTGTCATTTGGCGCAGAATATTAATTTGATGTTTGTACTCGATCTACCTAATACCGCCTACAGAATAAGCCGTTAGATTTAATGTTATTAATACAATAATCTATTCTGTTAACAAAATAATAAATTCAAAACGCATTCTTGTTGTTATAAATTTAAAATTTAAACAAAACAAATATAAAAACCGTAATTTATTGTAATTAAATACGAAATTGTCTTCCGACTTCAAATTTATATCTGTAGATTCTTTTTATTAAGGGAGTGGTCTATTTTTATAATTAAATTCTTGATCTACTTCGTGACGTGCGGTAGCTTTTAGACGTCCTAATTTTAAGGTCGCCACCTTAAATTATGGAAATTGGAAAAAATTCGACCGAAAACGAGCAAATATGCTTTTTTTAATTCGTAAAGGTTAATACGTTAATCAAACGAAAGCTACGCTTCGAGCATAGTGTGATTATATAAATTGTTATTAGTTATTACAAAACGATTTGATAGTTTGCTAAGCTGTTAGCAAAGTTTAAATGAAGCAGACAAATTTTAGACGCCATTTTAGGACAAAATGGCCGACTGGTATCCTTTGATACTTTTTAACCCTCTCGAAGATTCTGTTCGCCAAAAAAGTTTCATTTTGAATAATCTTTTATTTTGCTCCCATCTTCTTAGGAACCATGCCAACCTACTAATCACCAACTGAAAAAAGTTTGGTTACATTTTAAACCCTTAACCTCATAATTAACAATTTTATTGTTTTGTAAACAGTGAATATGCCTGCAATTTCAAAAAAAACGTCTACGCTTACGCTCGTTTTAGCAAATCTTATTTTTATACTTTCTTCTCTTTCTTTTGCAACCACAAACGACTTTCTAATGTTCTGAAATGCATGAATAATTGGTTAATAAATTTTTTTAAATAATTTATTTATAAAAGAACACATCTTAAGTGGTGTCTTTAGAGGATGAATCTAATTATTTTGTAAATTGAATTTTTTGTAAACTTTACGAGTTAATACTGTACTAATGTGGTGCAATTTGCAATTTGTTCATCTTTGCAACAAACGATAATAATGAACTAATACCTAGGATGTTATTATCAATTAATTTTTTATATTTTTATACCAAAAAGAGCTGTTGTTAATTAAGGAAACAATAGAGAACTTCAGTGAACTGAATCTTCTACGATTTCCTTGTATCGCTTTTGTTTTTTTTTAATTTTTGTTTACGGTCAATATCTCGTTTAGAAGAGCCGTAGGCTCCCGCACAAGCGAGTTTCACCGTATACTAATTTTTTGTTGTCGTCGTTCCTGCATTGCTCAAGGAAAGAAAATTTAAAAACTGGATATACCTACTGCTCTCCAAGTTGGCGCTTTAAAATCAGACCATATCTGCTATCGAGCCATGAGCACCCAGAGAAATGTTGCAGAACAAGACTAACTCAAAACAAGTAGTAGGTAACCAGTTTTTGATAGCTAATTAACACCCATCAAGGTTCGAGAACAAAGAAGTGTCAAACTTGTTTGATAGCGAAAAAAGAGGCAAGAGCCAAGAACCAACATACAACATACTGGTTTTCATTCTACTTCTTCTTATGACGCCCTCTCTTTTCGAAGGTTGGCGATCCACATAGCTAACATTGTTCTGGAAACAGCAGCCCGAAAGATTTCAATGGAGATGCACCCAGACCATCTTCTGAGGTCCTTCAACCAGGAGTTCTGACGTTTACCAATAGATCTTTTCCCTTGAATCTTTCCTTCAATTATTTTCATTAGCTACTGTCTAATTGCTGAAGACGAAAATGTCTTAGAAGACTTCAAAAGTCTCATAGACATAAGAAAGCTACGTCAAAAGCCGTGAACCCATAATTGGCAAAGCCAAGAGTGAGGATGTTTTGTCGGCACGTGTCATCAGTTGGCAAAATTATGCCAACCCAAACCCAACTAGTGCCGGTTCGAATTAAAAGAGGCCAGTTTGGCAACTTCTTTTCTAAGACGTTTTTGGGCTGAAATGGCTCTTCTGAATGTAGTATCAATCTTGCTCATTGTCGGTCCTTCCGGAAATCACTTCTTCCGTATTCAAGATTTAACTCGCCGACATCGTCTAAAATCAAGTCTTTCTTGAATTCACTTGCTCTATATCGAACTCAACCTCTATCAAGAGGCTTGGACGTACCCAAAATTAGCGATTGAGTGGCTTGACTAGCTTGGCCAATTGCCCAATTATTACGGCTGCAGTAGAAGCAAGTAACGTTCACGTAGCTACACCGCGACTGCACTGCCGTTTCGTGAAACGAACGATTGAGAACATTTTATGAGCCTCTCCAAACTAGGAATGGCTTCTAGAAATTTTCTATATCTACAGGGTGATTCATTAAGGATGGACCAAACGAAGCAGGGTGATAGAGGACCTCGATACGCATTGATTTGACCCCCATGTGTATATCCGAAACTTGATGGTTCGGGAATTATCATGATTTAAGTGTATTTCCAGAAGAACCTGATTTTTCCATAGATATTTTGTCATTCCGACTAAACCGTTCGTTCTAGCTTGATGAAATTTTCCAGAGGTGTAGTCCAATAATGAGCCTATCACACCGTATGTTAGCATCCTCAATGTAACTTGACAATAGTTAGAAAAAAAAGATCTTTCTAAAATTTCATTACAGCAGAAGCACTCTCCCTTATTTTACAGCGCTCTTGCAGAAAATTTTGACATGGAAATTTTTTTTGGAACATGTTTTAAAAACTTCTCTGTTCTATTGACAATGTACCCTACAAATTTCATTCACCTAGTCCTATTGCTTCTCATCAAAAAAATTGTATTACTAGAAAAAGGCGATATTTCATGGTCCTTGTCGCAATACATTGGAACGATGATGATAGTTTTCAATTGTTGCGAATTGTCAATAATAGTGACAGAAGTAAAAATACAGGCTTTGTTCATTTCGTGATCAAATCTAGTTACTGTGGGCTCAGTTCTCGCTCATTATTTGGATTTTGGGTGTATTGTTCGTTATTTAAGTCAAGTTATGCCTTATTCACAACGGGAATATGCAGCAATGCATTACTACTATGGTTTTGCAAAAGGAAATGCTCGGCTTGCCGCAAGATTGTATCGAGCTCAAGTGATGCATCGAGGTGGACCACAACCTGCAACTTACCCGGATCACCGGGTTATTTTACGCGTGCATAACGCATACATAGAGGGCCGTTTGGCTGGAGCGAGTGATCGAGAAGGAAGAATTAGAGGGAATCCTAAGCGCGTTGAAATAATATTAGAAGAAGTCATTGCGGATCCTTCCACAAGTACCAGAGCAATTAGTCGTCGAACGAGAATCGAGAATGAGCGAGAACTGAGCCCACAGTAACTAGATTTGATCACGAAAAACCAATGAACAAAACCTGTATTTTTACTTCTGTCACTATTATTGACAATTCGCAACAATTGAAAACTATCATCCTCGTTCCAATGTATTGCGATAAGGAACATAAAATATCGCCTTTTTCTAGTAATACAATTGTTTTGATGAGAAGCAATAGGACTAGGTGAATGAAATTTGTAGGGTACATTGTCAATAGAACAGAGAAGTTTTTAAAACATGTTCAAAAAAAAATTTCCATGTCAAAATTTTCTGCAAGAGCGCTGTAAAATAAGGGAGAGTGCTTCTGCTGTAATGAAATTTTAGAAAGATCTTTTTTTTCCAACTATTGTCAAGTTACATTGAGGATGCTAACATAGGGTGTGATAAGCTCATTATTGGACTACACCTCTGGAAAATTTCATCAAGCTAGAACGAACGGTTTAGTCGGAATGACAAAATATCTATGGAAAAATCAGGTTCTTCTGGAAATACACTTAAATCATGATAATTCCCGAACCATCAAGTTTCGGATTATACCACTCTCTACCACCCTGCTTCGTTTGGTCCATCCTTAATGAATCACCCTGTATAGTAAATATTTCGTTTGCTTCGAGAAATTGTAGGTTTTGAAATTGACACCCTGTATACGTAGAATAGAAAAGCTTCTTAAAATTAAAAAAACAAAGCAATAAAGCATTTCCATTTATGGCAAGCAAATGTACTATAATTAGCTTATATCGATCTATAGAACAAGCGATAAAACTCTACACCGACTTTCTGTAATGTAATTAGTTTACTATAATAATTAAGGCTTTGATTATGACACTAGACTAGAAGAAAAGAACGTTCGAATAAACGTATAACTTTCAAAAGCGAACAAAAGAACGAACAAGGCTGCATGTATTTACTTTTCGATACGATTTTTTTGATAAAACAGCCATTCCTTAATAATATCCGATTAATTGCAAAATATAATTTCATTAGTTTATTAGGATAATTAATTAATCATTTAAACAAATTTAAATAGCCTTCATCGCGCTTTTTACGAATGCTAAACAAATCCTACACTAGATGCGTTAATTATGGAGAAAAGCGTGGTTTTAGAGACCTGGCATTTGTTTTATGAATTTTTAAGAGCACCTATAAGTGGAGAAAACTATAACTGTGTATTCGAAATCAAATTATTAATAAATGATGATTTCATTAGTAAATAAAATATTTCTCGCGTAGCTAATTGTGGTTTTGACTAAAAAATAATTTTCTCTTTTTACTATTGTTTATTACGATTACTCACTTTGCTTATTGAAAATTCCCAGTCGATTTCTATGTATATCGAGTTATACTATCGTATGGGAGAATTCTGGCAAAAGTTAAGCAAGAGCAGGGCCGTATTTGTTAGAATCTGACGCACTCTAGAAGGTTTTTAGGAAAATTTTCCTTTTTACTAATTCATAAATATCGTGCAGTACTGACCAGACTACCTGCAGTGCGAGAATTGCCTTATATCTTTCGATTTAAATTAGTATTGTATGCAAAACTAAATCCTGTACCAATTTCAGGTTTAATAGTTCATATCTTTACATACCGATTAGTTCTTTTTTTAAATATCCTTGAATGTGCATTAGGTAAATAAAATTTTGCAACAATATAAATGTAAAAACTCTTGTTAACAATTTTGATAACATTGAGTAAGTAAAAGTTTCCAGTTGTAAACTTTATTTCTTATTTCAAAAATTGATAAAATTAGTACAGAAACCCATGTAAAACTAGTATCACCCAAATTTCATAATTAAATAAAAAATAAAAAAATGTTTAACTACGTCAATTATATTTAAATTAAATTAAGCTTTCTCTAGTTGACAAAAAAATTATTTTTTTAACATCAGGCCGAATGCTTTTTGAACTACTAGACTACTACAGCACAACATGTAAATTACTATCAGTGTTTTCTCGTTAATCCCCGATTTAATTGTAACAAATTGTTTTTAATTTTTTTTTCGAATCATATTATACAAACGTCGCCTCTCGGAAGGCACATAACCGACATTAAAACTACCTAGTAGAGCTCACGAACTTCGACCAATAGGTTTCCTACCCAATAAACACAGTTATGTTTATGTGTATTACACGTATAGAATTTTTAGATAGCCAAAAAGTTTGTATGAGGCCCAGTTGTATAAACGAGCTAATCTGGGAGTCAGAGTTAACTCCACGATCAACCTAATTCAACAACTAATTCTGAGTTAAATTGAATTATATTTGACTCTAGAAAATCGATGGGTTAACCCTGGACCAAGTGCCTACGAGTTAACCTAATCGAATCCACGCTAAGATCTCTAACCTTTTAGTCAGAGCGTGAAATGAACTCTGACTCCCAGATTACTTCGTTTATACAACTGGGTCTGAATCAGTTTTAATGCCAAATTTTATACGTCTTAGGCCCAGTTGTATAAACGAGCTAATCTGGGAGTCAGAGTTAACTCCACGATCAACTTAAATCAACAACTAATTCTGAGTTAAATTGAATTATATACTACGATGGGTTAACCCTCGACCAACTGCCTACGAGCTAACCTAATCGAATCCACGCTAAGATCTCTAACCTTTTAGTCAGAGCGTGAAATGAACTCTGACTCCCAGATTACTTCGTTTATACAACTGGGCCTGAATCAGTTTTAATACCAATTTTATATGTCTTAGGCCTAGTTGTATAAACGAGCTAATCTC
The DNA here is from genome assembly GCA_950108345.1 of Malthinus flaveolus. Lineage (NCBI taxonomy): Eukaryota > Metazoa > Arthropoda > Insecta > Coleoptera > Cantharidae > Malthinus > Malthinus flaveolus. The sequence continues at coordinate 6,238,536 of OX467289.1, read as the reverse complement.
GGAGTCAGAGTTAACTCCGCGATCTGAATTTAAGGTTAGATCTTAGCGTGGATTAGATTAGGTTAGCCCCTAGGCACTTGGTTCAGGCTTAACTTATTCATTTTCTAGACTCTAATATATTTCAATTTAACTCAAAATTAGTTGTTGATTTAGGTTGATCGTGGAGTTAACTCTGACTCCGAGATTAGCTCTTTTATACAACTGATGGGCTTTAAAAATATACGAGATAAGCATATTACACCACGTAGACGTATTTTTTACGTATAATAAACTTAGCTGTGTTTATTGGGTGGTACTTTAGTTCCTTAGTACCATATCAAAATTCAAACAAGGAGAGAACATTCCCAGCTTGTGTAGCCATTTTTTTAGCCAGTAGTGTCTTAGTAGCTTCAGCAACAGTTGAACAGTAATTGAGAAATAATTATTTGCTACTTCTAATGATCTCCAATGTAGCAACGCCTAAACTCTAAAACAGGGTCCAGACTATAGAACCGAGCTTCCTAATTAGCTACGACTCGAGCAGTTCGGCTCAAAGATCGGTTCTATAGTCTGGGTCCTGCTTAATGATGTGATGACGTGAACGACCAAAATATATAGAGCGTAATTAGACGTTTTTAGAAGACTTCCTAATTCATATGTGCCGGGTTGTCTTAGGGTGGCAACTAATTTAAAGTAATAGTAAGTATTGATGACACATTTTTGTACAAATACATAGAAATTAATCTGATGAGAAAGCTAATTCCAAATTTGAACTTAACAATTAAGTTGATTAGCAAGGTGCAAATAGTAACTAAATTTCAAATTTAACCTATGATTAGTATTGTTTAAACAAATTGCCTATAAAGTGTTGTTTCTTTTCGAAAGTAAGACAGAGATCATAACAGTATTTAAATTGCAAAATTTATTAAAGGTCGCCGATTATTTACCCGAACTGAAAATTACAAATTCGAATAAGTAAATTTACAAAAATTCAAAATGGCGAATGAAGCATGGAGGTTTACCTTTTCTTTAAGACTTTAGGAGAACAATACCCTATACGAACTACATTTTTCAATGCGAATTCAAATTCGAGACAGGTTTGTTGCACTAAAACTCTTCCATTTTCACTTGGTGCCAGCTTTTACTTTTAATTTACTCAAATGGCCAATTTATTAAGTTTGTTTCATCATTAAACTCTTATAGATTACATCGAACTATTAACCGCTAGCGAGCAAGTGCAATTTTCTCTCATTTACCCACGAGCCGCAATAACCAATAACTAATAAATATGCGGATTACGTAAATATTTTAACTAAATAAGTTGGCATTTTAACATTTCACTTGCCCAATTTTGTCGATTTAACGACCAAATGTGTATTAATTAGTCTTACACTTCTATAATATATTAATTATTGATGGATAGGCGTTCGTATTACAAAATATACGAACATAAGTCGGGCAGGATTGCGTTAAAAATTTTTCTGTAATTTACCCAAATTAAAAAAAACTCAAATTAACGAACACGCTTTGAACTTAGCAAAATAACGAGTTATGCAAATTATAAAAGACATTAGAACGAAACAATTAATTGTTAAGTAATAGGTAAATGATTCGTCATAAACTTAAATCCGCGACCTTTCCTATTCGGTAGTCTAATTTTACATAATCGTTCCTAAAATAGTGCTAAAATTTGAGCTAAATTATTCAGGAACCTATTGTTTACTAATTTATAGACAATTTTAATTTAAGCAGTTGTGGGCGATTTGAATTAATTATTTTCGGTTGAATGGCAAGGTTTACTTGCTTAGGAGAAAGCTCGATAATTTACTTAGTTGTCGGCTCAGAAACACGTGGTTTCAAAAATTTATGTAAATTGAACTATAGAATTAATTTTTAATTATTTTAGTATCCAGTATAGAGGAAAATTTTTAGTGACAAAGGTGAGAGCTCAGCTTTCTGAAGTCCAGCGCGATTGAGCTTATCTTCGAGAACTCCTTCTAAAATCAAAACGACAAGCAAAATGGCAGATTCTAAAATTAAACCAAGTTGTCTTGGCGTCTTGGCCATAGAAAATGAACATATCAATCAACGAGTTCTTCGTGATGAGAAATTTCTTCAAAAATATTATTTTCTTTTCGTCTACAAGCATTAGATTAGAAAATTTGATCGACTTCTTATGTAGAACTCATATACAGCAAATGCTATTCTACAGTTTTAAAACTGGCCCCCCTCCCCCATTTCTCTAAGTTAATTAAAATCGACTTTAAACACCACATTTAAGTTTACGCGTTACCAATTAACTAGAATATTCGTCTCATCAAACATTGTACGCTCTAAAACTCATGAAAAGTTAATTTATTCGAGATGCGCGCTTTGGTTAATTAATGTAGAAATAAAACAAACAATTTGGAGCGATTAAAATTTTTTAGAGCGCATTGGAGGGCAAGGAAAACTATACTCCATGTGGAAAGAATTAAAAAGCTGCCAAAAGCGCTTTCTGGAGATGAATTACCTACCCGATGATGAAATTATGACGAAAAATGAACAATGGTTGGGTATGGGTATACGTAAATGGGAAAGTCTTCAAGACAGCCAGGTTCGTTTACAAAGAATTTACCAACAAAAACTTCTTTGCCTTTTCAAGGGGTGTATAATGGAGTCTCTGTTATCTTTGAGCTAATGCGACTTTTTAGTCCGGGAGGCAGCGAGCACTTTTACTAAACGGTAAAGTACTTTAACGCGCTCTAGCGCCTAAGTTGTTTGTTTGAGGAAAAAAAGTTAAGATACATAATTTGTAGCAAATTAAATTTACTTTATTTTTGTGTAATAAGACTTTTTTTAAAAGTGCGTAGTTTTTGAGGTATAAGCGATAAACAAAAAAGCAGTTTTCCGGTAGCTTTTGGAAGTTTTATCAAACTTTAACGCGCTCTAGCAACTAAACTATTTGTTTGACGAAAAAGTTTAACAGGCATAATTTATAGCAAATTGAATTTACTTTAGTTTTATAACACAATAATTTTTTCTAAAATGAGTAGTTTTTGAGTTATAAGCGATAAACAAAAAATCAGTTTTTGGCCGATTTTGAAAGTTTTACCAAACTTTAACGCGCTTTAGCACCTAAATTAGTTGTTTCACAAAAAAATCTAAAAAACGTAATTTATAGTAAATTAAATTTAATTTATTTTTCCATAACATAAATTAGTTCTAAAATGTGTAGTTTTTGAGTTATAAGCGGTAAATAAACAAGCAGGTGTTTGGCCGATTTTGGAAGTTTTGTCAAACTTTAACGCGCTCTATCACGTAAACCGTTTGTCTTAAACAAAAACCTTTCGGATATAATTTGTAGGAAATTTAATGTAGTTTATATTCATATAGAAACAGCTTTCTTAAAAAGTGTGTAGTTTTCGAGTTATAATCGAAAACTCGAAAAGCGAGCAGAAACTTACCGTTTTCGAGCCACCCCTAATTTAATGCTGCCATTTTGGAGTGGCAGATAGGCGGTTTTGTTACTCTCATTTACCAATGTTATTTCAACCTACATTGTTAAAACTTTTTACTTTACTTCATCGCTTAGTAAAATTGTTCGCTGCCCTCCTGGCCATTTAGTAAAACGCTAATATGGAAAACCGATGACGATTATCTCATAAATGCTTGATGTCTCCATTAATGCATTAATGCGTCAGGACTGTTTTCGAAAACTAACTACGGATCAATCAGTAGCTTAAGTGCTGGTTCTTAATTTAGGTTTTTGTACTCGAAGGGCATGCTAAGCCAACCATCTAAGCTGTATTTGAGGCACAAGTCCTATTGACTAATCTATAATAGCTTCTCAAAGAGTTCGCGCGTATAAACTTTTAATATCCGGCAGCTTATTATATGGAAAAAAGAAAATTTACTGATTCATGTTCATTTTAGGAAAGTACATTATGTTACGACAAACTTGTATAGTTGATGTTACTTATAAATAATTATAAATCATAATCACGTGGGTGTTTTATTGTGTAAAAAATTTTGAAATCACCACAAGCTATCGTGGCATATAGCTAATTACATTTTACATGTTTCAATTGACGAGTTTAGAGCGTGAAAAGATTAAGATCTAAATTAGAAAACAAGACAGCTGTTAGATATTTTTTTAAAAAGTAATTATACAAATTAAAGGAAAAAAATTGGTTATAATCTACTTCAAATTTTATATCATTTAAAATAGTGAGCATCACATATTTAAACCGCAAAAAAATTAGAAAAAATAATTATAAAGAAAGGTTCGCGCGTTCTTAAATTAGTCTAGTGTCTATTGCACTATAATTTTGCTTAAGACTTTACGACAAAATTGTAATAAGAAAAAATAACTTCCGCGATTAGCAAAGTTTCAAAAATAATCATCGTAAGTAGGCATCGTACCTATATAATAGGAAATTGGAATTAGAAATGATATACGTCAATTCGTTTTCCTCTGCTGTCAGCTATGCCAATTACCAATTACAAATTGGCGATGTAAAATCGAAAACAATTGTTTCAATTTTAAGACCATCCTTACAAACAAACACGTAATGGTTTTTACTATTATTTATTATTATGTTAGTTGCTTATTATTATATTTTTTTTATGAAAAACTATTTCACGTACTCTCACTTTTAAACTATTAATTCGTTAATTAAAACACATAAAAATTAATTCCAGTTGTGATGGAAAGTTCAAGGCTTCCAAAGCCCTAATTACGTTTATTCTAAAGATAACATTTAGAAATTTCATCGAATTTGCAAGTTGTAAGGTGTAATTCCCTTAATTGCCTAATAATTACTTTACAATTAATAAACTAATCTTAAAAGGGCAGTTAACGTATGAGAAAAACTAAAAAATTTTTTTGCATAAGATATTCAAATTATTTGAAATTTTTTAAAAATTAATTACTTAGTAGGCCATAAGCTAAATTTTTGCTAATTAAATTCATTAATTAAGTGTGATGCTTAATTCCGGTGGCATATGATTAATAAAAGTTTTACTTTAAACTTGCTGTTTCTAATTTCGTTACCTACCTAATAATAGTTATTAAAAATATATTTTTGTAATTCGCTATAATTAATAACTTATAATTACCGGGCAATTCAAATTGCTTGTTTTCAATAATTTTAAGTGTTAAATTGCGAATACTTACGGAATAGTGGAAAATTACGTAATTACTATCTTGATAATGTAGTAATTCGCACTTAAAAAATCACGCCAAGTACAACAATGAAAACAACATTGTTGTATACCTGTATTAATAAAAAATAATCGGTGATAATGCATGACTCGGCTGTACTATCAGTTATAAATAATTATTAAAATTAATTACGAACAGAAGCTATAGAAACGAAATATTACAAAATGCAAATTTCAATTATTAATAATCATTTCTGACATTTGAGCAATAATCATCCTTTTCATTTATTGTTCAGTTCAATTTGGATTGTTCATAAATACAATGTGTATTTTGCTGAAAAGTCGCTATTCTTATAAATGCCAATTTGTTAACTTTCGGAGAATGCAACTCATGCTCTCAAGTGCTCTCCAAAAGTTAAAAATCGGTTAGATGGGGAAAGTAGAGCTGCTTTACACTTTTTGTTGCGATGTTCACTTGTTTAATTATGGCCCCAAAACTAAAAAAAATGGGAGTTCTTTAAACTGTTAACTATTTTATTAAAAAAATATTGAAAAAGCTATTATAGCACTCATATAAATGCTGTAATTCGAAAACTACGCACTTTATAAGAAAATTGTTTGTGTATGAATATAAACTGCATTAAATTTCCTACAAATTATATCTAAAAGGTTTTCTTTCAGACAAACGGTTTAGGTGCTAGAGCGCGTTAAGGTTTGGAAAAACTTTCAAAACTGACCAAAAAACTGCTTTTTTGTTTAATCACTTATAACTCGAAAACTACGCATTCAAAAAAATTTTTTTTATACAAAAATAAAGTAAATTCAATATCCTACAAATTATGTTTCCTAGATTTTTTTCGTCAAACAAATAGTTTAGGTGCTAGAGCGCGTTGAAGTTTGATAAAACTTCAAAAATCGGCCAACTGCTTTCTCGTTTATCGCTTATAACTCAAACACTACGCACTTTAAGAAAAAATTCTTGTCATAAAAAAATAAAGTAAATTTCATTTTCTACAAATTATGTTTCTTAAACTTTCTTCGTAAAGTAAATAGTTTAGGTGCTAGAGCGCGTTAAAGTTAAATGAAACTTCCAAAATCGGTCAAAAAACTGATTTTTCGTTTATCGCTTATAATTCAAAACCTACGCATTTTAGAAAAAAATTCACGTTATACAAAAATAAAGTAAATTTAATTTCCTACAAATTATGTTTCTTAGAGATTTTTTGTCAAACAAATAGTTTAGGTACTAGAGCGCGTTAAAGTTAGACAAAAATTCCAAAATCGGTCAAAACAATGACTTTTAGTTTATCATTTATAACTCGAAAACTACGCACTTTTAGAGAAAAGTCTTGTTATACAGAAATAAAGTAAATTTAATTTCCTACAAATTATGGCTCTTAGATTTTTTTCCAGCGAATAGTAGTTTAGGTGCTAGAACGCGTTAGTTTGATAAAACTTTTAAAATCGGTCACAAAAATGCTTTTTTGTTTATCGCTTGCAACTAGACAACTACACACTTCTATCAACTTCAAAACAAAAAACTTTACCAAAGTTATTATAGCACTCATTATGGGTGCTGTAACAGCTTTCTTACAGACGTAAAATATAAAAAAAGTTTAAAGGATCTCATTCTTTGTGCAGAATTGTAAAATCATAATTTTTTTTCTTTTAATTGTTTTGGAGATAATGCACCCAACGTCGAATTTTAAATGGCACTCTATGAAAATTTTTATACCAATAAAAAGAGCGGATTTTTTACTTTGTTTGTGTTTAAAAAAATTTAAACTAATTCACTTTGTATAATTGGCGTATTGTTATTGTTACTTTTATAACATTAGGAAGACTCCGCATTATTATAAGCTTCTGATGAGGCGAGCAAAGAGCAACAAAAGTGTGCGAAAAACATACAGGGCGAATTATTTTTCATTCGTTCTATTCATACCTATAATATGAATTAAATTTTTAAAAAGAAAATTAAATTTAAAAATCCGCTATTTTCATTGGGATAAAAATGTGCATACAATGCCATTTAAGAGATACCGTGTGTAAACTTTCGAAGTGGAACATAGAGAAATAACATGATGGTAAACCACTTATTTGCAGTTTGCTGCTCCCAGTTGCTTCTACAAGAACGGTATAAAGATATCTATCGAAAGAGAATTATTTGGCGAGTCTCCTGTACCACTTATTTCTTAAATTTAAATATTTTAAAAATTTGAAAATGATGAGTTGTCATGAGTCATGAGCAGAGCTACCAGAAGTATTTAATACTAAGACTAAGAGGACTCGAAAAATAATTGCATTTCGATAGATATCTTTACCGCTCTTGTAGAAGCAACTGGAGAGCAGTAAAATGCAAATAAGTATTTACAATGTTATTTCTTCCTATGTTCCGCTTTGAAGATTTACACACGGTACGGTAAAATAGATATAAGCGAAAAAATGCGTGTAGTAGGTACACTAGAAATTTTATTAAAATTTTTTTAATAAATGGTAAATGCTGCACCTACGGACTTACGCGCCCGAGTTATTTTACTAAAATATGTAAGAAAACTACAATGTTAGCGTAGGAAAAAATTTCTATTATATTTAAATCTCAAATATAAATCATATTAATTTATTTACATACATAATTTTCAAATAAGGAAATTTTTTAACATTTCATGCTCGATTTTCCTTCGCTCGAAGTAAATGATGCATTTCCTTGTTTTCGGAAATAACTGCTACGCATCTAATTGAGACACTGTATAATAATTTCCTCGTTCTTTCTCCATTGTCTAGTTTATTATGATTTTTTTAAATCGAAAACAAGGACATTTTTGGAACTGGCGCGTTAAAACTAAAATAAATTGCGAAACTGAATTATTTCTAAAAAAAACAATAAAATTGTAATTTGTTACAATCTTCATGCAAATTGTTGTCGTTGTTGCGTTATAGAAAGTAATAATTAGTTTAATTTTTTTTTAAACTTAACACTTTGTATATGTGTATTTAATATTGAGAATTGAAAGTTGTACTTTTGTAGGACGCGCACGACCATCCTTCAGTTATTGAAATATGATATTAAAGTCAAATTTTTACTAGGCACATTACATACCTAATTGATCATCTTACAATTATATTATATAAATTCTTTAATAACAATTATTTATTTTATATAACTAATTTAAGTAGCAATAAACTGGATAATTAAAAATTAGTTTATGTAATATTTAGAACGAAATTAGAGATAATTGTGGCAGTTAAAAAATGCATAAGTAGTCGATTAATGTGTAAAAAATTGGAGAAAATTCGCCAAAATTATTTCGAAATAGTTCAAGCGCCTGTGAGTGCTAATTTTTGGTTTCAATACCGATATTTCGGGGGCGATTTAAAATTTAGCACACAGGGACTCATCACGATTATGCGCATCTCCCTGTTTTATACAGTCTTTGATCGAAATGTCATTGATGGGTAAATTGGAAATATATAATATATTGAGCCTCCAAACTAGCGCCTTTTAAAAAATATTTCACTTTGCTAAACAAAAATCATTTGAATATTTGAGGGTAAGTAAAAATGGAAAAGAGCCTTTTTTTGTTTTTTTGTAAATCTCGGCAAGTGAATAAACTTTTCATAATTTCTCCACACGCAAATAAAATTTGAATAATGCAACTGTGGGGAGAAAGTTACATTTTTATAAAGTGGATCCAGTTCAATTTAAGAGTTAGCAATGAAATAAGTGGATTAAAAAGTATTATTTTACGACTGCATTTGTATAGCCTTACCACTTGCAAGAATCATAAAAATTGAATTATTAAATTAATAACAAGGTCAGTTATATAAAAGTGTCCCTTTCATTTTAAATATTGATTTAACGATAAAGCGTAAAGTACCTTTTTTATTTCGTAATAATAGATATACTTCAAACAGGCGACCTTTACATTTAAGTATTAGTGCCGAAATTTCCTTATGGTTTGGGCGGGCAAATATAGGCGAGTACGTCCCTGACAATATCGCTTTTTGAATTATTACGGGGCGACTATAAAAAAAGCTTTTGTTTTTACCATCCGTAGAAGTTGCGTGATGCGCTAAACTCACCAATTTGACACGCTATTACCTTATTATACATGCATTAACGCAATTTTATGCTTTCATTGTCAAAAACAGACAAAACTACTTCCATAGTTATTTCCTCAAGTAACGCAAATGCTCAATTTTAATCGATCTTTACCCAATCCTGCGTGCTTTTTAAAGACAATTTAAAACTTTCATTACCAAAAACGCTCTTAAATTATAATATTGAATTTGGATTAATTAACTTTTCTAAAAATAAACAATTTGCTAACAGCATATGGTTTTTGTTTATCATACTTTCTCCTAAAGATGTTCATTTAATGAAATTCTCAATTTTTCACAACCACAGCAATAAACTCCATTTCTAAACCCACCCCGATGTTCTCCTACTCTTTAATTTTCATACAGATTAATTAAGAAAATCGTTCGGTATCTCTAAAACTAATACAATTACCCGCAGGCAATTAAATTATAATCTACCTACCAAAACGCGAAAGTCTTTGTGGTTGAGCTAACTTAAAACGCAAACCGTCAATCGAAAGAAAAGACGGAACCTACAATAAAAGAGCATCGTGGGGAGGACGTATCGTATAAGATGGATGTCGAAGGTTGATGAGAGATTATAGGATAGGTTAGAGTGCGATCGTGAATACCGCCTGTTCTCCATGATTCTTTGATTACATAGTTTGTTTGTCGTAACCCATAGTTATCTAACTTTGGAGTTATTATCAAATAAATTAGCTCATTGATGGTTTAATCTAACAAAAATAATTCTTTAAATGTTTAAAAATTGGCGTTGGTTTGCTATTGAAATACTTCAAGTATTAGATAGTCAAACGGCTAAACGGTAAATTAATTTCTAAAATAGTAAGCAATCACCCATAACAAAACCGTTACCGATTTTTAAATTAAAACAAGGCCGAACTTGTGTAACTCATTCATTTAGGAGAATTGTTATTATTTTTTTGCTATTATTGTAAAAATAAGTACAATATAAACTTTCTTTTTATTAATAAATCTGGAAAAGATAAAGATGACCAGAACGTAAATAAATGAGAAAGTTGCGGTAATATAGGTACATATTAGTAAAGTGATTAATTTATTTGCAGAAATTTGATACGTCTAGCTCCGATACATCGTCTCAAAATCCAGTCCCAAGAAGTCGAGGCAGAGCAAGATTTTCTTTAACTCCCGACTCGGAAGAAGCCCAAGCATTGCACGACGAGCAACCGAAAAGTTTTTCTAGAAAAAATGAGCTCAGAAAACAAGAAGTGCCAAAAATAGTCGAAAACAAAATAAATCGCCCATTAAAGCCTCCATCATCCATCGGCTACTATGAAGTGAGCGAAACTGTCGACGACATACCAAGAGAGGAAATGAAAAGGCCGTTCGTTGCACCACGCGTAGTTACCGAATCTAGATTCGACTCCTTGAATCTCGCTAGACCTCTACCCTTAGTAACGTCTTCGGAAAAACCCGAGGAATTTATTCCATCCGAGTTATCCGCACAGTCTTCAACTTCGGCAGTTCACTTAGAAGTATCGTCTAAAGAAATAGAACCTGTCGTTAGTGAAGCACCAAAACCATCCTCAACAAGTCCAGAAGTACCGAAAGCTCCTCACAGGCGCTTCAACGCGAGAACGCAGACGACCTCTCCGAGAACTCAAACCTCTAGCTCGGTCACAGAAAAAACAACAAGACGAAAAGTTAGAGTTAGAAATCAAACTAAACCAGAACCTTCTACTACTAGTGCTCCTAATAGAAGAACCAACCTTCGCACCAAAAAGCGTCCCGATTCGGGCCCTTCCGTTTTTAGTTCCGAAACCACCGGAACTACGAGGTCGAGAACGGAACGTAAAGCAACTCCAATAATCGAAAGACGCAGCGACGAGGAAGAAACTCTTTTTATTCCAACAAACAATCAGCGACGTAGAAACTTCCAGCCAACTATTTCCAACGATAGAAGCTCCGAGAGAAAATCAAGTAGACGGAATGACGAAGGAGAAACTTCGTTTAGTGGAAGAACTAGTCAAAAGAGGAAGAGCGAGCAGGTCGAAGTAACTTCGAAACAACCCACAGTTGTAGAGAGCGCATCCGAGCGACCCGCACGAAAAAGATTAGTTTCATCTAGAAAAGTACAGTCGACTACGGCAGCTTCCGAGCCTGTTAAAGTGAGTTTGAATCCAAGAAGAAAGAATAGATTTACCGTTCCAGACGAAGTTAGTGCACGTTCCGTAAGTAGAAAAACTAGATCCACAACTCCAGGCAAAGGGGAATCGACGACACAACCTACCGAGCGCATTCAACAGCGTACTCGTGTACGAGCCAGACCTTCGCAAAATGTCCCATCGCAACAAGAGAAACAAAAAGCGACTTTTAACAGCGACCAGCACAGGTTGTCCGCAAGAATCGACGACTTCGCAACTTCGAGCACTAAAGAAATCGAAGTTAGAATGCCACTCGAAGAAGCACTAAAAAAAACTTCAGCCTCACCACGTACGACCATAAAAGTTTCGCGTTTGCAAACAATTTCGGTCGAAACGAAGACCGAAAAAGCGATTAGGAAAGTCTATAGGAAAAGGCCGCCCGTGGTAAACGCTTTTACAGTTTCCCCGACAGAAAAGGTTCAAGCAACACAAGTACACGAACGAAAACTTTCTCAAAGGGACGAATTTGGAAGGCAAGCTGTGAGGAAAACGAGAGTCGAGAGTAAGAAGGAGAGGCTTCCTGGAGAGTTGAGCAGCTCGCAAGAGGCTATAGGGGATTCTGATAATTATCCAGCGCCTTATATTGCAGATATACAAACAAAAAAGAAAAATAAAGAGGTAAGAAAATGTTTATTTGTGTCGCTTTCAATAATATACAGAGTAGTTAGTAGCTAACAGGGTGTCAAAATAATTTTTCTGGAATTTTTCAAATATTTTGGGACTTTTTAAATTAATAATATTTGGAAATATCCGTAATTAGAATCAGCAGTATTGTAAGAAAAATAGTGTCTTGTCCCCACTCTGGAAAATTTATAATTACAGCAGATAATTAAATACCATGAGATTGACTATGAAGGTTTTATAACCGGTTGCTACACTTTTTACACGCCTGTATGTGCGGTTGCTTACCGAGAGGCAATAATTAATACTAAAATTGTGTTAATTACGCACCTAATACTCTTAATAGTAATTAAGTTTTAAATTTGAGAATATTTAAATACGTAATTTTCAATAAAAATTAATATAGTAACTCAAAGAAATGCGTTCACGTGAGCTAAGGATAAAAATACTGGAAACTTCAACGCTACATTAGCTAACGAACCTTTAATTTCTTAGAACCCTAGGGATAAATGATGAAACTTGAAGTAATTCTTCTTTGTAATATTAAAATAGAAATTTTTAGAGTTCAAAATTCGTCAATTAATAAAAATTACAGCGACTTGAACGTAACGTTAGACAACAAACCCCCCAAGTCATGCACGCAGTTTCAATTTTCTCTATAAATTATTCCTCCAAGTTTATTAACCTAAACTTTATTTTTAAAGATATTAAGAAAGTGGTCAGCCATCGACATATTTAACTTGGACATTGCAAAATATATTTCGATTAAATTTAATTTTTGAAAGTTCAAACGAGTGTTTCTGGTTAAGTATATGAGGCAAACAAAATTAATAATAATGAGAGTACTCTCGAATAAAAATAAATTGCACGTAATAGTACACGAATTATACAATAAAATTGTTTTCTTCAAGGGCAATAGGTCAAGTTCGAGCCAATCGAGCGAGGATTCTCTCACGAAGAGCGCTAAAAGAGGCGCAGCTCCTTCCGCAACACTAGAATTGCCCATACCTTCAGAAAGTGCATTTATCGAAAATGTCGTAACTCACGTAAGTAGAAAATTAATTTGTTCACTTTGTATTTTTTGTTGTTCTCGATGGTGGGGTGCCATTGTGCTTTAATTAAAGTGACAATTAGCTCTATAAATAGTTCGATTAATTTGCAGGACGAAACGACTTCGCCTCCCAACAAAGTTCTTTCGATGAAAAATAAAATGAATTTATACCGTTTGGCTTTCCCAACACGAAAATCAACTACCGTTTTCACAACAGGTCCTCAAGATGTGACCGATTCTATAATAACTACCGAAGCCAATCAAACGCCCTTACAAAAGTACCACGCAAGATTCAAACATAATAGATTTGTAAAGGCCGAAGTCGTGACGACTCCGAAACCGTCCAAAAATAGAACTTTTTCCCCCAAGGCCCCGATAGGAATTTACAGTAGTAGGAAATTCTTGAAAACTACCACAATAGTGCCAGATGAAATCGATTTGAAGCGACCCATAAAATTTAGCGTGGAAACCTCGGCTCTGCCCACTCAGGTAATAACACTTTTCTAAAATTGCGGATGGTGCAGTGACTAATTTATTTTTAATATTTTTTTAGGTGCCTCCTAAAGGTTTCAATCCCAAAAAGGTCAGTCGCTTTAGTTCGAGATATCGCAATGATATACCACGTCCTATAGGATTACGTACGAGCACATCTGGACCCACCTACATACCGACGGTCCCAACAGTAACACCATCGTCGGTTAGTATTAATTTTGAAACCACGACATAAATCATTTTAAAAAAACGCACGGTCTTGTTTAAAATTCATCAATAGTACACCTTGACAAAATTGACTTAGACAAGAACCAAGAAAGAGTTATTAAATTAATTCGTCTGTCTTTTGCCAAGGGTCATAACTGGATAGGACAGGAGTTAACAGAATTCCATATCCTAAGCAATCGAATATATTGAAGACTTCTGATGACGTATTTCACCTTCTCTACACTTTTTACATTCATTTATAGAAACATAACTAACCCTTAAAAACGGTGGGAGGATTACTAATTTTAATTTAAAAATTTTTAGGGCCATCAAGAAGGTTCTAAATTTTTTTAAATATACTCCGTTCACTTAAGTTTTTGTATATTATTTTAAGATTTACCTAACATTTTCTTCTAATCATTATTAAAGTATATACGGAGTGGTTAGGAATTGTGTGCTATTTAAATAAAAAAAAAGTTTTATATTTAAGTCAAGGTGTATTATTTTATTAACGTGACATGTATTTTTCAATAAACTTTTTATAAATATTTATGGGCCTTTGTTTCCTGTAAATATTGCACATACACAAATCATTATCATCATTAATCGCTAGAATTATATTTTAAAAATTAGATGGTTTCTAGGTTAAAATTGAAGATAACTTGCTCGGATTGGAAATAATTTCCCTCGATGATCCAATTTCGAATACTGTACCATCGGCAAACCTTGTAAACGAAGACTTTACGACTTCCACATTAATAGATTCCACCACTGTGGTAAATATGAGCAAAAATTTTAAACGGTTTAACTTACAAGTTTCTCTTCTCTAAGGCTTCCAAGGATAATGCGCCTCAAATAATTGAGAAGCCAGTTTCGATCATAGAAAGAATAATTAATTCGATATCTTCGATTTCGACCACGACACCTCCAGACGTCATTACGAAAATAACCACTTTAGACACTAACGAACCGACGACGAATTCCGCCATTTTGAATTTAGTGTCAAAAAAGACTAAAGACTTAGACCAAATACAGACCGAGTTCAAAACGACAGCAAAACCCACAACTGTTATAGAGAAAATTTTAAGCTCTCTAACAGCTTTACGAGCGAACGAAGGAGAATTAACTCAAGTAGGTAATTATAATACATTATCGGAGTTTCCTTCGACTCAAAGTATCTCTACAACCACTTCTCTTCCAAGTACCGACTTTTCCACCAGCACCGTTTCTAGTAGCACCGATTCCATTCTAAGTACTTTGTTGTCTATCGACGACAGCAGCACTCCTTTCGTAGATACTAATAGCATTTCGTCACGCTCAATTTCGACCACTTTACTCTCAACCCAAGCCACATCCACTTTAGATCCCGCTTTTCAAGAAATAACAACAGATCAAATTTTACCTAAACGTACTATAGACCAGTTGTTATCTCTTTTTAACGTCGGCACTAAAACCACAACGATAGAACCAACCACCAAAATAGTTATAGTTACACCTAAGATGACCACTTTTGTAACTGGCGAAGCACCTGCACCAAGCACTATACTTTTTACAACGGAAGAAACGACCATTCCGTCCGTTTCCACTACACAACAATCGACTCAAACCACACAATCGCTACCATCCACGACACTATCGGTATCCTCTAACACGGACTCGACGACGCAATCGTCACTTCCAAACACAGAATCGACTACACAATCGGTACGACCAAACACTGAACAAACAGTTCAAACGTCTCAATCATTCACAACTAATACCGAACAAACAACACAAATTGCCGAAACTACGCCATCGTTTCAAACAAGCACAGAAAGAATAATAGAATCCTCCCTGGTAAACACTGAACAAGTTACCTCGGTGACCGATAGTGTAAATTCGGTGTCCCCAACGACTTTAGTAACCGAACAAACTATAGAAAGCACGACTCAAAACGACGACCTTAATTTAATCGCCAATCCACTCGCTGGAGGCGATTCGAAAGTACGAACCGAACTCATGAGTATCATCGATTTCATCTCTCAATTACGCATGAATTCAAATACCGATAGTCCTCAAACGAGCACGATCGACAGCTTTACCGAAAGTTTATCAATTTCGACGTTTGGTGTTACGCGAGAACAACCATCCACCCTTCCTACCGTTTTCACAACTGAAACTCCTACTTCAACTTTACCCACCTTCATGCCTAACGACATATCGACCATTCCATTTTCTACGACTACTGATGATTCTTCCACAATAGCAATTTTGGATAGATTTAAAGTAAGTCCGGACGAGGTTAACGTGTTTTCTGCTAACGATATAACTAGTACTGTAATCGACGAAGATGTTACCACAAGTACGGAATTAATAAAATCGAGCACAGACCCGACAAACCAAGATGTCTCATCGAATACTATCGATACAAATTCGGTAACAGATAAATCGATAACTAACGAAACTGACGTCTCTAACTTTGTTAACTCACTATCCGCTCTAACTAACGAAACCGTTAACGATAATAGTACCTTATTTACGAGTCGAGCCGAAAATCAAACACGAAGTGGGAAGTTGTTAAATTTTTCGCCAAATCCGATTGATAATAAAATTGAAGAAATGTCGCCGACGCCACGAGATAAGGATTATTTTATTTTTGCCATCTTGCAAAACAATACTATTTTGAGAAAGAGGCCCAGTATGTTTCCTACTAAAGAAACCCCATTTTTAATTTATGGTCTTTTGCCTAACAATACATTAGTTCAAAAATTTCCAAACGGAACCATAGTTCCGATGGAGCCGGTAATACGAGTAAATGGATTCGATACACGTGAAAACCCCCCACCAGTTACGGAAAATGTAAACCAAGAAAATCGGCCGGATAGTAACGAATCGACGGTACTCATTGTTTAACTTAAAAAAAATGGAGGTGATTGGTGCTTGTGCAGCTTATGAACCATCCTTATAAGTCACCTAGTAGATTCAAACTGTCGCGCAGTTCTAGTAGTTTTGGCAATGAAAGGGGATGGTATTGGGAAAAGAAAAAAGTATTCTAGGTAGTTTAGATTTCGTCACAAAGTAGAAAATTAACCAAAAAAAAATCAAAATTAACTCGGGCGCTTTTATTTGTTTGTGACAGTCATAAAACCTCTCGAGACTGCGGTTTTGATTGTTTCGATGACAGTTTCTATCTACTTCAAAAATGTGACTAAAATCACTAATAAAATAATCAATTAAACATAAATGTAAGAACCAAAATGGGTTGGTAAAAAAATCATTGCAACTAACTCCATCGATTGCGAAAAATTGAGAAAAACGGTAAGTTCATAAGTCATATTTTAGGGAATTTCGATAGATGCGAACGAGCTGTCCGTTAACAACGCCAATAGTGAAAATAGTTTACCAAAACTGACGGAAATTTTGGGGAAGATGACAGTTTCGGCTTTCAACGACATCGTGAACCAAACCAAGGCGAGCAATCAGTCGAGACTCGAAACTCTACAAGTCGATCCAAAGGTGAGTTGGTGCCTTCGTCGTAAGTTTTGAGTAATTTTTCGCAAAAAAGTAAATTTGAAATTTTTCCCCAGACAAACAAAGTGGTCTTTGATAAGAATAGGTACAGGGAGAATGTAATTTTCCGTTGGAAGCCTGTTACTAAGCCAACGTTTGCGTCAGTTATAGACCAGGCAAGATCATGTAGATTGTGTTGCGATTAATGAAATTAACAAAAAACTCACTTAAATTAAGATCCATAACTGATTTTTGATAAAAGTCCTAAATATTTCACGCCTTGTCATTTTGAACTGAATCGAATTCATCCACAGTCGCTATGCGCAGCGATGGCTAGAAAATAAATTTTTAAACTTGTCTCATTTTAGGTAGAGGCGAGGTTTAATGAAAATTCTACTAGTAGTACCACCGGAAAGACGGCAAGTGCTTCTGCCTCGAGTACATCGAGAACTACTACAACTGTTGGAAAACCTACGACGACGCAAGGTAGAACGGTAACTTCGATAATATCGACAACGACTGCCGGAAAATCGGCAAGTCCCACAACAACGATCTTAACGACGACTCAGTCTAGAAGTCCTGCAACGACCACCAGAGGCGTAACATCCACAGCAACAGTAAGAACGGAAACGCCAACCTCAACTGTTGGAAAAACAACGACGCAACAAAACCCTACCACTACAGTTTTAACAACTACCACTACTAAAAGACTTACGACGACAACGCAAACGCCCACAACTACCATTCTAACTACAACCCAGCCGAAGACGAGAACAACTACGAATGCACCAACCACCACAACATTTGCATCGACTCTTCCAGAAGATAGTACCAACGAAATAGACCCAAACCCATTAGCAGTACCCGGACGGCAAGTAACCTTAATGGACATCATAAGTTCGACAACGCCAAACGCTCTCGGTAAAACTTTGGAAAAGCTAAAACAGAAGGCCCTCACCGAACAACAAAAGAGAGATTTGGAAACACTCGAAGCTCTGGAACGAGAGCAAAAGCAGATCCTTCAACAGTTGTCCTTCTTAACTAACTTGGTAAGATCGTAGCTAAAAGCTAAAAAGGCTCTAAGTAATTTTTTTGCAGAATTTGGCAAAAACGCAGTCTACGAAAGACAAAAATAAGGTAACGTAGCTTTGGAAATAATTGTGAGGACGGCTTAACAATAATTAAAATTGCAGGATCTTGGGCCAGATAAAACAAACAAACCGAGAGAAATAAATCCAGCAGGTCCACCCGCCGAAAACGTTCTGAAACAAGGCAACAATGATGGAAGTGGAATTACATCTCGCCCACCAGTGATTTCGGCCACTTACGGAAAAACAAACGATGCCCTCTTAGCTTCCCTCTTAAAGGAATATGGTGTGGCACCAACACCGCCAAAACCACTTGCTGTAAGTTTCAAAAACATAAGTTGGACAAAATAATAAGTCAAATTTTAGGACGTCTTCGAAAATATACTTACGACCACTTTTGCGCCAGTTAAACCGACTAAAAGGAGAATAACGACGACGACACCACCACCGAACAGGTTCATGCAAGGCATGACTTGGTTGTTCAATACTTTAGTTCCACAACCGACTCAACCGCCTCAAAGAAAACCAAAATCAAAAGCGACCAAACAAAAATTCGAAAACGAAGTGCTGAGCAAACAGGCGACCGAAATAACGCCAATAACTGTAGATCCACCAACACCTCCGACTAAAATCGACATGAAGAGCGCCGGTTTAACTGACGCAAAGCTTCTCTCTTTGGTCAAACAGCTGGAAGAAGTAAAAAAGAATCCTTCAAAAGCAAAAGACTTGGACGAAGAAACATTGAAGATATTACAAAAAATAAGAACGATGCAAAAGACTTTGAAATCCAACGACGTTCAGGGCATACAAGTTTTTTCTTCAAGCTCCAACGGCGCAAATTCTAAAAGATTTGTCACGACAGTTGTGCCTCCGGCAAGTACTGGGAAAATAAATTTGCCACCGGTCAAACTTAATTCAGTTCCCGGTATACCAGATTCGACTCCTCCGTTAATCAGAGGCCAGTTGGTCGATTATGCAATTAACGTTACTAAAGCAATTTCCTCATTTTTAGGAAATGCCTTACAGGTAAATTTCGATTTTATTCCTCTTCGAGTTGCTTTAGCGTAATTTTTTGTAAAATGTTTTTCTAGGGCGTATCTCAACAAGTTGTAAGTGCCCTTTCGTCTACTTCGGGAAATTTAAGTTCGGGAGTTAATGTTAGTACTTTGATAAAATCCAGTTCCTCGAGTGGTTAAATTTTAGTAAAATTGAAAAGAAATTATCCTGGTAAAAAACTTGTTTATTTCGTGTACTAATCGTCTCATCAACTCACAAACTTTTTCGATAATATCGGATCGCTCATTTAATAAAATAATCTTCGATTGACCATTTTTAGCATAACCATACCATAACCAACATGACTAATAATTCATTTATCATCTGGAATTTATTCTTTGCCATTTGTTTACAATTTAGACGCACGCTAGCTCAATATTTACTCTATCTAAAAATATCCATCAAGTTTCATTTTTGTTTTTTTATTTTTCTTCTTTCTTCATTTTTTATTTTTGCCCATGTCTTCTTTCTTGCGTCTTAATATTTGTTTCTTTTATATTTCTAAAACTGCTCTTCTTCGTTGTGCTTTAAATTTTTCTTTTTCGGTATTTTTCTATCTTGTGTGACTTGCTTCATTTTGATTGTTCTTCATTTTACCCATTTTTGTTTTTCTTTCCTTCGTGTTTATTTTTCTGTAAGAACTTAGTCAATCTTGTAATTTTTTCATCTCTCTTGGATCTTTATTTTTTACTTTTCTCCTTCAGTATTCTTTAACTTTCTTCTTTTCTTTACTCATTCTATTATGTTTGTTTTTCTTTTTAATGAAGTTTCTTATTTCTATGGTAGTTTTCTTGATTGTGCTTCTTTGGAGTCTTTTGATCTATTTTTGCTTTATATTTTACTTACAATTTTATCTCTCTTCTTTGTTGCCCATTCTTCGTCTTATTACTAGATTTTCTAGTCTTTCTTCTTCTCTTCTTGAGCGTATTTCTCTTCATTATTTTATTTTTAGCGATTTATTTCAGTTTTTACTTTTTCGTTAACTTCGTCTACTTTGAAAAAGAAATATATTTCATTTCTCTACGTTTTTGGTCCCCCTCAATCCAAAACAGCGAAAAAATAAAACTCTTACAAAGAGTCTGTCTGTATGTGTCAGTCGCAAACAAAAACTACTAAAGCGATTTTGTTGAAATTTGGTTTCGGCCACCTTAACAAACTTTCATCGACAAAGTAAAGTTTTAAACGAAATCTATACAGAGTGGCCCAAAATAGGGGTATTATTTTGGTCGCATAACAAAAAATCTTGACCTACAGTATTTATACTCGGGTATAAGTTAGTACGCATTAGTCCTAATTAAAAAAAAACACTTTTCAAATTTTTAAATTTAAAATGGCGGCCAGTATAACGATTGGCACATTTTCTAGATATTTTATTATAACTTTGGAGATAATTATTATTATCAAAATCTAAAAACAGGAATATATAGGCAAAATACAGGGCTCAAGATTTGATATAGGCAATTTTTAAAATAATTTCCAAAATTCACTATTTTTAAAGAACCAAAGTTGACTAAAATTTCAAAACGGATTTACTTAAAATCGGCTTCGGCTGTTTGGTCTATATTTTGATACGTTGTAGATACCAAAGTTCTAAAATGATCGACTTAGTTTTATTTTCCGCTATTACCTAAATTTAGAGCTATGATTTTTTAAAAGTCAAAGTTTCAAAATTTGGTAATATCTTTCGTAATTTAAATTTGTAATTGGAAGTTGATGTATTAATTTATTCTATCAATTTCTATTATTTGTTGCATGTTTGGTTTTCAAATCACTTCCGGTTAAACCAGAAACTAGCGAAGCAAATAGAGTTTTTAAAAACACTCTGTACATTTTATGATTTTTAAAAAGACTGTAAGATTAGCTGTCTAATGATACCTAAGATGGTAAATTTTAACTTCCGGTTTAATCGGAAATGAGATCAGCTTTTATATTTTAAATAGAAACACCCTGTACAATTTTAAAATTTTAAAATTCACGAAGAGCTTCTGAGCATACTATTGTTTGATACTATTTCTAATAACTTTTTTAAGTTTTTTAAGAGTTTGTTGAATTGGCTAAAGTGTACGAAAAGGTCTTATTATTGCCATATTAGCCATTTTTAATCAAATTCCTAATTTCTACGTTCGTTTCCTTTTCTCGACTTTTCTTCTTTACTTCTTTGGGGCATTTTGATCTATTGTTTCTTTATATTTATTTCATTTAAGATTTTATCCGTCTTCTTTATTACTTTCCCATTTTTCTTCTTATTACAACCCTAACTACTCTTCCTTCTTCTCTGCCTCGACGTACCTACTTCTTTTCATTCTTTAATTTTTGGCGCTCTATTCATTGTTTTCTATATAGTACTTGGCTACAAAATGGTAGAGTGCAAGGGACAATGCCTTAAACACATTTTAACCTTCGCAGTCCCAAAATAAATTACAATCATAGTTTACCAAAACCGGGTCATCGATGACCCATTTTTTATTTTGTGTTTTCGGATGAAATAAGGACATTTTGGTTTCAATCTAATCTCGCTTATTAGTGATTTTATAAAAAAATGTTACTCTTTGTAAAAGTTTTTGCTTGTTTCAAATCTAATATTCATAGTTTCATTTCTGCAGATTTTTATACAGGGTATTCTTTATTAACGTTTTTCTAAAATTATACATTTTCCGATATTTTCCAGCAGTATATTATGTAATTTAGTATTTTAGGAGAATACACAGAAGGAAATTATTTTAAAAAATTTATCATAGAAGTTATTCAAAAAAATATCGACTTTGGGTCAGTTGTGACCCGGTTTCGGGGCGGCGAGGGTTAAAGCCCATTTTTGGCGATATATCAGTATCAGCAGTATTTTATTTAGTTCGTCAAGGCTCTCGCATGAGATTATCTCGTACGATTCATTAACTTATTTAGAAGAATTTGACACATCATGTAATAAAGACATAACCAGCTCGAAATGAGATAATCCTTCATAATATTTTTATTTTCCTTCATCTCTATTGCTCATTAACCATTATGGAAAACCATTTTGTCGCTATTTATAAGCTTACGGAAAGCGAATCATCGCTTACTTCAAAATACAACTTCCAAGTAGCTCTTCGATCATAATTCTAACAGCATCTTCATCCCTTTTTACCATTTCTAATTATTTCCACGCAATATAACTTCATTATACTTTAATATTAATAAATGTTAATTACACGACGTCGTCCATAAATCTTTAAACTAATTAAGTATAAATTATTTCACAGGGTGCAGCGAATTCGTTCCAATCAATGATCGAATCCGGATCGAGAATGGCAAGAAGTTCTATTAAATCTTATTCTAAAAACGAACCAGGATAAAATAAATTGTGTGCTATATTTAAACGTTTATGTATTTATTACTTTAAATTTACATATGAGAGTATGTGAATTAATTTGGATTGTAAATAGTTAAAGTAAGCGATTATTAGTCATTTTTTGTTTTTGAATTATTGTTAAAAACTGATTTTAATTGTAATTTTTAAGTTTTTTGTTTTATTTGACTGTGTCGATGATTAGAAATTAAGTGTGTAGTGTTTTTTCCTTTTTAAACACCAGCCGATAATAAAATACTCAATTGTTTTAGAATTAAATAGGTATAGCCTAAGCCTATACTTGATCTGTTTTAATACCTAAATTAGAATTAGCCCGACGATTTGTAAATATTAGTTTGTAACTATTATATTTATTGTTAACTGAATGTAAAAGCTCAATTACATAATTTTTGTAAATAATAAAAGATCTTAATTATTAGACTATTTAATTCATTTGATTATCCCGACTGCGCCAAGTGCCGCGATAGCAACAGCAACAGAAGTTTGAAGCTAAAACACAATTTTTTAAGTTGGCGTTTGGCTTCGACCAATTCCCATTTTTCATTAAACGACGTCATTCAATTCCACATGCCGTTGGGACTAACATTTATTTGAAATTGGCCCTGAGAAGCGCATATTGCTAACTCTAAACTACACACTTACTCGAGACTGTTTTAAACTTTATGAAAGGAACGTTTCTCGACTCGTCTCGGTACAATTGTACGTTTTTAATAATACATTAATAGAAAATCTCGCCTGGGGTCTAATTCGATTATAATTCAAATGTCCTGTGGTGATCACCGAAGGTATAAAATTTAATATGCGAATTTCGTCAAATCATTAAAGCGTGATACACGAGGAATTCTGTAAAGAATAACGAACAAGGTTGGCTTTATCGACGAATACAGTCCACAGTCCTTGACTAAGAATTCTTATATATTAAGAAATAAGACGTTTGTAGCCAATTAATCTAAGTCTCTCTTACAATAAGAGCTTTTGGAATTTTATTTTTAATTTAATTAAAAGCCAAATTAATATTCGTAAAAATTGTAATTCGATCGAGATAATTACATTTCATCGCTGGACAAAATTGCCATTTTTAAGTAAAAACTTCATTAATTCTAATAAAAGGCTATAAAAAGTAGCTTGAATGATACAGGGTCTGCGTTACCAACTGATTTCGCCCATAATTTGCACAGGACTGGTTCTCAACGTCACTGCGGCATTCTCAAGTCAAATTTGAATAAAGATAACGCAACACGCTTTATTTGTCATTTAGGATCCCCCATTGCATCAACAGTTTTTTTAATACACACGTCTGTTCAACTGCAACGGTTATTATAGACGGGACCTAGAGCTTTAGGTGGATTCCAAACCACCCCGTCGAATGTATTTGGCACTTAGGAAAAATCTAGAAGTGCCAGGGCCGTCCTTAGGATTTGCGAGGCTCAGGGGAAAAATAATTGCGAGGTCCACATGACTGCGCCGCAGGCGATTTTTCAAAAAGGAGCGTGGCCTAATTTAACGACTTTTAGTGAAAACTAAGGCCATGGTCAGAAAAAGGTTTCGAAGGGGGTTTACAAATAGATCCGGACAAAGAGCACATTATGCGAATTTTTGCAATTTTAATAGCGATTGATATTGTTCCCAAAAAAGATGTTTTATAACAAATTTTTTTTGATTTTTTAAGTGAAAATTTATTGACAATATCTGAAAGAACGGGAAAACTTCTCGTACCTTTTCAAGTAACGATTGTAGAGACAAAACGACTATTAAGAAAATTTTTCCTAAAGAAGATGATGGTTAACTATCGGTAGCGCGAGGTCCTAAATTAAAAAAAAAAGCGCGAGGCCCGAGGCCTGCCTCCCACCCAAAAGGGCGGCCCTGAGAGGTGCCAGCCAAGGGATTGGTTACATAATTAAATATGGTCTGGTGGTAGTAAAGTAATTAATGAAAACTACGATGCAAGCTTGTCCATATCAAACCATAGAATTGCCCAATTTAATCATTAGACAAATCACAAGGCTACGCCTTGTGGATAGCAGAGACAGCGTGAGTAAGAGAAAATGAAAAGGGCCGATGCTATACCGATAAGGGATTGCTGCGAAAAGTGGAAAAGCAGAAGATTTGGTTAAAGGAAGACCACAGAAAACGGAGTATTTACCCAAGTTGCTTGGGTAGTATATTTTACGACTTTTCAGAAAAGTATTATTAAAATAATTTATAGCGTTTTATACAAATATGTTTACGTTGTAAGAGCCTAACAACAAATTCAACTCAAAAATTTACATAATTACGAATAATGTTTAAAAAAGTTAAATTATCTTAAACACGCCGATGTTGAGTACAAAATAATTGCAAACATTTCCTGCTGATGCCCTACTTGCGCTCTTTCTTTTTTGGAATAACCAAATAAAAAGTATA
The DNA here is from genome assembly GCA_950108345.1 of Malthinus flaveolus. Classification (NCBI taxonomy): domain Eukaryota; kingdom Metazoa; phylum Arthropoda; class Insecta; order Coleoptera; family Cantharidae; genus Malthinus; species Malthinus flaveolus. Next base: position 6,213,396 of record OX467289.1, on the reverse strand, counting down.
AAAAGTAAAAGTACTGTTAATGTGTCTGGAAGAAACTTTCTCAAGCTTCTTACATTTAGTGACGTCAATGCATATAACGAGAATTATACGAAATTAATGACGTAAGTAACATGAAAATTATTAATATAAAAAGAATTTTATTTCGTGACAAATTTAATGTATCTATAATTGCAACAATAAAAGAAAAGTACCCAAAGTTTGGGTAAATTAATTTAATTAATCCCACTTAGGTAGATGAAAAAAGACCACTTTAGGATGAGAGCACCCAATGATTAAATTCGGATCAAGAGTAATAACAAAATGATTGGATTTTTTGAAAAAAAGTGCAAAAGATGTGACGTAAACAAAATTAAACCAAATTAATAATTTACGAATAATTATCGATCGATAATAATCAATATTTGTGGTCGGTTTCATTTAAATAGATCCGTTTTGGTTATTGTTATTGTAATTCTTAGAATATATAATTAATCGAACAAATTAATTATCTACAATTTGTTTGTTATTAGGCGTTGGCTGGCCAAAATAAGTCTCCCATATGTAATTAATTCACTAATAAATTACATAAGTTTAAATTAAGTAATTCAATATTTAGTGTGTTGCGTCTGATGCGATATTTCTTATAGAAAAAAGAGTTGGATAGATGTAAAACGTAGTAGAAATTCAAAATGGCGGATCTAATATGGTTAAAGTCTCTAAAGTCAAATAGGCGACTTTGAAATTGTTTAAATCGGATTTATTAAAATTTTGATTATCTAAACTAAAAACTATAAACTGAAAATTTTAAATGGAGGATCCAATATGTTGAACAACCAACATTCATAAATAAGGTACCTACAAATTTTCTTTAAAATTTCTATAAACTAAAAAAATCTTTTCGAGAACCATGTGGACGAATTTAAGGTCAAAATTTTCTACATTTATTAATGTTTTTACGGAAGAGTAACTTACATTATTAAACTTAAAATTTATCTGGCTCAGTTATAAGTAAAATTTTAATAAATTACTTTTTAATCCTTAAACATCGACATCATTATTTATTAATACGTACATATGGAAGTTTTATAAAGGCTTAACAAAAGAACTTTCTTAATGACTGGTTGTGTTAAGATTTATAGAAAAAAAATATTTGGGTTTTCTGTTTCTGTACAACGGATTCCAAAAAATTACGACTCTTCTGTACTTTCCCTTCAAAGCAAAGTTGAAAAAACTAGTCTTAAACAATTTATTGCGGAATTATATCGTCTTGAGACAGTTCAATACCAGAAATGTTGAATTTAGGCAAAAACAATTTCCATAAGTGGCCTAACTGCCTTTCCCTAAGCCGCAGACTCATATTGAAGGAAGAAGATGCGTCTTGACACAATTCACAGTGAAAAAATCCAGTCACGTTACCGAATTGGGCACCAACACACAAATCTTTTGACTATCGTTTACTCATTCTATTATCAACAGGCCAATTCTTAAACTACCTCTTTTCAGTACAGCCCACTATTATCATTAACAACGCAAATCCTGAAATAATTAGCTCCCAGTGCCTATATCCAAGTGGGTAGAACCACAGAAACCACAGGCGTAGCAAGGTGAGCATAGGGCGAGATGCAAGCTACAATTATAGGCTCCATACAAAGCCGTAGCTAGAAAACAATTTCAGGGTGGGAGATTGCAAGCAAAGTCGGGCAAAAAACAAACCAGGCGAAAAGTTTTTATTATTTAAGATCAAACGACTTAAAATGAAGTAGAATGAAGTTTTAATATCGATTGGATAGTGTCTCCAAAAAAGATGTTTCACAAAAACAAGGGATGAAAATTAAGAATTCAATTACTATATTTTTTAAGAAAAAAAAAACAATAGTACGGAATAATTACAGATCCCTAGACTGTAGCCTATGATAACTCCAGACCTGATGGGGTCCAGTTCTACTAATACACGCAGTTTGATTTTGATTCTAATATTCTTCTTGAACTCTTTTTACCGGAGATGGGAACAAGATGCAAAAAGAAAGAGGGTCAAACCCGCCGATCTCCAGCCTGGATACGGACTTGGCCCTATACCCATAGCGGTTTAAAAATGTTTGGGGTAGTTACGGTTACCAATTTATAAATATTAAAGATTTAAGTTTAAAATATCAGGTTCAGTAGATGAGATGACTACAAAATAAATTCATCATTTTTTATTTCAAAATGCTTTATAGACCCCTTTCGACCATGGGCCTGGACGTTGTGCATTCGTGGCATCCAGCTAATTACGCGCCTGGCAGAAACCGCATTGCGATGAAAGCTGAAAAGCGTTTTGTGTCGCAGTTATAGCTAAACTCCCAAGAGCAGATGTTTGGCAGATCTCTAAGAACCGCCAGGAAGGCAGGAAAACACTTCCCTTCGAGCCCTTCTCCTATTCTCTTCTGTCTGCACATACTGCACAACAAAGGAGAGAACTCTCATCCTAACAGGAGATAATCCTCTCTAATGGCTAGAATTTGAGACGTTGGATATTATAGTGGTTGGTATTTAATTAGCTCTGGTTTCAATTAGTTAAAACAAATAATTTAAAGATGATAATGTGTTCGGATGGTAATTAGCATGGCACTAGAAAATAAGTGGAAGGGTTGACGCGCAAAGAACTAGCTTATAAGCTTGCTATAAACTTATTGCACTTGTTTTCTAGTTCCATGGTAATTAGCAAGGTTTTCAGGGACTTGAACGCAGAACTATGACGTTACAAGGTAACACTCAGGCCCGGATTTACCTTTGAGGAGGTCTTAGGCTAGAAATTTTATAGGGGCCTTTCTCATAGACGCTTATAGAAATTTTTTAGGTGAGCAGGTAAGCAGTGAGATAACAATTTTATAACATAGACACTTTGTTTGAGGGACTAAACTAAAATGGCTGATATTAATTACATTTCAGAGGCCTCTAAGGCCTTTTCCCTTGAAGGGAAAAGGAGGTTATAACGCCGCAGGCTAAGATTTTTGATTGTTCAAGGTCAAACAGTTTAAAATGAAGTTGGGTAATTTTATTAGCGATTGATAATGTCTCCAAAAAGCGTCACTATTGGAAACTGAATCCGGGACACCTGGGGAGGGGTGATCCTCAGATTTCGGTATAATAAAAACAAAACTAATTCAAATTGGTCGGGTGGCATCTGAAGAACCTGTAGCAATTACAACAATGCAAAAAAACAATCTTTTAAACTTTTGAGGTCGTGGGTTTCTAAATCCCCATCGTTAAAATGAGAAAATCGCATTTTCCAGTCTATTACAATACTTTCCTTACAAAGTGTATTTGACCACCCATTAACAATTTGAGTAAAACAGTGAATTTTGACCTCTCACCGATTAGTTATCGTTCACAAATAAAAAAACCATGCAGCGAGGAGAGTTCATTACCATGCGCCGCGGTGTATATCATTTTATTTTTTAACTTTTTAAGACGAAATTATTTGTTACCATAAACAAAATAAATTTCGTCATTTAGTAATTTCGTAATTACGATACATTGTAGGTAAGTTTTTTCAACTTAACCTCTAGTTAATGTAACTAAACCACTCGTTACCTATACGATATACGATCTTTAGAAATGTATTTCTCCGATTTACTTTTGACAGAGGTGGAAAAATTTCCCTCGTTCTTGTGCAATATCGACGTTTCGGAAATAATTATTTTGTAATAAGTTTAAATAAAAATATTAAACAAGATTTGTTTGGTTAACTATTTATCTTTCACTTGATTCTTGCCTCTTGGCTTTGACTAAAGTAGACCGTGACTTTAGAAAAACAAGTTACCACATTGAGTCGAAGACAACCGTAGAGTGCGGTTCGATTAATTCTTTTTTCGAAAATTGACGCTTAACGCCATAGAAAATTATTTCGAAAATAGTTTAATGTTTTTAAAAATTTATTTCAAAAGTGTACTTTAGTTGTGTTTTAATCTGCGTGATTTTTTTTGGATTTTCTTCGTCGATATGGTTTTAAATAGGAGTAATAATTTTCACGAGACGGTAAGGATTTTCACATTTTCTATTTTAATTTTGAAATATAACAACGCAATTTGTAATTAATTATTAAAAATTTGCGCTTCAATTAGACGCTAATTACACCAATTAAAAATGCCAAGTAGGTATTAAAGGTGATTTTAGTTTTTCATTTTCGTACAATTTTTGTTAATTTTCTCTAAGGCTCGTGTTCAATTTTATTTCAATTAAGAAATCAGTGGAGGTACTAAGTTCAACTCCTTTATCGAACAATCGTAAAGTTGAAAAAATAAGGTCATCGATATTTTGTTACAAAGACGTGTATCCAAATTTGTGTACATCGGTGACCATTCCTCGCGTATTTTGGCCACTTTTGCCAATTTTTTGAGTTTAGATTATTCGCCATAACAAAATATTAGTATTTTAGGATTCAAACCATACCGCAAACTTTGTTAATATCGGCTTAAAGAAAGGCCATCAGTGGTATAATTTTTGATTTATTGCAATATTTTCATAAACTGCTTGCAGTTGTCGATACTACATGACTTTTTTGAAATTGTTAAGCTACTTGTTGACCGCCATTACGCCTCTTAACATACGAAAAAGCGGGTTGTCGAGACCATCAATTTCGAGTTATACGTTTTAAGAATGTGGAAGATTCGAACTCAAATTTAAGAACTCGTTATGATGGTAATGTGACCAGTTTCGTTGGTACTGCTACTGGACAACTTCTAAAAATCATATAAATTTTAACACTTTGCAGGTGTTTTTCAATACATAACCGCGCTCCTCGTGTTCTTGCCCGCCCCTGCCTTTTTGGAAGTCAGAATTATTTATTTTTTAAAATTAATATAAGGTTTGGCATTGAATACCATCGCTTTTCCACTTGATGGTCCAATTTTTTTTCTGCAACTACCCTGAGTAGTACTGTGGACTGGATGTACGCTGTAGGGTAGCAGAAGTCTTCTTCTGATCATTATTAGCTTGAGATAAGTATAAATAATACATGGTGTTAAAGAAAATGGACACTATCGTTTGGTAATTGTGGAAGGCCCAGATCTATTTCAACAGCCGAGTGAAGGAGTAAGAAACTACTGAAAAAAACCGGAAGAAAATTCTGAACCTAATGTTAGTAGAACTAACCCATAATTAGACGGTCCAAAATGTCCATGTTGTCGGTTAGCCCTATGTGTCGTGTCAACATGCATGGGCAGGCATTGTTGGAGAGAGCCTGTAATTCTCCTGGATTCCTTCATTAGTTTTCCATACCTGACGAAAAAACTATACATTACTTAATTGACTGTCATAGAAGAAAATACTTCCATTTTGGCTAATTCGTCCCATTTCACTTGGCTGTTCGGAACCAGACGAAAATTACGACAGAAAATGGACGGTACCTACATGGTAGGTCGATTGCATGGCCTTCTAGATCTCCCGATTCGAGTTTCGAATTTTTGGCGATATCTAAAAAGTCTAGTGTCTAGTGTATGCAGAGTCATAAGTCATAAGACAGTAGTTGCAAGTTGGAAAGAAATCTGCTCCACAGTTAGAGCAAAGTCGAGATTTTCTGAGAGAGCACGAAATTCTTTGCAAACCCCGCATCAACATGGAGGAAGAAACTTCTGCAAAAAAACAAAATTAGTTCATAGAATACTAGATTTTCTGACCTTACCTTGATCCATTACAATAATATAAGTCGTCCCAGTTACAGATTGGCCTGAACTAATGACTTGAAATATTTTCCAGGGCGTATCTTTTCGTTAAGAGTAGTGTACCCAGGTAAAATAACGCGTAATTAAGAGCAGAAATACACTTTAAAGTTGATCTATGAATAATACGTTGCTAATGTGCTCAAAAACAATTTTAAAAAAACCTAACCTAATCCGAGAAACTGAAGCGAAGAAACAATCAGTCTAAGACTTCCCTCATTAGCATAATTGTAGCGTTTTATGCCTTCTGGTAGTTCTGTATCAGAGTTTTCAAATTTTGTCAAGCAGCAAGACGTGAACGGTCCTATAGAGCTTCAATTGCCACTTAAATTGCTTTACGAAGTTTTCTTGGGCAAGCTTTATTTTCTTTTTTAAAGCCGATTCCGAGTGGTTGGATAACTTGGTTTCAGGGCCAATTTTATGGTTTCATTAACTTCTCGTAATTTCTGAGCTTCTACTGTTGTCTAGTCAACTTCATTAATTTGCTGCAGCATTGGAGCTGTTGGGCAAAAAACTTCACGTAGATTGGAATGTTGATTTTATCTTAATAATCGTCAAGGCAGTTTTATAAAAAAATTCCTCCATCAAGTTTTAAAATTATTAAACTATGCCAACTAACGGTGCCACGATTGATTTAACAAATTTATTTGATATTGCACCAAATAATAAAAGACAATTTAGCCATTTTAATATGGCGCTCGAAGCCATTTTGGAAAGTACGTAATATTTATTGCCTAATGAAATTTAAGAAGATCAACCATTATTACAATTTTGAAACATAAATTATCATAAAATTATAATTTACCACTTTTTTCGCAAGTCACTTAACTTTTTAGCGTAGTTTGGCGCCTTTGGTACTTTTTGGGCAATTTAAAGTGTGCGAAATTTGTTTATTATAACAATGGGCTAAATTTTTTAAAGGCGAGCATCAATTATTCGGTAAAAAGCCATATAATTGAGATTGGAGGAAAATCCGAACCAAAATCTTCAAATTGCACGCTCAAAAACGGTGCAGCGCAATCAAAAAATAATTACCAACGAGAGCAAAAAATGTGGTAAAGAAGCCAAACAATTTAAATTCTTTCACGTTGTCAATTTTATAGTGCGAAGGCGTTCTTCCACCTCGTGTAAAAGTAAAAAGACGGTATAAGAAGTCATTAAACCTAACTTTCTCTTATTATTCTACGAAAGACATTTTAGGAATTCCACACCTTATATTTTATGGATTTCACGATTGTACGACATTTTGGCAACCGCTGTTAAATTAAAATCGGCCATTGTTTGAATCTCGAGCCACGTCACTTCTCAAGGCAACTCGGTTTTCCCAAAACTGAACGTCTCAATAAAAAAATTCACCTCTCACTCTTACTTTTGGTCTTTTTTAATGCTTAAAGGAGCACCGTTCGATACGAGGATCGTCGAAAAAATTTGAGGAAGTTGCATTCTATTCGCTACCAACTTTCTAAACCTTAAGTTCCCAAAAAGTGGCATAAATTATTTCTCGTGACAAAACACTTGAGATTTTTGGCAAAAACTTTATTTGCAACATAAATGAAACGAAATGCAAAGTAACATTATTTTCCGTTTACATAATTTTGGTTTAATAGATTTTTCTTAAAAACGTACAAGGGGCAGTTTAAATTTGTTAGGACGTATATTTAATAAGGTTAAATTTGAAGAATGTAGGAAACTGATATAAAATGACTATTAAAATTTTATTAAAAAGTAATAAAAATATAATACGAAAGAGCAGAAAAGTGACGTAGTAGCATACCTTGACAGTACTACAATTTGGCGCAATCAAGGTGAACTAATAAAGAAAGAGAGGGAGCGAATCATCAAATTTGTTATAGGATAAAGATGGACGATTTAGTTATATTTGCGATTTTGTAAAGTGTACAACTTAAATAAATTTTAAATTTAACAATTAACTTATTCATAATGATTAAAGGTAAGTTTAATTAATAATAGTTTGATTAAACGACGCTATTGGTCAGATTGGTGCCACTTTGACTATGTTTAAAAACAAAAAATATAATATAAACAAACGCTAGTTCGATACATTTTGTTTCTTATGACGTATAAAATAGACAGTTGAAAGTCTTCAATTTTTTAACTTCAACAAAAATGGCGCCCAACGTGTTCTCTCGGTGTAAAACAATAGAAGTTAAAAATACCGATTATTAATTCAAAAAAAATGTATGTACCTTTATAGGCTTAAGGCAAGTTATAAAAATTGATTGACAGATTAATTAATTAATAATTAATTAGCGAAGCCTAAAAAAATCATATCTGCGAATAACTATGATTAAATTAAAAACGGGGCTGATGGTCTTTTAAATAATTAACCAAGATTCTTTATATGGAAATGAAGATTAAAGCGTTTCTCATTTTAACAAGGTCATCTTGCATAATTGTGTTTTAAATTAAAGATCGAGAATTTAAAAGAGCTCTGGATGTTCGTTCTCTTAGCTCTTAAGTGTAAGTAATTATCACTACAGCACATTTTCGCGCTTTAAACTGCTAAGACTTAGCATATATACCTTAGCAGTTCATATTATTAAAGATCAGATTAACGACTGGTTATTAACAGGAGGTAGCGTTTATTTCTTATGTGGTCACTACAGTTACATCACTTTAGTGTTATCTAGATGAAACCAGATTTTGCGGTGATTACATAAGGAAAAAACTTGGCCAGCAATCGGGAATCGAACCCGTACGGTGTCGCGCCGGGTTCTTTTACCACCAAGCTGCCTCGGTCCTTGTATGTCACACGTGCTCACGTTAGTTACGAGTAGAAAAAAGAACTTGTTGAACTCAAAAGTAAATGAAAAGTGAGGGAGATGCCTCCAGAAGTAAACGTGCGGAAACAGGCAACTGTTCAAAGATAACTAAACTCCACCTAATGGAGTTGAACTAGTAAAAAAGAAAGAAAAGTGTCCTGTTGGATGAGGGTTTTGGTGAGCAGTTAAACGGAACTAGAGTACACTACAGTTTAACATACCAAACTAGAAAGCACTTGAACTGCTGTAAATGGAAGCGGGAAATTCGGTGAAATACAAAACTTTCACTCCTAAAAATGACTCATTCAGTCATGGCGACTTCAAGAGTAGGTACATCTTGAACGTAAAATAAATTTTTAGTAGTGTTAACAAGTTGGGCCCATTCTATCGTGTACGTTCTAAAACTGTTTTAGGACAGTCCAAATGTGGACGTACAAAAACAGTGAATATCGCCGATTTTTCGGAATGAAAAGCCTCACCCAGAAACGCCACTACTTGTCGAACTTGTATATTTATATTTGTTTGATTTTTCCTAATTCACTGTTTTTTTCCAGATGCCTCAGACGGTACCATCGGCTGGCTTTACACCACCTTGTGACTACAGCAACTTCGCCGACAATTTCGACCTCTCTTTACTACCTGGAGGTGAAAACCTAACACCGGTGTCACCATCAACGACGTTTTATACGTATTCGCCTCCTCCCATGTCATGCGAGAGTAAATTAAAAGTTCAAACCGTATATTACCCAAACTCGCCACAAAGCGTGGACGACAACGATATAAGCTTAGGCCCAGACTTTCAAAAATTATTAAGCCCAGATTCCAACAAACAAGTTTTCCCAACTTCTTCCAATATTTATCTAGAAGTTCCCTCAAACAACTGTTATCCAAGTTCACCATCGGGCTCGTCGCCATACTCCCCACAAAGTCTTCTATCGCCTAACGACCAATTCGCAACTTTCCCTTCTCCAAGTTCAGATCACCAAAGTTTATACCCAAACTCTCCACCAGAAATATCCTTATATCCTCACTCGCCAACCTCTTATTATTCACATTCGTCAACCGATAGCTATCAACAGTTCGTCAAAAAAGAGCTTTATCCAAATTCGCCCACTTATCCTTCGTACATTAAAGAAGAAAACTATTTGTCGCCTTGCGCGTCTTCCCAATCACCGACGAGCCCAACAAGTTACTCCAACTTATCTTCACCCTCGCCGTTGGTAACCATCACGGGAACGTCAAACTCCGAAGTCTTGGACTTGATAGGAAGTGCAATAATCAAACAAGAAACGACGATTGATTTCGATAACATATTAAACAGTTTCCACGTTAACGAAAGTATACGAGGGTTATTAAAACCGCGCGTGGAAAAAACAAAAACGCAAGACTACCAGTTGTTGAGAGAGGTCTTAAGAGATACGAGTTTTCAAAAAAAATTCAACATTAAACCATTTTCGTTCGATTTGATGGACAGTCAAATTAAAATGGAAGAACCAGACGATACGTGCAGCGACCAACTGACTAGTGATAAAATCGATCCAGTTTTGAATTTAGCAATCGAACAAATGAAGAAAGACGTTAGTAATACGTGCACCGCGTTGGCAATTTCACCAGGTAGGTTGTTTGTTACGAATCTTAATAGTTTCGCGATTAGAAGAGTTTTTTTCGACCCGGGGGGCTCGAAACGTGTTTAAAGAAAATTGAAAATGAGCAAATCTGTTCGAGGGGTGTCCAAATTTTAAATTTCATTCCAATCTGCACGAGTCACTCGAGTTGGTGTTGTTTCTCTCTTAAATCTTAAATACCTAATGTGAACGTTCACAAAGACACACCTTGAGATACAACAACCTTCAGAATCTATCATAGACTTCTCGATAAGTTACACAAGGCGGAATTCGTTATTTTTAATATGCAAAAATATTTATTCCATTCGCCCACTTTAGTATTTAGCATCGTAAGTTACGTTGTTATTCTTCGGCGCACTTTGTTCTATTTATGGTGCGTACCAACGTTAGGCGTGGTACTTTTTGTACATAAATACAAGGACAATTCATAACGAAAAAATTGAGCCGCTTCTGACATCTAGCCGCCCGCACCCTTTCAAGAATTCGCGCCCTCTAGCTGCGAATCGAAACCGTTAATCGTTCAAAGATACCATCGTCCCACTTGTTTAATTAATTTTTTGTTCGCCCAAAAAACTACCAACAGAAGGTAGCAAATTTTTCTACAACTTCGCTTCAATTAATAGAAATAAAACAGTTGGAAGACTTATTTAATTACTTGTATAATTAAATTGTAATTACAATTAGGTCAAGTACGAGTTTCTAGTTCAGTTATGTTACTAAACAAATGGCAAACTTGGCAAATTTAATGTAATTAGAGCGAATTTTACTTTCCCTCGAGAAAAAATTTTATTTTTATTTTTGCAGACCCATCGCAATGGAGCTCGGCTAACGTTTTGTCGTGGTTGCAATGGACAACGAACCAATTTGGCCTACCGCCACCGATACCAGATCAATGGGATTTATCTGGATCCAACTTAATCACTTTGACGGAAGAAGACTTTGCACGTAGAGCATCACAGGTGAGACCACACATTTTATTTTTGAGCGGGAAAAAAGAGGGGGGGAGGGACGTTAAAAATATTTTTTTAAATTAATTTTAATTTCCTTTTTCTTCAATTTGCAATGTTGTCGAACGTACGTCAATGTGAAGACCGTTAGGTTCACCTCAAGACGTAGGTAACGTTTACAAATCTTGATTGGTGACCTAAATTTTTTCTGTTTTATTAGTCTCTATTAATTCAAACAACACCTGACAATTGGCTTTCATAATGTGACTAGAATCAATAATTTTTTGTAGTTTCAAAATTATTTTTCTGGGTCCAACTCGGAAATCAAGTTTTGGATTTAAAAAATTGAATTTTTGAAGAAAATTCGTATCTATTGTGTCTAATTTTTATTGAGAGAAACAAATGGGTTGTTAATTTACTCTACCCCCCCCCCCGCATAACCATATGGGAAGAAATCACTCTGGAGGTATTTTGAATTTTTTTTAACCCAGCGCTTCCCACAAGAGTTTAACTAGATCAGGGGCCAAGTTCAAGAAACAAACTCAACTCACGCTTGGTTTAAATTTTTGCTAACCCCGCCCACTTTTAAAAACCTAGTACACCATTGCACAAATATTGAATAGTGTCAAAATTTGTAGAAACAGTCAGAGTAGCACGGTTTTCAATGCTCGTCTTGCGGGGTCTCGTATTTTCTTCCAAATTTGGAAATTTAGTAAAAAAATTATAACTCGCGTAATTTCTTCCTGAAATTGTTTTGAAACATAGTTTTCTATTTTTAAATAACACCGCTTTCGAAGTTCTTATTTTATAAACCGCATCAACGACTATTTTCTTTTCAAAAATGTATTCAAAAGCTTGAAATTAAATTATTCACTTTGTTATCTTAATTAAATGCACATTTTAACATTTTCTATTTTTGACAAAAATTTATATTAGAATCAAATACGAGAACGAGAACCACACAAAAATATATCGTCCCAAACTAATTTAATGTGCCTTTTTTTTGCACCGAAGATGTTGTAATTATGACATCATTACAATATACCTAACTAGTCACCATACACAATTGATTTTTCTCACGATATTATTAGGAATTTACAAGCGAGAGGGGAAGTAATTCTCTATTTAAACAATGAAGTTTGAATCACCGATTTAATTATAATTAAGCAATTCTCTGACATCACTTAAGGTCATAAAACATAGGTAATAGGTATGGGAAATTTATTTTTTTTCGATTTTTCGTTTTTCAACTGAAACGAAAAGTTTATTGTTTATTAGAGAGGGCTAGTTTAAAAATTGAAAAAAAAGTAGTACGCACGTGTTGAAAAAGTGTACATTTCGATTGTCGGGTCGTTCGGGCGAATCCGAGCCTGGACTTTAATTTAATAAAATACGGTAAACTCGTATAAAAGTGTATTCATAATGGAATACTTTTTAATTCTCCATGTTTCATTATGTAAAATTAATTAAAAATAACTTCGATTTGCATTCGATAAGGTTGCGCTTGTGTTTAAGGCTCTACTGCACCACTTGTCCGGTATAGGGAAAAATAACGTAAACGCGACCTAACTTTTCAGTCTCAATTTTGGATTTAAAGTATCGCTCGAATTTTTTATCTATAGAATTTGATGTGCTCTTTTCTTGTGTCAAACTTTCGTTTCAAAAACATGCGTAGATTTTTTGTTATTAATAAAAAACTGTTTTTACTAGACCTCACTTTTAAGCTCGACAAATTCAAATTTCATCTTAATTTTTATATCAAAGTGTACAAAAATTAAGTCTCCATTCTTGTGACAATTCCGTTTTTATTAGAAATAATTCATTTTTGATCAAATTTGATATAAACAAAATGATTTCTGGTAATTTTAGTCGAACCAATGCAAATTTCTATCTCATTTTTTAGCCACATATTTTAGTTTGAAGCGTTTCTCGCAATTTTAATGGATTTATACTACATTTATCTATCGAGATCCGATGTTAAATTCCTTTATAACTCATTTATTATTTAATTATTAATTAAAAACCCTAAAACATAATTTTCAGATTTTGTCCCTCGGTCTGCTTCTTTTCTCCTGAAATTTGGCAGACATGGAGAACAGAATCATCTGCATCGATACCTATTTTTACTTTTTTTTCAACTTGCAGAGTTTTAATTAAAATCAATAAAAACAAAATTAAAAACAGAGAAATTTTTAACTTTTGAGCGTAAACTTGACACAAATTTTAACATCTGGTATCCCTTTAGCTCATAATACAAATTTTTGTACAAAGGTGGGTCATAAAGCAATTACGATAGACCAAACACTTTTGTAATCCTTTTGCTAGGTACCTGCGACAATAAGGTGTCGAAGTGAAATTATCTTTCTTATTTTCGACGACTTCCAGAAAAATTATTTTTTGTAAAATTAAATTTCTTCGCGTTTCTGGTTCCTCTAAATTCAAAAATGAAAAAAACGAATTACTTAGAAAAATTCTACCAGGCTGTGGATGGATGGACGTGGTGTATGTGTAACGCTATGAAACAAAAACTAATTAAAGCTTATAAATTAAATTAAATGAATACAGGGTGGTCCAAGATGCGGAAGTTATTTTAGTGGTATTTTGTAAAACTTTTACCCATAATAGTTATACTAGGCTATAGAAGTTAGTTGACATCATCCCTAATCAAAAAAATATCCTTTCGGTCGTCCTCTTTTGTATTAGTTTTTGTATTGTAACTTTACAGATAATTAATATTATAAAAATTTATAAACAGAAATACACAGGGTGTATCGACTCGACTTAGACAAGACATAAGGCTTGCAGCTCTTTCAAAAACAAACATTTATTTTATTTAAACTTTTCCGATTTAGGCCCAGTTGTATAAACAAGCTAATCTCGGAGTCAGAGTTAACTCCACGATCAACCTAAATCAACAACTAATTCTGAGTTAAATAGAAATGTATTTGACTCTAGAGAATGGACGGGTTAACCCTGAACCAAGTGCCTAGGGGCTAACCTAATCTAATCCCCGCTACGATCTAAACTTATAAATCCCCGCTACGATCTAACCTTATATTCAGATCGTGGAGTTAACTCTGACCCCGAGATTATTTCGTTTTATACAACTGGGCCTTAGAGTATCGTATCCGCAATTTTTAAAAATTGCTCTTTTATTTTAGAACTTCCAGCAACGCGGAAAACATTTCTGACAACTGTGTATTTTTTTATGCAACTCTTACATTAAGGACCGCAAAACTGAAAAATTTGATTTTCGAAACCGCACCGCGATTTTTGAAAGAACAAAAAATGTCAGTTTGAATCAATATTTATCATTTAGATCAAGAATGTTAGTGGAGACTTCTTCTTGTTTAACCGCTAGAGGAAGTTGATTCTAAAAAATGTTGTAATCGAATTCTATTCCTATCAACTATTATTTTTTCATTGACTTCGTCTACTTTTGATGTGGGATGTGGCCATAATAGGACTCTTTTGTACGCGTTGAAAATATATGAAAGAATATTTTCCAATTAAACCGGAAGTTAAAATTTTATGTTTGGTAGCATTTGACAGCCAATCGTCGGTATTTAGTCAACTTTGGTGCTTTAAAAGTAGTCAATTTAGAAATTATTTTAAAAATCGACTATATCAAAACTAAAGCTCTCTATTTTGCTTATATGTAGGTACATTCTTATTTTAGATTTTTATAATATAGTATAATAATTATCTCCAAGAAGTTATAATAAAAAACTAGAAAATGGGCCAATCGTTATACTGGTATTATACGGGTAGGCTGGCAGTAAAAATTTGAAAAGGTATTTTTTAAATTAGGGCCCATGTGTACTAACTTATAACCGAGTATAAATACTGTGGGTCAAAATTTTCCGAAATGCGTCCAAAATAACCCCCTTATTTTGGGCCACTTTATATTGAATTCGTTTAAAAGTTTATTTTGTTGATGAAATTTTGTTAAAGTGGCCGAAACCAAATTTCAACAAAATCGTTTTAGTAGTTTTTATTTGACGGAGTTAGGTACATACACACTCATCCTCCCCGACAGACATTTTCTAAGAGTTTTGATTTTTTAGCGTTTTGGATTAGGGGGGGAGGGAGCCACATTGTCAAGAAATTACATTTAAAAAAATTATTTTTTTCGATCATAATACTTTTTAAAGTAGTAGACGAAGATAACGAAAAAGTGAAAATGCAGTAAGACTAAAATATTGCTGTAATAGGTCTCTACTTTCGAATTTTTATATTTAATTTACCTAACACAAAAATATTTTTTCCAAAGTATAAGTTTTTGGTCATAATTCTAAACTAAAACGTAAAATCGTAAAATTCTGTTTTTATTTACTAAAATTTGAATACAATAGAAACCCCAGAAGAGTGTCAGGTATATTATCTAGCAAGGGAAAAATTGCCAGAGGGTTAAAATGTTACTCAGGTTGCTCGAAATTTGGCGTATTTTAAAATTCCGTATTATGGTCAAAATAGAAATATAAATTGAGTGCAGTAGAACCTTAAGATAAGGGTGTCAAAAATATCGGACTAATCTAAAGAACGGGGTCAAAGTTTGTTACGTGTGTAAATTTTAATTTCTGTTTAATCTAATAAACAAATTAACATTGTACAGTAATAATTTACGTCTTTTTTTGAAAATATTCGAGCCTCGCTTTACGACGTCTCGTGAAGCGCCCAAATTTTATTTATTTTTTTCAAACGATAAGTTTTGTAATTGTAAAAAAATTTAACACGAATTTGTTAGCAACAAACTACACCTATAAGAAAACGCATTCCATGTTATTTTTCTTCCAACAAGTAGGTCGTTTGGAAAGACTTTCTCTAACAACCTGACGAATAATGATACATCGGCTCCCACTTTAATAACTTCTTTAACGCAAAATTGTTCAAGATTGTGCAAAGGACGTTCCGTGACATTGCCCAAAGAAACATTTGTTTAACTTATGATATTTTAAGTAAAAAACAAGAACTCCAAAAAGTCGGGAAATTTTAATTTTACCTTCGCCCTTTACGTTTGTTTGGCTCCGTGATTTATTAGAAAATTATGATAATGCCTAATTAATTAATGGAAGTTGTATTCTTAACTTAATTATGCTAAGTAGAATTGGATGTTTAAAACGAGTGTGCATTTTTAAATAATTCGCTAAGCTTTCACGAAAGTCGAGTCTCCATAAACAAAATTTTCCGAAGAGTACCTATACTATTGCACATACAAGTTTTAGAAATTAAAAAAAAGCTGTTAAAAGACATTAGGCAATTTTAGCAGAATTTTGGATTTTTTGTCAAGAAGTCTAATCCTCTTTCTCCACCTTTTTTTTTGAAGAATCTAAATGCCACGTTTACGATTTTTGGGTATTACTTGGGTTTTGTCTTATGAACAGCCAAACTCAGGAATGTTGTTATAACGATAGTTTATACTGACATTCTTCGATTTTTAATTCTATCGATTTATCACTAAATTTTGAACTAATCCAATGCACAATATATGAAAATGTCTCGGTTAATAATAATCAACATAACGATAAAATTACCATACTACATCAAAAGATAATTAAAATTAAAATTTTTATGCAAGTATTTAAGGGGAACTCGCGCGCGAATGAATATCACTACTTTCCCACCTATTTTTTTCTTGCGTTTTAGACATTAAAAGCTAGAACTAAAACAGCTGTTGTGGGTTATCGCCAATTTACGCAAATTAAAAAAAAAATTAAGTGCAACTAACTGCCCAATTATTGGCATTATTGCTAAACTTCGACGTTTGAAAAATGCAAAAATCAGTTACGTAACTAATATAAACGTTGCAAGTTTTTACATATATACTTTTTTGGTTTATTAATCGTGATTTAAACTTTTACGATAAATTACAAATTCGTAATTAAATTCACTGTTATGGTATGATTAAGTCGAATTTCAATTTGTCACAAATATCAATCAATTCTCGTTTTTAATTTATGTAAATTTTGTTCTAAAAGCACACATTTTTCTTTTTTTTATACAGAGTGGTAGCATATTACACGCACAATTAGAAATATGGAAAGCGGCCTTTACAGAAGAGGACTTTACGTCTTCACAATGGATGCCCGAAAGTACATCGAGCAATGCTTCCAGCGGAGACATGTCAGACGGTAAGAAAAAGTTTGAAATTTTAAACAATTGCGCATTACAAATCGAAAAAAAAATCTCGGCAGCAGATTGGAAATGTGAAAAAATAATAAACAAACTTTTAAATTTAAATAGTTAATTACAAAATCATCACGATGTTTATAACTGACAAAAAACTAAAATACTCGACTTTAAACCTTTTTATCAACTTTATTTACAATTTTTTTATTTTTTATTTCACGATAAGTGTAACTGAAAGGGCGCTTCCAATAAAATTTTTAAAAATTTATCGTGAATCACTTATTATCCCCACAATCGGTTGCTAATTGACGGTTAACGAACTTATTATTTATTTAAATAAATAAACAAATATTTTAACAAATAAAGGGGGTCACAATAGATATTTTACTTATTTGGCCATTATACGGGACAGGGCGAGCCACAAGACTTTATACGCCTCCCTTACAATACTGAAAAAAACTGTTTTAATAAAAGTTTTGTTAACAACTGCCTTAAATTATTTTTGGTTATACAGGGTGTGTGGTATAGACGTGGCACTAGTTTAATTTTCTTGAAAACCGTTGAAAAACTTGTCCAGATTGGTATGGGAAATATATAGCAGACCGTGTGTGTGTGTATCTATGGATAAAAAATGGCAGCCTAATACCCCCTACAGACGACTTGATTTGGTCAGGCGGTTGGGCCGATTTGGTCAGATCAGGTAGAATATCAGGTCGTGTGTAGGCTTGTCGTCTGACATTATCTATTTGTCAGATGGCCCGCCATCTGACCACCCGACCGCGTCAGGTCGTCTGTAGGGGACTTTAGTATTGACCCTAGACATTATTAGTGACTCACACAGTATATATATTTTTTAAATTTCATATAGTACGCTTTTTTTGTTGCAAAAGAGTTTATTTCCCTATTGGGCGAATAATTAAACAACTAAACGACTCGAATGTATGGTAGAGGAAGCAAAAATATGTAAAATAAAAATGACAGGTACGCGATAACGTGGCCCTACTTTTTTTTAACTTATGGGGTAATTAAATATTAATTCCATTATTAAATAACCCTTTGTTACGAATTTGAAAAAGGTGCAGCCAAATTAAAATTTATATAAAAAAGTATTAACAAAGTAACATAAGTTGTTAGCCTTCGAAAGTAGGTTTATGTGCAACGTTAAGTTGCTCTTAACAATAATAATTAACGTTATTTATTTTATTTATTATTTATTTATAATTAATGATTGTAATCGTACTGTTGTTTGATCTAATTGTTACTACAACTTACGAAAGAGACAATGAAGGTTGAAATGGATTTTTTTAAATTTTATAATACAAAATAGTGTAACGTGTAATACCAATACTACTGTGTAAATGTAGTATACACTACGGCAAAAGAGCAATTCTTATGCCTCTACGTAGGTAATACTCGCGTATGCTATTTTTTATGCGCTCCCAAACGTGACGCAGCTGTAGATACTAAAACGAGCAATCCTCAAACCCAATTTTCTGCCGGGAAATGTTTTTCCTGCCCCCAACTCTTTAACTCACTATAATTTTATTTTTTTATAGACGAGGAAGACGAACCGATGCCCGAAGTCGAGACGAGCAAACCGACGACATCGAGAGCCACTGGCAGCTCCCACATCCATTTATGGCAATTTTTAAAAGAATTATTAGCGTCTCCCCAAACACATGGATCGTGTATTAGGTGGATAGATCGCACGAAAGGAATATTTAAAATTGAAGATTCGGTCAAAGTCGCGCGACTTTGGGGCAAACGTAAAAATCGACCTGCGATGAATTACGATAAATTAAGTAGATCTATAAGACAATATTATAAGAAAGGTATAATGAAGAAAACGGAGAGATCGCAAAGGTTGGTCTACCAATTTTGCCACCCTTATAACTTGTAAAAGTAATCTTGTAGATTATTAGTTAGTAAGTGTACAAATAATTAGGGCAAAAATTAATAACGAAGGGGGATTTTTAAAAAAAAGGTGGCGGATTAAAATATTATTTTAGCATATTTTGAAGTAATCAAAATGTAAAAGTAGCTTATTTAAGAGCAAGCAACGTGGGGTATTACTACGTTGACTTATTATTGTTTAAATTTTATAGCCAGTTAGGCGTGTAAATAGTTAGGTATTATGAAAAATGTACGTGGAAGGTAATTTCCACGATGTAAATTTTCGAAACAGTCTCGTACGAGTAAAGTATTTGCCGATTAGTAGATTCAAAAAGTTACAAAAAAACTAGGTAATGCTCTAAAAATGAATCTGACGCTCGAGTTTTACTCCAAACTCTAGAGCTCGATTTATCTTTATCATTATCGACGAACGTAAAAATTTTTGAATTGAAGTAAATCGGTGATTTTGGTCCCATATATCTATGATATATTAATATAGTAAGTTCTATGAACGCGATGAAATTATTTATTAAGGCTAATGAGTAGTAAGTTTACCATTTAAAAAGTGTAACGAATTAATTAATTAATAATAATTAACTCGAATCTTTATAAGTTACTAAAGTACTAATTTAAAAAAAAAAGTTAACAATCCACTTAATTCTAGTAGTTGTAAGAGCAGATTCAGATTGTTTATATATTTTTGTATTTATAATGTTGAAAAATAAAAGAGTTTATTTTTATTTTGTTCTTATTCGTTCCTCCAGCTAAGCTGGTCCTTTCAGAACACTTCCGAGATGGTACTCAGTACCGGATGAAACCAGTAAACAATGCACACCGACTTTCAAATTTTTGTTTGGATTCTTTACAACTTCATCTCGAGCGTAGTAGAGTCGCTGAAATCATCTAATCTAACTGCATATAAAGCTGCTTTGCTGATTAACGACGTCAAAAGGCACACTCGATGAAATGTTTGTACTTAGTATTTATTCGCATCGTCTTGAAGTTTGTTGCTGATATTCGTCACAGTCAGTCAGGATTTTGGCTTTGCCCTTAAATCAGAAAATGTGTGATGAAAATGTTTTAGAATTCCGTTCTAAAGGTTGTCATTCTTCCCGTTTCCAACTGACTCATTTTCGACGACAATCTACTTCTTGATCCACGATGTTATTTGGGATGACATCCAAAACTTCTTTGATAATAGTAAACCCCTAATTAAAATGAGTTTGTCGTCTCAGCTCGGGCACACCACTTGGTGTCCGACAGTGTCTTCAAAATCGGGAGTTTAGAATCTGTATCTTCCATGCTTTTGTAAGAAGGCCATATCGATAGGTAAAAGCAGAAAATGATAGAGGAAAAGAAACCAATTTATGAAGTGTGAATAGGTAGTTCCCAGCTAGTCATAGACTCATAAATTATACTCACGAATTCTTAAAATGGTCATGATTTTAGTCGTGATGGTATTACCCTGTATCTCACGCGTCTGTGCTCTTAATGAGAAAAAAAATTGATCTTTTGCAGAAAAAACGAAAATTTTAACCGAAATTTTACCACCTTTTGACAGCGGGGTCTCCAGAAACGCGAGGTCCGTATTACTTGCTACATCTGCTATATTATGACTAGATCGATACTGGTGGTACTTCATCCTAAAATGGACCTTTGAAGTATAAGTATTTTGGCCAAGCCAAGCCAACTATTTTTAGAGGTTATGATACAGAATACGCCTGATAATCTCCTGTAAATAAAGTAAATATTAACTTAGAAAAGGCTACAAATGTTTTAAGTAAAAAGATAGATTACTCATCTAGGTACTACTTTTACAACTATTTGGCATTCTTACGTAAATAGGCACTACCGTACTACTATAGAAGATACAGATCTGCACAACATAACTCCAAACTCTCCTCAAATAAGCATTTACAAAAATCCTGAAAGGGGGCGAAACGCCACTAATAATGACAAGACACACAATAGACACAAAAAGTCTAAACGATTTAGTTTAAAATGAAACTCTTTTATTTCCTCTCCAACAGTGGCGGATGGTTACTTTTTGGGGCCTGATAATAATTATATTTCAAAGGTCCCTAGTAGCATACTATTGAGAGGAAATGAGGGGTTATATCTGGATTATTTACGGAGGGGGAGCAAGCTCCCTGCACTGGCTATTTAATTTAATCGGGTCCATTGTATTGCCTTCAAGTGGCCTCCCCGTACCCATCAGATCTCGAGCCATCTTACTTGTAGGGTGAACTCTAGAATTTTGGCGGGACAGGTGATGCTTATTCTGGCTATACCGAACCAGAAGTCCCCCAACACGGATCTTCTTATCGACGTTAGGGCTGTACAGGTGTACAGTAACAAAGCACATGTTCAGCGGTTTCATCTTCTAGTTCGTATCTACGATATAAATACGGTATTAATCTACAAGCCCAGAGTGTGGAGATGTTTGTGTAGTCGATAGTGTCCCGTGAATGTTCCTATATGGGGTTATAGAGCCACGGGCTAAAGTTTTGTATTGTTCAAGGTCAAGCGGCTTAAAATAAAATCCAGGAATTTTAGTACCTAGTGATTGATAGTGTTTCCATAAAAAATAAATAAAATTTCGCATTTGGGAAGGGGCCCCAATGATTGAGGGTCTGATTACTCCCCAACTTTCCCCGTTAAAAATTTGACTTTTTCTAGTCCAATTTTAAGCTTTTCTAAGCACACGTTTATAACCATGGGGAGCATTTTACAGCGAAGGAGGAAGTAAAAAGTGCGCGTTTAGTCTAGTGTCGTGTGAGAGACAGTAAAAAGGCTTGGTTTGGTGAGAAATAAGAGGGTAGTTTTGTCCATTTCTTACACTCGCTCCAAGTAACGATTATGCGGAATATTCGTTAACACTTTCTTAAACCTTCTTCCCCGTTTTTGCGGTTTCGTTCTCGTGTTGTCAGAAAGCATGCACTCAATTTTAAAAACTTTTGCATTCATCAATTAGAGTAATTACGCCAGAGTATCCCTTCGTGCCTTACAGTTGTGGCTGGCAAAATATTCCTAAAATGAAAAAAGTTAAAAAGATAAGCTTGTGCGCAAATTAAAAACAAGAGAGTCGAAGATATAATATTACCATTTCTTGTATCTAACAAACCATAGATTTTCGTATAACCATTGCTATTTTCAATTAGCGGCGCAGACTCGAGCGCTCTACCATTAACCCATCACTGGCAATTCACAAGACCAGCAAAAATATGTGGATAAACTATTTCCTTCAATTGCAATTCAAAATTCAGTGCTAAAAGGCTTCCTATAAATTTAAAAAATTGTTAATAAAACAATGGAGACCTGTAAAATTACAGAAATCTCTAAAATTGATAAAAATCGATACTTTTTTCTTAGCAACCAAATTCATTTTTAATAACAACACTGCGTCATAACAAACACTTTAATAATATCAAACAGTAGTTCTAGGACAACGTAATATTACTGCGGCAAATATTTGCGCCCGAGAAAAAAAAAATGTGGGTTAAAGAGGCGCATTAAAATAGAGCGCAAGTTTAAACGCATCGATTTTCCAAACACTCACCTGATGATTTAAAATGAGCACAAAATTATCATCGAGACCACGAAAACAACGACAAAAAGACGAGATGAAACACGAAATTGTGGCTCAAGTGCATAAAACAATTAAAAAAGAGCAAGGCGCGGATAAAGAAAACATAAATAAAATTGAAAGTGACGAAAGTTCGAGTCGTTCCGGTTCTCATTCCAATAGGACATTTTTGGTCGAAGACAAAAATGATAACTATAGTTTACATACACCTAGTCGCGATATATCGGTGGACGAAGATACGCAAATCAACTCTAAAATATTAAATTTAATCGAGACCGAAATGAAAAGAGATATTAACAAACATTCGCATTTTACAGATTCGCGACCGCAAAGTTTAAGTTTTTACGAAGACGAAAAAATTCCAGAAGAATTATCTGGTAATTTGGAACTGTTAAGTCCGGAAGAAAGAAGACACTACAGAAGAAGAAAAGAGTACATAGACATAGACATGGAACGAAACGCTTACAATAATCTACAAGACGCTTTAAGTAGAGAAAACGACGAGACTATTATAAACGGCTCAAACAAGAAAACAAAATCTAGAAAGAAAAAGCATTCCGGTGATCCAGAACTAGGATTAGGCGATAGTAGGGAAATGATGATACCGAAAGAAAAACGCAAAAGCAAAAAGAAAAAAAGGGAAAGTTCGCCCATGTCTTCTAATTCTGGTAAACGTAAGCATAGAAAAAGAGACGACGATTTCGAACCAAAAAATGATATCACGTTGGCTCTGGACGAATTGCAAGATGACGTTTTCGAAAACGGCCCCGACGAATTTGTCAGACCAGAGAGAGCTAGAAGGAGTCCTAGAAAATCAGACAAACTATACGTGCAAAGAAAAAATAAATTTGAACTAACAAGAAGTGGAGACCCAAGTTTAGGAAAGGCAAACATGGCAATTGATGGAGAGGAGAAACAGTGAGGTTAATGGTTTTTTTAGCTATTTTAATCTAAGGCGTTTTTTTTGTAGATTTTCTCATCCTATAAATATTGCTTGTTGCGTTCAGAAGTGTTGGTTACCAATTACTCTTTTGGCTCACGGATTTTTGGGAGGACTCGGTCTGTTTCATTATATTTACTTATTTACGGAGGAACATCCAGAAGCCATGGCTTACGAAGAACACTTCGTCCCATATATCGACGTATTTACCTGTATTTTTTATGTTCTTATTGTTTTTTGCATGATATCCGTCTTGGACAGGTGAGTAAAATGCCAACAATGTAATATTTTGTTAAGTCCGCCATTACCCTTCTCATTTTAGGTACGACTTATCTCACTTGGACATACGTCATTTAAACGATATACTCGAGTACAGGAACAGCGCAATTGTGGTCTTAATTTACTTTGCTTGCTTTATTTTTCACTTAATAGCATCCAGAACTGACGATCAACTTGGACTCATTTATTATAACAGCAATAATAATATCACAGCAAATATAACAGTGAGTAATTTTAGTAGTAACCAACCACTTTCTCCAAGTCTCTCACGGTCCCACGTAGATAACGTTGGCATTAAAATCGCAGTAGCCATATGGAGCAAATATTTTTCCTATGCGGGGTCGTCCTTTAAGATTGACTCCTAGTCCAAAATTAGCCAAACATGCCTTAACAAAACGATAGTAGGGTACCCGTACCCATGTACGTACAGGAGACCACAGGCCAAATAAAATAAAAGATTTTCGATGACACATTTCTGAAAAAGTTCTGTTATATGTAAATGTTTACGTGGGTCCTTAACCAGTGGCCCTTTCTATAAGTACCGCACTGTATAATTAATGATATTATATTTTTGTTAGATAACGGACGAAGAGATGAAAAACTGGACGAGTCTCTCATTCTGGAGAGCAGCTTTAGCAATATTGGGATGGTTTTGTATAGCATTTACGAAACAGGAAGACCTCTTTTATGTGCACCTAAAAAATATGGTTAAATATGCAAATAATAATTAACACAATTCGATTCGATTATTAGCGTAATTTAAAAATTCTTAAATACTAATTGTTTAAAAAAAATATTTTTAAGATCATTTTCCAATAAATGTAAAAAGATTATCTGTGATTAAACTTGGGGTTGACTTTGTACATTTTTTTATTTATAAAATTAGCAATTAAAACATTCTTATGCGTAATCTTTCAGCTTAAAATATAATTGACAAGAAAATATCATTCCGAATATTTGTAAAACGCAAATGCCCATCCCAACGGCGCTCAAAATTATCAGGTGGTTCTTCATATGTTCGGCCATTTTCTCCATGCAGCCCTAAAAAGTACATTTTTAACAACTTTTAACTTTTTTTTCGGTTACATACGCTATAGTTAATGTTGGATGGGTGATCGCGTTTACCACAATTGGTCGAAACTGTTTTACAACAGGAATCAGGTACTAAGTTAACTCCGGCCAAGTTGTTTTTTTTCCAAACGCTATACTCCCAATCTTTGTAAGTAACTGCTCCGCAACAATGAAACTAAAATTTAAAAAAAAATTAGTCTCTGGAACAATCTTCGACTGTATGAGCAGTTCAAAATTACTAATAGAGCAAATGTTTCCTCAGAAACGAACTCTAACCTTCTCTTGAAGGAAATCGATTGCTTCAGTTTTTTCTGCATCAATTTTATACGATGTCAAACAAGTGTTGTTGAGATTCATTTCTAATTCATTTTGTACTTGCTCTTGGTATATAAATGCTAAAATTCCCACCATTGCTTCCACTAGGAAGATTAATAGGAGAAGGAATATGTACTGCAAAGAAAACATTGTTAAGTTTGCAAAACACAAAAAAATACTCACTTTTGAGTCATAAAAAATATATTTGAAATAGTACCTAACAATAGTATACTCAGAGGCTATCCGTTTTCAAAAAACTAAAATTATACCGGGTGTTTCTATTTGAAATAGGAAGCTAATCTCATTTCCGGTTGAACCGAAAGCCAAATTATTAAATGTTTAGTATCACTAGATAGCTAATTTTACAATATTCCAAACCACCTAAAATATACAGGGTGTTGTACTTAAAATAGACAAGCTAACCCCATTTCCGGTTAAACCGGAAGTTGAAATTTAACATGTTTGGTATCATTAGAAAGATAATCCTACGATATCGTAAAAATCATAAAATATACAAGGTGTTTTCAAAAACCCCGTTTGTTAGGCTAATTTCCGGTTTAACTGGAAGTGTTTTTTAAACTAAAATTATAGCAAATAATAGAAATTTATGTCATAAAGTAATGTACTAACTTGCAATTATAAATTTTAATTACAAAAGAAATTATAAAGTTTTTGAACTTTCGATCTTTATAAAATCATAACTCCGGACCTGGTCATAGCAAATCAGCCAACCAACGGTGTTTAATTCAAAACTTTGATATCTACAACATATCAAAATATAGACGAAGCGACCAGAGTCGATTTTGAAAAAATCAGTTTTAAAAGCTTAGTCAACTTTGGGCTTTTAAAACTAGTCAATTTAAATAGTTATTTATGTGTCTAGAGCGTAAAATGAGAGTTTTTGATGTTAGGTCTAATTTTTAGCAGCGAAGCGGAGCTGAGCTGCTAAATGACGACCGAACATCAAAAACGCATTTTGCTCGAGATACATACAAAATTTTTCGTACGACGGCAATATAAAGTTAGTAACTTTTGTATTTTGTAAGGTTATGTTTTACGTAAATTACGTTTCTAAAAATTGTTCCAGCAAATAACTGTTTTGAGTTTTGATCTTTCGTATTATAATTATAAGTACAGCTAATAGGTACTTTCACAATTTTGCATTTTGTTAAATAAGTAATTAATTTACGACTTCAATATTGTCTAAATAATTATTCAAAGTTTGAATTTTGTCTAATGAGCGTGCGCCATCTAGTGGAATAAAATTGAAATTTCACAGAATCAAACAAAAAGTATATAACCGTGAAGTATCTTATTGGTTATATACCTGTCCATGTATAATTTTTACGATCATATACTTGTATGTAAAACAAACTCGATCAAAATGTCCGACTTTAGGCGTTACTTCACGAAGCGTAAAGAATGTTTTTAGAGTCGGTCGTACGAAAAATCATTTTCGCCCGATCGTGTTTTTTAACGTACTTACAAGCCTTGTTGATCGACTGTGTAAATCAAATTTACAACACCTTCATAGTTTCCATATAGACCAGTAAAAACAATGCTGTTATAAGGTTATAACCTAACTCCGTGCGGTAAGTAAAGTTGGTACTCCTTGCAAAATCACTATTTTGTTGACATTTAAATTTTTGACATTTGCAAAAATTAATTTAAAATTTAAAAAAAAGTCTGTCTATTATATTTTGATCGGGCGAAAAATAGAATACGATATACGGTTGTTAAGTGCTATAATAACAAAATCTCGAAAATTGAAAAATCTCGACTTCGTCTCGCTTTTTCAAACTTTTTCTCGATTTTGTTATAATGCACTTACCAACCTTATATCGCAATATACTATTTCAAAATCGACTACATCAAAACTAAAACCCTGTATTTTGCCTACATATTCCTATTTTTATAATAATAAATATCTTCAAAGTTATAATAAAAAAACTAGAAAATGGGACAATCGTTATACTGGGCGCCATTTTGAATTTAAAAATTTGAAAAGGCATTTTATTAATTAGAGCCGACTTGTACTAACTTATAACCGAGTTTAATACCGTGGGTCAAGAGGTTCCTAAATGCGAACAAACTAATCCTCTTGTTTTGAGCCACCCTGTATCGAGACGGCATTACATAGAGACACGCACGCACAGACACACAGATTTTCTGATTTTTATTTTTTGAACGTTTTGGATTCAGAAGAATTTTCGAATATATCTATGTATTACTTTTCCAAAGTAGACGAAGCCAACGAAAAAGCAAAATAGATGCAACTCAATGGAGCACAGGTGCGCCCCGGTTTTGCTCTTCATTCTACGGTATGAGCGAGTTCAGAAGGGGAAATGTCATCAGTCACCTGTTCTTTCGTAGCACAGGTCCATCTCTAGATGTCGCCTCTGGTAGGGTAACGATTAAATCTAAATACG
Organism: Malthinus flaveolus; assembly: GCA_950108345.1. Classification (NCBI taxonomy): domain Eukaryota; kingdom Metazoa; phylum Arthropoda; class Insecta; order Coleoptera; family Cantharidae; genus Malthinus; species Malthinus flaveolus. The sequence goes on along the minus strand of OX467289.1, from coordinate 6,185,721 downwards.
CACTGCATTTTTTTCATAATTTGGTTGTCATTAGCCATCACTCAGTTAGCCAATTAAAATTAGGAGTTTGCCGAGTGCGCTGTTTAATTATTGGAGGTGCTTATCGCAAATTCCAAAATTGGCTTGGGAGTGGTGATTGTGTTGTTTATAAAAATACTTACAAAAATTAAATACGGCCGATTATTTTTCCAGATGGCGCAACAGCCTAGAAGCGTTACGAGAATCACCAGAGCTCCAGCAGATAACAAGAAATAAGTTATCACAGGGTAAGTGACTGTGGTTAGAAGGGCGACATATTGATACTTATCGGCAATTGTCCAAACTGCCACACCAAGTACTCCAAGTCCAGCTACCTGCAAAAAAGTAACAATTTAGTATGGAAATTAAGTTCAAGAGGTCAGCCTTACCAAAAAAATTATATTAAATATACAAAGCGTCGTTTTCAACACGTCGACTGTGCAGCATCCATTTTCATTTTCTCTATTACCGGTATTTAACGCCATTATTCTTTTATCTTGCTATCTTAAACGCCGATGTTAGCTCCATAATCTAAAAATTGTTTCAATCAATATTCAGTAGTGATGTACTATTCGAATGCGTCGAACAAATTCATTGTTGTTAAGAGAATTGCAAACGATTTTCATTAAAAACAACAATCTTTATCACAAATTGGTAGTTTAGAGCGTAAATAACTATACAGTTGTTTTGTACGTAAAGATAATGTGGGTAATAACTCATATGATACGATTTCATGGCCTAATAAACCTAATTTCAAAGGTACACATACGTAGGGTATAATACTGCAAACTTCTTTTTGCAAACACAATGAAATCGATCGAAGTTCAGAAATTAAAAATGACTCCAGCGGCGTTTTTGAAACTCACAAGTGCTAAGTAAAGAGCTACAAACCTTCTAACATCAGATGGTGGAGAAGCAATTTACAAATATCTCGAAACAGGCTATACTTTTGAAATTTCGCCTCGTTTTTGGAGCGTCTTCGACGTTATGGCGTTGCAGATGTAGAGACCGCACAGACACTTCAATCAAAAATGTGCACCGCTGCTGATATGAACCATAAATAGGTCAAACAGAAATAGATTTCTATTAAAAATCGAAGGGACAAATAAAAAAATTACAATTTGATTTAATTAACTACGAAACTACGAAGTAATTAGTTTTAAAGAGTGTAGCAAACTAAAGATAATAATGTACAGGCAAATTATTTTATCTATATTTACATGTGAGTCAAGGCTTTTATTTATTTATATAACATGGTTTTAAGAACATTTTTAATTTTGTTTATAATTTAAAAATTTTTTTGGAACGTTTCCGATATAATTAATTAAGATGATTTATGGGAATTTATAAATGCGGCGATACGGATATATTTAAAAAAATTAATTGGAAATTGAAAGATTAGTTTATCTCAATTCAAGTCAAGTATGTAATACACAATGCACATGCACTTCAAAGACTTTCATTTTTAAACTCTAAGGTCCAGTATACACATCCCCAGGTTACTCCTCTATCGTTACTACTCGAAAACCACAAACTCTATTATTTTAATTTTTATTGAACCTTTAAGTCTTGGAATCTTCTTAGAGGGCCTGTAAAGCCCCGATCTAAATATTGACTCAGAATCGTAAATTTTTTATCAGATAAATTTTTTACAGGACGCCTCGTTTACCAAACATTCCGACCCCTTTTAATTTTTAGACCCATCGGTGAAATTAGGTCTGATTCCATCTCTAGAAGAGGTAGTTTTTAGAAGCGCTACTCTAAGATTTTGGCAAGCCCGTGGATTCCATATCTATCTACTGTTTTCTGTCGTCTGTCCTCGGTCTTTTGTTTTAAGTCTTCTCTCTTAAATCTTCTATCTTAAGTCTTCTGTCTTTAGCCTTTTGTCTACTGTATTTTGTCTTTTGTTTTCTGTCTTCTGACTATCTGTCTACCTGCCTATCGATCAGCCTGTCTGGACCTAACCTAACCTGTCTCAAGTCATCTGTCTCAAAGTTTCTTGGTTCTGTCTTATGACCATCTGTCTGTCTGCTTATCGATCTGCATGCCCAAACCTAACCTAGCCTGTTTCATGTCTTCCATCTTCAATCTTCTGACTCAAGTCTTCTTGGTCTGTGTCTCCAGTCTGTTGTATTTAGTCTTCAGTCTTCTGTCTGCCTGTCTATCTGACTGTCTTTCTGTCTGTGCGACTTTCTGCCTGTCTTTCTTTCTGTTTGTCTTTCCATCTGCTTTCTGTGTGTCTTTATGTCTGTCTTTTTGTTTTCTATGTTTGTCGTTTTGTCCGCCTTTCTATGTCTTTATGTATCTCTTTCTGGTAGTCTTTTTGTCTGTCTATCTGTCCATTTTTCTGCACGTCTTCTGTCTATCTTTCCGTTCGTCGTCTTTCTGTTTCCTTATAAAAGAACTCTTAAAGCAAGAAAAATTAAACAATAATTTTTAAATCCCTATGTTCGCTGTCGAAAGGCGACTTTTATTGCCATATCCTACTATCGAGCGGCGGCAAAGTAGCGCCTCTAGAGCTGCCGAAAAGCCAATTTTCATTGCTATTGTGACCCTAAACCATACAGCAGAAGAGTTTCTGTTTCTTAGTCGAGCTTTTATAGTAATCAGTTTAGTTTTGGCTTGATTTTTTCGTACACGTTGAAGCTAATTCTACACGCTCAAAAATATTTAAAGATATCAGAAGTAGTAGCAAGCAATAGTATGCTCAGAGGCTCTTCCTGATTTCAAAAATCTAAAATTATAAGGGGTGTTTCTATTTTAAATATAAAGAGAATCTCTTTTTCGGTTGAATAGAATATTAGTATAATTAGACAGCTAACCTTACAGTATTCCCAAAAATCATAAAAATACAGGGTCTTTTCAAAAACTCGTTATGCTTAGCTAATTTCTGGTTTAAACGGAAGTCTTCTTTTACCAAAACTGTAACAAATAATAGAAATTTATGGGATAAATTAATGTACCAACTTCAATTATAAATTTTAATTACAAAAGAAATTATAAATTTTAAAAATTTTGACTTCCAAAAAATCATAACTCCAAATCTAGCGTATAGCAATGAAACTCAGTTGATAAATTAAGAACTTCTATATCTAAGACATATCCAAAATTAGACAAAACGGTCCCAGCCGATTTTAAGAAAATCAGTTTTAAAATTTTAGTCAACTTTGGTCCTTTAAAAGTAGTCAATTTTGAAATAATTTTAAAAATCGACTCTAACAGAACTAAAGCCCTATAATTTGCCTATATATTCCTGTTTTTAGATTTTTATAATAATAATTATCTCCAAAGTTACAATAAAAATACGAGAAAATGAGACAATCGTTATACTGGCCGCCATTTTGCTTTTAAAAATTTGAAAATGTATTTTTTTAATTAGGGCCGAAGTGTACTAACGTATTAGCCGAGTATAAATACTGTAGTTCAAGATTTTCCGAAACGCCACCAAAATAACGTCCTGTATCACCCTGTATCGTCAAGTGACTGAAAGCAAGTTTCCACAAAATTGCTTCAGTAGTTTTTGTTTGACGGCATTACATACACACACATTGTCAGACACACTTTTCCTAAAAGTTTCTTTTTGTGTGTTTTGGATTCAGGGGGCCCGAAACGTTGGGAAATTGAATAATACAATTTTCTTATATTTTTTCGATCCTCTTAATTTGAAAACATACTACATGCCATGGACACGAAGACTTTCCGCAAGCACCGGGTATTGCAAATATAAAAACGCTTTTATGTAATTGAACTAGTTCACATCTATTTGAAGATAACAATGAACTAGGAGTTTACCTCAATCGGTCTCATAAGGCGCGAATTTCTAGATTAATAAATTATTCATTAGGCCTTAGAAAGCTGCAATTATTTGTGTCACAATCTAATTGATTTTATGCCGCACAAAACCATCTGAAAGTACTTAGTACGAAGCCGCAACAACTTATTTAAAAATTAACTTTTGTATATTTTACGAAATTCAGTTGAAATTGGTGAAAAACCAAACAAACTCTTAAGTTGGATTAGACAACTAACCAGAGCTTAATAAAAACGTAGAAATTTAAAAATAAAGCTATTAAAATAGCGGTAAGTAATTTTTCAACTGAAAAGCTAAATATAATCAACACTTCCGCACAAGTTCACAAACAGTGGTGAAAAGCTATTGAAAATCAAAATTAAAAATTATTTTTGAAGTTAAAACTCGATTTCAAAATTAAAGCTTCAACAAAAAATAACTTTATTCGAATGAATAATTAACTAAAAAAATAATTAATTAAGAGAAACGTTCAAGAAATACTCACTTGGACTTTTTGTGACGAAAAATACCACTTTTACAAATGCGGCAACTCGACAAATATTTTAATAGTTCTACTTGTTCAACAATACACTCAAGAACTGGGAAATGTGTGGAACATCTTCAATGAAGATTTGGTACGTGGGAGATCTAAACAGGTATAGGTATATCTGATTGATCTACTGGTTTACAACCCACGAGATATTTATACGCCCATTCATTCTTGCTGTATACAACCAACAGGTAATGCATCTTTTATTAACTTTCACGTAATACCTGCCGGCATGACTCAAACAATTTTGAAACTAGAGTGGCTTTTGTACATTTTTAGTGCAGAAATTGTAATCGGCATTTTCGAAAAATTTCATTATCTAAATAATGAACAGGTAGTCGCAGTTTTTAGGCTTGTAAGGTAGATAATACGTTATCGCTATTATCACGTCGTAAAAATTTGACAAAAAAACAATTTTTAACAAAATTGTGTATAATATCATATTAATTTAACAAAAATATACATTAGGTAATTATTTTGTATAGTATACATGCTAACATTGAACATTTATTTCGTACAGGCTATTTATAATAGTTTTTGGAATTTCATCACTTACATCGATAACTTAATTAGTTAAACGTAAAATAAGACAATTAGGTATTAATTACCACAGCGCGATAAAATTACTTATACGACATAATTCGTTAAAAAAAGATATAGCTCGATTGAAATTAATAAAAACAATACCTAATAAAATACAGAGTGCTTATGAAGTCAGAGTCATCACAATTTTTGCAAACAGTTCACGATTAGAATTAAAAAGACCCTCCCTTCTTGCAACCCCATTATAAAAATAATAATCACAGAAAGAAATGTGAAAGCAAGATTATAGCCTTAATTAACAATTTTTTGATTTATAAACAAAAACATCCCAAACTGATCTCGTTAGAGAGTAATTTTGTACTCTAAACAATAAAATAAACAAAATTACACAATAAACAGCTTTATGCAGCTACTAAAGAAACATTTTTATAATAAAAATATTATTCCATCACTCGAAAAACTTCAAAGTGTCCTCTAATTTATCTACGATTCGTTTATAAAAATTTACTTGTTCGACTAAATACTTTTTCATCGTAACGTGCATGTCTCCCTCGCGTTCCGTTTTAAAATGATCCAATTCGGCGAAAATGGCGTAACTTAAAGTGTCCGTACGCTTACGCACCTCCGACAATTGTGCAGGAGGCATGTTTAGCTTCTCACACTCTTTCTTCTTCTGTTGCGAACCTTTGTGTATAGCAAAAATATCAGGAAACGAACCGGTGAGGCCCTTGTAAAGATACAGTTTGTCCATCAAAGGTTCCCAGTCTAGTTTCGGTTGGTCTTCGAATATTTTGCCAATTTCAAAGTAGGCGGTCCCGATTCGCTTAATTCCGGTGGCCAAGTCGGTTGGCGTCGCCTTTTCGGCCGACTCGATGGCAGTTCCGAAACTGTAAAAGCTCTCTCCGATGCGCATGTATTCTTTTTTTAAAATACCGGTGTTTTTTCTACACTGGTCTGCGGCCGTGTTCATGAGGTTTTTAATTGCGGTGTCTATGTTGTGGATAAAGTTTGAATTCGTATCGATCGTTTCGTCCACGAAGGACTGTAATAGGTTCTTTTCGGGAGCTTCGACGCATAAACAAAAGTTCGTCCCAATTAAAGGATCTTTTTCGGCTTGTCTCTTGCCTTGTTTCCATAATTTATCATCTGTGCACGTTAAAAAGTGTTGCCAAACTTCGGCATAAGATAAAACGGGGTGCTTACAAACCCAATTTACGAATTGTTGCAATTGTATTCTACGATGTTCGATGAACTGCTCTTCGTAACGTCCCGAAATCTGTTTATCGGGTAACGGCGGTACTGCGATAACACTAAACTTTTCCGTCAACCTTTCGTGTAACCAATCGAAATGTTTGTAACGTCTCGACACTTGTATATTATTAAACGAGGGTGTTAATTGATAAGCGATGAAACTTTTCAAACCTTTTAATTTCGTTTCTTTTTTTGGCGACGTTACTAAAACTGTATACTCTCCACCCGGTGGAATTGGCGGCCAAGAACATATACTTTCCTCAAGTTTCACCAAATAAATTTTTTGGGGATCTTCGACGTTTATTTTTAAAGTGCCCAAAATGTAACTTTCGCCTCCAGATTTAACAAAAGTTGAAAAACGATTAAAACTCTTTTTAGTAACAGTACCTTTGTTGTCGCCACCAAAGCTCATTTCTGAAACCGTATCCGGTTCGCCTCTGTTGTATTGGCCGATTACACCTTCGTTTGCATAAATTTGTTCTTGTGGCTGTCGCGTATTGCTCGCTATTTCAGAATACGTATCGTCGTCCCAGTCGTCGTCCCAACCGTCGTCTTGAGTTTGTGTCTGTGGCGTACCGACGGGGGCGGTCTCGCCCCATTCGTTGCCGTAGTTTGGTAACACAGGTGGAGGCATCTTCGGTGGTCCAGCCGCTACTATGGGTGCCATTTTCTCGACGTAAGCTTCAGGTAACAAACCCGATACGCCTTTACTATTCAAACCTTCCCACCAACCTTCTCCAACGTCGGTCCTCGTAATCGTGATTACTTCACCTGCCGTGATCGACATCTCGGCAGTATTTGGTTCGCCGGCAAAGTCATATAAAACTTTAACTTGAAATGTCGTCATTTTGTGTGTATACGAGCCTAACTTTCTAAGCGTTTGACATTTAAATAATAATGAAAGCAATGAAAGGAGTTTTGTAAATAACTTAACCTCAAAATAGTTGCCCACTTGTTGTCCAGACAAATTTTTGCTACATAAGAAAGCACTAAACCTACAATAAAATACACAAAAGCAACGAACTGATGGGAACTGGTATAACTAATAAATTAATTTATTGTGATTCATTAATTTACGATTAAATTAAATATTATCACTTCGCATTCGTCATCACCCTTCGTTTTGTTTACCAATTTCGCCACTAAACTATAGAGATTCGGGCGCCACTTGTCAAATACTCAAATTTAAAAAGAGCGCACTTAACTTTTTTTCCGTTTATATACTTTTAAGCAACTTTAATGCGAGTTTAATTTAGATTTAATGGTATAGTAATTTAATAAATTGCGGTAAATTGCTTTGCAATCAAAAGAAAAAGAGCGCGAGATTCAAAAATGCGAATATATTTTACTAGTATCAATTTGAACTCTACTTCACGATCGTCGCTTTAAAATCAGCCAAGTGGAAAATAGGGGGCGTAAATTTGATAAGAGATAAGAATCATGCACGATTTGACGCCTGTTACATATGAAATTATACTAAACGCCAGACTTTTGTGAACAGGAAATAAATTCTTTTATGTGCGTACATCTGCTCCACACTTTTAACAGCTGAATGTTCGGTATTGAATATCGAATTACGCTTCAACAAATTATACAATTTTTTCTTAAATTGTATTTACATTAAAGGTGCGCACTTTTTAATTGAATTAATACAGTGGTGATAATGTTAATTTTAGATCAGTTAACGCACAAAAAGACACGCCGATTTTTGCGGGGTCGGTATCCCTAAAGGTTTTTTAGTTAAAAACCTAAATTAATTGAAATAAAACAACACGTACTACTCGGTAATATGGTAATAATTCCATATACCTACGTTTTTATTGTTTCGACCTTTCGGTCATTATTAAGAACTAAAAACTTCTTTTTCGCTCACTAAAAATAACTGTAATATTTTTGTTTTTTTTTCTCAAAAACGACCGACTTGTCGACAAAAATACAAGAGCCCTTTTTTATAGAGCGTAAAGTTTTAAATCGAATGACGTATTCAAAATTTGCATTCCATAAGTTTAATACGAAGAAAAGAGCCCTTTAAGGATACCATCTCACAAAAATCAACTTGTACCGAATTTCGTGAAGATTAGGGGGTGGGTGAAAATTCACTTAATCACTTCTTCAGTAAATTATGCAAAATTGCAAGTTCTCGCACCTTTGCAAGTACATATATCAGAGGCACACGTAATCCGTTTAGCCTTGAAATTGAAAACTGACAAGGATTTGTTCGAATTAATTTTTAAGAGATCTTTGCGCAGAGGTGACATTTAAATAAATGTTAACTCCTGACATTTTGAGAAAAAACAAAAATACTGTCTTCGTGCATCGTTCGATGGCCCACTTTTATACAAAAAATCAAAATTAAATCGAACTACGAGAAACTGCGAAAGGGGGTCTACGAAGCACATTTTATTTACGTATTACACGCTATCTTTGCAATTCGCATAATTAAATGTTCAACTGTGCATAAAAAATGAGTAGTAGGTATGTAAATTATAATCTCATAAATAATTAACTTCGCTCTTTTGCAAGGTACTCGTATTAATTGAAATCCGATCTAACCTAAGCACAATTTACACCAAACACAAAACAATTGAAAAAATTACATGCAATTACTTTACGAAATGGAAAAAATATTTAGCCTTGAAATTTCTACAACTCCTTACCTTGATCTTTGAATTATGTAAGTTAATTTTATTTCCCGCAACAAAGTCGGTTTTTGACTTTATATTACCTTCGCTGTATCCACAACAGAAACAAACTCAAAACTAACGTAAATTTAATAGGAAGGGGAACTCCTGCTTTGTAGTATACCATGTGACCCAACAATTATCCATTGTTGTAATTGTGAAAAACTAATTAATTAAATCGGAACTACACAAAGTATAATAAAAAGTACATACAAAAACGATCTTTATCTTCTTTTTAATTAACATAAGAAATATTTTACTTACGAGGGATTTACAAAAAATACAGTAAAATATTTTATAAATTAAATTTTCTTAAATTTAAGCTCTTCTTATGCTGCGGCTGCAAAAGAATTTATAAATTAAAAAATTGTAGTCAAATTAAATTTTGTTAGGTGATAAATGCGTGAGAAATGCAATTCTTCTACGACTAAATCCAACGGACCGCTACTTTTACAAGGGTCGCAAAGATCGTGAAGCCAACCGTTACGAATTTATTTTTCAGTACAATGACGCTAGTTATGATGTCGGTCAGGAATTTATTTGAGGGAAAGTACAGACCTTCCACGATTGCTGGTTGTACTGGTGGAGCTTCTGCAGGCGTCGGTTCTGCTGCAGGTGCTTCTGCACTTGGTTCTGCTGCTGGGGCTGCTTCTGTCGGTGCCGGAGGTGCAGCTAAAAGGTATTATTTCTATTTATAACCAGGCTTTAAATAATAACTATGTTGTAACCTTCTCCTTCTGGTGCTGGTGCAGGTGCGGCTCCTACAAACGCAATTTGAGTTAAAGTTTACCGACGGGTATTAATAAAGCTTACCTTCTGCTGGTGCGTCCGTAGCAGGAGCTGCGTCACCGCCTAAATGAGCATTTATAATTATAAGTTTGCAACAGTTTAAATAAAGAGCTTGCCTTCTGCCGGTGGAGCAGCTTCACTAGGTACACCCTCTGCAGGTGGTTGTCCTTCTGCTCCTTCTGCAGGCGGCGCACCTTCAGAAGGAGATGCTCCTTCGGCAGGTGGTTGTCCTTCTGTTCCTTCTGCAAGTGGTGCACCTTCTGAAGGAGGAACTCCTTCTGCGGGAGGTGCTCCTTCTGCGGGTGGTGCTCCTTCTGCGGGTGGTTCGCCTTCCACGGGCGGCGCACCTTCAGCAGGCGCACTTTCCGCGGCAGGTTGTTCGCCCTCGGGTTGTGTTACGGTTACTTCAGGCGTGGGAGCGTCTGCAGGAGGAGTTTCTGCAGATGGTTCTGCAGCAGCTACAGCGGGTTCTTTAATTTGCCAATTAGTTCGTCTAAAAGAAGCTAATGCTACATTTTTTACCTTCTGCCGGTGGTGCGGCTTCCTGTTCTGCTTCCTGTATCAAAAATTAATAGTTAGCTTTGTTTAGTAAATTAATGTTAGTTTGGTCTATGGTTTACGTTAGCAAAAGCAAAATACATTTTTCGTAATTGATAATTTTGGTAGCCAAAAAGCTAAATAAGAAGCTTTACTTACTTACTATTAATTTATTTTCTCATAAAGACTTGGAGAGACAAAATATCAAGGTTAGGTTAGGTTATTTTAGGGTGGGTTAGGTTAGAAGAGGCGACTTATGAAGGTACCTATGAAAACTTTTTAAATTTGGCTGAAATAGCTTTCTGGTGACTTCTAGCTAAAGTGAAACACCCTGTAGATTTTCACAATCCAATACAATAAATAGTAAATACACGAGTTGCTTCTTACGATTGTTTTGTTACCCAAATATATTAATTTAACATTTTTAAAAATTTTCTGATTTTGAAGCTGCACTTTTTTAACGAGCCTGAAATTTAAACCCAAAAACTTTCTGCTGCTTCTCTGACGAAATTGAGGACCCTGTATATTTCTTAATAACCTATGGGGGTAGAAAAAATTGTAAGAAACAACTTGCGTATCTACCACTTTTTCTGTATCTGTAATATTAATGGAGTTATCACAGAAATCCGCTTCTGAGAACCACACCCTGTATACAGATTGAATTATCTATCATTTTTCTGTGGGAATCCCCTTATTATAAGAGTTAGAAAATCGGTTAAATGAGAAAGTGATAAAATTTTGAAAGGGTAATTCATTGGTGCTTTTTAATTATTGGTGCCTAATAGGCTCAATTGTTTAAAAATGGCCAAAAATCTAAAAAGTTGGAATTTTTTTTAATTCTGACAATAACTATTTTTTGATATTTAAGATATCATATAGGATATTTAAAAAAAATTGAGGAACGTCGCCTTAATTTTGTATGTAAAATTTGTATTTTTTTATTTTCTTTTTGGAATAAAAGGCATCGAAATTAGGATTTTGGAATTTGAGAAAAATTATTGAAAACATCGTATATTTATCCATGTGTGTGTATATTAATTTTAATTCAATTTGTTCATGCAAAAACTCGTATGCTTATACACAGGGTGTTTTGTAAGTTGAACACATATTTAAATGGCCAGTTTGGGAAGAAGATGCATGTTTGTGTACAAAAGGTAAAAAACAAATAAGGTAAAACGACAAAAACATATTCATTATTATTTCAAAATACAAGAATTATTTATCGTACAGACATGTTTAAACATAAAAGGATATTAAGGGTTTACATCACTGTACAAATTACAATATATTATTTTGTGTTGAAAAATAAATATAGCCCCCCCCTTTCCGTAAAATAAACCACCGTTGATTAGTTTTAAGTAATTCATGCTTCAACTTCTTGTACCTTTTTCTCGTCGCCCTTTTTGGACCAATCTGGTTTTTTCTGTAAAACGAAAAGCATAATTAATAACAATTTAACAATACACAACAAAATTGTTGCACGGCTACAACAAAGTTGTTGTTTTTTTTAATAAATAAACGTATACAGGACAACTGTAAAAATGTAAAATTGTAAAGTTCACCCTGTATAGTTAAAAAAAAAGTTAATTAAAGTGTATAACAGAAAAGTGCTGCTGAGCTTGTGCATAGTGCGATTGTTGTTAAAAATCTAGGTATAAACACTAAATAGAAAAATTTAGAGAAGCGAACATAGGCAACAATAAACAATTAATGCAAATTAAAATTTATTGTTGTAACCGCGAGAGGTCACTTTTTAGATTAATTAATATTAATCTGTAAATTGATCTAATAAAAAGTTCAAAAAGCCATTTAATTTAATGTAATTTGAATTTGCATCAAATAAAACAAACATAAGAGTGTGGTTAGGTTTTAAAATTATTTTGCAACAACGGAGCTCACCTTTTTTTTATATTACTTTGGGAAAATTATTTAACAAACACAGTATAGATAAGACGAACAGACATATTAAAAAGATGTCAAAAAATTACACAAAAAGCTTTTCATTAATTAGTGAAAACCCCTATTTTTTTAATGAAAAATTCGCATTTGTTTTTTTGAAAATATAAAAGTGGGCGTGTATATGAACTGTAAGTTTTATTATTATTATAAATTTTAAGTGTAATTATAATTTATACGTAAATAAGCCATTTATGTAATATAAGAAAACAAAGAAGTAGACGTAGTTGTTAGATTTTTGGGTTTATTTCTTCTGCCATTCGGCCTTCTCTTGTTGCTTGGTCTGCGAAAGATAAATTACTATTCTACAAACTGTTTTGCACTTTTACGCAAAAAAATGCAACAAGAGCCTTTAACAAACTATTGTTACACTTGGAAAAAAATTAATCAAAAAAAGTTGAAGGAAAAAACGTATACAAAAAACTTTTAATTGGAAATAATTGGGCGACGAGCTTACCTCTTTGTCTTCTTCTTCGAGGGTGAACTCCTTCTTTTTAACAACTTTAAGTTGGTTACGGAAATTAAATTCTGCGGCCTTCTTTTGGAGTTTGGCGAACTTATTTTCGTATTTGGACACTTTTTTCAACGTAGGTTTGATGCTGCGCAATAAGAAAAATTATTTGAACAAAATGAAAAATGTGTAGCTATAGAGTCGACATAGAGGATTCAAAATTTGAACTCGCTTCCGATCTGCCCAGTAATTGGAGAGAAAAATGGGCATCAAAATTCGTTAGGTAAGTTGCAATTATGGCGCAGTCGGATGTGCTCCCTTACGAATCTATCTATGCCGACCCATTCTTTTGGGGGGGAAAATGTGTGGGATACTTACAATTTTCCTCTAAGGTCATTTACGAGGCCGTTCAAGTCGTTGATCTACAGAAATTCGAAAAATAAATTAGAAAATGTTTTTAGAATCCGAATTTTTGCTAAAATCGAAATTGAGGCAAACAATTTCTTAATTTAGCAAAAATTTAAAAAAATTACAGTTTGACTTGAACAATTGATTGTTAGATTAATTTTTATAAAACTGTTAAAAATAGAGTAGTAAGTGGTTTATATACAATAAATTAGAACATAAAAGGCTCAACAAAGACAAAATGCCGCACTCAAGCTTTTTCTTTTTTTTAAATTATCAAAAAAAATGTCACAATTAGTAAAGAAATTGAATAAATTTAGCTTGGTTAAGTGCGAGCTTCTAAAGAAAGGAAATAGGCTTTAGAATCACAGAAATAGAGAAGAAAATGGGGTTTTTGGTAAAAATTACAACAATAATTTTTTTAAAACAAAATACTAACGATACACAAAAACATAAATACATGTACAATCGTTGAGAAATTCAAAAATCCATCATATTTCTCACAAAACACGTCCTTCTCAGATGGAAGACAAAAATCGTAACCCCAGAAAAAAAATCGACGAAAAAAATTAAAAAATCGTAGAAAATGAAGATGACGACTAATCTACAGGCCGCTGGTTTTTAACAGCTTTACTTTTCTGAAAGCTTAAAACTAATGTCCGGTCTAAAAATTGTCTTCCGGGAATAAACTTTTAGACCAGACAAAAACTAAACTACTGCGAAAATGTGTTTTTTTTTACAAAATCGATCCTGAAAACATAATTTTTTCAGTAAGAAAGGAAGCAGCGCTACAGTATGGCACTTCTAACTGTTCGGTTCCGAATCCTTTGGTGTTTTGCTAAAAGTAACTCGAGCAAAAATAAAATGGTGATTTGGAACGTAGACAAAAACTGTTCGAGGAAACTTTTCGTACCATCACTAGAACAAGCATGAAGTGCCACACCTAACAGGAATAAGGACACTTCAGCTTTTGGTATTTTAAGCGGCTAAAAAAATATTTACATGCGCTTAAAGAAAAAGAAGCAGATGAAAAAAAATAATGGAAATGCAACCTTCGATTCGAATCAAGAGGGAAAAAAGCAGCGAGAAGATGACTGATTTTTGCCGTCTAAACGAAAATAAAACATAAAACATGCGGAGAGGGGGTTCGTGGGGAAGCGGTGGAAGCGAAAGGATTTTTTCAGAATCAATTTTGTAGCTATTTAGCAAATTTATTTTTTACTCATTCCCAACAAATCGAGAAATTAAAAAAAATTAATTTGCTAAAAGCCGGACTATATTTACAAAATGGATTAACAGCCCTGGGTTTCTACTTAATTTAAAATTACGGGGGTATGTTAGAGGCTAGATGGGATTTTCGGTTTAACACTTCATGTCCGTTTTGTATTACAGTACACTTTGAGAAAAAAAAACAAATAACGAGGTTCTTTGTGTTTTTTGGTAAACCTCAGGATTGACCAAACGAATTCCCAAACCTGATCTGTCCGTCCCCGAGCTTCCTCTTATAACGGCTCGCAGCTTTATCAGTGTGTGGGAATTTCTTTTGTTTATTGACAGGTTAAAGACAAATTCGTTTTTTTCGCTTAAGTCGAAAAACCAACTTGTCCCAAACACGAGTAAGAATGGTAAGCATAAAAAAGTGTGTCACTCAGCTGTTGTACCTCCCAATCTCGTTTTCGGACATCACGTTCCAAATCCCACTTCTGTTCCTCACAAATATACATGCGATCGTAATATTCCTTAACAATCCTCTTAAGTGTAGCTACAACCGGAAATGGAACCACCAGTCAGCAAAATGACACACAGCAAAATAAATTTTGCCCTCTAAATTGTACGAAGTTGCTTCGAAACAAAAACAACTTGGTACAAAATGAGAAAAAAAATACAAAAAAAAACATTCTCCTCGTCAAAAATGGAGAATAAAATCCACGAACCGCTGCTTTGATCTACAATGTACAATGCATAACAAGGCCAAAAAAAATTAAACCAAAATTAACGAGGCCCCCAAAAATTGAGGGTCGTCTTAAAAGTGGTTTCTTTTTCGATAAATAGCGTAAACATCAATCTACTTCAAAAAAATACAATGTGTATCGTGTATTTTTGGTGTACCTCGAAAGCTTTAAGCTTTTCGATCCATTCGAGATCAAATTTATCCCCCTCAAGTGAAGATATTCGTTGCCAATACGATTGGCATATAGTTTGAAGCTCAGCTAAAAGAAAAACACTGTTAGCACAAAAAAGGGAATTTTGGATAGACTTTTACTGCAACTGAGCTCTAGATTTTTTCAAAAGAAGCTATTTTAAACGGTTAATTTTTTCACAGTTTTGTTCTTCTTTTAAATAAATCCTCGGAAGAGGAGGTGTCGGGGGGGTTAAAATATTTAAAATTGTTTTCGAGCGGTAAGGCTCGTCTCCGAAGAGGTGTCTTCGCGTCGATGCGTCGTCTCTAAAGTTGGGGAAAAAACTGTGTAAAAATGTGCCGTGTAAAATAGTTTAGACATCACGAAAGACACTTATAAAGACAATAATAGGTGTATGTGATTTCTTCAACAGTTATGTTTCTAAAAGGATCGGATTAAATGAAGGATTGCATAAGCTAAAAGCTAAATAGTCGATAAACGTCCAGAGGAGATTCTAAAATTTGGCCAAAATTGCCAAAACTGTCGGTAAAAAAATTTTTTCTTGTACAAATTAATGCAAAACTATCATACCAACTACGACCGTGTATAAAAAAAATTCCAAAAAAAAAATTTCTTGCACTAATATCTAAGGAAACTTGTGCCACTAATATGCCAGTGCTAAAAAGCTCGCGGTGCTTTATTTTGGAGGCGTATAAACAATAATTTGCATGCGACTGCCTTGATTATCTTATTCTACCTGATAATCTCTGTATTCGACTTCCTTCTCAATATCGTATTTCTTATTTTCCAGTTCAATAATGCGTTTCTGATACACATCGCAGATCGTTTTTAAATTGGCTAAAAATTCGTAAATTTTGTTTTTAAACTTGGAACATTTTAAGAATAAATTTAAAAAATATTTGCAACGTTTCAAAAACCTTTTTACGAACTGTAAAGATTTTAGAATTTCTAGAACGATTTACAAACAATTTTTTCCTTTTCTATTTGTATACAAAACCCCATCCCCGACTCTAAATTTATTTTTTACTTGCACAAAAATAGTTTCGCAAGTACATTTTTTTAGTATTTTGAAGCTTTTGTGAATCACACATAATATTAAAGTAAAAAAAAGCGTAAAAAAATTTTTTTTAAAAAGCTTTTCGACATAGGACAGTTTTTCGCGTTTTTCACCAATCCACTTTTAGCCTAACCTCGAAATCTTTTATCCTCACAATCACTTCCATATCGTATTTTAGAGTTTCCAATTTAGCAATCTTCTCATGATAGTTCCTGATGGTAGACTTAAGAAGTTCTACGATGAGAAATTATTACATTTTCTTCGAATGGATGTTATGACCATAATTTTAGGTTATGAATGAAGGGATAGTTATGGAGGATAGCGAGGCTTCGAATTAGAGAACAGTCGTCTGATGCGTCTAAAGCACAGGGTACTAGTTGCACAGGTCAACTTTCTTAACTGTCGCCTTTGGGCAACTAACCTACCTAAAGGTGTGGAGGAATCAAAAAATTTAAGAATTTCCCACATTTAGTAAAAAGTCTTTCCCGAGCGTACTTTCCCATCTTGAGCCAAAACTACCATCTACGCGAACTACAGGATTGGGCAAAAATATCGATATTTTGAAATATCAACAATTTCATATCATCGTCGTCAAACTTTTTTAAATATCAACCAAAAAAATTTATTATCTCCCACTCATAAGGCCGCGTGAATATTGGTCGGTTGCCAAAACCAGTTAGAGACTTATACGGGCTCAACAAACTGCTCGAAGTACTACACTAGTCATAAAAAATTAAAGGATAATTAAAAAATTCAAAACTCTAGGGTAATTTTCAACAAGGGATAACTCGGAGAAAAATAGTCGTACATGGAGATTGTAGCCTCAAGTGTCTAGTTTTCAGATATGGACTGTAAAATTTTTTAGCGTGGGCGGTTTTTACGTAATCATCCGAAAACCCACTAAAAATAATTTTTCCAAATTTTTTTAGCGATCACAATCGCTTAAAAAAATTTTTTTTAATCGCCACCGATTTTGTCTTATAGAGAATGTTTTGCAGTTTCCAAAACCCTACCTTCATTTTCTGTACGATCATTGGTTCCCGGAGTAATCGATTGACAAAGTTAAAATGGATTTCTTTGCTTTGATCGACGATTTCTCCGCGGCAAACCATCGTATGGAGCTCATTAAGAGGTTAAATTAAAGCTGATTAAATTGTCTCAAAGAGCTTTATGGTTGCATGACGAAATAAAAAACTTTTGAAGTCCACAGACTATTTCGAAGACTAGAAAAAATTTGGAAAAATTATTTTTAGTTGGTTTTCATATGATTACGTGAAAACCGCCCACGCTAAAAAATTTTACAGCCTAGATCTGAAAACTAGACACTTGAAGCTACAATTTACTTTTTGTATCTTTTGTACGACTATTTTTCTCCGAGTTATCCCTTGTTGAAAATTGCCCTAAAATTTGGAATTTTTTTAATATCTCTTAATTTTTGTGACTAGTTTATTTTTGGCGCTTCGACGAGATTCTAAGCAAAAACAATTTAAAAGAGCCTATTAGCCATGAAGCAGAACATAGGTTCGTATCTAAGATTCAATTTAACTACGAGAGAAGTACTTATGAGAGAACGGCGAGTTCGGTTTTCTTCTTTAAATTCTTCATGGTTAACGGTAACTTTTTTGAAAAAAAAGTGAAAAAGAGTCAATCTCCTCTAAGAATGCAGCTTCTGTTACGCACATATAAATATTAGATAATAATAAAGCTTCATAATTAGAGTCGTGCAACAATTATGTAGTAATAAACGCCGCCTTTTATTTATTTAAATCTAACCTCGTAATCTCTGACTTTTACTAGCTGCTCCAAATCATACTTTAGTGTTTCCAATTTGACGACTTTCTCATTATATCCCTGGATGACACTCTTAAGGAGTACTGTGGTAAATGATAAAGGGTAAAAACGTTTGCAAGTCATAAAAAGAAACGTTTGGGGATTTTGAGTTTGTCCACCAAGCGTTACAAAATTTGGTGAAAAACATAAATTATGGGATTAACAAAAACGGATGTTTACGAAAAATATGAACAAAAATCATTTATACAAACGTTTGCCTTTAATAACAAAAAAAATGTTTTTTTTGAAAAAGTCAAACGTTTTTGTTTTATATATTGTGCGTGTAATGTACTGTAAAGTATAAAATGACCTAATTTTTCTCATCGCAACTATACAAATTGAAAAAAAGAAGAAAAACCGTCACTTTACCTTCGTTGGCGTCACTGACATCTTTAGGCTTGCCACAACGCTCTTCGATGATACGTCTACGTTCTGCAGATTTGCGTTCTTGTTCCTTTTTAAGTTCTTCCGCCGCTTTCTTTCTCAACAATAACTATTGGGAAAAAATTAAAATTTCGATCATTAAGGTCACCAGCTTTTCAAACCAACTTACACGGAGCTTCTTCTTTCTTTCTGGGGTCATGAAACCTTTCTTGGCCTTTTTAGCTTTAGAGGCTTCCTCCATACGGGCTCTCACCTCGGCCCTCTTGCGCTCAATTTCTGCTTGCTTCTTCTTCTTTTCCTAAATAATTATCAACCAAGCTAGTTAGTCATTATCCAACTTCCAACCCGGAAAGACCAACGAATAGGCTTCCTCAACAGTTAGAACAAATCTGTTTTTGAGCAGATACACGGGCGGACAGACAAACATCAAAAAGTCACGGCACTCAAACTCAGATAGTTAGACATTCGGGCATTTAGACAGTGAGTTAGTGGGCTAATCAGAATCTTATGCATACAAATAGGCCGAAACCTAAACTATGAGAACTAGTGCCATTAGCGGCCATTCTCTCATTCGAGCAGACACTCAAACACCCATTCGAAGCAAAGTGGGTCCTACATTTTTAAGTTTTCAAACATTCTACTCAAAGATGAAATAGCCCCTCCCCTCTATCCTCTAGAAGAAAACGCTTGGAGGTATGACTTCGCCCTATTCCTATCCCTTAACATTTATTTACGTGCCTCGTCGATACGTTTCCTCTGAAAAAAGAAAACAACAAATTAGTAAAAATCAAAACAAAGTGCAAACTTAAACTTTTGTCTTATTTTGAAAAAAGTGTACTGTTTAAGTTCACAACTTTTAGTTATTAATGGTGAGGTGCTTCAATTCAAAAATAAAATTTGTGTTCGTGTGTGCGGTGCAATTGATTTTAAGTGAAAAAAGCCTTATAAAAGCTTTCAATTAGCTTGAAACGTGATGCAGTAATAAACCAGTGGCGTAGAAACTATACCACCGATGTGTACAAAGCAGAACTTATATAATTTCCGAAGCTATCCACTAAAAAGAATTTAACTGTGGCGCGTATAATATTAATGAAATAGTAGACCACAATTAAAGTATTTATAGAAAATATATATAAATTTAAGAGGTGGTGCTATGCGTGCCTATAAATGAGTGATATATAGAAATAACTACATGAGCTACACACTGGCGTAGTCGCTTTTTCGTAAGGCCCTTCTGAAAATTCTTTAAGGCCCTTTCGGCTATGAGAAGTGCATTTTTTTTTGTTTTTTAGGCACCGCTAGGTCTACAGAAGCGTACGCCAGTGATAGCTACGAGGCGGCGTTAAGAAGTTAATTACATATAAAAGCTAATTAAACGGTGCAAAACTTTAGTAAAAACCAGCTTCAACTTACTAATCGTAGATTCCATTTTTTTCACTTCATCGTGAGCAAATTTCGTTTGATTTACAATTTTTTATTGTTTTTCAAACTTTTTTTTTGAGATTTTTATTTACATCACACACTAGGATTGAGGGAAAACAATCCCACTCAGAATAAATTAGAGTGGGTGGTCGATTAAAATTAAAAGGGATTAAACTACTATTATAACTACTGGAATTTTTTTTTAAATCAACGATTAGTTTAGTTTAAAACTTCAAATATTTACCTTTGTAATTTTTTAATTTTTTCAAACTTATTTTTGTACTGAACATCCATATTTATTTATAGGTTGGAATTTGATTGCAGATGGTGTTGGAATCATCGATGGAAGAATACATAAAATAAGAAAAAAAAATTAATATCGACACTTCTATATTATATTATTTAATAAAAATTCTTAAAAACTAGCGATCAGTTGTGCTCCTCTTTAAGCTACCATGAGCCTAAACCACTGGAAAGTAAGATTACTCATTGTTCGTTCTTCCTTACTTTAGAAATTTGGAAAAGTTTTTAAAAATTAATGAAAAAAGACATTACCTTACATCGTCAGCCATGGTGCTAGTTTTTCTTTAATTTCCTGAAAATTCGACAAAATATTAGAATGTTGCTAAAAAAATTTGATTCTACTTCAAAAATATTCCCTGGGATACATACTCTTGTACTATAGGGAGACGCTGAAATAATTAATTAAAATAGAAACGAAGAAAACAAAATGATTCGGATTGTTATTTTTAATTGCTTTTTTAAATAGAGTTAGGTGTGTAAAATTAGTCGAGTATTGAGAACCAAGTTAATCTAAAATTAAATTTTGGCTCAAATCCAAAATAACTGTGTCGTGTGCGTATGTATGCCAAGCCTAATTTGGTACCTAGACTCAATTCGACGCTCAAATTACACTACTTCTTTTAAAAATAACTCCTCCGATTTTACAAAAATTGCTTTATACGGAAACCTTATCCGAGCGAAAACACCAAAAAAATTCACTAACACTCGATTTGAAAAAAACAATTTAACACAAAATTTCACTTTTTAATAAAAATTAAATCAAGTAAATTATTGAAGCTTTAATTATGTAATTATTACCTGTGTCACCGTTAAAAAAATAAAGTTGCCAGTCAACTGTTGCTGTTGATGCTGACTGTGAAGAAACTGAAAATGTGTGTGTGTGAATTTGGTTCCTCTCGTTCTCCTTCCAATGAGAAAAACTACGTCCCTCTCGTCTTATAACTAACCATATAGGCACCTCGTTTCAAAAATAATCTTGGCCAGATCTTATATTCGTTTTAACATTTTTGTCGAGCAGTTCTAAAAATTTGATTTAAAACAAGTTAACAGACGTGCTAATTTTTATGTATAATTATTACGGAAAACGTAAATAGGTAAATTGCGCAATAATATTAAAAAAAATGTTTTTAAGACTCTTCGCCGCATTTATTTAAAATTACTGGGTAAAGTTTGAATCCTTGTAAAGAAGAGTCAAAAGTTGATATCTTTAGGAATATTTTTAGGCCTTCACTTGATATGTGCCGATGGATTGCTTTCATCTGAACATAACTTTTGGGGGCAACAAAAGGCTTAAATGCCCAAATTTAGTGATTTTTAAAATATTGTGCTATTAAGAGTCAATTTCACAATCTCTGGGTAAAACTTTATTCTGAAGAAAACATTAATGTGGGAGGACAGTATATGGATATTGGGTAGTACCCTCGACCACTCGACCTCTAGTTAAAGTTATCCAGAGATTGTGGACTAGACCCTTTAGTAAACTCACTATTCTCATTACGTATAAATAAGTAATGACGTAATTACAATTTTGCTTGATTTTGTATCAAAATACAAATTTCTAAATTTAGAAAATATATAATCTACTATGGCTAAATTGAATTTTCGTCACTAAAACATTTAAAAATGTGTCTAAATACATTAATTCGATAGGCACACATCAAATTAGTAATGATTTCAATTAAAAAAATAGCTTTTTCCAGATTAAAAGTACAGTGTGTTGCCTAACCTACAGGGAAGAAATTCACGTAGAATTTGGAAAGCTGTCGTTTGGTTAACACTTCAACCATTTAAAATTTTAATTTGATAAAACCTTTACTTTATTTTGTTTTCTTAACATTTTGTTAAGTACTAAGTGAATTTCAATAATTTATTTTTAAAGCAAAATAGACACTAAAAATCTCCCCTGCCGCTTATGCAACCCAAGTAACGCTATTGCTAAATATTCGTGTTATTACGTCACTATGGATTTTAACTTCAAGCTAATCGATTTCAACGTGCCTATTCGAAAGCTTAGAAAAGTCTAAGTTACTGAAAAAAGCTTTTTGTCTAGAATTTCACATACTAGGTATTATATAAATAATATAAGATATAAGGATTCACTTGAAACTATCTGAGCCATAGTCTCGTTAAAAAGGGGCGAATGGGTTGCAGTTCCGGGCTTCCGAGTCTTTAAGGGTCTTAGAAAGGTAAATATTATAATCAAATGCGATGATGAATGTTTCGACAAGTACTCACAGCGGACTCAATCAATTTCACAAAAGTTGTCTTGATAAAATTTAAAAAGAGTCGCTTCGAAAAGTTAACACTGAAGAGACTCGAGACTAACGTGAACACGTGTGGAATACAAGAGAATTATTGTAAGGAACGAGGTAGCTTAGTGGTAAAAGCACCCAGTGCGACACCGTGAAGAGCTGGATTTAATTCTTGGTCGAGATTCAAGTTTTTTCTCAGATTATCAACTCACCACGAACTAATTCAACTACATTACACTCGTGTTCTCTGCCTTTTGTCACCTTAGCCGTGGGCCCGTAGGAACGGAGGTTCTGCCCGGACATCAAAGATAGCATCGAGACGAATAACGTCTCTAAAAGGGGATTCCTAAACTGTAGACACAAGAATAAAGTGATAACCGAGGTAGCTTCTAGCTTAGTGGTAAAAGCACCAGGCGCGACACCGTGAAGACTCGGGTACAATGGAGCGCAATGAGCCGTCAGATTTAGTGGGGTTAATATCCTTTCGTCCTAACAATCCTAAAAACGTCACTGCATTTTAGAAGAATTAATTTACTAAAATCAGTATACAGTGTGTTCATTACAAAACTTGACACCTGGAATAACTCGAAATCTAATTGATACACACCTTCAAGAAAAAATACGACGAGTTAGTTGCGAGAGTGATTTCAAAACCACCGTTAATTAATTCTTAAGTTGCCCCATTTTTCCCCCCAGCTACCCCTACTTAGAAATATCTAATAACAACCCCTAATGTGTGATACATAATTGTAAAGGGCATCAAGAACTTAATTTTTCCGTGAAAATAAAGTTGAAATCAGGACAGAATATATAATGCCTTTGAAAAATATTGCACTAATGCCGGGTTTATTCATCTCCAGGTAAAGTTCCAGATAGCTATCTATCAGATATTAACTGAAATAAGTCTTTATTCGCGTATTAACGCAAATGTTTATCTAAGACAATATAAGAAAATTATCTTTCAGTTAGCTATCTGGGAGTTTACCTGGAGATGAGGGGGTTTATTTATATCCAGGCAAAGTCCTAGATAGCTAGCTGAAAGATAATTTACTTATGTCTCAGATAAACATTTGCGTTAATACGTGAATAAATATTTATTTCAGTTTTCTGACAGATAGCGCTATCTAGAAACCGTAACCAGAAAGAAATTTTGGGAGGTGGGTTGCTAATAGAGCCGAGAAAAGAGTAAAGTACGCCGCCAAATTTGCGCCCCTTGCGTTAGAAATACAATGATATAGCGTCGCAGGAGAAAAAATTTTGATCGTTTAAGGTCAAATGGCTTTAAACGAAATTCCATAATTTTAATAGCGATTGATAGTGTCCCCATAAAAGATGTTTCACAAAAACGAAGAATGAAAATTAAGAATTCAATTATACTATACTTTTTTTTAACAAACAAAGAATATTATGGAATAATTACGGGGTCTCTTTAAATCTAGGCTAAATCCAGATTTGATATATTTCTGAATGTTTCGAGGGGGCCAAACCCTGCTACGGCATTGTTTGGGGATATTTAAAGACGGAAAGATTATGCTTTTGATGCCCTTTAAAATGATGTAATACATGTTAGGGGTTACCATTAGAGATTTTCAAGTAGGGGTTGCTGGAGGTTGCTGCATCTAAATCGACGTGTTTTTTCTTAGCAGCGTGTATCGGTTAAATTTCGAGTTATTCCAGATGGAAAGTTTTCAAGTGAACACACTGTATGTATTCCGGTGCTCTCACAGAGCACAGAGCGAACAATTTTGTAGAATAAATAAGACTTTTTGGGACATACGGTATAGTGGCGCTTTGCACATATACGGTTTCCAATAACAGTTAAACCTTGGATTTCATATTATATTCTTTATCCGCTCCGATCTGAGTACATATATAGTTGTTTAGTCACCCAACTTAGGTCGTTAGGCATTAAGATTATTTAATTTATGTATTTTTTAGTTCCAAAAATTCTAGAACACGTAGTACCTGTTAACCTAATAATTTGAAATAAGTTAAGAAATTGAAAGGAATAGGAGCTAATAAAAGCAAAGGACTAAACATTTGTGACGCACTTTGTTCCTCAGGTGCTGAAAAGTTGCGAAGAGCTACCCCCCTGGAAACGCCATTGCTTTAACTGACGTTGAAGATTATATTTATAATCAATTAATTAAAGTAAATTAAAAAAAAAGTTTAATGAAAATACGGATGGAAAATAAAGACTTTCCGTACTGGGAATGTCATATTTACTCCTACTAGTCATACACAAACCCTCATAATAGCAAAATCAACAAAGAAAAGTTCATAAAATGACTTTACTAATTATTAACCACGTATTTTTAGTTAAAATTTTCGATCGCTATAATTGCGCAGGTGGGACGCCTTTGATCTACAATTCATACCGAGAAGACTATCCCACGTCGAAAAATGCAGGTTTTCAAATAAACGAAACAAAGAAGTCACATCTTGTGACAAATTCAGGGCAATATTTAAAAAAGTTGCCCTATTTAAGATACAGTCCACAAAACAAAGAATATTTTTTTGGAATATGCACAGTAACAATGAAAACATGAAAACTCAAGTCGAGTATGTGCCTATACAAAGGTTTGTAAAGCAATGAATAATATACGAAACGAGACACGGTAAATTTTCTGCAGTAGAAATGCGATATTTATGAAGAAGTACGCGAATCGTTATAAATTGAGAGGGCCTTGCGGGACGCGTGGTGTGAACACTTGGTGGTGTTTGATGACGCGAGAAGGTTCGTAGGTACACTAATATCGACAACCCTAGAGAAAGAAAATTGGAAATCCAACAATCCAAGAAGGTCGTAGAATGACTACACAGAAGGGAGGATTACTTAGTTAAAAATATATTGATCATCGAGGAAGCCACACGACGTATTAAGCGATTTGTATAAATAAAAAACGGATAAAAAGGAAAATAAATTATCAATGAGTCCACATCATCCCTTAGTTTCTTTCACCACGTAAAATTAATCGAAATTAACTATATATGAGTAACCTCATAACACCGTACCTCTATTAGTCTATAAATACATAAACGAATTTGTGTTCATTGAAGATTTTAGGCCATATTTAGAAGTGTAGATATTCAAAAATAGCTGACCTATATATCTTGAATCCGTGACTAAAGTATATGACGTCACAAACGTTGTCATGCCAACAGGTTCACACTACTGTTTAGATTAATCAGTATAGCTTCTGTAAAATGTTTGTCCCAAAAAATTCACAAATTTAGTTAATTACAACGACAATTATAAAATTAATCGACAAATGGACACCCTCAAAGTGGCGCTTCTTAAAACTACCAAGTAAATAAGCTACAAAATAACGTCCGAGTTAGGTTCGGAAAAATTAAAGAAAACTTAAATTAAATTTTTTGTAAAATAAATTAATTTCGAGTTTTAGCCGTCCAGATATTTTAGAATGAAATTGTCCTACATTTTCCAAATGACGTCAGCGTGATGTCATACGTGAAAAGTGGTAAGGGAACTAGGTCAAACTGGGTGCGATGTCCTGGATAGAGGGTTCGAGGCCACTGCAAGAGATTCATTCTGTTTTTCAGGCAATTGTGTCAACGTTTTATATAAAGCTACAGTCATTGATCTAAAAAACATCTTTAATTCTAAAAATAGAACTTCGTTTAATTATCATTAAAAAAAATTTTTTTTATTATTATAATTCGCACTAATAGGTAGATAGAGGGTATATCAAAATAATTCTAATAAGTTAAAAATTGGGATGTGAGGAAGAAAAATTGTTTAGCTGGTTACAATTAATACAAAAAAATAAAATAATTAATATTTCGAAAATGGGTTGCATTTGCTTTAGCTATGGGCTCTAATGACGTCATAGCGCTATATGCTTGGTAAGGGTAGCGTCAATACTTGTTGCAAAGTGTGTCAAAGAAGGGGGCAAGTGGGTCATGCAAGGGATAAACGCAGTAGGTCTACGACCCTCAGTTCAATATACCTATACTGCATTCATCAATACTTTAATTGCACTCATAAAACTCCCCAAAATGAAAATTATAGCTAAAACCGCCCTTTGAAAAAGTTAGAAAATTAAAAAAATTTCCCCCAATTTGAGTTAAATACCTAATACAAAATGAAACACTTCGCTAAATATTAAACGTAAAAAGAAGAAAAATAAATGAAGTATAAAGCGATAGAAATAACGAAGAGGAGCAGTTTGTTTTTTGTTAGGGTATAGCATGGCTAAAGATTGAACATTGCTAGGCCCTTATATTCCTGTTAACGTTATGATCCTGCAGGCTGTGCGGCACGTGAAAGTTAGCAATCAATGTAATGACGTCAGAGTGAAAAGCACCAATGGGAACGGGCGTCCATTCAGTCGCATGAACCGTGCTGCTGATACAGATTCATCTTGAACGGTTGAACTTCAGTATCGCGCTTTTCACTATAAGGGTTGGTCACGAATTCTTATAATGAGGAAAATGTATGTCACGCGTCAAAATTATTTTCTTTTGTGGAAATTAATCAATTAATGCTTGATTTTGATATTAATTATAGTTATTATAACTTTTTGAAAAGTTGAAAAACTTAAAAGTTAGAGAAACTTTTCCAAGTAGCCCCCCTCTTCACTAACGGCAAAGGTGAGTAAATCCGAAATAACTGTTTTACAAAAATTGATTGCGGAGCGCAATTTTCGAAAAATTAGTAAAACATTTAATAATAAATTTTTAATTAATTACTATTTATACATAAGCGGCTTAAAGAAAATTTTGCATGAAAATTTAGAAGCTCTAAAACAAAAACTAGAGATTTAATTATGCGTTCTGTAAAATATGTGTTTTGTTCTATCGTTAAAGTCTTTTGAGTATAAATTTTAATTATGCACTAGTTTTGTTGTTTTTCTATCAATTTTTAATTGAGTTCCGATGTACCTATTAGCTGTTAAAAAATATTAGCCTTTTTTATTCGAATTTAGAAAGTATAAAAATATTGTAAGTGCTACAGCCGTTACTAAACTACGAATGCTTTTGTTTTAGAGTATTTCAAAAGACATAAAAACAGTCAAATTGATATCCAAATATTGACATGATCCCATTACCTAAATTTTAATTTCCTGGCTCTTTATCATCAGAGTTTCCAATTTTAGCTCTCTAGCTCCGACAGGTTCATGAGTTTTAATTTACTGGCTGTACTTTCTGAGCTATACAATTGTTCCAAATTTAGGTCCTCTGGCATTTATAGTTAGGGCTGTAAAAATCGTCCACGGGCAGATGGACAGGCTCATCATCTTAAAATGTAAAATACTGGTTCTACTCTCCGAGCTATACAATCATTCCGAATTTCAGCTCTCCAGGTCTTATAGTTTGGGCTGTAAAAATCGACCACGGACGGATGGACAGGCCCATGATCTTGAAATTTAATTTACTAGTTCTACTTTTCAAGCTATACAATTGTGTCAAATTTGAGCCCTCTAGATATGGCTCTATACTCCGAGTTATACAATCGTTCCAAATTTGAGCTTTCTAGCTCTTATAGTTTGGGACTATAAAAAATCGTCCACAGACGGATGGGCAAGCCCATAGTCTTGAAATTTAATAGACTGGCTCTACACTCCGAGTTATACAATCATTCCAAATTTGAGCTCTCTAGCTCTTATAGTTTGGGCTGTAAAAATTGTCTCGCACAGATTGACAGGCCCATGATCTTAAAATTTATAATACTGGCTCTACACTCCGAGTTATACAATCATTCCAAATTTGAGCTCTCTAGCTCTTATAGTTTGGGCTGTAAAAATTGTCCACGCACAGATTGAAAGGCCCATGATCTTAAAATTTATAATACTGGCTCTACACTCCGAGTTATACTCTCGTTCCAAATTTGAGCTCTCTAGCTCTTATAGTAGGGGATATAAAAATCATCCACGGACGAATGCGCAGGCCTATGTTTTTGAAGTTTAATATAATGACTACACTCTGAGTTATACAATCGATCTAAATTTGAGCTCTCTAGCTCGTATAGTTGGGACTGTACAAAATCGTCCACAGACGGATGAGCAAGCCCATAGTCTTGAAATTTAATAGACTGGCTCTACACTGTGAGTTATACTCTTGTTCCAAATTTGAGTTTTCTAGCTCTTATAGTTTGGGATATAACAATCATCCACGGACGGATGCGCAGGCCTATGTTTTTGAAGTTTAATATAATGACTCTACACTCTGAGTTATACAATCATTCTAAATTTGAGCTCCCTAGCTCTTATAGTTTGGGCTGTAAAAATTGTCCACGCACTGATTGACAGGCCCATGATCTTAAAATTTATAATACTGGCTCTACACTCCGAGTTATACTCTCGTTCCAAATTTGAGCTCTCTAGCTCTTATAGTAGGGGATATAAAAATCATCCACGGACGGATGCGCAGGCCTATGTTTTTGAAGTTTAATATAACGACTCTACACTCTGAGTTATACAATCATTCTAAATTTGAGCTCTCTAACTCGTATAGTTGGGACTGTACAAAATCGTCCACAGACGGATGGGCAAGCCCATAGTCTTGAAATTTAATAGACAGGCTCTACACTCCGAGTTATACAATCATTCCAAATTTGAGCTCTCTAGCTCTTATAGTTTGGGCTGTAAAAATTGTCCACGCACAGATTGACAGGCCCATGATCTTAAAATTTATAATACTGGCTCTACACTCCGAGTTATACTCTCGTTCCAAATTTGAGCTCTCTAGCTCTTATAGTAGGGGATATAAAAATCATCCACGGACGGATGCGTAGGCCTATGTTTTTGAAGTTTAATATAATGACTACACTCTGAGTTATACAATCGATCTAAATTTGAGTTCTCTAGCTCGTATAGTTGGGACTGTACAAAATCGTCCACAGACGGATGGGCAAGCCCATAGTCTTGAAATTTAATAGACTGGCTCTACACTCCCAGTTATACAATCATTCCAAATTTGAGCTTTCTAGCTCTTATAGTTTGGGATATAACAATCATCCACGGACGGATGGACAGGCCCCATAGTCTTGAAATTTAATATACTAGCTCTACACCCCGAATTATACAATCGTTTCAAATTTGAGCTCTCTAGCTCTTATAGTTGGGACTGTAAAAAGTCGTCCACAGACAGATGGACAGGCCCATGATCTTAAAATTGAATGACTCTACTCTTCGAGCTATTCGTTCCAAATTTGACCTTTTTAGCTCCTATGGTTCGAGCGGTAAAAATCAATTCCATAATAAAATTGCCAATAAAATTCTATTCAATTGGCCTAAAATACATAAATACTGACACCCTATTGGCCGGCTTCTGTCTCGTGATATTTGACGTACGAATCGAATTACCTACTAAAATTCCCGCTTGGGCGAGCTTTAATAGATACGAGGTAATTCGATTACAATAATTTAAACTTCAACTTTAAATTGTATCAGAAATTGACGATTAATTCAAAATATTTTCTTCTGCATGAACAGTAACTTAATTAGTGGCAGTTCTAAAAATAGTTAAGGGTAGGTTTAGATTGAACGAGGGTCGTAATATTAGTGTAGGTGTCATATATACTACGACGTAGAGCAAGAATAAAAAAATAATTAAATCGTAAGATAATGGAAACTTTATTTAATGCGCCCCACATTTTTTAAAAGGTAAAATCTTCTATTTTTCCAAACTTCAATCATAGGTACTTCGCTGAAATTTTTTTATGCCAAATTTGTGTTCGATTACGCAAGTGGAATAGGCTTGGATACGTGGATAGGTTGTGCATAATGTTCTTTTCCCTAATTCATTTTTCTTTTACCAGAAATCCAGCCACTTCAGAAAGTCATAAATTAGTCAAAGCTTGCCGACTAGGACTATACTCCTTAAATCAGTAAGCATCTGCTACTAGACTCAGAAATTACTAGAGGAAATTATTATTATAAACGAAAGCATCTGACAACCTTATTTGGATCATCCACGCCATAGTTAAGGCTAAGTAGGAATCATCTTCCCTTAAAAGCAGTATTTTGCTCCTCCCATCTTCTTGAAATATAGAAAATTATACACATACAGCCAATGCCCTTTTCATTACTGTAATAAGGTCATATTTCGATTCGTATACACATACATCATTAATTTTAGTAACAATTTTGTTTGTTCGGTTGACATTTACCTGATTGTTACGAAGATTTTAATTGGATGTTTACGTATTTTGATTTTCATATACAAATATCAAATTATACGTAATATACCGACTTTTGTTAACTTTTAACAAATAGACGTTAGAAAATCTAAATCTAAAAAGAGCGTAAACTTTTTTTCACTCCCTTTTTGCCCCTTGTATACCCCTAAAAATATTTCTAAATCTCTAATTCACATTATCAAATAATAGGTACGACGTGTTATCTCTTTTTAGCCTATTTTGGATTTGATCTCGTTTTATAAGTTTCAACCCCCATTTTCGCACCCTTCTAGTTGGACGATTTTGCTCAAATACAATCTGAACCTTTGTTTTATCGCACTGAACGTGCGTGGCAAACTTCAAACATTTAGATTAATTCGTTTTCCAGTTATGGCGTTTACCAGTAAACACACATCTACAAATACACAGACAGACTGACATAAAATTGTTATCCTTGGATATTTGCAAACATTTTTAAATGAACGCAAAGTTTACCCGACTTCGTGTGGCCAGTAAGTAAAATATGATCAACTGTACAGGGTGGAACAAAAGTTTTTATTTGTACATATAATGACGTCATAATAGTGCGAAAACAAATACTTTTCGATATCAATTGGTACGAAAAAATAGCAATATTATACATTAGGAGAAGTAATAATTATTTATAGAAAATGAAGAAATTGTCAATGTTATTAAGAAAATGCATAACTAGAACAGTAATGACGCCATAAAGAAAAGGGTCGAACAAACGCATGCGTAACATCCCCTAGCTAACCTATATAATGGTGCTAAAAATAAACCGTCCTCGATCTAATAATAGCATAGGGACGCGACTGAGAGCGACAGAGATAGATTCAGGACATTACCCTTACGAGCAATGACGTAAACCTAGATCTTGCTTTAGATTGAGTTAGATGTGAATTTTTGCTCCAAGTCCTTTGTAGCTTTACTTTTTTTAATGAGCCACTTTAGATATAAAAATTTTATCAAACGCTTTTTTTTTTCATTTAGAGCCCTTAACTTTTCCATTCGGAAAAATGCGAAAGCCGAAGAGGGTAAGGTTTCCAAATTTTTCCCCAAGCCAAAATTGAATTTAGGTCGCGTTAGGTAAATAAACGTATATGTTGCAAATGACAAATTTTGTTTAAATCTTTTGTTTATAAACTTTAACTTGGAAAAAGCTCCTTGACCTACTTTTGTTTAAAGATCATTACTTTAGAGATTGTTCAAAATGAACTTTTAAGGCTTACATGCTATTTTTGTAAATCAAACAAATGGAAAACCAAAAAAAAATTTTTTTTAATTTTCCTAAATTGACTTGTATAGGTAAAAATGAAAAACCCTTAGAAGAAAATTTTCGTTAATTTAAATGATTATTTTAATGAATGATAAAACTTGATTCGTGTAAAAATGAAAAGCGCAAAGTTTCAAATACGTTATTGAATGACCCATTGAGGTAAAGCTCTAAGGAAAACACGAGAGGGGAAAACTTTGACCTCATTTCTCCCTACCACTCAATTTCAACAAAAATAAACAAATATCTCAATGTTTAATGTCAAACTTTATTTTGCAATGTTGTAAGCTATTTATTTGGTACTCGCTTTATTCATTTTTTATGTGCCAAAAGGGCCATATTTAATATTATTTACAAAATAAAAGTTTTGGAGGAAAAAAATATTTCGAAAATTCAAATTTTGACTTGACAACCGTGAACAACTAATAACAGACAAAACTACCAATTTTCTTTTGTACACAACACTTGGGTCCAGGTTATCAACTAGCACATATTCAGTTTAGCATAAGCCCGAAAGAATAAAAAGGAAAGATGGGCGAAAGAAGAAAACTACTGCAGTAGTAATATTTGGAAATATAAGTGAATCGCCTTTTACACATGTACCGAAGATCCTAAGTTGAAATCTTATACAATGCTCCAGCGCTAACAAAAGATTCCGCACCGACACCTATACTCTATAACAAAATAGGACATTTCTTTCAATCTTTTTCTGTAAGATCGATGGTGGTTGATAGAAATAGGTACCAACACGTTTCTATTTCTCATTTTATTGGACAAGTAAAGAAATGAGAACAAGTAGAGCTTAGGAATGTCCTATCTATTTCGCCATAGAGTTCCAGAGACTGGTATTTTTGAGAGTAATTAGGCTTTCTAGAGTAACTTGAAATCCATCCCGACAGTTGCGGTAGTTAGTATGGTAAGTTAGGTTAGGGACATCGGGGCCGAAGTTGAGTAAATCCATAATTTTTCCTAAAGCAACGTCGATTTTAGCCATTTGGGACACTTTAAATTGAATTAGGTCATGCACCACTTTTAATAAAAAGCAGTCCCTTCTTTTATTAAAAAGAATTACGTCAATAAAAAAAACAAATTTTGAAAAAATATAAATAAAGAGAATAACGGCAATAAAATAAAATGATGTCAACTGATTCAAATTAGGTTTTGTATTTAATCTCTCATTCAAGTCTCTCTCCATTCGGCAATCGTTTTGACGTCATGATCAGCGTTTGACGTCATCAGTTTATATCGACGTAGGCAAGGGTTCGCTTGCATATCAACGTGGTCCAAGAAACGGGTAGGGTGTTTTTGTTTTTGCCACACTATTTCAAACTCTTCAACTAAATTTTTTTCAATATTCGAATAAGTAATCCAATAACGATAATCTTTTAATTTGCTACTTTAAAACAAGAACGACTCGTCGCTGGAGGGATTTTCACCAATAAATATCTTTAAGTTGAGATCGGTCGTGGGTTAGAAGTTTACATTTGAAAAATTTCTGCCTGTGACGGATCGCAATTTAAGATTAGTACCGACGATCTTAGAAGAACTACTATTACAGCTGCAGATCTGGAACTGAACCAGTTTTTGAAATTCTGGCTCTCGAAAGAAGAATTTTAATTCTACTTAGTGGAAATGACAAGGACGTTGAAAGCAATTTCCAATTTCTAAGTAAGGACTCGAAGAAAATAACAGCAGCAGTCTTTGCGGAACAGCAGATGAGCGTCTACGAAAAGAGACAATAAATTATTTCAAAGCCATAAACAATTGAAATAAATTGCTAGAGTACAACTTATCTAGTGTACTTACGAGAGACTTATATTTAAAATGTACAGGAGGTTTTCAAAAACCCTTTCTATGTGATTCATATTTCTGATTGAATCGGAAATTTCTTACGTACACTCTAGCCGTTCTAGCTCGCGACTTTACCACCAGCAGAGAAGTACAATAATGAATAATCTCCTTCTTTCTATTCTTCTATTGGTTCTATTGAACCTCTCTGCTGACAGTATAAGTCACGAGCTGCAATACAAAACGGCAAGACCGTAAAAGTATACGAAATGAACAATTTGGTACTTGACGGATGGCAAATCCGAATTGGAAAATTGCACAGTTTACAAGGTTAGTGATTAAGAATTAGGTATTCATATTCACTTCTGAACTGCTGTCGAGATTTAAACTATATTTTTCTGCTTCAGAAGCTACAATCTGGAAGCCACTTCTACCGAGTGACAACCATCAAAACTGGGCGTAGACAATTACATTGTTTAGAAAGTTACAAGAATTATTTGGTACTAAAGTTAATCTATACGAATGATAATGGTACATATTAACCCGCCGTTAGTTGCTATATAAGCATTTCCCTCACATTTCTTTAAACTTCGTATTGCTCCTCGCCGTCTTGTCTAGTTTCCTGATAACTGATATGATAACACGTCCACCACCGATAGGAATAACTACTTTTTGCAACATTAGCATCATTCGCGTGATATAATAGTTACAAGTCGGTGCAATATAATAGTGTGAGAGAAACGCTCATATAGCGACTAACCACGTGTTAATAATAATTAATTGTTTTTCTAATACGTTCCAAATGAACCCCAACATACACACACATGTGAAAAAACTTTAAAGGAGAAAATTTGTTTTCCACCAAACACTTCGGGAATCGAACCCAAGACTGCTATTTCCGGTAGCAGGTCTATACCAAATACGCCAGGCAGTCTTGGGTTCGATTCCCGAGGTGTTTGGTGGAAAACTAATTTTCTCTTTTAAAGTTTCTATCACATGTGTGTGTATGTTGGGGTTTATTTGCAACGTATTAGAATTATCTAATTAATTTACCCTAAAAATTTAAAAATTTGTAAATTAATTTTTTTGTAAAAAAAATTTAAAAAACAGCATTTTAAACTTACTAACTATAGGAATAAAGATAATAAGAAAAAAGAGAGATGAGTGTACTTAAGGGAGAGGTAGGGGATTCTTTGATTTTTTAAAAAATAAAAATTAATTTTTTTAGCAATTATTTATTTTTTTTAATTTGCACAATACATAGTGTGTTGTATTGCACAGGCTGGGCGTATTGCCTGCAACTATGTCTTGTGCCCCGCCCGAATTAGATGCAAATTACTATTTAGTGTATGTAAGCTGCAAGATTGAAAATTTGAAAAAAGCGAAGTACCAAAGATTACAATTTTTTATAATTATTTTCTAATAATAGAACATGTTTCAAAGCACATGATAGTTTTTTGAAATAAAAAATTGTGCATGTGAGGGAATCCCTCGCACGCGAGTAACCGCGTAACTTTTAGCCTAACAATCAACGCCGGGCTCATACAAAGATAAAATTACAGCCCGTCAAAAGTTAATAAAAAATTAAGATCCCTCTACTTAACTTTAAAATATTGAGTTTAAGGGGAACTCACACTCGAATGAATATTAATACTTGACAACTAAATTTGTTTTCTTAATTTTTAAACGATTCTAACCAATTTGTTCAGAATTTAATGTCTATAACCAGCTTTGACGGTTGTCACTCGGTATATGAAAATCATATTACCTATTTAGTCTCTTCGTTACTTAATAATACCTCCCCCGGTAAAGTGGGTCAATCTGGTTAATTTAATTTGTCCGACTAAATTAAAAATAGTTATAAATATTTTAAAAAAATCCTCGTAATTTATTTTAATTGAATTGTTAACGAGTCAACTATGTTTAAAAAAATAGTTTGTTAGGCTTCTTTAGTAATCCTGTAAGGATATAAGACTCGAATGCACTTGTAAGGTGTCATAAAGAGGAAAACAATCCGACATTAATGGCATCCCCTTAGCTTTTGATTAATACACATGGACTTCCTACTTCCACCCCATTTCCTTTTACACAATTTAAAAAAAGAAACACTTCCGAAAATTACAATAAAATCACTCTGGATTTATTTACATTTAAATTAATTTAGAATTCAAAATTTTAATTTAAGCGGAGGGGGGGGGCTGTAACGCTCAAACTGGCGAATGGCAATGGAGTACAAACTTTCTTTATTAAAATAAATTAAAACGCCCAAATGTAAATTAACAGTAGCAAGGGGGTAGGTATTAATTAATTAATACGTATTGTTTAAATTTAAAGTGTAAATTAAATTATTTGTCTATAAGTTTTTCTTTAAAAGTCATTAGAATAATAGAATATTGTGATATTGGTTTACATTTCAGGTATTACTAATGGAGAGGGGGTAGAGCATTATTAATGGATGAAACCTTTAAAAAGCTCAGTTTACCATTGATATGGTTTAGTTGCATTGTTTCTGTGCATAATCCAATACGTTTATGAGCACCTCCTCAATATACCGCATAGTATACAAAGGTAGGACAATTAATCGTATAATACTAACAATAATACTATTTTAACGCAATTAAAAATGTGCATTCTGAAATTTATAACCGAACTTCAATTTTTTGTATTTCAAAATTCGCGGTTTTAAATTAAGAAATGTTTGAAAATTTTAAAATAAA
The DNA here is from genome assembly GCA_950108345.1 of Malthinus flaveolus. Taxonomy (NCBI): domain Eukaryota; kingdom Metazoa; phylum Arthropoda; class Insecta; order Coleoptera; family Cantharidae; genus Malthinus; species Malthinus flaveolus. The sequence goes on along the minus strand of OX467289.1, from coordinate 6,149,419 downwards.
AGTTTCTTTTTTTATTTCATTTTGTGCGCGGATTGGTAGGTACAGATAAAAAGTGGAGTTTTCTCTGGTGGGATATCTGTTGTGAGACCTTTATAGCCATTGGCCAAAAACTTAAACTTCATAAAGAAAGAATATTTGAAGTGCATGCCATGAAATGGATGGAATCGTTTCAGATAAATCTGATTTCGTGATTTCTATATTTCCAGTTTAAATAACATTTCATATTGATATCTTAAAAGCTAAAAGAAGTATAGGGGTGATCCTGATCTGGTGGGCACTCAATGGCTTTCAGAACATCAGCTAAGAATTTTTTTTTAATTAATCGAATTTCATATCTTATAACCACCCTGTATATACTTATGGTCCAAGTGGATTTTTATACAAAAAGTCAGTACCCTACCTTATTTTTAAAATAAGTCAAATTTACAATAAAGTCAAAACATCCAGTTTTCTTGGTTACGTCTGTATTAGACTGGACGTAAGTCCAAATTTAAATTCGCACAAATTTCTACTAATTACGATACAAATACGGCCATTTTAATAAGTAATAACTATCCAACGCTTTGTACAAGTTTTATTTGCATATTAAAACAACTTTTCTCTGACTCTTTAACTTCAAATTACCAGAAATAAATAAATAAAAATCAATAGTCTATGGGATGTAGGGCGTCCAAGCTACTTAAAGGGGTTTATTGTCTCTTTATCGTAGTATCGCCAAATTTGAAAAATATTTTCGCACCTTTATCGTAAGGAAAATTTGAGAGGAGCCTCGGGTTATTTTTCTTCATTTCAAAACGTTTCAAAATAAGTTCGAATTTGAGATATACGCGATAGGGCCAGGGTTAAAATTCTTCCGAAGTTTGTAGATACTGAGCAAAGTGTTTGGGTCGCCTGTATAATGACTAATGACCCCTCTTACGTCTTACAAATTTATATTGTTTTAAATGTTGAATCAAACTTGAAAGTCTCCCAGTGTACTTTATTAAATTAGAATAACCCCCCCCCCCCCCATGGACTTTATTAAAATATTCAAAAATTAAATTTACTCAAACGGTAAGTGTGGTTCGATTTACAATTAAAAAATAAATAATTTGGTAAAAAAATCCAATATGGCGCCGATAGGAAAAAATAAAGTTGGTATTTATAAACCAAGAACAAATCAACTAATCGAAGTGGCGACTACGGTTTCGAAATCAGGATCAAAAGTGAAAACGAAAATGTTTGTACAGAATTAAAAAAGATTAACAAATAAAAAAGTTATAGCTAAAAAAATAAAACTAGAATTTTCATTTTTTTTCAGTTTTCGCGAGAACGTGTACCTACTCGATTTTTTTAGATTCGGCAACTTTGCCAAATTTAAACCTATGCTGCTCTTTAGATAAGCGAGATCACCCTGTATTACTAATATTTGAGTAGTCGGGGAAACGCCAATTTTGAAAAGTGGTATTTATTTTAAAAGAATTCCCTATATTTTGTAAATTAAATATTAACAAAAATGTAAATGACAAGATAATTTCTGCAATATGAATTTACCTAAACTAGCGTTTAACTCGAGGAGAAAGACAAATGGTTTGAATTACTAGTAATTAAGGTGTAAATAATTGATTCAACAGCTAACGTGGTATATAGCGACTTTATTAAAAATCATTAACTAACTTCTACCAAGGGGCTAACTTCAATACGTCTACCCACTTACAAAGTATATCGATATAATTATTAATAATTTCTTAAATAGGCGATCTCAATAATTAATTTATTAATTGTACCAATTATCGTCTTTTTTTTAAATCGTAATGAACGTTCCACCAGTATTCCTCGTTTATGATCAATTTTAACACACCTATTATAGATGAGCAGTAGTAAGGGTTGAGGGGAGTCAGTCCCCCCCCCAGCTTCCAATAACGATATGAACCCTTTGATCGCTCCCTAAATAGTTCCATCAATAATTTTAACAAATTAATGTCTGATTCGGTTCGAAGGAATTTTGATAAATAAAATTTTAAACATTTTTCCAATATTTTCAATCGAAAAACGTATCCCAAAGCAATTCTGAGTCCTTGCTTAGAAGCATACCTAGAACCCCTTTATCATCTTCGGTTCCTAGTCGCCAAGTTTCTAGTGTAAACATACACACAGATGGATGGATAGATAGAAGGACAGGCGTACGGAACCCCAACCGTCTTTCTTTGCAGTTTTAAAACCAATATTTTGGAAAACCTAGTTTTAGATCATCCCCATTTTACTCAATAAACTTAATTAGCTCTGATTGTTAACCCCTCCCTTCCAGTAGTAGGTGCCTATAATTTTGATAAATAAATAAAAAAATTATATAGACATTATTACATACAACATACAAACGTAGCTTTCTTAGGGAGTGATAAAATAACTGTAATAATTTCAAAATCAATGTGGTTACTTGAATAGTATCGTTCTCCCTTACTACTCTAATTATAAGTTGTATTATCCTGGGGAAATACAGATGCGTTTAAAATATTTAAAACCGCTTTATGTATATTTTCTAATCTTTCATACACGCAATCCGTCTATCGAACTTTCAATCGTTAATATTAAATTTTATTAAGGTGAAGTAATACTCTATTATTTTTAATATTCCAAACTTGGCAGTTTGAATCTACAAGTTGAATATATACTTCCAACTAATAGTTTCTGCTTCGTATAAAACTACATTTTAGTTATAAAAATAATTTTTTGTTTTAGATTAGAAGACTGCGCGCTCGTGAGTTACCTGTTAAGAAGAAACAGAATCTCGCTGCAGCTGCTGGACGCTGCACAAGATTAGAATAATACAAACTCTTGTGCGTGTGACAGCGGCTATTGTGGGTTTTCTTAATCAGCAATTAACATACTTCGTTTCTAAGCCAAAAGATACATTTCTTACTCTTAGGGCTTCTTTAGAAGCTTAACAAGTTGGAATTATCTTAACCCGGTTTAGAACGTATACATTTTCACCCTACAACAATAGGTTTCTTTACATAATACAGTGGTGTAATGATGCTTAAAAGTCGAATATCTCTTTTGGCATGGACGCATATTAGTGATTACAAACAAACAAACATTAAGTGACTTCTACAAAACGGGATAAACAATACAAATGTAACAAATGAAAAATTCGACTTTAACGCACTGTTAGGCCACACTGCATCATATAACTGTACAATTGCATTGTTTAAATGATATTAAAACAACTGTTGTAAATGAATTGTTCTTTAAATTATAAATTAATGTAAAACTATTTCCCAATGACTTTTAAATAGGAGGTTCGTGCAATATATTTTGAGGAGTTTGATAAAAGAATTGTTAAATTAATTTATTATTATAGATCACAATAAGGTACATGGTAAGACAGTAAACAATCTCATTTAAGAATTATAACAGAGAGCATCAATAAACTACAACCATTACATTACACTTATACGACTTGGTATCGACTTTTAAATCAGTCACTTTTGTTCTATTAACAAACATTTTCTTTTACATAATGATCCCATAGTCTCACTAAGCCAAACATTCATTTTACTAGTGTGAACGAGGCCTTTGAATAGGAAATAAACATCGATTAAACAAACCGGAATGTAACGCTACAATGAGAATATCATTTTTAAGATCGACGAATTTTCAATCAAAATATTAATTATTATGAACACTTCGTTTGTCTTTGGTACGTATTTTACATTTAATAACAATAATAAATAAGTACAATGCACCCGATAGGGTAAAAAAGTTTTTACAAATGATTCGTTAAAACAACCCTTTTAAACTTCATTTTACATTACCTTTGATTTCCTAAAGGGGGTTCACACTACATACATGTATGCAACAAATGCAAATGTCGTATACAAAAATTATACAATGTGCATGTCAAAGTTTTTTTACAGATTTAATTATTAAAGTCTTAAAGAGAGTTTCCATTACATAAATGTATGATACAATTCCTGGGCAAATATTTATGAAGTTCATCTTGGACAAGTATTACACTACATGTATTAGTCGCATACATGTATGTAGTGTAAACCCCCTTAATACTTGTCCAAGACAAACTTGAGATATGCCCAGAATTTGTATCATGCATGTATGTGGTGTAAGCCCCCCTTTATTTTTGTAGTAAAATTACTTCGTGCGATTAAATAATTCATCTTCAACTTCCAACTTACGGTCACCGAAATCTACACAAATAAGTGTTGGCTAAAGATAAATTTTTCTCTCTCATATCAAAACAATTACTATTAAATTTTCCAAAAAATTGTTATTAATTCAAATCATTTGAATTAATAACATGAACCTTTCGTCAGTTATCCGATATATCCGTTGACTCTCGCAATGAACCGCTTTCGTCAAAAAGTAAAGTACACAACAACGCTTGGAGTCGGTTACGAGCCGGTTCGAACCCTGCATCTAAAGCTAAAGACGAACGATAGAAGGATATAGCTTTCTCGAGATCGCCCTGAAAATCGAGTTATTTTCACATAAACAAGTTAGGTTTATAGCCTGTAGCTCAGTTAAATTAAACAAATTGTGGGAAAAAAATCCAAGACGAAACCTAACGCGGCTTTTGTTTCCATAAATCTAAAATTACATCTTTATTCTACCTCATGCAGTGTGCCGGATTATCCATGAGCGGACAACTTTGGTGGCCGATTTAATTCATAAAACTTACGTGTCTTACACCGCAGTTTATACGGCGTCATCCCATAAACGAATTCACTGTAACTCCTTCTCTGCACTGTAACTCAAAAAAGGTTAAACTTATGCAAAAAATGCATATAACCAATCTTGTAGCTAATAATGTTTTCTATAACTTTCATAATAACCTTAATCAACGTACGATCTATAGGAGGCGAGTTATTTGCAAAAAAACGAGAAAGTGAGCTCCCCCTCCCACCGCTTGCCCCCACACACCGAGACTTTTAGTATGATGTACTGTTTCAAAGACCAACCATGCCAAGTTTCAAAACTCTTGGATTTTTTCCCTCAAATGCCAACTGTTTGTCTAATTTAAATGGACTATTAATTATAAGACGTTGAAAAAAGGAAAACGAAATAGATTTTTGGCCAAGATCTCAAAAAATAATAAACTTATTAAAAATGTCATCAGACCTTTTTCAAAATTCATAAAGTTACCCTTAATTTGGTTTGCTTTTTATTTCTGTACGATAACAATTGAGCGAAATGGGCTTGTTTGAAGGTATGGTCTTCGCTCATATTTCCACGCGCCGTTTTCACGATTTACTCCAGAATGAAGAGTCCTATGTAGAAAATTATACACTTACAGTTTAAAGTTCATTCGATCGATCGATTTGGTAAACATTCTAACATTGTACAATCAGAATTAGCCAAGTAATAGCAAAACATTTCCAAACAGCGCCCATTTGCGAAAAGTCAATAATAATTAGATCAAAAATTTCATCGTACAAGAATAAGAAGTATACTACCCAATTAAAAGAAATTTCACAACCTTCAGAAAGAGTCCAATGTCATTTTTAGATAGAAGTATTCTTTTTTATAATCTTGATCAAAGATTCATTTAGTTCCAATTCTGTAAATTTTTTCCTTTACTTCAAAAATGCACCCACTACTTACTAAAGAAGTATGAATATTTCCGGCTGTAAAATGGTTAACGACGAAGTTTGGGTGGCTCTCCAAAGCCACGTACGCGACCTCCAACGCATCACTGTGAAAACCCACCCTAAAACGCTTAAATAAATCAACAAGAACTACTCGAGTTTAAACACATACCGATGTAAAACATTAGCTAAACTAATTAAAGGAATGTCTTTCATGTCATTTGGAACATATGCAAGAGCTTGTCTTAAACAAGTGACGGCAGCTTCCGTATTGCCTACTATGCGCCAGTACAAGGCAGCGGCTGTTGCTAAAATCCATGACGTATTGTTTTCCTTTAAGGCAATTTCAATTTTCGTTCCTAATTCGCCAACCGATGCCTGCTGATCGCCTGCCATCAAACCTAACCATTCGGACAGTACATTTTCTGGCGAATTAGGAAGCCTTTTTCTCAACATCATTGCAGTTAAATGATCGAGAGTTGCCGATGACGTCGGAATCGAATCAGAGCAATAAGGTTTTAAATTGTCCTTAACTGTACTAGGGATCGGTTTCAAAAATGGACCGATACTAAATAGCAAAAATTAAATTACATTTACATTGACGAATTTAATTAAACTTACTCGACGTTTCTAGCAGCAATGGACTGCCACATAGATGTAAATTGCAACCAATCCGCGTCTTGGATATGCCTACAACCACGTGGAGATAGTGGATACGTCCCAGATTTGTCATAAACGTGAAGCATAGCCTCAGGTACGGGATCATCAGTTAAAGATACAGAAACTACAATTTCAGCTGTAAAACTGTAGGTTTTGAACTAAAATTCAAAGCTCACCGTAAAAATCGCCCAAAGTATTTCCGCCAGCTGGCGCATGATCGTCGCCCAACGAGATTCTCATGTGAAAAGCTTGCTGATTTTCGACAAAAGCTTCTATGTGAGAATGCTCAGAATCGATTGCGCCAGAACCTTCTGCAGCCAAAAGAGTCGAAATTAAAGACTGGCCCAAACCTACCTTTTTCTTACTGCACTGTTGACTAGATAGCATTTTAGAATTCAAATCCAATGTAACTGTGTCTATAAATAATAAAATCACATCTGTAAATACAACTAGATCTTATTCGGAGCAATCAAAAAGTAATTTTGATACTCGAGTTAATAAATTGAGAAACAATCTCATTCAGAAAAAGGTTATTTTGGGGGTTTGTAATTTTTAAATTAATTTCCTCATACCGATTGGGGTATCGGTACCAGAGCCCTATAGCTTCAACAAGCATGATCCTTGGAGTCTAGCTCTGTTCATGAACAACTTACACAACCTAAACTATAATAAGAGTAGAAAGCTGACATTCTAAATTGTTTTATAGTTCAAACAAATAATTTTTTTAGGTGGCAGCCACATACCAAGTGTTTGCATACCTCATAAGTCATTACAATAGGAATCAATACAAACATATTAAACATAATAAATAATAAGTAGACGAGCCGTCAAATTAAAATTCAGGTTCATAGGTTCAATTCAATTCAATTTAGACTTGTTTTATTTCGTTAATGAGAGCTTTAGAAATAAAAAATATAATAAGATTGTCTTACCAATCTCATCTTGCACGTTATCGGCTCGAAAACACTGAATGGCCGCAGTTTTACATTGTTCTCCATTAGCCGAACAAATAACCCCTTCGCCATTAAAGGCATCCTTTTCAGAGCACATTCCCTCCGGCGACTTCTCAGTCGTAAGTTTGGTTTCTTCGTAAATACCAAGTTTAATACGACAAGCCCAAATTTTCAAGAGTTTAACGGCTTTCCCGTCGTAATAATCGGGTTCGATTCTTAACACGTTCTTCATATAATACATAGCTAAAATTGGATTATTCTTTTTGTAATGGAGTAGAGCTAATAAGAAGTTAGTGCTCGGTTCGTTGTAGTTAATTTTAAACGCCAAAGTGGTGAATTTGATGGCATCATCGATTAATTCGAGTTGATGTAAAATGGAACCGATCGAAACTAAAATGACGTCGGTGTATTCTTTAGGAGTGGTTTGGAATGCATAGTGAAGACAATTTAAAGCGTTCTTCGTGTTTAAACGTACTCTCCAATACATGCTCGCGATGGTAGCTAGAACCCACTCAGGTCCAGTTTTCTGCAATAAAAATTGTATCTACAACATTTGATTAGAGCAACCTATAAGCACCTTATTCATAGCCGTAATAATTCTTTGTCCAATTTCTGATTCTTCAGATTTTCCGTCATTAATATAAAGTAAAAAATGTTTTTGTAAATAAGGATGACTTTTGAGAGAAGCCGAACTAGCGAGTTCTTTTAAAAAGCTCGGAAAATGCACGGCTTTTTCTTTTTCTTTATTCGGATAATCACAAACTGGCGGATACCAAGGTAAAGCGTGTTCGGATGTTGCGGGCAAGTTGATGTATTCGGTCAACATTTTTGTTATTCTAAAAACAATTTCCATTACTATTCAAATACTACACCTTTTTAGTAACCTTACTGAAAACCCTTATTTTCCGGTGGTAGAAACACCGGAATATCCAAATCGTCTGGATCGTTAAGAGGTAAATTCCAGTCGGCGCACTCCTCTCTTTCAGGCCACGCCGAAGAATCAAAATAAAGATTAGTAGACGAAGACAAAGAAGTAGGATAAATGGGGTGAATCATCTCGGGCATCTCCACTTCTTCGTCGGGAATACTACTACTACTAATAGTATTACTATTAATAGTACTACTACTAATAGTACTACCACTCAAAGCGACATCATCTACATTGACTAGAAGTTTTGACGCCGCTTTCAAATTTTCTATTTGTTTCTTAGAATATCTCTTATTACGAGCCATTTGTTCGCTAATCTTCTGTGTTTCGCTTTCGACATTTTGAAGTAACTTCTGCAAACTCGAAGTCACATCCACAAAATTAGAGATAGTTTGATGATCGATAAAATCGCACGTAATAGTGGATTTCGAGTCCTCGGAAGAACGTTGTACGCATCTTTGGCCATAGTTGGTTAACATCGAGTTTAATTTTTCGGATTTATAAGCAAATATTTGGGCTTCGAGTTGCGTTTCCAAAGGCGCTTGTTCCCACACAAATCTCTCTTGCAAACGTAACCACTGCTGTTGTTTACCGTGGTAGTCGTGCAACTGACTCAATATTATTTTGAGCGATCTAAAAAGAATTAATCAAACACGACTCGAGTAAAGAAGGTTAACTCACTCGTATAACTCAACCAGACCACTATCTAAATTACTATGGCATAAAATGGCGTGCTTTACAGTAATTACATTCTCCCACTCAGGTTGTAGTTTAAGCACTTGGTCGTAACAATCGATAGATTTGTTGTACTCCGATAATACGGCGTAAACATTACCTAATGCTAAATGGTTTGTGGCTTCGTGAGGCGCATGATCAACTGCAGCTTGTAGTAAAATTGCCGCATCGTCCGAAAGATGATATTGATGAAACAGTCCGGCTAAATTTAATAACGGTATGTCTCTATATTCGCTAAAAGCATTTTTTAAATAGAATAAAAGTTTACCTAAGATCGTTTAATTTGTAAACTTACAAAGACACATAATAAAGAGCTCTCCTAGCACACTCGATAGCTTGTAACGCGTTCCCGTTAATACGCCAAAATAGAATTCCCAAGTTATAATTAATCCACGAAGAACTATTTTTTGCCAACTCCAAAGCAATTTGATGCCCAAAACTATCTACAGACGGACTCGGTAGCAAATACTCTAAACTACCATCCGGATCGGCACTAATACCAGCACGATTTACGACTCCTTCCAAGTGTTCGTAAGCAAACATACTAAAATCCAACTTACTATAATTAGAGCATTCCGGTTGTAAATACTTATTAACGGTTCCGTCATCGTCGATTGTTAAATCTAAAGCTATTCTATTACTACCATTTGTACCCATTCCCGTAAACAACTCAATTTCGCTCAAAAGCTTCCCGGCTTTTATACAATTCGCGTCTTGAGTGTGAATTCTCGCTTCCAAATCTTGAGCACCTTCTAAACCCGACCATTTTACATCAATCACCCCCTTTCTCAACAAAAGATCATTGTAAACACGATTAATTTCGGATCTTCTAACTTCCTGATCCAAAAGCGCAACTAAGTCGTAAGGACGTCTAAGATGAAAAGGCGAATCCAACTAAAAAGCATTTTAACATATAAAAAAGTTGCAAATTCGAAAAATTCTTTCAACATAACCTCGCATTAAAAAAATTTTTAAATATAAAACTTACGTGCGTTTGAATTCGACCTCCTTCCGTCACAACCCAATGTGTCGAAGCAAAAGTATCATAAATTAACTCGAAGAGTAGTAAAAATATTTTCCAAAATTTCAATTTCAACATTTTTTTATATCTGACGTTTGGTTTTCGTGTGACAGCAATGGCCTTGAGCTACTACCGGGTATAATACCCCATTGTATAGTTGGTTGCCTATAAGTTAGGCTCCCTCTCTGTGGGTTTTAAATTTCGATTTAACGATTATAAAACCCAAAATTTTAAAAATGGCGCACTCTCAGGTGAGGCAAAATTTTCATAAGGATTGTGAAGACGCCATAAATAAACAAATAAATTTGGAACTACATGCAAGTTACTCGTATTTAGCCATGGTAAGATTTGAAATATATTTGCTGAATTCCATTTTATATTAAAAAAATTGCGTCGTATCTCATATTATTAAATTCTTTAATTATCAATTACATCACCCAAATTATTAATTCGTGCCAAAAAAAAGCAACTTTTAAATGTTTCAACTTGCCATTTGGCGCTCTGCTAATGATTAACAAATCTCATCAACTTAAAAATAAAATTTTGTTTATACTGATAATTGTAATATTTTTTAATCATCGTTATTGTTTAGTCCTATCACTTCAACAGAGATGATGTCGCCTTGGCGGGCTTACACAAATATTTCAAAAACTGTTCCGAGGAAGAAAAGCAACATGCGAATCTTCTAATGGAATACATGAATAAACGAGGTGGTCACATAATTTTAACCGATATTTTTGCTCCGGAAAAACAAGAATTTGCAAGCGCACACGAAGCGATGTTTGTCGCTCTCGAACTGGAAAAAAAAGTTAACGACGTAAGATTATATAAAATTATTGTAACTCGAGTGGTAATTTTTACTTTCAGAGTCTTTTAAATCTTCATAGTATCGCGTCGGGGCACATGGATGTAAATTTTTGTGACTTTTTGGAAACTCACTATCTTCAAGAACAGGTCGATGCAATTAAAGAGATTGCGGATCATGTTACCAATTTGAAACGAGTCGGTGATGGTCTGGGTGTTTATCTGTTCGATCAAAACCTCGCAAATAAAGAATAAGCTTAACGGTATTTTAAAGTGCCCTACAATATAATATACGGGTACCAAAAAGTACAAAATTAGTTGGCAGTATTTTTAATTATAAGCTCTAATCTCACCTTGAAAAAATTGTTTAGATTTTATTTTTAAGTTGAAAGTTGATAAAAGAATTGAAATCGTTATCGATCAGTATTTAGATAAAAAATTGTGATTACTTTTTGTAACTGCCTCTAATTTCATGTTAAAGTTTCCATAGTGCTTTTGCTTTGCTTTAAGCCAAATTAATTTTTATTTTAATTAACAACCCCCGAATGAGAAATAGGGTTGAATAAATTGTGATACGAATGAAAAGCATAAACGACGAATTGGTCAATTATTTTTTTAACGTTTATTAGTATTGCCATTGTATACTGACTTGGAGTCGCTAAATATTTTAATTAAATTAATAGAAGAGCCATGTAAGTGACATGCTGTAGATACCAAAAATAAATATGCACAAAATTGAAAGCTTTTGATTTATTCTATACATAAGATTCCGAAGTAGAGGAAGTAACGCCGATTCCCTTTTTAATTGATCCATTTACGAATACTTTGTGCATTTCTTTATCAAACAAAAATTCTGTAAGTCCCGAATTACCCATACTTTGTACTCTTTTCAGTAATCGCGCCAACTCACATATTGAACGGTCCTAAAATATATATTTCATAATATATTGATTTCATAAACTCAGTGTAATGAATTCTTAATTAGATAAATTAGTCACCTGCTCCTTAATAAACTCGCTTTCGAGAACATCCATAATGTGTAGATCATTATGTTTTGCTGCTACCGAATGTAATTTCATCAAACTCTAAAAAAATAAGTTACAAATCTTAAACTGCATCCGTAAACTCTCACATCCTTCACGAGTTTTTCCATATCGACCGAAACTGCAAGAGCCTTTTCGATACTCTCCCAATTTTGACACTCGGGAACGGTGATCGGATAAAGATGAACTTGGGCGCCTTTTAGAGTTTGTAACTTAATTAGTTTCAAAGCGTGTCCATGTTCTTCTTCGTGCATTCTCATAAAAAATCCCTCACAACCTGGTAAAGCGATGTCCGTGCGTGCAAAATAACAAGACATCGAAAGATAAGCGTAACACGCATTAAATTCTGTTAAAATTTGCTTATTCATGGCTGTTTCGGTCTCTTCATGATAACAATGTCGTCCCGGTTCGTCACAATTCGATTCCGTTTCATCATTATTTGTCGAATATTTAGCGGCATTTAAATTGTTACTCGAACGATTTTTATTGGTAAAATTGTGTACTTTCTTTTCTATATAGTTATTGGGAACTATAACAATAGAGCTGCTCTTGCTAAAACAATGAGCAATACTTGTCGACTTATTAGCTACGTATTTTGTTACTTCGGTTAAACGACTAAACATATAATGTACATTCACTTTCTCGAGGACAAGTTTGATTCTATCAGCTTTTACCAGTAATTCATTTTTGGATTTAATTTGACTTAAAGACGAGTTAGTTAACCCAGACGCTAAGATTGATAATACTTTTCCCAATTTGATTGGTGTTCGATGTAACATAATGCATTTTATACATTCAATTTATACGGCATTTTTGCACTTCACAAAGTTTTTAATTAAAATGTCACCATGACTTAAGAGCTAACGATTGATCTTTAATTACTTGATCAAAAAAGTACCTATGAAACTGATAAATACCATCCCCAAATAACAATTGCACTTTGCACTTGTCACTTCAGCAGCTGGGGCTATTAGTGACAGGGTTGCCTTTATATTTAAAAAAATTCAGAAACTAGTTTTTCAAAAACCTCATTATAGCAAAAAATTTGAAAATCATTGTTGAAATAAAAGACGAATGTAAACTTCATCATCCCTACATTACGACCACAACCAAAGAAGTAGCTGTTACAGTAATTCAAAATTGTTCCAAGTGGTTAAAAGTACCTATACAAATATTTAAGAACGCACGTTCATGTGAAGTTCAATTTCTCCCCTGTTGAAGGTAGGTATACCCCAGTTCAAATAAGGTGGTTCATGAGTCATCTCATACGTCTCGCTACCCAGCTTACCTTATTATGGAAGACAAAGATAGCATTTTTCAATATGATTTTTATGTTCCATAGCGACGAGTCATGCGCCAGTTTATTTGGACTGGGGTATAGTTGCCATAGTATAAGACAGACATACACACAGACAGGCAGACACACAGTATATTATTTAATTCGCACATAAAAGGCATACTTTAAGTTCAATATCAGAGTACTGTAAGTAGGTACTTAATTTTCACTTTTGTGAATCAATAAACGAGGGCTTTAGTTATAACAATCAAACGCTTGTAAAATCTTATTTATTTTATTATATAAACATAAATTGATATTTTAGGTGGATCCAAAGTTACAAGTTAATCAAAATAGGAGAAACTTACATAATTCCATTGTTTTAAAAACTCCAGAATAATCTGAAGACTTCAAATGTAAAAGTAACAACACTTTAAGCAACTATCTGTGAGGTGACTGGATATGTATTGGTTCTTATAGAGCCCTTCAAACCTGCACACCATACACAGATAGTTTTGAATACGCCAGACTGATACAAACTATGAATTTGTAACATTGTGGATGTCCCTTGTTACCAAAGATAAAAATTTTCACATAAATACATTATTTATAGTTACCTAAACTAAATTATGCGGACCTAGTATAGCCTAGAATAGGTAATGATTAAACGTCAATACATGCCGTCCTAAGTTTTTTGTGATTTTAAAGACATACAGCCAAAACTATCAGATTATTCCAGCTTAAAACAATGGTGAACAGAGTATGCAACTGTGCTCGAGATCAATTAAAACTTTTTATTAAAAAACCGAAGAATAAAAGAAAAATCAATTTTCAATTACTATATCACCAATCACAGAAAAAATGGACTTCTATTCTCCATATTGTAAGCTACTTTCATCGGATAATAAATTAGGATCGATCGGTTGTAAATCTTCAGTTTCGTCAAATTTCAAATCGTCTTGTCCATCAGTAAATATAAGCTCTGTGCCAACTTCCGTTATTACAACACTATGAACAGACTTTTTATGCAACTTCAAAGTGTTTTCAAATTTAAACATCTGGTCACAATATTCGCATTGAAATATTTTAAAAGGTTGATGAACCGAATTATGCTTGTACAACGAAGAATATTCGGTAAACCTCTTACCACAACCCTAAAATAAATTATTAGTCTCGTCTCGGAGTTATTAGGTAGGACTTACTGTATATTTGCATTCGTAAGGTTTTTCACCAGAATGGATTCTCATATGATTTTTAAAATTAGTAGCGGACGCAAAAGCTTTATGACATTCGCTGCACTTATATGGCCTTTCGCCCGTATGAGAACGAATGTGAACTTTGCGAATGTTTGAAGTTGTAAACGACTTTTCACAACCATCGATTGGACATCTAAACGGTTTTTCACCTAAAATGTTAGTTTTTTAAACTGAACCAATAGCCCAGTAAAACTAGACCCATTGAAGCCAATGTAATCACATTAAAAAATTAGTGACTACTTTTACTGGACTAGAAAAAATTTTGCACTTTACCAGTGTGGGTACGAATATGCTTCTGTAAGTCTCCCGAAGTTTTGAAGTGCTTGAAGCAAGCGGAACAACCGTAAGGCTTTTCACCAGTGTGAGTACGCGAATGAGCCTTCAACGAGTAACCAGTGGCAAAAGCTTTGTCGCAGCCTTGTTCGGTACAGATATACGGCCTGTCACCCGTGTGAATTCTAGTGTGCACCTAAAACTTACCAATTCAAACTTGGTCAAACACTTCTAAACACAAATTAACCTCGAGATGATGTGCAGTTGTAAAACACTTTCCGCACTCCTTATAGTAACAAGGGAATTTTTTTTTCTTCATCTTTGCTTCTTTGTCTTCTGCTTCGGTCTTTTCAACTAGCGAATTCCATAGTGAAGTGTTTATATATGCGGAAGTACCGTCTTCTAACTGAATTTCACGAAAATTACTTTCACCATCTATAAGAAAGTGTTGTTAACAAAAAACAATTAACTCTTACAAACTCACCAGTAGTGGTTGTCATCTCTTCGTCCGTATTTGATAAAATTTCATCTACTATAGGTGGTTCTTCGGTGATGTCGGGTATAAGTTGCGGTTCGAGCGAACTTAGGTTATCGTCGGAAGAATCGGTCGGTGCTAAATACATTTGTCCGTTTTCGAGTGCAACGAGCTTTAAACCAGATGTTGGTTTGGCTACATTGCCGTAGATTCCATCTATTAAAGGATCGGATATGTTATTTTCGTCATCTTCCACTTCGTCCTCTTGTTGGAGAGTGAGATATACGATCGAATTGCTAACATTGTTATCATCGCCGATCGTATATAGATTTTCACTTTCCTCCTGATTGAAGTTTTCCTCATTTTCGTTTTTTACGATCGTGTAAAATTGAATTACCGGCTCTTCTTCAAAATCTATAATTTAAAAATTAGAACTTAAAATGGCTACCCACGAGGCTATTGCACGTAACAAATTTTAATAGAAATTGTAAATAAATTTAAAATCGAAATAGCACTTTTAGAATTTGAAAAAAAAGGTAAAAAGTTAAAAATAACTTATAAACATGCAAGAAAATGCATTGTATGCTGGGAAATTACCCATAGTCTCACGGTTTTGATTTTGACAGCTTTTGGAACTTTGTTTACCTAGCAAGTCAAGTGACGTCACAGTAGTTATGCTTGCGCATGCCCGCCAATTTCAAAAAATTAAATCGATTACTAGCGAATTATTTTGAAAAATGCTAAAAGAAAATTTTAATTAGCGCAATAATTGTTACTAAGGGTAAATTTTTGAAAGTGATTAACGTATTTTTGTATAATTATTCTTTTATAAGAAGTACATTTTGCAAATAATTTTTATCAAGTTTACAAAACTTATTTAAATTAAAAATAATTCTACTTTTCGGAAAATAGAGCCAGATCTGCAGATAGTACGGGGGCAGTCAAAGCAAATAAGGGAATTTTATCTCAATTTGTAAGTTTTTAAATGAAGTAGAGTGGAGGTTCATAAAAACGTGGTGGGACGCTTTGTCTTCCCATTCAAATCGCAAAACCTTAGAAATTAGTTTGCGCGCTTTCGCGGTGAAATATTAGGATTATTATTTATAAAACAAGTACATACTATTACGCTAATATTAAATTGTTATTCAAATTCCTCAAATAATTTAAAAAATGGTAAGTGATTTTATTTTTTTTAAATTAACCAAGGTTGATGATAATTTGGGTACCTAGTATAATATACCTATTATAGCTCTTTTCTTGTAAATTGTTAGCTTGTAGCTGTAATTGCTAATGAGTGGGCTTCCTTTAATTAATTAACTTAATTATTAAAAATACATGTAGGTAGGTACCTTTGGAGTTCTAATGCATATTAATCTGCATAATAAAAATGCGTTCGAATAATTTAGAAAGGTTTTTTTAAATGCACATGTTTGTGGTAAACTTTCATTGGAAAACCTATTATTCATAGCATAGGGGCATCAATTGTGTAATAAAATTATTGATAATGTACATCAGTGATCTTTTCGAATATAGGTAACGTATTAGGTAGTAACTCTTGCATTTCTAAAGCTATTGTTCTTAATCATAAAAGTACCTAATAATGTAGTAAATAACTTATCTCGCCATATAAATAAGAGAATAAATGGAAGTCCATCAATTTTAACACCATTGATAGTTAGTACAAGTTTTTATAATAATTCACCCTGTATAGTAAGCTATACTTCATTTAAAAAATTTTCGAGCAGCTTAGTTCATCATACCCGATTGATTGGCTAAAAAAATTATAAAATAATGGCAGATTTATACAGGGTGAGTTGTTTTCAATTTTTCTACAGACGAAATATTAAAATGAAGTAAAAAAATCCGCTTTTTTCAAAGGTGTAAAACGTTGCATAGGGTGCCATTTAAAATTCGACAGTTATCCTAAAACGCCCAATGAAGACAAATTATTTCGACCATATTCAAAGGACCGAACATAGCACCAAAAATTTCAAAGCATCAATGAATTGCTCTTCAAAAGGTACACTACTTTTGTCCATTTAACTGATTCTCCCTTACAATAAGCGAGATCCCCATAGGAAAAATGAAAAATAATTCACCCCTATAAGTTTACGAGTTCTGCATAAAATATAAGAAAATTTGAGAAACTTTGAAAAAAATACTCAACTTGATTTAGACCTAACAAGACCTCGCCAAATTCACCCTGTACATTTTGGCAAAAATGTTTACAAAAGCATTGTTCTTTTAGGTGTTTTAGAGACTACTAATAAGCTTCTATTCAGAGGCGCTCTCATTCATTCACACCAGTTCCGCAAAATTAAAATCGCGTTTGATTTGGTACTCTTTTTTCAAGTTCAAATTTTAGGTTAAATTTTTCTTGATATCTACTAACCCAGGGTCTATCAAAGCGGGGGAGGGGGACAAGAGGGGCTGTTGTCTCGGGTTGCGCAATATTGAGGGCCTTAACTTGGAAACTCAATGTGTTAGAAAAAAATAGAGGGGAAGACAAAGACAGAAATTAGAGCGAGTAGAAAAATTCGATGGTAAAATTCAGGGGCCCCATAATTTTCCAACAGTATTTTTTGTTGATCTGAAATAATATTATAGCAATTGAATTCTTAGCTTTCCTTCTTTTTTGTAAAACCTCTTTTTTGCAGACACTATCATCAATCACTAGTAAAATTCCTAAACTTTATTTTAAGCCGCTTGACCTTAAACAATCCAAAGTTTTTGTCTGCGGCGCTATTTTATGTTATTTCTAACTCATATTTAGCCACTACTTTAAAATATCTACACTATAGCGTGGTTTAATCCCGAAAATTCAATTTTGAGAGACCTCTAATATATTACATAGAAGGTTCCCGGTCTTTCATTTTCTCTGTAAGGTTTTGTATTTACCTACTCCTTCGAGATTTAAAAGTACGTAGTATAAGGTTATTTTTTTTTAACATGAAGTAGCAATGGTACAAGAACTGCAATAAAAGGCATTTTAGTTATGACAACAAACGCAGAAAACTGAAAGTTTACTATACAGGGTACAGGGTCTCAATTTGAAAACTTCCCACCTCCAATATCTTTGCCTTAGTATAAAATATCGAAATTCCGCGACACCCGTATACATATTTTATTACTAAGGAAGGCACTATAATCAAGCATTTGAGTTCTTCCGAGATCAACCCCCTCCCCCCGTGGGGTACACTAAACCCCTATAGTCTTAAATGAGAAGGGGGTCGAGTAACACCTTTTTAGAAAGCCCCTTCAATTGTCTTTATAACAATACGCTAATTTGTTATTTTTGGAAGAGTTTAGAAAAATGGTGTTGTCAATTTGAGAACTTCCCACCTCCAATATCTTCGCCTTGGTATAAAATATGAAAATTCCGCGAGACCCGTCAATTTTATTACTGAGAGTGAGAGAGACACTTTAAACAAATGTTTGCGTTCTCCCTCGACAAACCCCTAAAGCGGGGTTGGTTTAACCGCTTTAAAACCTAAACAGGAAGGAGGTCGAGTGGCACCTTTTCGAAAAGCCCCTTTAATTGTTTTTATGAGGATACCTATGCTAATTTATTATATTTTGAGTGGTAGTTTTCATTTTTTACCTTCTAGAACGCATTTTTTACCTATCAAAATACAATATCATGAAAACTAACACCTAACACTCTAAAAATACAAATTTTTAAATCGTTATAAAGACAATTGACGGGGCCTTCTAAAAAGATTCTACTTGACCCCCCTTCCAACTTAAGATTTAAGGGGTTAAGTCTACTTCCTTTGGGGAGTTGATCTAAAAAGGGCGCAAAGACTCGATAAAAGTGTCCCCTTCGGTATAAAAATTGACGGGTCTCGCGGAATTTCAATACTTTATACTAACGCAAAGGTATAAGAGGTGGTAAGTTTTCAAATTGACACCCTGTATATCATTTTTCTACGGAAACGTTAACATTTTTGTATTTTATATTTGATTTTAACATACCCCTATATACCTACAAGTATTGTGCTAAATGATGGGCGTAACGCAAGCATTGCAAAAGGGCCTTATAAGCTTAGCACAACGCTCTCAATACAGTTCAAATTATGTGATAAGTTCTTTGATCTCTTTCACGAAACGTGTGTCTCAAAATTCATTAATAATTTACAATTTGGAGTCGAGTAAAAAACACGATTTGCATTAATTGACCATAAACGACGCACTATGCATTTCCGACGCTCCTTAAGAATATTTATAACTTTCTACAGAAATTTGGAAAATAATTTTATTAAAATTCTAAAAACGAGCATTTGTGAGATTTTGTTAAACATCACCAATCACCAGGGAATGAATAGCTTAAAAATTTAGGAAGTGAACGGCATCAAGTTTGAAGACGACAATTCTAATGAATTAATGGTTCGAAGTTTGTAAACAGTGATGTACTACAAGCTCAATAAATTAATTCACCAATTATTTTCTAATCTAAAATTATGCAACTTATAAATCATTATTAATTAAGTTATAAATTATTAGCATAGCTAATTTTGTTTAAACATATTAGATGTCGACTTGTGAGGATGGTCAAATAAGGAGTAAGTCCTTCGGCACATCAGTACTGGTGCTCTCGATTAAATTCCTTCGCTGATGAGGTATTAGTATACGTTTTTAAGTTTTAACTTGTTCTTGTTTAAAATAAAAAAAATTACGTTTGTTAAAACGTTAATTCACGATTATTTTCCCGATTTCAAACTTAATTAATAACTTTAAGACCGGAGCGTGGTATAAAATTACAAAATAAGTAAAGTAATGAAGCGTAACAAGAACTTGTGAAATTTCGCATCGTTTAATTTTTGAAAAATTATAGTTTACCAACGTCTTACTTAAAAATAGTTTAAGGTCACTTTTAAACTAATTAATTATCATCGAATTAGTACAAATATCTCGATACACTTTATATAAAAGTCAAAGATGGATTACAAGTGAAAGGTTTGTCTTCTTGGGTGATTCTCAGATAATTTATTTGTTTTGTAATGAAAATTAACTAAGTATAGGAATCGTTACACATTTTTTTATTAAGTGACGTCATTTTGCAATTTAATTTTCGTAAAAGGACTTGTAATTAAGCAGGGTTGCCGATTCTTAGATATAAAACACAATAGAAGCGACAAATAAAATTTTGCATTGCCCGAAAGTATACATAACACTGTAGGTATTTCATGATCAAATAAATAGTATAAATGATGCCTATTGGCGCTTTTGGTGCCAACAAAAATTTATTGCAAGTCATAGACATTATTTGGTATGATAGTAGGTACTCTATGAGTATACTCCTACTCATTAGGTATACTCTTCGACTATTATTGGAACACCACTGACTGGTCATTTTTTGCAATCAATTTTTTCTTACGTAATGAGAAGAAAGTGCCTGCCTTTATTAATATCTAATATTTCCAATAATTATTGTGAGAAAATGCCATTTTAAAATTACTATATTCCATTCTCTAATAACATAATTAAAGTTCTTCTTTTTTCTGCTTGTGTACTGGCAGACGCCTGGACATACGCGTCTTACTAATATATTGGAGTGACAATGACGACACCAAAGCTCACTTTAGACATTAAAGTTAATATCTACTACAATTAGGATGAAAAAGACGCATGCTCTTCTAATCGCGCATTCTTCCAAAAAATCAAAATATTAAAAAATAATTATTGAGCTCTTTCGGCGCCGGCGTCTATGCTCGGATACTCGGATGAGTTTTTGAAATAAAGTATAATTAATGAATCATATAACCGTAGCTCACAACCGCGAGCAATCAGTCTTCTAATACGACATAGGCATGCACCTACAACGAAGCTGACCCAGAAAATAAAAATATCCTCAAGAAAAGTAACGCAAAAAAATAAACAAATTCATAATGAAGTTCCTATTAAATATTGAAGAGTCACATCCACATGTTTCGAAATTATGTAATTCGTTAAAAAAAAGATGTAGGTATAATCAGATAATCGCTAATCACAAGATCAAAGCGTGTTACTCGGAAGATGAAAGTAAAAGGATTGAACTACTTACACATTGATATAGAAAAAAAATAAGAAGAAACGTACCATCATCGAGCATAATAATTTAAACTCGAAACAATTGCAATTGCGCAAAAATTTGCTTAAAATTATATCCGCGTAGGTACGCCGACTTGGAGATTATCAAAGTAAAAGTTTTCTTTATTACAAATATTATTATTGTAGGTGACTAATAAAAAGTAAAAAGTAAGCGTATCACGTATTTAAGAAGAACATTATGACATTCTCAAGAAAGGCAACTTGACAATTTTAACATTTAAACAAATACAATAATTTGTTTGTTTTTGTATACTTGGAAGGAACGCAAAGTGAGTAAGTGCCTATATCTACATAAAAAAGTGAAAGGCGCCAATTTAAAACGCAAACAAGCGAAGAGCAAATTGTAAGAAATTTCGACTTTGGGCGGTTTATAAACTTTGACGTCCCTGTTTCCTGTCCCTGTTAGTAGTTGCTGTTCCAAGTTCCAGACAATTTCAGTCGACAGGAAACGAAAAACCATATTCACGTTTTATAGTGGACCAGACAAAAAATTTAAACAAACATTTTTCGTCTATAGAAAGAAAATTTGACGTCCTACCCTCCCAATTTTGTATCATACTGGGATTCATTGGCGTGGGGAGGGGCGTACAACTTAGTCATTTTCCACCCCCCAAGATTGTACATTTTTAGTAATAAACCCCCAAGGCAGACCAGCGTAAGTATCTTATATGGGGGTGTGCGACCACATTACTACTAAGTTACTAGCATTTACAAACAAAAATTGGGAAGGGACAACGTCTAATTTTCTTTATATGAATTTTTTTAAGTTACACTTATACGCGCGTGTATAGTTTTGGAGGTGGATTTAACGAGCCCTCGAGGCAGAGCGGCGTGAGTATCCTATATGGGGGTGTGTTAGACATTAAAACTAAGTGCATAAGGATGTACGGTAGGAGTGACAAAAATTACAAAATTATAATTTTGAAAGATTATATCGTTAGAAATGATAATTTCTGATAATTCTTGTTAATAAAAGTTGTCTTGAAAATAATTTGTTCAAGGTCAAATTAGGCTTAAAAATTAAATTTTCCTTCCTATATGCAAGCATAATTAGGACTCCGAATTAATTAAATCGCGGTTTAAACAAAAGGTCTTTTATGTTATTAGTTATTAGATCTTGACATATTTGTTAATCTTACAAGCAAATTTATAGCTTTCTCTTAAAAAATTATTTAATTTGCTGGAAAATTCTTAATTTTGGGAACGTTCAAATAGTGCGTTAACTTTACTGTACCTATATCGTTAGATTGAAAATTCCTTATTCAATGGAATTTGAAAATTTTTAGAGACAACAAACCAATTTTCAAAGATACAAGAAATAAGTGATGACATTAGGTGACAAAGATCCTGTTATATCCTTATTTTCTACTCCTTTTTGATTTGTCTACGTACTCCCTGGTACTTCCACTGCCACTGCCAGTGTCAGTGCTATCTAATAATACCTTGATAGTACTTAAAATATTATCAAGAATGCTTGGCTTCTTGGATGCTACTATTAAAAATAAATTAGCGCAGAAAATTTTATAAAATAATGGGTAAAACGCGACAGACTATCTAAAATCCTTAAAAGAGCAACAAAGGCAAAATCAAACGGTATATTTGACTTTTATCTTAACAAATTGTTTTATAGTACAATTGTAGTTGCAAATAGTTATTTTTAAAGAAGAAAAACGGCTTTCAAATCTCTAAAATTATACGGGGTGTTTTTATTAGAAATGGAAAGCTAATCCCATTTCCGACTGAGCTGGAAGTCCCAATAAATAAAATTTTGTTAAAATAGGAAACCCAACGTCATTTTTGGTGACACCAGGAGTAAAAATATAAAATGTCGAGTGTCATTAGGCAGATAACTTTACCAAATTTTATACAAATTCAAAAGTGCTTTAATATTTATCCGCGTTGACCAAATTTTAGTTCTAATAAAATACGAATAGCGGCGTAAATAAAAAAAGGTCAAGACCTTATTAAAATCTCACCTGTAGAGTTATGGTAATACTCTCGGTCCATTTTTAGAAGTACTACAATATTCAATTACATTGAACGAATACTAAAGAATTTTATATACATCCACATCAACAAGTTTACCGTGGAAACTTTTGACAAATTTGTTTAGTTCTACTTGTTAACTTCTAACGCTCTTTGAGCGTGGCCATTTGATTTTCGTACGTCAATAGCTATAAAAGATAATAAAATTAGTCAATAGTACAGTTATCATAATTATTGCACTTATTGCAGTGCAAGAGCAAGTATTAAAACATTAATCCTCACCTAATTGTTTTCTAAGGGTAGTGTTTAGAGTTTTCTAACAGCTAGGGTTGTTTCCTACTTCCTTGAGTCGGCAGTTAACAGTTATGGTAAACCTCCCAACCTATAACCACAAACAAAAGAATAAGAATAAGTTTCAAGATAAAAAAAATTGAAAAATAATAAACGAGGTCCGTGACGGTGCACCTGCTCCCCTAATCTGAAAATGGAAAAAAAAACAATTAGCTGGTTTTCATTGACTGGGTTGATGGAGGAAAATATTCTACTTACCTAATTACCTAACCTCTCACTTCCACTTTTATTTCCACTATCACTTTGTCACTTGAAAAAGAAGTAAAAACGACTCACCCCTCTTCATTCTTCACAAAATCCCTGAAGTGGACCCTACCTGCAGAGAAACATAAGAATCAGTACCAATTGAATAAATGTGAACAATAAACGCGATCGTACCTTTACTCTCGTAGTCCTTTTGCTTTTAGAGCTCGTTCGCTGTTTCTTATCTCCTCCATAACTCGTACTTGCTGTTGAATTTCTCCTGGCTCCCTGAAAATTAAAACAGATTGTAAAATTGGTTTAATAAAATAAACGAAATATCTTACATTGGGGATGATGTCTGTAAATCTCGTCCTCAAAGAGGTAAGTCCACTACCACTTCTTTTATTAATTTTCCGAATCTTGTGTGCAACGTCGTATTCCAATTAACAAACGCCTTCAACCCAACCAAAAATCCGAGTTTATTTCAAATTGTTGTTACGATTTCGATACCGAAGAACGTCACAGTTTGAGTTGCATAAAAGCGATTACGCGTTAAAAACATCTTGATAGACGGGATGGTATCGGTCGAGTTGCAGTAACATCATAGCTGGGCCATGAAGTCTCTAAAATAAATAAAAGCATCTTTGAGTAGGAAAATTCACAATAAAATTGCTATTCTTACCGCTTTGTCTAAGTTAAGCTAGCGTTGTTTCCTAGTTTTTGGAGTCGACAGCAATCTGATGAAAATGTTGGACCTCCCAACCTATAACCACAAACAAAATAATTAGTTTTGCCATTGATACCATCGTAAAAAAAATATAAAAAAATAAACGAGGTCCGTGACGGTGCACCTGCTCCCCTAATCTGAAAATGGAAAAAAAAAACAATTAGCTGGTTTTCATTGACTGGGTTGATGGAGGAAAATATTCTACTTACCTAATTACCTAACCTCTCACTTCCACTTTTATTTCCACTATCACTTTGTCACTTGAAAAAGAAGTAAAAACGACTCACCCCTCTTCATTCTTCACAAAATTCCTGAAGTGGACCCTACCTGCAAAGAAACATAAGAATCAGTACCAATTGAATAAATGTGAACAATAAACGCACGCATACCTTTACTCTAGTAGTCCTTTTGCCTTTAGAGCTCGTTCGCTGTTTCTTATCTCCCCCATAACTCGTACTTGCTGTTGAATTTCTCCTGGCTCCCTAAAAATGAAAACAGATTGTAAAATTGGTTTAATAAAATAAGCGAAATATCTTACATTGGGGATTATGTCTGCAAATCTCGTACATAAAGAAGTAAGTCTGGAACCACTACCACTTCTTTTAAAAGTTTTCCGAGTCTTGTGTTCAACGTCGTATTCCAATTAACAAACATAAAAGCGATTACGCGTTAAAACCATCTTGATAGACGGGAGGGTATCGGTCGAGTTGCAGTATCACCATAGCTGGGTCATGAAGTCTCTAAAATAAAATAAAGCATCTTTGAGCAGGAAAATTCGCAATAAAATGGATATTCTTACCGCATTTCTAAGTTAAGCTAGCGTTGTTTCCTAGTTTTTGGAGTCGACAGCAATCTGATGAAAATGTTGGACCTCCCAACCTATAACCACAAACAAAATAATTAGTTTCGCCATTGATACCATCGTAAAAAAAATATAAAAAAATATACGAGGTCCGTGACGGTGCACCTGCTCCCCTAATCTGAAAATGGAAAAAAAAAACAATTAGCTGGTTTTCATTGAGTGGATTGACGGTGGAAAATATTTTACTTACCTAATTACCTAACCACTCACTTCCACTTTTATTTCCACCATCACTTTGTCACTTTTAAAATAAGTAAAAACGACTCACCCCTCTTCATTCTTCACAAAATCCCTGAAGTGGACCCTACCTGCAGAGAAACATAAGAATCAGTACCAATTGAATAAATGTGAACAATAAACGCGATCGTACCTTTACTCTCGTAGTCCTTTTGCTTTTAGAGCTCGTTCGCTGTTTCTTATCTCCTCCATAACTCGTACTTGCTGTTGAATTTCTCCTGGCTCCCTGAAAATTAAAACAGATTGTAAAATTGGTTAAATAAAATAAATGAAATATCGTACATTACATTGGTGATGATGTCTGTAAACCTCATCCTCAAAGAGGTAAATCTGGAACCACTACCACTTCTTTTAAAAGTTTTCCAAATCTTGTACAACGTCGTATTCCAATTTACAAACGCCTTCAATCCTTTTCCAAAAATTCGAGTTTATTTCAAATTTTAGTTACGGTTTTGATACCGAAGAACATCACAGTTTAGAATTCAAGCGATTACACGTTTAAACCATCTTGATAGATGGGATGGTACCGGTCGAGTTGCAGTAACACCATAGCTGAGTCATAAAGTCCCTAAAATAAATTAAAGCATCTTTGAAGAGGAAAATTCACAATAAAATGGATATTCTTACCGCTTTGTCTAAGTTAAGCTAGCGTTGTTTCCTAGTTTTTGGAGTCGACAGCAGTCGGATGAAAATATTGGACTTCCCAACCTATAACCACAAACAAAATAATTAGTTTCGCCATTGACATTATCGTATAAAAAATTATGAAAAAATAAACGAAGTCCGTGACGGTGCACCTGGTCCCCTAATCTGAAAATGGAAAAATAAACAATTAGCTGGTTTTTATTGACTGGGTTGACGGTGGAAAATATTCTACTTACCTAATTACCCAACAACTCACTTCCACTTATATTTCCACTATCACTTTGTCACTTGAAAAGAAGTAAAAATGACTCACCCCTCTTCGTTCTTCACAAAATCCCTGAAGTGGACCCTACCTACAAAGAGACATAAGAATCAATACCAATTGAAAAATGTGAACAATAAACGCACGCATACCTTTACTCTAGTAGTCCTTTTGCCTTTAGAGCTCGTTCGCTGTTTCTTATCTCCCCCATAACTCGTACTTGCTGTTGAATTTCTCCTGGCTCCCTGAAAATGAAAACAGATTGTAAAATTGGTTTAATAAAATAAACGAAATATCTTACATTGGGGATTATGTCTGCAAATCTCGTACATAAAGAAGTAAGTCTGGAACCACTACCACTTCTTTTAAAAGTTTTCCGAGTCTTGTGTTCAACGTCGTATTCCAATTAACAAACATAAAAGCGATTACGCGTTAAAACCATCTTGATAGACGGGAGGGTATCGGTCGAGTTGCAGTATCACCATAGCTGGGTCATGAAGTCTCTAAAATAAAATAAAGCATCTTTGAGCAGGAAAATTCGCAATAAAATGGATATTCTTACCGCATTTCTAAGTTAAGCTAGCGTTGTTTCCTAGTTTTTGGAGTCGACAGCAATCTGATGAAAATGTTGGACCTCCCAACCTATAACCACAAACAAAATAATTAGTTTCGCCATTGATACCATCGTAAAAAAAATATAAAAAAATATACGAGGTCCGTGACGGTGCACCTGCTCCCCTAATCTGAAAATGGAAAAAAAAAACAATTAGCTGGTTTTCATTGAGTGGATTGACGGTGGAAAATATTTTACTTACCTAATTACCTAACCACTCACTTCCACTTTTATTTCCACCATCACTTTGTCACTTTTAAAATAAGTAAAAACGACTCACCCCTCTTCATTCTTCACAAAATCCCTGAAGTGGACCCTACCTGCAGAGAAACATAAGAATCAGTACCAATTGAATAAATGTGAACAATAAACGCGATCGTACCTTTACTCTCGTAGTCCTTTTGCTTTTAGAGCTCGTTCGCTGTTTCTTATCTCCTCCATAACTCGTACTTGCTGTTGAATTTCTCCTGGCTCCCTGAAAATTAAAACAGATTGTAAAATTGGTTTAATAAAATAAACGAAATATCTTACATTGGGGATTATGTCTGCAAATCTCGTACATAAAGAAGTAAGTCTGGAACCACTACCACTTCTTTTAAAAGTTTTCCGAGTCTTGTGTTCAACGTCGTATTCCAATTAACAAACATAAAAGCGATTACGCGTTAAAACCATCTTGATAGACGGGAGGGTATCGGTCGAGTTGCAGTATCACCATAGCTGGGTCATGAAGTCTCTAAAATAAAATAAAGCATCTTTGAGCAGGAAAATTCGCAATAAAATGGATATTCTTACCGCATTTCTAAGTTAAGCTAGCGTTGTTTCCTAGTTTTTGGAGTCGACAGCAATCTGATGAAAATGTTGGACCTCCCAACCTATAACCACAAACAAAATAATTAGTTTCGCCATTGATACCATCGTAAAAAAAATATAAAAAAATATACGAGGTCCGTGACGGTGCACCTGCTCCCCTAATCTGAAAATGGAAAAAAAAAACAATTAGCTGGTTTTCATTGAGTGGATTGACGGTGGAAAATATTTTACTTACCTAATTACCTAACCACTCACTTCCACTTTTATTTCCACCATCACTTTGTCACTTTTAAAATAAGTAAAAACGACTCACCCCTCTTCATTCTTCACAAAATCCCTGAAGTGGACCCTACCTGCAGAGAAACATAAGAATCAGTACCAATTGAATAAATGTGAACAATAAACGCGATCGTACCTTTACTCTCGTAGTCCTTTTGCTTTTAGAGCTCGTTCGCTGTTTCTTATCTCCTCCATAACTCGTACTTGCTGTTGAATTTCTCCTGGCTCCCTGAAAATTAAAACAGATTGTAAAATTGGTTAAATAAAATAAATGAAATATCGTACATTACATTGGTGATGATGTCTGTAAACCTCATCCTCAAAGAGGTAAATCTGGAACCACTACCACTTCTTTTAAAAGTTTTCCAAATCTTGTACAACGTCGTATTCCAATTTACAAACGCCTTCAATCCTTTTCCAAAAATTCGAGTTTATTTCAAATTTTAGTTACGGTTTTGATACCGAAGAACATCACAGTTTAGAATTCAAGCGATTACACGTTTAAACCATCTTGATAGATGGGATGGTACCGGTCGAGTTGCAGTAACACCATAGCTGAGTCATAAAGTCCCTAAAATAAATTAAAGCATCTTTGAAGAGGAAAATTCACAATAAAATGGATATTCTTACCGCTTTGTCTAAGTTAAGCTAGCGTTGTTTCCTAGTTTTTGGAGTCGACAGCAGTCGGATGAAAATATTGGACTTCCCAACCTATAACCACAAACAAAATAATTAGTTTCGCCATTGACATTATCGTATAAAAAATTATGAAAAAATAAACGAAGTCCGTGACGGTGCACCTGGTCCCCTAATCTGAAAATGGAAAAATAAACAATTAGCTGGTTTTTATTGACTGGGTTGACGGTGGAAAATATTCTACTTACCTAATTACCCAACAACTCACTTCCACTTATATTTCCACTATCACTTTGTCACTTGAAAAGAAGTAAAAATGACTCACCCCTCTTCGTTCTTCACAAAATCCCTGAAGTGGACCCTACCTACAAAGAGACATAAGAATCAATACCAATTGAAAAATGTGAACAATAAACGCACGCATACCTTTACTCTAGTAGTCCTTTTGCCTTTAGAGCTCGTTCGCTGTTTCTTATCTCCCCCATAACTCGTACTTGCTGTTGAATTTCTCCTGGCTCCCTGAAAATGAAAACAGATTGTAAAATTGGTTTAATAAAATAAACGAAATATCTTACATTGGGGATTATGTCTGCAAATCTCGTACATAAAGAAGTAAGTCTGGAACCACTACCACTTCTTTTAAAAGTTTTCCGAGTCTTGTGTTCAACGTCGTATTCCAATTAACAAACATAAAAGCGATTACGCGTTAAAACCATCTTGATAGACGGGAGGGTATCGGTCGAGTTGCAGTATCACCATAGCTGGGTCATGAAGTCTCTAAAATAAAATAAAGCATCTTTGAGCAGGAAAATTCGCAATAAAATGGATATTCTTACCGCATTTCTAAGTTAAGCTAGCGTTGTTTCCTAGTTTTTGGAGTCGACAGCAATCTGATGAAAATGTTGGACCTCCCAACCTATAACCACAAACAAAATAATTAGTTTCGCCATTGATACCATCGTAAAAAAAATATAAAAAAATATACGAGGTCCGTGACGGTGCACCTGCTCCCCTAATCTGAAAATGGAAAAAAAAAACAATTAGCTGGTTTTCATTGAGTGGATTGACGGTGGAAAATATTTTACTTACCTAATTACCTAACCACTCACTTCCACTTTTATTTCCACCATCACTTTGTCACTTTTAAAATAAGTAAAAACGACTCACCCCTCTTCATTCTTCACAAAATCCCTGAAGTGGACCCTACCTGCAGAGAAACATAAGAATCAGTACCAATTGAATAAATGTGAACAATAAACGCGATCGTACCTTTACTCTCGTAGTCCTTTTGCTTTTAGAGCTCGTTCGCTGTTTCTTATCTCCTCCATAACTCGTACTTGCTGTTGAATTTCTCCTGGCTCCCTGAAAATTAAAACAGATTGTAAAATTGGTTTAATAAAATAAACGAAATATCTTACATTGGGGATTATGTCTGCAAATCTCGTACATAAAGAAGTAAGTCTGGAACCACTACCACTTCTTTTAAAAGTTTTCCGAGTCTTGTGTTCAACGTCGTATTCCAATTAACAAACATAAAAGCGATTACGCGTTAAAACCATCTTGATAGACGGGAGGGTATCGGTCGAGTTGCAGTATCACCATAGCTGGGTCATGAAGTCTCTAAAATAAAATAAAGCATCTTTGAGCAGGAAAATTCGCAATAAAATGGATATTCTTACCGCATTTCTAAGTTAAGCTAGCGTTGTTTCCTAGTTTTTGGAGTCGACAGCAATCTGATGAAAATGTTGGACCTCCCAACCTATAACCACAAACAAAATAATTAGTTTCGCCATTGATACCATCGTAAAAAAAATATAAAAAAATATACGAGGTCCGTGACGGTGCACCTGCTCCCCTAATCTGAAAATGGAAAAAAAAAACAATTAGCTGGTTTTCATTGAGTGGATTGACGGTGGAAAATATTTTACTTACCTAATTACCTAACCACTCACTTCCACTTTTATTTCCACCATCACTTTGTCACTTTTAAAATAAGTAAAAACGACTCACCCCTCTTCATTCTTCACAAAATCCCTGAAGTGGACCCTACCTGCAGAGAAACATAAGAATCAGTACCAATTGAATAAATGTGAACAATAAACGCGATCGTACCTTTACTCTCGTAGTCCTTTTGCTTTTAGAGCTCGTTCGCTGTTTCTTATCTCCTCCATAACTCGTACTTGCTGTTGAATTTCTCCTGGCTCCCTGAAAATTAAAACAGATTGTAAAATTGGTTAAATAAAATAAATGAAATATCGTACATTACATTGGTGATGATGTCTGTAAACCTCATCCTCAAAGAGGTAAATCTGGAACCACTACCACTTCTTTTAAAAGTTTTCCAAATCTTGTACAACGTCGTATTCCAATTTACAAACGCCTTCAATCCTTTTCCAAAAATTCGAGTTTATTTCAAATTTTAGTTACGGTTTTGATACCGAAGAACATCACAGTTTAGAATTCAAGCGATTACACGTTTAAACCATCTTGATAGATGGGATGGTACCGGTCGAGTTGCAGTAACACCATAGCTGAGTCATAAAGTCCCTAAAATAAATTAAAGCATCTTTGAAGAGGAAAATTCACAATAAAATGGATATTCTTACCGCTTTGTCTAAGTTAAGCTAGCGTTGTTTCCTAGTTTTTGGAGTCGACAGCAGTCGGATGAAAATATTGGACTTCCCAACCTATAACCACAAACAAAATAATTAGTTTCGCCATTGACATTATCGTATAAAAAATTATGAAAAAATAAACGAAGTCCGTGACGGTGCACCTGGTCCCCTAATCTGAAAATGGAAAAATAAACAATTAGCTGGTTTTTATTGACTGGGTTGACGGTGGAAAATATTCTACTTACCTAATTACCCAACAACTCACTTCCACTTATATTTCCACTATCACTTTGTCACTTGAAAAGAAGTAAAAATGACTCACCCCTCTTCGTTCTTCACAAAATCCCTGAAGTGGACCCTACCTACAAAGAGACATAAGAATCAATACCAATTGAAAAATGTGAACAATAAACGCACGCATACCTTTACTCTAGTAGTCCTTTTGCCTTTAGAGCTCGTTCGCTGTTTCTTATCTCCCCCATAACTCGTACTTGCTGTTGAATTTCTCCTGGCTCCCTGAAAATGAAAACAGATTGTAAAATTGGTTTAATAAAATAAACGAAATATCTTACATTGGGGATTATGTCTGCAAATCTCGTACATAAAGAAGTAAGTCTGGAACCACTACCACTTCTTTTAAAAGTTTTCCGAGTCTTGTGTTCAACGTCGTATTCCAATTAACAAACATAAAAGCGATTACGCGTTAAAACCATCTTGATAGACAGGAGGGTATCGGTCGAGTTGCAGTAACATCATAGCTGGGTCATGAAGTCTCTAAAATAAATAAAAGCATCTTTGAGTAGGAAAATTCACAATAAAATTGCTATTCTTACCGCTTTGTCTAAGTTAAGCTAGCGTTGTTTCCTAGTTTTTGGAGTCGACAGCAATCTGATGAAAATGTTGGACCTCCCAACCTATAACCACAAACAAAATAATTAGTTTCGCCATTGATACCATCGTAAAAAAAATATAAAAAAATAAACGAGGTCCGTGACGGTGCACCTGCTCCCCTAATCTGAAAATGGAAAAAAAAACAATTAGCTGGTTTTCATTGAGTGGATTGACGGTGGAAAATATTTTACTTACCTAATTACCTAACCACTCACTTCCACTTTTATTTCCACCATTACTTTGTCACTTTTAAAATAAGTAAAAATGACTCACCCCTCTTCATTCTTCACAAAATCCCTGAAGTGGACCCTACCTGCAGAGAAACATAAGAATCAGTACCAATTGAATAAATGTGAACAATAAACGCGAGCGTACCTTTACTCTCGTAGTCCTTTTGCGTTTAGAGCTCGTTCGCTGTTTCTTATCTGCCCCATAACCCAAACTTGCTGGTATCATGCACTTTTCTTAATTTTTCGTAAGATGGTCTTCTAGAAATAAAATGGCAAAAGTAGAAAATTGTTTTAATAAAATTGACAAGTGAAGTTAATATACAGGGTGAGTCCAAAATGGCGGATAAGCTCTTCAGTACGTTATAGGAGACGGTTATTTGAATTTAAAAAAAATCAAAAAAAATCTATCTGCTATATTTTTGTAGTTATTAAAGAAGTAAATTGAGATTTGGCAACATGGTACGGATGTTAATAGTCGATGACAGATAAAAACATAAGCGACATAAGTCATCATAAGGGTAGTTTTAAAACATCGTTGCCACATATTTTTTTATCAACTTGATACAGAAATTTCGATATTCAAAATTAATTTTACCGGATAATAAGATGTTAAAGGAGCATTTGATTTTGCCTAATAATTAAAAAACACGTGAATAACTAGAGGAAATGATGAAAAGTTTCAAAATTTGGCAGAATTCGGAGTTGAGTTCTCACTCAACTTCTTCATTTCTCAACAAATTAGCGGCTAGGAATTTTTTTAGCATTTCTTATTTACTTCAATTATTATTCCCTACAACGTACTGGAGAGCTTATCAGCCATTTTGGACTCACCCTGTATATACGAGATATCTTGGGAACCAGTTTAAAGAAGGGAGTTAGGGAGATAATTTTTATTTCTAAAGTTTCTTAATAAATGCACTCATAAAAGTTCCTGCTTTCTTTGTATCCTATTATTAATTGTCCTATATAATGACACCAACAATAAGTAGATAAAATTCACTTGCGATATCAGCAACTGATGGATAAAAAATAATACGGAGTGTAGAAAGCATGCAGAAGTTTTTATTAAAAGTGCTTTTTCGGGAAATTAAAAAATTTTTCTTTTATTTGAGACTCAGTCCTAAGGCCTGCTATAAAATATATGCTGCATATTGCAACGCACTCGGCAGATAATGTTGACTGGCAACAGGATTTACATAAAAGATAAAAGAATTTGGTAATGCATCATACATTGAAGATGAGAGTTGGTACGTTCCGATGTGTTATATCGAAATATTTTTCTTTTAGTAGCGTTTGGCAACTACTGAAATTGTAAATATTTTTTCATTTAAAACCAAGTTTTTGATTACCTGCATTAATTGAAAAGTTTTTATTTTTGATTTCTCAAAAACATTCATCACTGTTTATGAAAACTTCCGCCTGCTTTGAAACTTTCAGATTATTTTTTATCCATTTGTTACAGGTAGATAATAGTCATAATTTAATTTTTTCTAGCTTAGAAATATTTTTAAAGAAACCCAAAATTGTTATTAATATTTAATTTCCTGCAAAAGATGGATACAAAGTAATACGTAGTGCGAGAGTTTCAAGGAAAGCAGAGTTCTGATAAAGAATAGGTTCTATTGAGAAAATAAAAGTGAAGGTTTTTTAGTTTTACAACAAACGCAAAATTGCTAGCAGGGGCTTATTTGAAGAGTGATTTTTTCGGCGAACATATACTCGTAAGTTGCAGAAAACACCCAATAAATTAGAGAACTAAATTGTGTATTTAATGATTTGAAGGTTTAACCCTCACAGTACCAACCTATTTTTCTTACGTTAACTACCAAACGGGGTGCAATTGAACCCCAACGACCCCAACGATTTTAAGGCTATAAACATAGAGTTACCATTATTACTTGCAATGAGACAATGAGTACAAACGCATCTTTGATTTTTTTCTCTTCATCTACTTAAAATTTTCGACAATTTGCAATGGCATGTGCTTTAAAAATCAATTATAGGAGGTTACTGAAAAGAAAGGGCATAAAATAAATTTCAAACATCTATTTTTTATAAAAAAAATCAAGCCTGGGGTGCGTTTGCACCCTGGTTGGTACACACTTAAAATTTTCAACTAAATTCTAGTTAAATTAGAATAGTGTGATACTGTGAGGGTTATGGTGGCATTGATAAAATAATTTTCTAAGCTAATGAAATACATTTTTGGTGAAAACATCCAATAGTTCAAGAGCTATACCGCTCCAAAGGTTCAATATTTTTATTTTTAAGTTCTACTTTCCATAGCCAATATAAAATCAATCGTCTGCCCGGCTGTAGTATTGGCTGGCGTTATAATAAAGCACGGACTCAAATGGTCACAATTAAATCATAAAATCGCGTCATTTATTCCAGATTGAATTATAATTTTAGAAAAGAGAAAAAAATAATTGATCGTTCTGTCGAAGCAAAATTTAGGCAGAGGCGTTTGACTTGCAGACTCTCAGATTCTCAGTTTATTACTTATAATTTGAAAATTACGAACTTTTCGAGAAAAGTACTTCTATACAAAAATAATGTACATCAAATTATCTACAAATTATATTTGTAGGTTTCTTTCTTTATATAAACGGTTTAGGTACTACGAGGCAGTATAGTTTAACAAAAATCGGCCAAAAAACTTATCTTTTTAGTTTATCGCTCAAAACGTCATAACTCAAAAATTACGCACTTTATAATGCAAGTTTTGCTATACAAAAATAAAGTAAATTAAATTTTCTACAAATTATGTCTTTTAGGTTTTTTTGTCAAACAAGCGGTATAGCATTAATGGTGGCAGACGCCTTTGAAGCTGAAGAAAACTCGTGCCGGGCGTTCTCTTTACACGAAACTGCAACGCGCTCCCCTCACCTAAGCCGTTTGTCTAACAAAAAAAATTAAGAGACATAATTTGTAAGAAATTAAATTTTCTTTGTTTTTCTATAAGAACATGTTTCTCCAAAGGTGCGTAGTTTTCGAGTTATAGCGAGTAACTAAAAAACTTAACTTTTGGAATTTTTGTTAAACTTTAAGGCGTTCTAGCGCCCAAATTGGTCTTGAGAAAAAACTTAAAGGATACAAGTCTATAAGAGGTATAATAGACCACAGTACCAGCGTCAAGTAAAAATTATTTTACTATAGAAGAGATATTTCGTATTTGCAAAAAAATTAAACTTAAATTTACCTTTAAATTATTAGTTAGAACACTGGACGTAACTTCGACCCTTAATATAAGGATTGAATTAAAAATACGAAACTAAATTAATTATTAAGCACATCAACACAACTGTTCACACCAAAAGTTAAAATTAAATAGCCATTTGAAGGTGTATAAAGAGGCGTAAACTTGCAAAAAGATAAGATTGATGCAAGCCCTGTCTTGTTGATAACCGTACAGGTGCAGGTCTTTCGTCATAATATTCCTAAATTTTATTTGATTTAATTTTTCAATAATTTTTGAATGTACTAACCATCTAAAATAAGTTTACTCAAATTTAAAATTCTTTAAAAAATAATCATAATTTTTCCCAAAAAGAGGGACATCGTAACATTTTCGTTTCAGTTTAACCAGTCGATGTAATTGAAATTAAAATTGGTTTTCAAAAATAGTTAGAAACGCGTTTAATTGTTAGAACAATTGCCTAATCGGATTTCTAACCTAAGTACCTACTATGTCCTAAAGCCTAAGAAAATAATATAATTTTACTCCTATCATATCCTTAGATTTTTAAATGTATTAGAAGGAGGAACAAAATATGGAAGTTTAGAGATAAGAAATAAGAAATTACTCACCATGGAATAAATAAAATCCGTACCGAAATGGTAAATGTGCGCGGCCATTTTGTCTTCTTCTGAAAAATTTTCATGACTCATGACACACTCAAAAACGATTATTGTTTAAAAGAGTTTATTTAATTGTATAGTAACAACAAACACTGAAAGAACTATTAGTATTATACACAATACGGGTAGATATTTAATTTAATTAAATAAGAATGATTTGAACACAACAAATTGGAAAAACCATCCCGACGAGTGGTGCCGCTTGGTACCTGTACGACGCTATGATGCTGGACTGTCGAAAAAGGGCCATTCCATTTTGAAAAGCGAATAGGGAACACAAAATGACATCACACAAAATTTTTATTTGAAAATCGTTTTTTAATAAAATTTTTGCATTTATGTGTGTCTAAAATCGGGTTTGACGATAAGTACCAAAATTATAATTTTTTGGGGCACAAATATCACGAAAATTGAATTTTTTGAACACAATTTATGAAACATTTGGTCGACGCGTGCTATGTCGCCAAATTACCGATCGTACATCGTTGCAATTTAATCAAATTAGTTAAAAGACGACCTTATTTTGCACTTAACCTCCAATTCGATCAAAATCAACCCTAAATTTTATAAATTAAATCATCCACCCATAAAATAATGTAGATATGTATAAAAAAAAGCAACATGAAATCGTAGGCTGTGCATGAGTTAGCTTTATTAGTATCTATTTATCTGAAGTCTTTCTTCGGTTCACGAAAGTGAACTGTTTGAATACTTCTGAACCTTAAATACTAGCCTTTCGAGCTTAATTTTGAAGTAAAACAACCAGCACCGCCGTTAACCTGTGCAAATTCTGCAGTAGATGTTATCTCAAACAAAAGTTCTCAGGTCTCGTTCGAGCTTTTTTCGATCGCTCAGGGTGGCGTTTGAAAAAGTGCGGAGTGTGAATAGCTACTGAAGTGAACTTATACGTCACTGGACCAAAAGCACTCATCCTCATCAGTTTCTTGTTTAGAGTTCATTAATATAAAGACTGACTCACAACGTTTCGACGCAGTTTCAGAGCACTTATTCTGTATGTAAGTTTAGATAATTTTTAGTATACACCTGACTCAACCAGGGCCCTTATACTTATAGATCACTCTTGTTTGTGCGACGATGTATTACATCACTCTCATGAATCACGAAAATAATACAGATGAATTTCCCGACAACCGACAAGTTTAACCCACACGAGCCACAGACAGTTTCAATTGGAACTTTGACTTTGACTTGGAAATTTTAGATACCTACTAAATTGATGCTGACCAATCTTATTTTACACACATACTTACACGTTGGTTAAATGTCTACAACATATTAATAATAGTACTATTAGGCCGTTTACGTTCAAAGAAAACCTCTGCTGGAAATGCTGCGTTCTCAGAACCTAACCTAACTTGCTTCACTAAAAAGAACAAAATATTTTCTTTTAGTTTTATATGTATCGAGACCTTTTTAAAGTTGCTAAAACTGTCGGTTTGTTGCTTGACTCATCGTTGAAATCTCCCAATTTTACGTCGAGTTTCTACGTTAACGTTTTTACTTTTTAATTTAGTTCAAATGATGTTCCTAATCTATACCTACAACAGTCCATTTCATTTTTCATTTCTACATCCGTACGATTTAGGTAGTAGGTATGGGTATTTGGGTATGGCAAATGTCTTTTCATTTCTACGTACTTTTAGATCCAGTTCGGTCAAATTAAATAAATTAAAAAAGGCTTAGGTATTATATACAGGGTGTTAAATTTGAATTGTCCACCATTGCTATCTCGAGAACTATAAAAGCTACGAGGTTGCTTATATTAGACAATAATTACACTTTTATAAGAAAATATCAGTAAAAGAAGCGTATCTTGAGAACCGCTGATAAAAAAACAATTGCTTCTTTTACTGGCATTCTAATGTCTAATCTAAGCATCTAAGCAACCTCGTAGCTTTTATAGTTCTCGAGATAGCAATGGTGGGCAATTCAAATTTAACACTTTGATGTATAAGGGTGGTTGGTTTTTTAATGTCCAGCTTATATCTTCTAAAATATTAAAGATACAAAAAAAAGTTAAATTAAGAGCTTTACAAACAAAACCTGGTCTACAAAATTGCGTATACAATTTTGTTCCACGGCCTACTTATTTTGCGGGAAAATATGCAACTTTGTTTTTTTTTAATAGAACACTTTGTATATTTTTACAGAATCAGATTCTAAATCAATTTCTCTTTACAACGATGTATCATAAATGCCTTTTTGGACATGGACATTTTTGCCAAAATGGACATTTTAAACAAGCATTGTAATACTTTACGTATTAATTTTGTTAAAGGGGGGTGACCCAAAAATTAAAGTTAAGCTGGTTAAAGTTAATCTCGACATTGCGTTGTTTGCGTAAACACAAACAATACGATTCCGGATGCTGTCAAAAAATATTGTGAGGGCGACAGATTCAAGTATAAACAGAGATGGATATATGAATACGCCGCAAAAGCTGAACCTTTCTCAGCTTTTTGCGATGCTTTTTTGGGACACTTTTAAACACCTTTTAAACAAGACAGGAAATAAAACGCAAAACGCAAAAACGCAACTGTCGGGATCTAGTTTAATATAGTACGAAAAATTCTAAGAACAAATTTCAAAATCGCACATCCCTGAAACAAACCGTTTTGAAGATATAACGTTTTTAAGTACCCTCTTAACAAAATTTAATACGTAAAGTTTACAATGCTTGTTCAAAATGTCCGTTTTGGCAAAAATGTCCATGTCCAAAAACGCATTTATGATACATCGTTGTAAAGAGAAATTGATTTAGAATCTGATTCTGTAAAAATATACAGAGTGTTCTATTTAAAAAAACAAAGTTGCATATTTTTCCGCAAAATAAGTAGACCGTGGAACAAAATTGTATACGCAATTTTGTAGACCAGGTTTTATTTGTAAAGCTCCTAATTTAACTTTTTTTGTAAATATTTTAGAAGATATAAGCTGGACATTAAAAAACCAACCACCCTGTATAGAGCGTAATTAGAAATTATTCTTGATACAAATCAGAAAATCAACGACCTATACCTACATCGTTTTCTAAACAGAGATAGTTAAGCCACGCCCCAAAAACCTAGTAGACATCTTTCAAAACCTCACCGACCCTAGATGCATAGAAGGGAAAGTCCGAAAGTGGTAAAAAGAGACACCTAGTCCGTGTGCTTAGGTTGGTGTGTAACCCTAATTAAAATTTGGTTTTCTGCGTAGATCGGTGAGGTTTTGAATTTTTCAATTGGTTAATAAAAATGAGAATAATAATATTTGTGTGAAACTGGTTGTTGCGCTCATTGGTCTACGCAGGCATAAATTTTTAGGGGTGTGACTTAACTGTATCTGATGTTCAGCGAACGGCGTATAGTAATTGGAGAGTTTATTTTGAGTCTAAAATTTATAATTTCTTTGGTTATCTTTGGCTTCTCATCTTGAGAATTTTAAATAACATTTACGTTGATATTTGTTTTTACCATTTAAGTTACTTCTTCTCATTTTTCTCATACTATTACCTTCTTTCTCAACTAAATACTTTTCTTCGGCGCAGCACAGGTCGATTTATCGTTAGTTCTGTAAATTTGTTTAGTTTTTCGCTTTA
The DNA here is from genome assembly GCA_950108345.1 of Malthinus flaveolus. Lineage (NCBI taxonomy): Eukaryota > Metazoa > Arthropoda > Insecta > Coleoptera > Cantharidae > Malthinus > Malthinus flaveolus. The sequence goes on along the minus strand of OX467289.1, from coordinate 6,109,534 downwards.
TCCTTAGCATGTTCGACAAGGGATCAGCTTTTATTTACTAAGTACTTATTGTAAATAAATTCGAAAACTCTTCTCAGCGTTGCACCTATACCTTCTGAACTCATCACGCCTTTTTCAAGAATCAAGTATTTGATAATGTTTTCAACCCACTGAAAATATACAGAGGGTTGTATTTAAAATCGAAAAACTACCCCCATTTCCGGCTGAACCAGAATTATACAGGGTGTTTTTAAAAATTTCTTTTGCAATCTGTCAGTTGATTAACTTAACTGTAACAGCTAGCAAATTATAAAATTTTATTTAATGAATACTCGCGTCTCGCGCCGACTACGAAATATTTTTGCATATAAGTGAACCGTACGCCTTTAAACAATCAATAATTATCGATGAGCTTATTGTAAGTGCATCATGGCGGAGCTGAAACTCTCTACTCCCTCCATCTCCAGTGCGCAAAGTGGCTCGAAAACGAGAAAGAGTCGAGACGAAGGCGAAGGCGAAGCTTCTTCCAAAATTTAAAGGTGGGCCAATTTATGGGTTAATCTAGGGCAAAAGCAGTCGTGTTTATGAAATAAAAAATTAACTTTGCCGTTTTCTAAAAATGTGCTTTCTCAATAGCGCAATAACAAAATTTCGTTTTGTTTCGAGGTTGCAAATCTTGATCCTGACGATCGCATTTTTAGTTTAACAAAAGTTTTGTAAAAAAAATAGCAATAACTCAAGAAGCAAATGATACAATTAAACTAAAGCAACAGTAATTATTTAAAAGAGTTCAAGGGTAATTATCTGTAAAATTACAAATGCTTTCCTTTGTTTCGTCTTGCAAATTACAAGAGGGGGCGAAGTAGTTTTAATAACTAATTTTAAATCAAAAGATGATCAAAGCATTTTAGTACTACTTAAGTAAGTAGGTAGTACCCAATGAGTTATTATAATTAAAGGGTTTGGTGATGAAGATGTACAGCCACAGAAAAATTTATTGGGCACTAGAAGTGCTAATTTTCGTCTTTCCTTATAAATTTGAGCAGAGAATATCATAAAAATAAAAAAAAACGAGTCCAATAATTATTTCTTCGGCGGTACAGGGAGAGAGTGAATAATATTTTTTTATGTTTCATTAAGGTCCCACATAGTCCGGTCAATTTAGACATTTGAAGGTGCCTAAAATCTCAACAAGCTGAAAATCAGTAAAATTGTTCAAAACATAATTATAAATAAAATTTAAAAGCTCCCCATCATTCTCGTGTATGTAAAAAATTCTATTCGACGTCAAAGGTCAAATGAGTTCTTCCCGATTTTCAGCAAAACGGTAAGTTTTATCATAAAAGTACTCCAGACAAAAATTGTAGATTATAAAATTATCTATGAAAAAGTATCAACACTTTTTTTCCTACGAGCCACCGTTTCTGAGATATAACGATTCAAAAAGTTGTAAAAGTTGTTATCGTCATAATATGCACACGTTCCACGCCACCTATGAGGTAGTGGACAATAACAAATTTTACAACTTTTTGAATCGTTATATCTCAGAAACGGTGGCTTGTAGGTAAAAAAGTATTAATACATTTTTTATAGATAATTTTATGATCTACAATTTTTGTCTGAAGTACTTTTATGATAAAACTTACCGTTTTGCTGAAAATCGCAAACAATTCATTTTAGGCACCTCCACCCTCATTTTTTGGTCTAGTTTGACCGGACTAACAGCGGACTCGATCAATTTTAATTATTTTTCACTATTTTTTACGGAATCTTTCGCTTATTATAAAAGAGGTAGAGAGTAGTGGTAGAGGTAGAAAGTAGTGCAGTTTGAAAAAATTAAAAAAAATTTATTTTTTAGTTTTGTTTTAACGAACCAACTACTAATCTATTAACAATATTTCAAGACATCAAATTAGCTAGCTAAGTGAGTATCATTTTATTATCAAATGATAAAACTCAAAAATTCTTTTCGCCAAATTCTTTGTTTCACTCTCATTTTGTTTCTAATGGTTGCGCAATTCAATGTTACGAATGGTTAAGGTAATAAAATAAGTAAAATAAAAACATTAACGTGCTCTTTGTAACAAAATATGTAATGTAACTAAAGTCCTTGAATGACATTATTGCGAAAACACAAAAACATGATATTTAACTAAAGTTATAAAATCTCCACTTCTTACAGTTAAATTCCAGCAGAATAATTTATGTTTATGGCATTCTGTTTCTGTTTGACCTATATTTCGTTTATTTACATAAATTTTGTCTCATTTCAGGTGGACGCTAATATTATAGCTTTCTCGACTATTTTAACGTGTGCATGGGCGTCTACTTATCATCCGATATCATTTATACCACCCACGAAATTAACTGCATCTTACAATACTTATACGATACACAAACCACCAATAATTCGACAAAATAAAATAAAAAATATACCCAAGTTAATCTTTAGCGATCATAATTACTTTTCACCCTTCGAAGATACGGTATTGAATCAAAATTATTATTTGGACAAGTTCCCTCTTCACAACTACCAAAAGGAAGAAGTTGCTTCCCATGTACACATCACACCTGACTTTAGTAACGGATTAGGTAAGTTAGAACTCTCCATTTTTAAAATATTGTTCAGTATGCATTTAAATTATTATTTTTATACTTTTAGATTATCCAGACCCGTTACTCCTCACTGGAGTTGTAGGAAAATCAATTGCAAAATTGTTATACTCTCACGAGCTGTTTTACAGCGACTATCCTCACTTGAGTGCTTTATTAAAGCATCAAAAGCTTAGACGTGAAAATGGATTAGAAGGCAACAAATTGGGATCTTTAAGGCCGATTTCGCCATTTTATAGATTTAATGATGTTTGGGAGATATATTAAAGTTAAAATTTGTTTAAAAAAATTATATATTATTCTAACAAGCTTCCCAAAATATCTTAAAAAATTTATTTTTTGTACACATTTAATTGATTTTTTAAATAAAATTTGTTAAAAACTGCTTTGTTGGTATCCCCAATAGCTCTAATGTCATAATAAATTACCAAATCGATTTAGGGCGTTTAGAGTGGGTATAGTGTGGTATAGTGGCTTTATGACTATAGAATGTTGAGTTTCGACCTCTTGGTTTATCACCGTTTGCACCTAAACTATTTGTTTGACAAAAAAAATACAGGAGAGGAAATTTGTAGAAAACAGAACTTGCTTTATTTTTCTATACGTACGCATTTTTTAAAGTAGGTAGTTTTTGAGTTATGAGCGATAAAACATTTTTTTTTTCAGATTTTGGAATTTTTCTCCAACTTTAACGCGCACTAACGTCTAATCCGTTTATCCGAAGACAAAAACCTAAGAGATATAACTTATAGGAAATTGTATATAGTTTATTTTAACGTATTAAAATTTTTCTCAAAAAGTGCATAGTTTTCGAGTTATAAGCAAAAAACCTAAAAAAGAGCAAAAATCTATTCTTTTTGAGACACCCTAAGTTAATGCTGCCACTTGGGAGTGGCTGTGGAAGACTGTCGGTTTTATCACTCATTTGCAATGCGCCTTCAGCCATTATATCCCAAAAGTTTTTTTAAAATACTTAATTATTTTTTTAATAAAGATTAGATTTTCCTTCATACACATGTGTTACATAAGTTGCCTACCCTCCTTCTAAAAAGTAAACACTAAAATGGTTTTAGTCCAGTCAATGGGGGGTTTTGCCCTACAAAAGATGCTGTAGTTCTGATTTTTGAATATGTTATTGGGTTAGGGGCTCTGATAAAAAATCCAAGTTTTCGACCGCGCGAAACGCCATCTTGGATTTAAGATACAAAAAATTGGTTTTTCTGATTTAACTTCTTAACGGTTGATCCCACGACAAAACTCTCAAATCCAACTTTGGAGAGAACAAAATGCCCTACAATATTTGCTCTATTCATTTTCTTCCTATCTGTTACGGTTTCTGAGATATAAGCTGGAGAAAATCGCTTTTAGAAAAAATGAATTTTTTTGGTAAACTTTGCTTGAAGACTTTTTTACCGTTCATTTGAGAGAAAATTCTTGCAAACAAAAGTTGTAGGATTATAAATTGCCTTTAAACTGAGTGTATCACTGATATTTTAACTCAACCAGATCCAAAGTTAGAGCTGTTTTATGATAACCTATAAATGTCGAAAAATGAGTCATGAGTGTTCGCAGCTCGAAGTTTTTGCCCCCCCCCCCCCATATCAACCCATAACAATTTCTCTAACATTTCAACATTTATTCAATTTATAATGGTTATGGGGGGGGGTAGAGATGTTGAGCGAATTTTCTCGTTTATATTGCCAACAACCTGTCTCATCATCTCAATCAGAACTACACCATCTTTTGTAGGGCAATGGCCTGTTTTTTTCCCCATTGACTGGACTATTTGGGAATAATCAAGAACTGATATTTTTCAAATGAGACGATTGTGAATCATGATTCATGATGATATTCCAATAGAAGAATTTTTTATTAACGGTTTTTACCAAATGTTGCATGTTCCATTGTATCTAATATTTATATAAATTAATAAGAAACCGAAAGTTGAGGATATAAATTAATATAAATGAGCTTTCTCGAGTTTTCTGTCTATTATTTGTAAATTTGTTACTGAGCGTTTGGTATCAATCTGTGGGTAAAAATTATTGTAAAGTAAAGTAAACCAAACCAATTTTCTAAACCAGACGTAAACGGATAGCATTTTACATTTTACATAATATGGGGATGGGGAGATTCAAAATATAGCGTTTCCTTTTATAACATCTTTAAATACACAAACTATGCGGCAAAATACAGAAAAATTCTTAAACTAATAAATAAATTAACTAAAATATTATTAACAATTGATGGTTTTAAGTGTGTCGTCGAATTACAAAGATCGCCTCTACAAAAACACATCAAAACTCTCCTAAATTGCCATTTCGTGTAAGCACAACGATCTTCGCTATCACTTGGGCCTCTTTGCAAACACATCCTTTGTGTCGCTACACCATATTCTACACAAAAGAAAAATTAAAATAGTATTAACCTTTAAAGAGAAATATTTCAAAAATTACCTTCTTTGAAATCGTTTTCGCTCTCGATAATTTTTCCACACCAACCAGAAGAGCACGGCACAGTTTGTACACCTCTTTCATTTACCACGTCGGTTGCATTAAATGGAAAAAAGTCTTTACAACTACCTAATTCGCCTCTCGATCTACATGCAAAACATCTACGTAAAACTTCTACAAAAATAAAGTGACTTTAACGCTCGAATAAGAAAGTAACCCCTCAACTTACCCGAACTAACTAACGATAAGTAAATTGTAAATATAATACAAATTAAAAATATATTTAAATTCATTTTCACCATTAAACTTTTATTGTGATTATTTCAGTCTCTTACACTCATTTTATTTTTAACATACTTTCTCTTCCTTATAGAATGTCAATGACCATGACGTTTTCTTACTTCGAATCCACCTCTACTAAACTTCACCAACACACAGGTTTCTGTTTTAATTTCAACAAACGGTTTTGTTCTTTAATAAGCAAGTAAAGAGAAAATTAAACAATATCGTCGGCGTCGTACGAATAACCATGAAGAACCCTCTCAGATTCGACCAGCTCTTCGTAGTCCTTAAACGTGTGCCTTTTTTTCCAAGTAACAAACAGTCCAGCGCAATAACAAGTCAAAGTTAGAGACAGAACGAAACTTAAATACATCATGTGGCGAACGAAAGCTAAAAATACGGTTTCGAGCTTAATTTGACTCATCATCGGGTTTAATAATAATAATAATAACCTTGCGTTAATAGGCGCGATTTGGATACAACGAAAATCCTCACTTGTTGCATACGAATGGCGTCGACCTGGCAAGTGTAATTTCCTTCTTCTTTATCAGTTATGCCGTGTAAATACAGTGTGTTGAAAGTATCCACGGTTATTTTAGGCTCTTCATTTGGATCACCGGGCGTGACGCTTTTACCTGGCGTTAAAATTTTATTATTTCTACGCCAAGTTACGACGTTTTCGAGAGTTGACCTAATAAAACATGGGATTGTGATTTTTACTTGTAAACTAAGACCAATTTGTTTTACTCTGGACATATTAAAGTTAAATGGTCGTCTTGAGCCAAAACGTACGACTTTCTATACTTGAATCCTAACGATTTTCCAGTTTTCCATCCTTTGCTCAAGCCATCGGCGTCTAAATAACGAAAATAGAATTAGAACAGAACTTTATCGTACGCGTTGAAATTATTTAAAAAGATATCAGAAATAGACTAAATAGTACCAAACAATGGTATGCTCAGAAGTTCTCCCCAATTTCAAAAAACTAAAACCACACGGGGAGGTTACTCTCAATTCCGGTTGAACCGGAAGTCAAAATATTAATGGCTAATCTTAAAATCTTCCAAACCCCTTAAAATATAAAGAGTGCTCGGTGTTGTATTTAAAATAGAAAATCTAGCCCCATTTCCGGTTTAGCCGGAAGTTAAAATTTAACGTCCTTGGTATCATTGGACAACTAATCTTACGATATTTAAAAAAATCATAAAATATACAGTGTTGTCAAAAACTCCTTTTGCTTTTCTAAGTTCCGGTTAAACCGGAAGTGCTTTTTAAACCAAAATTGCAAAAATTTAGTAAATACATTAATATTTCAACTTGTAATTACAAGTTTTAATAAGAAAAAAATTAAAAATTTTTGAAATTTTGACGTTAAAAAAATCATAGCTCCGGATCTGCTCATAGCAAATGAATCAACCCACGGAGTTTAATTAAGAACTTCGATATTTACAACATATCCAAAAATAGACAAAATGGCCAAAGCCGATTTTGAGAAAATCCGTTTTAAAATTTTAGGCAACTTTGGTCTTTTAAAAATAGTTAATTTTGTACTTATTTTAAAAATCGACTCTAACAAAGCTAAAGCCCTATGTTTTGCCTATATATTCTTGTTTTTATATTGTTATAATATTAATTAGTTCCTAAGTTATAACAAAAAAACTAGAGAATGGGATAACCGTTATACCGGCCGCCATTTTAAATTTAAAAATTTGAAAAGATATTTTTTTGATTAAGGCCGATGTGTACTAACTTATAGCCGAGTATAAATACTGCAGGCCAAGAGTTTACGAAATGCGACCAAAATAACTCCCTTTATTTAGGCCACCCTGTATTGGCATGGTTTAAGAGCTTATTTTGCCATTACCAGGATTGCACGTTCCGTCACAATGCTCAATTTGGACAAAATTGGGCAAAAATTTAGTGATGCTGCTTATGTGAGGAAATAGCCTATCGAAAGCTAAGGATTTGCACGAAACTTTACGTGCATGGAGAACGAAACTTTCATCGTCGTTTTTAGAACTAACCGTTCCATTTGTTTGATTCTGAAAAGCCAAGTTGTAGATATACTTTGAGAAAAGTTTGTTAAATTTACCAGGTTAAGAGATTCAATTTTGAATCTACACAAGCCTTTTTGGCGCTTTTGACCATTTCCTTGTGAACGCCCACATACTTCGCACGGTCCCCAAACATCCCATTCCGTATAAAGCTCAACTTTAAGCATCAACTTTTTTCTAATATAAACGTATTCGTCTTCTATCGAGTTTGCGAAGAGTTTGTTAATCGGCTCAAAATTTTCGTCGTGATATTTACGCCAAGTAGTTAAATTACCACTTTCAGCTTTTGTTTCGTTTTCAAAAACAACTAAAACGACTTCATTAGAAAAGCTTTTTACATAAAAGGGGAGAAACTGACTGTCGACAAGGTAATTATACTTATTTTGTACTTCTTGTCCGTCTAAACCCAAACAATAATAAAATCCAGAGTCCCTCGAAGTAATATTGCGAAAAATTAAAGAGTGGACTTCGTTAACGTGTATTCGATTGAACTGAGGATTGGAGTCCATTCCTAAATCGACTTCTCTAGCGCTCGAGTTTACCAGTCTGTCCATTTTGTACCATATTTTTGGTTGATTGTCGTCGTTTTCTGAGCTAAAAGTACCTTCTTTGTTGAAACGAAATGGAAAGAAATAATCTAGATATTCTAGATAATATAAGAAAAATGTGTTCTTAGCCTGTGTTCAGGGTATTTCATTAATATTTTAATGATACATAGAGGTCACCGAGATGGTTCTAAATAACTTTATGTCTCATTTCATTTATATCTGCCAAAATTTTTTTAAATTTTGATATACAAAGTTTGTTCTGATATTTCAAATATTTGTCAATTATCCTTGAAGCCGAACCTGGATTTTAATTCTCTTTGAAGCGAAGAGTGAAGAGAGACGAGTACGGTCCTGCTTAATGTTTGCTGTACGCTGTACCTAACGCCTAACGGTAAAAATTCAAACTGCCACTGAAACTTTTAACATCATTACCGTTTTAATGTGATTATCGTTGTTCTTATTTTTAGTGTATTTAAATTTAAATATTTACTAACCAATAATGACATTGAAGAATCAATTTTTCTCCGATCGTTGCGTCGACCAATTTATAGATGTCGTCCTTGTTCGACGTAATTAAACGATTTCTTTCTCTACAATTTTTAACATTTTCAACCTTATCAGTTACATCTTCTTGACAATTAGCCGATAAAATTAACAGCAACAAATTAATTATTAACATTTCTTACTTAATTTGACTTAAATATTTCATATTCATATTTCAGCTGTTTCAAAGCGGGATAAGTTGAGTTTTGCAACGTTGTCATTTTTAGGGATTTTTAAAATTGTAACTGTGATTTTTAAAAAGGACCAGTATAGTTATTTGACGCATAAAATTATTATAAAATAACGTAATTGTAAACAAAATTAGCTAGAAAAATAAATTGGTCGTTAATTAAATGAAAAAGACACTAACAGTTTGCCAACGTTACATAATGAATTTTTATGGTAGTGGCAACACTGTCGTCTTTTTTAATGGTGCTTTCGAATTTAAAAATGCTTCCCATTCCGATTAACACTTCATTAAAATTAAAAGAATAAATAATTCGCATATTTTTCGTGAGAAGTAAAGTTGAGAGTGTTCAAGGATCGGCTGATATTCCAACGACGCCAATTTAAAAACGTAAACAATTTTTAAGTGTTGTGTATTCCACCAAAGTACGCGCCGTTTCTCCCATAATTCCAAAGTACGACGTCAATATGGCGGACGAACTTGAAAGTGAGTTTACTTTAAATCAATTTAGTTTATTTAAATTATTTCGTAGATTTCATTTAAAACTGTGCTTTTACTTTAACCAACAAAGTACAAGTAACGTTTTGTGTTAGTTTACTCTGGCGTCGTAAGTTCGGTTTTGTGGTAATTTGTTAATAAAATTTGCAAGGTTTAAATTTGAAAATGGTGCATTACCAAATTCAAATTACGAACCTAAACATCAAAAAACTATTAATGCAATTCTTTTGTTTTTCCCTTTACTACTCTTGATCGATATTTTTTTAGGTTACGCTTTATTCGAAATGTATTTTTGTAGGTGAGTCGGTAGCTGCTTTGTTGGACTTTAAAAATGGTAGGAAGATGACAAACGAGGAAATTAAACAAGAAATTATCGACGACGAAGATAACGAAAGTAGTATGGACGTGGACGACGAAGGCGAACCAAAATTGGGTCCCGCAATGTTGGGTCTTCAACGAGTCGGTACTCCTATGACACCAAAACAAAGTTCGTCACAAGTTACACCTCTAAATGCTCGTGGTATGCCCGCTAGAATACGTAAAAAAAACAAATTATACTACGACGACGATATTATTAACACACCCCATCATAGAGTGCCGAGTGCTAAAAAGCAAACACCGCAGTCCTCGACCAAAAGAGTTAAAATTTCTACTCCCATTCGTTCCAAGGACGTGATCAAACCTAGTCCTAAGAAGTACGAAAAAATACCCGTCAGACAAGAGTCTCCTGACCCTACAATTGGAGCTAAAATTGGACACCGCTTGAAAAACCTTCTCAAACTACCGAAAGCTCACAAATGGGTCTGCTACGAGTGGTTTTATAGCAACATAGATCGTTGTTTATTTGCCGGCGAAAACGATTTTACAATTTGTTTAAAAGAATCCTTCCCAGAGTTAAAAACCAGGGAACTAACTAGAACCGAATGGGGCAAAATTCGTCGCATGATGGGTAAACCACGAAGGTGTTCTCAGTCGTTTTTCAACGAGGAGAGATTAGAGTTGGAAAAGAAACGAAACAAGATCAGAGCTTTGCAACAGCGAAAAGCAACCGACATGGCCAGTTTCAAAGATTTACCGTTTGAAATTCCCATGCAGTTAGTTATCGGCACAAAAGTAACCGCACGTTTGCGCAAACCACAAGACGGTCTTTTTACAGGAAGTATCGATGCAGTAGACACGTCCAACAACACTTACAGGATCTCGTTCGAACGCAACGGTTTGGGAACTTACTCCATACCGGATTACGAAGTTTTGTCGAACGAGTCTCCCGAAACGATGACTATACACAACTTCCAAAATAAATACAGTAGATCTCGCAACGGGCTTTCACATTTTTCGTCGAACAAAACCCCTTCGCTAAGCAGCTTGAGACACAAGAGAGACCCTCTATTGGGCGTTTCGTCGGTCAACAAATCTCTAGGGGGAGCGGACGGTCGCGTGGGACAGTTTCCAGTTAAACTTTTGGAAAAAATTATTTTAGTCACCAAAATTTTAACGGTTAAAAAGGCCAAAATTAAACTACTGAAAAGTATGAATACCGACGCAGAAAAGTATAGTTCTTTCGAAACTTTAATGCCGGACGATTTTGAAAGGCGGTACGCGAGCATATTAATCGATTTAGAAAAGTTGAATCACGATCTCAAAGTTTTCTTAGATGAAATTCAAACGTTTTGCCAAGAAATTGCGCCAGAGCCCAGCGTCGCAGCAATGTTAGTGCCTAGTCATCTACGTGAAAAATGCAAAGAAGAAGCCACAGAGATCGTTCAACGTAACAATATGGTCATAGCTTCTGATAAAGGTCCGGTTACGAGCGAATCGATTTTAGAATTAGTGACGGATCTCACTGCCCTCATGTTACAAGTTAAAAGTTTATCTGATTCTGACCAAAATGCTTACGAGCTGCAAGTTCTCCAAGGCTCGATGGAAACCTTGAAGCAAAAGTTGAGTCCTCAAAATCAGTTTGTTTTTCAGGATAGTGTCGAAGTTCACATGAAGCACATTCAAATGGGGCTTGGACAATCTTCAAATAAGTCATTGGCAAGTGTTACAAAACAATGATAGTAAATATAAGACATTATGTTCGTGCAATACATATTTTATTGTGTATATTTTACTTTTAATCGATTGTGTGAGAATTTTATATAATGTTGTTTAGAAAGAACGTCATTTCTTCAAATTAAGGTGTAAAGTTTTCAAAGATGTATATATTATTCTAAGCTGTAATGATTTTTGACTTTTCGATGTAATTAATTATCATAAGTTTTTCGGTTGTAGACAAAATGTATAGATAAATGAATGATATTTAATATACAGTTATGTTTTAATTTTTCGTTATCGCTTCAGTTTCAATTTCAGTTAAGAAACATGATAAGTTTGTCTACTTTTATGATAAGTTATATCTTGCATTACTTATTTACAAATCTAAGCAATGGATAACAAACTTATAGGTATGTTATTTCAAAACCCTTACTTATTACAACTAAAATAATTTTGGCTTTTCATTTCAATCAACATTAAGACTTACATGGCTAGAAAAAGTATTTCCTTTTATAAAACTCCTATCTAGTAAATAAAACCTGAGTGTTTATAAATTGGGGTATAGCCTGCATGCTGCACACTGCACACGCCAGTGGTTGTTGATCATTGTTGATGTGACCCTGCGCCTCATCTGCAAGAACTCCCCTTCATGGATATTAAACAGACTTTGAACAATTAAAATAAATTAACAAATACGTGATTTCGGTTTTAATGCCTAGCGTTGTCAGTCAGATGAATTCGGATAAAAAAACACTTTCCATGAACTGTTGCTTGAGATCGTGCCCTTTAAAATCCCGATGAATATTAAAAAACGATTTTTCAAATTAAAAATAAATAAAAATATATAATTTTGCCAAAATTTCAATAACAAACGATTCGATCAAAATGTTATTAATATTTATATTTTTGACTTTTGACATTTTTTTACACAATTGACAACAAGCGAACGGCGTGTCATTAAAAAAAGTTAATAAGAATTGTATTTTTGCATCTAAACTCTAAACAATCAAAATAGTGAGTACGTGAGTAAAATTTAAGTAAAACACTTTAACGTGAATTGCGTTGTTCCTTTGAAAATTCGAGAGATAGCTCGATAACATAACCTCACTTTAAAAATTTTTCTGTAAAACTATCTTCATGGCTGCTAAACGTACGGCTTCTAACGATCTGAATCATTGCAATTGGGATAGAGAAGACGAGCCCGAAGAGGCCGGTAGCTTTTCCAAGGCATCAGAAGACAAGCTCAAAAACCGAGTTATCAAAGTTGCTAAGCGACGAAATCCGACATTTAGTCCTTCATCCGTAAGTAAATTAAACAGTTTTTAAACTTTAATAAGTCCTAATTTTTAGTCCGACGACAATAAAGGCTTGTTTAGCAGCTTTAGCGGTTTTTCAAAACCACCATCAACTCCAAGTTTTGGTTTTTTAATATCTAGTTCAAATAAAGAAGAAGTTAAAACAAACGGTCTCGGCGAAAAGACGAACGTATTTAAATCCCCAGAAAAGAAAACAGTGACCGAAAATACGATCCTGAAAAAATCAGAGGAATATTATGCTAAATTAAAAGGATTAAATCAAACCGTTTCGAGTTGGATACAAAATCACGTAAATACCAATCCATTTATAAACTTGCATCCCATCTTTAAAGACTACGAAAAATATATAGATAATTTAGATAACACTTATAAAGATGTTAGCGATACATCCAATAAAGTTCGACCGGTCGACAAACCAGTAGTAAGTGAAAGAAGTTCCATTTTTGGATCGTTTGCGAGTACTGCAGAGTCTAAAGAAGTGACAAAGCCTACTTTTACTTTTGGAAATGTCCAACCGACAAGCTCGAGTTTTAGCAGCGAAGCTTCGAAGCCATTTACCGCATTTGGTGCAGACTCTTCAAAATCGTTTTCATTTGCAAATGTAGCAAAACCGGTAACGACCGAAACAGAAACTCAAGAAGATGAAGACGAACCTCCTAAAGTTGAGTTTACGCCAGTAGTCGAAGAAGGCCACATTTATTCTGTTCGTTGTAAAGTTTTTGTGCGAAAAGATGGTCAGTTTGGAGAAAGAGGGGTCGGTAATTTGTATCTTAAGCCTATACCCGATAGTGAGAAAGTTCAATTGATCGTACGGGCAGATACAAATTTAGGTAATTTGATATGTAATTTGGTTTTAACGTCTGGTATTCCTATAAAACGTATGGGTAAAAAAGATGTTATGATGGCCTGTATACCGACTCCGGATAGTAAGCCCCCTCCCGTGCCAGTTTTATTTAGAGTTAAATCGCCTGAAGAGGCTGATGAGTTGTTGAAAGTTTTAGAGAGCCATCAGAAGTAAATTGAAATGAAGAAAAGGCAAATTGTTAAAGTAATTTTGTTGATAATTTTGTAGTAGGTGCAGTGTAAGAAAAAATCGAGTCTTGGGTAACAATTGGTAATCCCAGATATAAGTTGATATTATCTAAGTCATTCCCGTGGCATAACTTTCTTACATAACTACTTTAATTTTGTGTCTATTGAGCTATTTTAGGGCATTTCAGCTAACATAGCCTACTAAAGCCCTAATTCGAATTTTGTTTTGTAATTTCGCTGTTATAGTTTTGTTTTAAATTGGAAGTTTTCTTGTACTTCGCATACTATACCTTCTTCATTTCTTAAGTAAGTCTTTTACATCATGTAATTTGATTATTTATTTTAATTGAATAAATCATTTAGTAAAATAGTGTTTTTTATTTTTAGTGAATAATTCTTATTTTCTTCAAATTTATATTATTATTGACCACTAATGAATCAGTAAAGTGTGAAGGCACTTGAAGGTAATTATTTAACTCGTTCTGTGTAGGGTAATGCAAAGTGGAAAGAATAAGAGGTAACTTAAATAATGTTTATTTATCCCTTTCACCAATAAATGCAAATATTATTTTTATCAACTATTAACAATAAATAGTTTAAAATCCACAAAAAAATTTGTAGTCACAAAAGTGAATTAAAAATATTAAAATAGAATTATTACAATTTTCTGTTCAAATATACACAAATTGCCTCACAATTTCAACAATATTCACGACAATTTTTGCATTAAGGCACTTACTAAGGCTAAAATATATTTCTTAAAAGGCATACGTAGGATAAAATTAATCAAAATATACATAACAAAATAATTTTACAAAAGTTTATAGGTATAAGTAAGCAATTTTATAAAATGGAATGTGTACATAAAAATATATCAAACCACCGATCGTCTATTGCACGTTTATACTTAATTTTTGTCAACATTAACAAATACTGTACATAATTATACACGCACATAAAATTTTAAGGAAAAAAAGTCAAATTGGAATGCAAGTAGTAAGTTACAAACTAAGTCAACAATGCAAGAAAAATTAAACCTTTTACAAAACATACACATATTATATAATTTAATCTAAATAATCTATACAAATAAGGAGATGTTCATAATGTTTCACTAAACAATAATTAGAAACGTAACACCTATTGGAATAACTAAACTCGCTTTAGGGTAGCCTACCCATGTATAAGACATCAAGTAAATAATTTTTTTTAAGTTTATCAACAAGTACTGCACAGAACTGAACGAAATTTAGTACAACAAATATTTAGAACATGCTCTAGGTGATAAAGAAAAATATAAATATAAATAACAAACAACTTCCAAGTTATAGCCGATAACAAAATTTTTCAGAAAGGCAACCTAAACCTCCTTGTACTAAAATTCGTACTTTAAAGTGTAATTCTGCTCTTGATTATGAGCTATTTTACTTGGTCTTTTGTTACATGGATACCCTTCCGTCAAGACAATCGTCAAGTGAGCAGTAAAAATGCAACTTAATTAAAAAATAAGTTTAGTAAAATAATACGAGCATATTCTTATATTTATATTAACATTATATATTAAATATAGGATGCAATGACTACTAAATTATTCTATAAATTGATTTATTGTAAATATAATATGTATATATAACTTTCTCTCTTAAAATCGTAACAATGGACGGAATTTTAGAGCATATTATTCTTTTTGCGAATCCTTTAGCATCACATAGGCACTTAAATTAATTTACAACATTTACAAAATCCTAATATCAAGATTTGTGAGCACATTCCAACATTGGGGGATTATTATTAATCGGTATCAGATAGTTGTTACTTTTAAAATTACACCAGGAACTCAGCTGTTATAAAAGAATATTAGTATAGATAAGACAGTTCAACATAGGTGCCGACTTTTTAAATTTTTATCGAGTGCTCAGTGGCGAATTATACTTTTATGGGGTCTAGGGCACATTGGAGCCCTAGCCCCAATATGTTCTAAAATAGGAAAAAAAGATAATATAGCGCTGCAGGGAAAATTTTTGGACTGTTCAAGTTCAATTCAGGAATTTTAGTAGCAATTGATCATGTCTCCAAAAACAATTAATAGTTTACAAAAACAAAGTAAGAAAATTTTGGAGAAACACAAAAATGTTTTTCGCAGATGCAGTACATATTGTAAACAGTTGTTTAGGTTTGAGCTGAGCAGATCAGTTCTATATTTTAAAAGCTAATGCCGAAAGGTCAAAACGACAGTATTAAAAAAAATGTATTTTAATTATCAATAAAAAATCTCGTCGGGTGCGTTGTACCGAACAAATTGTTTTGTCGGGTGCTTGAGCACCAGAGCACCCGGAAAGTCGGCGCCTATGCAGTTCAATTTTGATGAAGTTACAAACATACTATACCCTATTCCCTATACAGACTGGCCCTCCAAATTGTTAACTCAACTTCCATACAGTTGAGATGGACTATACTTCACGAATGCGCCTTAAAGACATTGCTGTTGCAAAAAGTACAAAAGCACCGCTATATTATGCATTAAACTTGCCTGATTGCCATACATTAAAACTTGAACCTTAAAAAACAAGTTAAACTTAAACCCGCTTAAACCTAAAGAGGAATTTGTTAATTTTTATAAATCTACGCCAATTAATCCCAACTTAACATTACAATTGCTAAAATATTCATAAACTCCTTTAATTTTTTTTTAAATGTTCCATTGCAGAATGAACTTCTGATGGAAATGCTGCTACTTTGTTTCGATGCACCATCAAAATATCAATAGAGTATTTTTTGAGTAAATTTTTAGAAAAACTAAATTTTTATAGTACTTAACTGGCTCTTAATAATTCAATTTAGTATAGAAAATTTGTTTGCTTTTTGGAATGACGTCAAATACACCCCTAACGATTCCTACCGTTCTTTTTGAAGAGAAAGTCAAATTTAAAAAAATCTCTTTAATGTACTGGCATTATTGATGACTCTTACTTAATAAATGCGAATTAAATTCGTAAACGTTGCAGCACTGTTCGCCACAAATATTACATTTCCAAGGATTAGCATCCGAATGACAACCTTTGTGTAAAAAATACAAAGTCTGATCGGGGAAACCGATACCGCAATAAATACATTGTAAATTTGACAAAGACCTCTTACCACCTATTCTCCAACCGGACGACTCGGAAGGTTGCTCCGAACCGGTCGACGTTATCGTTCCGTTCGTTGTGGTCGCCGCATCGTTTGGCGAAACTTCAGGATTCGAACTCGGGGACGCCGTCGTCCTACCTCGAGCCGACGAACTACTCCGACTGTTTATTTTTCGTTTTAGGTCTTCTCTTAACAAACTTTTAAGCGGCGAAACTTTGATTAGAGAACTTAAGCTGCTCGAAGTTGCCGTTTGTAATTGGATGTTTCCGGAAGGCGAGGAACTTAAATTAACGGCGCCATTTCGTTTGCCGTCGTAGGAATCTTCGCTCGGTTCTTGTTTAATAGGAATTAATGATATCGAAGGTGTTATACTAGTTTCTTGGTCCAATCTTAAGGAGTTCGATTGTATGTGACTACTGGACGGAGCGTTTGAATTGGAATCTGCAGATTGAGGTGAGCCTGGGCATTCGCCGTTCATTCTTTGTGACGAAGATTCGCCACTTTGACCTGGTTGCATGTTCGAACGTTGATCATTCTGCAAAAAAATTTGAATAATTAAAAAGTGTTTATTTATCCTAAAAGTTGTTTACCATAGATGAGGAAAACACCGGATTAGGCGCATCGGCCATCGAA
Source organism: Malthinus flaveolus (assembly GCA_950108345.1). Classification (NCBI taxonomy): domain Eukaryota; kingdom Metazoa; phylum Arthropoda; class Insecta; order Coleoptera; family Cantharidae; genus Malthinus; species Malthinus flaveolus. Next base: position 6,092,230 of record OX467289.1, on the reverse strand, counting down.
ATTTCAACGTGCGGAGTGAGAAAATGCATAGGAGGTGTTGCATTATCGGTCGAGCGAGCACCAGTAGAATCGCCCGAATCGCTGTAATTTGCAGCGGCCACACTAACTGACAGGCCAGAAGATAAATTGCCAAGAGAGCTCAATGCGTTGGCGTCCAGAGGGAATCCCTGAGCTGCTGCAGCTAATAAAGAAGCCGAAGAACCCGCCGGGCCGGGATTATCCAGATCAATGCCGTGTCTAAAACAAAAGAGTTTTTCCTTTTAGACCATTCCACATCAAGTAATCAAATTCAGGTTTGCCAAAGTAAAATAATCCGACTGCCAAACTTTGTAGAAAAAAATTTGATTTCTAGAATCAATCGCTCCCTGCAAAAACCTCCCCTTGAAGATGGGACTTTTTAAAAAGATAATCAAGAATTAAGGTAGTGATTTCACCCCTTAGGACTACATTTATGTAAAAATGTCTAATGAGCAATCTTGTAGTCGGCTTTATTCTGAACAGACTGCTTTTGGCCCCTTGTCAATGGGACAAATGGGGCCGTAAAAAATCAAAAATCTCTTCTAACGCCTTACCTGTTGAAGAAATGAACTCTTAAGCTTTTCATCGAACCAGCTCGATAGCTACACAACGGGCAAGACTTGACTAAATCGTGCTGTCCGACGTGTTCATTTTGAAAATGAGCTCTCATAGCAATCTGCCTTTGGAACCCACGATTACAAATTGGGCAATGATACGGTAGAGTTTTGGTGTGTGTGGTAAAGTGTTCGGCAAGATGATCTTTTCTGAAAAACCTTTTTTGGCAAACTCTACATTCGTAAGGCTTAACCCCGGTATGTCTCATTTTATGCCGTCTCATATTTGCTCCATTGGAAAATTTCATATTGCACACGTCGCATTCGAACATCTTTCTATGTAAACGATCGGGGGGTGGGTTGTTATTTTCGACTTCCATTTTAACCTCGTTAGTAGTTACTCTTTTGTTATTATTACTATGGGCTTGATTGATATGAGTAGTAAGTGCACTTTCGTTTATAGCTTCAAAATCACATCTGTCGCATCTATGATTGCCTTCGCCCGAGTCATAATTAGTATTGGACGCAGTTACACGTTCCGTGTCATTTTGTTCGGCTTCATCTTTAACTACTTGCAGCCTGTCTTGTGCTGCCGAACTACCAGAATCTGCTTCGTTGTCTACACCGGTATCTGCCATGATCACCGACTGATGGTAATTCTATGAAGTGGAGTCGATTCCATTAACACCTTCAAATTATAAGTAAATATTTAAAATCGCACGCTAATATTTAATTAATGATGGTTTAATGTTTACGGCGTCATTGCGAGCCCCCCGAACCCAGCTTGGGCCTCCCAGTGCAATTTAAACGCAATTGCCCTTTTGCGCAATTTTAAATTTCGCGCTAAAACACGCAAAATGGAAAATGATGGAAATTTTACGATGAAAAGGAAACGTAACTCGAGTCGCGTGTACACTGAGCTTTAGTGAAATTTCTTAGAAATTACCTAATTAAAAACAATCATAGACAAACAATTGATTAAACGTCGATTGTTTATTTTAGAAACAATAATAGAAATGAAAGCAACAAGTGTAGAAAAATAACATAATAAAATCCGACCTATTTTTACAAAAATTACCGTATACTTTCGAAAAGAGATTTATACGTATGTGTTGAGAAAAGTATTACATCACAGTTTTGACTAATAAACAGGTAAATGACACTTGAGGATTAATTTTAAATGTTTTTCAAAACAAAAAGCACACTATCGACACATGATCGAGTAAAAAATTGAAACAAATTGCAAAAACGTCAACGTCGACACCTAAAGTAACGTTATAATCGGGAAATGAGGAGCAGGTTTACGAATTTAGTTCGTCCCGATTGAGTACACTGCACTTTATGCACTGGATAACAATAAATAATATACAAACCTAACCTTAAAAATCTACGAGATTACGCTAATAATTAACAAAATTCGTTATACTTACAAATAACTAAAACAATTAAACTAAACTATAAACTACATTTAAAAAACACCTGTGTATTTCTTATGACCGCTTTTCGGCCATTCCAGACTGACCTGTCGAAGGAAGTGGGATTGTGTTGCTAAATTAGAGATTGGTGCGTTCGCTGTAAGACAACTTCAAGTTCTTCGTTAAAATAACGTTAAAAGCAAATTAAATATTTTTAAAAGATTCATGTTTGTTGTTAAAATAAGTTGTGGTAATTTAACCTAACCCTAATTAATATATTTTAATAATAATTACGCGCATCTCTATAAGGGACTAGGATGCGTAGTGGAGTTCGACCGGTTGCATACCCCTTCGGCGTATTTTGGGCAAGTTTCGAAATAACAGGTGTATTAGGACAATCAACTTTTCCACCTGTATTGGTGTTAGACAATTAAAATCAAGGTTAAACTTATTTTCGACTGCAATTTATTGTTAATAATTTTGCAGTTTTTATTTATTTACTACTACGTACTTAAAAAAAAACAAATTAAGAAATTTAATTAGTTTCTCGTGATAAGACGTTTACTGATTTATAAATGACCTTTCGATAACGTCGTTTTCTAATTTTCTTATCGCTTCTAATAAACTTTTGTCGTCATAATGTATTTTTAATCAGAGTTCAGATAGAAGACAGAAGGCACGCAAGGAACACTGCGATTACGCGTAATTTTTCAAACGCATCCCATCGCGCTTTAGCCTTCAGGCCTTCACACTCGTCGCCCCTTCGACAGCGACAGTATATTTTCTAAATGAGTTTTTAATAACAGTACGTCAGTACGAACGATTTGCCCTTCAAATTTTGATGTCAATGAAAATTTAGAACGTCCTCGTAAGCAGGGACGGCTTGGAATTACGCTACGAGCTACATTGCCTTGGAGGCTTAGATGATTTTACAATTGAAGTACTTTCAATAGGCAAACATAAGTAAGATCCGTAATAATGTTTTTTCTGACTGTTCAGCCTTGGAGGGCAAAAGTAAACCAGTGAGGTCGAAGTGTAATTTAAGGTTTCTTCAAACAATTGGGCCACGATCGGTCGTAGCACCGTCGTGGATATTTATCGATAAATTTATGTCGATTAATCGATAATTACCTAGCAAATGTTCTCATCGCTTACCAATAACAAAATTTCATTACACAGTTCGACCAGCGGCTCAGTCCGCCCCTGTATGCTAGCAGCACATAATAAGTGTAAGAAAGTGCCAAAAATTCGCTTTCTATTTTTTGTACCGAAAAGCAATTATCCTTAGGGTATTGTTTAGAAAATAGGCAGATACTACTTTCTAGCCGGGGCGTAGGAGGGGTGAGGGCATACCGAATTAAAAACTTTCAAGTATCAAAATAAAAAATGAATTTTTTGCTGTCCCAGAGTAGAACTGTAATCCAAATCGACCGCCAACTGAAAAAATAATATTTAAGAACGAGTGTTCGTCGGCTACCCTTTTGGCAGCTTATAAATTGCAAATGGCGACGTATTTCTATATGGCGGCAGTTAGAAAACAACACAGGCGAGGCTCTAAGCAGATCGTTTATTTAATACCTACTGCTACAGTCAGATGTTAATAATACATACAATTTTACAATATATGCAACTACATTACATAATGTGATAACTATATACATAATACATAAACATGAACAAGAAAATATCTACAGAAAACAATAAATTGTACTTCGTTACTTTATACTGATATTTTTAGAGCTGTGGTTACAGCATTCCTTATACGTATACCGTATACTTTATTATACCTAGACCTACTTGAGTTGCAAATTGGCAATTTAAAAATAACACAGTATCCCTTAATATCTATTAAAGATAATCTAATTGAAAAAGTGATTTTAGAGTGCCCGAAATCTATTCCCTGACACAGTGCTGGATTAGAGAATTATGAGGCCATAGGCAAAGCGTTCAAATCGGGCCTATTAAAACACAAAATTATACAGAGTAGCCCTTGAATTTTAAATCTATTATACAGCCCGTCGGAGTTCGGAAGCCGACCAGGGGTCTCGGACTGTGCTGACCCCCAGCGCTAGAATCCTCTTGGCTCTTAGCCCATCTGCTACTATACTTTACTAGGGCCCATTCTTCAAAGGTCGCCCTGTATAATTTTGCAATAATTTTTTATTTAAGGGCCTCCTCTTTTCAGATCCCTGGACACTCGTCTAGTGCGACTAGTGGTAGCGTCTTAATTATTAATCAAAATCTTCCAAAAATATTTGCGTCGTGTTCTAGGAACACAGGAAGGAAGTAATTTCTTTTGAAACGGATACAGACATTTATAAAGAACACCTGGAATATGTACAAAAATTGGTAAAGTTGTTGAAATATTTATTTTAATAAATTAAAAAAATTTTGAATACACCTTACAACATTTTTCATAAAAACCTTCAAGTTGATGTAAACAAACAGTTGGTATATGGCATAAACCCAAAAATATTAGAAAAAATATGATTTTTATTTTTAGATGCGTACGAATTTAATTAGATTTAAAATCCTACGCAAAATTATATATTTAATTCTTAGGGAGTTCATTCATGTTTATGCTAAATTAAACCAGACGCACTTATATTATTTGGTACATTAAAATTTTTCAAATATAAAAATAATTTTCTTTTAAAAAAACAATGAAAATTTTAAAATAAATAAAGTAATAAATTAGTAACAAAAATTATTTTAAAAAATAAAACAATAGATAATAAACACTACAAGCTAATTAAAGGTACCACGTAATAATTATTTCTAAATTGTTTAAAAAAACCAATTCGCTCGCTTCAGTGTGGCTGAAAAATGTGAAAAAAATGTAAATCGTGCGTTGCGTCCCGAAACAAAAACTTGCCGTATCGAAGATTTTTCACTAAAAATGAAAACGGATGAAGCGTCGTAACTTCGATTTATGACAACAAAGTTAAAAGCCAATTTAATTTTAAAACCTATTAAATACCCTTTTAAAGTTACATAATATACTTAAGTAAAGCACAAAATATACATTAGGTAGGTACTCCAAGAATCCGAAATAACTTTTTTATTATAAAAATCGAAGGGTGTCTACTTAAAGTAGTTATCGAGTAGGTCCGATGAGTGGACGACTTTATGGATAAAATTCGTCCCCTCTTCTCAAAGCGAGCATTTGATTTTTTTTAACTCTCAAAAATACTAAAATACTTTTATACATCAAATTTCTACACATTTATTTTCTACATTGACACATATAACTTGTTCACAAGTCATTTGGAAAGATAAAGTCGATTTTTAAAATTCTTACAGATAGCGTATAGTTACTCTACATTTAGTTTGTCACGTGTGATGAATTTGTATTTTTCTTGTATTTTCGACTTATTTTTTCAGCTACGTTTTTCCATTCGGATTAGATTCTTCTATGTATACGTTACCGGTGTCGGAGCCAATTTTTGTGTCCTTCCGCACTGTAACAGGAAACGTATACCATCAGTCACTCAGAAATAACTTAAGACTTTTGCGTAATGGGACTAACTTGTTTCCTGCTTTACACAGAAAAAAATAATTTAAAAAAATAAAATAAAAATAGCGCCCACCTTTAATTTTCAATTAAGATTTTCTAACCGTTACAAGATATATTGACGCACGAAAATTAATTTAAATTTAATTTTACGCTTAATTAAAAAGATGGTACTAAAATACGTAAAATTTCCTATTAAATTTTTATTTTTATGTTCTACCTATAAAACAGATTTCAAGTAAGTACATTAAAAGTGGTAAGAAAATGGCGAAAAACGTGAAAATCTGATAAAAGTATACATTACAGAAAGTAAGCCTTATCAGAAGTTTCTTATAAAGTTGTAAAAACAATAATTAAATTAATCTCTTCCAAAGACAAACGAGTTAATTAAATTTGCCGTATAGGGGTATAGGATGTATACAGGGCGATTGAAATTCGTCGTGCAACATATGGGGATCTCGCTTATCTGAAGAGCTAGATCATAGGATTAAATTTGACGAAGTTGCTAAATTGGGCGCCGACAAATAATCTAAAAACATTTTTCGAATAAATTCACGCGTTTTCGCGAAAACTTGGAAAATCAAAAATTTTTATTTTCTTTTTTTAGCCATAACTTTTCCATTTGTTAATCTTTTTTAATTCTGCAACAACATTTTCATTGTCCCTTTTGATCCTGCTTTCGAATCCGTTGTCGCCATTTCGATTAGTTGATTTGTTCTTGGTCTCTTAATATCAACTTTATTTTTTCTTATTAAATTTTTTTACCAAATGGTTTATTTTGTAGTGCCGAATCGAACAATTTGCCACTAGACCAAACTAAAACATTTACCCTTTTTGAAATTATATCCCCAAAATGCGCCCCTAAAAAGTTATAAGCTCTCAAAGTTGAAGTTAAAACGTAAAAAAATTACCTTGCATTTTCGACAATACTAATATTTTTATTTGCTAAAAAAATGATTGGATTATTTGTTACTACAAAAAGTACGCCTATTATCACATTCTCGTGGAACAATATTATAAAGCTATTGTTTAGTTTTTTAATTTTCTACGCCGGCTGCTGATAAAAAATAACACGGAAGTATATTAAACGCTCATATGTTTAACTGCATCGCCAGCACATAAAATCAACAAACATAAGAATATTAAAATAATTTTCGAGCACAAAATTATGCTTTTACTACAATGTTATTATGTTATTATTACTATTAATTTATTGTAAATACAAGTTTCATTCACCTCTGTTGTAAAGGAAAAAATTTGTTACCAAATTGATTTACAACATGACAAAAACTTAGTAGGTCATGTAAAAAATACGCGAAAAAAGGGCCACACGTTTCTTTCCTACCAGGGTCGAGCAGTACGTACTCGTACAATAGAATTTTTAATTTTAATTTTTTTTCTTGCAAATTTACAAACCACCGAAAAGGTATTATCTATGCCGTAAGGTTACGCACGTCCAGCAACCAATTTAAAATTCAAGTTCTCGGGCGGTTGTATCACCATACAAGTATTATGATGATGCCCAAGCTAGCCAATAGAGTATCAGTATTTCGTTCACGTTCTGATGTTTCCATATTATTAAAATAATTTAAAAAAATAAACATCTTCTAGACAGGCAGGCAGGTAGAGAGAGAATAAGCTGGTACAGATATACAGGGTGTCAATTTGAAAATTTCCCACCTCCAATATCTTCGTCATAGTAAAAAATAATTAAAATTCCGCAAGACCCACCAATTAACACAGATGGGACACTTTTTTCGAGTATTTACCTCAAAGAGGGGCGGGCTTAACCCCTCAAATCTTAAAATGAGAGCGAGAGTCGAGTGACATCTTTTCTGAAAGCCCCATTGAATCCGCTTTACAACGATATACTAATTTGTTATTTTTGAGTTATTAATTTTCACAATATTGTGCTCGAAAAGGTAAAAAATGAAATAACAGCAGGTAAAAAAAATTAATAATGAGTTGACTAATCCAAAAGAAACAAGTTAGCATATCGTTGTAAAGGCAATTGAAGTGGCTTTCAGAAAATGTGTCACTCGACCCTTTTCTCATTTAAGATGTAAAGGATTTTAAGCCAACCCCACTTTGGGGGCTGATCTAGAGAGAACGCAAATGCTCAATTAAAGTGTCGCTCTCAATAATAAAATTGACGGGTGTCGTAGAAGTTCTATATTTTATACTAAGGCGGAGATATTGGAGGTGGGAAGTTTTCAAATTGACTACGCCATTTTTCTAAACTCTTCCAAAAGTAACAAATTAGCATAGCGTTATAAAGACAATTGAAGGGGCTTTCTAAAAAAGTGCTACTCGACCCCCCTTCCCATTTAAAATTATAGGGGTTAAGTCTACCCCACTTGGGGAGTTGATCTAGGAAAAACCCAAATGCTCAATTATAGTGGCCCCCTTAGTAATAAAATTGACGAGTCTCTTGGAATTTCGATATTTTATACTAAAGCGAAGATATTGGAGATGGAAGGTTTTCAAATTGACAACGCCATTTTTCTAAACTACCCCCAAAAAACAAATTAGCATATCGTTGGAAAGACAACTAAAGGGGTTTTCTAAAAAAGTGCTACTCGACCCCCTTCCCATTTAAAATTATAGGGGTTAAGTCTACCCCACTTGGGGAGTTGATCTAGGAAAAACCCAAATGCTCAATTATAGTGGCCCCCTTAGTAATCAAATTGACGAGTCTCTTGGAATTTCGATATTTTATACTAAAGCGAAGATATTGGAGATGGAAGGTTTTCAAATTGACAACGCCATTTTTCTAAACTACCCCCAAAAAACAAATTAGCATATCGTTGGAAAGACAACTAAAAGGGTTTTCTAAAAAAGTGCTACTCGACCCCCTTCCCATTTAAAATTATAGGGGTTAAGTCTACCCCACTTGGGGAGTTGATCTAGGAAAAACCCAAATGCTCAATTATAGTGGCCCCCTTAGTAATCAAATTGACGAGTCTCTTGGAATTTCGATATTTTATACTAAAGCGAAGATATTGGAGATGGAAGGTTTTCAAATTGACAACTCCATTTTTCTAAACTACCCCCAAAAAACAAATTAGCATATCGTTGGAAAGACAACTAAAGGGGTTTCTAAAAAAGTGCTACCCCGACCCCCTTGCCATTAAGGAATGTAGGGGTTAACTATACCCCACTTGGGGGGTTGAACTAGGAAGAACTCAAAAGCTGGAGTAAAGTGTTCCCCCCAATAATTAAATTGACGGGTCTCGCGGAATTTTGATATTTTATACTAAGACCGAGATATTTGAGATGAGAAATTTTCAAATTGACACCCTGTATTATAATAAAGTCTCTATTCTAAAAATTGATGTTTCTAATTTGTGAAATGAGAAAGTTCGTATCTTTTTGTTATACTAAAATAGTAAAATTGTTCAAAACAGCTACACCCACTACACCCATAAATACACTGTATACAGTGTGTCTGTAATAACGTGTCACGGCGAATATCTCGGTTATTGTAAGAATTTCAAAGAAATGTTATACATAAAAGTTGTGTAACTTGTTATTTCCAATAATATGTCAAAATCAAAAAATAATAGAGCATCAAATTTTTGAGATATAGCAAATACATTCAAAATTTTAAATGGAACATAGCCATTGTTATTACACATTCTGAAACTGACTAAAATTGTCTATCCAATGATATATCCATTCAATTGCAATTGTTTCGGCGCACACGGTTTTGAGTGCCTATTTCAAATAGGCGCGTTTTAAGCGCTATTAGATTAGATAATTATAACGAGTGATATATCGTTGAAAAGACAATTTTCGGCAGTTTCAGAATATGTAATAACAATAGGTATGTTCCATTTAAAATTTAGAATGTATTTGCTATGTTTCAAAAATTTGATGCTCCATTGTTTTTTTGATTTTCACATATTATTGCAAATAAAAAGTTACACAACTTTTGTCTATAACATTATTTTGAAATTCTGACAATAGCCGAGATATTCGCCGTGACACGTAATAGCAGACACACTGTATAAATACTGTATACGTAGATACATCAAAATTGTTGTGAAAAGCTCATTGTAAAGACGATTTTAACCATAAAAAAATTGTGTAAGTTTTATTGATCGCAAGAATTACTTCTTGAGCATTACATTTACATTAGGGTCACATTTAAAGGGTTGTATCAACTTGGGCATATAGCACACTCAAGTGCAAATTTATGTCAAAATAACATCAAACGAGAAATCTGCTTTGGACTTGTTTTAAAGAAACCGGAGCGGATGTTTCGGAGCTTCCTTCGATACTTGTTTTTTTATTAATAAAAACTTTTAAGGCTCGTATTTTTATTTTTTTATTTCCGTAAAATTAATTCGCAATGACAACTTCATTATTTTCGTTACGGAAAAATGTAAGAAAATTAATGAAGACAAAATACTTTAATGAAGAAGACTGGAAATAATCTGATACAAAAAATATAACAACGTTATAATAGAAAGCACGAGCTCATCAAGTTTTAGAGTTGAAAAAGATGAAAACAAAAGAAAAGAAAAGTGGAAAAATATAAGTGCCGTAATAATCTCGTATATTTTTTTAGTTCATCGTGATAGCCCAACTAAACGTTTTTTAAAATTATTTAAAAAAAAATATATTGCATACCGTTCAGAAGTTGTTCTAAATACACGCAACGATTTTTGAGGTAGTTTCCATCGTGTACCGGTCCGATTCTTGGCTCTAGCGTTTCCCCCTTTTCATTTGTGTTTGCGGCCATTAGGCTTAATCTAGCAGACAGCTCTTCCACATCTGAAAAATTACAAAAAATGCGTAATTACCTTACAAAAATTTTCAACAACACTATATTTTTCTAAGAATATATCTAATTTTGTACTTTCGGCCAGCAATGCCAAGTTTTAATTAACCACCGACTTTGCTCTTTAAAAATGTGCTAAATTATACAGGGTGTCTTACAATGGGCATCGAAGAAGCAGTGACCCTTAAAATAGGAAAAAGGTGCAAATTGTTGTTTTTTCAAAAATTTCTGCTAATTGAGGGCAAAAACAGAGGTAAATAGGTCCGTGAAGTAGGCCCCACCTATTTACGCACACTTTTTTTGCTAAGCGTAAAACGCAGTGCAAAAAGTGTGCTTTCAAAGGGTCTAATTAAAAAAAGTGTGCGTTCATAATAGCCTCAAAATCTTAACTTCAAAATGAGTGAGGCCAGCTTCACGCTAGCCCCACCCAGTTACGCACACTTTTTTTTTGCTAGGCGTAAAAATAGTGCAAAAAGTGTGCTTTCAAATGGTCTAATTAAAAAAAGTGTGCGTTCATAATAGCCTCAAAATCTTAACTTCAAAATGAGTGGGGCTAGCTTCACGCTGCTAGCCCCACTCAGTTACGCACACTTTTTTAACCTAGTGGAAAAAACAGTGCAAAAAGTGTGCTTTTCAATGGTATACTTTAAAAAAGTGTGCGCCCTTCCTAAGCCCCTTTTTCGATAATTTATTTTAGACGTCAGCCTCACCCAGTGACGCAAACTTTTTCTAACCTGGTGGGAAAAATAGTGCAAAAAGTGTGCTTCTAATGGTATACTTTAAAAATAGTGTGCGCCCTTCCTAAGCCCTTTTTTTCGATAATCTATTTTAGGGGTGAGCCCCACCCAGTGACGCAAACTTGTTCTAGCCTGGTGGAAAAATAGTGCGAAAAGTATGTTTTCGAATGGTCTACCAAAAAGTGGCGTTATCTTGCGCTATTTTTTACGCCTAGCAAAAAACGTGCGCGTAAATGGGTGGGGCCAGCTTCACGGACCTGAGGTAAATGTAGTGAGCAGGACTGGATTAAAGGATGCCCAAAGTTGGCATCTAAGTTTTTATAGGGTCCTCAGAAAAATGTACGAGCATAAGTTAATTATTTGCGCCTTCTTAGGTTTATTTTTCACCCCCTAGTTTAAAAAAGTAATTTATCATTCGTATTTACATGCTCTTTTTACTTTTTAACTTAAAAAATATTCAAAAATTTTCCGTAATAAATTAAAATTTTTATGAATGGCAACGACTACCATTATCGCACCGTAAAAGCATTCGATCGAATCGTTAATACGTTAATTCATAATTTGAAATTACAATTAGTTTAATTATTAATTTCCTCAATTAGTCATGCCAGTAGTACTACGTTTTTTACAATTAAATCTACTTCAATAGTACGACGAAGGTGCAAAATAATATTTTTCAAAAGTATTCCACTTATATCGTCGAATTTGATGTTGACATTCATGGCTTGCCTCACATTTATAAGTTCAATCAGAATTTTATTTATGTAAGTTACAAGTCGAGCTCTAAGAAGAGAAGTAAAGCCAACTGAGATCATAGATGGAGACTGGTAGTGGCCGACGGAGAAAAGGCCCCTTAAATATTTGAAAGACGGTCCCCACTCCCCACACTAGTCGCTTACTGTCCGTTCGTATTATAATAGGATACCTACTTAAATAGCTCTGGAGAGTCATGTCATGCTTTAAAACAAATAAAAGTAAGTTGCTTGTAAAACCCTCACAATGAGGTTCAAAAAGACACGTAGAGAGCATATCCAGACATTTGTATCCTTCTCTATAGAGTAATTAAAAATTTTTTAGAAGTAGAATAAATCAAACGAACTAATTTAAATCAAGGATTTCTATTTACGTATTGAAATCAGCAATTGAATGTTCATATGTTTATTGTTATTCGTTGGACTTACGCCAAAGATAATTTACAAAACAAATATGGCATATTTCATTTAAAGTTGACTATAAAATTTAATAATTTATTAGATTATACGCGAGTAACGATTAAAAAAAATTACAAGTAATAAACTCCAAAAATAAGTTTTAAATTAAATTTTAAACTAAAGGTGTAACATTTATGAGATTTCTTAATAAGCATTTAGGTCTCAAGGTGTATAAAATATAAGCAATTTGAGTTCATAAATATTTGGGTTGCTCTCATAATTCATATTTTCATTATTTTTAGACTCTGGTGACGTATAAATATTTAAGGTAGCAAGGCTTGGTAATTTAAGAAACATAGAAATGCTTTTACGTTCCTTCCACCGTAATAATACCACACACAATTTGTTGAACTCTTCTGTCATTTTTACCTTAGCTTTAAATCTAACAACAAAGAAAAATCGTAACAAACTTTTCTTACAAATCTAAAGAAACACTCTGTACAATAATACTTCAAAACGTCCTTTAGTTAATGATAAATTGTTTGTTCAAATAACAACCAACAAAAGCAAAGATATGAAAGCAATAGCTACAAGCTACAATATTGGAAGAACAAAATAAACAGACGATATGATATTATTTTTACTTTTAATAATAAATTCGCCTCGTTTTTTTCAATTTTATTTTTAAAAAAATAACTCCGACGCGGGTATTCGCCCTCTCGGTTAATTTGGAAACGACTCCATCAAAATCACAAAGAAAGCGGCAATTAAAAGAGCGCATCCATCAAAATCACACAAAATGGGAGAATTAAAAGCATAACACGATTCAAATGAGATTAGCCGGACCAACGGGGCTTCGGCTGATAACTGATAACAACTCGGCGCTGCGCGCCACACCGCACCAACCAGAATTATCTTATTACAATGGAGAAATTGCTTTTTGCGAATTAAATATCCTACTATGTAAGTTTTACAGAAATAGGAACGAAATGAGAGCAGTGGCCAAAAAGCATAAATATTTTTGAGTGAAAACATATTAGTCAAAATCAGATTTAAGTGTCTAAAAAGTATCACTTTGAGAGTATCAATAGTGTTATTAATAGAAAGAGCGTAAAAACTGCTTTTAAACATCTTAAAATGTACAGGATGTTCCATTTGAAAATAGTAATAAATAATAACATTAGGTAGTCCGGGAGGCAGTGAACAGTTTAACTAGCTATTCTTTCGCTTATAACTCGAAAAGTACGTATTTATGAGAAAAGTTAATGTAAACAAAAATAAACTACATCAAATTTTCTACACAACATATCTCGTAAGTTTTTTCCCTTCAATGAACGGTTTGAGCGCTAGGACGCGTTAAAATTTAACAGAAATTCCAGTTCGGCCAAAACACCTTGTTTTATCGCTACTAACTCAAAATATACGTACTTTTAGAGAAAAAAGTGTCTATTCACAAAAAAAAGTAGATTCAATTTTAAACAACTTATGTCTCTTGGATTTTTTTTCTCAGACGAACGCTTTAGACGCCAGAGTGCGTTAAAGTTTTACAAAAATTCCAAAATTGGCTAAAAAATTGTTTTATCGCTTATAACTCGAAAACTACGCATTTTTAGAAAAAATAGTTTCTACACAAAAATACAGTAAATTACATTTTTAACAACTTATGTCTCTTGGATTTTGTTCCTCAGACAAGCGGCTTAGGCGCTAGAGCGCGTTAAAGTTTTACAAAAATTGCAAAATTGGCCAAGAAACTGTTTCTTTTAGTTTATTGCTTATAACTCAAAAACTACGAACTTTTAGAGAAACGTGTTTCTATAAAAAAATAAATTACATTAAATTTGGTACAAATAATGATTTGTAAGTTTTTTCTTCAGACTAACGGTTTACGCGCTAGAGCCTATTAAAGTTGATCACAAATTCCAAAATCAGCAAAAAGAACTGTATTTTTGTTTATCGCTTGTAACATAAAAACTACGCATTTTTACAGAAAAATGTATCTATACAAAAATAAAGTACATTGGATTTTCTACGTATAATGATTTGTAAGTTTTTCCCTCAGACCAACGGTTTACGCGCTAGAGCGTATTAAAGTTTGACCTAAATTCCAAAATCGGCAAAAAGAACTGTATTTTTGTTTATCGCTTGTAACATAAAAACTACGCATTTTTACAGAAAAATGTATCTATACAAAAATAAAGTACATTGGATTTTCTACGTATAATGATTTGTAAGTTTTTCCCTCAGACCAACGGTTTACGCGCTAGAACGTATTAAAGTTTGACCAAAATTCCAAAATCGGCAAAAAGAACTGTATTTTTGTTTATAGCTTGTAACATTAAAACTACGCACTTTTACAGCAAAATGTATCTATACAAAAATAAAGTACATTGAATTTTCTACAAATAGTAATTTATAAGTTTTTTTCTCAACGGTTTACGCGCTAGAGCGTATTAAAGTTTATCAAAAATTCCAAAGCTGGCAAAAAGAACTGTATTTTTGTTTATCGCTTGTAACATAAAAACTACCCACTTTTGCAGAAAAGTGTTTTTATACAAAAATAAATTTAATTTAATTTTCTACAAATTATATCTCTTAGATTTTTTTCGTAAAACGAACAGTTTACGTGCTAGAGCGCGTTGAAGTAAAGCTCCTCGAAAAGGGTGGGTTTTTGGGGCTCAAATTAAACCGTACACAAAACATTGCATTTTTTCAGTAGATTTTTAAATATATTTTGGCCGACGGTTGTAATTGCGTCTTTGTGATGGTAGACGCCTTTGAAGTCTTCGGAATTTCAGCTTTCAGCCTGCATCGTTGAAATTTTTTTCTTTCAGTAACAGTGCTCGCCGCCTTCAGGACTATAAATTACGTTCCTTTTCAGTCAAACATTTATTGCTACGTAGAAAGGCCAAATTTAATCGATCGAAAAGTAGACTTATTCCTGACTTCGTTAGTTGGGTAAGTAGTGAAGATCGTATGAAGTGTACGGTTACAGATAGGGATCGTTTTCAAAATGAACAGTTTGCACTATCGTCCTTATATGAAGGGGGAAGGACAAAATGATAATAATAATAATATATTTTCAATAGTTGACCAAAGTAATCTGATTTGGAATATGCTCACCTTGAGTGGTGGTACGAAATTAAATAAGTCGGATTTTATTTCACTCACAAATTTTTTATACCCTCCTTCCGAATTCCCAACGGCCCTTTAACCTCCAAATTTCATTTTCTGCCTCGACTACCCAAGCGATACAAAAAGATTTGAAATTTACATGTTTGAGCTGCGAAAGTAATTAACATAATATGGACAAATTGATAGACGGACAGAGCCACATCAGCAGCTTCCGACTTCACGATATTTTATTGGATGTCAACATCTTGGGCCTAAAAGTTGAATTTGTTTAGAAAAATCAATTAACGCATTTGAACTCATCGTGAATTAGGTCAAATATTTCGAGCTCTTCAATCTTTTGTCGATCAACATTTAATTAGTTCATTATGAAATTTTAATTAAATTCGACATCACCGCCGAGTCCATCAATAATAAATTATCAAGATTTCGTAATGAAAGGTACATAATAAACCCTTTAGTGTTCCGAATGATATATTATGGACATGCACTAGACATAAATTTACTCATTTATGACAAATTACAATTATACAAAACGTGTTTAAATTCACCCCCGTCATATTTTGATCTCAATTCGAAATCAAGATCTTTTTACGTATACAAATTACCCCTCATTATATACTTAACACATAATTTGTGTTCTTCAAAAATATAAAAATTCAATTACATAAAGCAATTTTCTTATTATATTTAATCAAGCAGACTAATTTATATTCTTCTTACAGTTTCTTTTATCGGACCAATTTAAATTAATAGCCAACTCGGCCTTCGTTGAATTAAATGTGTTTACACAAAATTTATTTTACCTTTCCGTTATTTAAACATCATACAAACAAAGTAATTTAGAAATTACTTAAGGCGCACAGGAGAATTTAGGTTAAATTAATTTTTTTTGCTACTCAATCAACTTTAAGCAAGTGGCCCTTCGGGCCACCGAACTTATTTCTAGAATGAGCGCACAGTTATATCATCCAATTAGTCAACCAAATTTAATCGTAAAAAGTTCATCATTAAGATTTCGAACTTTTCATTATTTTTCCCATATTAAGCGTAGCGTTGCCCGTGTGTAAACAACAAATGAGCTTTTAAAAACGCGTCTCCGATTTTGGGCGCAGTTTTAAAGTTCGTATTGAAATTAAAATTACGGTTTGGTGTTTGTAAAAGGGGTAAGGTAAAGGGGTAATTTAAAATTTGTTCACCCAAACTGCCCGGTATCTGATTAATATTTTTGTCACGCCACAACCAATTAAAATAACAATTTTATTAATCAATAAGCTTTAGGAGGAACCACAGGTGCCTTTACATAACCAGTCGATCAATCGAGCGGTAAATATAACATTTTTGAATTTTTCATCCGATTGATTTAAATTACTGACACGGGGAGAAAAAATATATGAATAAAATTTTAGGCTTTCGTAAAAAAACAAAACTACCCTACATAACAATGAAGGTAAATTTACATGCGTACTTTTTGTTAAGTGATGGATGAAAGTAAATACGTCCATATTTACATACTTTTTGTAATTTAAACAGATTTTAGCATGTGTTAAACGTGTGTTTTTTTGGGAAGAAAATATGCTCAAAGTGTGTGTGGAGGTTTTTGTGTACATGAAATTGTCATAAAAAATTTCATTTCCGTTTTACGCTATAAAATTTTGATTGCACGTGCTTGGCTGTGATTGATTTTTCTGCAAAAGTTGGAAATTTCAGGACAGGATTCGCCCATTATTCAAATACACGTTTTGAAACTTTCTCGAAACCTTGGTAGTCTTTGTTAGCCTTAAATACCATTTTATAGACGGCAGTTAGACGGGCAGACATTTAGCTTTAGCTTCGTGTCCCTAAATGTTGACCGAAGTTGACTCACTCTCTATAATTTTCTGCTCAAGTTCAAAACCGAATTTTACTAGAAAGAGAAATTTGGTCAATTTCGACAAAAATGCCAAATGCCAATTTTAAGCTTAGTTCTCTGTTCAAATATGAAAAATGTAGTAGCGTACCAACAATCTTTCACTTTCGTAAAACGTTAAAAAGAAGTAATAGATTAATACTTATCGTCGCCAGCATTATATCTAGAGAGCTTCAATAAGTTTGGCGGGGAAAAAATATAGAAGTTGTTTCTCTATCGATCTTTAAATATTTTGGGATGCTGAATCCAAATTTTAACTTGGCCACCTTGTAAAAGTGATGATTGTGTTCCAAAGCAGTTACAAAAAATGCTCTCTTTTCAGATTTTCGCTTATAACTTAAACCTGACGCACTTTTTGGAAAAAATAGTTCTATACAAAACTAAACTATTTCAAATTTCCTATAAATTATATTTCTTAGGTTTTTTCGTCAGATAAACGGTTTAGACGTTAGGGCACGTTAAAGTGAGACAGAAATTCCAAAATCGGTCAAAAAGCTATTTTTTTATTTTTTTGCTTGTAACTCGAAAAATACGCACTTGTAGAAAAAGCTGTTATATAAAAATAAAGTGCATGCAATTTCCTACAAATTATATTTTTTGTTTTTTTCCTCAGACAAACGGTTTTGGCGCTATTGTGACTTAAAGTTTGACAGAAATTCTAAAATTGGTCAAAAAGCAAATTTTTTAGTTTTTTGCTTGTAACTCAGAAACTACGCACTTTCGGAGAAAACTGTTGCTATATAAAACTAAAGTGCAATAAATTTCCTACAATATATATTTTATAGGTTTTTTTCCTGAAACGAACGGTTTGGGCGCTAAGGCGCGTTAAAGTTTGACGAAAATTCCAAAATTGGCCAACAAGCTGTTGTTTTAATTTTTTGCTTGTAGCTCAGAAACTAAGCACTTTTGGAGAAAGTTGCTACTATATAAAAATAAAGTGCATTTAATTTCCTATAAATTATATTTCATAGTTTTTTTCCTACAACAAACAGTTTGGCCACTAGAGCGCGTTGAAGTTTGACAAAAATTCCAAAATCGGTCAAAAAATGTGGGTTTAGTTTTTCGCGTGTAACTCCGAAACTACGCACTTTTAGAGAAAAGTGTTACTATATAAAAATAAAGTTCATTAAATTTTGTACAAATTACTTTGTTTAGGTTATTTCCTTATACAAACTGTTTAGACGCTAGGGTGCGTTAAAGTTTGATAGAAATTCCAAAATCGGTCAAAAAGCTGTTTTTCTAGTTCTTTGCTTGTAACTCGGAAATTACGCATTTTTAGAGAAAAGTGTTCCTATACAAAAATAAGTGCATTAAATTTCCTACAAATTATATTTCTTAGTTTTATTCTCACACAAACGGTTTAAGATTTGCGCTAAAACGCGTTGCAGTTTAGAAGTTGAGTGTACTATACCTGAGTCTAGTCAGAGCCAATAGCGTAGCATCTTTAACGCTCTCTAGAGCCTAAACCATTCGTCTCAAGAAAGAAACTTAAGAATCATAATTTGTAGAAAATTTAGTGTAGTTTAGGTTTGTGTAGAAGTATTTTTCTCAAAAAAATGCGTAGTTTTCAAGTTATAAGAGAAAAACTAAAAAAATAGCATTTTTACAGTTTTTTGCACTTTTTTCAGAATTCACCACTTTTACGAGGCGGCAAAGTTGAAATTCCGATTCAGCATACAAGCAGAATAAAAAACAACAGAATAAACAGCAATAAAAAAAAACTTCTGCACCCCCCCCCTCCCAATATCGTATTTTCCCCTAGTAAGTAGTGAGTGGACTAGTAATAAAACATTCTGATCACTTTTTGTTATTATTGGTATAATCTGCTCTTCTTATTAATGTAAATCTAATAATTATAAGAAGGTTGCATTTATGATTGATGGTTGGTTATCAAACAAAATTTTCTAGGTGTATCGAAACAGACTCGGCAGAACTTAAAATGGGGAGGGCTAATTTCCAATTCTTAGCGAAATATAGATTAAATACGTCGACCATAATTATCTCCACATTTCTGTTTTATTTCAAAGAGCCTTAATTATGTAATACTTCAACCTAATTAAATTATGAAATAATTCGGGAATGAATAAGTAAATCCTTTTTAAAACTCAAATCGTGTTACATTTTATCGGGAATAAATTTTTGATATTTATTCTACGACAGTGAATAGTGAAATGGGTACACATAAGCGACGTGGTGATATTTTGACAATTTTTTGAAGTTGACATCGAATACGAAACAAGGAAAATTTTATTAAAAGAAATCCTTTATTTTTAATTATTTTGACACGAATCGAAAATGTTTAATTCTGAGCACGACTTTTCCGTTTTATTCGATTTTTCAATTTTTTTTACCAAACTCGTTGTTTACTTATAAAATTTTACATTTTTCAATTTAAACACAGATAGCTACAAAGTAATATAAACTGTCGGTTCGGTATTGTAATTTGATAACCTAGGGGAAACCCCTTGGAGGCTCGGGTCCTAATTAAAATTTTTAATTACGTTAAATTGGGGCAGAAATAGTCGAGTATCCCCGTCTATCAAATAATAACATACATTTTTACCTGTACGAATGTGACGATTTATTTTTAACTTTTACAAACACATCTGGTTAGCTATTAATATGAGCCTCTCCATGTTCGACAACTTTTCTCTTTTGGTAGCTTTAAAATTACAGTGGCAAAAGTTATAAATTCCATGACTGCCTAAGATACCATAATCTGCTCGCTCGTAATTCTCAAAGGAATCAAAGGGGTAAAGCTACAAAAATATTGCGGTTTTTAATAACTTACGCTGCATACGAAGGGGAATATCTGCAGATGAGTGCCCAGTTCATTACTCAAGTCTAAATTGTAAGTCGTTTTTGAGCGAAAATAGTAAAATGGCTATAACAATCAATTTATAGAACAATCGAATTAACTCAAAATTTAATTCCGTTGGAACAGTTAACTATGAAGTTATGTTATAGGCATAGGCTATATCTCGGCTATTGTGGAACTACCCTGTACTATGTACTATACTTGTTCATTTTTTACCGTTTTATCATTTTAATTATAATTATCGATATTTTATTGAGGCACTGAAAGCCCTTTGGAAAAAGAAAATTTATCGCAACCTTTTCAATTCTAAAAGCTTTGTCTTTTGACTTTAATTACAGTAATGCATCTCTTAGATAGTAAAGGGGTTCTATAATTAACTGCTTAATTAATTCAAATTGTCAACAAATTTCTACACTGTAAAATGAAACCATTTAAGTTGAGTGTAGCAATTCCATATCGCATATCGATGATACTTCAACACGAACAATAAAATTTGCACAATAGTTTGGATTTTTATATGAAGCTGCTAATGGATATGGTTTCCTTTGGTTAGCTTCAAGAAATGTATCAAATTCTGTTGTTTTTCAAAAGCAAAATCGTAACAAAAATGTCTTCCGTTATTCCCTTGTGCATAAATAAAACATAAACTGTCAACGCGATTCTTTCTACACAAACATAGAGGAATACAGTAAAAGATGTCTCCATCATATTGCGCCATTCCATTGTAGTATTTGTGTATTTGCATCGAACAATTCACTCATGTATACTTTATACGGAATGAAAAAATATTATGTGACTTGTTTTTTTAAAAAATTAAATTTTTTCCCACAAAAGTAGCGTGATAAATGAATATTTTCATTTCAACATGTTTCGTTTCCATTTCTCGAGCTTTTTCGAAAATTCGTTAAAATAAATAAATACCCACCCAAACCTGCCATTTGTTTTTTCTATGACAAAAGTTTTAGGCAAACAATAAATCTGCATCTTCCATTCCAGAAGCAAGCTGAAGCCCTTAAAACAGCGGGAGCAACCTAATAATGTCAAAATTAAGGTCGAAACACATATGTAACACGAAACAAATCTTGACTGGTCAACGAATTTAAACTATTAATAATTTTTGTAAATTCCTCGTCAAATTACAGCATCGTTTCGGTTAAAAGGCTAATTTTAAAACTTTATGCGTTGATACAAAAATAAGAAAAAAGTCAAAATGGATATTAATAGAAAATAAATTATTGAAGTGGCTCGTGTTTACGAACTAATTTAAATTTATTTAATGATGTTTCGAGCTACTTGTTTACAATCAATTAAAATTTTTGGTTAAAACTAATCCGAACTAAACATGAGTTTGGCGCAGTCGGGTACAATTTTAGTCTTTTTCGAATTTTTATAAAAGTAGTTTCTCTATCGTTTTTTAAGTATTTTTGGAAGCTGAATCCAAATTTTAACTTTGCCATCTCGTAAAAGTGATGCGTTCTGAGCTAATTGCGAAAAAGTGATCTTTTTCAGTTTTTCGCTTATAACTTGAAACTTACGCACTTTTTTAGAAAACTACTTTTATTCAAAAATAGCTCATATCAAATTTCCTATAAATTTTATTTCTTAGTTTCCTTCCTTAGACGCACGGTTTAGACGCTAGAGCGCGTTAAAGGTTGGCAGAAATTCCAAAATTGGTCAAAAAGGTGTTTTTTTAGTTTTTTGCTTGTAACTCAGAAACTACGCACTTTTGGAGAGAGTTGTTACTATATAGAAATAAAGTGCATTAAATTTCCTACTAATTATAATTATAGATTTTTTTTTACACCAACCGTTTGGGCGCTAGGGTGCGTTAAAGTTTGGCAAAAATTCCAAACTCGGTCAAAAAGCTGTTTTTTTAGTTTGGTGCTTTTACTCAGAAACTACGCAGTTTTGGAGGGAGTTGTTACTATATAAAAATAAATTGCATTAAATTTCCTATCAATTATAATCATTAGATTTTTTTCTTAGACAAACCGTTGGGCGCTAGGGCGCGTTAAAGTTCGGCAGATATTACAAAATCAGCCAAAAAGCTGTTCTTTTAAGTTTTCCCTTGTAACTTGAAAACTACGCACTTCTAGAGAAAAGTGTTACTATATAAAAATAAAGTTCATTAAATTTTCTATAAATTATGTTTGTTAGACTTTTTCCGTAGGCAACCCATTTGGGCGCTAGGGCGCGTTAAAGTTTGGCAAAAATTCCAAAATCGGTAAAAAAGCTGTTTTTTAGTTTTTTGCTTTAACTCAGAAACTACGCACTTTTGGAGAGAGTTGTTACTATATAAAAATAAAATGCATTAAATTTCCTATCAATTATAATCATTAGATTTTTTTCTTAGACAAACCGTTGGGCGCTAGGGCGCGTTAAAGTTCGGCAGATATTACAAAATCGGCCAAATTGCTGTTCTTTTAAATTTTCCCTTGTAACTTGGAAACTACGCACTTTTAGAGAAAAGTCTTACTATATAAAAATAAAGTGCATTAAATTTTCTATAAATTATATTTGTTAGATTTTTTTTCGTAGACAATCCGTTTGGGCGCTAGGGCGCGTTAAAGTTAGGCAGAAATTCCAAAATCGGTCAAAAAGCTGTTTTTAAGTTTTTCGCTTGTAAATCAGAAACTACGCACTTTTGGAGGGAGTTGTTACTATATAAAAATAAAGTGCATTAAATTTCCTATAAATCATAATCATTAGATTTTTTTTTAGACAAACCGTTGGGCGCTAGGGCGCGTTAAAGTTTAGCAGATATTACAAAATCGGCCAAAATGCTGTTCTTTTAAATTTTCTCTTGTAACTTGGAAACTACGCACTTCTAGAAAAAAGTGTCACTATGTAAAAGTAAAGTGCATTAAATTTTCTATAAATTATATTTGTTAGGTTTTTCCTCAGATGAACGGTTTCAGCGCTAGGGCGCGTTAAAGGTAGGAAGAAATTACCAAATCGAACAAAAAGTTTTCTCTTGTAACTTGGAAACTACGCACTTCTAGAGAAAAGTGTTACTACGTAAAAGTAAAGTGCATTAAATTTTCTATGAATTATATTTGTTAGGTTTTCTACTCAGACGAACGGTTTTAGCGCAAGGGCGCGTTAAAGTTTGGTAGAAATTTCAAAATCGACCAAAAAGCTGTTTTTTTTAGTTTTTCGCTTACAACTCAAAAACCAGGCACTTTTGGAGAGAGTTGGTTTTATATAAAAATAAAGTGCATTAAATTTTCTACAAATTATGTTTAAAAGTTTTTCTCCTAAGACAAACGATTTTGGCGCTAGGGTGCATTAAAACTTGACAGAAATTCTAAAATCGGTCAAAAAGCTGTTTTTTGAGTTTTAGTAAATTAAATTTTCTAGAAATTATGTCTCCCAGGTTTTTAACGTCAGACCCGCGGTTCACAATCAATTAAAATTTTTAATCGAAACTAATCCGAACTAAATATGAGTTTGGCGCAGTCGGGTTAAATTTTAGTCTCCTTCGAATTTTTCTGAACGGACCTCATAAAATTATGCAGTTAGGTACAGCTTCTAAAATGAGTATTTGCCCTCATTTTGAATAGTAAACTCAAGTATATTGTGTGAGCCGTAGACCAGAGATTCATTATATCAAGAGTCGCCATTTTTAATAACTGATGCGCGTTGTTTTTGTGCTCTATCAACACACAGTTAGAATTTAGCAATCAAAATAATTGCGTTGGAAATACAAAGAGTCACGGTTTACTTCTTAATGATGCATGTTGACTCGTAGCAATTTTATAAATTTAAAACTTCATAAATGCGCTCGCTTTTAAAAAGATTTTATTTTTTTATTTATTAAAATTTCTTTTCTTCCGATTTACGCTTCATTGTTAAGTCTCTGCACGAATGTAACCGTGGCTTCGCTACCGAGGAAGTGACGTAAAATTATCTTAGCTCTTTTACGTATTTAACAATGTACACAGATATACATTAACTTTTTATATTTTTTTAAACGTAAATGAACATGCTAATCCTACACTAATTAATATTCATAAAAACATCCACTGAATTTTAATAAACTCCCAATGCGAAAAAACGACTTTTTAATCAACTTCAAAGGATTCGTTAGGCGAAATTCCAATTCTCCGTTTTTCAACTTTTGACGGAAAAATTAGTTACAAAATTTTTTTTATCTAATATTAAATTATATCGTTTTGCCAAACTAGATCGTTGATATTTTCGCCAAAATTACGTCTTCGGGAAAAAGACTATCGAGTTTAGATTTTCGATTTAGAGATAAACCTTATATAAAAGACGATAAAAAGTTGTTTCAATGAAAGTCTCGCAGTTTTAATAAATACCACCCTGGGGTGTTATAAGATGGAGCTTTTTGTTATCTATTTTTCCAGTAATCCTTTTAGTAATTAATTAATTTTTATTTACTCCTTAGATTTAGCTCGACAGCGCGCGATTCAGAGAAAAAAATAAGAATCGTCCAGGCTAGGAAGTTCCCGCCTTGCTGGTATATTCTAGGGGTAGATTTTATATTCTGTAGTAGTGTATCGTAATTTTTATTTTTAATCTTGTGGCTAAATTAAAAAAAACAGATCAGTGCCACTCCGCTTTTCATCGCCACTTTGCGGTTCCGCCCGCGTGTCGTCAGGAAGAAACATTGTAGCCAAAATATTTCACTCCAAAGTCGCGATTTTCTAACGGTGGGTTGGTTTCAGATGACAAAAATTGACTCTCTTCCTCTTGCTAGTCTCCCCTAATGCTCGATTTCTTAAGGGAGGGCCTAAATTAATTCTCCCGATAAAAAAGTTTTGGAGTGGTGTGTAAGTCTAAATACAAATTTCTAGTTTTTTTAATGCAAAAAAATTTATTTTAATTTTTTACCCTCTCACTGGCCCCCTCGCACCTAGTTGTTTTCATAATGCGCCTAAAAAATTCTTGTAATTAATTTAAAAGTGGTAGTGCTTAAACCGTTCGTAAGTTGCGCACTCTTAGACATTTTTTTCTGCAAATGGCCGCTCCTAATATGGCGAACTCGGTGTGGCGATAATGAAATAGGTACTAACTATAGTTTTCGCCCCACAAAAGTTTTTACTGTCATTTTAAGGCCACCAATGCTAAATTTAATTACAATTTAATCGCTAATCAAAAATGACAAAGATGACCTAAAAGCGGCAATTATGAATATTTAGACTGGATTTAATTGTTCGATGGGACTAATTATTCCGAGTTTGGGTGCGATGTGCATAATTAACCCCTTTTTACAACTCAAAAGATAAAATAACAAATTGTTCCAAAATTCCGTACCTTATCCTCCTGTCTTTAAGTCATTACAGCTGTTATGTTTAGTGAGTTACATCAAAGAGCACCGAAATGCTAAGCGACAAGTCAAACGTTACAAAAATGTGCCGCCATTTAAGAAATTTTTTGAGAATTTGTAAATAGTTATATTTTTTTAACGGACTAAATAATAATAAATAATTTCATATTGAAGTTGAAGCCAAATTTTATTTTAGTGTAACATAGAAGAGCTTTAAACTTTTAACTCGCGCAGCTTATCGGCTTATGAAAATTGAAATTTGATTTATCTTTAATTAAAAATAAATTGACATCAAGAGGGCATTAACTTATTACTATGCAAATCACTTTAAAAAAAATACGAATTATTAAAAATGTTAAAACAGTCGACGTAATTTAAAATCAAACATTAGTTAATCGGTTAATCCGGATTAGTGGAGCTGAAGATAAAAAAATTTTTGGAACGAAACTAAAACGTCAAATTCGAAAACGTCGAAACAATGAGATTGCAGGTTTCCCTACACCTATCCGAATTAGCGAGAATTGCCTCGTTAAATGGATGCTTTAATTAAATCACGAAAAATAACAGACGCGCTTTAATTTAATGTTTATTAACCGCAACGGTCGTGTTGATATAATAATTAATACTCGTGCGGTTTTACCGGTGAGATAAAAGACAGACCACCTGTAAGCTTTTCCTCAAGTACACGCAGAGAAATTGTTACAAAACCGCACGGGAAAGAGTTAAGAAAATTAATTAGTTAAAGATGGAACAATTGACAAAAGGAAGGGTTGTTTTAAATTAAAGCTTAACAAGTAAAGTAATGCTTTAATTTAATTTCTTGGTACATTTAGGAGTCATTTAGAAAAATGGGTTTGATGAGTTTAATTAATAGGGTTGTATAGGGTATAGTGAACTTTTCAAAACATGTTTTTAATTTGTCAAATATTTTATTAAATTTTTTTAAAACTCACGCGGGAATTGGAATTATTGAACTTTTCGTGAACGTCACCTACATCGGTGACGGCTACATGGAACCACTATAATAAAAGGATCTCTCTATCTATCTGAATAGTAGGTTTTCCTTCTAGAAGTTGTGATTATCCACGTAGTTATATTTAATTTGCAATTTTGCTAACATCTTGTCAATAATGGGAACGACCGTAAAAATTTCGACTTCTCGATGCGCGACTTCAATATTAGACTTATTGCGTTTCTACACTCTTACAGCATATCCGCTGTAGGTTAACTGTTATAGTATGCGGTTTTGGGTTATTTCATTAATATATTATGCTTATGTGCTGCTTCAAACTTAAAAACTGAAATATAACTCATTCTAACTTGTCCATTGTCCATTCCTAACAGTTTTCTAAAATAAAGTTGCTCTTCGACTTTTTTCAATTTCGAACCATTATGAGAAAAAAATCGTAGTAATTTAGTTGAAAATGTAATATCTACAAAAAAAGTTTTTACAAAAGCCTAAATTCTTTAATTTATGGAATACTTTGTTATTTTATCGTAAAATTTCTGTTTTCTTTCTTTACACTTTTCTTTATATTTTGTTTTGAAATGTAAACGAAATGAAAGTAATAAAAATATATCAAAATTATTAAAGAATAAAATTTTATACTGTTGCAAAAGTTAATCTGGAAAAATGTTTGCACACATACAGTGTGTCTCAAAAGTCAGAAGTTCGCCATGGAGCGAGCACTCATTTTGGCGAGGGAGGAAACTTTAACTCGCTTCAGCGCCTAAACTATTTATCTGAGGAAACAGCTTACAAATCATTATTGGTAGGAATTTTATTGTACTTTATTTTTATATAAAAACACTTTTCAGTAAAAGTGCGCAGTTTTCGAGTTATAAGCGATAAACAAACATACAATTGTTTTTCCGATTTTGGAATTTTACTTAAACTTTAATACGCTCGAGCGCCTAAACCGTTGGTCTGAGAAGAAAACTTACTAATAATTATT
The DNA here is from genome assembly GCA_950108345.1 of Malthinus flaveolus. Lineage (NCBI taxonomy): Eukaryota > Metazoa > Arthropoda > Insecta > Coleoptera > Cantharidae > Malthinus > Malthinus flaveolus. Next base: position 6,064,951 of record OX467289.1, on the reverse strand, counting down.
TGTAGGAAATTTAAGGTAGTTTTTTTATATAAAAGCACTTTTTTGTAAAAGTGCGTAGTTTTTAAGTTATTACAAAAAACAGTTTTTTGGCAGATTTTGAAATATTTGCCAAACTTTAGTGCGCTTCGGCGCCTAAACTATTTATCTGAGAAAAAAACTTATCAATTATTATTGGTAGGAAATTTAATGCACTTTATTTTTATATAGTTACACTTTTCTGTAAAAATGCGTCGTTTTTGAGTTATAAGCGAAATACAATTGCTCTGTCCGATTTTGGAATTTTACTTAAACTTTAATACGCTCTAGCGCCCAAACCGTTGGTCTGAGGAGGAAACTTACTAATAATTATTTGTAGGAAATTTAAGGTAGCAGATTTTTGTGTAAAGACATTTTTCGGGAAAAGTGCGTAGTTTTTAAGTTACAACAAAAAACAGTATTTTGGCAGATTTTGAAATATTTGCCAAACTTTAGTGCGCTTCGGCGCCTAAACTATTTATCTGAGAAAAAAACTTATTAATCATTATTGGTAGGAAATTTAATGCACTTTATTTTTATATAGTTACACTTTTCTTTAAAAATGCGTCGTTTTTGAGTTATAAGCGAAATACAATTGCTCTGCCCGATTTTGGAATTTTACTTAAACTTTAATACGCTCTAGCGCCCAAACCGTTGGTCTGAGGAGGAAACTTACTAATAATTATTTGTAGGAAATTTAAGGTAGCAGATTTTTGTGTAAAGACATTTTTCGGGAAAAGTGCGTAGTTTTTAAGCTATAAGCGTTAAACAAAAAAAAGTTTTTTGGCAGATTTTGGCATTTTTGTCAAACTTTAATACGCTCTAGCGCCCAAACCGTTGGTCTGAGGAAAAAACTTATCGACCATTATTTGTGAGACATTTAATGAGCTTTATTTTTATACAGACACAGTTTTCTATAAAAATGCGTAGTTTTCGAATTATTTACGATAAACAAGAAAATGCTGTTTTTCGGCAGATTTTTGAATTTTTGTCAAACTTTAACGAACTTAAACGCCTAAACTGTTTGCCTGGGAAAAAATCAACCAAGCTTAATTTGTAGGAAATTTACCGGGGTTAGTTTTATATAAAGACACTTTTCCCCAAAAGTGTGTAGTTTTGAAGTTCTAAGCGAAAAACTGAAAAAATAGCTAAGCCCACCCTTTTTGAGCCGCTACCAAGTTAATGCTGTCACTTAAGAACGCCAGACGACCGATTTTATTACTCATTTGTCATTTACTATGTTTTTCAGCCTGCATCGTTACAATTTTTGTACTTTACCGTTTAGTAAAAGTGCTCGCGCTGCCTCCCGGACTACTACAACAGATGAGAGCGTCTAAAGACGCATTTTACAAATCTCGACCATCGCACGACTAACAAAACATTTAGAAAGGAAGATAGTTAGTTAGGAACTCAAAGAACTTTGTACTTCTTAAGAACAATGTTGAATCAATTTGGACGCTGCAGAAAAATCTTGTTGCGCTTGCAACAAACTCTAAAGTGCGAACCGCAACGAACGTACTTTATTATTCCGTGTTTCCGCTTTTATTTCTACTAACCACGCTGCGAACTCGCTAACTCACTTCATCTAGTGCCCTTTTACTTAAAATATCGATTTAACCACGAAGTAGTTTATCCACACCAATTCTATGACATTCTTCCGTGATACATCCCATCAATTTCAATTTTGTGGTAAATATCGAGACTACACCTACCGTATTGCATCTGCTCTAAACATTCGTAGTAAATCTTTGGTTTGATAAGTTATTACAAGCACTTATCATTATCACAATATGGAGTTCCGAAACAAGACGGAAAGTTTTCATACGAAGGCTCAGAGCTGAGCCATTTATTTGTCTAAATTTTTCAAGCTTAGCTCAATTTGGCCAATGCCAAACTCTCGTCACTTGCCATTTTTAAAGGCCACTACAGACGAACGCTAGGCACGCTCGTTGATAGGTTCGTAAATAGCGCGCTTGTGGATTTTATTACGATGGCACAAAATTGCTATTTAATTAACAAAAGATCCGAAACAATTTTTGCGTCAGCAGGCACATAATAACTCAAATTTCCTATTCATAAATCTGATCTTCCTAAACTTAAACAAACTGTATAATTTATGTGTAGGTCGGTAGCTGTGAATTTAATAATGGTCTGTAATAAATTTCTTTAGTGCAAAGTCTTGAAGATTTTGTACATGTAGGACGTTTTTTGATTGTAATTAGTTTTGATTTATATTCTTTCATAATAGTATAAGTGAAACTGACCTGACATACATATTAAGTGTACGCGTTTGTTCGGCCTTAACATAAATTTCCATCTAAGGTCTTTTAATTACTCACCAGCTTCGAAGTTTTCTTTAAGCCGCCTCCATTGTTTAGCTTGATGTAACGAATAAAGGGCAATCACGAGAAAAAACAATATACAAGTAAATACTGCTAACGTAAGCGCAATTGCTTGCCAATCCCAGATAAGAGTCTCTGCAGCCGAGAAGGGTACTTCTGTACTTGTAACGTCGCTCTTTAACTTAATCGCTTCCGAAACGACGTTTTCTTCTTCGAACTTACTTTTGTGACTTTCGTTTTCTTCGTCTTCCACATTAAAATATAACTTTCTATCTCTATTTTCGTGATGATGTCTATGATGGCCGTGTCTATGACGGTTTTCGGATAATTTCCAATTACGTGTGAGTTCACTTAAAGGTCCACAAATTGTATCTCTATGTACTTCACACGGACGTAACACCACATGACCCTTTTCACTGTCACATACTGTACAATTTACACAAGCTTGTAACTCTTGATGCAGAAATTGTTTTCCTTGTGGGCATACGGATCCTCTTACTATCGCTAATGTGGTCAAAATCAACAAACATTGTAGAAATCCTGACACCATCACCTAGAAATTTAAAAAAAATGGATTAATTTAACATTTTCTATTCGAAAATAATTAAAAATGACTATCGTTCGTTCGGCCACGCCGCTCACAACTCGTATAAATTTGTTTTAAAACTTGCCCAAAACGCCCTGTATAATACTGGTTAGCAAATTTTAGCGAAACCAAAAATTTAAGAAACTGAAAGCGACGATAGCTCGCAACACGAGACTTGATAGTTCAATATTATCTATAGGATTTCTACTTGAACGGTAACGTATGGAGTCTCGATTTTACGTTCCAAGTAACAGCAAAACCGTAACGCATTGTAAACGCGCGTTAAAAAATAAATAAGAGTAAAAGGCGATTTGAAGAAGAATAAAATCAAGATTCGATTTTAAAATAAATTCACAAAATGTTTCTTGAACTTGAAAAGTTATATTTAAACCGAGAAAGTAATTTGTAAGTTCTTTTCTTATAAATTGTTTAGATTTGAACTCGATGCGGTGGAGTACTTATTTTAAGAAAAGAAATCAAATTTAAGTTTGTTAAAATAAGATTGCAAAATTATTTAAAAAAAATTGCTGGTGTGGCCATAACAGGACCTTTTCGTGCGCTTTAAAAATATATCAGAAATAGTACCTAACTATAGTATGCTCAGAAGCTCTCATGTTCTCAAAAAATTAACATTATACCGGGTGTTTCTATTTGAAATGGGAAACTAATCTCGTTTCCGGTTGGCCCGGAAGCCAAAATATTCAATGTTTAGTATCGCTAAATAGCTAATTTTACAATCATCCCAACCACATAAAATATACAGGGTGTTACGTTTAAAATTAAAATTTTTTACCTTACTTCCGGTTAAACCGGAAGTAATATTTTAACATGTTTAGTATCATTGGAAAGCTAATCGTACGATATTTCAAAAAATCATAAAATATACAGGGTGTTTTCAAAATCTCTTTCGGATTGGATAGTTTCCGGTTTAACCGGAAGTGTTTTTTAAACCGAAATTATAGCAAATAATAGAAATTTATAGAATAAATTAATATAGCAACTTTCAATTACAAATTTTAATTAGTAAAGAAATTATGAATTTTTTAAAGTTTGACCTTGAAAAAATTATAGCTCCGGATCTGGTTATAGCAAATGAACCAAACAATGGTATTGAATTAAGAACTTAGATATCCACAATATATCCAAAAATTGACAAGATGGCCTGAGCCGATTATGAGAAAATTCCTTTTAAAATTTTAGTCAACTTTGGTCCTTAAAAAGTAGTAAATTTTGAAATTATTATAAAAACTCACAATATCCAAACTAAAGCCCTATATTTTGCCTATATATTCCTGGTTTTAGATTTTTTAAATAATGATTATATCCAAAGTTATAATAAGAAAAGTAGAAAATAGGCCAATCGGTATACTAGCCGCCATTTTAAATTTAAAAATTTGAAAGTTTGAAATTTGAAATTTGAAACTTATAGCCGAGTATAAATAGTAAGAGCCAAAAGTTTACAAAATGCGACAAAAATAACCTCGTTATTTTGGACCACCCTGTATAGATTTCATTAAAACAATTATTTTGGCAGTGAAATTTTGGTAAAGTGGCGGAAACCAAATTTCATCAAAATCGCTTCAGTAGTTTTTGTTTGGCGACGTACATAAACACACTCAATCACAGACAGACAGACCTTTTCTAAGAGTTTTTTTTTACTATTTTGAATTCAGGGCAATTTGGATTAAATTAAATTTTTTTTTCAAAGTAGCCGCATTGGAGCCAGAAAATAGATATTTCTCACGATATGTACAGGTTCACTGACACATAGGCTTCAGGAAGACCGACAGGCTATATCCAAAGAACATACAATTTTCTTTGCTATAACGGACAGACTGATAAACGAACAAACAGATATACAGAAAGTTAAGCCAGCAAACCGACAGACCAGGCTAACCAACTAACAGACTAACGAATCACCAAATTATTCTCTTTTCCGTTTTTTGTCGGTCCACCGACAAGAGCTGCCAGAAGAAATCGATTAATCGATGTTTTATTAATTGATTGTTCGATTAATTAAATTGCAAAGGTGTAACTTCGATTTCTGCCAACATACCTCCACGTTTGTGTATTAATATTTGAAGCTAAAATTTTCAAAGTAACACTCGACTGATGCATGAAGTGGCAGTCGGTGGTAGAACTGGGCGATTGTTAAATTTCACAATCGACAAACGATTGTTTCAAAAACATCGATTGTTCGATTAATCGATTGTTTGATTAATCGATTGCCCGATTCATCGATTGTTTGATTAATCATTTTACATTTTGACAATCGACAATCGACTGTTTCAAAAACATCGATTTACATGATTACTCGATTGTTCAGTTAATCGGACAATCGGTTAATCGAACAACCGATGTTTTTGAAATAATCGATGAATCGAGCAATCGATTAATCTAACAATTAATTAATCGGACCATCGATTAGTCGGACAATTGATGATTTTGAAACAATCGATTGTCGATTGTGAAATTTAACAATCGCCCAGCCCTACCACCGACTGCCACTTCTTGTCCCAGTCGAGTATAATTTCTTTGAAAATTTTATTAGCTTCCAATATTAATACACAAACGTGTAGGTATGTTGGCAGAATTCAAAGTTATATACCTTTACAATTTAATTGCAGCTTATAAAATTTATTTCAAGCACCTTCGTTTAACGTTGAAGTTCGAAAAAGCGCTCACTTTAACGAACATAAAAGTGTACGATCAAACGTGACTTGGCGTATCATAGAGCCATTTTCTCGTACGTAATTCAAAGTAACCGTGTTAAGAGGCGTCTCAAAAAATGTTTTTTTTTCAAAGGAGAGTTTAATCTTCGAGTAACCACTTATAAAAGTTTGTTAAACAACGCTAATTTAAAAATTACCATCCCATCACACACTGACTGCGCCATGTTGGGTTAGACTTTTTTCATTTAGCTCGTCTTTGTTACAAATTTTTTATGCAAAATGTTTTCGACTTCATCGAGTAAATTTAATTTACGTAGTTATAAATTTTTATTGTCGTAAAAGTTGAAATTTTTATGTGTGTGCATTAAAGCTTTTCATCTAAAACGTTGATTACGTTTATTTTAAAAGTTACGTTCGGCAGACTTTTATTATCTAAACAAAATAAATCTAATTTGTATTTTGGCATTCGATTAACGTCAATTTCGAGTTTTTTTTGCGCAAGTTCGCGTTCCTAAAATTTTACGTTTTTTTGTAATTAATTGGAGTTGGGCGCTATTTTTGCACCGATGTCTGAAAAACGCCAATTAATCTTTACGTCCATCTTCTTATTATTCGATTAACTTGTCCGACACACAAATTGCTTTCAAAAAGCTTCTAACAGAGCCCCTAAAAACAATGACGAACAATTATTTCCGAATTTTCCAAAATTTTCTAGAAAATGAGTAAAAATCACTTTTCTTGGCAGTGCTTCGCATATTCGTCAGTTAATTACTTCAAACCCATAATTTTGCTTAACGAAATATTTGCTTTAAACAAAAGTATTTTCGGTAAGAAGTTATTATTACAATTTTTTTACATTTTAACTCTCGAGGTTCATTGCCGAAAAGTAAGGTCGATAAACTTTGCAAGCCGAAAATGTTACAAAATTGTTAGCAAAGTTTAAGTGAAACAAATTTTAAATTAACACAAATTGTTACAAAAAAATTGAAAAAATTTATTGTTTAAATAACACTCATTATTTTTTCCTTTTGAGTCCCCAGTACAATAATAATACTCTTCTTGCCTCCGGTTGAGTATTCGATAAATAAAATACTGTTAGTTTTTGGAATTAAATGTAAATACACGTAGGTGTATTTGAAATACCTTGCGGTACTGAACAAATCTTGTAATAGCCTCTTTTGTTTGTAATGCACACTGTGTCCGAAGTAACTTTTATTCGTGTGTGTCGTATGAAATAGAGTATAATAGAAGTAATGCCCGGGAGGCAGTACAAAATTTTTAACGATGCAGGCTACAAAAACGGTAAAAATCAGTAATGAGGGCGACTGTCTGCCACTCCTAACTGGCAGCATTCACTTGGTGGTGTCTCGAGAAGCTCGAGAAGAGTTTTTACTATTTTATGGGTTTTCGCTTATAACTCAAAAACTATGCACTTTATGAGAAAAACAATGATCTATAAAATGAAAGGAAATTAAATTCCGGACAAATTGTATCTCAGAAGTTTTTTTCTCATACAAACGGATTAGGCACTAGAGCGCGTTAAAGTTTGACATTAATTACATAATCGGCATAATTGCTTTCGTTTATCGCCTATAACTAGAAAGTTACGTACTTTTAGAAAAAAGTGTTTTTATACAAAAATAAAGTGTATTTGGTTTTCTACAAATTATATGTCGTAGGTTTTTTTCCTTAGACAAACGGTTTAGACGCTAGAGCGCATTAAGATTTTACAAAAACTCCAAATTCGCACAAAAAGATGGTTTTTGAGTTTGTCACTTCTAACTCGAAAAATACAATTTTTTCAAAAATATAATTTTATGTAAAAATCAATTGCATCAAATTGCCTACGAATTATATTTCGTTAGATTTTTTTCTCCGACACACGGTTTAGGCGCTAGGGTGCGTTAAAATTTGACAAAAATTCCAAATTTGGACAAAAAGATGGTTTTCTAGTTTATCGCTTTTAACTCAAAAACTATGCACTTGTCAGAAATGTAAGTTTATATAAAAGTCAACAGCATCAAATTTCTTACAAATTATATTTTATAGCTTTTTTCCTCAGACAAACCGTTTAGACGCTAGAGCGCATTAAAATTTGACAAAAATTCCAAAATCAGCCAAGAAGCTGGTTTTTTAGTTTATCGCTTTTAACTCGACAACTACACACTTTTACAGAAAAGTTTATATAAAAGTCAACTGCATCAACTTTGCTATATATCATATTTGGTAGGTTTTTTCCTGCAACAGGCTTAGGCGCTAGAGTGCGTTAAAATTTGACAAGAATTCTAAAATTGGAGAAAAAACTATTTATTTTGTTTTTCGCTTATAACGCGAATTTCCTACAAATTCCTACTCAGATAAGCGGCTTAGACGCTAGAGCGCGTTAAAGTTAGACGAAAATTCTAAATTCGGTCCAAAAACTGTTTTTTTTGGGTTTATCGCTTATAAATCAAAACTTACGTACTTTTAGAGAAGTGTAGTTTTATACGAAAATAAAGTGCATTCAGTTTCCTACAAATTATATTTCGTAAGTTTTCCCTCAGACAAACGGTTTAGACGCTAGAGCGCGTTAAAGTTTGGCAAAATTTAAAATTCGGCCAAAAATATGGCTTTTTAGTTTATCGCTTATAACTCGAAAACTACACACTTTTTCGGAAATATAATATAGTACAATAAACTACATCAAATTTTCTTCAAATTATGTGTTTTAGGATTTGTTCCTCAGACCAACTGTTTAGGCGCTAGGGCGCGTTAAAACTGTACAAACATTCCGAAATCGGCACCAAAAATTGTTTTTGATTTATCGCTTATAACTCGAAAACCACGCACTTTTAGAGAACAGTGTTTCTATAACAAAATAAAGTACGTTCAGTTTTCCACAAATTATATCTCTTAGATTTTGTGCGTAAAACAAGCATTTTATGTGCTAGAGCGCGTTAAAGTTAGACGAAAATTCTAAATTCGGTCCAAAAACTGTTTTTTTTGGTTTATCGCTTATAACTCAAAACTTACGTACTTTTAGAGAAGTGTAGTTTTATACGAAAATAAAGTGCATTCAGTTTCCTACAAATTATATTTCGTAAGTTTTTCCCTCAGACAAACGGTTTAGACGCTAGAGCGCGTTAAAGTTTGGCAAAATTTAAAATTCGGCCAAAAATATGGCTTTTTAGTTTATCGCTTATAACTCGAAAACTACACACTTTTTCGGAAATATAATATAGTACAATAAACTACATCAAATTTTCTTCAAATTATGTGTTTTAGGATTTGTTCCTCAGACCAACTGTTTAGGCGCTAGGGCGCGTTAAAACTGTACAAACATTCCGAAATCGGCACCAAAAATTGTTTTTGATTTATCGCTTATAACTCGAAAACCACGCACTTTTAGAGAACAGTGTTTCTATAACAAAATAAAGTACGTTCAGTTTTCCACAAATTATATCTCTTAGATTTTGTGCGTAAAACAAGCATTTTATGTGCTAGAGCGCGTTAAAGTTAGACGAAAATTCTAAATTCGGTCCAAAAACTGTTTTTTTTGGTTTATCGCTTATAACTCAAAACTTACGTACTTTTAGAGAAGTGTAGTTTTATACGAAAATAAAGTGCATTCAGTTTCCTACAAATTATATTTCGTAAGTTTTTCCCTCAGACAAACGGTTTAGACGCTAGAGCGCGTTAAAGTTTGGCAAAATTTAAAATTCGGCCAAAAATATGGCTTTTTAGTTTATCGCTTATAACTCGAAAACTACACACTTTTTCGGAAATATAATATAGTACAATAAACTACATCAAATTTTCTTCAAATTATGTGTTTTAGGATTTGTTCCTCAGACCAACTGTTTAGGCGCTAGGGCGCGTTAAAACTGTACAAACATTCCGAAATCGGCACCAAAAATTGTTTTTGATTTATCGCTTATAACTCGAAAACCACGCACTTTTAGAGAACAGTGTTTCTATAACAAAATAAAGTACGTTCAGTTTTCCACAAATTATATCTCTTAGATTTTGTGCGTAAAACAAGCATTTTATGTGCTAGAGCGCGTTAAAGTTAGACGAAAATTCTAAATTCGGTCCAAAAACTGTTTTTTTTGGTTTATCGCTTATAACTCAAAACTTACGTACTTTTAGAGAAGTGTAGTTTTATACGAAAATAAAGTGCATTCAGTTTCCTACAAATTATATTTCGTAAGTTTTTCCCTCAGACAAACGGTTTAGACGCTAGAGCGCGTTAAAGTTTGGCAAAATTTAAAATTCGGCCAAAAATATGGCTTTTTAGTTTATCGCTTATAACTCGAAAACTACACACTTTTTCGGAAATATAATATAGTACAATAAACTACATCAAATTTTCTTCAAATTATGTGTTTTAGGATTTGTTCCTCAGACCAACTGTTTAGGCGCTAGGGCGCGTTAAAACTGTACAAACATTCCGAAATCGGCACCAAAAATTGTTTTTGATTTATCGCTTATAACTCGAAAACCACGCACTTTTAGAGAACAGTGTTTCTATAACAAAATAAAGTACGTTCAGTTTTCCACAAATTATATCTCTTAGATTTTGTGCGTAAAACAAGCATTTTATGTGCTAGAGCGCGTTAAAGCTAGACGAAAATTCTAAATTCGGTCCAAAAACTGTTTTTTTTGGTTTATCGCTTATAACTCAAAACTTACGTACTTTTAGAGAAGTGTAGTTTTATACGAAAATAAAGTGCATTCAGTTTCCTACAAATTATATTTCGTAAGTTTTTCCCTCAGACAAACGGTTTAGACGCTAGAGCGCGTTAAAGTTTGGCAAAATTTAAAATTCGGCCAAAAATATGGCTTTTTAGTTTATCGCTTATAACTCGAAAACTACACACTTTTTCGGAAATATAATATAGTACAATAAACTACATCAAATTTTCTTCAAATTATGTGTTTTAGGATTTGTTCCTCAGACCAACTGTTTAGGCGCTAGGGCGCGTTAAAACTGTACAAACATTCCGAAATCGGCACCAAAAATTGTTTTTGATTTATCGCTTATAACTCGAAAACCACGCACTTTTAGAGAACAGTGTTTCTATAACAAAATAAAGTACGTTCAGTTTTCCACAAATTATATCTCTTAGATTTTGTGCGTAAAACAAGCATTTTATGTGCTAGAGCGCGTTAAAGTTAGACGAAAATTCTAAATTCGGTCCAAAAACTGTTTTTTTTGGTTTATCGCTTATAACTCAAAACTTACGTACTTTTAGAGAAGTGTAGTTTTATACGAAAATAAAGTGCATTCAGTTTCCTACAAATTATATTTCGTAAGTTTTTCCCTCAGACAAACGGTTTAGACGCTAGAGCGCGTTAAAGTTTGGCAAAATTTAAAATTCGGCCAAAAATATGGCTTTTTAGTTTATCGCTTATAACTCGAAAACTACACACTTTTTCGGAAATATAATATAGTACAATAAACTACATCAAATTTTCTTCAAATTATGTGTTTTAGGATTTGTTCCTCAGACCAACTGTTTAGGCGCTAGGGCGCGTTAAAACTGTACAAACATTCCGAAATCGGCACCAAAAATTGTTTTTGATTTATCGCTTATAACTCGAAAACCACGCACTTTTAGAGAACAGTGTTTCTATAACAAAATAAAGTACGTTCAGTTTTCCACAAATTATATCTCCTAGATTTTGTGCGTAAAACAAGCACTTTATGTGCTAGAACGCGTTGAAGTATAGCACCTCGAGTAAGTATAGTCTGTTTTATTGAGTGCTGCTTTCGCCGTGGCAGACGTGTTAGTTGAACAATTTCCGCAGTTCTTTTATGATTTTCCCGTTTGCAAAACATTCCAATTTTCTTACCAGGCCCCCTTTACACGAATTGAGAAAAAAATTCTCAAAACCCTCTGCAACCATCTCGAAATCGAGACAAAATGCTAGAAGGCTCAATTCTTACGCTTCCAGAGAGCTCTTATACATAAGAAAGTTAAATTCTCCAACGAGAATTCCGAAAAAAGAGGCTTCTCCGAGTTCTGCATGTTCTCACCAATATAACTGCCTTTATGACTGTTTTGTGAGCAACTGCTTGGCCCTTCCTACAAAAATTTATTCGGGCTGCTGGCTGATCCAGAACAGAATCACTATTTTTTTGGTACAACCAACCGCACAGACCCATCGCTCATTCTCATTCATTTAGCGAATTCTTGACAGTCCCATAAAACGCTTTCACAAATTTCATATTAGGCAATAGCTACTCCCTTTTCAAAAATTACTGTCTTTGCTCGACAAAATGCCCGACTGTCTGCTCGACTGGCAGCGTTTCTGACTGCTGGTCTGTCCATCTTTTGGCAAAATGGTTGTTTATCTGCCTCTTTACATCCCCGAATGATGCCTGATGTATACTTGCTCTTAAGCTTCTCTCATCCTAAGCTGAAGAAAGTGATAAGTGATAACCTACTTTCGCTTTAATCGTTCGAATTACACATAAAGTTTTACTCTGCAGTGTAAAACAAACTTTCGGTAGATATAAATAAGGCGCAAACGTAAGTTAAACTTTTCAAAAAAACTTGAGGGAGCACTTGGACGAACTAAATAAATTATTAATTATGACTTGAAAATCCAATACGATTCCTTTCCTTTTCTCACTTCTTCTTAGTACATAAACGGAGTTAAAAATTAATTTAGACCGGGAAAAATTCCTTACGCTGTAAATTCACAACTCCACACAACACAAAAGTTTTGTGAAAAACGCGTAAAGGCTGATTGTCTGCGCTCGGCAGGCGTAACAAATTGACGTGGTCGAACAAATCAACGTCTTATCCCCCACAAAAAGGTCGTTAAATGTTACATAATCGACAACAAAAACTATTATGTAATAATATAATTTTTAAAAAACTTAAGTTTAATGAAGCGAAAATATTTGGAGTAAATTAAAGCGGTCATTTTAAAATTAAATGGGGTGGAAGGGAATGAAATTTTTCTCGAGAGTGAAAAGAAGTCGAACGGAATGATACACGTCGGTTTCATTTCTCTTACAACAACAAAAATGAAAAAATGAGCTTTTGTCAATTTTGTGTAATAGAGAAGGTCGCCTTTTATTCACCCATTGAACCAACAACCACATATTTGTCGTTTAAACCCCCATAAAACTGAATTGATATTCGAGAACGACCCAAAGGAAAAGGATTCAAATGTACCCTCCGAAACAACCCTATATGTTAGGATTTTAGAATATACGTCAAGTTAAACGACGTTTTAAATAAATTGAATGGAAGACAAATTAGTTAACGCGTTTCAAAAAAACATTAAAGAAATTTTCCACTCACATATTTTAACTAATTGAAATTTAATTACTCAAATTAACCCGCCCTTAAATGGAGTCGAAAACTTTTCTTAGTAACTTACTCCAATTTTACAGCTTTAATTTTATTAACTTTTAAAATGTTGTTGAAATTTTGGCTTTAGGCATTTACGGCCCTCTCGCCATCTTTATTACGACGGAATGGCCGAACTTTGTTTATTTTCAAGGGCCTCCTTTTGTTTACACTAAATAGAGAAAATTTCTAATATTATAAGGGTTGGGAATTCAATAATCGGAATAAAACAAGATCGTGTGTACGCGTACGAGGTACGGAGTGAAACCAAATTTAAATATTTTGTCTTGAGATCATTAATATAGCGCACGTGGATGTAAAAAGATATTCTACACCTTGTCAAGGATATGAACAACCCAACAACCGTGAAAATCTAAAGTTAGATGTGTATTGATTGATAAATGACTGTAGTACTTTAAGTTCTTATAAGCAGCCGACGAATATCCTCACGGCCGTCTGGCCGTTCCTATTCTTGGCAAGGTGTAACAAATACCCGCTTAGAAAAGACGAATTTGAACGAGACTTTTGTAAATAAAGACTTGAAAGTTAGTTTGGCGTAAGTTTTAAAGATCGTTAATTCGGAAGAAACAACAATGTACAAGTATTCGAAACTTACCGAAGTGAAAATTTCTCAAGAAAAGACAGTACACAGTACAATGACTCAGTGATGAAAATTCGTGATTATTTAAATACTTTAATGATTATTTTATACGGCTCCTTAACTTAGACCAGACAACTAACCAAAAATAAGGTTGCCATATGCCAGCTGGGGCGTTCCATTCAAAGCCGTAAGACTTTACGCTTGGAAGACTTGTATTTTCGAGCAATCTGTTCGCTTCTGTTTTATTTATTTTAAAGGTGTCCGACGTTTCTAACTACTATTAATTACACTGTATACATACTGTTGTATTTATTAATAAAACAACATTCAAGGACGTATTGTGCCAGATAGGTTTTCATCGGACGCTCTTTGAACATTCATAAACTCAAAATTTTTTCCAGACGTAACCTATGACAACAAACTCGAAACTCTTTTTTAAATTTAAATATTTACGATTGTAAACCCCCGTAGTTTAATTTACCGTGTCTAAATATTTAACGTTCCCAATTCTTACAGATGCCTTTTCTAGGACGAAACCTAATTTTGGTTTTGGAAAATAACCATTTTTTAAGAGAGCGCAGTTTAAATTATTCCGATTGTGACCTTATTTTTTACATTTCTTTACAAGCAATTTTTCAACCCCATTAAATTAATGGGTGCAATTATTTCAGCACAAATATACCTAATATTATTCCATATCATTACTCAACTGAAAAATTCTTCTTTTTGCAGTTGTGTGGACATAACAGGACCTTTTTCGTGCGCGCTTGCTAATTCTACAAACTCTCAAAATATTAAAAAATATATCAGAAATAGTATCAAACAATTGTATGCTCAGAAGCTACCTCTGATTAAAAAAAAACAAATTATACGGGGTGTTTCTGTTTGAAATGGGAATGCTCATCTCATTTCCGGCTGAACCTGAAATGAAAATGTGACATGTTTGGTATCACTAGATAGATAATTTTACAGTCATTCTAAAACACGTAAAATATACTGGGTGTTGTGTTTAAAATAGCAAATCTAACCCCGTTTCCGGTTAAACCGGAAGTTAAAATTTAACATGTTTGGTATCATTTGACAGCTAATCTAATAAAATTTTAAAAATTGTAAAATATACTGAGTGTCTTCAAAAACGCCTTCAGCTTGGCTAGTTTCCGGTTTAACCGGAAGTGTTTTCTAAACCAAAATTGTACCAAATAATAGCACTTTGTAGAATAAATTAATGTACCAACTTACAATTACAAATTTTAATTATCAAAAAAACTATGAATTTTTAAAATTTAGACCTTGAAAAAATCATAACTCCGAATCTAGCGTTTTGCGAAAAATGAAACTTAGTTGATAAATTAAGAACTTCTATATCAACAACATATCCAAAAATAGACTAAACGGCCGAAGCTGATTGTGAGAAAATCCGTTTTAAATGTTTAGTCAATTTTGGTTCTAAAATGTAGTAAATTTTGAAAATATTTTAAAAGTCTATTTCATCCAAACTAAAGCCCTATACCTTGTCTATATATTCCTGTTTTTAGATTTTTAAAATAATAATAATCTACAAAGTTATAGCAAAAAAACTACAAAATGGGCCAAACGTTATACTGGCCGCCATTTTGAATTTAAA
This sequence comes from Malthinus flaveolus, assembly GCA_950108345.1. NCBI lineage: Eukaryota > Metazoa > Arthropoda > Insecta > Coleoptera > Cantharidae > Malthinus > Malthinus flaveolus. The sequence continues at coordinate 6,049,765 of OX467289.1, read as the reverse complement.
AATTTTAAAAAATAATTTTTAATTAGGGCCGGTTTGTACTATCTTATAGGCAAGTTTAAATACCGTGGGCCAAAAGTTTCAAAAATGCTACCAAAATAACCCCCTCAATTTGGGCCACCCTGTATCGATTTCGTTTAAATGATTTTTTTGTCAATGAAATTTTGTTAAAGTCGCTGAAACCAAATTTCAACAAATTCGCTTCAGTAGTTTTGGTTTGACGCCGTACGCACACACGCACACACGTTCAAACAGACAGACTTTTCTTAAAAATCTGATTTTTTTTAGTGCAGCCATTTTTACTGTAAGAGTTGTTTACTTTTGCTCTTTAAAAATGGTATATAATTTCACAAAAAATGATAAATAAATAATTATTCAAATTTTGATTAATCTTCTTGTCCCGGCGGGCGTGGATGAATTCGTTCATTAGCGTAACGAGTATAAATGACTAATTTTCAACTAAATATACATGAAATTTTAACTGAATTGAATGCAGTTGATGTAGTTTGAAATATCTATTATCTTCATTTTTATTAAGAAAAAGATAAAATCGTAAATCATCACAATTATTCTAATTTTCACTCTTAATAAGGCACGTGTGGTACGTGACACGTTATTTGGATAACTCAAAACGTTTTCGCGATATATTTTCTTCTATTTTCGTCCGATCAATTTCATATTTTGATTAGGTACCTTGAGTAACCTTGCTTTTCTCAATGTCTTTAGGCTTTTTGCAAATATATTTCAGAAAAATAAATTATTTATATTAAAAAAAACTCGTAGGCCGATATGAATGGTAAATTCATTTTCTACACCTATTTTTTGAAACTTCACATACTTATTCCTAGATTTCTAATATCTAGTGATGATTACCCTGCCTAAAACTCCTGTCCTGACGATCATCGGTGAGCTTTAGCGGAAGTGGCCGAAGACATATGACTTTTTTCGGTTTTTCGTTAATATCTCAAAAACTATTGGTTCGAGCTAAAAAGTGAGTATATACTAAATTAAATGTCCTAAAATTTGCTACAAAATTAAATATGTGCATGTTTGTTGTATTTCCAACGTTTACCGACTTATAGGGCGTTGAAAATTGGTGTTCTTTGTGTATGTATCATTTCTGAAGTGGTTTTAGAAAACCACCAATTTTCAACGCGCTATAACTTGGTCAATTTTGAGAATATAAAAAACATGCATCTATTAAATTTTATTGAAAATTTTATCAGCTTTAATTTTATTTATAAGCACATTTCAGCTCCAACCCATAATTTTCGAGATATTAACGAAAAACCAAAAAAAGTGACATGTCTTCGACCACCTCCGCTAAAACTCATTCAGACTCATCAGGACTTTTAGGATGTTCATGTTAATTTTCTATGACTTTTTCCCTCTGACGGTGGTAAAAAATAATTAATCGAGCTTGCTGGCATCTTGGCGAATAATTAATTAAACGAAAGTCGCCCCGAAGTAAATTGCAATAAACATGGGCTCGATGTAATTGAAAGAAGTGCACGTTTGGAAACACAAAAGAAATTAAAACGAGCAAAAGGCGTAAACTACTTGAACAAACGACAATTTGATTAAATAAAGCGTAATAAACAGGAATAAGGAATTAGAGCAATACGAATGTTTTAAATGTTACGTTAATTAAAACGTGTGGTTCATTAGTTATTTGAATGCGTTTAAAGCTGTTCAGGTTTATCCGAGTTAACGTAACGACTAAATTCGGCTTTTAACAGGATGTATAAAGGACCCTTTAAATATCCTAAAGCTGTGCTTACAATGTGGTTTCTTTAAAGGCAAACTGTTCCACAGCTTGTCCTTTCCTTTCAGCCTTTTCGGAAGAATTTAATTACATTTATGGGCTCGAATTGGATTCGAAAATTATCTATATAGGTAGTTCGGGTGTCGTCGCTAAAATTTTGGCGGTTACTTATTTTAATTTTACCAAAGATGCGATTTTCGAATATTCCCACGCCTCTTATAAATTTTCCGCTTTTAAATTCTCTCACGAGGGTCTGAACCTGAACTACATCACGTTTCGGACAGTTTGACAGTTATCTGTCCTTTAGCAACAAACCGAAACTACACGTTAATTCTCTCACATAGTGAAACGAACAATATCGAATATCGACTAAAAAAATTCCTCTTTATTACATTAGAGTTCTTCATTGTTGTATAAAACGAATTTAAATGCGTTTTTTATTAGCTTAACTACACATTAATTATAATTAGATTACAATGGATCGAAGAGGGGAGAAAAGCTAGATGCGATTAAGCTTTTTTAGCTTCAGCATTAAGATTAATTGTCATTTTTTAAAATCTGCAACTATAAATTTTTGGTTCACCGCGTTGGCGAAACGTTTTCATAAGAATTAAGGCCTTTACTAAAAAAAATTGCCAAAATCTCACAGATACGGCAGATAGGGTTAAAGGCAAGCAGACTGACCAACAAACAGGTAAATAGGCTGAAGTGCAGAAAGACAGTCAGTAATTAATAATTTAGTAGTCAGGGAGTAAGTATAAGTGTATAAGTCATTAGTCATTAGTGAGTCAGATCAACAAATGCAGACGGACAAGTGGACAGACAGGTAGATAGCAGATACATGCGGGAAGAGACGAGCAGTGGGGCAGACAAACGGAGAGCCAACACGTCTATAGAAAGATTTTGTGAGTATAGGTACCGATTGCAATATTGGAATTCTTATTCTCATTATTCTGTTTTCGTAAGTTCATTAGTCAATCGAATAGACATTCGGCAGGAAAAACGAACAAAAGGGGGAGATGCGAGCGTGTTAGCAATGCAAACGTATGCGCGAATGTTCAAGAAGATAAACTAGCAGATTGGTAGGCGGAACGGACATATTTACTACAGATCCATCCTGTAAATTCCGATGGCACTGTTTATAATTTATTCTCCCAGCCTTTTCCGATTGAAGATTTTTTTTCATTCAATTTATTGAGCCGTTCTCTCAGTAAATCAGTCAGAAATTCACTGAGTCAGTCAATCGACTCTCCAGACAAAAAGTGACGGGCGGGCAGGTATTAGACACTTCAACGTTTTGAGGGAAGGCCCAATCTACAATTCTGATGACTCTATTTGAATTCTCAGAGACTTTTCCAGTAGTAGATTATTACTTTCATTCAATTTATAACGTCGTCGGGTTAGTCTCGGTAAAACCGCCTACAGACCTCGTGGGCAAACAAAACAATTTTTAACCAATTTTGCAAGTTTTATAAACTTTAACGCGCCCTAGCGCCTAAATCGTTCATCTGAAGAAAATAACTTAAGAGATATGATTTGTAGAAAATTTTATCTAGTTTACTTTTACATAGATGCATTTTTCTCGAAAAAGATGCAGTTTTGAAGTTATTGGCGAAAACCTGCGAAAAGAGGAAAAACCCACCCTTCTCGAGCCACCCCTAAGTTAATGCTTCAACTTTTAAGAGGCCCTTAGTTAACTTTTAATCTACACCAAAGATGAAATTTTTCGTGTATAGGTACCCCATATGGTTTAGTTTTACCAAGTTTTACTCCTCAAAACCACCCTTACATACTTAAACGCGCTCTAGCACCTAAATTGTTCATTTGACGAAAAAATTGAAGAGACCTAATTTGTAGAAAATTGAATGTACTTTATTTTTGTATCAAAACACTTTTCTGTAAAAGTGCGTAGTTTTGTGTTACAAGCGAAAAACAAAAAGGTAGTTGGTTTTGTTAATTTTGGAATTTGTGTTAAACTTTAATGCACTCTAGCGCCTAAGATATTGGTCTGAGGAAAAAACTTATTAAACATAATTTGTAGAAAATTGAATGTACTTTATTTCTGTATAAACACACTTTTTTATAAAAGTACGTAGCTTTCGAGTTACAAGCGATAAATTAAAAAAATAGTTTTTTTTGTCGATTTTCTAATATTTGTTAAACTTTAATGCGCTCTAGCGCCTAAACTGTTGGTTTGAGAAAGAAACTTATAAAATATAATTTGTAGGAAATGTAATCTACTTAATTGTTATATGGAAAAATTTTTGTGTAAAATTGCCTAGTTTTTGAGTTATAAGCAATAAACAAAAAAACAGTTTTTTGGCAGATTTTAGACTTTTTGTCTAAGTTCATCGTGTTTTAGTACCTAAACTGTTTGTCTGAGGAAAAACCTATTTAAATGTAATATGTAGGAAATTGAATTACTAGTTTTATTTTTGTATAGACACACTTTTCTGTAAAAGTGCGTAGTTTTCGAGGTATAAACAATAAACAAGAAAAAAAGTGTTTTTTTGGCAGACTTTGGAATTTTTGTCAAAGTTTAAGGAGTTTTAGCGCATAAACTGTTTGCTTGAGGAAAAAACCTATGAAATACAATTTGTAAGAAAATTAATGTAGTTTACTTTCCTATAGAAACACTTTTCTTAAAAAGCGTGTAATTTTGAAGTTATTAGCAAAAAACTGAAACAAGAACAAAACCGCACTTTTCTCGAGCCGCCCCCAAGTCAATGCTGCCACTTTGATATTTTTAAGGAACAGACGGTCGGTTTTATTACTCACTAGCAGTGTTCTTTCAGCCTGCAACGGTCAAATCAAAAATTTTCAATTTTTTTATTTTGGCATTCTGCCTCCCGGACACCTTAAACTTCAACACGCCTCTACCACCTCAACTGTTTGTTTAACGAAAAAAATTGAAGAGGCATAATTTGTAGGAAATCAAATGTACCTTATTTTTGTATAGCCACGCTTTTTTTAAAAATACGTATTTTTCGAGCTATAAGCGATTAAAAAATTTGTTGTGGGCGGTTTTGGAAGTTTCTTTAATTTAAAGGCGCGCTAGCGCCTAAATCGTTCACCCGAGAAAAAAAACTGAAAAAATATAATTTGTAGGAAATTTACTGTGGTTTGTTTTTACATAAATAAACTTTTGACACAAAGCACGTAGTTTTCGAGTTATACGCGAAAAACCTAAAAAGAGCCGTAAACCACCATTCTCGAGCCTGCCCAAGTTAATGCTGCCACTTTTAACAGGCAGGCAGTCGGTTTTATTACTCATTTGCAATACTATTTTATCTTGAATAAGTTGTATAGTGCAATATTTTGTACTTTATGGTGAAGTAAAAGTGTTCGCTGCCTTCCTGACTATTAAGTCCGTCAGCGGGCACAGGGACGGACTGTTTCACTGTTTTAACTAGAATATAGGCCCAACATGTAAATTCTGCTTGAAAGGAAATACTGATTGGAATTTTCCATGGCTGTTTCCACTGAAAATTTCTTTCACAAATTCATCGAGCGGTGCCAATAAGTTTAAGTGAACAGTTGTAAACAATGGAATATCTCTCTACAGTGTTTTAACAGCTCTAGAGAAGGACATGTAACTATTGTATACAAGAATTTGTCTAGGAATTTACATAATACGTATATGTAATGTAGACCACGATACAAAAGTTAAAGTTTGCACAAAAGGAATGTCGAAACTTTCTAATAGAAGAGCTAAGAAGTTTGCCTTACATCCATTTATCGACCCTTTCGATATTGTTCTTCGGCGACTTCTTATGTAAAAGTTAAAAAAAAAGAAAAAGTATATAAATCAAAGTGATTACGTGTAGATTTTTTATTTATTTAAATTTGCATTAACGATTAATGTGTTTACGTTTATTTCTTACCCGTAATATTAAGTAAATTAAATAATGGACTCTTATTACCATCAGTTTAAATCTCTTAAGATTGTCATAAGGATGAGTGGATAAATTGGAAAAAGTGGACCAGATGGCCTCTCATTCAAAATAAATTATGTAAAGTTTTTACCCCTTAATTAATAATTTAAAAAAAGTTCACCCCCGCCTGACCTTCTCACGAAAAATTGTCACGATAAAACAAACTTACCTTGTGTTTGTTTAAAATCTCCATGTACGGCAAAATTTTATCCAAAATAAGCACTTATGTATATTTTACAAAAATTACGTACATACCACATGGTATAAAAAATTTGCGATGTATAACTCGTTCTTTGAGAACCAAGCGCGCACTTGTATGTAACGCGATTCTGTCGCGGGTTTTAATTCAAAATTAGCTCGGTCCAAAGCGACTTGCGCGTGAACTTGTTTCCCTTCGTGTATTTGCTTTAACAAAAAAAAGAAGAAAATTGTGTTGGTTTTTCACTTTTTTACACTCTTGAAAATTTAAAATTGCGCTAATTGGCTTGTTTAAAAATAGCTCGAGGGGTTACTTTTCCACCTTGTTATTTTTTATAACCAGGAAACAATTGAAGTGTGCGCACTCGAAATTACAATTCTTTTTTTCTATTTTGACACGTTTCCGCTTACTACGAGCACGTACTTTTTCTATTCGTATATTTTTGTACGCGTAAAGGTCTACGTCCTTCGAAGATCATTTTTGAACTGATGGCTCCCTCGTTAAAAATGAATATACTATTGTAAAATGTTAGCTTTAACTGTAGTTTATGTTTAGGTTTTATAACTAATAGGTGGGGATAATTCTTTTGGAAAAGGTTATTATGACATACGAGCTTAGGGGCGCTTTTTCACATGTGTTTTTGTGTTTTGCCTTCATTTGTCTAATCCCGAAGAAAAGGAATTAGTTCTAGTTACGAAAACGAAATTTAGGTCGTATGCTCTGGTATGCTATTTTATGTCTCTAGGGTGCTTTAAAAATTTTTGGCCTTTTAATTTTAAGGTTCGTTCACACAAAGCGACAGTTTCCAGTTTCACCAACGCGTTCAAGCTATGCCATATGCATATCCGTCGTTCATCAATGACTGATTTCTCCCTATCATTCCGATTGAATGCTGCCTTAAGGCCTGAGCGTTCACAGCTCACATATTTTTTCCTCAGACAAACGGTTTAAACGCTCTAGCGCGTTGAAGTATAGCGCCTCGAGAAGGGTGGGTTTTCGGGAGTCGAACTAAATCATAGGGTAAGTGCTATACTTTCACGCGCTCTAGCGCCTAAACTGTATGTTTGACAAAAAACATTTAAGAGATATAAATTGTTGGAAATCTAATTTACTTTATTTTTGTATATAAACACTTTTCTATAAAATTGCAGTTTTTGAGTTATATGCGATGAACAAAAAACAGTTTTTTGCCGATTTTGGAATTTCTGTCAAGCTTTAACGCGCTCTAGCGCCTAAGCAAGTCGCCGGAAAAGAAAAATTTAAGAAATAGAATTTGTAGCAAATGCAATGTCGTTTATTTTTGTGTAGATAGGCTTTTCTCATAAAAGACGTAGTTTTCGAGTTATAAGCGATAAACAAGAAAATCAGTTTTCTTGGCTGATTTTGAAATTTCTGCCAAACTTTAGCGCGCTCTAGCGTCTAAGCAAGTTGTCTGAGGAGAAAAATCTAAGAAATAGAATTTGTAGGAAATATGATGTAGCTTATTTCATGTAGATGCACTTTTCTCATAAAAAGCATATTTTTCGAGTTATAAGCGATAAACAAAAAAAACAGTTTTTTTGGCTAAATTTGAAATGTATTTCAAACTTTAACGCACTCTGGCGCCTAAGCAAGTCGCCTAAAGAGAAAAATTTAAGAGATCGAGTTTGTAGCAAGTACGATGTAGTTTATTTTTGAGTAGACAGGCTTTTCTCATAAAAAGCGTAGTTTTCGAGTTAGAAGCGATAAACAAGAAAATCAGTTTTCTTGGCTAATTTTGAAATTTCTGTCAAACTTTAGCGCGCTCTAGCGCTTAAGCAAGTAGTCTGAGAAGATAAATTAAAAAAATAGAATTTGTAGGAAATATAATGTAGCTTATTTCGTGTAGATGCACTTTTCTCATAAAGAGCATAGTTTTCGAGTTATAAGCATTAAACAAGAAAAACAGTTTTCTTGGCCGATTTTGAAATTTCTGCCAAACTTCAACGCGCTCTAGCGCCTAAACAAGTCGTCTGAGGAGAAAAAGTTAAGAAATCGAATTTGTAGCCAATGCGATGTAGTTTATTTTTGTCTAGACAGGCTTTTCTCATAAAAAGCGTAGTTTTCGAGTTATAAACGATAAACAAAAAAATAAATTTTCTTGGCAAATTTTGAAATTTATGTCTAATTTTAACGCGCTGTAGTGCCTAAGCAAGTTGTCTGAAGAGAAAAAGCTAAGAGATATAATTTGTAAGAAATATGATGTAGCTAACGTTTTTTTTATTGACACCCTGTATAGTTTTAAAAGTATTTAGCAGCGGTTTTCTCAAAACTTGGTTTATAGAACCTTATAAGAATTTTACATGTATTTATAGAGAAAAACATCTGCAATAGAATAATTTAAAAAAATCCCTGATATAATTTAAAAGAACATAATTATATACGCTTCCGGTAGAATCGGAAGTTTAAAAAAATATTGGAATTGTTTATAAATATTGAATTAGGTAATCGCTAAATCGATAATTAGTATACCTAGTGCTAATTAAAGGCATTAATAATAATATCTCATTTTTATTTCAGAAAAAATATTATCGAAAAGGACGTTTCAAATTAAAAGTTTCTTCGCTAATCTAATAATAATTCATAAATTTGTTCGATAAAGAAAAATTAATTTAAAATTTGGCAAAAGCTTATTATTTATTACAATGACGTGTATGGAGTATAGAACAAATTATATATACTACACTCGCCTTATTAAATTAAAATTATAAATAGAAACGTCTCCTTATTTTAATTGATTAATACAGTTCGAGTGCTAAATTTGTATTTGCAACACCTGGAACTTGCACAGGTGCATTTCAAATTTACGTTCACGAGCCTTGAACATTTAATTTGCGAATTCGTCTTTTTGCGATTCTTTTCCTTCAAAATTGTTTCTAACTTGTTCATTCATAATATTATGTTTAGACTCTTTGATAAATTCTAAAATATGTTACCGAGTAAATTTAGTTCGGACTTTTTTTTATGTTCTTTTATATTTTTGATTTTATTGTAATTAAACTGTTGTAATCATAATATTTTTGCACGGTATACAACCCGCAGTACAGATACGTATAGAAGGTTGCGGCATAGTATAGTAATTATTGATTTCTCTATGGTTGGCTTGATTAGTTTCATCCGCAATCAGTAATAGGTTAAAGATTTCCAACCACGACATTTGTTAAGGCTGGAGAATTATAGGTTAGAATTCTTACATCGTCCTGAACAGCTTTAATACTCAACAGATACAACTGAGGTTTTTGTAGGGTTTAGCCAAACAGCTTGTCTATGGCTTGACATATTTTTAAATTCAAAACAAGTATTAGAAAGTAACAAAAAATTTTTTTCCGAAAAGTGGCAAATAACAGTCAGTTTAAATTGATTGTTTTCTCTTGCGTATAAATACTTAGAACGATATAAAATATGTCAAGCCATAGAGGATATGATATAGAACATATCTACAATAATTGATTTAAAAGAAAATGTGTTTCCTATGCCCTGAGGACGACGTAAGATTTTCCCCATAAGCCCAATGTTAATTAAGCTTCTCAAACATTCTAATTGATGTCGCCACCCAGCCGTCGCTGCGATTCATAAACGTAAATAAATATTAGTACAGGTAATGATAAGTTTGACCTGGAACAAATTGCAAGAAACAGATTTTTCGCGGTACCTTGTTCAGAATTTTACGCTGATTACGACCATATAAAGTCTACGCCAAAAATATGATGGAAAATGGCAAAATTTTGGCATATAATGTCACTATTTTTCGAGGTTATGATACAGAATACGCCTGAATGGCGAGTAACCAAGACAGTTAATTGATACAAACCTCTAAAAATTAAATGTAAGAGACGCTACTGAAAATGTTAGTTGGGTTGTATAAATACTTTTATGCACCATAACCTATAATTCTCCAGCCTTAAATCGAATTATATGAAACCAGCATTAGCCGCTTATACAGGGAGTTTATGGTCTTCTCTGTATCCTTTAATGGGGTGATACTAGATACTACAGGCCAAAAGAAGTCAATAAATCTTAACCATCTAAGAGTTTCTTCATAAGCGGGATAACAATTCTTTTCGTTTTTACAATAAACGATTAATTTGCTTAGCTACTACTATAATAGTAGGTAGGTAGGTAGGTACTATAGAAATCTAAAATTAATTAAAAAAATAATTTAATGGTTCATGTGTTTAATGAAATTAAAATCTTTTAGAAATTGGTCTAACAAGTTATTAATATGCGATATCTCTTCTGAAAATATAAATTACTTATCGAACGAAAATATTGGTGAAATCTGTAAGCATCCTGTATATATGGGTTTTTGAGCCGAGCGCAACCGAACTGTCTCTGCCACTTTCACTCGGCTGTCAATTATAGTACGCATGCGCACATACAGGTGGCGTGATTTTGCCATCACTTGGAAATTTATGAAATATTCAAAGACAATGTTTAATTTTTTATGACGATGTACCAAAATTAGTTAGTAATATTTTGTGTGCGTGTATAAAAATATCTAAAGAAGAGCCTTAAATTATAAATTTAACCAAATATGACGGAGACGATTTCTGAAGGTTATAATTTAATTCAAGTTAATAGTATTTCCTCTACTTCCGACTATAGTAGTAGTTGTAGTGATGTACAAAATTCCTATAATTATCCATTAATTTTAAGAGGAAGACGTACATACAGATCCTCAAATCGTTTTTATTGCTACCTAAATCCAAATCCAATGCCTGCCGGACCTGTCCTACAGAATTTCCTTCCTTCCGGTACGTAATCCTGTTAATACGACAATTTACTTACTTTTACCGTTCTAGGTTCGAATTCGGTTTCTAAAATATCGACTGGAAAATCACTAACATGGTTGTCAGTAATATTTGGTGTGGCGATTACTGTTTTATTTCTTGTTTATGCTAATTTTCCCAACATATCAGAGTACGTACGTCCGGTAATTTACCGAACATAAATTAATACATCTTAGTTTTTGTTTAGCGAAGAAAAAGTTCACGTTAAACTACCTTTCAGTCTGGAAGAAGCTAAGCAGTTAGGATTAGTTCTTAATCGTTATAAAGACGACAACTATGTAGAAGTGTTAACTGGAGTGTTTGCAGTTTACATTTTGTATCCTTTTTCCAACTGGTAGTTGTTTTTTAAAAAAGTGTTTAAGCTCCTTAATGTAAAATAGCTTACAAACATTCGCAATACCAGGATCGCTGTTCTTGTCGATTTTGTCTGGGTATTTATTTCCGTTTCCTTTGGCTATAGTGTTAGTTTGCTCGTGTTCGGCGATTGGGGCGTCGTTGTGCTTTTTAGTATCACAAGTTGTAGGTAAACGATTGATATATAAGTGGTTTCCCAACCAAGTAGCAAAATGGGCTGTGACTGTGAATAATCAGCGAGGTAACTTATTTAATTACATAGTATTCTTACGAGTAACACCATTTTTGCCAAATTGGTTTATTAACTTAACGGCACCAGTTGTCGGAGTACCTTTGGCACCTTTTGCGCTGGGTACTTTTATCGGTGTTGCTCCACCTTCGTTTGTTGCAATACAAACCGGGCAAACTTTGCAATCTGCGACAGATGTAGGAGTTTCGTGGTTGGCCATTTCTTTGCTCAGTATTTTTGCACTCATCTCAATAATTCCTATATTTTTCAAACAAAACCTGAAAGAAAAGTTTCAGTAAAATGTATTTAAATTAATTGAACTTATAGAAAATTGTATTGTTAGTAGATAGCCACAATTGACTTTGTATTAAGTTTTAGTTGTAAATTTTTTGTGATAAGAAAATAAATTTCTAATTTTTGACTGTTTTTCGTAATGGAAGACAATATTTAGTTTTGTTTCTACACGTTGAAGCTAATTCTACAAACTCTCAAAATATTTAAAAAGATATCGGAAATAGTACCAAACAATGGTATGCTCAGAAGTTCTTCCCAATTTCAAAAATCTAAAATTATACGGGGTGTTTCTATTTGAAATAGGAAACCTAATCTCATTTCCAGTTGAAGTTGAACTGAAAGTTGAAGTTTAGTATGTTTGGTTTCATTGGACTGCTAATCTTATATTTTAAAAAAGCCTAAAATATACAGGGCATTTTCAAAAATTTCTTTTGCTTGGCTAACTTCTGGTTTTGCCTATATATTCCCGCTTTTAGTTTTTTTATAAAACTAAAATTTTCATTACAAAATGAGACAGTCTTTGTATACTAGCCGCCATTTAAACTTAAGAAAATATTCTTTTGTGTTCTTAAAAAATCTTAAGAGTGGCGGTGAGATAATTCACAATTGATTTCCCAGAAGTAATAAGGATCAAGAATAGAACATTTTTACCAATTCAAACGTTTTTCTACGACATAACAAGCAAGATCTCCATGCTGGCAAGTGAAGAAAAGAAGCCGACAATAAGAAAACAGTTGAGCCAAAGACTATAATAAATTCAAATGGTACAAATTAAAACAATAAAACACGTAGGTACATTAAAATGTATAAAGGTACACTAAAAATGGCAGTTGATATAACTAATTGAGACTTGTGTAGAATTTTCTACTGGAAGACTGATCGGCCTCCAATACCACCAGTTGTACGACACTAAAAGAATGGATTAACAAAATATTTGAGAAAAAATACGACACTTACAAACGTACGAAGGTTGCAGCAACACCGATACAGTCTTACAACTATTCCCGCACTCACGAGACGGCTTCAAAATGATAGACCTCGTACCCGAGCCTTGTATTACAAAAACATAACTACACTCTAAATTTGGCAAGGTGTATACTGCGGCATTTGCTTCATCTATCATAACGAAACGTTCCATACCTTGGCCAGCTCGCTCTGGAACTATGTACGGTTTAGGAAACAAAGAACGAACCAAACGAGCCGCATTCATCCTATTTATACGCCACGCAATGTGAGCATTGGAAGACTTATTTGGTGCGTAGCTGAATAAATTATCGACAGTCTTAATTGACGTATTTGTAGACTTAACATATTTGGCATCTTGATCAAATACTTTTTTGTTGCTTTTGTACAATTTGTTTAAGTTTTCAAAGGTAACCCATTTTTGTTTTGTCTGAAAGGTTCGATGAGTGTCGTTTAAGTGAAACTAACCCGATTTACCTGAACGATGTAAGGAATTCCGGACTGGTATAAGGTGATGTTGTTGAATCCTGTTAAGTTGAGTACCGAATGAACATGTTCGCAAGGCCAACATTCCATGTCGTGCACATAAAAAAATGGGTTTTCCACTAGGCACGTTTCATCGTATAAATCTAAGAGACGAAAGCGTAAATTGAGTTTGGTTTAAGTTAATACTTACAAGTTAAAGATGGGTAAAGCCTTAAGATTGGCAAGGCGAAAGAACGTAAAATTTTTAAACCCGGGTAAATTAATCCTTGAACGTTCCTAAGAACTATGCTCGAAGTAGGTTGGTGTACATTTAATAAAATGTACAGTACTAATACTAAAAATAAGCAACTGAAAGTAATTTTAATGGTGAGCCACAAAACTTTGATAGCTTTTCTTTCGTAAGTTTTTGCATGTTTCTTTTGTAATACTTTGAAACACGAGGTGAATATTTCGTCTATCTCTAGGTCGGTTAAATTTTGTGCTTTTGCACGTTTTCTTATTAATTCTACATTTTCTTTGTATTTTCTTAATAAAAAAGGGCGAGAACTTGACATAACCTAAAAACGTAAACAAAATAATAATTTGACAACTTGAACTGACAGTTCGAAGCTGTGCTATAAATCAGTTTTGATGTACAGGGTGAGGCAAAACATAAAAACACACTGCTAAATTATTATCTCAAACTGTAACCGTGTACGTGTAGGCTGCTAAAATAGGCCAGTTGCTAAATTACAATGGTGTCACGAAGATGGCTGCTAAATTATCTATTATAATAGGTTTTAGTGTTAATTGCTGTAAGAACAGCTGTATTTTATTACACTAGTCTTGCAAAACGAATAAGAAGAAATGGTGTAAGTAAATATAATGTAATTTTATGTTTTTGCAGTTTTATTTTATTTAAAACAGAATATGGCGCAAATAAATCAATTTACTTTACAATTTACTTACATTTACTTAAATATTTTTCAGTTGAATTTTTGATTAGGATTTTAAGAACGTGAAAGATCAACTGGAATTCCCATTAAAAACAATGTAATAATTGTCTTATCTTTCTACGTCACAACTGCATTACAACGTGTTGATTTTAGGTTTATAGTAATTATCGTGGCATCTCTTATCAGCTCTTATTAAAAAAAGCAATACCTACATCTAAAAATAAAACTGTGTGTGGTATATAAGTATAGGTGCCTATTGGAAAAATAACACGCTTACCTAATAGTAGGGTTCCCATGTTGTATAAATCAAAGAGATCAAGAAACTTAGAAGTGGTGTCATTGAAAGTTCTTTTTAGATTTTCTTAAATTCTTTACAAAAAATCCTCCAAGAAGCTAACTTTCTTGGAGATGGATGTAGACCGCATCGCTCCAAAATATGCATTTAATAAAGATGTCCAAACTCTAATGGATCCAACTCAGAACATCAAAACAGACATAAGTGTCCTTACCGATGCATCTCAAATTCCAAAGAGATCTGGAACAGGTGTGCACTCACCGGTGCTTATTCTCGAAAACAGCCTACCTCTGGAAAAATACGCCTAAGTTTTTCAAACTGAACTTATGGGGAGGTTACACAGCACCAATGTAATACTAGACGGGGAAATCTTAAATTAATTTATTGTCGATTGACAGTAAAGCTGCATTGTAAGTCCTAAACTACTTCTATTGGAGTGCCTAGAGCTGATGAATCCGATATCCAAAGACAATGTTTTTGTACTCCGTTGGGTTAAAGGCCATCAAATAAATGATGGTAATGAGAGGGCAGACGAGCTGGCTAAGAAAGACCCAAACAGCTTTCCATATGGCTTGAGGCTTGAGCCAATCACAAAACCAGTCGCAACTGCCGTGAACACCCCCTTACGAATAACACCCATCAATTACAAACTGAAAGATGGGTAAGTAACGCAAGCTGTCGTTAGTCGTCAGGGCAAAAAAGCCACACCTGTGCTTTCTAAAAAGCTTGCAAAATATTGTCTACATCTGTCCCGAACAAATCTACGAACAATTACAGGGACACTCACGGGACACTACACAAACATTTCTACACACATGGCTTAGTAGACAATACCATATGCCGTGGATGCGAACTAGAAAACGAAATACTTGAACATGCTGTGCTTTGCCACTGTCCAGATTTAACATCGACAAGAAGATTGGTATTGGAGAGGAGGGCTCCGGCTCGACATTGCAAGCATAAGCACTGCCCTTCTTGCCAGAATTCTGGAATTAATCATACAAGTAGGATTGCTAAGATCTGATGGGCACGAGGAGGCTGCTTTGAGGTAATACAATGGGCCAAAAAGTAACCTATGTGGATAGAGCTAGCTCTCCCCGTTCATTCTCCATTTCTTCATTCTTCTCAAAACAGTAACAATTTTGCTGCTTGGAGGTAGTACAATGAGCCCAGTTAAGTGACCTAAGTGGAGAGAGCTAGCTCCTCCTCCGTTCATTCTCCACTGCTCCATTTCTTCATTTTCAAATAAAGTAACAATTTTGCTGCTTGGACCTAGTACAGTGAGCCCAATTAAGTGACCTAAGTGGAGAGAGCTCTCCTCCTCCGATCATTCTCTACATTCCATTTCTCCATTCTCAAATAAAGTAACAATTTTGCTGCTTGGGGGTAGTACAATGGGTCCAATTAAGTGACCTAAGTGCATAGAGCAAGCTCCCCCCGTTTATTCTCCACTGCTCCATTTCTCCATTCTCGAAACAGTAACAATTTTGCTGTCTGGAGGTAGTACAGTGTGCTCAATTAAGTGACCTAAGTGCAGAGAGCTAGCTCCCCCCGTTCATTCTCCATTTCTTCATTCTTCCCAAAACAGTAACAATTTTGCTGCTTGGAGGTAGTACAATGAGCCCAGTTAAGTGACCTAAGTGGAGAGAGCTAGCTCCTCCTCCGTTCATTCTCCACTGCTCCATTTCTTCATTTTCAAATAAAGTAACAATTTTGCTGCTTGGAGGTAGTACAGTGAGCCCAATTAAGTGACCTAAGTGGAGAGAGCTCTCCTCCTCCGATCATTCTCTACATTCCATTTCTCCATTCTCAAATAAAGTAACAATTTTGCTGCTTGGGGGTAGTACAATGGGTCCAATTAAGTGACCTAAGTGCATAGAGCAAGCTCCCCCCGTTTATTCTCCACTGCTCCATTTCTCCATTCTCGAAGCAGTAACAATTTTGCTGTCTGGAGGTAGTACAGTGTGCTCAATTAAGTGACCTAAGTGCAGAGAGCTAGCTCCCCCCGTTCATTCTCCATTTCTTCATTCTTCCCAAAACAGTAACAATTTTGCTGCTTGGAGGTAGTACAATGAGCCCAGTTAAGTGACCTAAGTGGAGAGAGCTAGCTCCTCCTCCGTTCATTCTCCACTGCTCCATTTCTTCATTTTCAAATAAAGTAACAATTTTGCTGCTTGGAGGTAGTACAGTGAGCCCAATTAAGTGACCTAAGTGGAGAGAGCTCTCCTCCTCCGATCATTCTCTACATTCCATTTCTCCATTCTCAAATAAAGTAACAATTTTGCTGCTTGGGGGTAGTACAATGGGTCCAATTAAGTGACCTAAGTGCATAGAGCAAGCTCCCCCCGTTTATTCTCCACTGCTCCATTTCTCCATTCTCGAAACAGTAACAATTTTGCTGCCTGGAGGTAGTACAGTGTGCTCAATTAAGTGACCTAAGTGCAGAGAGCTAGCTCCCCCCGTTCATTCTCCATTTCTTCATTCTTCCCAAAACAGTAACAATTTTGCTGCTTGGAGGTAGTACAGTGAGCCCAATTAAGTGACCTAAGTGGAGAGAGCTCTCCTCCTCCGATCATTCTCTACATTCCATTTCTTCATTCTCAAATAAAGTAACAATTTTGCTGCTTAGAGGTAGGACAGTGAGCCCAACTAAGTGACCTAAGTGGAGAGAGCTAGCTCCTCCGTTCATTATATATTCCTCCTTTCCTCGATTCTCAAATAATGTAAAAATTTTTAAAATATTGCTACTATTATTTTCTGCCTATCATTAGGACATCTTTTTTTCCTAAAGATTTAGGTAGGTAGTTAATTATTATTTAGTGCAATATTAATAAAAACTTCGACCAACCCACACCTTTAGATTTAAATCAAAATCGGTCGATTAAAGTAACTTAATTATATTAGCGCGAACTTATTGCCATAATTTTCACCCTATATAATTTCAATTATTGCCAAACATTTAAATACTAACACGTAGGTACTTATCATTGTTTACGACTATTAATTATTACAAGCTCAATAAACGATTGTTTGTGTACTAACTCCTTATGAAAAATTTAATTTGTTCATTTACAAAAAATAAACAAAATAAGAAATGCATATTTATATCTCTGCCGCTCATTGAATACTACCTCAATTAGTGCCTTCGCCATCGATGACCCGGTTCGGGTTATTAGGCAAAAGAAAACCGTGACTGCAGTGGAAGCTGTGCCTTAATGGGAGCATTAGATACATCCATACTGTATCTATAGGTAATAAAATTTACATAGCTTGTACCTACCTAATGTATAAATGTTCTAGGAAGTTGCAGATTTCATAAGTTAAACATTTAAAATTCTGTCAGACAAGTCAAACAGCGGATAATTATAATATTACAATTAAGTACTATAAATTATATCATTTAAGTACATAAGCACATACAACAATAAGTACAAGAATAAACAGATAAAAAAACTAAACTTACGCTCTTACGGAAATTCAGTACTAAATGTGAAGTGATCGCTTTATTTATCAAAAAATGGAATATTTATTATTATTAACTGTATTATTGTGTGCGATAGTAAGTACCTATTGATAATAGAACAATATACACACCCCAATTCACCATTCGTCGATTGCAAATATTGAATTTATTCCAGGTCACTTCCAAATCAGAAAATGAAGTTTTCGAATGTAAAGGTAACAAAGGATTTGTTTGTTTCAACGATATACAATTTTTTCAATGCGTACAAGATGGCGAGAACAATATTATCATAGCCGAACCACAAGAATGTCCGCCAGGATTATACTGCGATGACAGAATGGAATTTGAATGTGTCGAAGAATGGGAATTACCTTCAACGACGACCCTACCAACTACAACCATAACTACTTCGACAACTGCCAAAGTAACAACAAGCAGTGAACCACCAACCACGACTGAAACAACTTCGCAAACGTCCACAATAGTTTCGACCGTAACATTACCAGCTAATGCTACTCACCCGTCTGTGATAACATCTACTACTTCACAACTTACTAGTTTAATGAATACAACT
The DNA here is from genome assembly GCA_950108345.1 of Malthinus flaveolus. Lineage (NCBI taxonomy): Eukaryota > Metazoa > Arthropoda > Insecta > Coleoptera > Cantharidae > Malthinus > Malthinus flaveolus. The sequence goes on along the minus strand of OX467289.1, from coordinate 6,031,468 downwards.
GCGGCTCCTGTGATAACTACTCCAACTTTTGGAAGTACTACTTCGGAAACCATTGTTCTCACTACTATTCCAGTAAAACCTTCTGAAAGTTCTTCGACTACTATGGAACCCACGATAACAAAACCGTCGCCTTCTTCTACTATTGAGCCTACCAAGCTACCCCCAATCCCTAACGAATCTACTTTAGGTACTCAGCAAACCTTTAGTACAGCAATAACTGGGCTACCTGAAACGGAAAACACACGTCGCCCTTCTAGCGAGACTTCAAATTCACCTCCAAAAACTCCATCAACATCTACAACTAATTCATCTTTATCACCGACTATTAGCAGTAGCACTCTTCCGACAGAAAACGCTAGTACAGAAGTTACATCGACATCAAATACTGAAACTTCAACAGAAAAACTTTTAACGATAACGAATGAGCCTTTCCAGAACAATACCGACTCTACGACAATCAGCGAAGGCAGTGAAATTTCGTCGACTCATTCAACTACTTCGTCAAGCATAAAAGATACACAGGGAACGTCTGGAGAAAGTCAAGAATCGACTTTATTAACAACTACAGCAGTCACACAAGAAACGGAAATTACTGAAAGCACGATAGTATATTCAACTGATAGTCCATTAACGCCATCTACAAATAACTCTAGTAACAACCCTACAGCAACCCCATCCTCTGCCCTGACACCATCAAAAATCCCAATCTCAACAGGGAATACTGAAAGTGCTTCTTCTGCAATAGACTTTAGTAGCCAATCCACACCATCTACCGATATAAACTGGAATACACAGAGACCATCAAGTACTACTAATAGTACCGCCAATGAGATATCAGAACCAACTACTGTTACTATTCCAGAAACTCCAATAGCATCGGAATATACGGAGAGCACTTCAGTACGAAATACTAAAAACCCAACCACTTCATCAACTTCAGATACCTCGGATAAGACTACAGGAACATCAAGTTCTACAACTTCGGGAACTGAATTAACTACTGGAACTTCGCCAGCCACATCTAGTGAACGTAGTACCACTTTTGAACCTTCAGAACAATCAAGTTCTTCAACTACAGACGGTACTCCATCTTCTGGAGGGACTGAGAAACCAACAAGTTCATCAACGCCTGAAACATCTGATATTACGACAGAAATCTCGATTTCGACTACTTCAGAAGTTACACTTACATCGGAGACTCCGTCAAGTACCTCAACTATTCAAGCTTCTTCGCTTGAGACGTCCGAACCATCAAGTACGTCGGTAGCTACAGACGGTACATCATCTACCGAAAGTACGCAAAATACTTCAGACGGAAATACTGAAGAACCAACCAGTTCACCCACATCAGATTTCTCCGATGAAACTCCAGAAACCTCGAGTTCAACTACTTCAGACGTTACATTGAAATCCGAAACTCCGTCAGGTACCTCCACTACTCAAGCTTCTTCGCATGAGACGACAGAACCATCAAGTTCGTCGGTAGGTACAAAAGGTACACCATCTACCGAAAATACGCAAAATACTTCAAATGGAAATACTGAAGAACCAACTAGTTCGTCAACATCAGATTCTTCCGATGAAACTCCAGGAACTTCGAGCTCGACAACTAAAGTTACATTGACAACTGAGCAATTCTTAAGTATTTCAACTGCACGTAGTACTTATGTGGATACATCAGAACCATCAAGTTCATCGGTAACTACAGACGGTACTCCATCTTCAGAAAGGACTGAGAAACCAACCAGTTCACCCACATCAGATTTCTCCGATGAAACTCCAGAAACCTCAAGTTCAACTACTTCAGACGTTACATTGACATCCGAAACTCCGTCAGGTACCTTCACTACTCAAGCTTCTTCGCTTGAGACGTCAGAACCGTTAAGTTCGTCGGTAGCTACAGAAGGTACACTATCTACCGAAAGTTCGCAAAATACTTCTGATGGAGATACTGAAGAACCAACTAGTTCGCCAACATCAGATTTCTCCAATGAAACTCCAGGAACTTCGAGCTCGACAACTAAAGTTACATTGACAACTGAACATTTCTCAAGTATTTCAACTGCACGTAGTACTTATGTGGATACATCAGAACCATCAAGTTCATCGTTAACTACAGACGGTACTCCATCTTCTGAAAGGACTGAGAAACCAACCAGTTCACCCACATCAGATTTCTCCGATGAAACTCCAGAAACCTCGAGTTCAACTACTTCAGACGTTACATTGACATCCGAAACTCCGTCAGGTACCTCCACTACTCAAGCTTCTTCGCATGAGACGACAGAACCATCAAGTTCGTCGGTAGGTACAGAAGGTACACTATCTACCGAAAGTACGCAAAATACTTCTGATGGAAATACTGAAGAACCAACTAGTTCGTCAACATCAGATTCTTCCGATGAAACTCCAGGAACTTCGAGCTCGACAACTAAAGTTACATTGACAACTGAGCAATTCTCAAGTATTTCAACTGCACGTAGTACTTATGTGGATACATCAGAACCATCAAGTTCATCGTTAACTACAGACGGTACTCCATCTTCTGAAAGGACTGAGAAACCAACCAGTTCACCCACATTAGATTTCTCCGATGAAACTCCAGAAACCTTGAGTTCAACTACTTCAGACGGTACATTAACATCGGAAACTCTGTCAGGTACCTCCACTACTCAAGCTTCTTCGCTTGAGACGTCAGAATCCTCAAGTTCGTCGGCTACTACAAGCGGTACACCATCTACCGAAAATACGCAAAATACTTCAAATGGAAATACTGAAGAACCAACTAATTCGTCAACATCAGATTCTTCCGATGAAACTCCAGGAACTTCGAGCTCGACAACTAAAGTTACATTGACAACTGAGCAATTCTCAAGTATTTTAACTGCACGTAGTACTTATGTGGATACATCAGAACCATCAAGTTCATCGTTAACTACAGACGGTACTCCATCTTCTGAAAGGACTGAGAAACCAACCAGTTCACCCACATCAGATTTCTCCGATGAAACTCCAGAAACCTCGAGTTCAACTACTTCAGACGTTACATTAACATCGGAAACTCCGTCAGGTACCTCCACTACTCAAGCTTCTTCGCTTGGGACGTCAGAATCCTCAAGTTCGTCGGTAGCTACAGATGGTACATCATCTACCGAAAGTACGCAAAATACTTCTGATGGAAATACTGAAGAACCAACTGGTTTGCCAACATCAGATGCCTCCGATGAAACTCCAGGAACTTCGAGGTCGACAACTAAAGTTACATTGACAACTGAGCAATTCTCAAGTATTTCAACTGCACGTAGTACTTATGTGGATACATCAGAACCATCAAGTTCATCGTTAACTACAGACGGTACTCCATCTTCTGAAAGGACTGAGAAACCAACCAGTTCACCCACATCAGATTTCTCCCATGAAACTCCAGAAACCTCGAGTTCAACTACTTCAGACGTTACATTGACATCCGAAACTCCGTCAGGTACCTCCACTACTCAAGCTTCTTCGCACGAGACGACAGAACCATCAAGTTCGTCGGTAGGTACAGAAGGTACACCATCTACCGAAAGTACGCAAAATACTTCTGATGGAAATACTGAAGAACCAACTAATTCGTCAACATCAGATGTCTCCGATGAAACTGCAGCAACTTCGAGCTCGACAACTTCTAAAGTTTCATTGACAACTGAACATTTCTCGAGTATTTCAACTGCACGTAGTACTTATGTGGATACATCAGAATCATCAAGTTCATCGTTAACTACAGACGGTACTCTATCTTCTGAAAGGACTGAGAAACCAACCAGTTCACCCACATCACATTTCTCCGATGAAACTCCAGAAACCGCGAGTTCAACTACTTCAGACGGTACATTAACATCGGAAACTCTGTCAGGTACCTCCACTACTCAAGCTTCTTCGCATGAAACGTCAGAATCATCAAGTTCGTCGGTAGGTACAGAAGGTACACCATCTACCGAAAGTACGCAAAATACTTCTGATGGAAATACTGAAGAACCAACTGGTTTGCCAACATCAGATTCTTCTGATGAAACTCCAGGAACTTCGAGCTCGACAACTAAAGTTACATTGACAACTGAGCATTTCTCAAGTATTTCAACTGCACGTAGTACTTATGTGGATACATCAGAACCACCAAGTTCATCGTTAACTACAGACGGTACTCCATCTTCTGAAAGGACTGAGAAACCAACCAGTTCACCCACATCAGATTTCTCCGATGAAACTCCAGAAACCTCGAGTTCAACTACTTCAGACGGTACATTAACATCGGAAACTCTGTCAGGTACCTCCACTACTCAAGCTTCTTCGCTTGAGACGTCAGAATCCTCAAGTTCGTCGGCTACTACAAGCGGTACACCATCTACCGAAAATACGCAAAATACTTCAAATGGAAATACTGAAGAACCAACTAGTTCGTCAACATCAGATTCTTCCGATGAAACTCCAGGAACTTCGAGCTCGACAACTAAAGTTACATTGACAACTGAGAAATTTTCAAGTATTTCAACTGCACGTAGTACTTATGTGGATACATCAGAACCATCAAGTTCATCGTTAACTACAGACGGTACTCCATCTTCTGAAAGGACTGAGAAACCAACCAGTTCACCCACATCAGATTTCTCCCATGAAACTCCAGAAACCTCGAGTTCAACTACTTCAGACGTTACATTGACATCCGAAACTCCGCCAGGTACCTCTACTACTCAAGCTTCTTCGCATGAGACGACAGAACCATCAAGTTCGTCGGTAGGTACAGAAGGTACACTATCTACCGAAAGTACGCAAAATACTTCTGATGGAAATACTGAAGAACCAACTGGTTTGCCAACATCAGATGCCTCCGATGAAACTTCAGGAACTTCGAGCTCGACAACTAAAGTTACATTGACAACTGAGCAATTCTCAAGTATTTCAACTGCACGTAGTACTTATGTGGATACATCAGAACCATCAAGTTCATCGTTAACTACAGACGGTACTCCATCTTCTGAAAGGACTGAGAAACCAACCAGTTCACCCACATCAGATTTCTCCGATGAAACTCCAGAAACCTTGAGTTCAACTACTTCAGACGGTACATTAACATCGGAAACTCTGTCAGGTACCTCCACTACTCAAGCTTCTTCGCTTGAGACGTCAGAATCCTCAAGTTCGTCGGCTACTACAAGCGGTACACCATCTACCGAAAATACGCAAAATACTTCAAATGGAAATACTGAAGAACCAACTAGTTCGTCAACATCAGATTCTTCCGATGAAACTCCAGGAACTTCGAGCTCGACAACTAAAGTTACATTGACAACTGAGCAATTCTCAAGTATTTCAACTGCACGTAGTACTTATGTGGATACATCAGAACCATCAAGTTCATCGTTAACTACAGACGGTACTCCATCTTCTGAAAGGACTGAGAAACCAACCAGTTCACCCACATCAGATTTCTCCGATGAAACTCCAGAAACCTCGAGTTCAACTACTTCAGACGTTACATTAACATCGGAAACTCCGTCAGGTACCTTCACTACTCAAGCTTCTTCGCTTGAGACGTCAGAATCCTCAAGTTCGTCGGCTACTACAAGCGGTACACCATCTACCGAAAATACGCAAAATACTTCAAATGGAAATACTGAAGAACCAACTGGTTTGCCAACATCAGATTCTTCTGATGAAACTCCAGGAACTTCGAGCTCGACAACTAAAGTTACATTGACAACTGAGCAATTCTCAAGTATTTCAACTGCACGTAGTACTTATGTGGATACATCAGAACCATCAAGTTCATCGTTAACTACAGACGGTACTCCATCTTCTGAAAGGACTGAGAAACCAACCAGTTCACCCACATCAGATTTCTCCGATGAAACTCCAGAAACCGCGAGTTCAACTACTTCAGACGTTACATTGACATCCGAAACTCTGTCAGGAACCTCCACTACTCAAGCTTCTTCGCATGAAACGTCAGAATCATCAAGTTCGTCGGTAGGTACAGAAGGTACACCATCTACCGAAAGTACGCAAAATACTTCTGATGGAAATACTGAAGAACCAACTGGTTTGCCAACATCAGATTCTTCTGATGAAACTCCAGGAACTTCGAGCTCGACAACTAAAGTTACATTGACAACTGAGCATTTCTCAAGTATTTCAACTGCACGTAGTACTTATGTGGATACATCAGAACCACCAAGTTCATCGTTAACTACAGACGGTACTTCATCTTCTGAAAGGACTGAAAAACCAAACAGTTTACCCACATCAGATTTCTCCGATGAAACTCCAGAAACCTCGAGTTCAACTACTTTAGACGTTACATTGACATCCAAAACTCCGTCAGGTACCTCCACCACTCAAGCTTCTTCGCTTGAGACGTCAGAACCGTCAAGTTCGTCGGTAGCTACAGATGGTACATCATCTACCGAAAGTACGCAAAATACTTCAGATGGAAATACTGAAGAACCTATCAGTTCACCAACAGTAGATTTCTCCGATGAAACTCCAGAAACCTCAAGTTCAACTACTTCAGATGTTACATTGACGTCGGAAACTCCGTCAGGTACCTCCACTACTCAAGCTTCATCGCTTGACACGTCAGAACCATCAAGTTCGTCGGTAGCTTCAGATGGTACATCATCTACCGAAAGTACGCAAAATTCTTCAAATGAAAATACTGAAGAACCAACCAGCTCACCAACATCAAATTTCTCCGATGAAACTAGTACTTCTTTGGAGACTTCGGAATCATCGAGTACTTGGTCAACTACAGACGGTACGCTATCTTCAGAAAATGCAGAGAATACATCTGAAGGAAGTACTGAGATCCCAGAAACTTCATCCACAGTAGATACCTCTGATAAGACGCCAGAAACCGCGAGTCCGACAACTTCAGAGGTTACATTGACATCTGAAGGTTCTCCACGTACTTCAACTGCTCAAACTACTTCGTTTGAGACCCCAAAACCACCAAGTTCGCCTGGTCCTACACACAGTTCGCCATCTTCAGAAACTCCAGAGATAACTACAATATGGAGTACCGAAAGCCCAATAAGTTCCTTAAGTTCAAGTATATCTGATGAAACTCCAGGGCGGTCAGATTCTACAACTGAAGAAGTGACCTTAACATCGTTTAACACTGTAGGCACGTCGGAATCTTTAACACATAGACCGTCAACGTCATCTACTCCTAATTCTAGTAACCTTTCTACAGAATCTTCAAGTTCTGAGAGGAGTACTGAAAATGTCGTTAGTACGTCGACTGTTTCAGCAGATACTGAAGGCGTACAGAGCACCCTAAAATCTTCAACAGAATCTTTATCAACCGACAGTTCTAGCAAACTCCCTATAGAGTCTACTTTGAGTACTTCCAGTCTGTCAAGTATAGTAACTGTCACCACTAGCCTCCGTGAAACATCCATCCATTTGAGTTCATCTACTACTCAGAGTACACCATTGTCTTCAAGAAGTACTACACTAACAAATAGTTCAGAGATTTCATCTCAAGTAACTTCAGAAATAGCTGCGAACACAACATTGCCTTTTACTTCTACGTCTACTGCGCCTACAACTACTGTCAGACCCGATATTTCGTTTGATTGCCCATCAGTTGGCAGACATCCTGACCCTTTTAATTGTAGCTTGTATCACTTGTGCTTAAATGCCTACGTATATTTGTTAGATGTTCCAATTGCATGTCCCAATGGTACTCAATACGATGCCGAGAGACAGAAATGTACCAGGGATCCCGTACAATGCCCAGGAGATATTCCGTTAAACTGCAGTCAACCCGGTAGTTTTCCTCACCCTACAGACTGTTCTAGATATTACAAGTGTAAGTGGAGGAGTTTGTTTTTGAAATACGACCTTAAACAATATCGTTGTCCGCCAAATTACAAATTCGATTACGTCCAAAAGAAATGTTCTTCGTCAGCTTTAGTTTCGTGTTACGGCAATTCTACTTTACCTTCGGGAAATTCGACCGAGCCTAAATTTGAGTGCGTAGAAGAGGGTTGTTTTCCAACCGAGGATAATTGTGTAGATTATTACGTTTGTAAAAGACGCGGAGATCTATTTGAGTTAAAGTTAAAAACTTGCAGTTGTGGAAAATTATTCGATAGAGAACGTCATAGGTGCGTTAAGGAATTTATGGCTCATTGTCCTTTGGACGATTATTCTGGTAATGAGAGTCGATCAGATGAAGACGATTCACACGAAGGTTCTAACGAGTCTTAGTTTAGCGTTAAGTCGTTATGTAATTAGAGTGTTTTGGTAATAAATTGAATTTGAAGAATTTTGTGTTTTTGGTCACGCCTCTTCTCATTACGACCCGAGGACTGGCCTCAAGTGGTACCGGGACTAAGGCCTGGTTACACAGTCTGCGAACTGACTTAATCAGTTACTGCAGAGTTACTATCATCTGCGAGTCAGTCAGAAGCTCGCAGCGGAGTTACTTCAGCGTATTTTGTTTTTACTCACCACTCACCTTCCCCCACTACGCCATGTGCAGCAACATTTTGTACACAGTGAAACACTTTACTGCAGTCACTCGAGCAGCTACTCGAGCAGCTACTCGATTGTGTGACCAGTCAAAGCAAGTCGAGTTACTCTCATGCAAGTACACAGTGGCAGTAGCTGCCTACTGTCACGTCAGCAGCTCGTACCGTGCTGTAACCAGGCATTTTAGTAAGAATAGGAATAAACAAACTTACGCTATCAAGTGTTTTATTATTTATTAGAATCATCATTACGATTCGTAAGACACTCCATCCCGTTTGGTGGAAAACAAATTTGTTTTCCACCAAACGCCTCGGGAATCAAACCCAAGACTTTGCTATTTTCGGTAGCACGCCTATACCAACGCTTCGATTCCCGAGGCGTTTGGTGGAAAACAAATTTTCTCATTTAAAGTTTTTTCACATATGTGTGTATTTACAACGCATTAGATTTATTACATCTTAACCTATTTACCGTAATTAAAAATGCAATTCAAGAGTACAGCAATATTTCTTTATTAGCCTTGCGTAACTTATTACGCATAGGTACATATGCTCTGGCTCTGGAAAAGTTGGCCCGGATTTTAAAATTTGGAAATGTGTACAAATACAGCATCTACCCAGTTTGCCTACCTGAAAAGATTATTTTGCTCCGCCACTGGTTGTACAAATCACCAAGTCACGTTTCTTCTTATTTTACATTTTTGTTTTACTACACAGTTTCAGTTCACAACATTTTACCTAACGTTGCTGTCCCTATACCCACACAGGGCCTTTCAGACGGAATGCAAAGCTCGAAGCAACAATTTTAGGGTCTCTTCAAAATGTATAGTATAATTGTGAGCAAACAGGCCCGGATTTACTTTTGAGATGGTCCTAGTCTAAGATCCTAAGAGCCACCTGCTCCCCATTTGTGCTTACTAGCTTAGTACAGCGAAACTTAAAGGAAGCAGGCTGATAGGGGTAACCACTCCCTAGCTAAGGCGTAAGACACTGCGAACCCTACCTTACCAGAAGCAAGCTTCTGCCTGCAGAACCAATGTCAGAGTGGAATGTTTAAGGCCACCCCAACGCGCTGCGGTATGCGCAGAGAGCGGAACCATGGCCACAATCACACTCTACCGTGATTGGTAATGGTTCTGGACCAGGAAACCCCTCGCTCTTCCACCAGCAACTACATAATTGCTTCCGGATCATCTACTACGACCTGAAGCAGACCAAGTTTTCTATGATGGTGCGCTAAGAGAGGGGGCCCGTTCTCTCCAGCTTTCATCCAAACACACGCCAACACCGGGGCTTGCACCTGCAACAAGAATTACGTGCCTAATCATTTAGAGCATGACTACTAGCGAATCATAGATATTTATACTTCCTAACAAACCTCTCGTCTTCCCATTATTATTTAAAGTACAACTGCAGATACACTAGTCCACAGCTCCTCTGGTGCAGAGACTGCAGCAGCCAATCGATCCAAAGATCACGTATGGCTCCGCCAAGGGACCAACACACCGGAACAGCGGTTGTAATGAAACACACCATGAGACTCATGCGTTGAACCCCTCTATTCCAGTTCTATGTGTCGATGCTTAACCTGTTACCCGCATTCCATAAAATGAAGGATAAGGAGAAGCATTCGACGTTTTAAAGGCTGGTTCCAGGAAGTACCAGACCAGCCTTGTCAGAATTGCGTTTTGGCCCAAGCTATTAGATTGGCGTACTCTACAGGTTGCGGTTCTACTACTCGACAACCTGAATGTTTTGCTACCCCTCGAAAAATTCCAATTTTCTTGCCGGGCTGCTCTCTGCGGACGACGAAACAAATCTCAAAACTGCCCGCTCCTCTTCAAAATCGTACATTTCACTTTTGGAGAAGGCTTTTTAAAGTCGGAAGTGAGTTCTGGGTGTTTATGTATATGAAATAGATGCCTAACACCTATACTTGATACTGAAGCTCTCAGACTTTTGTATTTTTCAGAAGTTTATAGCCGACGTGTGTACCGTGTTTTTTGTTGGTGTTTCTCACCGCAGGCACTAAATGTTTTTATAGCTCAGAAACGTGCAATTAGATGTCTCTTGTAGAGATTCCTGTCGGTCGCTGTTCAGGTCTTTACGGATATTGACACTGATGTCTGACATGATATTTGAAATGACAATATAACATCAGGTATAACGATTTGATTCTTCAGGAAGTGGCGACGCTCAGTATTGCAAAGAAAAATTTCGATCTATTGGGTGTAAAATTTTTTAATAGACTACCGAGTGGATTAAAATTCTTGCATTTTCGGAGTTTCTAGTAGAAACTTAAGAGGTTGTCGATCGAAGAGTGTTTTTAGTTTTTACTCCATCAGTGAATTTTTTGAGACTTATCCAATTTGCTTATTCCGGTGGTGCTTATTTCGGTTTTTAGACACTCCTCAGCTAATTACTGGATCAATAAAAAATTTTTTTTCTTATTATTAATGTCCTTATTTTAGCTATTTCGTCTTTCTCTTTACTACAGTTCTCAGTTAACTTCGTCTTCTTCTCACTTCGCTTTGTCTTCTTCACAGTTCACTTCGTCTTCCGCACTGCGCCTTTTTTCTCTTACACGGCCCTTTAGCTAACATCTCACTATTTCTGTCCAGCTTTTCCAATATTTAATGTTTGTAGGTTTCTGGTCTCACTTCTTTGCCTATAATACCCGGGGAAAACATTTACACATTGGTTCCTTGTCCAATTTTTCAGGTGATGCCGTCCAAAGCCGTTCCAGATTCCGCTGGACTTTTTGTTAATTCGCCCTTGTTCTCTGTTGTTTCAGGACGTTATTGATGAACGTTACCATCGAAGATTTTATTTTTTCGGCCACGTCTCCTGATGTTTTTATTTATTTATTCTAATTCCTCGTTGTCTGTTACATTTCTTTTTCGCCATTTTTCCAGTTTTAGACACTACTCGGCCAATTACTACAATCAAAGGTCACAGTGATATTTTTTTATTAATCTTGCGTAACTTCTTATTACACGCGACATTCTTTTACCGTGTCTTGTTTTACAATTAGGGGGTGGGGGGATGTAACTAATCAAATTTTATCTTTTTCGCATTAACATATTGTATACAAAGTTGAATTGCGATTTTATTGGTTTTCATAGCTAATTAATTAATATTAAGTGTCTTAATTTACGACCCGGAACAAATTTTATTTCTTATAAGATTCGACTTCAATAATGAAATCGATAGTGTTAATAATTGATAGGTGTATTAATAATTAAGTCCACGATATTTCCCTTTCAAGAATGTTGATTTTATTAATATATTTTAATGTAAGTTCTAATTATATATTTATTTAAACATTTTTATAATTTTCTTAAAATAAAACACAAAGTGAATAGTTAATTTTCGTTTAATAAATTCTTTTCAAGTTATCGTAAAGAGCGCCATTCACAGCTTTGATTTATGGACTCGAGTTTACCAAATTTTCAGTTTATTTTCGCGTTAATTAGTAACAAGAATAATTATTAAGTAGTTAACTTTTTTAATTAATTTGTTAGCGTCTTAATCAAAACTCAAAACATTATTAATTACTTTCTTTTTTGAGTAACCTCAAGATTACATTTTTAGGGATTTCTTCTACAGCACGGAGTTTCTACAAAAAATTTGAGAGTAAGTAACAATCAGTAAAAACTACTTCTAGTTAGTTCTCCCTACAACCATTTCCCGTAAAAAGAAAACTTGCACTTGAGAAGTGAATGTCCAGCTATCCTTCACCTCTTCAATGTCCTTAAGTACGGATAAACGACTAATTTTGGTAATAAATGGCATTCTATTTAGATTTGTGACGAAAAAATGTATGGAGATGAGCAAAATGGACATATTTTTAACTGCAAGGATGCACTTCATAAAGCTGGAAGTCATTCCGTCTTATGTGGGGTTGAAATTACAACTGTTACAGAAACAATCGATGGCTCCATAAGTACAAAACGGGAAATATCCATATTGTCTGATACAACTCTTGAAAAATTGTATATTCGAAAATCTGATACTGCAAACGAAATAGTCCAATATGAAATTAGCGAATCAGGCACAGATGAGGGTAGAGTTTTGAATTTCACTACTATTCACAAATATGAAACTTCTGCAGTGAGAGAATACAGAAAATGTTTTTGTGGCCCTTTTGAGCAATTCTTAAAAGAATTTAACAAATGGAGAAATGTAAAAATTAAAGCTAAAAACCCCACATACGAGAAAGTTCAAAACTGCAACACTTTACAACCACCAGTTGAAAATAGTATTTCTTTATCATTAAATAGGAATTTACCAGATGTTTCTGAAAGGAATACGACGGCTCGCCCTTTTTCAGAAAAAAACAATAGTCCAAATGAAGAAAGATTATTCATCGATGCACCGAAATTTGCCACTGTTGCGTCCTATACAAATACAGTTGAATTGGACAGACCTTGGAAATTAAAACACTACCGTGCAACTTCATCAAAAAAGCCAAAAAATACACAAAAAACAAAACCGAATCCTACCAAAGTCATCCACGAGACTTGTCCGCATACGAAAGTTTCAATTTTAAACGTGTTAGCAAAGCAAAGCCCCAATCCCGAGTTAGGAGGTGCCTTCCATTTAATTTCCAAACCAAACAACTCTCCTGAAGTGCAAGAAAATTCAGTTCCACTCGCACAAGAAAATTTAAAGAGTGTAGAAGAAGCAAGTCCACCGTCTAAAATAATTTCTACATCTCTCGATGATACCATGGTTAATGAAGAATATTTTCAAAATAGAAAAACACATTTGGAGCAAGCTATTGGAAAAAAACCACTTCAACCTTTACAGAAATTGCCGTACGTGAACTTATTTAAAAGATTTAAAAAAGTTTACATGGAGAAAAAAATGAAAAACGCAACCAAGCAAGCCAATGTTCAAGATGCATCAGAAGAAGCCTACGAGAATGTGATGGCCAAAGACCAAACAAACAATAGAAGGTAATCAATTAATATGTGTCTCTTAGCAGTCGATGCCTTTGCTTCAGAAATCCTCGACACACTGCAAGCTGGGCCAGGTTGTAGGTCAAGCGCACTGGGGGTCGAAGTTTGAGATAACTAGTTGAATATTAATTACTCTTAAAGACTCTGAAATCTTGAACATAACCCTGTTTCTTATTCAACATTTTTAGGGGAAAATATGGCACCATGCAAGCAGATTTGCTCTTCATTGGGTGTACCTTAGAAATGCTAATTAGGAACCAGTAGTTGTCTTTTTTAGTACTACTCTGAGGCTGGACCCCAGTGGTTCCTTGCACCGCGACCTCTTGGGTCGATTGTGCGCCTCGGATATAATCTTCCTTTATGTGAGTTCTATGCTTTTGATAAAGTCCATAATTTCCTCTATTGATAGTTTTAGCAATTTTCTTTGGAGCATCTTCTTTCTTTCAACTTTCTGAGAAAGCCTCAAAGTGTAGCAGAAGATGAATTGGAGTTTCCTCTGACGCTGCACATCCTCTGCATAATAGGTCTTCTTCTAGTTCCATCGTATACAGGCGCTCTTTAAGCTGGCAGTGGCCGTTATTATTGCCGTTGCCAGTCGTAGCTCACCTCTACCCATTTTGAGTAGAGAGTGGGTTCTTTTGGCAGAGCGTTTCTCCAGTATGACTTTTGAATGGCCCTGCCCGGGAGTCTTCCTCCAGTGTTTAATATGCCATTTCGCTAAAAGTGACTGTATTTCTCTATGCCATTTCATAAGGAATGCCAAAGGCTGGTTGTAGTCCGATGAGTCCTATTTTGTTGCCCTCTTTAGCCAGACTGCCCGTTTTCTCGTTCCTAATATGTCTGCATGAGCTGGCACCCATACCAGGTTGACGAAATTTTTCCCCCCTAGCTCGTTCAGTCTGCGGATGCATTCCGTTACTAGTCCGGACCCCACTTCACAGACGTTCAACACCTTAAGACTTGTCTTGCAACTGTGCAGCTTCCACAACTAACTTCATTACTTTTGTGCCGCAAACCTCCAAAAATTAATTTGATATTTGGGTTCAGGTTTGAACTTTTGAGCATCTAATCAAGTTTTTATTAAAAAGTACTTCGTGTATCCCAGTTGCACGTTAAACTTGACCTTTCTTGAAACAAACACGGTTTAAGCGTATCTTAATTAAACATAATAAAACATTAAGCAAATAACGGGAACTAATTTCGCACTTATTGTGATAAGTTTTTGCAAGCTCGATGTAGAACAATGTTTTGCTTTAAAAATGTTTAATTATCTTTACGTAAGTAATGTAACACTGTAAAAAACCTTTCTTAGCAATTTATTTTTAGGCTTCAATTATTTTATTTGTTAGTACTAAAACAATTAATTTAGACTATATCAATGAAAACTGGTATGACGAATTTACGAATGGAAATAATATATTTTACAGCAAATCCGCAAGTGAAGAATCCCTTTATAGAAGTTCGATAGAAGTTAACAACTGCAAAACGTTAAATGATACATTTGAATGCACAACTGAGGGACGCTTTCCCGATTATGCAGATCAAACATGTACAAGTTACTACTGTTGTAGCAAGATAGACGCCAATACGTTAATACAGAATAAATACAAGTGCTCGAAATCCAAATACAATCCAATAACACGAGCATGTTCCAAACAGTACGTTTGCCCCTGTGCTCCAATCTGCAAAGTAACGAACGAAGATTTTCAATGCGAAACTGCTGGACGTTTTGCAGACCTTTCAGATCTAACGTGCAAGAGATATTTTCTCTGCTCCGTTTTGCGCAATGGCACAATACTGAAGAATCCGTACACGTGTCGAGGTGCTACTTTTGATCCATATTTGCACAAGTGTTCCGCCGAATACGATTGTCCGTGTTCCAACGTAATTACAAAGCCTCCAACTGAAGCAACGGTTTTACCACCATGCAAACCTCCTAGTCTAGAATACGTTTTCCACTGTGAAGAGAATGGCCGTTTTGCCGACGTATACGATCGAACGTGTTCGAGGTACTTTCTATGCACAAAACTACATAATGGGACATTCATAAAAACGGAATACGCTTGCATTGGGTCTTCTTTCAATCCTCTGCTTGGTAAATGTGTGGAAAATTATTATTGTCCTTGTGGTGGCCAAGAAACAACAGGAACAACAGAACTAACAACTCATACGTCATCACAATGTGCGGCTCCAAGTCCAGGGTACGTTTTCAATTGTGAAGAGAATGGCCGTTTTGCCGACGTTTACGATGGAACGTGTTCAAAGTACTTCCTATGCACAAAACTTCAAAATGGGACATTCTTAAAATCGGAATACGCTTGTATTGGGTCTTCTTTCAACCCTCTGCTTGGTCAATGTGTGGAAAATTATTATTGTCCATGTGGTGCCCAAGAAACAACAGCAACAACAGAAATAACAACCCCTACGTCAACACAATGTGCGGCTCCAAGTCCAGGGTACGTTTTCAATTGTGAAAAGAATGGCCGTTTCGCGGACGTTTACGATGGAACGTGTTCAAAATACTTTCTATGCACAAAACTTCAAAATGGGACATTCCTAAAAACGGAATACTCTTGTATTAGGTCCTCTTTCAACCCTTTGCTTGGTAAATGTGTGGAAAATTATAACTGTCCGTGTAGTGGCCAGGAAACGACAGCAATAGCAACCCCTACGGTACCATCATGTGAGCCTCCAAGTCCAGGATATGTTTTCAACTGTGAAGAGAATGGCCGTTTTGCCGACGTTTACGATAGAACGTGCTCGAGGTACTTTCTGTGCTCAAGACTACGTAACGGGACATTTATAAAAACGGAATACGCTTGTATTGGGTCTTCTTTCAACCCCCTGCTTGGTAAATGTGTGGAAAATTACTACTGTCCGTGCGCAGGCCAAGAAACAACAGAAATAACAACCCCCTCACCATCATCTTGTGCCCCACCAAGTCCAGGATACGTTTTTAATTGTGAGGAGAGTGGCCGTTTTGCTGACGTTTACGATAGAACGTGCTCAAGGTACTTCCTGTGCACAAGACTACATAATGGGACAATCATGAAAACAGCATACTCTTGTATTGGGTCTTCTTTCAACCCTCTGCTTGGTAAATGTGTTGAAAATTACTACTGTCCTTGTGGTGGCCAAGAATCAACTGGGACAATAGATATAAGAACCCCTACGTCCTCACAATGTGCGGCTTCAAGTCCAGGGTACGTTTTTAATTGTGAAGAGAATGGACGTTTCGAAGACGTTTACGATGTAACGTGTTCAAAGTACTTCCTATGCACAAAACTTACAAATGGGACATTCTTAAAATTGGAATACGCTTGTATTGGGTCCTCTTTCAACCCTCTGCTTGGTAAATGTGTTGAAAATTACAACTGTCCGTGTAGTAACCAGGAAACGACAGCAATAGCAACCCCTACAGTACCATCATGTGAGCCTCCAAGTCCAGGATATGTTTTCAACTGTGAAGAGCATGGCCGTTTTGCCGATGTTTACGATAGAACGTGCTCAAGGTACTTTCTATGCACAAGACTGCAAAATGGGACCATCGTGAAAACGGAATACGCTTGTGTTAAGTCCTTTTTCAATCCTCTGCTTGGTAAATGTGTGGAAAATTACTACTGTCCGTGCACTAGCCAAGAAACAACAGAAATAACAACCCCCTCACCACCACCTTGTGCACCACCAAGTCCAGGATATGTTTTTAATTGTGAAGAGAATGGTCGTTTTCCCGACGTTTACGATAGAACGTGTTCGAGGTACTATCTATGCACAAGACTACATAATGGGACAATCATGAAAACGGAATACGCGTGTGTTAAGTCGTTTTTTAACCCTCTGCTTGGTAAATGTGTAGAGAACTACAACTGTCCGTGTGATGGTCAAGAAACAACTGCAGTAACAACTCCCACGAGCCTACCATGTGAGCCTCCAAGTCCAGGGTACGTTTTTAATTGTGAGGAGAGTGGCCGTTTTGCTGACGTTTACGATAGAACGTGCTCGAGGTACTTTCTATGCACAAAACTACATAATGGGACAATCATGAAAACGGAATACGCGTGTGTTAAGTCGTTTTTTAACCCTCTGCTTGGTAAATGTGTAGAGAACTACAACTGTCCGTGTGATGGTCAAGAAACAACTGCAGTAACAACTCCCCCGAGCCTACCATGTGAGCCTCCAAGTCCAGGATACGTGTTTAATTGTGAGGAGAGTGGCCGTTTTGCTGACGTTTACGATAGAACGTGTTCAAAGTACTTCCTATGCACAAAACTTCAAAATGGGACATTCTTAAAATCGGAATACGCTTGTATTGGGTCTTTTTTCAACCCTCTGCTTGGTAAATGTGTTGAAAATTACTACTGTCCTTGTGGTGGCCAAGAATCAACTGGGACAATAGATATAAGAACCCCTACGTCATCACAATGTGCGGCTCCAAGTCCAGGGTACGTTTTCAATTGCGAAGAGAATGGCCGTTTTGCCGACGTTTACGATAGAACGTGTTCAAAGTACTTCCTATGCACAAAACTTCAAAATGGGGCATTCTTAAAATCGGAATACGCTTGTATTGGATCTTTTTTCAATCCTCTGCTTGGTAAATGTGTGGAAAATTACAACTGTCCGTGTAGTGGCCAGGAAACGACAGCAATAGCAACCTCTACGGTACCATCATGTGAGCCTCCAAGTCCAGGATATGTTTTCAACTGTGAAGAGCGTGGCCGCTTTGCCGATGTTTACGATGTAACGTGCTCAAGGTACTTCCTGTGCACAAGACTACGAAATGGAACATTCATTAAAACAGAATACGTTTGTATTAGGTCTTCTTTCAACCCTCTGCTTGGTAAATGTGTGGAAAAGTACTACTGTCCGTGTGTTGGCCAAACAACAACAGAAATAACAGCTCCAACAACACCGCCATGTGTGCCTCCGAGTCCAGGATACGTTTTCAATTGTGAAGAGAATGGCCGTTTTCCCGACGTTTACGATAGAACGTGCTCGAGGTACTTTCTGTGCTCAAGACTACGAAACGGGACATTTCTAAAAACGGAATACGCTTGTATTGGGTCCTCTTTCAACCCCCTGCTTGGTAAATGTGTGGAAAATTACTACTGTCCGTGCGCTGGCCAAGAAACAACAGAAATAACAGAAATAACAACCGCCTCACCACCACCTTGTGCACCACCAAGTCCAGGATACGTTTTCAATTGTGAAGAGAGTGGCCGGTTTGCTGACGTTTATGATAGGACGTGCTCAAGGTACTTCCTGTGCACAAGACTACATAATGGGACCATCATGAAAACGGAATACGCCTGTGTTAAGTCGTTTTACAACCCTCTGCTTGGTAAATGTGTGATGAACTACAACTGCCCGTGTGATGGTCAAGCAACGACTGCAGTAACCACCCCCACCAGACTACCATGTGAGCCTCCGAGTCCAGGATACGTTTTTAATTGTGAAGAGAGTGGCCGTTTTCCCGACGTTTACGATAGAACGTGTTCAAGGTACTTTCTATGCACACGACTACATGATGGGACCATCATGAAAACGGAATACGCCTGTGTTAAGTCGTTTTACAACCCTCTGCTTGGTAAATGTGTGATGAACTACAACTGCCCGTGTGATGGTCAAGCAACGACTGCAGTAACCACCCCCACCAGACTACCATGTGAGCCTCCGAGTCCAGGATACGTTTTTAATTGTGAAGAGAGTGGCCGGTTTGCTGACGTTTACGATAGAACGTGCTCAAGGTACTTCCTGTGCACAAGACTACATAATGGGACCATCATGAAAACGGAATACGCCTGTGTTAAGTCGTTTTACAACCCTCTGCTTGGTAAATGTGTGATGAACTACAACTGCCCGTGTGATGGTCAAGCAACGACTGCAGTAACCACCCCCACCAGACTACCATGTGAGCCTCCGAGTCCAGGATACGTTTTTAATTGTGAAGAGAGTGGCCGTTTTCCCGACGTTTACGATAGAACGTGTTCAAGGTACTTTCTATGCACACGACTACATGATGGGACCATCATAAAAACGGAATACGCTTGTGTTAAGTCGTTTTTCAACCCTCTGCTTGGTAAATGCGTGAAAAATTACAACTGTCCGTGTAGTGGTCAGGAAACGACAGCAATTGCAACCTCTACGACAGGAGGTTTAATCACAATTTCTTCAAGAGCATCGCCATACGACTGTGATCAAATCAATGAAAAGACACCCGATTTTAAATGTGATCGAGTTGGAAGATTTCCAGATTACACCGATTCGACTTGCAGACGATATTTTCTTTGTTCTCCTTTAAAGAATGGAAGTTTTAGCAAATCTTACCACGAATGTCCATCTTCGTCGTGTTTGAACAGTACTCTACACATTTGTTCTTCTACTTGCGTATGTCCTTGTGCAAATAAGGTGTAACTTATAATTTTAATAAAAATACTTGCAGTTTGCTTAAGAGTCCTATTTTTGTTTTATCTGTAAAATATTTATGCCAAATCCCAAATCGAGCTAAAAGGTTTTGGGAAGAGACCGGATAGAGATGCGTTAACTTACAATAACCACATTTTCCGATTTTAATGAAACTTTACCATAATTTAGTATGAATTTAGTGTAATTCAGTGCGCCTATAAAAAAATTTAGTGCGCGTCTAGTTTAGACGCTATACGCGTTGGAAATGTGGTTATTGTAAGTTCACGCGTAATAACCACCTTCTCCGATTTTTATGAAACTTGGTGATAATTTAGTATGAATTTAGTGTAATTTAGTGCGCTAATAAAAAAATTTAGTGCGCGTTTAGTTTAGGCGCTATACGCGTTCGAAATGTGGTTATTATAAGTTCACGCGTAATAACCACCTTCTCCGATTTTTATGAAACTTGGTGATAATTTAGTATGAATTTAGTGTAATTTAGTGCGCTAATAAAAAAATTTAGTGCGCGTCTAGTTTAGGCGCTATACGCGTTGGAAATGTGGTTATTGTAACTTCACGCCTAATAAAACTTTCTCCGATTTTCATGAAACTTGGTGATAAGTTAGTATAAATTGAGTGTAATTTAGTGCGCTAACAACAAAATTTAGTGCACGTCTAGTTTAGGAGCTATAAGAGTCGAAAGGTGCATATCGTAATCTGCGCCTGCGCGTAATGTAACTAAGTACTATCGCCGATAATACTAGTACTGATAGATCATTACAAAGGGTTCATCCTAATTTAGTAGGTACTATTGATTCATGTGGTGCAATTTGATACACACGAATTTAAATATAATTAGTTCCAGAGTAGGTAATAGTAATAATAATTCTCTACTTTGTTATAGAAAAAGTAATAGAAAGTATTTAGCGTTTAGAAATACTTTTCAAACCAAGCAGGTCGGTATTCCAAAATATCAACACGAGCTTCCAAAATTTTTAATCAATTATACTTATCTTATTAATATTATAGGTTCATAAGATTTTATCATCTTTTCTGAAATATCTGACTATTATAAATTAAAATACATCAAAATCATTAGAATGTATTTTTAGTTCAAAACTTGAATTT
The DNA here is from genome assembly GCA_950108345.1 of Malthinus flaveolus. NCBI lineage: Eukaryota > Metazoa > Arthropoda > Insecta > Coleoptera > Cantharidae > Malthinus > Malthinus flaveolus. The sequence goes on along the minus strand of OX467289.1, from coordinate 6,010,458 downwards.
GGGGATGTACGGCCTTGACTAACGGCAGTTTTCATAATTTTGATTATGAGGCTATACGAAGTTCCATAAAACGTTGCGTCTAGACGGGCCTTAACGAAAAGATTCATCGGGAGAACCTTTTACAATAACCTTTTCAATAATAAAATTGCATTTCTCTGATAAATAATAATTAGAACATATTCAAATCTATACAGGTAATATGCAAATTAGATGAATTTTTCGAATTTTGAGTTTAAAAGAAATTCAATAAAAGCTAATGAACAAAGTATTTTAAACAGTCATCTGATTTGACAGCAGTAATATTATTGAAAATAATTATGTAATCCTTGCGTTTTTTGTCTCCAATTTATTAAATTTTACTTCTTAGTGGACTATATAATATTGTTAAATGATGATTGAGATTTAATTTGTAAAATAATACACCACACTTGAGATTTTTTATGTTTTTTAATTATAATGTTATTTGCTTCCCTGAGCTTACATGTAGGACGACTGCGATATATTTTTTACAAGGTTTTAATACCGGACTACACCCCATAACGGTAGTCTTAAAAATACTTGGGTGGGTAATAACAGATTGAAATAACTCAAAAGCAATAAAAACAAGAATATTTTACAATGAGATTGTTGTACGGTCGTACTGTCCAAATACAGGAACGGTCCCTTTGAATAGTATACGACCGTACGACCAGGTATCTAACAAATTAATTAGTAACAATTTTCAATTTTTCGGTTTTCAATTTTTAAATTTGCATGAATGTGTACGAGAAAGAATAATTAGAAAGATTTAGCAGTATGAATACGATACCTACTAATATGTCCAGATTTTAGGAAAAAGTTATTATTTGTCTGTTTTCTACCTATCCAACGCGGATTCCACCCCAAATACCCTACGGAAGTTCATAAAATTACTGCCATTGATAATTAGAAACAAAATGTAGCAGTATGAATGCGATACTTTGATTTAATTTTAGTTTACTCTGCCAAAGCTCGAATGCCCTATCTAGGTATAAACGCAAAACTTATAGCCGGTATTAACAAATTTCAATTAATTAATCATATCTACCTAAATTATTACGATTGGTCAAAGACAAACAGGAGATGTTGCTAATAACGACTGTAAGCGATAAATACTTTTTATTACTTTTTCTATAACAAAGTAGAGAATAGTTGAAGACACGAGTGGATGAAGAATGTAACATTTAAAAAATGACTTTCTTACTGAATGAAGGTATTATGTACTCTTCTATCGCATGGCACCTTTCAAAATGTCTAAATATTACTGTAAGATAGAAAACTGCAGTGGATGAAGGAGCTACCTATGTACATCTAAAATAACATTCTCAATGGAAGAAGGTGTTATGTGCACACATAACTCCTTTCTTACAATATGAATGCCATAAAGAATACAATGTTATTATTACTACCTACGCTGGAACTAATTATATTTAAATTCGTGTGTATCAAATTGCACCACATGAATCAATGGTACCTACTAAATTGAGATGAACCTTTTGTAATGATCTATCAGTACTAGTACCTTATCACCAAGTTTCAAGAAAATCGGAGAAAGTTTTATTAGGCGTGAAGTTACAATAACCACATTTCCAACGCGTATAGCGCCTAAACTAGACGCGCACTAAATTTCTTTATTAGCGCACTAAATTACACTAAATTCATACTAAATTATCACCAAGTTTCATAAAAATCGGAGAAGGTGGTTATTACGCGTGAACTTATAATAACCACATTTCGAACGCGTATAGCGCCTAAACTAAACGCGCACTAAATTTTTTTATTAGCGCACTAAATTACACTAAATTCATACTAAATTATCACCAAGTTTCATAAAAATCGGAGAAGGTGGTTATTACGCGTGAACTTACAATAACCACATTTCCAACGCGTATAGCGCCTAAACTAGACGCGCACTAAATTTTTTTATTGGCGCACTAAATTACACTAAATTCATACTAAATTATAGCATAATTTTTTTTATTTTTTTTGAAAGTGGTTATTGTAACTTCACGGATCTCTTTAAAAAAAATTTTTTTGATCTCTCTAGAGAGAAAAGCCTTGCACTTTTGCACCACGATAGTTTTGTTTTCGATCGAGCCGCGAATTCAGTATGTGAAAGACAAGTGAACGGAAAATGCTTGCGAATACACATCGTCTTTTTTTTTATCGCGGAGCAATTTCGGATGGTAGGTAAGTAACTATAAAAAGTAAAAGCGTAAAAGCTTTTTATAAAAGGTTTTAGCTCTTGCAAAGAGCATTTTATTACTTTTATGTAATTCTCTTCATTTCCAATCTAAATATCTTTAAAAGTGTCATCTCGAAAACTTTTCATCAATACCTTTGCAGTTTCACAGAACTATTGGGCATGAAAACAAAATTTTCTAAAAGAACAGAATTTTGATCCTATTATATTAGCGCGCATATTTATTTCATTTGATAAGAAGGCGTTAGTAATTCGTTAACCACTCAAAAAAGTTTATCACAATACACGAGCTTGTGAGTTTTAAGAAGCTTTTAGAGAGCTTTTTATTGTGTACAAACTTCAACATTTACGTACTCCCGTCTAAAATTGTCCAAATATTCAATATTTTAAAAATTTGGAACAATGGAGCGAGCTTTTGCTAAAAGCACAATTTATTCCAATTTAATGTAGTACAAATAATTGACCAATTAGAATAAAATACACCGACACTGTTAACAATTATCATTTAAAAGACTGCTCGACGAACTTGGAGAGTTTAGGAAAAGCTCTTCGGAGAGTTTTATATAACCATTAAAAGCTTCGTTTTAAACATTAATTTAATTCTCTTAAAGATAAGTTAAACTTATTTTGCAATGTAATGTAAAACTAATTCTACCACCATACTATCCCATTGGATTTTTTATAAAAAGAATGGTTTTACTTTGTTAGACCTATTTGGGGACACACTGTATATTGACACGGTAAAAACAAACTACAATCAAATTTGAACGCTGTACCAAAGTTTCGAATCAGAGCTTCTCTAATAGTACTCTAGATGGCGCCATCTGCTATTTAAAATTGCTCAACAAATCATCGCGCTTCTCTAACAATTTTGGGAAGGCAGCAGCTTCTACGAACGGGTAGGCCGATGATTTAAACGCATTTTTTCATAAAATGAAGTTCACGAATTTTGACAAGCGAGACTTGTCAATTTTACCATATTTATTATACATCGAAGTAAAATTAAGTAAATAGTAGGTACCTTTGAACATAAATGGTGCAACTACACTTCACTTGTAAGGATGGAATGTTAGTAAGTAACCACGCAGCAAATTATTATTAAATCATTTATTGGCAGCAAAATATTTCAGAATTTACTATACGTGTTGCTTCTATTATTTTATTTTAACGAAATCGAAGCGTATCGCTACGAAAAATCCAACCAACGACCATCCTTCGACCAGCCTAAATACAAACGCTTAGTGCGAACGAGCAATTTCTTATGTCAAACTCGTGGCAAGTTTGTAGACACTAGTAATTATAATTCATATTGGGACTGCGACGTTTCGCAAAATGGACGATTCGTAGCAACACACAAATTGTGCCCATTGGGCTATGTATTTAGCACCGATATACGCGATTGCGTAATTAAATCTAAAAAACGATGCGCCGGCGGAAGCGGAGGCGGAGGTGGAGACAGTTGCGAAGATAAAAATGATGGTAAAGTATCTTATATCGTAGTCGTAACCGAAGAAGCCACGTACCCTGATACTTCAGAAGGTTCTACGACACCATCGTGTGTGCTGACCACGTCATCTTGCCCTAATAAGCATACGACGTGTCAATCCAAGCCGGACCGTTTCAAATGTTCGACGGAAGGCGTCTTTCCCGATCCTACTTCTTGTACTAGCTTTTATATTTGTCATCGCAAGAAAGGGTGCAAGAATCAGTTTGAAAAGATTAAAGTAAACTGTCCGGATGGTATGGCATTCGATAGTAAAGCTGGTTGGTGTAGTCAAAATGCGAAGAGGTCTGCGGAATCAAAAGAGCCATTAGGAGAAGATTCGACTTGAGCTTATATTATACTAAATGCGTACCTATGTATCACTGCTACAACAAATAAGTATATATTTTTGTACTAAGAGGGTTGTTTTAATCGTTTTTCTTCTATTGAAAAAATAAAGTTTGTATAGTACCGAATGACCACACTATTGGACTAATACAGGATACACGATTTCAAATTTCAAGCATCCAGTTTAAGGGAGACTCGCACTCGAAAGAATATCAATACTTTGTCCCCAATTTTTTTTCTTAATTTCTAAAAAGTTTTCATCGAGTTCACTCTTATTAATTCCCTCATTAGTTTACCAAAATTATAATAATTATCTTTTCATGATAAACAGCCTAATATAGTTATTGTAGGTGAGCACTGCAATGAAAAAAGAGCTCTCATTATTTTTATTTTCTCCAATTTGTTTTAGTTTAACTTCTTTTAATTGATCAACATTATTGTTTGTTTTACAATCCTTTAATTGATCGCCCATTACTAATAAGCTTTAATTGTCCGTCATTTACTTTTTAATTGCACCTATGTTTAATCGATTGTAATCTAACAATCAAGTTTAATTTATATTTACGTGGGTAGTGTGGTAGCATTAAAAATATTAATTGCTAACTTCGTAATTTAATCTTTGTTGACAATGTCGACCGGCTAAGGAACCCAAAACTCAAAAATAAAGGGTGAAAAACAGCGGTCCTAACGTATAATTTTTAAATAAAGTAATACCTATACAAAGTATCTTTTAAATACAATTTTAAGTGTCTGCTAATTTCACTTGTTTGACCAACTTTCAATTTGTAGTACGTTATATGTACATAATGCAAACATTGAACTTACTTGTATAAGTGAAAACTGGTAAAATGTTGATTTTCAAGATGTCAGCCAATGTGTGCTTTGAAAATAGATTTAAAAACACATATTTGCTTTGAAAGTTTTGTTTCTGTAATAGATATTACCTATACTCAATTTCTTAAAATTCAAAACGGAAAGGAGAAAAACCAGCACTGAAAAATACCTCGAAAATAAACATTGGGTATAAATTGTACCCCGTTGGCATTTTTCTTGTACTACACTACTCTGCGGCGTAGGAATTAGAACCTTGAACCTAGACTTGAGGACTCCTATTATGGTATATATAGTTCAGATGGAAGTGTGCATTACAGTACAAATTTTTTAACGATGCAGACTGAAAGAACATTGCAAATAAGTCACTCCAAGGTGGCAGCATTAACTTAAGATGGCTCGAGAAGAGCGGTTTTTGATATTTTTTCGTTTTTTCGCTTATAACTCAAAAACTCTGCACTTGATTAGAAAAGTACTTCTATTAGAATATAACCTACATCAAATTTCCTACAAATTATATTTGGTATGTTTTTTCCTCAGACAAGCTACTTAGACGCTGGAACGCGTTAAAAGTAGACAAAAATTCCAAAATCGGCCAAAAAGCTGGTTTTTTAGTTTATCGCTTCTAACTCAAAAACTACACACTTTTTCAGAAATGTGAGTTTCTATAAAAGTTAACAGCACTAAATTTCCTACAAATTCTATATTGTAGGTTTTTCTACCAGATAAACGGCTTAGACGCTACAGCGCATTTAAATTTGATAAAAATTCCTAAATCGTCCAAAAAGTTGATTTTTAGTTTATCGCTTCTAACTCAAAAACTACGCACTTTTTCAGAAATGTTGGTTTATATAAAAGTCAACAACATTAACTTTTCTACAAATTATATATTGTAGGTTTTTCCACCAGATAAACGGCTTAGACGCTACAGCGCATTTAAGTCTGATAAAAATTACTAAATCGTTCAAAAAGTTGATTTTTAGTTTATCGCTTCTAACTCGAAAACTACGCACTTTTTCAGAAATGTTGGTTTATATAAAAGTCAGTAGCATTAAATTGTCTACAAATTATATATTGTAGGTTTTTCCACCAGATAAACGGCTTAGACGCTACAGCGCATTTAAGTTTGATAAAAATTACTAAATCGTCCAAAAAGTTGATTTTTAGTTTATCGCTTCTAACTCAAAAACTACGCACTTTTTTAGAAATTTAAGTTTATATAAAAGTCAACAACATTAACTTTTCTACAAATTATATATTGTAGGTTTTTCCACCAGATAAACGGCTTAGACGCTACAGCGCATTTAAATCTGATAAAAATTCCTAAATCGTTCAAAAAGTTGATTTTTAGTTTATCGCTTCTAACTCGAAAACTACGCACTTTTTCAGAAATGTTAGTTTATATAAAAGTCAACAGCATTAAATTGTCTGCAAATTATATTTGGTATGCTTTTTTATCAGAAAAGTGGTTTAGACGCCACAGCGCAATAAAATTTGACAAAAATTACAAAATCGGCCCAAAAGCCTGGTCTTTTTAGTTTATCGCTTCTAACTCGAAAACTACGCACTTCTTCAGAAATGTTAGTTTATATAAAAGTTAGTAGCATTAAATTGTCTACAAATTATATATTGTAGGTTTTTCCACCAGATAAACAGCTTAGACGCTACAGCGCATTTAAATCTGATAAAAATTACTAAATCGTCCAAAAAGTTGATTTTTAGTTTATCGCTTCTAACTCGAAAACTACGCACTTTTTTAGAAATGTTAGTTTATATAAAAGTCAGTAGCATTAAATTGTCTACAAATTATATATTGTAGGTTTTTCCACCAGATAAACGGCTTAGACGCTACAGCGCATTTAAGTTTGATAAAAATTACTAAATTGTCCAAAAAGTTGATTTTTATTATCGCTTCTAACTCGAAAACTACGCACTTTTTTAGAAATGTTAGTTTATATAAAAGTCAGTAGCATTAAATTGTCTACAAATTATATATTGTAGGTTTTTTCACCAGATAAACGGCTTAGACGCTACAGCGCATTTAAGTTTGATAAAAATTACTAAATCGTCCAAAAAGTTGATTTTTATTATCGCTTCTAACTCGAAAACTACGCACTTTTTTAGAAATGTTAGTTTATATAAAAGTCAGTAGCATTAAATTTTCTACAAATTATATATTGTAGGTTTTTCCACCAGATAAACGGCTTAGACGCTACAGCGCATTTAAATCTGATAAAAATTCATAAATCGTTCAAAAAGTTGATTTTTAGTTTATCGCTTCTAACTCAAAAACTACGCACTTTTTCAGAAAGGTTAGTTTATATAAAAGTCAGTAGCATTAAATTGTCTACAAATTATATATTGTAGGTTTTTCCACTAGATAAACGGTTTACACGCTACAGCGCATTTAAATTTGATAAAAATTCCTAAATCGTTCAAAAAGTTGATTTTTAGTTTATCGCTTCTAACTCGAAAACTACGCTTTTTTCAGAAATGTTAGTTTATATAAAAGTCAACAGCATTAAATTGTCTACAAATTATATATTTTAAGTTTTTCTACTAAATAAACGGTTTAGACGCTACAGCGCATTTAAATTTGATAAAAATTCCTAAATCGTCCAAAAAATTGATTTTTTAGTTTATTGCTTCTAACTCAAAAACTACAAATTTTTTCAGAAATGTAGTTTATATAAAAGTCAACAGCATCAAATTTTCTACAAATTATATTTGGTATGCTTTTTCATCAGAAAAGTGGTTTAGACGCCACAGCGCAATAAAATTTGACAAAAATTACAAAATCGGCCCAAAAGCCTGGTTTTTTTAGTTTATCGCTTCTAACTCGAAAACTAGACACTTTTTCACAAATGTGGGTTTACATAAAAGTTAACTGCACCAAATTTCCTACAAATGATATTTTGTAGGTTTTTTTTCAGATATACGGTTAGACGCTAGAGCGCCTTAAAATTTGACAATTCCAAAATTGGCCAAAAAACTTGTTTTTTGTTTATTTCTTGTAACTCAAAAACTACTCACTTTTAGAGAAAAACGCTCTCATAGAAAAATAAAGTACATTTAATTTGCTACGAATTACTTCTCTTGAATTTTTTCGTAAAAATAACAGATTGGGTGCTAGAGCGCGTTGAAGTATAACTTTTATAGATGGGCGAGTTTTTGGTGGTCAAACTAAATTATAGGGTACCTACACGAAAAATTTAAAATTATTTAGGCAAAATAGCTCAAAATCCCGTTTTCCGTATATAAGAACCATGCATCCTTCTTCAAGAACCAAGAACCTAAGGACGAATTTAAAATGTTTGCCTAAATTACGTCTAATAGTAAGGTGAACCAACAAAATCAAGTTCAGTGGTTCAAATGTCGGCTTAAAAACAATTACATTTCATAATTAAGTGCAACTAGGAGAGATCGTAGATTGTGTGGGATTAAGGTCAAGATCATAGTTAATAACTAAAAGTATTGCCTAGTTATATATTGTTGTAAATTATTGTTAAGAAATTAAAGCCTTTTTAATGGTGTGCTTTTAACACTCAATTATTTGTCTACGCATATAGTTAGTGTGTTAGTGAACAATGTTTGCGCAGATGAAAGTCAATTTGCATCCGATAAGACATTTATAATTAATCGCTTAATTAATTGGTTTCCCATTTTTGCGTAATATTCAAGAATTCTGTAAACGATCCTTTTACCAAAGATCACTTTTACTAAACTAGAGGCGTAAAATAAACATAGACGGAAGCTCATTTCGTTTAGTCGAAATTTAATTAAACGGGCAACAGAGTTCAAATTATAATAATCGAATAAATATTTAGATTTTATTGCACAACTAATTGCTCGAAGGGGCTAATACGAAATTATTCGCTTAATGAAAAATAAACTAAAGGCCATCAATTCGAAACAACTCCTTTTTTTCGAATCCACCCTCATTACTCGATTATCCCTTTAATCGTTTCGATTAATTGGTTTTACACAATTAATTTACCTTTTCTTCTTTTTTTGAATAAAATTACTTAAATAAACTGCGAGCATTTCTAAATTAAGAAATAATTAAAGAGTTTGGCAGAATAAGGAAGAAATTTGTAGAAATTGTTCGAATAAAATTTAGTAAATGGCATAATTACATGTTTTGGTTTTAAACTATCGGTAATTACTTAATTTCAATTATAACCAAAAAAGAACTTCTGTATTCAGAACAAACGCTTTATGCAAAATATTGGGGAAAGCAATAATAACGGTTGGTTGGTATTGGGAATTTTAATTATTGAAATTTAATTCTCGTAAAAGTGCAAGCTTTATAAGGAATTTTTAGTGGCTAATTTCGTTTTACTGCCCAAGTTACTGAAGATTCACTTATGTAACGCTCGAATTTTTAAATAGATCAAGGTAACGTTCTTAAAATTTAGAATATAATCATCAGACATGGTATGCAAAACGAGATAAACACGAGGTAACGGCTCTTCGGTTTCAGCTTTAGAGGAGGAAGGCAGCTCGATCACGATTTATCAAAACAATGCTCGCGATAGCTTCTTGCAGAGAGGAGAGAAGTAGAGCTCGGCATAAACCCCAAATTGGACGTTACAGAAAGAGGTCTGGAAAAAATACAAATAAAAATAAAAAAAGCTTTTTCGAGACTCTTGGGAAAATTTACATGATGACAAAAGAAAGAAAACTTAAACGAAGGTACGAAAGCACATCGGCGAAACTAAAACTAGAGCAAACTACTAAATTAGGATAAATGAAACTTTTGAATCGGGGATTAGCTGTAGAAAACCGTGCCAAAACGAGCTTCAAAAGCAAAGTATGTTCCGAAATAGATAACTGAAAATTTGTAGAAAAGTCCACAGTTCTTCTCAATGCAAAGTCGGCAATTTTACCAGCTTGAATCTTGAATCGACTCCCTACTTTATTAATTTTAAATTAAAAGATGAATAGAGAAAAAGTTAAAGGGCCATGAATCTTCACTTTATCAACGACGCCATATTGGATTTTATTTAAAAGTCATTAATATTATCTCACTCTAAATCTAAAATGATAAATTCCAAAAAGCTAAATAAGGGCTAAAATTTCGCAACCTTTTGAACCATTTGACCTTAAATATTCAAAAATATGGCTATTTCCTAGACAGTTTTGGGCCAAGGGCCCCTCGGAAGTAAAACCGAGCGTTCTAGTCACTAGAGGAAGTTTTAGATTCAAAATCGGCTGACATCACTAGATTTTTCTATGTGCCTATGCCTTGTTCCTGGTAGGCAATATTAACAAATATCGATATATGGATGTGGAATAACATTCCCAGCTCGAGTCTCAGGTGGTTCGGACCCCACCTAAAGCTGTGAGTCCCGTCTGTAAATAACCCTAGCAGTTGAAGAGGACGTTAAATACCACATATATAGGGCATATACTACTATAATCTTTCTTAAGAGAGCTACTTACAGGGCTTACAGCCCTTTGAAGAGGAGGGCACGAAGTTGGCTTTTCAGTCATATTTCTTGTACGCAATTTTTCTTGACGCCCTTAACGTTTTGAAAATAAATTTATAATTGTGCCTATAATAACTTTTTATTACTGACCCATCAACTACTAATTTACTACTAATAAGCTCAGAGAAAAAGAGACGTAGGAAAACTTCTCATAGGTTCACTCAAATTCGACAACACACTACGCACGCTCTAGCACGTAAACTGTTTGTTTGGCGACAAAATCTTTCATTCATATTTTGTAGAAAATTTAATGCGATTTATTTTATTATAGAAGCACTTTTCTCATAAAGTGCATATTTGACGAGTTATAAGCGAAAAACAAAAAAAAAACAGTTTTTGTGCCATATTCTGGAATTCTTGCCAAACTGTAGCTCGCTCTAGCGCCTAAACTGTTTGTCCGAGGACAAAAATTTTCAGTTTATTTTCATATAGACGCACTTTTTTCATATAGTGCGTATTTTTCGAGTTATAAGCGAAAAACAAAAAAACATGTTTTGTGGCATATTTTAGAAATCTTGTCAAACTTTAACGCGCTTTAGCGCCTAAACTATTTATTTGAAGAAAAAAATCGCTGATACATAATTTGTAGAAAATTTTATGTCGTTTCCTTTATATAAACAAAATGTTCTCACAAGTGCGTAGTTTGCGAGTTATATATATGAGAAACAGAAAAACAGTTTTTGTGGCATATTTTGGAATTCTTGTTAAACTGTAGCTCGCTCTAGCGCCTAAACTCTTTGTTTAAGGACAAAAATCTTTAACATAATTTGCAGAAAATTGAACGTAGTTTATTTTTATATAGACGCACTTTTTTCATAAAGTGCGTATTTTTCGAGTTATAAGCGAAAAACAAAAAAACATGTTTTGTGGCATATTTTAGAAATCTTGTCAAACTTTAACGCGCTTTAGCGCCTAAACTATTTATTTGAAGAAAAAAATCGCTGATACATAATTTGTAGAAAATTTTATGTCGTTTCCTTTCATATAAACAAAATGTTCTCACAAGTGCGTAGTTTGCGAGTTATATATATGAGAAACAGAAAAACAGTTTTTGTGGCATATTTTGGAATTCTTGTTAAACTGTAGCTCGCTCTAGCGCCTAAACTCTTTGTTTAAGGACAAAAATCTTTAACATAATTTGCAGAAAATTGAACGTAGTTTATTTTTATATAGACGCACTTTTTTCATAAAGTGCGTATTTTTCGAGTTATAAGTGAAAAACAAAAAAACATGTTATGTGGCATATTTTAGAAATTTGGCCAAACTTTAACGCGCATTAACGCGTAAACTATTTGTTTTAAGAAAAAAATCGTTGATACATAATTTGTAGAAAATTTTATGTAGTTTACTTTCATATAAACAAAATGTTCTCACAAGTGCGTAGTTTGCGAGTTATATATATGAGAAACAGAAAAACAGTTTTTGTGGCATATTTTGGAATTCTTGTTAAACTGTAGCTCGCTCTAGCGCCTAAACTCTTCGTTTAAGGACAAAAATCTTTAACATAATTTGTAGAAAGTTGAACGTAGTTTATTTTTATATAGACGCACTTTTTTCATAAAGTGCGTATTTTTCGAGTTATAAGTGAAAAACAAAAAAACATGTTATGTGGCATATTTTAGAAATTTGCCCAAACTTTAACGCGCATTAACGCGTAAACTATTTGTTTTAAGAAAAAAATCGTTGATACATAATTTGTAGAAAATTTTATGTAGTTTACTTTCATATAGAAAAAATGTTTTCGCAAGTGCGTAGTTTGCGAGTTATTTATGAGAAACAGAAAAACAGATTTTGTGGCATACTTTGGAATTCTTGTTAGACGTTAGCGCGCTCTAGCGCCTAAGATGTTTGTCTGAGAAAAAACTCGTTTTGATATAATTTGTAGAAAATTTTGTGTGCTTTATATTTATATAAAAGCAATTTTTTCATAAAGTTCATAGTTTTTGAATTATAAGCGAAAAACTAAAATATAGGTTTTATTGGCATATTTTGGAATTCTTGTCGAACGTTAGCTCACTTTACCGCCTAAATTGTTTATCTGATAAAAAACTTTTTGATATATAATTTGTAGAAAATTTTGTGTAATTTATATTTAAATAGAAGCACTTTTCTCATAAAGTGCGTAGTTTTTGATTTATAAGCAAAAATAGAAAAAATAGCAAATATCCACCTTTCTCGAGCCACAGACGTGGTAGGCGGTCGCTTTTATTACCCATTTGCAATGTTCTTTCAGCTTGTATCGTTGTTAAAAATTTTGTACTTTGTCGTTATGTAAAAGTGCTCGCTGCACTGGATGGAAGAAGATGGAAGAAACTCTCCCAGTTACTCTTTTCCTTATCACGGTCTCTCGTAACTATCTTACGCTCGAAATCAATTTTGATATTATCCAAACTCTACAATACAAGACAATATTTCTACGGAGGAAACGCCTTCGAACTAACATGATCTCTGTCAGTGTCCTACTGGAAAACTTGAAGTTTTCAGAAAATTGCAAAATAAAAGTAAAATTGTGTAACGTAACATTTTTAACGATGAAAGGGTCTTTCAAAGAGAGTTTTAAATGTCGGCATCCTATTGTTGCATGCTCGATCTTGTTTCTCAAAGCTAATGAGTCTGCTTTTGTAAATGCCTGTGCTCTTATTTCTTCTCCATCGAGCTTCTTAATGCATATTCTTAATGTACTTATAGCACCTTACAAATATTTAAAATTAATTTTACAAGTTAATTCGCGCTTCATTAATTCTCAATGTTTTGTAAATTAATTATCGATTAGACATTGCAATTTGAATAAATGTTGAGTTTTTATTCGTTCGTTCTTCCGAAGGGACTTTTCAATACCTTTTGTCTACTTAAAGTGTTTTTTAATTGTGAATAATGCAAACAAAAATTTTCTTTATCGTAAAAATGTACCTACTGGATATTTTGGGGAACTGGAATCACTAATCACCACTGTAAAGTGATTTTCTGGCCTCTTCAAGTAAACCACCCGCTATAGACGATTAAGAAATTGCTTACGAAGAGGAGACGGGGTAACAACAACTTGTAGAAAAATTTTTGAAATTTCCAGACGTAGATAAGTGCAGCATTTACCTACTTACAGATAATGTGACAAAATGACTATTTAAGTGGACATAACAACCCTCGATTTTAAAAACTTTAACGTCTTAACTTGGAGCCTTGAACATTCTTCAAATTCTTCCCCATTGTTAAAAACGCCATTAGTAAGGGGATGATTTCCACAGAGAGCTCGTTAATATCTTTCGACGAGAACAGGTAGAAATATTTAAAGGTAAAAGTTATTAAAATGGGTCACCGGTTGTATATAATGATTGCAGTAAAGATCTTTGAAGTTATTTGCTCGTGTGAAGAGCGGCAGTAAAACACGGTTAAGAATCTCTCCTTGTATAACGACATTTCACTTCTTTAAAAGTTCTCGAGGAACTAAATCTAACCACGATTTTCATTTTAATTTAAATGCCATCATGTGTTTACATCAGAATGTTGTTTTTTTAGTGTGAATTATTAAAGTGAAGGTGATTTTTGAGTTTTTGTGCGTTATAAATTTTTGTGTATTTTTGGTTTATTTTAAAATGGTGAGTTTTAATTATAGTTCTTTAAGGAAGCCGATTAATGATTTACCTACTCGAGCTTTCACATATGATAATCATTAGGTTATAAGTAGCAATTAGCCGAAGTAAAAAGTGTCATAAATACAAGATGAGTCGTTTAATTTGAAAGTCGATATTGGGTCAAATATCGATAAATTAGGATATGTGTCGTAAGCCTTAATTTTAATTATCTCGCGCAATTGCCGTCTACTTAAAAAATTAAATTATGCTTTCTCTTTAATTTTTGATTTATTGAAAAATTATATTTTCACCGTACTCAATAGTTATATCTTCGTGAGATTTTCAAATCGCATACCTAACTAATTGTCGTTAGACGCGAACTCAAAAATCAAAAAAAGCCCCCAAACAATTTTATAATTAAATTGTTAATGATTCAATTACAAATTTAAAAAGTATGGTTTTGAGATACCTGCACAGAGTGGTGCATTCAAAGCCAGTCAATAAAATTTTCCTTTAACTCCAGTAGTAGTTTCCGCCACTTTTTAGAAACTTGGGGTTCCCCTCGATCCCGAAATACGAAAAATATGCGCGAAAACGCCCTATGTACAAAGCGGCTGAGCTAACAATTCAGACTTTGAAGTAGCCCCCACATAAAATTGTTTGCTTCCGAAAACCATTTTTACACTGTTCGAAAAGCTCATTAATCATTTTTTAGAAAAATATTTTGACTAGTCATTACATTAATGGTGGGTTTTCGTACAGGCAATTAAATGATATCAATCTATCATCACCTTTTACGTTTAGGAAACAAACCTTTGTTATTAGTTATAACTTGAGTGCTTTATTTTGGGCTAATTGTTAGCCGTACAAAGCACATTTAGATTTTTTTTCATTGTGAGATTTTTAAACGATAAGAATACGGATTTTATGCAAAAATATCCAACCTGTTCTACCCGATCTAGTTCAATCACAATATTTGCATTTAGTTGTTGGACTGGATCACAACAGAATAGTAGAAATTGAAATTGGTCGAGAGAAGGGGGAGACTAAAATGCGTAATCGTTACTTAAAGCGTGGCGTGCGTCAAATTTGATTGAATTTTCGACCCCACCCTCTTTGGGTAAAATATAAAAACAACTTTAAGAAATAAAAAAAAATTAATTTGCTTGAAAACAGCCAAAAAATAGAAAATACATTTATTCCGATTGTAAAAAGTGAAAACCCTTTATAAAAAAGGGTGCAATTCGAAAATATTTATATTTTTTTCAAGTTCAAATTTTAGAATGTATCTAATTACAATAAAATTCCGAAAGGTTTAATTAATTATAAAATTAAATGGAAAACGATTTCGTTATTCGTCAGTTAAATTTTAAGCCGATGAGATTAGGCTCTCTCTCAATGTCAATTTGAAATGTTTTAAAAATTGAAAGTTTTTAAATTCGAAGCTAATTGAGGCTAATTCTACCCTCTTTATTATTAAATTGTTAAATTTCGATTGTTAATCAATCTTTTTATTTAAATTAAGAAAGTGAACCACAATTCTGCTGAGCCTCTGGTGCTATTTAATAGTACCAACGCCAAAAAAGGCACTCTGGCATTATTGTAGGGAATACTACTTGCACTTCACAAAACTCACAACAAAGCTTAACTTATTAAGGGTCGAACTTACAGAGAAGTTAGGATTAATCTCTGTACGTCTGCTTGTCCGAAAATAATTGTTAGGCTCCAAACTAGAGACATCTGGATCAGGATTATTTGGGGAGGGGGAGCAAGCTCCCTGCACTTAGGCCACTTAACAGGCCACGTACAGCCTCCAAGCGGTCTCCCTGTGCCCATCAGGTCTCGAGCCATTGTAGGATGAACTCCAGAATTCTGGAGGGGGGAAGCTTATTCTGTCCATGTCGAGTCAGAAGTCCCCAACATGGATCTTCTAATCGACGTTAGGGGTAGACAGTAACTAAGCACATGTTCAGCCGTTTCGTCTTCTAGTTCGCGTCCACGACATATGGGATTATCTACCAAGCCCAGAGTGTAGAAATGTTTGTGTAGTCGACAGTGTCCCATGAGTGTCCCTCATGTCCCTCATTGTTCGTCGATTAGTTCGGGACAACTGTAGACAGTATTTTGACAGCCTTTTAGAAGGAGCGGATAAAGCTCTTTTGCTTTGGGAACACCCTACGTTGCTTGTCCATCTTTCAGTTTGTAGTTGATGGGTATTATTTTTAAGGAGGGTATTAACAGTTGTTACGGCTGGTTTGATGATTGGCTCAGGGCCACAGGGAAGGGTGTTTAAACCTTTCTTGGCCAGCTCGTCTGGCTTATCGTTACCCTCATTTCCTTGATGTTCTTTTGACTCTAGCAGAGTATAAGAACATTGTTTATTGATATCAGATTACTATAGAGTACTAAAAGATGAAGAGTTAGAGATTAATAAAGTGCAGATCTTACAGATTTTATCGACTCTTTAGTCTGTTTGTCCGTCTGTTGAAACTATAGACCTATGCAGGTGATTTAAAACGATTGATAGTGAAGTTAACACACTACAGCAGCAGTCCATCTATCTTCCTGTCTACCTCCGGTTTGCCTGGCTGCCTGTCTGCCTACCTAATTCTCCGATTGTCTTTTGTTTTTTGTGTTTGGCACAAAACTCTTCAAAAGTTCTTCTAGCAGCTTTTTCTGAGTGTTTCTTTAACCACGAGTTGTACAATTTTAACAGGCGGTTTAACCAGTTGTCATCTCCACTCATGAAAACTAACCAATCAACAAACTCGATTGTTGCATTGAACCACCCTGACGTCACTGACCAGACGGTAACCAGCCTTTATACAATCGAGCCTAACCAAATTAGCGTTAGGGTAAAAAGCGAGTGTAGCCACAGTGGGACGACAAGGGTCATTAGTCATTATTGATGGTCAGAGACGGATCTTGCGTTGTTAGCTTTTCTTTTATTTTAGTTCAATGGAAACAGGAAACAATACGGTGGCTTTTCGAACAGGGTTGGACGTAAAATTATTCCAGAAAGAAGGAAGTGAATTGTAAATACGTCTTTGATTTGTCTATACGTTTTTTTGTAGAGGGAGGGACTAAGCTGCAAATACGGTCTAGTCCAGATACATTAAGACCTTATTACCCCACCTACATTTGCTAGTGAAGATGAGCCTTTTCAGCAAAAAGTCTAGTTAACCGTGTTCAGTATGCCCACTGTACGAATCTGATCCGGAATAAGGAAGTTTGGCATATTTAGTCAAGATCGGTCTTTCGAAAACACTTTGGGGCTCCGGTAAAACCCAGAAGACAGAGCAGTACCAAATTAACATTAATTTACATTTCTTCTTCCTCAAGGGCTCGACACGTAATTTAACCTCTGGTCTTTGTGAATTTAGTTCATTTTCATAAAGAAAGTTTTACGCCTTAAATCACAATTGAAGGTCAAGTGAATTTTTAAGCGTAAGGTTAAGTCAAATTCTCGATGGCTCATTGATACAAGTGGAAGAGGAACCGGATGCACAAGCCCACAAATTACGAAGTATCGAATGTATAACTACGGGCCCTTATCATCCTATAATCTCTCAAAAGAAGCACTTAAGATGTATTTTGCTAATGCTAATTTAGTAAATTAATTAAAAATAAAAATTTGATACTATCATCTTTTAAATTCGTGTTATAAATAATTAAAAATGCACGTAAAAATAGGTACACGACTAAAAAAAATACTTTTACGAATTTGAACTATGGGAACGAGTGAAAGCGCGTGTGAACTTTTAAGAAAAACAATGTAGGAGAATCCTCTCAAATAGCTTAATGGCTTTAGGTCATCTTAATTTATTTATTTTCCGCCAAATTGCTATATTTATTATTATCAAAAAAAATCTTTTTATTGAAATACCTCTATTCGGTACCACGAAAGTTCCTTTGTTTAAATTCAACGACCCGTCGCAAAGTAGGAGAAAAGGAGCAAATGTCAACAAATTAGAAATTCCCAATCGATCAGCCTTTCCACATTTATATCGAATCAAATTTTAATAACATTTAAAGAGTAAAGGGGTATCAAAATATTAATTAACTACCGTATAAATGGTCCATTTGATGTGAGAAGGAATTCGATGCTCAGTTTTAAATTTTAATTAAAAAACCGTTCATTTACATTTGCGTTATTTTAGTGTTGATAAATAATTTTCAACGCCCGTACAAAATTTAATTTAGCGAAATAAACTATATGGAAGTCATTGCCATTTGCATTTGAATTGCCCTTAATAAATGAGAATAATTGAAATTTGAGCCAAATAGATCTAGAATTTACGATGGAACAAATTTTTTTTACAATTTTTGAACGATCAAAACAGTTTTGATTTATGATGCCGATGCTTTGTTTAATGGCGCATTTTTTACATTCTCTTCCACTTTTTTGTTTCTTAAATAAAAAGACTTCTTAAGTAACACTTTCAATTTCTAATTGGTACTTATAGGTTATTTAATTTTCTTAATTGTGGTTTATTTTTCAGAAAAGCGAGAACGTTAAAATTAGAAACAAAGAGAAAACTTGGTGAGAAGTAAGACGATAGAATCTCATTGTACTTTTTATGGTACAGAAACAATGCCAGATACGATTTTCATTACATAGTGCCATATTAATTCACAAAAGGAAGAAAAATGTGTAAATTGAAGGTAAGATAACATTTTTTTCTAATATTCCTAGAGATAAGAGCAACTGGCGCATTCTAAAACGAATTTATCTGAAATCTTTGTTTATTGTTAATTAAACAATTTTTGAGAATCCCAGATGGGCGAACAGACATACACTAATTCACTCTAGATAAAAGTAATATCTTTGCAAACATTCCTACAAATTTATTGTTAATTGTTATAAAGTTTTAGAACGAAATATTATTTATAACGGTAATAGTACCTACTTTTTCATATCATTTCCAAGTACTAAATAACTATTACAATCGAGAGGGCCTAACTAAGATAAACTGAGCGGAAAGCATATACTCTCTTTCTTTCTCTCTCTGTCGCGATTTTCTATCTCAAAGTTCCTAGGACCAGCCCTTTAAATTTAGTTCAGACGGCTCTTAGTTCTTGTACATTCCAGTCACGTTATGAGTCCCATTTGGAGTCCCGTCGCTTTCCATTTTCCAATCATCTGGGCAAAGTAGGTACTTCAATTAACTGAAATATCAAATTCTCTACAAATTATATTACATCAACGATTTTTTTCCTCAGACAAACTATTTAGGCGCTAGAGCGCCCTAAAATTTGACAAAATTCTAAAATATGACATCTGTTTTTTTTTGTTTTTTGCTTATAACTCGAAAAATACGCACTCTATAAAAAGAGTGCTTTAATATAAAAATAAAGTACATAAAATTCTTTACACATTATATATCGAAGACGTTTTTCCCCAGACTAACAGTTTAGGCGTTAGAGCGCGTTAAAATTTGACAAGAATTCCAAAATATGCCACAAGAACTGTTTTTTTCTTTTTCGCTTATAACTTAAAAAATACGCACTTTATGAAAAAAATCATTCTATACAAAAATAAACTACTTTAAATTTTCTACAAATTATATATTTAAGATTAGTCTCCTCAGACAAGCTGTTTAGCTACTAGAGCGCGCTAAAGTGTGAGAAAAATTCCAAAATATGCAATAAAAACTGATTTTTTCTTTTTCGCTTATAACTTGAAAAACAGTCAGTTTATGAAAAAAGTACGTCTATATAAAAATAAATTAAATAAAATTTTCTACAAATTATATATCGAAAACTTTTTTTCTCCGACAAACAGCTCAGGCGCTAGAGCGCGCTAAAGTTTGAC
The DNA here is from genome assembly GCA_950108345.1 of Malthinus flaveolus. NCBI lineage: Eukaryota > Metazoa > Arthropoda > Insecta > Coleoptera > Cantharidae > Malthinus > Malthinus flaveolus. The sequence goes on along the minus strand of OX467289.1, from coordinate 5,990,699 downwards.
AAGACCTACAAAATATGCAACAAAAATTGTTTTTTTGGTTTTTGCTTATAATTTAAAAAATACGCACTTTATGAAAAATCTTTTTATAAAAAAATAAACTACATCAAATTTTAAACAAATTATGTGCCAAAGAGTATTTTTCTCAGGCAAGTAGTTTAGGCGCTAGAGCTCGCTAAAGTTTGACAAGACCTACAAAATATGCAACAAAAACTGTTTTTTTGGTATTTGCTTATAATTTAAAAAATACGCATTTTATGAAAAAATTTTTTTATAAAAAAATAAACTACATCAAATTTTAAACAAATTATGTGCCAGAGAGTATTTTTCTCAGGCAAGTAGTTTAGGCGCTAGAGCTCGCTAAAGTTTGACAAGACCTACAAAATATGCAACAAAAACTGTTATTTTGTTTTTCGCTTATAATTTGAAAAATACTCAGTTTACGAAAAACTTACGTCTATTTAAAAATAAACTAAATTAAATTTTCTACAAATTATATATCAAAAACGTTTTTCCTCAGACGGACCGCTCAGGCGCTAGAGCACGCTAAGTTTAACAAGAATTCCAGAGTATGCATTAAAAACTGTTTTTTTTTGTTCATTGCTTATAACTTGAAGAATACGCACTTTATGAGAAAACTGCTTTTGTATATAAAAACTATATCAATATTTCAACAAATTATATATCAAAGACGTTTTTCCTCATATTAACATTTTAGGCGCTAGAGCGCGCTAAGTTTGACAAGCTTTACAAAATATGTCACAAAAACTGCTTTCTTTGTTTATCGCGTATAACTCGAAAACGATAAACTTTTGGAAAAAAAGTGTTCTAATACAAAAATATAGTAAATTCCATTTACTATGAATAATATTACTTATATTTTTTGCGACAAACAAACAGTTTAGGTGCTAGAGTGCGTTGAAAAGTTACAAGAGATAAGACAACTTTTCGCATTTTTGTCAAACTTTAACACGCTCTAGCTCCTAAACCGTTTGTCTGTAATAAATGCCCTTCCAATATAATTTGTAGGAAATTTATTATAGTTTATAATCATGGCGAATCACTTTTTTCATGAAGGGCGTAGTTTTTGAAGAATGAGCGAAAAACCTAAAAAGAGCAAAAACCCACTTTTTTCGACTCCCAATCTGGGGGTATTAAATTTAGTTCAGGCGGTTATTGTACACGTTATGGGCCCATCTTGTGCCCTATCGCCTCGAAAAGACGACAAACTTGCCTCTACTACAGACAATTTTTGTAGAGAAAAATAGGTCACGAAATTTAATTCTAATTTAAAAAGGAAACGCTTTTCAATTTGTAATCATCTGCGCAAACTACTTCAATTAACTGAAAAACTCCACTTGTAGAAGATAATTATAGTAATTGAGTTCGTCTAGATTTCATTAGATTAAGTAGCTGTTTTTTGGTAAACAATATTTTTAAACAAAAAATCATATAATTAATTAAATTAACTCCTTTCTAGACATTTATAATTCAACTAATGAAATCAATTATTTTATCGGCGTTTTGCTAATTACGCGTTTAAGTTGAAGCGAATTACTTGAAAAAAAGTAGAAATTAACAATAACAAAGTCTCGGAAAATGTGTATGTGTATAGATTTCACTACTGGGTAATTAATAAACCATCAATTAGTAATTACTGAAATATCGCAGACGTCTTGTGACGATAAAAGAATGAAAGTCGTGTAGTACCGGATAGAAAATAAAGATCAAACACACAAGTCGAAGGTTTCCTTTTTAGATAATAGTTTTTTTGTACCTCCTTGTATGTTTTATTGAATTGAGGAATTTCTTTCGACTTCACGTACAACTTTCTATTGGTTATCGTTACTGTTATTGCAAATATGAGTTATTAAGGATAAATGCATTGCTTTTGTCATCATCCCACATCCCACACCTAATTTAGTTCTTTCGGTCGCATCGAGGAGAGTTTTGCAAAAGCTCTTTAAAATTCAATTAAAAGTAATAAGCAACAATTAACCTTGAACTTGTAATTTTTCCACCTTTAATAAATTTATGTGTTACAACAAGTTGAAAGTAATATTTTAAAAGTTTACAACATCTTCTTCTCAATTTTCTAATTTGATATTCATAAAAATTTCATTTCGTAACTCGCCGTGAAGTTTTATTTCCTCCATTAACTAATAATATTGTTTTAATGTAATATTTAAATTTTCCCAGGGAAAGTGTTTTTCAAATCGTCGATTTTTAAATATATTTTTGTGAATTCGTATTGCGTAAAAGAAAGTTTTACATTTAAATGTTTAATTTAAAGGTGACATCTTAGGAATTTTAACTTCCTTCGATCAAACGAACAATTACAATTTGACATTGTTATTTAAATTTCCTTTATTTGTTCAACTGAAAATTGGGGTGCGGGGGAAGTGAAATGCGCTAATGTGTGCCGGTTTGTACTACTTGCATAAATTGTTCAAATTAGTCGACTTAATTAATCCTCCCACAGATACTATCACATCAAATTAATGTACTTTATATAAAAATTAAACCCATTAACGAATTGTTTAATACGCCAATTAAATAATTGATTATCGATAGTAGATTAATCGATTATTCAATCACTGTTTGATTTATTAACTTCTCCTAGAGTGGACTTGATTTTAGGTATCAAAAATTGTAACCGTTTCTTACAAACGTGCTAAAAACAATATGTGTTAATATCCGTGGGCTTCTATTTTTTCCCTTAAAAAGGTTTTGATTTCCATTTCGTGATTACTATTTTTGTTTATACTTCGATGGCACTGCACTTCTTTCCAAGGAGATATCAGATAATATGCCGACATGCCATACAAATGTAATGATCTGGGAGGCAGTGAGAACTTTTACTAAACTTTGTGGGTGGGTTTTGCTATTTTTCGATTATAATTCGTAAAATACGCACTTTATGAGAAAAGTGATTCTATATGAAAATAAACTTAACCAAATTTCCTACAAATTCTATATCAAAGATTTGTTTTGTTAGATAAACGGTTTAGGCGCTAGAGCGCGCTAAAGTTCGACAATAATTTAAAAATATTCCCCAAAAACTGACTTTTTTTGTCTTTCGCTTATAACTCAAAAAATATGCATTTCATGAGAAAAGCTCTTCTATATCAAACTAAACTACATAAAATTTTCTACAAATTCTGTATAAAATATTTTTGTCTTCAGACAAACGGTTTAGGCGCTAGACCGCACTAAAGATGAACAAAAAATCTAAAATATGCCACAAAAACTGTTTTTTTATTATAACTCCAAAAATACTCACTTTATTGGAAAAGCGCTTCTATATCAAACTAAACTACAGAAAATTTTCTACAAATTTTGTGTCAACTGTTTTTTTCTTCAGACAAACGGTTTAGGCGGTAGACCGCGCTGAAGTTGACAAAAATTTCAAAATAAGATACAAAAACTGATTTTTTATTTTTTTGTTTATATCTCGAAAAATACTCACTTTATGAGAAAAGCGCTTCTATATCAAACTGAACTACAGAAAGTTTTCTACAAATCCTGTGTCAACTGTTTTTTCTTCAGACAAACGGTTTAGGCGGTAGACCGCGCTGAAGTTTGACAAAAATTTCAAAATAGGATACAAAAACTGATTTTTTATTTTTTTGTTTATATCTCGAAAAATACTCACTTTATGAGAAAAGCGCTTCTATATCAAACTGAACTACAGAAAGTTTTCTACAAATCCTGTGTCAACTGTTTTTTCTTCAGACAAACGGTTTAGGCGGTAGACCGCGCTGAAGTTGACAAAAATTTCAAAATAGGATACAAAAACTGATTTTTTATTTTTTTGTTTATATCTCGAAAAATACTCACTTTATGAGAAAAGCGCTTCTATATCAAACTGAACTACAGAAAGTTTTCTACAAATCCTGTGTCAACTGTTTTTTCTTCAGACAAACGGTTTAGGCGGTAGACCGCGCTGAAGTTTGACAAAAATTTCAAAATAGGATACAAAAACTGATTTTTTATTTTTTTGTTTATATCTCGAAAAATACTCACTTTATGAGAAAAGCGCGTCTATATCAAACTGAACTACAGAAAGTTTTCTACAAATCCTGTGTCAACTGTTTTTTCTTCAGACAAACGGTTTAGGCGGTAGACCGCGATGAAGTTTGACAAAAATTTCAAAATAGGATACAAAAACTGATTTTTTATTTTTTTGTTTATATCTCGAAAAATACTCACTTTATGAGAAAAGCGCTTCTATATCAAACTGAACTACAGAAAGTTTTCTACAAATCCTGTGTCAACTGTTTTTTCTTCAGACAAACGGTTTAGGCGGTAGACCGCGCTGAAGTTTGACAAAAATTTCAAAATAGGATACAAAAACTGATTTTTTATTTTTTTGTTTATATCTCGAAAAATACTCACTTTATGAGAAAAGCGCGTCTATATCAAACTGAACTACAGAAAGTTTTCTACAAATCCTGTGTCAACTGTTTTTTCTTCAGACAAACGGTTTAGGCGGTAGACCGCGCTGAAGTTGACAAAAATTTCAAAATAGGATACAAAAACTGATTTTTTATTTTTTTGTTTATATCTCGAAAAATACTCACTTTATGAGAAAAGCGCTTCTATATCAAACTGAACTACAGAAAGTTTTCTACAAATCCTGTGTCAACTGTTTTTTCTTCAGACAAACGGTTTAGGCGGTAGACCGCGCTGAAGTTTGACAAAAATTTCAAAATAGGATACAAAAACTGATTTTTTATTTTTTTGTTTTTATCTCGAAAAATACTCACTTTATGAGAAAAGCGCGTCTATATCAAACTGAACTACAGAAAGTTTTCTACAAATCCTGTGTCAACTGTTTTTTCTTCAGACAAACGGTTTAGGCGGTAGACCGCGATGAAGTTTGACAAAAATTTCAAAATAGGATACAAAAACTGATTTTTTATTTTTTTGTTTATATCTCGAAAAATACTCACTTTATGAGAAAAGCGCGTCTATATCAAACTAAACTACAGAAAATTTTCTACAAATTCCGTGTCAACTATTTTTTTTTCAGACAAACGGTTTAGGCGGTAGACTGCGCTGAAGTTTGACAAAAATTCCAAAATAGGATACAAAAGCTGATTTTTTGTTTATAACTCGAAAAATACCCACTTTATGAGAAAAGCGCGTCTATATCAAACTGAACTACAGAAAATTTTCTACAAATCCTGTGTCAACTGTTTTTTCTTCAGACAAACGGTTTAGGCGGTAGACCGCGCTGAAGTTGACAAAAATTTCAAAATAGGATACAAAAACTGATTTTTTATTTTTTTGTTTATATCTCGAAAAATACTCACTTTATGAGAAAAGCGCTTCTATATCAAACTGAACTACAGAAAGTTTTCTACAAATCCTGTGTCAACTGTTTTTTCTTCAGACAAACGGTTTAGGCGGTAGACCGCGCTGAAGTTTGACAAAAATTTCAAAATAGGATACAAAAACTGATTTTTTATTTTTTTGTTTATATCTCGAAAAATACTCACTTTATGAGAAAAGCGCGTCTATATCAAACTGAACTACAGAAAGTGTTCTACAAATCCTGTGTCAACTGTTTTTTCTTCAGACAAACGGTTTAGGCGGTAGACCGCGCTGAAGTTTGACAAAAATTTCAAAATAGGATACAAAAACTGATTTTTTATTTTTTTGTTTATATCTCGAAAAATACTCACTTTATGAGAAAAGCGCGTCTATATCAAACTAAACTACAGAAAATTTTCTACAAATTCCGTGTCAACTATTTTTTTTTCAGACAAACGGTTTAGGCGGTAGACTGCGCTGAAGTTTGACAAAAATTCCAAAATAGGATACAAAAGCTGATTTTTTGTTTATAACTCGAAAAATACCCACTTTATGAGAAAAGCGCGTCTATATCAAACTGAACTACAGAAAGTTTTCTACAAATCCAGTGTCAACTGTTTTTTCTTCAGACAAACGGTTTAGGCGGTAGACCGCGCTGAAGTTTGACAAAAATTTCAAAATAGGATACAAAAACTGATTTTTTATTTTTTTGTTTATATCTCGAAAAATACTCACTTTATGAGAAAAGCGCGTCTATATCAAACTAAACTACAGAAAATTTTCTACAAATTCCGTGTCAACTATTTTTTTTTCAGACAAACGGTTTAGGCGGTAGACTGCGCTGAAGTTTGACAAAAATTCCAAAATAGGATACAAAAGCTGATTTTTTGTTTATAACTCGAAAAATACCCACTTTATGAGAAAAGCGCGTCTATATCAAACTGAACTACAGAAAATTTTCTACAAATTCTGTGTAAACTATTTTTTTTTCAGGCAAACGGTTTAGGCGCTAGACCGAGCTAAAGTTTGACAAAAATTTCAAAATAGGATACAAAAACTGATTTTTTGTTTTTTGTTTATAACTCGCAAAATACTCACTTTATGGGAAAAGCGCTTTTATATCAAACTGAACTACAGCAAATTTTCTACAAATTCTGTATAAACTATTTTTTCCTTCAGACAAACGGTTTAGACGCTAGAGCGATCTAAAGTTTGACAAAAATGCCAAAGTATGACACAAAAACTGATTTTGTTGTTTATCGCTTATAATTCAAAAACTACAATTTTTTAGAGGAAAGCGTTTATATAAAAAAATAAAGTAAAGTCAATTTTCTACAAATAATGTTTCTTATATTTTTTTGGTTAAACGAACAGTTTAGGTGCTAGAGCGCGTTGAAATGTTACAAGCGTTAAAATGTTTTTTTGCAGTTTGTAATTTATGTCAAACTTTAACGCGCTGCAACGCCTAAACCATTTATCTGAGACAAAAACTTTTCAAATGTAAGTAGTAGGAAATTTGCTGTTGTTTATATTCACATAGTAACACTTTTTTCCTAAAGTAGGTCGTTTTCGAGTTATAAGCGAAAAAGAGCAAAAACCCACTTCTCTCGAGCCACCGCCAAGTTAATGTTGCAAATTTGGAGTGGCAGCCGGTCGGTTTTATTAGTCATTAGTCAAAATTTTGTACTTGATCGTTAAGCAAAAGTGCATAATGCCTTCCGGGCTATAACTTCGGTGTTTCAACACGTAGTGTCACTGTAAAGTGTAAAACACCTCTTTAGCATTAAAAATGTGTTGAGAGAGATAAAGTCGACCCTTTCTACGGATAGTTTAATAACAACTACACGCCCGAGAGTACTTGGTTGAATTTATGGGATATCGATCTATCTCTTTGGAATGAACTATACAATTACATTTGCAACTCGAACAATTACTTAGGTAGGTACTTATTTTTTAAATAAAAATCTAGAAAATATTTTGGCCATAAAACCAATCGGCTTGATTTTTTGACGTAAGTTCGATACCTAACATTATTTACAAATAGGGATGTAACACTACGGATAGGTGAAAATAGATTATACTTTCAATACACCCAACACGAAAGGGTCGAATTTTACTATAAATTTAGTAAAATTTATTCTCCAATATGTGGGATAAGAAAATCTTTTAGTAAAACAAAGCTGGATTGTGGGTTAGGTATTAGTTTGTTCTCTCTATTGGTCTGTTAAACTTACCGAATAGAATTAGCCTACTTCAAAGTTGACAAACTTTGTAGAACAAGCACGCCGTGTTAACGTAACTAAACGTTCAAAACTCACAAATGTTGACCTTTACAACCATCTCAAGTCAGCAACGCTGGCTCAGTTTTCTGTGGACCGACGTGAAGTAGAACCTGAAGGTTTTTCTTTGAGTTGTTCTCAGTTGTTCTATCGGAATGAAGACTTGCACGTACGAGGGGTAAATAAATAGTTAACCTATAGTCAGTTTTCTATACATTTTTATGGTGGGAAACCGAAGCAACAATAGGTGGAAAATGAATGCCGCGACTACATCAGAGTAGTCTCATCTTTTCCGTAATTGGAGAAAGTGTGAAAGGCCCTAATTGTTTTTATTATCGGAAAATTTCAACAAATGGACGATTTCAGAGAAGCTTAAATGTTGTTAGGAAGCCCTCAATTTCTACAAGTTAATTCTAAATGTATGTTAATTTTGATCAGCTCTAACTAGTATGTATAACCCATCCCGAGAAGATGTGTTCTTGATTTAAATTGTCTCAAAAACTAATGAATCGCTTTTTTATTGTTTTCTAAATAGAAGGGGGTTCGTCTAGTGTTAGTCTGCACTACTTACACGAATTAGCCAAATTTGGTAATTTAATTAGTGCAGATTTGATTATTTAATTAATTTCGTGTTCTTAATCTTGTATCTACTTCCGATTAACGTCTATCAAGTTCTACTTTACGTCAACTTAATTTAACCCTAATCTCTTAAACAGTGTACTTTGGAATAAATCGATTAGTATAGTAAGGTACAATAAATCTTCATCTAACTCGAGCAAAATTTGAATAAATCAGGTTAAGTCGTGTGCAAATTTCGATTTCATAATACGCTTTCCCATCATTCACTTTAAATTCAATAATTTGTAAAAAAAAACAAATTTTATGTTAATTTAATTTAAACAAAAGTTAAGATGTTATCATTAATTTAACTTATTAAGAAAATTCGCACGTACATAAAGCACTTATTTACAATAGAATTAAATTGCTTCGAGTACTTAATAGTTTTTCAGAGTAGGTTATTTATCGAGGTCAAAAACACACTATTGCATCTGTATTTTTCAAAATCGATAACAAATAACATAATGATAATACGAAAAAAAAGGTAGATGCGTTCTAAATTTTTATGTAAATTAAGGAGACCTAAAACTAAAACAACTTTTCTAATTAACGAAAAAAATTAATTTCTCGATTGAAACTAGTTGATGTGTATAGAAATTGCCAAACAAGCCGATGCTAGACAGTCAAAGAATGATGGAGTCGAGAGAAACGTACAAATTGGGGATTATTTGGTAAAAGTTTTAATTGAGTATACTCCTCCAATTAAATTAAATAATCTACTAAAATCGGCTTTTACAAAATCAAATTACGCCAATTTTGTTCACAATATATAAATTTTACCACCTTCGTCACTTTTGTCATTTGACAAATGGCACCGAATTACGAAGTTCTGGTTTGTACAAAAATTAAGTTAGAAGTCATTTTAGAAGAAAAATAACGTTTTGGGAATAAAAAAATTATCGATGAGGCCCCTACAAGTGGACGGCTATGTGCCCGTATGTTTCTGTTTCTGTAGCTCAATTAATTACGCTTCATCCTTATTTAGTGACAGAGCAATCTACCCCTGATTATGAACATTTTCACTTCTAAGGCGTTGAGAAAACGTAGGCCACGGTATAAACCCGCAAAGAAAAGGGTTAGTGCGAATGTTACCCCATATCTACGAGGTGACCCATCAAAAGGGTACGCATTTGTGGAATTTATAAAAAAAACAAAACGACCGATGTGGTCACAAGTCACAACAGGGCTAGAAGCTCTCAATAATTATTCAGAAACTGTCCCCGATTTCAAAAATATAAAATTAGTATACGGAGCGTTTCTATTTGAAATAAGACAGCTGATCTCATTTCCGGTTAAACCGAAAGTAAAATGTGAAATGTTTGGTATCACTAGATAGAAATTGTTACAATATTTCAAACCACTTAAAATATACAGGGTGTTGTAGCTAAAATAGAGAAGTTAACAAGATTTCCGGTTAAACCGGAAGTTAAAATTTAACATGTTTGGTATCGTTGAACAGCTAATCTTACAATATTTTTAAAAATCGTATAATATACAGGGTGTTTCTAAAAACTCTTTTTGCTTGGCTAATTTCCGGTTTAACCGGAAATGTTATCTAAACCATAATAGCACCAAATAATAGGAATGTATTGACTAAATTAATACACCAACTTGCAATTACAAATTTTAATTACAAAAGGAATTATAGATTTTTGAAACTTTGACTTTCAAAAAATCATAGATCCGAAACTAGCGCAAGGCGGAAAATAAAAGTAGGTTGATAAATTAGGTACTTCAATAGCTACGATATGTCAAAATATAGACAAAACGGCAGGAGCCAATTTTGAGAAAATCAGTTTTAAAGTTTTAGTCAACTTTGGTTCTGGAAAAGTAGTCAATTTTAAAATTATCTTAAAAATCGACTCTGTTAAGACTAAAGCCCTATATTTTGCCTATATATTCCTGTTTTTAGATTTTTATAATAATAATTATCTCCAAAGTTATAATAAAAAAACTTGAAAATGGGACAATCGTCATACTGGCCGCCATTTTGAACTAAAAAATTTGAAAAAGTATTTTTTGAATTGAGGCCGATGTATACTAACCTATTGGCGAGTATAAATACCGTGGGTTAAGATTTTCCTAAATGTGACCAAAATAACCCCCTTATTTTAGGCCACCCTGTATCGATTTTATTTAAAAAATTATTCTGTTAATGAAATTTTGTTAAAGTAGCCGAAACCAAATTTTAACAAAATCGGTTGAGTAGTTTTTGTTTGAGGGCGTTACATACACACATACAAAGTTTTGATCTAGGGGAATCCCCCTAAAAAACTCAACAAAAACGCACAAACTCTGAAAATATTTTGATTACAGTTTTCCCGTACAAATCTCGCATTTATTTTACCAATGAATATGAAAACAATGAAGGGCCGTATTTAGTAATATTTAATTTAAGAAATGAAACTTGTCGCTACTGCAGTTGAGTTACTCCTCACCCCCCACACTTTTAGAAACAGTAAACAATGATAATGGGTAACAATTTTAAAAACACAATGTGATGAGTGAGTGATGAGAAGCTACAAACTACAGGGGCTGTATTTTCTTATTTTTGATCTGCGGCCATCCTAAGGCTGCCCAACAAAGTGAAGTCTCTAGTGAGTAGAAGCGAGAATACTCGAGCAGCCCCTCAGCAGGGTAAAAAATGTTTTAAAAAAGCGGGTTTGTAAGTACAAACAGGGAATAATTAATAACGAATAATGGGACTTACGTTTGTTGCAACTGTAAAAAAGCTACCTACGCATTGAAGTATTTTTGTTCGCGAACAAAGGCCACACTGGACGTGAATCCATCAATCCACTAATTACAAAAGTAGCTTGGAAAACAAAAATGAATTGCTTAGAAAAGTATTAAACAAAATGAAACAATAGTTAGAATGGAGAAGAAAATAATTAGGGGTTGCTCGGGCAACTGCTTCGTTCTTATGGTCCTAAGTAGCTTGTCAATTTAATTCAAGCATCACTTTATCACAAAAAAGAACATTTTAAGAGAATATTAAAAAAGTCCTTTAAAGGTATTTTTACAAAGGACAAACTTCCCAAAGTTCTAAATTGAAAAAAAAAGTTAATAGAAATTAGGCTCACTCGAATTACAATTTTCTCATATAACAGGAGAGTGGATTGAGTTGTTCAATAATCGATGAAATGTGTAATAATATGTAAATTTCGAATTGAAATTTTTGTAGACGATAAACAAGACTTGTTTTCTTTCGCATGGGAGAGGAAACGAGTTCGGAAGTTTCGCTATTGAAAATTTGCATGTTTATAAATAATGTTCACATACATAAATAAAGATGGAGGTCAAGGTTACATCATTAGTGCAATAACCAACTTGTATTAACGAATACCAAATTCATTAACTTATTTATGTACTTTCTCGCCGGAAGCTCGTGCCTAATTGCTCGTTTTGTTTCAGATTTCTCTATTACTTTTGGTTCTCACTTCGTCCGTTCTGTGCGAAGAGAACAACACCGATGTGAAGCCTCAAAGCGAAAAGTTAATACAACCGATCGAAACGACAACAACCGAAGAACCGTCTTTTTTCTACAAATGGACTAGCTGGTTCAATCCGTTTAGCCGCTCTAGTCAAGACAATGTTCCCGATTTAATTTCAGAAGCCACCCATCTGCAGTACGCCCCTCAATACTTAGCACCGGCTCAAAATAATTACCAGCAGAAGCTACCGTGTAATCCTTGCGATAAGGAGCCTTGGATTCCTATAGCTGGTCATAATGGGCGGAATACAGTAATTGGGTTTGTTAAGCCCTCGCATTTGGGCAAGCAAGAATTACCGCAACTACAAAATGGTTATGGAGTTCCATTGCAGAATGGTTATGGTCCACCTCCTCAATTTAGACAGCCGTTAAACTCGTACGGAGCACCGGCCGTTACTCAAGCCCTTCCAGACGTACATCAAGTACCTCCGGCAAGATCACATTATAAGGATCAGTTCGGATACGCTACAAACAACAAACCAAGTTTGGTCTTACCACCGAGCGACAATAGCTACCGTACCCTCACGAATAAATTTATGCCACCCCCTCCACAAAAGGGACTCGGTTATAATTACCACCGCTTAAAACCAGCGGCCTCAAAGTTCAACTTCCACAACAAACCGTCTCTAGGACACGACCAACATAATAAGCCATCGTTAGGACACGGACCACCCATTCCTCTAAATTTCGAAAAACAAAATCAGAATTATGCCCCGCAGTTTTCTAATAACTTCCAAAAAGTCCCCAACAAATTGGTACCACCTAGTACAAGTTACGGCGTTCCAATACGTAACGATTTACACGCGTCCAACACACATCATCTTAGCCGGTATCCACAATTGCCACTCAACCCCCCTAATGATTTTCATTTAAATCTAGCCGCTCCTCTCGCTCCGATACCATTCCCTCAATTAAGCTTAACGCCAGTAGCGCCTCTTCACAACTACCAACCTTTCCACAACGTTCCAAACAACTATCTTCAACCAACTTTTAACGCTCAACGTCCCGAAGTTCACGACGTGCAAGTTGTGCCGAGCATTCAAGTTGCTAACTATTTAGCTTCAATCGAGCACCCAATTAATGTCATCCAATCTCCTCTTGTGGACGTAAACGCTAGCGATTTTACCGAACAAATTGGTACCGGTGAAATCGATGGTATTAAATCGCTTCTAAACGAAAATCCAATTGTCGTCGAAGATGATAATAATGCAGCCGCAAGCGTGCAAAATGCGACTTATCATAATCCAGACCAAAATGGAAAAAGGCATAATGATAAAGATATAGGGTCGCCCTTTTTGCTCCAATCCGTTAGTACGCCACCTCCATTGGAGTATAATAATTGGACTCCTTATAAAACTCTAACCACAGCTATAAATCCACCGCCAGTCCAAGACCATAGTTGGTTTTCTTCCACTCTCAACGAAGACCAGTTTGTTTCATCGACAAAAAAACCAAAACAGGTCCAAATCATCATTCCTTATACGTCGCAAACAAACGGTTTGAAAGAAAGTAAAAACCCGTTATCTATATTTACGGTTCCGCCTCCTCAACAAGAGGCTCTTTGGACTAAATATATCGACTACAACACACAAGAATCGAATCGTATAACTGCGTCAACTGTAGGCACCGAACGACCGTACTCAACGGTTATTAATATCAAAGACCTTCTCTTAAACGAAAAATTAAGAAATGTAACGTTAAAAAATTCACAGTATGACATTGTTAGGCTGCAAAAGAATATAGATGTCTGGACCGAAAGGGAGTATTCGAAGAATGAGGTTAAAGTTCAGAAGGATAGTACTGTAGGAAAGTTAGTGCCGTCCAAACATATCCCGTCCGAATATTTGACCACCCAACCTTATCGGAGGGAGACCACCACGGTGAGACTTTCAAATCACATCGTTGACCACGACACTGCGGCTTCTACCAACCAGTTGATCAAATTTGAAAATATCGACGACAACTTAATCACTAATAGCGAGTCGACCGAAGTGCCAACAACAACTGACGAAATAACAACAACTGCGGCAACAACCATCGCGCCTTCTTCCTCACTCGCACCAGCACAAGTCATTTTACCTCTAGCAGCAGCGAAATCCATGTGGGAAAAGCTACAAGTTCAAGTTTCGCCCTTAACGAAAGAAAAGGTTTACGTCGTGACACCACAGCCGTGGAACTTTACGCCGGAAGAAATTAACCAGAAGTTGTTAAGAATAGCCCAATTTGCAAATATTCCGATTAGTTCGCCCAAATTTTCTGTTATAATACAACCAGATGTAAATGCGAGCGCAAATAAAAGTAGGGAAGTTATCAAGGATGCCAAGGATGGCCTTCAAGTGGTTTACAGCGAATGGCCGCATTTAAGTAAGTAGCAGTTTAGGGGAACTCGCGCTCGAATGAATAGCAATACTTTGCACACAAATTTTTTTTAATTTTGTAGGCCATTTTAATGATTTTTTTTGGGTGAATTGTAAATTAAAGGTCGTCTCATCTCAAATGTCTATAGTACATGCGCCTAAGTATTATAGATAGGGTGCTCGTATACGAGGGGCTTTAAAAATATTCTGCGGCGTTATTTCTGCCGCAATGTGTATGTAACTCACTGTCTGTTGTTCCGGACGAAGGAAGTCAATTCTGAAATTGCCTCGTATACGAACGACCTTAATCTCAAAATAATGGCATAGTGCAGTTATTTATAATTTAACGTGCTCGCGTTAATAATAAAATTTAATAGTTTTTTTATTTCTTGTAGTAAATAATCTTTTAACGTCGACTACTGAAAAGAGTAAAGCAGTAACAAAACATCCATTATTTGGCTTAATGGATATTTCGTCGTATACGCCACCTCCAAATTCGACAGTAGAAACTTACGGCGGGCACTCAAAAGTAAGAATTGGGTTAAACAAATTAAAATGGTAGTAAAACAATTGAATAATTTTATTTTTTCAGGTTATAACAGTTGTGACGCCCGTAAGTGTTGCTAAGAAAAAAGTGAAAAACGATAAATTGACTAAACATTGATCAGTGCAGTGATTAAAAAAAGTGAACACGAACGTGCGAAAAGCTCGTGGGAAAAGCGAAAACTTGTAAATAAAGTGTTTAAAAATGCCATAATTAAAAATGTTGTAAATATCGATTTAAGTGTAACTTAAAGCGCCCCGAAGATTTTCAGCTCAAACAAGGATTAATCGAAATCAGCCAGTACGCTCCTGAAATCTTCTAACGCCATGCTTTAGTTTAAGTGTGCAATAGTTAATTAATTAAAAAACAATTTTAGTGAAGAATTATTTTTTTATTAAAATCAGTGCTTCTTATTTATTACAATTATCACCTTAATATACTTATTTTTTTGTTAATTTTTATATTCTACCGAAATATTTATTTTATACAATTTGGTTACCTATTTTATTAATAATAAACGTCTTTTCCTTATTTTTAACTGTAGGGGCTTTTCTTACAATCGCATGTTTCAATTATGAATTAGTTCAACCACCCAAAGAAAACAAGGCGTGAAAAATTAGTTCTAACGCACACCTTTAAGGTACCTATGTGGGACAATTCCAAATTGTCACGCCTCTGCTTCGGAGCGATTATTTCATCTAAAGTCTAATTTTATTTAAATTAATTAATCGTTAACAACGTTTATAACAATTCAAATAATATTAAGAATATCAGAAGGGGGATCACCAATGTACTTTTAAACCAAAGGCTTTCGATGTTCCGGTGCCGGATTATCGGATATATGCACGCAACTCCACAACCTGTTATGCGTAACGTAAGGAAGAACTTTAGCAACTTGAATCGATCCCTAAAAATATTTCAAATAAGCACAGACAAGTTACGACTTTTCGACTCACCAAAAATTTTTTCTTTCGTCCCGGCTCTTGTCTGAAGTAAACCAACGAATCTTGCGGTATTGTTATAAACGATTCATCACTATTTGTACTTAAAGATTCAAATTTACTCGGCTGACAATCTAAATCTAATCTGAGAGTGCCTGTCGTAAAATCGGAGCTTAACGAAAGCCAGGTCCAAGCTAAAATAATTAATGTAAAGAGAAAAGAAGCTTTGTGTCCGTTTTTGTTGAAAGAAACGCTATTAGGGTCGATTATGTCAAGGCAAAATTGGAAGCAAATTGAGCGTTAATAATTCAAATCTATAATTCTACAACCTGGTATTACTAGATAATTTCATATCATTTTAGTCGTAGCCTTTAATGGATATAATTAAATATTGAGTTTCAATTTGGAAAAAAAACGTGTTGACTTGGCGAGCTTCGTATCAAATCTATCAAACTATTTTGGAATTTTCTATTTATTAATAGAATAATTTACGTTAATTAAATTAAATTAATGACTGTTATAGAAAAAAAAATTGGCGCAGTCGTAATTGGTTTAAAAGTATATTTTTAAGAAAACTGGGCACGGTTTGTGTTTAGAGATTAAATGCACTTCGTTTAACTCAACTTCCAATCGGAATATGTCGAAAATAAATGAAAAAGTAGATAATGTAAAGGAAGGAAAGCTTTAGTTCGCAAATCATTTATGCAATTTCCTGTCTATTATTGTAAAACGGGCATTTCATTTCCCGATCAGTCTAAGTTTTTAGCGATTATGTATCGTAAAATTGTACTTTTTTTCTCTTTGCGCGTTAATTACAACATTATTCAATTTCCTTTTAGCAAATTGTTTGCAAGAGCGTTAATGCGGAACTGGCACGTTTTTTTTTCTATTAAAATCAAACATATGGGGGTAATTTAAAAAATTTATCCTCACCTGCCAATGGAGATTTTCTGTGATGAATAGGTAAAGTCCAATCAACTTGATGTAATCTCGAAGAAATATTGATTCTGTATTTCAAGCTTAAAAAGCCAGTTTTCGCGTTGGAACTTAGTTGAAACCACGGCGTTAATCTCCCCGGAGAGTTAATGGATAGAAGGGTACCTAAATTATTCTTTTGTTGCCGATATAAAAATACTACAGTAAATCCAGTAGGACTGGACATAGATGTGGTGACTGCCGTCGAATTATTTAATGGAACGTTGCCATAAGGTAAACGAAATTTATAGGCCGGGTATTTACTTATTGGACCCTCGACTAAAGAAACACCGGGATCTTTTGCAGTCACATTAATCAACTTTAATATGTCGACTTCGTCTGTAAAAGAGAAACGAAGATAAAAAAAAAAGGAAAATTAATTAAAACATAACCTCGAGCATCTTCTTTATTAAACTCACCGTGCAATTTAGATGCAGGGGATTTTGGATTAATTGGATGCGTACCAAAATCTCCCAAGTCGTTTAAATTTTCCGAACTCGATGCAATTACTCTCCAACAGCATACATTCACAATTACCAACCAAGTTATTAAAAGTTGCTTCATTTTCTGAAATTAAATGCGTCAAATCGAGTAATAACTACCACTACGACTAATTTAAAACGGTCAATATAAATAGAACTAGGGCAAAAAGGTTACTTAAACATAATTAAAATTATATCGAAATTAACGATCGTTTTGTTTATTTATTAAATGTCTCGAGCTGTTTTTCCATTTAATAAAATTAATTTTTTGTTAAATTAAGACTAATTAATTAACCTTTTAATCGAACCGAACTGTTTTTAATTTTTTTTCTAAATCAATTGATAAGTTCAAAAAAGATATCGTTTTTACCATACTTATCTAATAGTTCAAAAACCATTTATACGAGGAGGCTTCACGGATCAACTGAAAGGGAATTTATAGCTACGCCACTGATATGACCAATTCTAATCGTCCTCTCTTGCTTAAAAAGTTCTAGAAAAGTAGGTAGGGGACACAGAGAACAATTTAATGACTTCAGAAGTGGTATACAATTGGCATTAATTGGCATACATGCTGTTCTTGAGCCACATGTTAGATGTAAAACGAACTTGGGAAGTTTTGAGAGCGAGGCTAACGCTGTTCGTATTGGGCAATAGGCTTCCAGTCACGTCACCTCTCGTTGATGTTTCAGTCCATCTACTCGCCCAAGCTGTGCAGATGCCTATGCAATAATTTTTAGACTAATGGGCCGATATTTTAATCTTTTATTAAAGTTCCTAATAGCTATTTGGCGAATAATTTATTTAGTTGCTACATGATTATAAAAATTAACCAATTATAAAAAAGGATTTACATAACAACCAAAACTTATTCGCCAAATAGCTATTTGGAACTTTAATAGAAGATTGAAATATCGGCCCTTAAGATAGTTTAGAGATAGAAGTGATAGTGAGTACTTAAATAACAGGGATACTGCTCTACTCTGCCTATACTTAACACCCACCTTT
Organism: Malthinus flaveolus; assembly: GCA_950108345.1. Taxonomy (NCBI): domain Eukaryota; kingdom Metazoa; phylum Arthropoda; class Insecta; order Coleoptera; family Cantharidae; genus Malthinus; species Malthinus flaveolus. The sequence continues at coordinate 5,972,686 of OX467289.1, read as the reverse complement.
CGTGTAGTGCCAATCTGAGTTATTGGCTAAATATACCGAGTGACAACCATCGAAGCTGTCCATAGGAAATTGCAGTGTGTTGAAGGTTTCGAGAATTACTGGGCACTAAAATTAGTTTATACGTACAGGGTGTCCCATGACCCATGACTCCAGGTTACTAATACAGTATGTTCACAGATTGGGTCACAAGAAGGAAAATATCTTTATTTTTGATTTTTCGAAAAATCCACTCTTGCTTACGTTGAAACTCTCGCAACAGCGATAATGAAATGAAATAGTATTCGTCATTTAAATTACTAAGTTTGAAAAGCACTATTTTTTGCCACTCACTTAGGCACTAGAATGCCCAAAAAATATTTAAATTCAAAATGGCGTCAAATTAAGAGAAACGCAAAACTCAGAAATACAAAAAACTTTACCTTTTTTTAGTTTTTGTTAATTTTGACCCGGAAGGACTAAGTTTTTGGCAAAGGCAGTTTTATACTTTTTAAAAGTAGACAAAATTGTCTACAATTTGAGACCAAAATAGTCTCTGTAGACCTAATGGTGTCCGAGATACATTGTATACAAAAGTGTGCAAAATCGGAGGCCCGCCGAAGACAAAAACTTAGATTTATTATTAGACCTTCATCATATAAAGCTCACCAAAAAATCGTAACTATCCCATTTGACGCAAGGTAATGGGCAATGGCCGTGGTCGATGGGTTCTTTGAGAGATTCCTGACATTTCGTTTGCTGCTGTGGCAAACAACTCCAGAGGTGTTTTGACCTGTGTGGTCAAGGTAGAAGTGACCGTACTAAAGGTTCTGGAGAAAATGTTTGCCACAGCAGCCAGCGAAATGCCAGAAATCTCTGAAAGAACCTCTCGACCACGACCTATTATTAGCCAAGACACAAAGACACTACTCACGCTAATCGTGAAAGCTCAAATTCTCAAATAAATCGTGTAGATTTTTCCAAACATTTCTACACTTGTATCTCTCAGACCATTAGGTCTACAGAAACCATAATGGTCTCAAATTGTAGAAAATATAGTTTACTTTTAAAAAGCATAAGACTGTATTTGCCGAAAAATGAGTCTTTTTGAGTCAAAATCGAGAAAAACTGAAAAAAGGTAAAGAATTTCACGCTTTATTGGATTTTTGAGCCACCTCGTACAAGACGACATTTTGACGACTATAGGATTATGGTACTCCAGAAAATAAGGAATGATTTGAAAATGGTTCCAGTTTTTAATCTCTAAGTGAAAACAGTCACAATTTAATATCCCATGCGCTCTACTTATGCGCCAACTATTATTATAGCGCCACCAACACAACAACTAGCAATAAAAAAAGATGTTTTGCAATCATTCACTTGTTGTGTTTGAAGTCGTAGCGATTAAATAAAGCGTCACCCTGTACATGTAGACATCACCCGCATTTTTCACCACAAAATTTGAGCACACGAAATTAATCACACTTTACCGCTTCATCTGAGATTCCTCCATTTTCATTTATAATTTAAAGAGCAATTCGCATGTTGTATTACGGTAAAAAAAATAACGACATCCACACTTTTAACTTTAAAATGTAAATTATTTTAAAACGGCGTAATTTTGCGTAACAAATTGTTTTTTTTTTCTCTAAATGTAAATCTCGAGTTTTACATGAAATAACTTACGTTTTTAAATTTAAAAAAATTGTAAGTCGTTTAAATTTTTAATAAAACAAACTTTACATTGCATCGACGTCACCTAAAAGCGACATATTTATGAAAATAAGGGAGCAAGTATGAAAATTTTAGATGGGGCACCGTATAAATGACTACGTACATAAAAAGGCAAAAAGCCCAATATACCGTAGCGTATAATCAAGCCTTTATAAATTTTTAAATCATATTATTTCCAAACAGTGCAGGTTCGCAGCGGCGTACTATTCATTAAAGCTAGCATTTTCATTTTCAAAATGAAGCTAAACTAACTTTTTAATCCTTAATTTAATTAAAGTGATAAACGAGTTTCTTATTTGTGAAAAACTGCAAGAAGACTCTCGCCTTCTCAAAAATAATCCCAACGGACTTTCTAAGTTTGCCGTAACCGAATTGTTTAAATATTAAAGGGCAGTTCAAGTATAGTGAGGCCACTTCTTAAAGTTATTATTAACTTACGCCACCAGCAGAGGTTACAATGCTTCTTGCCATGCCAACTGGACTTCCCTAAGGAAAGCCTTTATTTACTATTATTGTAACCACTCTATGGGTGGCGTAAGTTAAAAAGAACTTTACAAAATGGTCTGACTGTAACGTATTTAGCAATTTTAGGTAATCGATGTAAGCTCTTATGGCGAGTTAAGCCATGCCCTCCCCCCTCTCTAGAAGATTACGTGGATGTACGGGAAATTCGTTTTGAAACTATTGGTTAATTGAAATTAGCTGAGTTTAAATTTTCAGTATTTTCAACTGTGTCTTCGCTTTCTTCTTGCTGCAACTTCTCGCGGTTTCTCCCTGCAATCTGTAACTTCTGGCAGTATCCCGCTGCAATTTCTCGCAACTCCTCGCTGCAACTTCTCCAAGCTTCACAATGAAACTTCTCGCAGTTTCTCGCGGGAGTTTCTAGCAGCTTCTCGCTGCAACTTTTCGCTGCAATTTCTCGCTGCTTTTCCTTGCAACTTCTAGCAGTTTCTCGCTGTAACTTCTCGCCGCTTCTCGATGCAATTTCACGTAGCTTTTCCCAGCAACATCTCGCAGCTTCTTGAAGCAACTTCTGGCAGTTTCCCGCTGCAATTTCTCGCAACTCCTCGCTGCAACTTCTCCAAGCTTCACAATAAAAATTCGAGCAGTTTCTCGCGGGAGTTTCTAGCAGCTTCTCGCTGCAACTTTTTGTTGCAATTTCTCGCTGATTCTCCTTGCAACTTCTAGCAGTTTCTCGTTGTAACTTCTCGCAGCTTCTCGCTGCAATTTCACTTAGCTTCTCGCAGCAACATCTCGCTGCTTCTTGAAGCAACTTCTGGCAGTTTCCCGCTGCAATTTCTCGCAGCTCCTCGCTGCAACTTCTCCAAGCTTCACAATGAAACTTCTCGCAGTTTCTCGCGGGAGTTTCTAGCAGCTTCTCGCTGCAACTTTTCGCAACTTTTCGCTGCAATTTCTCGCTGATTCTCCTTGCAACTTCTAGCAGTTTCTCGCTGCAATTTCTCGCAGCTTCTCGCTGCAACTTCTCGCAGCTTCACGCTGCAACTTCTCGCGGTTTTTTCCTGCAATCTACAACTTCTGGCAGTATCTCGCTGCAACCTCTCGCAGCTTCTCGCTGCAACTTCTCGCGGTTTCTCCCTGCAATCTACAACTTCTGGCAGTATCTCGCTGCAATTTCTCGCAGCTCGTCGCTCCAACTTCTCCAAGCTTCACGCCGAAACTTCGAGCTGTTTCTCACTAAAATTTCTAGCACCTTTTCACTGCAACTTTTCGCTGCAACTTCTCGCTGCAACTTCTCTCGGCAATTTCTCTCAGGTTCTCGCTCTAACTTTTCGCAAGTTCTACCAGTTTCCCGCTGCAACATCTCGCAGCTTTTTGCTTTAACTTCTCGAAGATTCACGCTGCAACTTTTCGCAGTTTCTCGCTGCAACTTCTCGGTACAATTTTTCCCATGTTAAGACGAAGATTCTATGCCTCGATTTACTGTACGCAATTGTGTAAGTGTAATATTGCAAGCGACTTTTGCAAGACTTCCTAGAGTTCTATCGCATTTACAGTCCAGCTATCTGAGAGTTCATCAAAAATTTTTTGAAGAAGTTTTCTCGTATGTGAAAACGCGGCCTTATAGTCAAGTTTTGCATTAGCTAAGTTTCCATCTGACATTTCTCGCCTAACTCAAGCGTAATTTCGTCAGCAGTTCGCTGTAAACTCTCCTAATAATATGTAGCGCTTTACTACAAAACTACGTTTTTCGAAATTTTATAAGGTACACTATTTTGTGTCAGTGCCGCGCTTAAAAAAGCGTGCGAAGCATACATGAGGTAGTTGTAACATTTCGCATATTTTTAAATAAACTCTTTAGTTTATGATAATTTCGAAAGTTCAAAATAAATGTAGAAACATTTAGAACATAAAAGCAGTGGCGTACAAAAAAACAAGTGTCTGATGTTCGTGTTCGAGCAAACTTCAAAACAAATAAAAGGAGAAAAAGTTGACAAATGCAGTGAGCTTTTGTAAAACCTGAGTTTTCACGGAAAATAGCTACGCTTTGAATATTTAAGCTACACAAAAGCAGTGCCGTAACACAAAGATGTCAAAAGGTTATATACATTTTTAAATCTTTTAAATATTAAGTAACAAAACAACGAATGGATTGGAATAACTTTTAATATTTATAATGTGGCTGAAAATATAAGTTTCTCAAAAATCAGTGATGTGCCTAAATAAAATTAATAAAATGTAAGCTCTCGACTAAAAATTATAAATTTATTGTAAAAGAAATTCCTTTTTTACCGCTCCTTTTACATTTAGATTTAAAAGCTTTTATTTCGTAGACAGTGGCGTAACTTTGTTTTTTCCACATTAAATTTTTTCAGGACAAAATTAAGTTAAATCGCTTTTAAAGATAAACAAAAAAACGAAGATAAAACGTTTCTGTTAAAAGTTGACTTTTGTTATTTGGAAAAGAAAATCGTGAAAACTCACATTTGCATGATAACAAACTGCGGCGATTTTTATTCAAATCTCAAATCTACCATTGTACCAAATTACAAAAATAAGATTAAACGCTCGTATTTTTTTTCTAAATCAAAAATGTGTTTGAGAGTTTTCAGGAAATTTTTTTTGAATTTTCTTTAAAAAAAAATTTTTTTTTGTAGTCCGCACACGGAAAAATATTGAAAAGCCTTACCTTTTAGCAACAATATCTTGGTGAAATTTTTGAAAGATGTCAGTTTGTTATTAATTTAACAAGTGTTGTTATTATGTACGCATTGTTACGTCACAAATTGGAATAAGAACCATAAGCTTCGACACCATGCTTACATCTAACAGCATCTGGTTACTAACCTGTCCAATAGCCCAAAATGTTCCGGAGCGCAGTCTCTATTTATATCGACCTACCGCGGTTAAATAAATGAAAACAAACTTTGTCGACAGAGCTTCTGGGCTAAAACACGTCTTGAGAATAACATTTCGGAAGAACAAGATCAAAATTTTGTACGAAACTTTGCCAACTCAAACACTTATTATAATAATACATATAAATTCCACTAGGGGGACAATATTAATTAACGTTAATTACAATTTTCACGACTTTTGTTAATATTCTTACTTTAACAACCTTCTCGAGAGCTATTTCACCTTTTCCTTTTAATAAAAACAAAAGAGCTCGTGAAAGAAAAGCTTAATTTCACTTTTTAGTTTAAGAGGGCACAGTTAGAAATGGCCTACTCAAATATCATTTTTCAATTTTTGGCTGTGGCTAAACTAAGGTGTTCGATTTGTAGCGACTTGACACAGTTTCTAGAGCATAAAATCGCCACTCTGTCATCAACACAAAGACTCACATTACGACAGTATCTTTGTACTGTACACTCGAAATTGAGCCAATTTCGAGTTAAAATACATTTTGAGCCCTAACGTCGGTTTTAGCAACACTTTGCGGTTTCGTCCGTGTGTCGTCGGGAGCCGAAGTACCAAATTAAGATTAGATTGATACAAACAAATCACGAAGTACGCAGTTTACAGAGGCACATATGCGTGCGGGTAATTACACGGACAGACGGACGGTCGATTTGTCGTACGGGCAAAAAAACGTACTGACGTAAAGTTTTCTGTCTTTCGTACTAAAAAGCAAAATCCAATAAACCTACTGGCTTTTTAAAATTAATTTTTTTTCGTATAATGTTCTTGTGTTTTTATTTTAACTACTTGTGTTAGTGCATTTTATCGGATTTTCGGAGCTTAAATAATTTTAATTTTAAAGAGCGCGTCGTAGATGAAATTATTAAATTAATAACGTTTATTTAATCTTTTAAAAGTTATTACGAGGAAGCCGTAGAGTTTGAAAAGAAAAACAAAACTTATATAAAATATTAAAAATTTCCAACTTGTACTGTGCAAAATAATATTAAGCTAGGGCGCTAGGCCAAATTTACATAAGGACTAACAGGGTTTAGTTCCTTCCTAATTCGGGAAATAATAATCTATGATTAATGATAAACATCAAGCATCACTAATCATAATCCAGTAAAACAATAGACCCTAAAGACTTACAGAAGCATCAAGTCGTATCTATCATAAATGTCTAGCTTTGGCGAAATAAATTGTTTTTATACTATTCGGGCGTTAACTAACAGTGGGGTGTGATTTGGACCAGAATGTGGCGTAAATATATCTGTTTAATTTTTTCCTAAACTACTCAAAAGCAAGTTAAATTTCTAAGCTGACTATTGCGCAATTTGGCGCCCAACGCGGGCCACTGTGCGAAAGCTAGGAAAAAAATATAAGTTGGGCTCAAAATTAAATTGCGCCACAAGGCAGCTACAATTAAATTCAACTTGCAGTTTTCAAACTTTGGGTTATAATTTAAAAATAAATTCGTTACGTTTAGTTGAAAACTTTTATGAGCTAACTGCAACTCAAAATTGATAAGAGCGTAAATTTCCGCAGTTGTTTTTCGTAATTATACAGAGAAAACACAGTGAAGAACAAAATAAAGTTTTCGGGAAAATTTAATAAATCAAATAAACACCTTAATGAAGTTGAACTTTTTTTTAAAGCGAGACTGTTTATTATACGAAAATAACAATTTATGTTAAAAGTTTGTCAAGCGTTTGAATATAAAGCGAGATAATTATTTTTGTTCGCAAAATGTTTAATTCTTATATAAGTCTGTTTTAAATTACAAAATAATCTTTTAAAAGTCGATTTTATTCATTTATGAAATGGATTTCGTATTCGTAAAGCGTTACATTTATGCTTCAATTCCTTTTTACCGCTTGTAATTTTAAAACTTCATTCAACAACTCCACCTCTAGGATTTGTTAGTTTTGCCAACTTTTTGAATTCGTTACACAATTTGTTAGCCATTCAATGTCTTTTCTCGTATAATTGCACGGGATAAAAATGCCATTGTTAACTACATCGCCAGACTTGCTTATTTGTGCAGGAATAGACCATAAATGCATCATTTACCCTCGTTGGGCGCCAAAAGTTATCTTTCGAATCTTTATTATTTTTGCCAAAATTAGAAAAATTTTTATTTTAAATTAAATTAATTCGATTCAAATACATTACGCAAATTTATAAATCAAAATAAATGCCACGCCACACCTACCCTACTCGGGCGCCAAATTATAATATATGCAATAACACTTGTACGAGATTAAATTTCAGGTAGGCCTCGTGAAGTTTAAATGATTACGTTGAAAATTCAAAATTGGTATTCTAACAAATACGAGATAACGGAGGGTGAACGATCCTTCAGGGAGTAAAACCATCACTTCACATCTATTCCCGTGTTGCTCTTTTGAGTACGGTCGTATTTACCTAATGTACTTATTCATTACCTAATTTGAAATGTAAATATGTTGAAAAAATCTCGCTTTCCACACACGCGTTTGTCTAAAAAAATAAAAAAAACATTACACCGAATGAAGGACGTTTTAAATTTTATTATTACGACGACGGGTGGAGGGAGGGCGAAGTTGAGGATTACTTAATGTTATTGAAAATGTAATACTGATGTAGTGGAAATTTTAATCAAATCTTTCTCGGTATCGACGTTTTATTATAAGAACAAATTACCACTCGTGAGGATTTTAATAAAATATTGCGTGGAAAAATATGAATTCGCAACAAAAAAAGCAATTAAAAAACGAACAAAAATATGAGCTCTTTATGTACCCATAAGAAACTTTTTAAAAAATGAAGCGAATGATTTAATATTTTATAAGCTCGTTTTTGTTTAAATAAACAGCTACCGTTTACTATAATCCGTGTTTTTATTCCACTTTTTGTTTTTATCACACGCGTAGACGCAGAGCGCAATGCTATCTAAATCTGTCATAATTGTACCATCAATCTCTTACTTTCAAAAACACCTGAGGCAAATTTTTTCAGCATTTTTCACGCGTTTCGTATGTCTCGAAATTATAATTTAAATACAAAATTCAAAAGAGCATTTTAATTTATAATAGTACCAAGTTTAAATAATCTATTTTAATAAATACCAGACCTCACTCATAATATTAAAGGACCCTCTACGATCTTTTTAAAAATACGAATCGGTTGCGAAAAGTTAGGGTGGCCGAGTCGTGGACCAGTAATCTCCAGAGCTCGCCAATGTACTCTCCGTATCAGAAACACATTTTTGGGGGTTAAAATGTGGCCGAGGGGCACACGGGAAAATACTTAAAAGGCCCTCTTTAATCTTTGAGTGAAAAATGCAATTTGGAGGCGGTTGCTAGGGTATTTAGAAAATACTTAGGTGGCGATTTGACGCACAATTAAAGTATAATCGCGGTATTGTGGCTAGGAGGCCGAAGGCCCAAAAAACCGAGGCAGGGCACGTAGCCAAGTCCAGCCTAATATTATACAGGGTTGCTTGCTGAAAATAAAACAACGAGTGTCGTATAAAGCCCATAGTCCAGTCAAAACAGACAAAAAATCGTGGAAAGTTCGGAAAAACTCGCATAGAGCTGAAAATTCGTACAGCCCTTAAATACATTATTATAAATGAAATGTCAAAAGTCCCCATCGATCCCACCTCTGCTAAAAATTTTATTCAAAGTCAAAGGTCAAAAATATACTTTTCGCAAATACCTCCTAATATTAGTCCAGTCAAATTAGACAAACGGATGGCATTTGAAGGAAAACCATCCAAGAATTTTGAAAAATGGTACACTAACTTGTTCGTTTAAACCTGCAGTACAACATACTAAAAGTCCCGGAGAGTGGGATGCAAGAGGGAGGTGGGGGCTTTAAATAGCGACCTTTTCCATTTCGCGCAAACAACTGGCCTTCTATAGATCCTACGTTGATGAAGCTTTTTATAAAAGTTATAGAAACCATTATTTGCTACAAGATTGGTTATATGCATTTTTCCCATAAGTTTAACCCTTTTCGAGATATAACGCAGTGAAGGGGTTATAGTGAATTTATTTACGGGATGACGCTGTATACAAGGTGATTCTAAAATACGTACCCAACGCTTTAGTGGATATAGAGCAAGTCGATTTATGACGAAAAGCTTAATAAAGTTTTTCTCTAAGGTGTTTCCTAAGGGAGATACAGCCCTCAGAAGGCGGTTCCCTGAAGAGAGTTTATATTTAATATCTCCCAAACCGTTGGAGATATTAATGTTAAAATTTGGCATAACTACCAACTTTTCATGCTTAACAGGACCACCTTATTTAGTTTTTGAGATGTCAACTCAGAGTAGGTTAAATCTGGGGGAGAGGTGCTAATAGTCGCCCTAACTTATTTGTTTGTAGCTTTCTTTTGTTTTTGACATGAAATTATTAAATTTCATAGTTATTTACGGAGAAAAGGTACCCTTGTAAGACATTGATAGGATCCACCGTTTTCGAGTAAAATTGGTAAAAAAATTTTCGGTAAGTTGATTTTTATGCATAAACATACTGTTATTTTTGAAATGGAATAAAAGAACAAAAATTTGACCTAAGACGGCTGTTTATGCATAAAAATGAACTTAAAAAATTTTTTTAAAGCAATTTACCAGTAACACGGTCCTAAAGATGCCAATAATTTTATACAAAGGACGCCTGGTTGACTGGTTGTGCTATAAATGAATATATAACTACAATTTATACGCCTTTTTAGATATGGTAGCACTTACTTGAGGTCTGGATGGTTCTAAGTGCAAATGTTAGATGGGGGTACCAGTAGCCAATTAAAAAATTTTCTACTGCAGGGTCACTCGGCGTCCATATATCGGACGCTGGGTAACTTAGGACTATGGTGAACGGGTGAACCTATAATTTTATACAAAGGACGCCTGCTTGTGGTTTAAATGAATATATGGATATACACGGCATATATGACCGGACGCTCGGTGGGAATGTTATTACTATGTGGTATTACATGGCGTCCAATCTAAAAACATTCCCACCGAGCGTCCGGCCATATATGCCGTGTATATCCATATATTCATTTAAAGCACAAGCAGGCGTCCTTTGTATAAAATTATAGGAAAACCATCTTGATAGACGGGATGGTATCGGTCGAGTTGCAATAACACACATAGCTGGGTCATGAAGTCTCAAAAATAAATTAAAGCAGTTTTAACCCTAAAGCTACCGTACGGGGTACCCGGGTACTTTTTTGAGTTTAAAAGCCTATAACTTTTTTTATTTTAAAGGAATATTATTGAGACTCTTTGACATCCTGTAAAATTTAATTCTTTATACGAAAATATTAGAGGGGCACAAAAAAATTAAGTGAGATGGGATATTTTTGTAATTTAATAACTTACACCTTAAACCTACCGCATGGGGTACCCGGGTACCTCGCTGTTATTTGCTTGTATTTCATGGGGAATCAATCAATTAAAAGTAAAAGTATTCGAATTATCCATTTATATTACACATTTTTATATTATAAATAATAATTATTATTATAAACAATAATTCTTACTAATTAGAAATCGCAAAAAAAGTTAGTGATGAACTTTTGTACTTGCACAATCGATAGATCTAATGGAAGTCGGTGAGATATGCCCATCACAGACAAAATTTTTACAACTCTCTCATCTCTTCCTCGTTTTCCTGTTTGGCATCTTTTCATCATTCTTCCAAATTATGCAACAACCAATTACCCTCAGTCGTTCAGTTTTATCCCGTTCTTGAACGTTTATTTGTGGCTGTGGTTTTGTAATGCTTACTTTGACGCCAAGAAATGATAACAATGCAATTTTTATCAAAATAAAATTGAACAATTAATCCTTTAGTTCCCTAGTTCATAATCCTTAATCTCTAATCCCTAGTTTAGTTAGTATAGATCCTATATACTTCGATCTAGTATGGATGGCATACAAAGAGTTTTTCCTAAATCTTTTAAAATTTCCCTACGTTGATTTGATTTTGAAGGCAGCTAATAGGGTGATTATCAACAAAAATTATTTCTATGATTCTGGACACGGATTATTTGGAAAGATGTTGCAGTACAAAATGAAAATAAACCCTGTTGTAAATGTCCACGACGCTATGCCCACAGAAAGCGCATGTAATCTTTACAAAACAGCTTTACTTTTGAGACGCAAATAGTCATTTGCTGGTTATAAATAAATTTTGGATTAGGTAAAATGGCGTGGGAAACAAACAATTGTTTTCTGGGCACTGTCGAAATAAAGCACGTGCCGACACAGGCTTTATTTGTAAAAATATTGTAGTGTAATATAAAATAAACTCCGTTGTAAATGCCGACGACGCCATGTCTTCACAAAACCGCTCCAATTTGACAACAAAAATTGTTATTTTAATTTTTTTTAAATTATAATTTAAAAAATAATACATTTGCAAGATGCAATAATAATTAATATCGCTCAAATATAAACTAATTAGCTGTATTACTACTCATTCTCCATGTAAAACATGCAGGGTACCCGGGTACCCCGTGCGGTAGGTATAAGTTGTAAATTTGTATGGTACCATGAGGGTTAAGTGAGAAAATTCACAATAAAATGGATAATTATTCTTACCGCTTTGTCAAAGTTAAGCTAGCGTTGTCTCCTAGTTTTTGGAGTCGACAGCAATCGTATGAAAATGTTGTACCTCCCAACCTATAACCACAAACAAAATAATTAGTTTTGCCATTGATATTATCGTAAAAAAATAAAGAAAAAATAAACGAGGTCCGTGACGGTGCACCTGGTCCCCTAATTGAAAATGGAAAAATAAACAATTAGCTGGTTTTTATTGACTGGGTTGACGGTGGAAAATATTCTACTTACCTAATTACCCAACAACTCACTTCCACTTATATTTCCACTATCACTTTGTCACTTGAAAAGAAGTAAAAATGACTCACCCCTCTTCATTCTTCACAAAATCCCTGAAGTGGACCCTACCTGCAAAGAAACATAAGAATTAGTACCAATTGAATAAATGTCAACAATAAACGCGAACGTACCTTTACTCTCGTAGTCCTTTTGCTTTTAGAGCTCGTTCGCTGTTTCTTATCTGCCCCAAAACCCATACTTGGTGGTATAATGTACTTCTCTTGATTTCTCGTAAGATGGTCTTCTAGAAATAAAATGGCAAAAGTAGAAAATTGTTTTAATAAAATTGAAAAGTTGAGTTAATATAAGAGCTGTCTTGGGAACGAGTTTAAAGAAGGGAGATGATTTTAAATTCTATAGTTTCTTAATAAAGGCACTCTTTATAAAAGTCCCTGCTTTGTTTGTGTCCTATGGTCCTATATAATGACACCAACAATAAGTAGATAAAATTCACTTGCGATATCAGCAACTAATGCATAAAAAATACTATGGAGTGTAGAAAGCATGCAGAAGTTTTTATTAAAAGTGCTTTTTCGGAAAATTAAAAAATTTTTCTTTCATTTGAGACTCAGTCCTAAGGTCTGCTATAAAATATATGCTGCATATTGCAACGCACTCTGCAGATAATGTTGACTGGCAACAGGATTTACATAAAACATAAAAGAATTTGGTAATGCATCATACATTGAAGATGAGAGTTGGTACGTTCCGATGTGTAATATCGAAATATTTTCCTTTTAGTAGCGTTTGTCAACTACAAAATTGTAAATATTTCTTCATTTAAAAAAAAGTTTTTGATTACCTACATTAATTGAAAAGTTTTTATTTTTGATTTCTCAAAATCATATACAGGCTGTATCAAATTTCGTGTTAAGTACAGGGATCTCGCTTATTAGCGTAGATAGAGAGTTGGTTAAATGGACAAAAACGATCCTCGAGTTATGCCTACACTAAATCAAAAAACAAAATTTACCCTCTCTATAACGTTTCTGAAATATGGCGGAAAATAGCGAAATTTGCATTTTTAATTTTTGGCTCTAAAATCGTTATTTGTAAAAATTTTTGGAAACTGAAAAAAATTTCTCAAAGGAACTTTTTCTGCTCTTTCAGACGATGTCAACGAATTTTCGCTATCATTATTACTTTACTGTATATTGATACCAACTTTTGTTTTTCATATAGGAGCCATTTAAAAATTTTATGTCATCGGATAGAGAAAAAAATGCTGATTTCAAAAATGTATAACATGTTCATAAACTAACCACAAATAATAAATTCAAAATTAAAATAATAGAATATTTTATTTAAAACTGAATTTTAATTTATAAATAGCAATATCCGTGAAAAACAATTGAATCTGTTTTGTAAAAAACAATTTATATGTGCTTCATTTGTTTTCTTGCAAATGTTTATAGAAATTTACTTATAATTATTTGGGTTATTTATGGTGATTTTTTTATCAAAAATTTTATAGACATATTATACATTTTTGAAATCAGCATTTTTTTCTCTATTCGATGACATAAATTTTTTAAATGGCTCCCATATGAAAAACAAAAGTTGGTATCAATATACAGTAAAGTAATAATGATAGCGAAAATTCGTTGACATCGTCTGAAAGAGCAGAAAAAGTTCCTTTGAGAAATTTTTTTCAGTTTCCAAAAATTTTTACAAATAACGATTTTAGAGCCAAAAATTAAAAATGCAAATTTCGCTATTTTCCGCCATATTTCAGAAACGTTATGGAGGGGGTAAATTTTGTTTTTTGATTTAGTGTAGGCATAACTTGAGGATCGTTTTTGTCCATTTAACCAACTTTCTATCTACGCTATTAAGCGAGATCCCTGTACTTAACACGAAATTTGATACAGCCTGTATATCACTGTTTATGAAAACTTCCGCTTGCTTTGAAACTTTCAGATTATTTTTTATCCATTTGTTACTAGGTAGATAATAGTCGTAATTTAATTTTTTCCAGCTTAGAAATTATTTAAAAAAAACTCAAAATAATTATTAATATATAATTTCCTGCAAAAGATGGATACAAAGTAATACGTAGTGCGAGAGTTTCAAGGAAAGTAGAGTTCTTATAAAGAATAGGTTTTCTTTTGAGAAAATAAAAGTGAAAGTTTTTCAATATTACAACAAACGAAAAATTGCTAGCAGGGGCTTATTTGAAGAGTGATTTTTTCGGCGAACATATACTCGTAAGTTGCAGAAAACACCCAATAAATTAGAGAACAAAATTGTGTATTTAATGATTTGAAGGTTTAACCCTCACAGTACCAACCTATTTTTCTTACGTTAACTATCAAACGGGGTGCAATTGAACCCCAACGATTTTAAGGCTTTAAACATAAAATTACCATTTCTATTATTTGCAATGACACTTGACTCTTATTGACATTAATTATACGTAAAATGTTCTGTCGAAACAAAATTTAGGCAAGGGCGTTTTTCCTGCAGACTCAGATTCTAAGTTTTTCTCTTAAAACTTGAAAATTACGAACTTTTCAAGAAACGTACTTTTATACAAAAATAACGTAAATTGAATTTGCTAGAAATGATGTCTTTTAGGTTTTTTTGTCAGACAAGAGGTATAGCATTAATGGTGGCAGACGCCTTTGAAGCTGAAGAAAACTCGTGCCGGGCGGTTCTCTTTACACGAAACTTCAACGCGCTCCCCTCACCTAAACCGTTTGTCCAACAAAAAAAATTAAGAGACATAATTTGTAGGACATTACATTTTCTTTGTTTTTCTATAATAACATGTTTCTCTAAAGGTGCGTAGTTTTCGAGTTATAGCGAGTAACTAAAAAGTTAATTTTGGGAAGATTTGGGGAATTTTGTCAAGCTTAAGGCGCTCTAGCGCCTAAATTGGTCTTAAGAAAAAACTTAAAGGGTACAAGTTCTGTAAGAGGTATAATAGGCCACTAGTACCAGCGTCAAGTGAAAATTATTTCACTATAGAAGAGATATTTCGTATTTTCAAAAAAATTTTACTTAAAATTTACCTTTAAATTATAGTTAGAACACTGGACGTAACTTCGACCCTTAATATAAGGATTGAATTAAAAATACGAAACTAAATTAATTATTAAGCACATCAACACAATAACTGACCTGAAAGTTCAAATTAAACTTGCGTAAACTTGCAAAAAGATAAGCTTGATGCAAGCCCTGTCTTGTTGATAACCGTACAGGTGCAGGTCTTTCGTCATAATATTCCTAAATTTTATTTGATTTAATTTTTCAATAATTTTTGAATGTACTAACCATCTAAAATAAATTTACTCGAATTTAAAGTTCATTAAAAAATAATTATAATTTTTCCCAAAAAGAGTGACGTCGTAACATTTTCGTTTCAGTTTAACTAGTCCATGTAATTGAAATTAAAATTGGTTTTCAAAAATAGTTAGAAACGCGTTTAATTGTTAGAACAATTGCCTAATCGGATTTCTTACCTAAGTACTATGTCCTAAAGCCTAAGAAAATAATATAATTTTACTCCTATCATATCCTTAGATTTTTAAATGTATAGAAGGAGGAACAAAATATGGAAGTTTAGAGATAAGAAATAAGAAATTACTCACCATTGAATAAATAAAATCCGTACCGAAATGGTAAATGGCAGCGGCCATTTTCTCTTCTTGTGAAAAATTTTCATGACTCATTACTCATGACACACTCAAAAACGATTATTGTTTAAAAGAGTCTATTTCAATTTGTTGTTAATTGTATAGTAACAACAATCACTCAAAGTACTATAATAAGTATTTTAATTAAATAAGAAAGATTTGAACACAACAACTTGTAAAACTATTCCGACGAGTACTGCCGGTTGCTACATGTACGATGCTGGACTGTCAAAAAAGGGCCATCTCATTTTGAAAAGCGAATAGGGAACACAAAATGACATCACATATTTTTAATTTTTAAATCGATTTTTAATAAAATTTCGCATCTAATTACCGGTTGTGCATGGTTGCAGTTTAATCAAATTAGTTAAAAGACGACCTTATTTTGCATTTAACCTCCAATTCGATCAAAATTAACCCTACATTTTACAAATTAAATCATCCACCCAAAAATTAATGTAGATATGTATAAAAGCAACATGAAATTGTAGGTTGTGCATGAGTTAGCTTTATTAGTATCTAATTATCTGAAGCCTTTCTTCGGTTCACAAAAGTTTAGAGAATTTTTCAGTTCCATCCATATACAAGGTGATTCTAAAATACGTACCCAACGCTTTAGTGGATATAAAGCAAGTCGATTTAAGACGAATAGCTTAATAAAGTTTTTCTCTAAGGTGTTTCTTAAGGGAGATACAGCCCTCAGAAGGCGGTTCCCTGAAGAGAGTTTATATTTAATGTCTCCCAAACCGTTGAAGATATTAATGTTAAAATTTGGCATAACTACCAACTTTTCATGCTTAACAGGACCCTTCTTATTAAGATTTTGAGATGTCAACTCAGAGTAGGTGAAATCTGGAAGAGAGGTGCTAATAGTGGTGCTGGTTGTTGTACTTCAATATTAAGTTCGAACGGCTAGTATTTAAGGTTCAACAGTATTCACAAAGTTCACTTTCGTGAACCGAAGAAAGACTTCAGATAATTAGATACTAATAAAGCTAACTCATGCACAACCTACAATTTCATGTTGCTTTTATACATATCTATTACATTAATTTTTGGGTGGATGATTTAATTTGTAAAATGTAGGGTTAATTTTGATCGAATTGGAGGTTAAATGCAAAATAAGGTCGTCTTTTAACTAATTTGATTAAACTGCAACCATGCACAATCGGTAATTACATGCGAAATTTTATTAAAAATCGATTTAAAAATTAAAAATATGTGATGTCATTTTGTGTTCCCTATTCGCTTTTCAAAATGAGATGGCCCTTTTTTGACAGTCCAGCATCATAGAGTCGTACATGTAGCAACCGGCAGTACTCGTCGGAATAGTTTTACAAGTCGTTGTGTTCAAATCTTTCTTATTTAATTAAAATACTTATTATAGTACTTTGAGTGATTGTTGTTACTATACAATTAACAACAAATTGAAATAGACTCTTTTAAACAATAATCATTTTTGAGTGTGTCATGAGTAATGAGTCATGAAAATTTTTCACAAGAAGAGAAAATGGCCGCTGCCATTTACCATTTCGGTACGGATTTTATTTATTCAAAGGTGAGTAATTTCTTATTTCTTATCTCTAAACTTCCATATTTTGTTCCTCCTTCTATACATTTAAAAATCTAAGGATATGATAGGAGTAAAATTATATTATTTTCTTAGGCTTTAGGACATAGTAGATACTTAGGTAAGAAATCCGATTAGGCAATTGTTCTAACAATTAAACGCGTTTCTAACTATTTTTGAAAACCAATTTTAATTTCAATTACATCGACTGGTTAAACTGAAACGAAAATGTTACGATGTCCCTCTTTTTGGGAAAAATTATAATTATTTTTTAATGAACTTTAAATTCGAGTAAATTTATTTTAGATGGTTAGTACATTCAAAAATTATTGAAAAATTAAATCAAATAAAATTTAGGAATATTATGACGAAAGACCTGCACCTGTACAGTTATCAACAAGACAGGGCTTGCATCAAGCTTATCTTTTTGCAAGTTTACGTCTCTGTACACCTTCATATGGCTATTTAATTTTAACTTTCGGTGTAATCAGTTATTGTGTTGATGTGCTTAATAATTAATTTAGTTTCGTATTTTTAATTCAATCCTTATATTAAGGGTCGAAGTTACGTCCAGTGTTCTAACTATAATTTAAAGGTAAATTTTAAGTACAATTTTTTTGCAAATACGAAATATCTCTTCTATAGTGAAATAATTTTCACTTGACGCTGGTACTAGTGGCCTATTATACCTCTTACAGAACTTGTACCCTTTAAGTTTTTTCTCAAGACTAATTTAGGCGCTAAAGCGCCTTAAGCTTGACAAAATTCCCCAAATCTTCCCAAAATTAACTTTTTAGTTACTCGCTATAACTCGAAAACTACGCACCTTTAGAGAAACATGTTATTATAGAAAAACAAAGAAAATGTAATGTCCTACAAATTATGTCTCTTAATTTTTTTTGTTGGACAAACGGTTTAGGTGAGGGGAGCGCGTTGAAGTTTCGTGTAAAGAGAACCGCTCGGCACGAGTTTTCTTCAGCTTCAAAAGCGTCTGCCACCATTAATGCTATACCTCTTGTCTGACAAAAAAACCTAAAAGACATAATTTCTAGCAAATTCAATTTACGTTATTTTTGCATAAAAGTACGTTTCTTGAAAAGTTCGTAATTTTCAAGTTTTAAGAGAAAAACTGAGAATCTGAGTCTGCAGGACAAACGCCCTTGCCCTAAATTTTGTTTCGACAGAACATTTTACGTATAATTAATGTCAATAAGAGTCAAGTGTCATTGCAAATAATAGAAATGGTAATTTTATGTTTAAAGCCTTAAAATCGTTGGGGTTCAATTGCACCCCATTTGGTAGTTAACGTAAGAAAAATAGGTTGGTACTGTGAGGGTTAAACCTTCAAATCATTAAATACACAATTTTGTTCTCTAATTTATTGGGTGTTTTCTGCAACTTACGAGTATATGTTCGCCGAAAAAATCACTCTTCAAATAAGCCCCTGCTAGCAATTTTTCGTTTGTTGTAATATTGAAAAACTTTCACTTTTATTTTCTCAAAAGAAAACCTATTCTTTATAAGAACTCTACTTTCCTTGAAACTCTCGCACTACGTATTACTTTGTATCCATCTTTTGCAGGAAATTATATATTAATAATTATTTTGGGTTTCTTTAAAATAATTTCTAAGCTGGAAAAAATTAAATTATGACTATTATCTACCTGTAACAAATGGATAAAAAATAATCTGAAAGTTTCAAAGCAAGCGGAAGTTTTCATAAACAGTGATGAATGTTTTTGAGAAATCAAAAATAAAAACTTTTCAATTAATGTAGGTAATCAAAAACTTTTTTTTAAATGAAGAAATATTTACAATTTCAGTAGTTGACAAACGCTACTAAAAGGAAAATATTTCGATATTACACATCGGAACGTACCTACTCTCATCTTCAATGTATGATGCATTACCAAATTTTTTTATGTTTTATGTAAATCCTGTTGCCAGTCAACATTATCTGCAGAGTGCGTTGCAATATGCAGCATATATTTTATAGCAGGCCTTAGGACCGAGTCTCAAATAAAAGAAAAATTTTTTAATTTTCCGAAAAAGCACTTTTAATAAAAACTTCTGCATGCTTTCTACACTCCATAGTATTTTTTATGCATCAGTTGCTGATATCGCAAGTGAATTTTATCTACTTATTGTTGGTGTCATTATATACAGGGTGAACCAGACCACCCGTATCAGGCTTTTTATTCAAGAACGGTTAGTCGTAGAGAGTTGGGTCAAAAAATTTTATAGCAAAAGCCCTAATAAAGAATGGAATGGTGATATTTTTATTTCGGGGAGAGGTCGGCATGCCGAAGAGTTTGATGCACGATGTCGAGAACTCCATAATTTTAAATGGCACCATAGGGCAAAAGTAGTATCATTGGAAAGATCTCAAAAAAATAAGTAAGTTTTGTAGAAAAAAAAATTTTATTATTGCCACCCCTTTCGAGTAATATTTGATTGAAGTTATTAAACTCAAATTTAACATGGCTAACTTATTTTTAAAATAATAATAAAATGTAATAAAAATTTTCAAAACTCCGTCAATTTGGCTAATTTGACTGGGCTAAAAAATCCGCGTTTTTTCAAAATGAGATTATAACACCTTTATCCACTTACTCCTTAAATTATTAAATACAATTATTAGGTGTAGAGGTAGGTATACTTGACCGAATTTAAAAATTTTGGTACGCATGAACGCAGAATTTGATGCTCTACAACTTCTATTTGAGAAGTTTTTCTCTTAAAGTACTTATTTCCAAGCTACAGGCTCATAGATTTTATAATTAATTAACTAAATTTCGACTTTAATCTTATGCTCAAACGGTTATCAAACAATCATGATTTTACAATCAAATGATAAAACAATTGATTGTTAATTATTATGACATTGTGAACTAAGATTTTAAATGTCCGTTTTTAAAATAAGTTAGTCATGTTAAATTAGAGTTTATTAACTTCAATCAAATATTACTCGAAAGGGGTGGGAGTAATATAATTTTTTTTTCTACAAAACTTACTTATTTTTTTGAGATCTTTCCAATGATACCACTTTTGCCCTATGGTGCCATTTAAAATTATGGAGTTCTCGACATTGTGCATCAAACTCTTCGGCATGCCGACCTCTCTTCGAAATAAAATTATCACCATTCCATTCTTTATTATGGCTTTTGCTGTAAAATTTTTTGACCCAACTCTCTACGACTAACCGTTCTTGAATAAAAAGCCTGATACGGGTGGTCTGGTTCACCCTGTATAGGACAATAAGACACAAACAAAGCAGGGCCTTTTATAAAGAGTGCCTTTATTAAGAAACTATATAAATCAAAATTATCTCCCTTCTTTAAACCCGTTCCCAAGACAGCTCGTATTTAAAACAATTTTCTACTTTTGCAATTTTATTTCTAGAAGACCATCTTACGAAAAATCAAGAGAAGTACATGATACCAGCAAGTATGGGTTATGGGGCAGATAAGAAACAGCGAACGAGCTCTAAAGGCAAAAGGGCTACGAGAGTAAAGGTACGCACGCGTTTATTGTTGACGTTTATTCAATTGGTACTAATTCTTATGTTTCTTTGCAGGTAGGATCCACTTCAGGGATTTTTGTGAAGAATGAAGAGGGGTGAGTCATTTTTACTTCTTACCCTGAATACGTCGCGTTAATACATAAAATAAAAACTGAAGTTAATCAATAATCACATAAAAGCATTTCAATTTATAAATCTCTTTCCATGTGAAGTTTTCCTAAAATAATTTCCCTGCGGCATTACATTATTAAAGACAATCCGATTAAATCTAAAAATATTTTATACGTAAAGTCTTGAAAAATACTCGTTTGTTTACATTTTCCAGAGCACCATTTTCAAGAGTTAATCTCTTCTCTCTAATAAGTAACTAAAATAAAATTAAGTCGGCGGATTTCGAGCTATTTGTTACATTACATCGTTGGATTTTGTAAAATGTATGTTATCGAAAGTGTTGGAACTATTTTTAGACATTAAATGTTAAATTTAATCCATGTGATATTTAATTAATTCGTAAAAGGCGGCTCCGGGTGGTAACTGCGCCATTGCCGAAGGGCCTGTAGCAGCCGAACCCTTCTTGGTCGGTGGCCCGTCCAATTCTTCTTCTTTAGGTGTAGGCATGATCGACATTTTTTTAGCAGACGCCTGTTACAAAATTAAAAAAATTAGTGCCGTAATGCGCGTAAAGTGTTAAGTACCAAAATAAAAACACAACTTACCGTTATTGGTTTCGTTTCGGGTAGAAGATCTAATCTAACACCGGGCATAACAGACATATGTCTAGAACCAGGCATGGCGG
This sequence comes from Malthinus flaveolus, assembly GCA_950108345.1. Taxonomy (NCBI): domain Eukaryota; kingdom Metazoa; phylum Arthropoda; class Insecta; order Coleoptera; family Cantharidae; genus Malthinus; species Malthinus flaveolus. The sequence continues at coordinate 5,951,188 of OX467289.1, read as the reverse complement.
CCATCTTCCTAAACAGATATGCAACTTCGTCTTTCATTTCGGCAGCAGACATCATTTTAATTATTTGTTGCTCGCGTTTAGTCAAAATCGCCAATCCTTCTAAGTCTGTAGCTTGTAAACTTTCGACCACGTACAAAGCCTTAAAGAACGAATTCAAACTTAGCTTACTAAATATTCAAAACTCGAAATCCGTATTGTTAATCTTACACCTTACTGGCTACCTAAACTACTTACTTTGTCAATGAATTGTTCCAAAGTGTCGTCTTCGATTATGGATGCGACACGTAACGCATCTAACAGTTGGGCTTTCGCGTCATTTTTATTATTTTGTATTAAATAATTACGCGCGACTAACATCATTGCGTTCATAATCCAATAATAATTTAAGGAGTCCGTAGCTTCCTCTATACATTTACGTGAATATGCACGTGCCAACTCGTGTTCCTTAACTTCGGTGTGATGACGAGCCAATTCGTAGTATAACCAGGCCATTTCTTCGGGCGATATAGATCTTCGTAAGCGCTCTTCGTAAATTAGAATTTCCTTCCTATTAAAACAAAATTGGGTTAAATCTAACATTCTGTTACAAATGTTATTTACTGCTGGATGAGTAGGAGAGCAGTGGCGTGCGATGCAAAACAAAGTCAAATTTGAATATATTTCTACAGTTCTGTTGAAAATAATAAGTTTGAAACAACAAAGAAATTGCAAGGTTTGAGGTAACTCAGTGGGTAAAGCGCTTGGCGCGACACCGAGAGATTCGGGTTCGTTTCCCGATCGCGGTTCATGTTTTTCTCTTGGATAATTCGCGCATCACCGGCCGCAACACTGTACCGCGTGACGAACCTTTCTTATAATTCACGACAACCTCTAAAAGGTCCTGCAGAACTAGATTTGAAAATGGAATAGGTACTAAGGTACTTTATCTAAACATGAATATTTGACACTGAAATCTGCGCCGATCTTACTTACTTCCAATCAACAAAGTAATCTCTAAACTCGTCAATAATCGAATCGACCGAATTAGTTCTAGGAATTGGGTGACCAATCCAATTATGTATACGTTTGAGTTGTTGATCGAGGGATCTACCCGAGCCGAGTCTAAAGAATTCGTAATATCCACGACTAACCAACTTATACATCATGTGAAGGTACTCCTGTTGATTTGGCAAAATTTTCTTGGGTTTCAAATCGCAGTAAACCTTCAGCTTTTCGGCCTGTTCTAAAGCAGTTCGAAGACGTTTCTCTAAAACGGCCCTCTTAAGCGTCATTAAGATTTTATCGGCGTCACTTTTGGCTGCAAGCTGTTGCTTTCTTATTTCTGCATTCATACGTCCTCTAATTGCGTCCGAAATGTGCGCCTCGTAATGTTTAATGTGGTAGAAAGGTTTTCTGACACGTAAAAGTTCCTTAAGAAATAAAAATATTAGTGAATCTGGTGATTACATGGCCCAACGCTCTTTTCGCACGGCACGGACCTTATCGTCGTAAACTGACCTGCTTGAAACACATAGTTTTGTACCCCTCCTTGCTCATTTTGACAACAGACTTTGCTCCTTCTTTATTAGGACTCTTAACTCCTGGATGTCGATTTAGGTCCCTTATAAAGGCCTTATCCATGAACATGCTATCTAAATACTTTTCGCACATGTAATTTTCAAGATTTGTAGTGAACCTCTGTGCAGGTCGATATGGAAAACGTCCGTAAGGTGGTATTATGAGAGAATTGGCTTTCAAAGAATTTAAACTATCGACAATTTTAAGATTTGTCTCGGCGCCCGAGACGTCAGCAGGTTCGGCGATTGCTGCGATCACTGCTCTAGCATCGTCCAATTGCTCCTCAGTTATACCGCAATAATCTTGAGCGGCTTGAGTAAAATAAGCGGCGTAAGTGTGGGCGGCTTTAGTACTTTTGGCTTGAGCGAGTCTGCTTCTAATAAACGGTTCTACGGGCTCGATCCTTTTTCGCTTTTTCATTTTCTTTTTCCATCTTTTATTGTGAGTCGACTTGAAGTGGAACGGCTTCATACTTTGGTGATTCTGAATCCAAGCTATTTTTCTTATAACCTTGAAATGATCCCTTAAAGGTCGTCCCGCTCTATTTCCTATGCAATTTTCTATTGCGACCGAACACTAAAATTAATTAATTAGCAAACAAATTAAGAAGTTGAAGTTATCTTTTTACGAGCATGATACCCATGACGAAATTATCCGGCTTCTTTCTTAGACGAGCCTTTCGTTGGTTTAAAACTAACGCATCTTCGAAACGGCAAGAGAGGTATAAGTTTAAGGCTTTATGCGCTAGTGCTATTAAGTCGTGTGGATCTTGATCTAACGCTTTTGCGATGTCTTCTAAAGCACCATCGTACTGACACACTTTAGCTCTTGCCATTGATCTACCAATAAGCGTTCTCTTATCGGTCGGCTCCCTCCTGAGTGCATCATTGAAAAATGAAACGGCTACAGGAAAAAAAAACGATTTTAGCCAGTAACTTATTTTTAAATTATAAAATTGTGGTAGTTGCGACATCTATGGCAAATTTAACTAACTGTAATTTTTTACCTCTTTCATATTGTTCTCTGCGGAAAAGAAAGTACGCAAGTTCTCTGTAAAAGGTTAGGGCCCCGTAAACTTCGTCCTTTGGTTCGCCAAACATTTTGAATTTAAACTAAAAAAAATTCACCGAAAGTACTATTTAATGACGTTTGGCGTTTTCGAAATAAGGCGACTTGCAGATAACAATTTTAAAACTAGAAATGTCAATCAATTCGCAAATAATGTGAACAACGTTACTTCTAGTTGTCGCCGATTGGTTATGCAACCAGCATAACGGTAGTTACGCCTGGAGATTATACAACCACCATTACAGCGTTAAAAGTGAGTGGCGTTAATGATTGAATTTGGACCTTAATCGCTAGAAGATTAGTTGGAGAAGAAGAAAGAAACACTTAGAAGGTCAATTGCTTTATAATAAAACGAAATTATAATAATAAATAGGCATTTATTACATAATGGAAGTATAGCAGCAACTTAATTTTATAATTTTCTCACTAACCTATCTACAAACTTAAAACTTCTTATCCACGAATAAATATATCACAAATTATATAGTATTTCAAGCAACCAGATATAATATTTAGTTATTATTGTGCCCGAATAAATAAACAAGTACAAAAATTAACATTTTGAGGAAATATTTTGATTTTCAATACCAAACGTTGGTGTAATCACTTTAAATTCTACTCGAAAATTTTGAGTGCACATAATTCCACTTAAACCTAAATCGGTGAATCTTTTTCGTGAGGTGAAACTGTCGTAAACGTTGTAACCCATTTTGGAAAAAAAATGCAAAATTAAAAAAATAATTACTCTAGTAGTGCAAAATTTTGATTTAAAAATTTAGGATTTGAGTCCCCAAAAATAAATTTCAACGCGCAATTGTGCAATTTTAAAATTTTTTTATATAAATTTCTATCTATAATAGTTATAGCACAAATTTAGTTCAATTAATGATAATTTGATAGTAATATCTATATGTACTAAGGCAATACATGTAATTGTTAAGAAACCACTCTATTAAACATTATATGTTGATATTAAGGCCTCGTTTTTATGTAATGAAACTACCAATAAGTTTAAACTGGTCCGTAAAATAAATTTCTTTTAAACAAAATATTCTAATCATCACAAAAAGTGTGCCACGTTTTCTCCAATAGTCGTCAGAACGTACAATTAATAGTAGGTACCTTAAAGTACTTCTCCAAGTTTGTGCTTTGGTCTCCACGGAAATCCACTGAAAAAATTTAAAAAACCATTCAACTTACGCATTACAGGGCTATGAAAGTAAAAATGTGTCGAGAATGCTCGGAAATGTTTAATTTGACTATTCCACTAGTATACTCCGTCCGGTAGCACATAAATGTTTCCATCTTACACTTAGTGATATTGGAATGCCACTTTGCACACGCTTAGTAGTTAATATAAATTAAGTTATGTGTTTTGTTTTAAAGAAGGCCCCCTCGTAGTATTAGGACTTGGTAAGGGTGTAGACGTGTCAGGTAATCAATCACAGTACGGTCCTGTATTTAGATTATATTTCTCCGACCGCCCTGTTAGCAAATTGTATCTGTCTAATCTCTAGTGATAGGTGAGCTGTTTAAAATAAACCTGCACTACTAATGAAACCGTGTGCAAACCAGCATTCACTATCAACTAGCGCAAGGTTGGAAGCCCCATCTGCAGTTAGCACCGGACTGTAAAGGCCCAATTAATCCTTTCTCGATCTCATTTTGATTGCACCAGTCAAAGTCTCTTTAAGTAAAAATTGTAGTAAATTTTTAAATTTAGACATATCAGTAAGAAGGCGTATTTAGACCTTAGAAATTATTTAGGGGCCCTCTTTTTAAAAATGCGCCCATGTAGCAACATATAAATTAAACACAAGTACATCGTAATACTGAATTGTCTACTCTTAAGTCGTTTTTTGGACGGAAATTAACCAAATTATAATTATTAACAATTTATTGTTGTTAGTTAGTTGTTCGCGCTTCTTTTGTCTTATTTCTAACTTGGTTATGTATACTTAAAGCATCGATACTTTCGTAATTAAAAAATTCATAAAAAAATTTACTACTACAACCATCCCGATGGCCCATTATGACCGCTTAATGGTATGATTCCTGGTAATTTAGTATAATACTGCCCATTTTGTTTGTATTCGTCTTCAGGCGTTTGCGACGACCCCGTAGCTTGATTACTCGAAGAAGAGTGGTATAAGAGCGGCTCTCTCGAAGACGTCCCTGTTGGTAGAGTCGACTGTGCTACTGCCGTCACGCTTTCCTCGGTCGTGGACGGCGTCAACGTCGACGGAACCGCCGACATATCTACAGACTCTTGTTCCGATTGCGTCTGCTCTAAATTTCTCTTCGTCAACTGAACGACTTCGGAAACTCTTACCGGAACACTCGAAGCTCTTTGTAAAGACTGTAATAGCTTTTAGTAAATATCAATTGATTTAAATTAAACTAAAGTTAACGCGTACCTTTTTATTGCTTTTAGTTGTGGGTGGATGGTTTCTTTCCATGTTGTGAGGCGGCATTACGACGGGACTCGCGTTTCTAGATGCGGAAAATTTTTTGCGTTTCTTCTTTAACAACAGTAGGCCGCTCGTTAGGCCGTAGTGATGTTCTTCTAGTGGAGGAAGTGGTGGGGGTACGGTGTCTAAGCTTCTGTTCGAGTCGAATGGGCTAACTGAGCCGTTTTCGTCCGAAGCTGGACTGTTGCTGTGGCTATGAGAGTGGTTGTGGCCTATCTCGCGACAGTGCGAATTGCATACCGAATCTTCGGATCGGGAGCGACCGATGAGACGGGATACTTTACCAGATTTTGCTGCTTCGATTAAGGTGCCCCAGCGACGCTTATGAGATGATGCTCGTTTGTTGTGGAACCTAATGAAGACCAATAAATACAACGGCATGGGCATTTCTTAATTGTGCTCACCAATTTTCGTACTTCCCACCGCGGTGGTGATTATGGTTATTATACTGCCCTTCGTTAATGCTTCCTTGAGAAGACGACACGGTGCTGCTTCGTTGATGCATTTTTCTCGGAGTCGAATTAAAAATGCCAGACAATGTAGACCCAAATAGGTCATGATGTTGACCTTCGTGATGCTGCTGAAGGGACGCAATGAACTCGGCAACTGGTGGTAATGGAGCCGTAGTTGTAGAAGGTTGTGGTCCGATATTAAATCCTTTCATTAATCGTCTCTCTTTTTGTCTGTTCTTTTTCCCACCTGCACCTTTAAATCGATTAAGTTAGAGCAACGTAAAAATGAGAAGAACAATAGCTGACCTGAGCCCAAAGCCGATTGAGCCGTCGACGTGTTCATTCCAGAATTTTTAAGTATTTCAATTAATTCGAAACGGAAAGCGGATATGTCTTGTTTAATTTCATTTACGTCGTCTTCTGTAACGCCTTGATTTTCGGCTTTTCGTTGTTCCACAGTTACATAACGACGGACTAAGTTTCTCATAATGCTCTGAAAAGAAGTCGAATTAGTAGAAAAAAGTGTTCTTCCACTAGACTGCGCCAATTATTTAATTAGTTGATTGGTTGTCGTGTTAAAGTACTACAAAACATTCCTCTTACGTACCTGATATCTAAAATCGCGCTCACTCGCCTGCTTGACCTTTTTCTGAAAAAGTTTAAAAATCAATTTGGGACAAAAGATGAAAGATTGTTTCCTTACGCGAATAGTTCTCATGTGTTCTTTTTTAGCAGCTTTAGAATGGCCACATAATTTTCGTCTGGCCCATTCTATTATATACCAAGCACTTTTAGGAGTCGGTATTATGTTAAAAGGTGGCGGAACAGTACCACCCTCCTCAAAATAGCTAATCCACAATTTGCTACGAGCAAATTTCCACTCGACGTCTGCTTTTTCCTATAAATAAAAATTGAATTCTTTCGAATAAAAGTTTATAGTTTGTGAATACAGTAGGTACGAGCAGAAACTTGAGAATTAATAGTTTATTATTTTTCTGAGATTACAAAAACGATTAGAAACTTTCAAAAGCGTATAAATGAACTTTGGTGATTATCTTGAAAGTTTGAAACCGTTGTATCGGTTGTTTACGTGAAACAATAACATATAACATCTTCGAAAACACCTAAAAACATATTTTGTTTCCAGTAAACAAAAATTATGCAAACAAGCCGAAGAAAACCGCTATCGCTTTATTCAAACATATCTTTCCATTTTATTGAACATTTTGTTTGTAGTCGCAATTGTTTTATTATTCAATTCTTGTTCATTGTTGTTTTTTCCAAACGTAGATAACACATTTATTGTATCTTGGACGCTCCAATAATCACTTATTGAAATTCACATAACGTAAACGTTATAAATAACGGCTACAATACGGCTTACAGTCAATTATCTCCACAATACAAAATTAAGAAACTACCAGCAATTCTCGTTAATAAATTTAGGGTTGATTGGAAACTTCGTCAGGTCCTTTTAAGAGAACTTGTTAAATTTAAATTGTCTTTTCTACAAATTATTAGTAAAAGAGAGAGCCATGTTGGGACTCCCAATAAAAGAGATAGAGGAACGTACAAGAAATTCGCTTGGTGTAGTATAGAAGATTCTCAAAAACTGGGAGCCTGTTAAGGATTTGTACCAGATGGAAGCTTTGCCAGAGTTTTGAAATGGAATTGTGGCAGTTTTTGGAAAAATGGAAAAAGTGCGTTTCGTGCAGTAATCAAACATTTTCATTTAAAGAAATGGACAGTGGACGACCTTCTAAATCAAAACTGAGTTGAATGAAGTTCAAAAGAGCGCCAAAGAAGACAAAAACTTTTTAATCGGCTGGGATGCTGATGGCCACTGTTTTGGGGAATTCTCAAAGAACGATCTTCCTTGACTACGTGAAAAAAAGAGAGAGCATAACATGAGTCTAGTATGATACATTATTGAACCGTTTCAAACATGTCATGAAAGCAGAACGGCCACCGTTGGTTCGGGAAGAAGTATCTACTCTTTCACTTTCACCAAGACAACGCGCCGACTCAAAAATCAACTGTTCCAATGGCGAAATTTCGTAAACTAGGTTTCGAGTTAAGCTGCAGAAAACCCGCCGAGCGGAGCGGGGCAAAGAGTTTACCGTAGGCAAAAGAGGGCGTAGCCTAATTTAGTTTTTGTGGAGTTAAGTCAAGTCGGTTTTTAATTTCAAACAACACTGCTCACTGTAAATTTTCTGTTTTCTGTTTCTCTTCTATTTTTGGTGAGAGAGGCTGAGCTTCTCTAATCTCATCGAAAAAGTCGGCACTGGTGGGAAGAAATTCTCTTCGAATGAAGATATTATCGACGCCTTCAATACGTATTTTTCAGTCTTTGATAAAAGCAACTTTGCAGACAGTGTCAAAAAATTGAAGTCGCCTGACGAAGCGTATAGCCCGTGTCTTTTCTGTTTTCCCTTTCTTCTTCTATTTTTAGTGAACTTCCTTTGAAAAGCCGTCACTGTAAATTGAAAAGGTTAACAACACCTGCCGAGCGAAGCGCAGCAAAGAGTTCTCAGCAGGCAAAAAGGGGCGTGGCCTAATTATGTTTTTGTGAACTTAAGTCAAGTTGGTTTTTAATTTAAAACAACAGTAGTACTCACTGTAAAGTTTCTGTTTTCCCTTTCTTCTTTTTCTTCTTCTATTTTTGGTGAAGGAGGCTGAGCCTCCCTAGCTTCCTCTAAAAAGCCGCCACTGTAAATTGAAGAGGTTAACTACACATGCCGAGCGGAGCGAGGCAAAGAGTTCTCAGCATGCAAAAGGGGGCGTGGCCTAATTATGTTTTTGTGGAGTTAAGGCAAGTTGGTTTTGGGAGGCTGAGCCCCCCCAGCTTTCTTTGAAAAGCCGCCACTGTAAATTGAAAAGGTTAACAACACCTGCCGAGCGGAGCGCAGCAAAGAGTTCTCAGCAGGCAAAAGGGGGCGTGGCCTAATTATGTTTTTGTGAACTTAAGTCAAGTTGGTTTTTAATTTAAAGCAACACTGCTCACTGTAAATTTTCTGTTTTCCCTTTCTTCTTCTTCTTCTTCTTCTATTTTTGGTGAGGGAGGTTAAGCCGCCCCAGCTTCCTCTAAAAAGCCGCCACAGTAAATTGAAGAAGTTAACAACACCTGCCGAGCGGAGCGAGGCAAAGAGTTCTCAGCAGGCAAAAGGAGGCGTAGCCTAATTTAGTTTTTGCGAAAATAGTCAAGTTTTGGTTTTTAATTTCAATCAACACTGCTCACTGTAAATTTTCTGTTTTCTCTTCTTCTTCTCTTTTTTTTTCTCTTCGAATGAAGATGTTATCGACACCTTCAATACGTATTTTTCAGTCTTTGATAAAAGCAACTTTGCAGACAGTGTCAAAAAATTGAAAAGTCGCTTAACGAAGCGAGTAGCCCAGAATGGAGATTTTGTTGAAAAATAAAAATAGATCCAATAATTTCCAAAATTTTTTGTTTAGTTTGCTCTTTTATAAAACGACCGTCTATATAGCTTTACAAATGTCTGTTTTTTGCCACAGGAAGAGAGGGTTGTCTCAAGAAAGTATTCTGTGAGAGCTCGGAGAACCAGAACGGCAACGGTTAGCTCGGGAAGACGTGCTCCTTCACCAAGACAACGCACCGGCTCACTAAATTAATTGTTCCAATAGCGAAATTTCTTGAGCTATGTTTCGTATTATTTTCTCATCCACCATATTCTCCCGACCTGGCCCCGTGCGATTCCTTCCAGTTCCCAAACTTAAAACTTTGTCTCGGTGGGAAGAAATTTTCATCAAATGAAAATGATATCGACGTCATACCTTTCAGACGGTGTTAAAAAATTACAAAGTCGCTGGACGAAGTGTGTGGCTCTGAATGGAGATTATGTTTATGATTAGTTTACTTACCGAAATTAGTTGATAGGAATGATTCATCATAGCAATGAGAAGATTGAGTAAAACCACGATATTAATAACCGAATAAGTTCCAAACATGAGCATCCCCCAAAATCTCGTGAAAATCTTAATACCGCTCAACTCGAAGCTTTCCAAATCGACCAATCCGAAGACCGCCCAAAATAAAGTTTGGCTCGTTTCGAAAAGGCTAAAAAATATTTTTCTAAGCGCATTCTTTTGTACGTTAGTAAACAACCAACTTAGCAAATCTCCTCCAAATTGTACAAGCGTTGGAATCTGCTACAGCTTCCGACATGGTGCAGTTTGATAATTTGGTTTGGTTTGGTAGCTTGGCATCGAGGATTATTTCGGCGCAAACTGGCTTGCTGTATTCCGCAGGACACTTGAGACGTTCTGCATCGGCGTAATACCACAAGAGCTGATTCAAACCTACGCGTTAAAACCATATAACCACATTGAACGGGTTAAAAATAGTGATCCTTACCGCAAGAGAAGGCGAATAAAACCAAAACGTACAAAAAGAAGAATTTCATTATATCCATAACCATCCTTGATAACGATACTTGAAGTGGTCCCAAATGGGGGTTAACGGAAAAAATGTGAACCAACTTAAGAGAACTGTAAAAAGCAAAACATTAAAAAATTTAAATCAACTTTGCTCTTTTCTTTTAATTGTCCAGTGCATTTTAAAGCGAATTTGTACAAAGGTCACGTCGTCGTAGTTGAATGTAAAATCCATTAGTACGGGTTCAGCAAAGTTTAATACGAACTTCAAAAGTGGTTTGCATTCCCTTACCTCGCGTAAAACTTTTCGAATAAAGAAAAAACTGTTGAATTTAAGGAAAAACTTAACCCACATTTTTATTCTTTAAGCCGATAAGAATGAAAAAGGTTTACAACTTTTTCTCGTGCGGTTTTCAATTGAAGTAAAATGGATAATAGAAGCTCCTTCTCACATTTCAAATCCAGCTCAGATTATTGAAAATGTAAGTATTCAAAATTGAGAGACGAAGATGTGTACTCGATATGGACATTTCCCTCGTGATATATGAAACGAACGCAAATTGATGTCCAATATTGACAAACCTTTTCTTGAAATACGATAATAATGGCAAAGCGTTTAAAATAACTTTTAAGGTTCGATAGATAATATTAAGATTTTGAATTAACTCACCTAAAAATATTAGCCGCCGAAAATAAACCTTCAGATATGAGCATTGGGTCCCACGCGTCCCAATGTTCTCTTTTAATCATTTCACTTTTGGGGTTCCTTTGTACCTGGTAAAAATATTTAATTGTAGGAAAGACGTGTTAAAAATAAATCCGGATGCCCTCTCAAATAATCCGGATTAGCCGTAATAACCTCACCTGGTAATAAGAAACAATTCTCAAAGCGACAGTTGCTACGTAGAGCGAATTAGTAATAAAATCTATAACGTTCCACATATCGCGCGTGTATTCTTCGAGCCCGACGTCCCACAACTCTTTGATTTCGCTCCAAATTAAACCTTTAATTTGCCGTATTTTGTTAAAATTCAAAAATTGAATGTAGTTTTTTAACATACCGCAAACCCACGCTAAAATTATCCACTCAACTAACGATGGTTTAGCACCACGTTTTGTAGGAACATCTTCAAATTCTTCCTCGAAGAATAAAGTTTCAATTCTTTGCGACGCTAATATCAACATGACTGCAAACAAACAAATTACTAGCATTTCCAATTAAGTTGCTTGTGGTAGTATCTACAGTACGACACACAAAAACTTCTAATATTGCATTGCAAATGAATTATAAAACCGACCGCCTGTTACTTCTAAATGGGAGTGGCTCGCGAAGGGAGGATTTTTGCTCTTTTTGTTCAGTTTTTTGCTTATAACTCAAAAACTACGCACTTTCTGAGAATAGTGCTTCTAATAAAAATGTTTCTATGTGAAAATAACTCTTTTTAATTTTCTACAGTTTATATCTCTTAGATTTTCTTCCTGAGACAAACGGTTTAGGCGCTAGAACGCGATAAAGTTTAACATAAATTTTAAAATAGGCCAAAAACAGTTTTACCGCTCATAACTTGAAAATTACGTACTTTTTGAGAAAAATGTTTCTATACAAACATAAAGTACATTTAGTTTCCTACGAATCATGTCTTCCAGATTTCTTACGTAAAATGAACAGTTCAGATACTAGGGCGCGTTGAAGTTTAGTGTATATCGGACGTACAGTGGAAGAGAAGTGGGGATTTTTTAAAATATCAACCAATATCGCCTAACTCGCTTGCCTTAGAAAGAACCTTTTTAACATAATTTGTAGGAAAATTGATGTAGTTTACTTTTACATAACTTAATTAAGATAACTTTTCCCAAAAACTTCGTATTTTTCCAGTTATAGGCGATAAACATACAAAAACAGATTTTTTGATCAATTGGGGATTTTTTGAAAATTTTCAACGCGCTCTAGCGCCTAAATCGTTTGTCTTAAAAAAAACCTTTTGAACATAATTAGTAGAAAATTTGATGTACTTCACTTTTATATAGGACAATATTTTTGAAAAAGTTCTTAGTTTTCCAGTTATTGGCGATAGACTTAGAAAACAGACTTTTCGGCCAATTGGAGATTTTTGGTAAATTTTCAACGCGCTCTAGCGCCTAAATCGTTTGTCTTAGAAAAAAACCTTTTGGACATAATTAGTAGAAAATTTGATGTACATACTTCACTTTTATATAGGACAATATTTTTGAAAAAGTTCTTAGTTTTCCAGTTATTGGCGATAGATTTAGAAAACAGATTTTTCGGTCAATTGGAGATTTTGGGTAAATTTTTAACGCGTTCTAGCGCCTAAATCGTTGGTTTTAAAAAAAAGCCTTTCATACATAATTTGTAGAAAATTTTACGTAGTTTATTTTTATATAAAATAACTTTTTTTGAAAAATTTGTAGTTTTCCAGTTATAGACAAAAAACCTTAAAAAACATACTTTTTGACCTACTGTGGATTTTTTGTAAAAGTTCAACGCACTCTAGCGCTTAAATCGTTTGTCTGAGAAAAAAGCACTTCTAACATAATTTGTTGAAAATTTGATGTACTTTACTTTTATATAGAACAACATTTCCCAAAAAGTTTGTAGTTTTTCGGTTATTAGCGATAGACTTAGAAAACAGATTTTTCGGCCAATTGAGGATTTTTTGTAAATTTTTAAAGCTCTCCTAACGCCCAAATAGTTTGTCTGAGTAAACAATCTTTTAGACATAATTTATAGGAAATTTAATATAGTTTACTTTATGTTAATTAACTTTTCTCAAATAGAGCGTAATTTTCAAGTTATGAGCGATAAAACAGTTTTTTGATAGATTTTGGAATTCTGTTAAACTTTAACGTCTTGTAGCGCCTAAACAGTTTGCCTTAGGAAAAAACCTTAAGAAATCTAAGTTGTAGAAAATTTGCAGTAGTTATTTTTAGTTAAAAAAATTTTTCTTATAAAGTGCGCCACTTTTGAATTACACGCAAAAAGCTTAAAACAGAGCAGAAATCGACCCTTCTTGAGCTACTTCCAAGTTAATGCTGTCACGTTGGAGTGTCAGACGGTTGGTTTGATTACTCATTTGCATTGTTCTTTAAGCTTGCATTGTTAAAATTTTGCACTTTATTGTTTAGTAAACGTGATCGTTTGAACAAACACGTTGCAACACCAGAGTAATTCCTCCAAAACATCTAACAAGCTTAGAGAATTTAACTTTATTAATTACGAAACTGCAGACTAGTTTGTTGTAGCGTTACGAGTTTGTGCTTGCTATTTTAGAAATTTCCCAATAATCAACGTAAAATATTCGTAACGATAAATGAGCTTCATCGGCCCGAAAATTCGTTTTTTTGTAAGTCGATTGAGTAACTTAAATAAACACCTCTATAATACTTTGGTTTAGGAGCAACTTTAACGAAAGCCTTCGAGCTCTTATTAACTCAATTTTATAGTTTTCCACAATCGCCTCTAAAGGGAGTGTTTAGTTTTTCTGCTAAAATGGACACTCTTAAAAGTTCTCTCGTTTCACAACAATGTAGGCAAAGTACGGTGCTAAAACGTATTCTGTTCAAGTCGTAAAACGCCACAAGCCCTCTAGGAAAAAGATTTGCTACAATTTACTTTTAAATCAACTTCGGTTGAGTAATTTTAACCGCCATCGTTAATTATCGGTCGCCATATTGTAATAAGTAATAACATTTTAACCGAGTCCTGTGAATCAATTTGAAACTAACCCAAGGGATAATTAAATAAAAACCAACAAAGCCAATTTTCTGGTCGAGGGTTTAGTTTTAAATTGATTACAACACAAAACACACACTATTTGTAAAAAGAAAAACTTGGAGAATACTTACAGAGAAAAACAAAGTACGACGCTGAGTTGCAAATAAATTTAATGAACGGTTTTCTCATAGTTTTTCCAATAACCGAATGCGGCGCTAAAATGTAACCGATCGAAAATATCGGAAATAAAATTCCAATTCGAACTATCTCTAAAGCTTGTAAAACCATATTTTTTCTACGAAATCCTGGAAGTCCTTCGTACCAAATGGAAGCCAATAGTTGTTGAACGTTCGAGTGCGCTACAAACTAAAACAATATAAAGAAAAAGAAAATTGTTAGTTTTATACGAGTCCAAAGTTGCGCTGCAAAACATTTTTACATCAAGTTACATAAAGGAAAAACAGAAACAATTGATCGTTAAAGTTTCTTTCGATAGTCGATGAGAGGGCAAAAGTTGTAGTGTCATCGAAATTCAAAAGTTGGGAAAAAGTTTTATTTTAAAAAAGCTGCATTGTCGTTTGTTTCTTAAAATGACGATGACACCGATGAAAATTAAAAAGTTTAAAGGCAAAACGTAGTTTTTAACTTTTAACCTATATACAGGGTGTTTCTAAAGAAGTTCAATAAATATACGAGGGTTAAACATAGTTTGGTTCCTTCCGTACTAGATAAGTATAGTAAGAAGTGAGCACAATCTCCGTTAAGATGTGTCACAAAATATACACTGAGTCCAGTCGGTGCTCTATGGGCACTCTCTCGGTGTAGCGTTTACAACAACTGTCTGAGCATAAACGTCAAAAACTTGCTTGTATTACTGTAAATAGTGGCAGTCAAAAATACGTTTTGCCAACTGAAGCCGTCCACATGCCTCGTGATTTTTCATCTGTCATCGGTCATCGTGACAGGCCGTTATGATTGGTTTTCACACCCGTTGAGCTCACAGGGTAATCGTAACAAACATGAGGTTCAAATCACGACGATTTGCCACGATGATCGATGAAGATCACGAGATCTGTGGGCTCATAAGACTTAAAAACCAATCACGAAGACTTATTAGGATGATCGATGAACAATGACAAATTACGAGCGCTGTAGGCGGTTTAAAATATAGGAGTGGCGTATTTTTATCATTTAAATAAGGACGTTGGTAAAGCCGCCCACATATCTCTCGATAATCATCGGTCATCGTGGCACTCTTGAGGTTCAATAAAGACGGTTTATCACGATGATAGATAAAAACTCACGACGTATGTAGGCTCATCGGCTTTAAAAGCCATCACGACTGCTTGTCACGATCACCGATGAACAATTACGAGTTCTATAGGCTCATTGGGCTAGAAAACTAATCACGAGAGCTTGTCAGAATGATTGATGATCGATGACAATCACGAGGTCTGTGGGCGGTTCAAATTAAGGGCTCTCGGATATTTGTATCACTTAAATAATGAAGTGGGCTATGCCGCCCACATACATGATCATCGGGCATTGTAACACTCTTGAGATCCAATCATGACGGTTTATCACGATGATAGATGAAAAATCACGAGGTATGTAGGCCGATTAACAATTACGAGTTTTGTGGTCTCATTGGGTTTGATAACCAATCACCAAGGCTTGTCAGAATGATCATTGACCGATGAAAAATTACTAGGTCTGTGAGTGGTTTAAAATATGGCTATTCGCATATCTTTATCACTTAAGTAAAGACGTAGCTTAAGCCGCCCACATACCTCGCGATAATCATCGGTCATCGTGACACTCTCGAGCTTCAATCAAGACGGTTTATCACGATGATAGATATAAAATCACGAGGTATGTAGGCTAATCGGGTTTGCAAACCAATCACGACGGCTTGGCACGATCGCCGATTAACAATTACAAGTTTTGTAGGTTTATTGGGCTTGAAAACCAATCGCAAGGGCCGTTCAGGATGATCGATGGCCGATGAACAATCGCGAAGTCTGTGGGCGTTTTAATTGATAGGTGTTGGCGTATTTAGCATCACTTGAATGCGGAACTGGGTTAAGTCGCCCACAGACTTCGCACTTTTTATTGGTCATCGTGACAAACATGAGGTTGGACACAATGATCGATGAGAAATCACAAAACCAATCACAAAGGATTGTCAGCATGACGGATGATGTGATGACCGATGAACAAAGACGAGGTGCGTGAATGGTTTAAAGTATGACCGATGCTAAATCACAAAGTTTGTAGACTCGCCAGGCTTGAAAACCAATCACGAAGGCTTGTCAGAATGACTGATAATGTAATGACCGATTAACAATGATGAGGTCTGTGGGTGGTTTAAAGTATGACCGATGAAAAATCACAAAGTTTGGAAGCTCATTAGACTTGAAAACTAATCACGAGGGCTGGTCACGATCACCAATGACCGCTGAACAATCACGAGCTCTGTGGGCGGTATAATATATACGTATTCGCATATTTAGCATCACTTGAATGCAGAAGTGGAGTATGTCGCCCACGGACCTTATAATTCTCATCGGTCATCATGACAAACATGAGGTTTAACCCCGACTGTTGAACACGATGATCGATGATAAATCTTAAAGTATGTAGCCTCATTGGGTTTGAAATCCAATCACAAATGTTTGTCAAGATGACTGATGACAGATGAACAATCACGAGTTCAGTGAGCTCAGTGGACTTGAAAACGAATTACAACGGCTTGTGACGATCACCGATGATCGACGAACAATATAAAATGTGGGGTATTAGCATATTTTTATCACTTGAATGCGGACGTGGGTTAAGTTACCTACATACCTCGCAATTTTCATTAGTCATCGTGACAACCATGAGGTTCAATCACGCGGTTGCCACGATGATCGATGAAAAACTACGAATTCTGTGGGTTTTCATCTGAGAACCAAAAACACGAGGTTTGAGGACAAGAGGTCTGTGGGCGAGTTAATGGTCATTCGGGCTCGTTGTGAATTTCAATAAAGAAACCGTGGTAAATCCCTGAAAACACCCTGTATATCTACCGCTTGTAATTGTCTGTAAAATGATGTTATAATTGCAAAGTACGTCGATCCATTTGCATAAAACGATTTTGAAAGTCAGCTTTACTAAACTCCGATTAATGAGTTTTTGATTGCGATTTTGCAGCTCATTTTGCTGCAATTTTGTTTGAAAAGAAAATTTTAAAAATAAAAATAAAGAGCTTAAGCTACTCGTTATTGTGTCACGAAACTTAAATAAGGAATTTTTTAAAGTACCTAGAGGTACAACGTAGCCTTTTTTTATTTTTATATTTAATAAATTAGAAACAAGTAACAAGCTAAAACAAAAATTTGAGAGTACACAATCAATCTCAAGTTACGCCGTAATATTCTTACCTATAAGTGTTTTAACAAAATTTCATCAGGAAGCAAGTTTGGGATCAATTTTTTAACCAGAGACCAAACTCACCTTAACTTTGGTCCTGGGCAAGAAACTTTAGTTAACAGTTTATTCGATTTGAGTAGTTACGGGGAGATTGCCACAATTGTATTAAGTGACTACTACTACTCATCGTGTTCGGAAAAAGAATTTGAAACTTTTTCTGAAATTATATTCCACCTCATGGTGTCTCACCAAAATTATGTGAAACAAATCAAATTAATGCCTTAACTTAAGGGCTTGTTATACAAAAACGGTTTCTAATTAATTGTTGCAATTAATCTTTACATCCATTTTTTCTAATTTTCAAATGTTTTCAATCAAATTTACGCGAGACCTTGCAGTTTCGTTCTCGTGTCGACAAATTCAAAGTGCTTCGCTCAAAGCGTTTGTGAGTTGGCGCAGGTACTATCATAGAGTAATTGTTATTGTTCATAGAGTTATTGTTTACTCTATGGTACTATTTAAATTTTTTCCTCAAAATTATTCTTATTAGTACGAAAGTACGAAGACGGATAAATATTTCAGTTGAAGTGCGCTCATAAGCGCGACCACTTAGATTATATAAATAATTTGTAAGGTACAAACGAAGTTAATTATCCAAAATTGATTTTTTCTGCACTACATTAAGATTGAATAGGTCACTATTATTTTTTTAGTAATCGATACAATCTGACATTAAATCGGTGGCACGGAAAGGTACCACGAAATGATTTTTAGTGTGTGAACTGCTACTAAAAGGGTTGTTGCCCTTTGAAGATTATTGACCTATTGTCATAGAAAACTTATATTACCTACAAACTTAAAGGTAGTACATAAAGTTAAAATTTATCAAAACGAATATTCGTGTTCTACACGCAAATTTATCAAAATGCTTAACTTTAACAAACTCGTGTATAGTCCTTCCAACGAAAATTGGGCTTCTACACATTGAAACTTAAGCGCCGTTATTATGGCGTATCGTTCTCACAGTAATATCTACACGATGGTAGAGCACCCAACTAAACTTAAAATTTTTATTTTTTATTTAAAATTCACGCGAGTGACAGTTTTCGACAACCCGTACGATGATGACATCGGCTTCGAAAGTTTGTTTAAGATAAAAATGTAAGCCCATTTATCTTCTGCACGAGTATACCTACATTAGAAAGTAGCAAAACTTTATATAATTCTAGATTTGAAGGTATTTTTAAATTTATTCATACGTAAAAAGAAATTTCAACAACTTCTTTATACGAAAAAATGTTAAACTTTTTCCTAATAAAGATGCGAAAGCAAAAAATTTGTTACTTGCAAGTAAATTTGTTATTCTAATTTAGTTTTAAGGTTTTAACTGCGAGTAGAAGAGAAAAACAAACAGAGAGAACTATGTGAGGAGTTTAAATTTATCTCTTTGTAATTGTATTTGACGGAAACATGCGTCAAGATTTCACGCTTGTCGGAATTTATATACAAAACTGTGTTTGTTCTACTGAAATTTATGTTTAGTGTAACTGTAATAAGAACCAACTATACCGAAATAAAATAAGCTTATTTAGGTCGTAGCCTAAACCAACACGGCTATTGTCCTAATTACAAAAGAGCTCAAACTGGCGGCTTACCGTACCCTACGAAACACGCCTAACTACGTGATGGTAACCGAACTGACTATACTCTAAAATGCGATGTCATAGTAATAATAGAAGTTGAGGCACTGTCCAAGAGAAGCGTATCTGAGTAGGTGGAGTTTCGTTTTAATGCATAGTTTATACTAGAAAAATTTTAGGTGTAAAGTAGTGGTATTCATTCGGACGGGAGTTCCCCTTAAACTAAATATTTTAAAGTTGATCTAATAACCAAAATACTTTGGAGCGGA
The DNA here is from genome assembly GCA_950108345.1 of Malthinus flaveolus. Lineage (NCBI taxonomy): Eukaryota > Metazoa > Arthropoda > Insecta > Coleoptera > Cantharidae > Malthinus > Malthinus flaveolus. The sequence goes on along the minus strand of OX467289.1, from coordinate 5,932,189 downwards.
GCGATATTGGTAGCTGAGCGAAATACAACACGATAAAGTACAAAATTATTAACGATGTAGGCCAAAATAACATTACAATAAAACCGACAAAATGGCAGCATGGCAGCAACTTGGGAGTGGCTCGAGAAAGGTGGATTTTTGCTCTTATTTCGGTTTTTTTCTTATAACTCAAAAACTATGCACTTTACGAGGAACGTGCTTCTATACAAATATAAACTACATAAAATTTCATATAAATTTTAATTTTTAAGTTTTTGCTCAGACACACGGTTTAGGCGCTAGAGCGCGTTTAAATTTGGCAAAAATTTTAAAATCTACCAAAAACCAATTTTTTCTAGTTTATCGCTTATAACTCAAAAACGACGCACCTTTAGAGAAAAGCGTTTCTACATAAAAATAAAGAAAATTTATTTTTCTACAAAGTATGTCTCTTAACTGTTTTCTGTCAAACGAGTAGTTTAGGTACTAGAGCGCAGCGCGTTAAAGTTTAGTATAATTTCAGACGTTGCGTGTCTGGGTCTCCGTAAGGAAGAGTATAGATGAACTAAAATACAAAATTTTTGACTTTGACGATGCAGACTGAGAGAACATAGGAAAGGGGTAATAAAACTGACCGACTGTCATTTCTAAGTGGCAACATTAGCTCAGGGGCGACTCGAGCAGGGTAGATTTTTGCTCTTATTTTGGTTTTTGCTTGTAACTCGAAAACTATGCACTTTACAAGGAACGTGCTTCTATACGAATATAAACTACATCAAATTTTATATAAATTTTATTTTTTACGTTTTTTTCTCAGACATACGGTTTAGGCGCTAGAGCGCATTTAAATTTGACAAAAATTTTAAAATCTACCAAAAACCAGTTTTTTCTGGTTTATCGCTTAAAACTCAAAAACTACGTACCTTTAGAGAAAAGCGTTTCCACACAAAAATAAAGAAAATTTAGTTTTTTACAAATTATGTCTCTTAACTTTTTTCCGTCAAACGAGTAGATTGGGTACTAGAGCGCAGCGCGTTAAAGTTTAGTATAATTTCGGACGTAAAACGTCCGGGTCTCCGAAAGGAAGACTGTAGATGAACTAAAATATAAAATTATTGACTTTAACTAAGCAGACTGAGAAAACATAGCAAAGAATAAAACTGACCGACTGCCATTTCTAAGTGGCAGCATTAGCTCAGGGGCGGCTCGAGAAGGGTGGGTTTTGGCTCTTTTTAGTTTTTCGCTTATAACTTTAAAACTACACTCTTTTTGAAAAAAACGTTTTTAACTAAAAGTAAACTACATTAAATTATCTACTAATTATATCTCGTTAGTTTTCTTCGACAGACAAACAGTTTAGGCGCTAGAATGTGTTAAACTTTGACAAAAATTCCAAAATCTACCAAAAAACTGCTTTTTTTGTTTTTCGTTTATAACTCGAAAACTAGCAGTTTTAGAAAAAATGTTTATATACAAAAATCGGATACGTTCAATTTACAACAAATTATGTCTCATAGAGTTTTTTTGTCAAACAAGCGGTTATAGCTATAAGTGGGTTGTTACACGGTCCGTTTTTGCGGGTCCCGCAATCCCGCATCCTTCAGTCCTGCACTGCGGCAGCATGCTGCTGCACATCCCGCCAAAACGGACACGTGTAACACCTGCCATTTAAGCTCTTGCGTTGTTGCCATCCTGCAAAGCGGGACCCGCAAAAACGGACCGTGTAACAACGCACTAAGCGATAAACCAAGAAACAAAATTTTTTGACAGATTTTGAAATTTTTCTTACACTTTAACACGCTCTAGCGCCTAAACCGTTTGCCTGAGGAAAAAAATCTTAGGTATAGAATTTATAGGAAATTTTATTTAGCTTACTTTAGTATAGAACCTCTTTTCTCACAAAGTGTGTAGTTTTAAAGTTATACCCTTCTCGAGGCGTCCCCGTATTAATGACGACCACTTAAGAATGGCAGACAGTCGGGTTTATTACTCATTATAAGTCGGGATATTTCCATTTGTTATTTACATTAAAAAGACAAAAGAATAATATTCAGTAAGTAATACAAAGCACAACCCATTCTTGAGACATTGTCACTTTAAAATAGTAAAATGCGTGTTACTTTGATACTCCGTTGTCGTCTTATACATTTTAATGTCTTTTTTTTAAAACTGCTATATAAAACTCCATAAAGAGAGAAATTTTTAAAAATAAAATAAAACCAGGTGCATCCCCTGTTTATATTGAAACTATAATACATAAAAGATTATTCAAAGCTTAATTATTCGCCTGGAAGAAAAATAGGAATCCTTGGCAATTTCACAGTGCAAAGTAGAATCTAAATGCGGCGTAACCATGTAGCATAAATTATTAATTTCGCAGTCTTCGTTACATCCATTGGAAATTGAAGTATCCGCGTCTCTGTATTTAAACCTAAAATAAAAATGCGAAAGAGAGGCATTTTTAGCCATCCGCCCAACCAAATAGGCAACCTCGTGAGGCATCAAACTTTCAACTTGAAATGCATCCTTAAACGAGTATAATTTAAACCAAGTCGGATTCGAATTTGGGTTTAAATTGGCCTGGGTTACGTTATAGGTCCACGATTCGAAGTTTAAAATTTCCTAAAAGCGTTTCATTTATTATAGAACTAGGTAAGTACTCACAAGTCGAACTTCTAACCGTCGTTTCTGAATCGACGTGGTAAATTTTGTAATTTGGATTTAAATGTGAGTACGTCGTTAAGCTACCGCCGTTAAAAGCAACGTTTATCGCTTGAGAAGGGTTTGACGAATTGAAATAAACTACGGTTTCATCAAAATGCGTATGTCCGTTAAATTGGCCGGTAATTATGTGAGAGAATCTAAAGAAAATCGAATATAGTCTAGAAAACGGTTTTAGAAATTTCCACAGCAGTTTCACCTATTTATTATTTTCGTGTATTGTTTGGCCCAATTTTTAAAACAATGTACGTCTCCCGTAGGAACGTGCGATAAAATGTGGACGAATTCTTTATTTTTCTCGGCTTGCGAAAGAGTTTGAACTAACCACTTTAGTTGTCCGTAGGGATCGACGTCGTTATACCACAGCCACCTAAGCAAATCTCGTAAAAACGTCTTCAAAGTTACAGCAACAGAATATTGCGATACAAACCAATTAAAAATGTAAGCCACGTTGCTATTCAAGCCTATAAGTCTAAAGCCAGGTTTAATCAAAACTGTATAATAGCCACCCTTTAATAAAGTTTTGTGCGTTTCGACGGGCAACCAACTCCACTCTTTAGTCGTCATTTGAAGCATCCATTGTGTGGTTATACGAGTATCATTCACACCCTCGGAAACAAATCTAAAAGGTTTAAGTTTATAAATGAAAGTCAAGTAAATTAAAGCCTCGTACTGATTCACAGGATGTGGCTCGTGATTGCCTAAAATTGGATAAACTGGCGTATTGTTAAACGTTTGTCGAAATTGTTGCAATACTTTGGAAATTGCTTCCATGTTACCATCTTCACTTGTATCCCAAACCACGTGGTTAATAATATCTCCAGTGAAGTAAACAAAATCGATGTCGTTCTACAACATGTGAGGTTAGCTCAGTCTGTAGGGTAAAAAGTATATTTTTACGTGTTGTGCTGAAATGTGGTCTAAGGCGTTTTCTAAAACGTCCCACGGTGTGTCGCAATTTCTATAATCGCCCCAACGACCAGCCTGGTGTGCTCTATTTCCAGGGAAGGAGCCTTTACGACAACAAACTGGCTCTTCGCACGCGCCGTTTGATCCAGTTTCGTATCCTGGGTCGTAATGTATGTCCGTTAAGTGCAATATCTTAAGTGGTGTCGATTTTGAAATTGATGCCTAAAAGAAAAGGTGCTCTAAAGTTCTGTAGAGACTCGGGACGAACGCGAACACGCGTGGAATACAAAAGAATTGCAAGGGCCGATGTAGTTTTAGTGGTAAAGCACCCGGCGCGACACTCTGAAGACTCGGGGTCGATTTCTGATCTCAAACGTCAACCGTTTACAAACACAACTTCATGAGTCAGCAGTGCTCCCAAATGTAGATAACACCCTCGCATGTTTGTCGCCTCGCTTGGGAACGATAAACGGTTGTAAGAACGGAAGACACAACCCGGGCGCAGCCCGAACACAATCATAGTATCGAGACAAATATACGGGAAAAGCCAAATACTTAGGAGGTATCTTCAATAGCAAACCAAAGCTTCATACCACATACAGACGGGGTAGTAAATAAATATACAAGAGCCTTATGGACCTATAGACCTGTAGAAGAACGTTCGGCAAAACCCGGGGACTGACACCTCAGTTGACTTATTGGATATACACCGTAATTGTCATACCAGTAGTCACATATGCAAGCTCCGTGTAGATGACAAAAACACACACTAAAACCTGCAAACATAAACTGGGTAACATCCAAAGACTGAAGCAATGCGTACTACGCTTACAGCAGCAATGGAAACAATGCTGAACCTTCTACCTTTACACTTGGTAGTGAAATCCACAGCATTAAGGGAGGCTTACAGATCGAAACTTCAGCCCTCCTCAAGAAAGAATGCGCAAGGGAATGCCTGAATCCTAAGAAAGATAGCAGAACACCTCATACTTAGTATGAAGTCGGACAAAATAACCAGAGAGTATACCATCGAAAAAAACAGCCAAAATGAATAGACTCGTGCTCTACACAGACGACTCTAAAAGCTCAACAGGCACAGGCACTAGAATTATCGGGGACGGCAACTTGAGGCAAGGGGTAAGCTTAAGCCTCGAGGAGCATGCAATTTCCAATTTCTTCCAAGCAGAAATTTACGCCACTCTAACTCCAAGGTTATCACAACTAAAGAATTTTGGTATTATCTGACAGTCAAGCAGCCCTTAAGGCGCTGAACGCTTGTGAGGTGGAGTCCGGACTAGTAACGGACTGCATTCGCAGACTGAACGAGCTAAGGGGGACAAATTCTGTCAACTTGGTATGGGTGCTAGCTCATGCCGACTTACTAGGGAACGAGAAAGCGGAGAAACGGTGTGTCTAAAGAAGGCAGCCAAATAAGAGCCATTGAACCAGAAGCAGCTTTTGGCATTCCGTAAGAAATGGCAAAGAGAGAAATACAGTCACTTTTAGCGAAGTGGCATATTAAACACTGGGGGAACACTCCCGGACAGGGGCATTCTAAAGTCTTACTGGAGAAACCCTTTGACAAAAGAACCCACTCTCTACTCAAAATGGGTAGAGGTGAGCAACGACTTGCAACGGCACTGATAATAATGGGGCATTGCTTAAAAAGCACCTGTATACGATGGGACTAAAAGAAGACCCGCTATGCAGAGAATGTGCAGAGGCAGAGGAAACTCCAATTCATCTTCACAGCAATCTCGGGAAGAAGAAGATGCTCCAAATAGGCGCACAATAGACTCTAGAGGTCTCGGTGCAATGAATCACTGGGGGCCAGCCTTAGAGCAATAATAATAATAAATAATCGAGACAAACAACGCCTCTGGAAAGGGGAGTATTATAGTGACTAAGGACTAACGCGAGCACGCGTAAAATACAAAGAATTTGCAAGAACCGAGCTAGCTTAGTGGTAAAGCACGCGGCGCGACACTATAAAGACTCGCGGATCGCGGTCCAGCGCAGCACCGACGTCTACCGTCTACGGCCACCTGACGGTGGCTTCATGTCTGTAGTGAAGAAGTTCCCTAATGAGAAGAAACTGTTTTTACTTTAGTTTATGGCGTTTCTTACGTGCATGCGGTTATTATAGTATTCTCCCCATGGCGGAACGCGAATTTCCCAATCTCTCCTCTCGGAATAGTCACAGTCCATGTCTTGTAACAAAATCGAGCAAATTTTCTTGGAACTCAAATCGGGCCTGTTATCGGCAATAAAGAGCAGAGTATCCTAAAATCAAAAAGTATCGATGACTGGCGGTAAAATTTAAAAGAGCCCACCACTCACCATATTGTTAGTAACAGCACCACGACAAACACTTTCGGACTCAATTTTAAGCCAGACACACAATTTTTCCACCAAATCCCTTAACGTATTTTTGGATGCTCCTCTTTTTCTAGCAAACAACAAGACACTAATGCCCGCTTTACACGCCACACAAGCGGCATCGTCAAGAAATCCCTTGATGGCGTTATTTCTAAATAACTGGGGTAGTTGTAACAAATCCAAAATTTGATCCAATTCTCGCGATTTAAGGCCGGTCTCTAAATATTCTTCTAAGCCACGTTTGAACGACATTTCGACCTTTTCTAAATTTATGTAATCGCGATTAAAATTATGAACACGAAAAGTTTTTGTATGTTACGATTACACTTTAAAAAGATCGTGTTGTGATGGATTTTTTATATACAAAACACGCAATTTTATAATTAATTTGTAGGAAAAAATGATTAGGAAAGTGACTTACCTCTGTCGTCAATTACTTCACCGAGACACACAAAATTAGCCAACAAAATTAAACTTAGTAATTTAAAGATCATTGTGTTATTATTTTATTATTTCGAAGTAAATATTATAATAAGACGTTAATTTGAAGTTGGATTCAAACGACGAAAGTGGTATCTTACAAAACTGCAAAGGAAGGAGGCTTTGGAAAAAATATCCGGTTCACATTAATGTTCTGCTTTTGTCATTAAAAAAATAATGAAATGAAACCTGTTTGTACAAAATATTTTGAATTTAACAAAAACAATATTCTTGAAGAAATTTTTAAATTTCCGTTATTTTTAGGTCACATTTGCATAGGTATCTTATTAAGTTACAGAAAACTCGTGCGCATATACATGTTCGCGCCACCCTTAACTTTATTAAAATTTACTCGAAAGGGCTTTTAGAAAAAATCCTTCCGTAAAAACCCAGAAAATGTTTGTTCGCTTTAAATAATTCTACGAAGGTTGTAAAATAAATAATGATGAGTAGATACAAAGTCACGAGTCCCGATACATTTTTATTTTAATAGCTCTTAGCCCAGTCAAATAAGACTGTTATTAAAATACGCCATTTTATGGCCAGTTGATTGCCTGTACGGCTGTGCTAAAATACAATCTAGTAGCGACCTGCGGCAGTAGCGCTGCAAGTGTGTAGACGCCCTAAACGAGTGAAGCGACCAATAAATTGTCTTTTCAACCAATTTTGAAATTTTCTTCACAGTTTAGCACCTTCTAGCGTCTAAACTGTTTGTTTTAGGAAACAACCTTTCAGATATAATTTATAGAGAATTTAATATACTTTATTTTTATATAAAAACGCTTTTCTCATAAAGTGCGTAGTTTTCGAGTTATAAGCAATAAACCCAAAAACAGTCTTCTTGGCCAATTTTGAAATTTCTTCAAACTTTAGCACCCTCTAGCGCCTAAACTGTTTATTTTAGGAAACAACCTTTCAGATATAATTTATAGAGAATTTAATATAGTTTATTTTTATATAAAAACGCTTTTCTCATAAAGTGCGTAGTTTTTGAGTTATAAGCAATAAACCAAAAAACAGTCTTCTTGGCCAATTTTGAAATTTCTTCAAACTTTAGCACCCTCTAGCGTCTAAACTGTTTATTTTAGGAAACAATCTTACAGATATAATTTATAGATAATTTAATATAGTTTATTTTTATATAAAAACGCTTTTCTCATAAAGTGCGTAGTTTTCGAGTTATAAGCAATAAACCCAAAAACAGTCTTGTTGGCCAAATTTGAAATTTCTTCAAACTTCAGCACCCTCTAGCGTCTAAACTGTTTATTTTAGGAAACAACCTTTTAAATATAATTTATAGTAAATTTAATATAGTTTATTTTTATATAAAAACACTTTTCTTATAAAGTGTGTAGTTTTTGAGTTATAAGCAATAAAACAAAAAACAGTCTTCTTGACCAATATTAAAATATTTATAAATACCTATTAGTTTCAAATTTCAGAACATCTTTTGTGGTTGTGGTAGAAATATTACAATGTCACAAGCAAATGTTAATTTAATAATCAACCATTAGTTCCGTCAGTCAATTAACAATATTAAATTCTTAATTTTATATGAAATTACAATTATTTGTTAGGACTCTCCGGTAATCAACGGTTGATTAATCAAAGAGATAAAAAGCAACCTTTTGCTTTTAATGCTCCAAATCTACGACATTAATTATCAAAGTTAGTCGCAGTAATTAGACTAAAGCGACATAGGCTCGATTAATCATCGCATTATTAATGTGCGTTAATTTAATATAATAAAAGAACAGCAGTGCAACGCCATAAAATATTTACAGATATTGTCATCATAATAAAGCAAGGGTAGGATAAAAATTCCAATTGATCTAAACGAGTTAAAGGCATTTCTCGCCGTCACTTTGGATTGAGATGCTCAGATTTATCATTACTAAATCAACCGTTCTTTCCGCTTCCGCAAGTTCGAAATGAATAGAACTACCGAGACGAGACGCTTTTGGATCTTCTGCACCTGGTTTCGACAAGTCACAACTTTTTATCGTTTTTCTCATTCTTTAAGGGCCGGGTCAACGGATTTTAGGATAGTGGGTAATGTGATGTCGATAAACTATACCTATGTTTTGGAACGAAATACAGAATTTGATCCAGCTTCAGAAAACACTTATAACTTTTACATTTTTTCATCTTTGAGAAGTTTCAGGTAAGTCATAATGTCATAAAGTCATAATGTCACTTCGGCATATTTGATTTCTGTGTTTTTGGAAAGACAAGAAATGGAGGGTGCGGGTTAATTTTTACCACCTCATATAATAAGTTACACGCGAAATATACTGTTTTTTAAAGCGAAACCCCAACATTCCGTAATAGTCTGTAGATGTTTGCCCTTTTTTCGGTTTTCCGCTTATTATTCGAAAACTACGTATTTTAGTACAAAAGTGATGTGATACAAAAATAAACTAAATCAAATTTCCCCCAAATTATTTCTGTTAGGTTTTTTCATCAGACAAACGGTTTAGACGCTAGAGCGCGTTAAAATTTGACAAATAAACTTTTCATGCCCTGTTGGTTTAGCTTGACCCCCAAAACCTCACTCTTCTATAATTTAACGCACGCTAGCACCTAAACTGTTTGTTTTACAAAAGAAAACTAAGAGATATAATATATAGATAATTTAATATAGTTCACTTTCATATATAAACACTTTTCTCATAAAGTGCGTAGTTTTTGAGTTATAAGCAATAAACCAAAAAACAGTCTTTTTACCAATTTTGAAATTTTCTTCACATTTTAGCACCCTCTAGCGTCTAAACTGTATATCTTAGGAAACAACCTTTTAGATATAATTTATAGAAAATTTAATATAGTTTATTTTCTTATAAAAACGCTTTTCTTATAAAGTGCGTAGTTTTCGAGTTATCAGCAATAAACCAAAAAACAGTCTTCTTGACCAACTTTGAAATTTCTTCCAAATTTAGCACCCTCTAGCGTCTAAACTGCTTATCTTACGAAACAACCTTTCAGATATAATTTATAGAGAATTTAATATAGTCTATTTTCATATAAAAACGCTTTTCTCATAAAGTGCGTCGTTTTCGAGTTATAAGTGAAAAACTTTAAAATGAGCAAAAATCCACTCTTCTCGAGCCACTCATCACTATAGTTTTAATGCTGCCACTTAGAAATGGCAGACGGCCGGTTTTATTACTCCTTTGCTGTTCTTTCCGTTTGCATCGCCAACGTCAAAAATTTTGTATTTTAGTGTAACTGATGCACTCGCCTCCCAGACACGCTACTTCCGATATACACTCAATTTAAACGCCCTCTAGCAACTAAACTATTCGTTTTGCGAGAAAAATGTAAGAAACTTAATTTGTAGAAAGTGTAGTGCGCTTTATTTTTATATAAAAACACTTTTTTCTAAAAGTGAGTATTTTTCGAGTTATGAGCGCTCCTGCAGTATTTTTGGCAATTTTGGAATATGTGTCAAACTTTAACGCTCTCTAGCGCCTAAACCAATCGCTTGACAAAATAAATCTAAGAAATGTAATTTATAGGAAATTTGATGTAATTTATTTTTAAATAAAAGCACTTTTTTCATTAAGTGCTTAATTTTTGAGGTATAAGCGAAAAACCGAAAAAATGAATCGTTAAAATGTTTGTACTTTATCGCTAAACGCCGCTTACCGGGCTATACAGCTATACTAACGTGAAAATGAGCGATTAAAAGTAAAAATTGTATTATTAGTAGTATCTATTACTTATTAAGAAAAAATAATAATAATAAACAACAAAAATAGAAAAAGATAATGTTAGGAATTTCTTCTCCAGCTTCTCTTCATTAATCCTTTCATAATATCGCAATGAGTCGCATCACCATAGTAAGAAGTTACAACATTACACATATTAAGAATTTGGCACTGTTTGTTGCATCCTTCGGCAAGAGAAGGAACGGCATCCCTCACTTTATACCTAAAATTAAAAAATGTTTTCTCGAAAAACCTTACAAAATAAAGTCCAACCTCATCATTTGCCAAAGTAGGGTATCATTTGTAGCAATCCTTATTACGAGTTTAACCATATCCTGCGGTTTTAAACTATCGACCCCGTAAGCTTCTTTAAACGAATACAATTTATACCAATTTGGTGGCCGATTCGGATGTAGATTTGCTTTAGCAAGATCGAACGTCCAAACGTCGTAATCTAAAACTTCCTTTTTAAATTTTTTAGTTTAGTTTCTAAACATTTAATCGGCAGCTTACAAAACTTTCCGAATCGACCTCGTGCACTACGTAATTTGGATTCTTGTTGTACCATGGAGTTAAACTGCCCCCATTAAACGCTATGTGCCCTGGTTGGCTAAAATCGCGTGTTTTGAAGTAAATTGTATGATCAATTTTGTGTGTGTGGCCGTTAAATTGAGCTTTAATTATGTTCGAAAATCTACAAAATTGGATTTAGATTTATGGGAAATAATTAGCTTTTAGGCACCTGGAGACGATTTTCGTAAATTCGAATCCCCAATTTTTCAAGCAACTGTAGTCGCCCGTAGGTACGTGAGACAAGATGTGTACGACTTCGTTATTTTTTTCGGCTTCGCTTAAAACCTTCACCAGCCACTTAAGTTGGCCGAAGGGATCGTTATCGTCGTAGATGAGCCAACTAAATTAGCGTTCGGTTAACTTTAATCTGTCGTTTGTCCCCAGATTAGTTTTACTTACAAATTAAGGTGGTAACAAACATTACTATTAAGGGCCACTACTCTCAAGCCGGGTTTCACGAGCACCGTGTAATAACCACCCGATAGAATCGTAGTTTGGGTGTCTTCGGGTAACCACTGTTTCCATAATTTTGCGCACAAGTTAAAAATCCACTGGGTGGTAAAGCGCGATTTTGACATTTCTGGTGGCGAAAGCCTTAAAAATTTGCTTCAATTTACCTTCAAAGTTAATTTTTTTACCTACAAATCGACAGGATGTGGTTCGTGATTACCCAAAACGGGATAAACTGGAATGTCTCCGAAAGTTTCCTTCATCTTCATTATTACTTTAGTAATTGCTTCCGTGTTACGTTCGATACTCGTATCCCATACTTTATGATCGACGATATCTCCGGTAAAATAAACAAACGAGAGGTTTTTCTAAAAATAACTATTTAGTTTAAATTCAATTTTAGGATTTGCGCGTCGTATACATGTGTTGATATTATGTGGTCAAACGAATTTTCAACAACGTGCCACGGGGTATCGCAGCTGCGATAGTCGCCCCATTTTCCTGCGGCATTTGCTCTAGTTGTTGGTTTTGTTCCTGGCCTACAACACAAGGGTTCGTTACAAACGGCGTTCGATCCGACGGTGTAATTCATATCGTAATGAATGTCGGTTAAGTGAAGAATTTTTAACGCCGGTCCAGGCAGATGGCGCTGAAAATTAAATTTGATCTCAATAATACTTTTACAACTATTTCAATCCCAGTTTCTTAACACTGAAACCGGCACTTTTCACGTGGACGTGCTCTAGGGTTACAAAGAGAAGTTGGTTAGTTACCTCAGAAACAAAATACACTAGGCACATAAATTGGAGGATATTAAAAAAACTCCAAATTTTAGGGCTATTTTCAACAAGGGATAACTCGGAATAAAATGATCGTATAGATAATTTTAAAAAAGGAAATTGTAGCCTCAAGTGTCTAGTTTTCAGATCTGAACAGTAAAAATTTTTAACCTGCGCGGTTTTTACGCAATCATCCGAAAACCAACTAAGAATATTTTTCCAAATTTTTTCTCGTTTTTGAAATGGTCTGTCGACGTCGGAAAATTTTTTTTTATTTTGCGACCACAAAATTCGTATAGACAATTTAATTAGCTTTAATTTGACCTTTTAATGAGCTGCGTACGATTTTTTGCCGCAAAGTAATCGTCGATCAAAGCAAAAAAGGCCATTTTAATTTTGACAATCGATTACTCGGGAGCAAAAAATCGTAAGCAACTCATTATAAAGTCAAATTAAAGCTGATTAAATTGTCTAAACGAGTTTGATGGTCGAAAGATAAAAAAAATTTTTTTGAAGTCTACAGACCATTTCTAGAACTAGAAAAAATTTGAAAAATTATTCTTAGTTGGTTTTTGGATGATTACGTAAAAACGGCCCACGTTAAAAAATTTTACTGTTCAGATCTGAAAACTAGACACTTGAGGCTACAATTTCCTTTTTTTAAATTTTCTGTACGACCATTTTTCGTCGAGTTATCCTTGGTTGAAAATCGCCCTAAAGTTTGGCTTTTTTTAAATATCCTTCAATTATTGTGACTAGTGTAGTAACAATTTTCAATGACACTTTTCAGAAAAATTTTTTATTATCGAGAATAACTTGGGAGTTGTTTGTTATTTATATTTACATTTTTCTTTATACCCTAGAGCACGTTCTAAAGATTCATTGCCCAAAAATTCGTACAAATCCGCACAGTAGTTCTGGAGAAACTTAAAAAATATTAATCCATAAATTTTTTTAAAATAATTGTTGATTAAGTACATTATTTTCAATGCAATAGTAATATGCTGATTGCTGGTGTATTTGATGCGCAGAACAAACTTGCATCACATCCTGATCTTACCTTCGTTTTAAATACTGTTTTAACGGGTTGCACTAAGTTATCTGTAACTCCATCGCTTCGAGGAAGTTTAACTTTCCAATAATTCCCTTGAGGATCATCACATCCTAAATGTTGTAACAAAATTGAACAAAATCTTCTCGAAGTTATTTTAGGCCTATTTCTAGCAATGTAAAGTAATATATCCTGAAAAAATTTTATTACTCTAAAGGAAATTTTAGGGTAAAATTTTCATTTCTTACTATGTTACGATGAATCAACCCGTCGCAAATTTCGTGCGGTTGAAACATTTGACAAACTGTTATAACCATAGCGGCTAAAAATGGATTATCCGATTTTCCATCTTGTTGCACTTTTCTGGGTCTAATAAAACTAGTATTTGGCGATAGACGCACTATGTTTAGTGCTATATTTATTGCTGATTCGCACGAAAAGCACGTAATCGTGTGTCTTTTGTCGATGAAGTCGTTACGATTTAAATCAGGATCCGACGTGTCCTCACCTTTAAAATTAACAATTACAAATCAAACCATTTTTTCGTAAAAAAACGGTAATACCGTTGAGAGTAGAAAAAAGTGCGTTAGAAATACAATTACGTCCCTTAAAAATACTCGCTGACGAATTTAATTCCTCTTTTAGTGCCCTTTTGGCAATTCCCTTACTAATAGCTAACATTTCAACATTATTAGGTACTTAAAATTCGTTTTGCTGGCCGAAAATTTCATTTTATTTTCTATCTACGATGCGTATAGGTCTTTATACGATAATTGGGTTTTATGACTTTTTTGTGTAGTTGGCCGTTTTTAACCAAAGTGAGACTTTAATGGTGTCCAATTGCGATATTATTAATAAACTACCCTTACCACATAATTACGTTGTAGATGAATTAAGATTTAAATTACATCAGCGCAGTGTCACGATTACGTTAGCGTTACTGACTTTTTGTTGTGCAAGTTTTTCATTCTCAAAATTATTACCCACAAAAACAATATTTTTATGATCGACTTACCAATTATAATAGTAAATTGGGCAACAATTAAAATAAAGACCAGTCCAATTATATCAAATAACGTAGAATTATTCATTCTGTTCTGTAGGACACTGTTCTTTTGTTTAATTATTCCGAAATTCCGTGTGAATAGTATTCAAATCCTGAAACTAAAATTTCATATTATTTAAAAAACTAAACTCGAATTATTTTTAAATCCACGTACCTCCAGCTCATAGCACTTCCTTCACCCATTACTTTAAAATCATAATTGTGTTGCAATTATTGTTAGCAATTTATCTCAACTTGTAGAAGCTAATTGTATGTTATTATACACCTTTTTTTCTCAATTCGACCTCGACCTAAACTTTAATACAAAAGTAATACAATTTTATTGAAATAAAAACAAAACCCGACTTTTAAGGGGGCCAATTGAAGGGTACAGAAGACATTTGGGGAGTTGTTCCCAAGTTGTGCGCCTTGAAAAGATTTTATTTACGAACTGTACCGTGTTAGATTATGCGCCAAATACAAGGGGGTCCACTTTTTAATATTTAAATCGGCGTCTTTACAAAAATAAAATTAATAATAAACTGACAATGACCTGTTGAAATTTTATAATAATAAGCGAAAGTAAGAGAAGGATATTGCTCGTTAAATCAGGGTTTAATCACGCAACGCTTTTAATTAAAAAAGGATCTAAAGTGCGCTGTTTCTCTTATTTTACCCTTTTAAATATTTTCAACCCTGTTATTATTTGCGTTGCAGTCCTCTATCTCTTTATCCTATTAAAAAATTTTTTTTTACTTTTTTCTGTACCGGGTGTGGAATTTTATAAGTCGACATAGGGAATTTAGTGTTAATTTTTACATGTACTAATTATCCCTTATGTGCCTCTCTTTTTAACACGAGCCTAAGCTGATAAAATTTTAGCAACCCTCAAGACTGTAAATCAGTGTTTAAAAATTTCGAAAAGTTTACATAACTTACAAACTAAAAATTATTAAAAGTATAAATATCGATCGTTGGTCTTGAAACTGAAGGCCAAAATTTTAAAAAGTCAAGAGAGCTCCTAATGAAAGAAGTTTAACTTGGGAGTGCCGGTGAAATTTTAGTATAAGATTGTAATTCATGACGCTCTGTAGCAGACTAACTGACGGCTTTTCTCTTCTTTATTTTTTTATTAACATCTTTTTGGGGTCAACACGTGTTGAAATTTAGATAAAGTGGGTGCTTCAAAACAAAAACTTGTTTTGTATATAATATATAAATTCAGTGGCTCGCAATAAATTTATAATAATCGTAAAAAGTATTTGGTCAACTTTTACTACCTCTTTTTTTTATGTTATTAGAGGGACGTCTTAATGCTTTTTTAGAACGTATTTTTACGAAATGAAAATGCACAAACGAAAACTTAAAGTTGTCAGAGATAAGCGCTTAGATGGCATAAACTCAAAGTCCCACGTTGGGCGCCAAAAGTTGTAAGAGGCCGGTTACAATTATCCTCTTTAAATACTTGTTAAGAAGTGCGTAATCTTTCTTAAAATAAAGTGGCAGTTTAAATTTAATCTTAATTGCGAATTATTAATTATACACGAAAATGATTAAAACGCCAGTCATTATTCTGATAACAAATTTGAAAGGCACAAAACGTAAAATTTCTTATTTCAAACAGGAAGAACGAATTTATTAATAAATAGCAAAAACGTACTTCCTTTCAAAGAAAACTTCTTTCCATAAAAAGAAAATAGCGATATGATTACGACATAGAGAAAATTTAGCAAAAATTGATATACAGGGCGTTTCGACTAAGCTGGAAAATTAAATTTAGGTCATTACTTTAGTTTGGCAATTATAGGGATGGGAAAACTATTTCTTCAATATACGAAGTGTTGCATTAGGATTGACCAATAACAAATTCGATTGTTTTTAGAAGCAACCCACTCTCACCGAATGAATGCACTTTATTGTTGTGGTCTAAATGGTCGACTACTTAATATTTTTATATATTAAACGTAAACATAATACGGCCGTTAGGAAGACATTAACAATTTTAGCCAACAGCGACACAATGAGAGACGGGTGCGTGAATTTCCTTACAAAAGTGTATTTGCGTGCGTAAAAAACGAACAACAACTTGCATATAATATATACTCGCATTTCTTACTTACTTTCTTATTTGTCAATACTTTCTAAATAACTTAAAAGTCAAGATCGACTAATAAAAAAAAATTACGCAAGTTACTTATGTAAGTAATGATGAACTAGCAACAACAACAAAAGTTAATAAATTAAATAATTAATTTATTGGGCCAGTATTTTCCTACAGTAAAATTACAAAAGATGGGCGCCCACAACTTCACTTTTTAGTAAATAATAAAATTCAAATTAAGGATATGAGATATAAATTTAAATGCAGTTACAAACATTAAGTACCTACAACATTTTAGGGGTCTAATAAAATATTTTATTTTTGAATTTACGGGGTAATTCGTTTTAATACCTATACGTACACGTACCTTTTTATTTTTTTTTTAGATAAAATAATTCCAATAGGCGATGGTTCACACTTAAAAATTGCACTTTCGTTAACAAAAAGAGCTAATTATTAAATCACAATTAACCGTAATTAAGCGCGCATAATTAAGTGGCGTGTAACTTATAAGATAACTTTGGCAAATGATGAAAATTTCCAATAGGTAGTGAAAGTGATGTTTATACTCGTGTGGAGACCCCCTATATAATTATTATTCACGACGTTCTTTTTTTTCTAAATTTTAATTTATTTGTAGTTAATTTAAATAATTATGTAAAGCTATAATTTAATTAAGATCCATCCGAAGGTTATTTAATCCTTTAATTTTCGTTTAAAAAAACCGTACATCAACGTACGAAAAATAATAAATATAGCAACAATTAACAAAAACAGTTAGTAAAGTCATTCCAATTTATTCTTTCGGTCTCTCCTTATTCCAAATGTCCTTCAAAATTTTGCACTGTTTATCATCGCCATAATAAGTAGTAACCTGATAACATAAGTTATCTTCGTGGCACTTATCGTCGCATCCTGCCAAAAGCGCCGTATCTCCATCTCTATACTTGAACCTGTAAAATTGCTCGACGAGTTGACGACTTCTAGCCATCCTTTGCGTCATTTCGGCCATTTCGGTTGGCCTTAGATTAGCCACTTCGTAAGCATCCTTAAACGAATACAATTTATACCAATACGGGGTAGTGTGTGGAGATAAATTTGCGTCTGTTAAGTTATAAATCCACATATCGTAGTCCAAAACTTCCTGAAATTACACTATTTTTAACGAGGACGCGCGCTTCTTTGAACGACTTACGAATGTTTCAGGATCGACGTCGTAAAGGACGTAGTTAGGGTTAACGAATTTATACGGAGTTAAACTTCCTCCATTAAACGCTACGTTTACAGCTTCTCCTGTCTTTGAACTGTTAAAATATATTACATTAGTATCGTGATGCGTGTGGCCATTGAATTGGGCCACTATTGTATCGGCGAATCTAAAAATAATTTACTTTTGTTAAAACTAATTTAATTTAAGCGAAAAAAAAGAAAAGAAAACTTAATTAAAGCGGCGCATTTAGAGCTGGATAATGGAGAAAATAAGGTCTTTTAACCACTTTCCTATTATTACATTTGTAAGAGAGGGCGTAAAAGTTTTAGTTCCATTAAAACAGCTGTTGAGAAATTAATTCGCTTTTTCTCCACCTCGAATTTTGTTTGTTAAGGGAAGCAGTCGCCAAAGAGTCGGGTGCGTGCCCGCAAATTAGGCTACAGTCAGAAATATAGATAAAATTGATTGAATCCGCTGTGGCATATGTTGCCACATTAAAACAAATACTTTTTAGAAATATAAATCAATAGATCTGCATACATGAGTGGCTGCAACTACGCCACATTATAGGAGCCTTTCCCAAACGTGACGTATCGTATATTCAAGCGAGAATAACCCACCTACTGACTACAATGCGCGACGAAAATGGCGAAACGATCATTCTGCCTACAGACCAAGACTGTATCAAGTATCGCTACCGTAACGAGGTATACAAAGTATCGAGGTATTGATAGTAGTACCGAGGTATCAAAGATATCGAGTTGTCGAAAGTATCGAGGTATATTGGTATAGAGGCATCGAGGTAACGAGGCATTGAGGTATTAAGATATCGAAGTATCAAAAGTATTGAGGTACCGATAGTTTCAAGGTATCGAAAGTTTTGATATATTGAAGTATTGAGGTACCGATAGTTTCAAGGTATCGAAAGTTTTGATATATTGAAGTATTGAGATATCGAAAGTATCGAGATTTGAGATATCAAAAGTTTTAAGGTATAGTCAAAACCAGGAGAGATGACCTATGACTCATTGCTAAATCGACTTAAAAATGACGTTTTAAAATATTCTGTTGCATTCCCTCAAAGTAAAAACAAACTTATAAACCTGGATAGCGTGATTCAAGTTGCGTAGTTTTTTAGAATGAAACACCTCTCCTGGTTTTGACTATAATGAAAGTGTTGAGGTATCGACAGTTTCGAGGCATCGGTATCGAGGTATCGACGTATTGAGATATTGAGGTATCGAAGTATCGAAAGTATTGAGGTACCGAAAGTACAGAAGTAACGACAGTATTGAGGTATCTAAAGTATCGAGGTATCAAAAGTTTCAAGGTATCGAAAGTATCGAGTTATCGGAAGTACTATCTAAAGATTCAATAGTTTTAATGTATCGAAAGTATCGAGTTATAAGAAGTACTATCTAAAGTTTCAGAAGGTTCAAGGTATCGAAAGTATTGGGGTATCGACAGTTTCGAGTCTTTGATATTGAGGTATCGAGGTATTGAGGTATTGAGATATCGAAGTATCAAAAGTATTGAGGTACCAAAAGTATCGAAAGTATTGAGGTACCAAAAGTATCGAAAGTATTGAGGTACCAAAAGTATCGAAATTATTGAGGTACCAAAAGTATCGAAAGTATTGAGGTACCAAAAGTATCAAAAGTATTGAGGTACCGAAAGTATTGAGGTAGGTACCGAAAGTATTGAGGTACCGAAAGTATCGAAGTATCGACAGTATTGAGGTATCAAAAGAACAAGGTATCGAAAGTCTCAAGGTATCGAAAATATTGAGGTATCGACAGTTTCGAAGTATCGACTGTATTAGGGTATCAAAAGTATCGAGGTATAGGAAGTCCTATCTAAAGTTTCAAAAGTTTCAAGTTATCGAAAGTTTCGAGGTGTCGGAAGTATTGAGGTACCAAAAGTATCGAAAGTATTGAGGTACCGAAAGTATTGAAGTAGGTACCGAAAGTATTGAGGTACCAAAGTATCGAAGTATCGACAGTATTGAGGTATCAAAAGTCGAGGTATCGAAAGTCTCAAGGTATCGATAATATTGAGGTATCGACAGTTTCGAGGCATCGATATCGAGGTAATGAGATATTGAGGTATCAAAATATCGAAAGTATTGAGGTACCAAAAGTGTCGAAGTATCGACTGTATTAGGGTATCAAAAGTATCGAGTTATAAGAAGTCCTATCTAAAGTTTCGAAAGTTTCAAGTTATCGAAAGTTTCGAGGTGTCGGAAGTACTATCCAAGGTTTTAATAGTTTTAAGGTATTGAAAGTACCGGGGTAAGGTAAGTATTAAATTACCGATAGTTTGAAAGATATCTCGATACTTTTGATACTTGAATACTTAGATACTTCGGTACTTCAGATACCTCAGTACTTTTGATACCTCAATGCTTTCGATACATCGGTACTTTTTTCTCTAGGTATCAATACTTTTCCCAGTACATTCAAGCTTCAAAATGAGGGCTTACGAACTTGTGTGTACCTACTCTTCATCGGTAGCTGATTCTGAGTAATGGCAAATTTAATTCTTTCGCTTCGTCGCTTGTTTAAAAGCGTTTGAATCTCAACACATGCCTCTGAGTTAGTGATTAGTTAGCGACCACTTGTCTCGAGTATAGATGAGTACATAAAATGTATGTCCAAAGTATTATTTCCGTTCCCATCAAATTCCGACTTCATACCGATGTTGGTTCAAATACGAATTTTACTTACAAGGTCTCGAATAGCTTTATCTTTACACAATTGTTCTCTATTCAAAAATATTGTGTAAACCTTACCTGATAACAATTTTGGTGAACTCCAGACCCCAATTTTGGAAACAATCGGATTCACCCGAAGGAACATGAGATAAAATGTGCACAGCTTCGCCGTTTTTCTCGGCTTCTGTTAAGACTTCGACTAACCACCGAAGTTGCCCATATTGGTCATAATCGTCCCATAGTAACCACCTAATTTCCAAAAAAAGTATCATGAGAACCACCCAGTACGTTACGAGTAACGTCTATTCTTACCAATTAAACGTATAGCAAACGTTGCTATTTAATGCTACTATTCTTAAACCTGGTCTGAGTAAATACGTATAATATCCACCTTTCAGTATAGTCTCGCGTGTCTCTTTTGGTAACCAAGCAGACCAAAGATCGGCAGATAAATCAAAAATCCACTGAGTCGACAGTTTTGGCACAGTAATATCTTCTGATGAGAAACTAAAAATTCAGTTAGCGCTTCATTTTTCTCCAATGAAACAAAACTTACATATTGACAGGATGCGGTTCGTGATTTCCCAAAATTGGAAGAATTGGCACGCTGAAAGTATCGTCAAATAACTTGTAAACTTCTGTGATAGTTGCAGAATTGTTGTCAACAGTTGTTTCCCAAACTCTATGATCGATTACATCACCAGTAAACATAAAGTAGTCCATATCTTTCTAAAAATGTCGGTTTAAGTCGAAGCAATGGCGTTGTTAAACGGTTCGGCTTACGTGTTGATAGTTAATTTGGTTTAAAGTGTTGGTTAAGACGTTCCAGGACGTATCGCAACCTCTATAGTCGCCCCACTGTCCAGCGGCATTTGCGGGTTTCGAAGGTTTTGTGTTTGGTTGGCAACATAGAGGGCCATCGCAATTCGCATTTGAACCAGTTGTGTAAAAAGGATCGTAATGGATATCGGTTAACTGCACAATTTTGATCGGAGGCTTGTTCGAAGGGTCGGGCTAGAATAATTTCGTGAAAGAAATCAATTTTTGGGTTGAAATTAAACTTACAAGGGGTTTGACTAAGCTTGTTCTTTCTGGTATTTCAATTTTCCAGTTTTTACGTTTCCTATCTTTACAACCTAAACTTTGGGCTATGATGGAACACATGCGAGAGGCGGTTAATTCGGGTTTGTTGTCCACTATGTAGAATATGGAGTCCTAAAGTTTGAATTTAGTAATCGTCGAAGTTTTGGACAAGAAATAAGACTTACGGCTTGCATGTTGATGACCTTTTCGCAGATTTCTGCGGTTTCGATTTGCATGACAATGCACATGTCTATTATACGTTGCTTGAGGCTGTCTTTACTCGCTCCAAGACGCCTAGCTGTTAGAAGTCCATTCAACGCCCTTCTACAAACTATACACTCGAAAAGACCTTTGTTTTGTTTTTTATAGTCGGCCCTAAACGCTCCTGGGAACTGGAGAAAACTGAGATCATTTTGTAGTTTGGGAGTTTTGCGTCCGGTTTGGAAGAAAATGTCAAATTCTTCCTCAAAGAGTCCTTCAAGTTCGTCTTTAATAGAAAATTTTAACGTAAGATTATGGTAAAGCTGCGTCTCCACTACAAAAGTTGCTCGACGCTCGACATTGAGCGAGTTTGTCACACTTTTTCAATTTTGCATTGCTTGAAAAGAGTTTTTAAGAATTATAGAAGGGAACTTACCTTCGTTTAAACTTGCGTGGGCTAATAAAGCTATAGAAGCTAACAATAAAACACTTAACACTTTGGCGTACATAGCGTTGATTTGATTAAAGCCCAATAACAATAATATCGATAATTAATTACGATCTTCATTTTATACGTTTTAATCGAGAATTGATATCAAGATAAGAAAAACTTTGCGTACAATAAGATAAAAGTACAAAAGTAAAATTAGAAACGTTAATTTGTAAAATAAAACTCGAGTAGAGTACTACCGAGATTTTTTTTGAATCGCAAAAAAATTCGTATTAACTCTAGGTACTTAAATTTGAAGCATAGCAACTACAACACTCGAGAGTGATTTTATCACCCCTGTTAGGAAATACTTAAAAGTGTTTGCGTTGTTGTAAACAAAATTACTTCGACAAGCTGGCGCAAAATTAACGTTAATAAATTCTCTCAATAATAATAATAAATAAAAAAACTTAAAACATAAAATGAAAGTGTTTAAATAAACGTTGCTCAACATTGCGATGACCCACACTTTAAACTTCTTCGCCTTAAGCGTATAGCATTTCGGAAATTTTAAGAATTAAACATTGCAGAATTGAAATGCCCAAATTTGGCCCCGAGGAGAATGTTTGTAAACTCTAATTTGTAAAACTCCGTGTATTCGATCAATATTCGTAATATGTTAGTAATAATTAATAATTACTAAGTACGCTAATTTCATAATTTAAAAGTTGAACAGCTTTTTAAGTGAACTACAATCTAATTCTTAAGAAACTTCTTTAAAAATTTACTACTCTGTACCGGAGAAAGCCATTTCAATAGTGCGTTTCTTCGGTGCAGAGCTTCTCAATTTGAGATTTTCAAGAAAACTGAAAAATAGTTCATTAAAACAGAGAGATAACGTATGGCAAGATGAAAACGGGTGTACGGGGACAAAATTGCGGTGGGTTAAAATAGGAAAAAACAAAAGAAAGAATCTGAAAGTACATCAAATCTTCATGCGAATCAAATAATATTGATTCGGCTACTATAAAACTTTAATTTTAATTTAATGACTTTCTTATTTTTTAAGCAGAGTCTGATTGCTCGTCGAGATTAAGACGACAACAGTTCCCGACCTTTAACCCCATTTCACTATCTATGCCTCCACCAGTAGAACAATCAGTACATTTTGTTGATAGTTATAAACGAGAGGGCCACCATGTCTTATTCGTAGTTTTATACTTATATTTTCTTCGACTTTAAGTGCGTCTGCCCCCACTTAAAACCGCCTATCAGAATATATTCACCACAAAAATTTAAATTCTCGAGATGCTATACTTTAATGCGCTCTAGCACTTAAAGCGTACGTTTGAAGAAAAAATTATAAGAGCAATAATTTGTAGGAAATTGAAAGCGCTTTATTTTTTTATATAAGCACTTTGTTTAAAAAGTGTGTAACTTTTAAGTTACAAGCGAAAAACAAACAAAAATGTCTTGACAGATTTTTGAGTTGTTGTCAAATTTTAACGCACTCTAGCGCCTAAACTGTTTGTCTAAAGAAAAAACCTTTTAGATATAATTTGTAGGAAATTTGATGTAGTTTACTTTTATTTAGAAGCACTTTTTTTAAAAAGTGTGTAGTTTTGATGTTATAAGCGAAAAACTGAAAAAAGAGCAAAAATCTATCCTTATCGAGTCGCCCCGCCCCCACGTTAATACTGCCACTTAGGAATGGCAGACGACCGGTTTTATTACTCCCCTACTCTGTTATTTCAGCCTGCCTTGCCAACGTTAAAAATTTTGGACTTTAGTATATCTGCATCACTATGCCTTCCGGACACGCTCTACGTCCGATATACACTAAACTTAAACTGCTCGATCCTCTAGTGCTTAAACCGCTCATCTGAGGAAAAAATCTAAGAAAAACAATTGATGGGAAATTTGATGTAGTTTATTTTTATATAGAAGCACTTTTTGCATACAGTGCAGTGTTCGAGTTATAACTGATAAAACATTTTTTTGACCGAATATGAAATTTTTGCCAAACTTTAACACGCTCAAGTGCTTAAACTGATTATCTGAGGAAAAAACTTAACAAAAATCATTTGTAGGAAATTTAATGTCTTTATTTTTATATAAAAGCACTTTTTTCATAAAGTGCGCAGTGTTTGAGTTATAACTGATAATACTGTTTTTTTAATCGATTTTGAAATTTATTTCAAACTTTAACAAACTTGGGTGCTTAAACCGCCTATCTGAGGAAAAAATCTAGAAAAAATAATTGGTAGGAAATTTGATGTAGTTTATTTTTATATAGAAGAACTTCTTTCATAAAGTGTGCAGTGTTTGAGTTATAACCGATAAAACAGTTTTTTGGCCGATTTGAACTTTTTTTCAAATTTTAACGCGCTCTGGTGCTTAAACCGCTTATCTGACAAAAAAAACTAAGAATAATAATTGGTAGGAAATTTAATGCAGTTTATCTTTATATAAAAGCACTTTTCTCATAAAGTGCGTAGTTTTTAAGTTATAAGTAAAAAAACAAAAAACGTGCAAAAATCCACCATTCTCAAGCCACCCCTAAGTTAGTGCTGCCACTTAGCAGTGACAAACGGTTGGCCCAATTACTCATTTGCAATGAATTTTTTTGCCTGAATCGATAAAAGCTTTGTACTTTTTCGTTTAGTAAACGTGCATCGAGCACTCTGCCTTCCATTTCCGCGACTGCAAGATTTATAAACTTTGAAGTTGCCGTTCGCCGTTCCCGTCAAAAGTTGTGCTTATAAGGTTTAAATAGAGTTAATAAACGTTATTAGCTGCTCGCAGTTTTCATTCGTTCGATTTTAGTGTTGGACTCACCAGAAATAAACAAAATTGACGTTGATTAGCGTTAATCGACACGTTTGACGTTTTGTGCTAGGATTTACCACTTATAGTAATTTCTAAATTAGCACCAACTGCTTGACAAAGCCGAATGAAAACAAACGGCGACTACGAACGGGATGGGAAGAATTATTATAAGTCGCACTTGAAGTTGCAAAGACTGGAAATGGCTCCTCCGTATTTCTTGAAATGCACTATAGTTACCGACATGATGACGAAGTATAAGTAAAGTAGTAAAGCATTATCGTGATAAGTATATTTACAACTTTACATACTAAAGCTATTTAAAAAATCTATCGATTATACCTTACACCTTACACTCAAGTTGTTTACGAAAATGCAATCGGAGGTCGCTTCACTACGTATATAAACGCATCAGGATGCTTTTCAAAGGCCATGATTGCTTGTATTGATCTCACACTACGTTTTCATTAAGTTTCGTACAATACACTAATCAACTTGTTTTCACTAAACTAATTGTAAAAAAAGCAATAAGAATTTCCAAAAATCAAATTAATGCTGCATTATGCGAGTGAAGTGGTATAAAAAGAAAAGCCGCTTATGCAACCACCATTGCATTCTGCGTGCAAGCGACACGAATTCAAAATGGAACTAAAACTAAGTTTATTTGCTTGCATTACCATATTTACATTAATCGATTTTATAATTAAAAAGCGAAGCTAATTATTGCAAAATATTTATCGAAGCCTTATCTATTAAAAGAGTGGAAGAATTTTAAATCAATTTACGATTGTTTCGAGAACATCGCAATTTTTAAGTTTACCTTTAATCTAATCAAAGGTTAAAAAATTTACGGTGAGCCCCTTATTGTTTTAATTATCGACATCGCGTAAATTTGCCGAAAAAGTAAATTATAAATCAAGGCTCAATCGTTCGGCTAGAAAATTACATGTCGCGCCCATTATTGGATATATAAGAGTTGAAACTCGCTCGATTCATCAACTGTCTTTCTTATCACTTGTTAGTAGGTAGGTACTTTAATTAAACGTCGAATTAAGATAAATTGTTTTCTTCTTTTTAATAACAAAATTATCATAGACAAGTTCAGTACGCCAATGTTCTCTTAATTCGGAATTAAATTAACTGACCCTAAAGTTACACTCTTTTGAAGACGAAAAAAGTTGCGTGTGTCGGGAAAAACGTTAATTGAAAATACACGCAACTTTTTACGTGCCTAAAGCGGCGTTCACATACAACGAAACAAAATTGCAAGATTGCATCTTAAAAAAACTGAACTTCAAACTTTTCAAGTCTAGGCCAGGTTTTGGTTTCATCTATTAAATTGATGTGGACTTATCAGTCACGTTGTAGTAATCTCGAATCTGAAGGACATCGATAGCTGCGAAACGACGTCTAAAAGCAGCGTGTCTATAGACGTTTTAAGCCATTCATCATTTTATCAATGTTCAAGGCATGGGGTATTTACTTATAATTTATTAAAAACATATTACACACGCCACTAGAAATGTACGGATTTACGACGTTTATTGGAAAATGTTTTCATTTGTTTGGCAATTTATTTTGCCAACTTGTTGTCGTGTGAACACAGCTATACGAATACATTTCAAGTATAGTATAGTAATTTCGCTAGGTATAGTTCTTGGTGACTTACGCCACCAGCAGAGAGGTTCCAATAGTGAATAGAGGCCTCCCTTAGAGAAGTCAAATAGGTAGGTAATTGTTAAAATCTGCGTAGACCTGCATTGAAAGCTCGGGTATCAACCAAATTAGATTTTATTCAACGAAACTTGTATTAGAATATAAAATATGGGTGTATTTGAAAAGACAACATCTGGGGGTGTCAGGCAGGTAAATATTAAAATCCTTGAAAGCTCTAAACAGATTTCAACAACTACCTACCCACTTAACTTCTCCAAGGGGGGCATCTATTCACTATTGTAACCTATCTGCTGGTGGCGTAAGTCACCAAGAACTTTACCTAGCGATTTTACCATACCCACCTACAATTTCGAACTTCTCTAAGAAACTCAGCTTCATACTTTTTTAAATTAATTAAATTCTTCAAGGGTGCCAATACCATTATATGGAGAATAAAAGATGGCGTTATAAACACAAACAAAAGCTTGGCGCTTTTTTGACTTAATTAACTAAAGTTTCTTGCATTGTTTGTCTTGTTCACAACTTATTCGTTTAAATTCGTTTCGGGAAATAATTAAAATTTTAAATTTATAAATTAACGTAAAATGTGACTTACCTTTTTTTGCCGTAATTTGATAGCTAATTTCAGTCTATTAAGATGCATCCGTTCTCCGTGTTCGAATGCTGGTCCCGTAGGATCGTGATTCAGTAAGACTTCTAATTCGTATGAACTTCTGGTGTGGTCTAGTAGGGCTGTTGCAAAATCTTGACATTGTTTTCTAAGTTCTTGATATTCAGTCTTAAATTCGTGTTCCAAAAAGCTTAGTCTTGAAAATAAAAGTTAAAAATTAATGGTTTTAACATCTCCACGCGCTTAAGCATTAGTTAAGCCTCA
Source organism: Malthinus flaveolus (assembly GCA_950108345.1). Taxonomy (NCBI): domain Eukaryota; kingdom Metazoa; phylum Arthropoda; class Insecta; order Coleoptera; family Cantharidae; genus Malthinus; species Malthinus flaveolus. The sequence goes on along the minus strand of OX467289.1, from coordinate 5,904,998 downwards.
GTGACATTCAAATCAGTTTTAAACCTCTTAAAAGCAATGAAAAATTCTCATACTACATCGTTGATAAGTGTGGTAAATTTTAGTAAGATGGCGCCACTATTCAATTGGAACTATCACGGCTGTAAAGTGTCAAGTGTCAAGCGTCACTCACGCCAAATTTCAACAAAAAGTGACGAATTGTTCACGTTTTATGCAACTTTGGGCTTGGATTGGTTGGCGAGCAATCAACCAATCGGATTCATTTTTATATCGAAATACGCATAATTGAGCCTTCTTTAAGAACCATTAGATTCATCAACAGCTCCGATGCACAATAGAAAAAGGATTCGCATAAAACCGCAAGAAAAGAACTTTACAAAAAAATTTCAGCTTTGAACACAAATAAGTTTTTTTTCTTCATCGGAACACTGATTCTGACATAGATGCATTTGAAATAAAAATCCTAACGAGTCTAATGACTCCAAAACCATCGAGTTGCGATGGATATAACGCGAGATATGGGCCATAACGCATTTTCCAAGATGGCGGACAAAGAGTTAATTTTGCAAATAATACGCAAAATCAAGGTTAAGATTTCTGATTAACTTAAAGAAGTGGACGACCTCTAAAAACATAACGGAGTTAGATGAAGGTCATGGGGATTATGCACTAAATTTAAAGAATGCTGAACCTGGACCAAAGATGAAGTGGGCTCTGGACGTCCAATTTTGGTTACTACAACGGATAATGTTGCAGAAATGCAAGGGATGCAAGACCGTCGAGTAAAAGTAAGGGAGATTGCCAAGATGGTGAACATCTCAACGGAGAGAGTGCCCATATCTTTCCCAAAAAATTGCACTTAAAAAAACTGAGTACGCAATGGGTACCGCGAATGTTGAATGTGGCGCAAAACTGTATGCGTACGAACCTTTCAACACAGTGTTTAGCGATGTTTAATCATAATCATAAGGACTTTTTGCGGCAGTTTATCACTGTAAATGAAACATGGATTCAATAATACACACCCGAGTCGAAAGAACAATTAAAGCAGTGAATAAAGGCGGGTGAAAGTGCGGTAAAGAAGGCAAAAACTGTTTTATCGACTAGAAAGACGATGGTCAGTGTTTTTGGAGATTTTTAATAAATCATCCACGTCGACTACTTGGAAACGATAACAGGAGTGTATTCTGACACATTTTATTAACCGTTTTAACCAATTTAACGGTTGGCTCGTGAAGAAGTGCTCTCTCACCAAGACAACGCGTCGGCTCACTAATTAACTGTTCAAATGGCGACATTTCGTGAATTAGGTTTAGAGTTAATTTCTCATCCCCTTTATTTTCGTTATCTGGCCCCGTGTGACTTCTTCTAGTTCTCAAATTTAAAACTTTGGCTTGATGGGAATCAGTGGCGGCCCATAAATTTCAAAATTGAGGAAGCTAAAGAAAACCCGTGCGCGGAGCGAGACAAACAGCGCGCCGTAGTCAAAAGGGGGCGTGGCCTAATTTAGTTTTTGTAAAAATAGTCAAACTTTGTTTTTTGTTTTCTTTCTTCTTCTGTTTTGGGTTAGGGGGGCTGAGCTTTCCTAACCCAAGTCTTCTCTGAAAATGTGAAAATCCGCCACTGTCAGTTTTAAAATTTATGAGGCTAAAGAAAACCCGCCGAGCCGAGCGAGGTAATGAGCGCGCCCCAGGCAAAAGGGGGCGTGACCAAATTTAGATTTTGTAAAAATAGTTTTCTCTTTCTTCTTCTGTTTTGGGCTAGGGCGGCCAAGCCTTCCTAGCCTCCTCTAAGAAGCCGCCACTGCCAATTTTAAAATTTAGGAGGTTAAAGAAAACCCGTCGAGCGAAGCAAGGCAAAGAGCGCGTTGCAGGCAAAAGGAGGCGTGGTTTAATTTAGTTTTTGTGACAATTGTCAAAGTTGGTTCTCTGTTTTCTCTATCTTCTTTTGTTTTTGGTTAGGGAGACCAAGCCTTCCTAGTCTTCTCTGAAAAGCCGCCACTGTCAGTTTTAAAATTGAGGAGGCTAAAGAAAACCCGCCGAGCGGAGCGTAGCGAGGCAAGAGCGCGCCGCAGGCAAAAAGGGGCGTGGCCTAATTTAGTTTTTGCCAAAATAGTCAAAGTTGCTTTTCTGTTTCTCTTTCTTCTTCTGTTTTTAGTTAGAAAGACCAAGCCTTCCGAGCCTCCTCTGAAAAGCTGCCACTACACAATTTCAAAATTGAGGCGGCTAAAGAAAACTCGCCGAGCGGAGCGAGGAAAGAACGCGTTGCAAGAAATATGGGGCGTGGCATAATTTAGTTTTTGTGAAAATAGTCGAGATGGTTTTTAATTCCAAACTACACTGCTCACTGTAAATTTTCTGTTTTTCTTCTTTTTCTGTTTTTGGTTAGGGATCCGAGGCTGAGCGTCCCTAACATCTTTTGAAAAGTTGCCACTGGTGGGAAGAAATTCTCTTCGAATGAAGATGATATCGATGCCTTCAATATGTATTTTTTAGCCTTTGATAAAACATACTTTTCAGACGCTTCCAAAAAATTAAAAAGTCGCCAGATGAAGTGTGTGGTCCTGAATGGAGATTGTTGAAAAATAAAAATGGATCCAATAATTTTCAAAATTTTTGTGAATTTTTTTTAACGACAAAGAGACTGGTTTTTTTTCGCTACAGGAAGAGAGGGTTGTCTCACGAAACTATTCTGTGAGGGCTCGAAGAGCCCAGTTTTATACAAATAATACTGTTTAAGTGCGATCTTGGCGACTAACATCGAAACATCTCTAAACCGTTTTAAGAATAAAAAGTCGATGTCAGAAAGTTTTTCATTATCGAGAGGCAGCTCTTTGTTCATTAATCCATTATACATAGGTACGACACTGTCGAGTCCCTGTGCAGTGGGTGAAATAGTGGGAAGGTTTTCAACTTTACGAGTTGTTTAGGTAAATTTTTATACTTTTTATTCAAAAAGCACGCGAAATAGAGGAACTAGAACCTAGAACCACTTAAAACAATTTCGAGTAGTTATTTCAGTTGCAACATTTCAAAGCGATCTTGAGGACAAGTCGAGAGACTTCGTTAAAAATAAGAAACAGGAATAATCCCAAAGTTAAATTTTAAATCTTTTCAAACTACCAACTCAATTATTCATGAGATAATTTGCATTTCCGTAATAAATTGTTTTTATTCAATTTTTGTACGAAATAAGGTTTTAACTGGAAAATTCTTATTACCTATACGTATACAGTGTGGCACGGCACCTTATGCGCGAGAAAAGCACCACTAAAATCTCATTATTTTTATGCCAATACGGTCGTTTACATGCAAAACCGTAACCCAAAATTTTCGCCTTTCAAAAGTTAAATTTATTAACTATCCGTTGCTTTGTTTCAATTAAAAGCGATTGTTACCAACCCTCAATTGACTTGACTCTAAGAACTAAGAACCCGAACCCGAATCCTAACTTTGTGTAATTCACTTGAGTTCATTATAACGTAGTGGCTTCCAATTGTCCTTTTAGGTAGGTATAACGTATAAATACAACTTTTCCGGCATTTCACTAAATTTTTACTTACTTTCTAAACTGCGTTTTAAAGAACAAGTTTTTAGAGCAAAAGTCATAAGTCAAAAACAATATGGAAGCGAGATATGAATTATTTAAACCGCGAAAAACATTTAAAAAGGTTTTAGTACACACTTTTCTTACGCCCTTACCTTCGAAGCTCCCATGATAATTCGAAAGCTGTGAGTATAGGATCTTTAGACGAAAGAGCAATAAGGGATGGTGAAGCGAGTGCGCGATATGCATTAATACGAGAACGAGAGTGCCTTAAGGAATCTTCCATTCTAGATGTTACACATTCATCACAACCACATCTGAAATAAAAATAAAAAACAAACTTTAAAATATTTATATTTATGTAACTCGCAACCTATATACAGGGTGCTCGTTTACATCGAATGGAAAAATCATTAGTACTTTTGACGTTTCAATTCATCTCTCATCTGCCCGTACCAACCTAGTATAATAGCAGGTAGAGATATTACATAAGATGTCTTGAGATTAAAAGTAGCTCGAAAGTTAAAGATGTACAGCTACAGAAAAATTTATTGGCCACTAATAAGTGTCAACTTTCTTAATTTTATAGAGGTACTACGTTTTAGGAAAAAATGACATTAAAATAGAAAGTGCGAGTGAACCTAAAAGTATTCGTCAAACAACCTAATGGTGACCAATAATTATTTCTTCGGCTGTACATAAAGAGAGAATTATTTTTCATTTTCTCTATGGAGATCGTGCTTACTAAGAGTTAGAAAATCGGTTAAATGGGGAAAGTAGTGCAGTTTTGAAACAGCATCTCATTGGTGATCTTAAATTTTTAGTGCTACGCTCGGTTGTTTAAATATGGTCGAAAAACTAAAAAATGAGAAAATCTTTAAATTGCTGTAGATAATATCTGACGTAAACACTTTGAAAACGTAATTTGTAGGGAATTGAATGGACTTTTTTTTGTGAAAGAACCCTTTCTCTAAAAGGGCATGGTTTTTGAAGTATAAGCAAAAAACTAAAAAAAACAACAGATTCTTTGCCGATTTTGGAATTTTTGTCAAACTTCAACACGTTTTAGCGCCTAAACTGTACGTTTGACAAAAAATCTTTAAGATACATAATTTGTAGAAAATTTACTTTACTTCATTTTTATATACATACACTGTTCTCTAATAGTGCGTAGTCGACTAGTTATAAGCAACAAACGAAAAAACAGCTTTTTGATGATTTTGGAATTTTGGTCAAACTGTAAAGCCTTCTAGCGCCTAAACTGCCCGTTAGACAAAAAATCTTTAAGACACATAATTGGTATAACATTTATTTTACTTTATGTTCACATAAACACACTGTTCTCTAATAGTGCGTAGTTTTCTAATTATAAGCAACAAACGAAAAAACAGCTTTTTTGATTATTTTGGCGTTTTTGTCAAACTTTAACGCAATCTAGCGTCTAAACTGCTTGTTTGACAAAAAATCTTTAAGATACATAATTTGTATAACATTTAATTTACTTTCTGTTTACAGAAACACACTGTTCTCTAATAGTGCGTAGTTTTCTAATTATAAGCAACAAACGAAAAAACAGCTTTTTTGATTATTTTGGCGTTTTTGTCAAACTTTAACGCAATCTAGCGTCTAAACTGCTTGTTTGACAAAAAATCTTTAAGATACATAATTTGTATAACATTTAATTTACTTTCTGTTTACAGAAACACACTGTTCTCTAATAGTGCGTAGTTTTCTAATTATAAGCAACAAACGAAAAAACAGCTTTTTTGATTATTTTGGCGTTTTTGTCAAACTTTAACGCAATCTAGCGTCTAAACTGCTTGTTTGACAAAAAATCTTTAAGATACATAATTTGTATAACATTTAATTTACTTTCTGTTTACAGAAACACACTGTTCTCTAATAGTGCGTAGTTTTCTAATTATAAGCAACAAACGAAAAAACAGCTTTTTTGATTATTTTGGCGTTTTTGTCAAACTTTAACGCAATCTAGCGTCTAAACTGCTTGTTTGACAAAAAATCTTTAAGATACATAATTTGTATAACATTTAATTTACTTTCTGTTTACAGAAACACACTGTTCTCTAATAGTGCGTAGTTTTCTAATTATAAGCAACAAACGAAAAAACAGCTTTTTTGATTATTTTGGCGTTTTTGTCAAACTTTAACGCAATCTAGCGTCTAAACTGCTTGTTTGACAAAAAATCTTTAAGATACATAATTTGTATAACATTTAATTTACTTTCTGTTTACAGAAACACACTGTTCTCTAATAGTGCGTAGTTTTCTAATTATAAGCAACAAACGAAAAAACAGCTTTTTTGATTATTTTGGCGTTTTTGTCAAACTTTAACGCAATCTAGCGTCTAAACTGCTTGTTTGACAAAAAATCTTTAAGATACATAATTTGTATAACATTTAATTTACTTTCTGTTTACAGAAACACACTGTTCTCTAATAGTGCGTAGTTTTCTAATTATAAGCAACAAACGAAAAAACAGCTTTTTTGATTATTTTGGCGTTTTTGTCAAACTTTAACGCAATCTAGCGTCTAAACTGCTTGTTTGACAAAAAATCTTTAAGATACATAATTTGTATAACATTTAATTTACTTTCTGTTTACAGAAACACACTGTTCTCTAATAGTGCGTAGTTTTCTAATTATAAGCAACAAACGAAAAAACAGCTTTTTTGATTATTTTGGCGTTTTTGTCAAACTTTAACGCAATCTAGCGTCTAAACTGCTTGTTTGACAAAAAATCTTTAAGATACATAATTTGTATAACATTTAATTTACTTTCTGTTTACAGAAACACACTGTTCTCTAATAGTGCGTAGTTTTCTAATTATAAGCAACAAACGAAAAAACAGCTTTTTTGATTATTTTGGCGTTTTTGTCAAACTTTAACGCAATCTAGCGTCTAAACTGCTTGTTTGACAAAAAATCTTTAAGATACATAATTTGTATAACATTTAATTTACTTTCTGTTTACAGAAACACACTGTTCTCTAATAGTGCGTAGTTTTCTAATTATAAGCAACAAACGAAAAAACAGCTTTTTTGATTATTTTGGCGTTTTTGTCAAACTTTAACGCAATCTAGCGTCTAAACTGCTTGTTTGACAAAAAATCTTTAAGATACATAATTTGTATAACATTTAATTTACTTTCTGTTTACAGAAACACACTGTTCTCTAATAGTGCGTAGTTTTCTAATTATAAGCAACAAACGAAAAAACAGCTTTTTTGATTATTTTGGCGTTTTTGTCAAACTTTAACGCAATCTAGCGTCTAAACTGCTTGTTTGACAAAAAATCTTTAAGATACATAATTTGTATAACATTTAATTTACTTTCTGTTTACAGAAACACACTGTTCTCTAATAGTGCGTAGTTTTCTAATTATAAGCAACAAACGAAAAAACAGCTTTTCAATGATTTTTGAGTTTTTGTTAAACTTTAACGCGATCTAGCGCCTAAACTGTTCGTTCGACAAAAAATCTTTAACATACACCATTTGTAGAAAATTTAGTTTACTTTATTTTTACTTAAACACACTATTCTTTAATAGAGCGTAGTTTGTAGTTATAAGCGATAAACAAAAAAAGTTTTGTCAAACTTATATAGTTGGAACGGATTCGAATGATTCGAATTCACTTACAGGCTCGAACTGCCACTATAACAAACGGAGTCCGAATAAAGAAACGTTTATAAAGTTTTAATGAATTAGGTAATTCTTTAAATCTCAAATTTAAAATAATAATAATAATTTTTTTGCAATAACCGTTTTTGATATAATACACCAAACTGTCGAATCTTTAATGGTACCCTTTGCAAATTTTTACATCAATAAGAAGAGAAAATCTTTATACTTCATTTTCTTTAAAAAAAATTATTTCTAGGTTAAGTAATACATCCTGTATAACGCATTTGTTGGAAAATTTGAGCTCGTTTATTTGTTATTTACAGTTTTATTTCCACGGGTGGCAGCTTCTTGAGTAATGCTGTGTTCAAGAATTAAATTCTTGAACTTCTTGACCACCCTGTATTTCAAATTTCTAGCAGAGTTTGTTTACTCTTTGAAACAATTGTGGCAGCTCGTGTTTTAAATTAATAGAAAGTTTTCGTCACGTTTGCTACGAAATTAAATTAATAATGAAAAAATAATTACAACAACACATTTTGAGATTGTTACGACTAAAATATGTAATTTGAAATTCAAATATCAATATTTGCATTAATACATTGCGAAGCTTACTAGACAAATGCAATAAACTGCTCGAAACTTACAATCACTCGTTTAAAGCGAGAAAATTTAGGAGACGGAGAAAATGGAAATTGTGATAGCTACAACCAAAGTTGTCGTACTGTGAATAATTTTCGTTGCTCGTGATTATTTCCGCTTTTTATTTTTTACTATTTTTATTTTAATTACGAGCACATCAACAACTTTTGTGGACTAACTGCTAAATTAAATTGACGAGTTGAGTTGTTTTTACAACTATATTAAGCGCCTAACGCTCAGTAGCGACAAATCGCGCTGAGGAGCTTACACGCCGATTTGCAAAATCCGAGGGCGAAGCCCTCACGGCAACTTTACATTTTTATTTCATTTAGATTCCTTATCAAATCCCTTATATTTTCAAAAATATCAACCCCCCCCCCAAACAATATTGCGCATTTCTAAGAATTCAGGCATATTTTCGGTTCCGTGCTTTATCTTTAAGAAAAAACGTGTAAGTTTTCCGCTTTGTTAAGTCAATTTGCGTTATGTTTGTTTGCATGATTAGATCACAGAAGAGCATTACCTAAAAGATATAAAAAGCTACGAGCGGTCATTAACAAAAACGTATTGTACTCGAGGAAAAATTCTGTTTTAAGCATTGTCATAAAGAGCCTTCACGTGATGGTTGTTAAAATTAGGGTTTCCTTAGGAAAAAAGTGAGTAATCTTACCAAATGTGCTAAAAGTCATCAGTTTTTCTTACAGTCAACTAACAACGAAAATTTTCTTTTTCAGTTTAACAGTTCGACGGTTTTTCTAATTATATACGCCTCTCTTCTAGCTTTGCGGCTTCCTGCGCTTTTTCTCTATCTCTGTTTGAGTAGATACTATAAGCTTCTTATATAAGCTTTTAGTTAATTTATCTCATTCTTTCTCGGTGTGTCTGCGTGCATATCTCAATCGCTATCTGTTGGTTATATTTTGACTGACTTTCTCTAAATTTTCCTTTGCTTTTGTGTGCGTATGAATACAATTTTTAAGTCGCATCCTCGAGGGTGCCAAACCCTTTCGCGAGTCTTTGATAACTTTCTGCTTTCAAATTTAACAAACAAGTAGTGTGAAGCATTTAAATTGACTAAAAATGAATTTCAATTGACAATATTTAAAAATAAGCTTCAAGTCTTGTCCTTCATGGTTTGTGGTTTTATTTAACTATTAATGTAGCTTGGGACCTTTCTCATAGTTTATTATTACCAATTCTCTTGCAACAACTCGTAAATCACGAGAGTTACTGTTCTAAAACGGTTAGCTAAAGATTAGTGATGGATTAGTCCATCTCCTTTATGTCGCAATGTTCAGTTGATGACGCCAAGACCAAGACGCGCCAAGTTTGGTTACAATAAATGATTAAGAGACCAATAACTAATATCAATTTGAACGTTGAGAGTCCTCTTAACGCTAGTTCACCACGTATAAATAGTTCAGACAAATTGTAGTTAGGCGGGATAAAATATAAAAGTGGAAAGTTGGGTCGCTGAATCCAAATTTCTACTGGTCACCTCGGATGATGCGTTCTGTGAAAATTGCGGAAAAATTCTATTTTTCAGTTTCTCGCTTATAACTTGAAAATTACAAATTTTTTGGGAAAATATTTTAATAAAAAAATAAACTGCGTCAAATTTACTATAAATTATGTTTCTTAAGTTTATTTGTTCAGACATGCAGTTTAGGCACTACAACGTGGCAAAGTTTGACAAAAATACCAAAATCGGCAAAAAAATTGCCTTTTTGTTTATCGTTTATAATTGAAAACCTACGCACTATTAGAGAGCAGTGTGTCTACATGAAGTTAAAGTAAATTAAATTCTCTACAAATTATGTCTCTTAAAGCTTTTTTGTCAAACAGGCAGTTTAGGCGCTACAACGTGATAAAGTTTGACAAAAATACCAAAATCGGCCAATAATATTTCTTTTTTGTTTATCGTTTATAATTGAAAACCTACGCCCTATTAGAGAACAGTATGTCTACATGAAGTTAAAGTAAATTAAATTCTCTACAAATTATGTCTCTAAAAGCTTTTTTGTCAAACAAGCAGTTTAGGCGCTACAACGTGATAAAGTTTGACAAAAATACCAAAATCGGCCAATAAAATTTCTTTTTTGTTTATCGTTTATAATTGAAAACCTACGCACTATTAGAGAACGGTATGTCTACATGAAGTTGAAGTAAATTAAATTCTCAACAAATTATGTCTCTTAAAGCTTTTTTGTCAAACAGGCAGTTTAGGCGCTACAACGTGGTAAAGTTTGACAAAAATACCAAAATCGGCAAAAAAAATTGCTTTTTTGTTTATCGTTTATAATTGAAAAGTACGCACTATTAGAGAACAGTGTGTTTACATAAAGTTAAAGTAAATTAAATTTTCTACAAATTATGTCTCTTAAAACTTTTTTGTTAAACAGGCAGTTTAGGCGCTACAACGTGGTAAAGTTTGACAAAAATACTATAATTGACCAATAAAATTTCTTTTTTGTTTATCGTTTATAATTAAAAACCTACGCACTATTAGAGAACAGTGTGTCGACATGAAGTTAAAGTAAATTAAATTCTCTACAACATATGTCTCTTAAAACTTTTTTGTTAAACAGGCAGTTTAGGCGCTACAACGTGGTAAAGTTTGACAAAAATACCAAAATTGGCAAAAAAAATTGCTTTTTTGTTTATCGTTTACAATTAAAAACTACGCACTATTAGAGAACAGTGTGTCTACATAAAGTTAAAGTAAATTAAATTTTCTACAAATTATGTTTCTTAAAGATTTTTTGTGTAACACACAGTTTAGGCGCTAGAGCGCATTAAAGTTTGACAAAAATTCTAAAATCGACAAAAAAGCTGTTTTTTGTTTATTACTTATAACTTCGAAAACTACGCAATATTAGAGAACAGTGTGTCTACATAAAGTTAAAGTAAATTAAATTTTCTACAAATTATGTCTCTTAAAGATTTTTTGTGTAACACACAGTTTAGGCGCTAGAGCGCATTAAAGTTTGACAAAAATTCTAAAATCGACAAAAAAGCTGTTTTTTGTTTATTACTTATAACTTCGAAGACTACGCAATATTAGAGAACAGTGTGTCTAAGTATATAGAATTAAAGTAAATTAAATTCCCTACAAGGTATGTTTCCTAAAATTTGTTTGTCAAACGGACAGTTTAGTTTTGTTACAGTTTTACAAACATTTCAAAATCGACAAAAAACTGTTTTTTTAGTTCTTCGCTGATAATTTAGAAAGCACGCCTTTTTAGAAAAAAATGTTCCTACACAAAAATAAAGTGCATTCAATTTCCTACAAATTATGTCTTCTAGGTTTTTACGTCAGACGTACGGGTTAGGTTAGGCGCTAGAACGCATTTAGTTTTAGTGATTTTTACAATATCCTTATTTAGAACAATTCAATTAGTTAACATTTAATTAAACATTAAGCAATATTGTCAGAACGGAGCATGGAGCAAAAATAATTTATTTTCGTCGAAAAAACAAAAAAATTTGAATAGCGAATCTGAAAGAAACTTTGTTTGGGGCTTCGTCTTAGGGACAAGAGAAATTTAAGTTCGATCAAAAACAGGTAAATTTAATATGCGTCTCAGACCCGAGTAATGCATGCTGAAGTTTGAAATAAATAAATGAGTTGGGGCTGAAATTACGCCCTCCTATTCAACATTAAAATAATTTTTCAAAGTAAAATATGGAAAATCAAAATTTAAACTAAGAGAAAATTAAATAAGTTTTTGCACAATTTTAATTATTTACCCTGGGGAACATTAATTAATCATTTGCTAATTAAAATTTAGAAAATTAATGTTAAAGCAACAAACAATATTTATACAGTGTTATTTCAGATTGTAGTGGGCTTTTCAAGCTAAACCGAACGGCACGACGTCTTGTTCACGACACGACGCTGCCAACCTGCCATATACTCGTACAATACAAAATTAGCTTACGAGAGAGACTTTGAAATCTATTAACAATGGACATAGAAAAAAAGCCAGAATTGGATTTTCTTTTAAATTTTAATTTCGCTTCGACCCAATAGCAAAAATTTTATTAATTTATTTTTAATTTCATCTTCACTAATCGACGATTATACAATGGTTATACTTATCGTAACGATGGCGTTTCTATTATTATAAGTCGGATAGGTGACTTGCAAGAAAAGCTTTGTTAGACAACTATTTTGGAGAGTTCATTAACATACACGTTGCGATTAGTATGAATAATGAAAATTAGAATTTCCATACATTCAAAGGCGAACGAAGTTTGTTATTCTACCGTTGCCTCAAACCCTTATTTTGTATTGTTACTCTGTATTACGTCTATCTACGCTTTCTCCCTTAGAATTAAATTAATTTCAATCTACAAACTTGCCGCTCTTAATACAAAAAATATATTTACTTTTCGTTAGTTTTCCTATTTCACATTTTAAGAACTTTCTATCCATAAAGCATATCAATTTCCCTTTGAAAACAAAATTCGAGTGAATAAAGGTCGTGAGTTTATTATTAATGTCCCCAGCTAGTTACGAAAGAAAAAAATGGAAATTTTCTTTCTTTTAAAAGGAAAAATTACAAAATCAATATTTCGCCAAGGGCCAATGACGCTTTAAGTTGATGAAAAATCCGACAATATGATAAGGACTCTCAAAGAAAACTTTCTTTATCAACTTACTTTGTGTTTGTGTTAAACGTCAACAAAGGGCTTTTTAGGCGACGTTTTCAATTTCGCTTACCTTACATCGTGAGGCATTGGAAGTGTAGCACCACGATCTAATAAAATTTTAATTATTTCGTAATTATCTCTATGTGCTGATAAAATTAACGGTGTTATATCCGGTGTAAAAGTGGCAGTATCTGGTGGTAGGGCTTCCCAACTCTGAAAATTAAAAATGGTTTTTAGTCAACGTTCGATTTTTCGTCTTGCTAAAGCTATAAATTTAAAATAAAGTCGTGGTAGGTAGGAAGTGCGCAATTATTCCGCAAAAAACGCTCGACAAATTCGTCCTGTAAGACTCACCACTACACACCTATTTTCAAGTGAAGTGGAGTTATTATTATTCGGTATAGCCGCATTATTTAATTAAAAGCCGCTGATGTGGCCATAACAGGCCACATTTTAGTACGCATTGAAAATATTTAAACAGATAGCACAAGTAGTACCTATGCGTACCTAACCTATGTGCATTCGTTTGTGCTAAAGTTTCAGCGTTTGTGCTGCAGAGCCCAAAGAGATGTTAAAATTTCAAATTGGGGTGCTGGAGAAACGACAGCACTTTCACTATTGAATTTTAAAATTTTGATAAGGGCATTCGTTTGTGCTACGTTTGTGTTAAATTGTGCTACAGTTTCAGCGTTTGTGCTGCAGAGCCTTATGAGATATTTAAATTTCAAATTGGGGTGCTGGAGAAACGACAGCACTTTCACTATTTAATTTTAAAATTTTGATACGGGCATTCGTTTGTGCTGCGCTTGTGTTAATTTGTGCTACAGTTTCAGCGTTTGTGCTGCAGATCCCTATGAGATATTTAAATTTCAAATTGGGGTGCTGGAGAAACGACAGCACTTTCACTATTTAATTTAAAAATTTTGATAAGGGCATTTGTTTGTGCTACGTTTGTGTTAAATTGTGCTACAGTTTCAGAGTTTGTGCTGCAGAGCCTTATGAGATATTTAAATTTCAAATTGGGGTGCTGGAGAAACGACAGCACTTTCACTATTTAATTTTAAAATTTTAATAAGGGCATTCGTTTGTGCTACGTTTGTGTTAAATTATGCTACAGTTTCAGCGTTTGTGCTACAGAGCCCTATGAGATATTTAAATTTTAAATTGGGGTGCTGGAGAAACGACAGCACTTTCACTTTCAAATTTTAAAATTTTGATAAAGGCATTTGTTTGTGCTACGTTTGTGTTAGTTTATGCTACGGTTTTAGCGTGTGTGCTGCAGCGCCCTATGAGATATTTAAATTTCAAATTAAGGTGCTGGAGAAACAACAGCACACTCACTTTTGAATTTTAAAATTTTGATAAAGGCATTCGTTTGTGCTACGTTTGTTTTAATTTGTGCTACAATTTCAGCGTTTGTGCTACAGAGCCCTAAGAAATATTTAAATTTCAAATTGGGGTGCTGGAGAAACGACAGCACTTTCACTTTCAAATTTTAAAATTTTGATAAAGGCATTTGTTTGTGCTACGTTTGTGTTAGTTTATGCTACGGTTTTAGCGTGTGTGCTGCAGCGCCCTATGAGATATTTAAATTTCAAATTAAGGTGCTGGAGAAACAACAGCACGCTCACTTTTGAATTTTAAAATTTTGATAAAGGCATTCGTTTGTGCTACAGAGCCCTAAGAAATATTTAAATTTCAAATTGGGGTGCTGGAGAAACGACAGCACTTTCACTTTCAAATTTTAAAATTTTGATAAAGGCATTTGTTTGTGCTACGTTTGTGTTAGTTTATGCTACGGTTTTAGCGTGTGTGCTGCAGCGCCCTATGAGATATTTAAATTTCAAATTAAGGTGCTGGAGAAACAACAGCACGCTCACTTTTGAATTTTAAAATTTTGATAAAGGCATTCGTTTGTGCTACAGAGCCCTAAGAAATATTTAAATTTCAAATTGGGGTGCTGGAGAAACGACAGCACTTTCACTTTCAAATTTTAAAATTTTGATAAAGGCATTTGTTTGTGCTACGTTTGTGTTAGTTTATGCTACGGTTTTAGCGTGTATGCTGCAGCGCCCTATGAGATATTTAAATTTCAAATTAAGGTGCTGGAGAAACAACAGCACGCTCACTTTTGAATTTTAAAATTTTGATAAAGGCATTCGTTTGTGCTACGTTTGTTTTAATTTGTGCTACAATTTCAGCGTTTGTGCTACAGAGCCCTAAGAAATATTTAAATTTCAAATTGGGGTGCTGGAGAAACGACAGCACTTTCACTATTGAATTTTAAAATTTTGATAAGGGCATTTGTTTGTGCTACGTTTGTGTTAAATTGTGCTACAGTTTCAGCGTTTATGCTGCAGATCCCTATGAGATATTTAAATTTCAAATTGGAGTGCTGGAGCAACGACAGCACTTTCACTATTTAATTTTAAAATTTTGATAAGGGCATTCGTTTGTGCTACGTTTGTGTTAATTTGTGCTAGAGTCTCAGCGATTGTGCTGCAGAGCCCTAAGAGATATTTAAATTTCAAAGTGGAGTGCTAGAGCAACGACAGCACTTTCACTATTTAATTTTAAAATTTTGATAAGGGCATTCGTTTGTGCTACGTTTGTGTTAATTTGTGCTAGAGTCTCAGCGTTTGTGCTGCAAAGCCCTAGAAAATTTAAAAATTTCATATTTAAGATGTTGGGGACCTCCTGCTTTCAAATTTTAAAATTTTGATACTGATATTCGTTTGTGCTACTTTGTGCCAAATTTTCAGTGTTTGTGCTGCAAAGCCTAGAAGATATTCGTGTTTTAAATTGCTGGTGTTGGAAAACAATAACACTTCCACTTTCGGCAGTCGTGAAATTCCTCAGATTTGGGAAGGGTCAGTCGGGTAGCTGCTGTCCAGGAATCAACTCCCCTGTATAGATAAAATGTGCACAAATGATAAAGAGGTCAAAGTTGATAAAATGCACGTGAGGTTTGCGGAATTTAGTTCTTATGATGATTAAGGTTAGGTTGAAATTCGAATAATCCCTAGGGATTTGCAGCACAAAACGCTAAAACTCGAGCACAAATCAACACAAATGAATGTCTTTATCGAAATATTGAAATTTAAAAGTGCTGGGGAAAAGCCTTTTAGAAGTAATTTGGTGTCCAAATACGTTATAATACATCGTGTACTGGAAAAATAATGCTGAGAAGCGTTTTCTGCTAATTACAAAGATGAAACGTTGTAGATCCGGCGAACTCATAAGTTTTTAATAGTTGAGCTATCATAATTTAATAGAATAATTCGTTTTAATGAAAACTTACGTGTGGTTCGCCAATCTTGTGAATAGTTTCTTCGTGATCTAATAAAACCTCGACCGCCTCAACAAACTCTTCGGATATTGCATGAAGTAAAGCGTCTTTAGTTTCAACTTTATGCTCAATAAGAAGCTCCACCATTTCTAAATTTTCGTTATCTATAGCCATTAACAATGCACTTCTCCCTAATGGATCCACGCAGTTCATGTTAATGTAGCCCGTTTGTTGCGCTCGTTGTAACATCCTGTATAGATAAAAATAAATTTTGAGACTAAAATAAATTAAATTTTACAAAAATTCCCAACGCCATTTTACCAAAAAGCTTTTGCTAAAGCTCCCGTAATGTAGCTAAAACCGCGTTAAAGCAACGATTTAAATCGAACTCATCTGAAGTCATTTGTAATACCTACTGAAATTATTTTTGTAACGCGCAACTTGAAAAAATTAAAGCAATAACTTGTTCGGATTTAAAATTGATAGTAACCAAACGGATGTTGAGACTAATATTAAACATCTTTAATGTTCCCGATATATTGCGATTTAAGTTTTACAAATTTGGACTACTAATCAAATAGGTTTGATTCGTTTCTTCATCTTTTGAGATCATAAATTTATTAATAACGTTGTTTTTAAGTTAGAGAAAATCCGAATACGAATTTTCCGCACTTATACACCTTAAATGGGCATCTAAAACAAAAAAATGCCTGTGTGTTTTGTTTAACCAACAAAAGTTTAACAAACCATCAGGAGACAGTTCAGTTTGCAATTTAAGGAGTTCGTAGGTTCGATACCGCGAACCTACAAGTGCTTCAAAGTAGCACAAGACCACACACGGTTGCCAAATATGGTTTGAGCCTGTTGCATCAGCAACGAGAGCAACTTGTAATAGCTGAGTGTTTAGGTGAATTTAATACGAAGTTTGCGCTCCAAAAGCAAGTGCTCGAGCCTTTGAACTAAAACTAAACTTTATAAGGACCACTTGAGAAGCCTAGAAAGAGAATTTCGTGATCTCGAAACTTTATAGAATTAAATACGTATAAGAGTATACTTAAGCAAATATTATTTTCATGTCTGGTAAGTCGTGAAACTGCTGTGAACGTACTACGAACAAAACATCAGAAAGAAAATTAGATTTGACGTAAACAGAGCACGATCGCGTCTGTAAAACAAACAAAAATGAAGTGCTTTTCTAAAATCTGATATGGACGATATGGGTATATCGTAGTAAGTAATATATGGATGAAAAATCAATCATAACTTATATTTACTTTATATCGCATACCGACTTATATTTTAAGTGACAAAAAATTTAATACCGAATTATTGAATTACCTCCAACAAAAGAAAACAAAATTTTGTAAAAAGAAAACGGATTTTATATTATGCTGACTTTCTTCTCAAAATAATTTATTTTAGTGAGTCGTGGGGACAAATAGAAAATTTTAGTTGGCAAGGAAATATAAGGGTATGCCGTGTACATATCGAAACTCGAGCAGAAATACGCGATAAAGTGGATGATAAAGGATATGCATTTTTAGCCTGGTTTCAGAATGAGTATACAGGGGGCTTTCGCGAACTAAATAGGAGTATCGATCATCTCCAAAAGAGAGAAGTGACGATTCTTTGTTAGTCTACCCTAGGTGGGTTCTTTGAGCACTCTCTCACTTTAGATTTACGCTCGGTTAATTTATTTGTGCCATAGGAAGTCATAATGAGTCTGGCAAAGAAAGTAGATATTATAGACTCATAGTCAGGGAGGAAGTGGGCGCTTTTACTAAATGATAAACTACAAAATTTTTAACAATTTAAGCTGAAAACCTATTGTAAATTAGTAATAAAACCAACTGTCAGCCACTACAAAATGGGAGCAGTGACATGAGAAGAGCGGGATTTGGCTATTTTTTAAATACTCGCAAGTAACTCAAAAACTAGGCAGTTTATGACAAAAATGCGTCTATATGAATATAAGCTACATCAAATTTACTAAAAGTTGAATATCTTACGTGTTGTCCTCAGACAAGCAGTTTAGGCGCTACAGCGTGTTAAAGTTTGACAAAAATTTCAAACTTAGTCAAAAAACTGTTTTCTTGTTTATCGCTTATAACTCAATAACTACGCACTATTAAAGAACAGTGCGTCTATATAAAAATAAGGTAAATTAAATTTTCTACAAATTATGTCTCTAAAAGCTTTTTTGTCAAACGGTCAGTTTAGGCGCTACAACGTCTTAAAGTTTGACAAAAAGTCCAAATCGGCAAAAAAATGCTTTTTTGATTTTATCACTTATAACTAGAAAACTAAACACTATTAAAAAATAGTGTGTGTATATAAAAATAAAATAAATTAAATTTACTACAAATTACGCCTCCTAAAGTTTTTTCTTCAAACGAACAGTTTCAACGCTACAGCGTGTTAAAGCTTGACAAAAATTTCAAGATCGGCAAAAAAATTGTTTTCTTGTTTATTGCTTATAACTCAAAAACTACGCACTATTAGAGAACAGTGTTTCTGTATAAAAATAAACTAAATTAAGTTTTCAACAAGTTATATCTCCTAAAGTTTTTTCCTTAAACGGACAGTTTAGGCACTAGAGCGCGTTAAAGTTTAAAAAAACTCCAAAATCATCAAAAAAGGTGTTTTTTTGTTTGTTGCTTATAACTAGAAAACTACGCACTATTAGAGAACAGTGTGTCTATATAGAATTAAATTTCCTACAGGTATGTTTCCTAAAATCACCAAAAAAGCTGCGTTTTTGTTTATCGCTCATTACTCGAAAACTCCGCAATAATAGAGAACAGAATGTCTACATAAAAATAAACTAAATTAAATTTTAGACAAATTATGTCTCTTTAAGTTTTTTTTTAAAAGAGATAGTTTAGGCACTACAACGTTTTAAATATTGACAAAAATTTTAAAATCGGCAAATAAATTGCAAATTTGGTTTATGCTTATAACTCGAAATCTAGGCATTATTAGAAAACAGTGGGTCCATACAAAATTAAACAAATTATATTCTCTACAAATTATGTCTCTTAAAGTTTTTTTGTCAAACGGGCAGTTTAGGAACTACAACGTGTTTAACTTTGACAAAAATTCCAGAATCAGCAAAATATTGGTCTTTTGTTTATTGCTTATAACTTAAAAGGAGCGCACTATTACAGAACCATATAAAATTAAGATAATTAAATTGTCTACAAATTATGCCTCTTAAAGATTTTTTGTCAAACCGACAGTTTAGGTGCTACAACGTATTAAAGTTAGACGATAATTTCAAAATCGGCAAAGAATTGTTTCTTGTTTATTGCTTATAACTCGAAAGGAACGCATTATTAAGAAAGTGTGTTTGTATGAAATTAATAAAAATTGAATTTTCTACCAGTTATGTCTCTTAAAGCTTTTTTTTCAAACGAGCAGTTTAGGCGCTACAACGTGTTAAAGTTTGACAAAAATTTCAAAATTTATTAAAACACTGTTTTTTTGTTTATCGCTTATAACTCAAAAACTACGCACTATTAAAGAAGATTGTATCTATATAAAAATAAAATACATTAAATTAGCTACAAATTATGTTACTTAGATTTTATTCGTTAAACGAACAGTTTATGTGCTAGAGCGCGTTGAAGTATAGCACCTCGAGTAGGGCGAGTTTTTGGTGGTCAAACTAACCCAGGGGTTGACGAAAAATTTATACAGTACCAAAAAATAGAATTTTTTGTTGTAAATTTTCAATTTATTGTGGCAGACGGCTTTAAGTGTAGTCTTCGTGATGACAGACGCGTTTGAAGTCCGAAGATGGAATTTTCTTCAACTTCCCCTTTTTGAGGATCTATATTTCAAAGTGCTCTAGCACCTAAATTCTTTGTTTGGCGTAAAAAATCAAAGAAACATAATTTATAGAAAATTGAATGTACTTTATTCTTGTATAGAAACACTTTTTTCTACAAATGCGTAGTTTTTGAGTTTCAAGCGAAAAACCAAGAAAAAATCAAAACCATACTTTTATCGAGATGCAAGTTACTTTGGAGTCGCAGACGGTCGGTTTTATTACTCATTTGCAATGCTTCAGCCTGCAGCCTTAACAATGTTGTACCTTATCGATAAATTACTCAGTGCCTCACAAGCGATCAGTTTAATTTTCGTAGCTTTATCTATCTCACTTTAACTCGTTTGTAACTGAGTTCAATTTCTATTGCGTACCCTCTTATGTATACCCCCATGAACTAATGGATTGTTAACAAACTCTAGATAGTGTACCACTCTGTATATGGGTAATAATTCAAAATTTTTGTAGCTCGACGTCTCGAGATATACAACAATAGTTTATTCGTTGCATTTTAAATAAATTGAAAACATTTTCTCATTTGATTTTTCGAGTAGGTATGTACTTTGTAACAACAGATGTTAAAGTTCACATTACGGGAGGAAATTATTGCGAGGCTAAACAAATAAGTACAAAGAGAACACCGTTGCTTACCGTCTTGCTGAAGCCACATCACCTCGTTCAACTGCGAGTAAATACTTTTTTTCATCCAGCGATAATTGAGCCATCTCTTGGTGAGGTCGTATTACATTTTCCTCTTCCATCATGCCGTGTATGGAATGTCTCTGTTTACAAAAAATTCTAATTAATTATTTTCAAAAAAGTCATAAATATAAATAATGAAAAATGAAAATGTTTAGGTGTAAAAGTGGGGTAAAATAATGAGGTGTCGTTTGTGTTCTAGAAAAAACAGTAACAAATATCGTTTTGTGACATCGACGTATTTTCCTACAGGGAAATTAGCTTAGTTTGCGAGAAATTCATCTTTCATTATAATAATAACGTGGTATAAACATTAAGACGTGTTGGTTGTACTTATTTAAAAATAATGAATGGTAACAGTTAACGAAAATTTGGCAAATTAAATTAAATTGGCACTTTTAGAATAACAAGCGGAGCTTTTCAGTTTTCCGTTAGCAACAAAATACTTTTTAACCGCAAGAAAATGTGTACCTCACAGAGCTCATTCGCGCCCCTTTGTTGAATTAAAAACGCAACCTACTTCACATAATACTTTTTGTGAACTACTAAAAGATTTTTTCTAAATCCAATTTTCAACAAAGTCCAATTTATTTAATAGTAAATAACATCCCTCAGGACTTTTCATAAATTGCACGACATAATTTTCATAAAATAATGATATCGTGCTAAGCTCCTTCCTCGCACACAGAAAAACAAAGCTTTTCTTCTGGAATACACTTTGCGCTAATTTAATTAGTTAAGTTTTGAAATTATTTACTGCGGAAGAAAGAAAACACTGGTTTTTGTTTTTAGTGACACTTTGAGGGTTAGTTGTAATATAGATAATGAAAGGTCCAAAACATAAATAATAAGATAGAAAAGTAAGTTTATCGGAGCTGCGATAAATAAATACAAAATTGCATCGTAAAATAGGTTTTATATTGGATTTACTTTGATTTTGATTTTCAAAATTACATTGCAGCATTGCAACCAGAGATAAAACTAAATGGTGTGTTCTCACAGGGTTTCCAGTTTATTTACTTTAACGTCATTTTCTAAAATACCGAAAATAGCGAGCCCAAATATTAAATTTTAGTTCAATATCGAATAGCTTATATTAGAGCTCAGACTACCCGAGAAACTAATTTTGTGAAAGAATGAAAATAAACGGCCACACTGGTGCCATCTGACGGCACCTAGTGTTACCATCTAGTAAGTTACCACCTGGAGCGCGCTTTTCTGTTCTTTTGAAGAACCTCCCGATGAAATCTTGTCAAGAGTTGCTTGAAATGTTAAGAAAAATTTGATAGATCCTTTGAAGCCCTTTGAAACATCTTCTGATTAAAAAAGTGACGAGCCTACAATATTAAATTTTCCTTCAATCGGCGAGGTTGCGTTCGGGAAAATTGTGGTGGAAGAACATAAACAGACACTTCATTCAGAAACTTGTCTCCCGTTGCGATTCGATCATAACCTTTCCATTTTGTCTTGATGTATTACACGAGAACGAACATTTAAAAACTCGTAAAGAATTAGGTAACTTTTGTTTTTCTCAGTTTCATTTGGGGGAATGACGGAATCAATGAAGATCCACACCATGGTAAATATTTAAATTCGAGAACGTATACGACAAATTAACAATTTATAGTTTTAATCTTTTAATGCACTTTGATACTGTGCTCTTATGTTGCATTTGCTTCGGAATAAATATTCATTTCCGCTAGGTTTCGCATAGAATTAATTAAACAATTTATTGTTGCGGAAATAATAGTTTCAGTTTACAATTATTGCAATTATTTTGTACGCTACAGTCAGCAGACTACAAAGTTGCAATTTGCAATAAGCGATAGAGAAGAGGGTGAACCAAAACATGGATATTCCATATACAAAAACAACCAGAACTCACTTCTGACGTTAAAAGGCCCTCTTCGATCCAAAAGTGAAATGTGCGATTAATTCTATTGACCATCAGTTCACGTTTAACCGTGCACTTGAACTGCAGTTCTACCGTAAACTGGGTTTGAGCAACGTAATTTGAACGCCTTAAGCCCCATTTACATTGAACTTAGTGCAGATTGATGGTGTAGTTTGCTGGTCTAGAACTCGCCAAGTAGGCAACGTGGAGTAAAACCATTTACATAGACTTTAGTGGTAATCATTTTCTTTTCTTATTTTTTTTTTCTTATACTTGAACGATGAGATTAAAATAGTACTACCGAAAACTAAAATGAAGAAATAAAATCAAAGCAACTATTTTGTTAAATATTTGTTTAAATTTCAAATAGCTGGGCCGCGGGAGAGAGATGCGCTTCTATGATTGGCTGGTGCCGATTTACTAAGAAAAGTGGTCTAGAAGTTTAAACATTACAAACTTTCTGACCATTGTTAGCAACGACCTTGCCAACTGTACTTCATTGTAAACGGGCACATTGAAAAAACCCTATTCAAGCTTTTAAACGATTCTTGCTCTTACTAGAACGATTACACTACTGTCTATGTAAATGGCACTTTACGTTGAACGTTGTTGGTACCATCGGCCCATAAATGTGATGGAAGGTTTTATTTAAGGTGGGTTCACACGAAGAAAATAAAAGATGAGCTTTCAGGTAGACGATAATTAGCGGAATTATCTGGTCTCGTCTCGTCTGGTACGCCTACAGATGGATGTGCAGAAAAGAGAAAATGAATAAATTTTAAATTTATTCATTTTCAAGTTGAGAGAGAGTTGGGTCAAAAAATGTTATAGCAAAAGCCATAATAAAGAATGGAATGGTCATATTTTTATTCCGGGGAGAGGTCGGCATGCCGAAGAGTTTGATGCACAATGTCGAGAACTCCATAATTATAAAGGGCACCGTAGGGCAAAAGTGGTATCATTGGAAAGATCTCTGGTTCTGGTTCACCCTGTATATGTAAGTTTGACAAAAATGTCCAAACGGCAAAACAAATTGTTTTTTTATTTATCGCTTATAACTCCAAAACTACGCCCTATTGGAGAACAGTGTGTTTATGTAAAGATAAAGTAAACTAAATTTTCTACAAATTGTGTATCTTAAAAATTTTTTGGCAAACGAACAGTTTAGGCACTAGATCGCCTTAAAGTTTGACAAAAACTGCAAAATCATCAAAAAAGCTGTTTTTTCGTTTGTTGCTTATAACTAGAAAACTACGCACTATTAGAGAACAGTGTATTTATACAAAAATGAAGTAAATTAAATTTTCTACAAATTATGTATCTTAAAGATTTTTTGTCGAACGTACAGTTTAGGCGCTACAACGTGTTAAAGTTTGACAAAAATTCCAAAATCGGCAAAGAATATGTTTGTTTTTTTAGTTTTTAGCTTATACTTCAAAAACCACGCCCTTTTAGAGAAAGGGTTCTTACACAAAAATAAAGTCCATTTAATTTCCTACAAATTACGTTTTCAAGGAGTTTACGTCAGACATACGGTTTAGGTTAGGCGCTAGAACGCGTTTAGTTTAGTCGTTTGTTATCAGTTTCAGTCATCAGGCTAAGCTATATGCAGCGATGTTGAAATATTAAAGAAGATCTTGCTAACATTCTTCCGTTTTTGAGAAGCGATCTCACGTCAAAACGGTTCTGAAAAATAACCGCCTTAATGCAATAAATTCTCTTTATCGTCTGCGATCAATAGTACACGCTAGGACATGCTCAAAGATTACCAAAAATTGGAAATATGTTATTACTTATTAGCATTATGAATCAAAAATAACCACAAATTAATTTTTTCACGTGTCTCCGCTACTTTCTATAGTGTGGTGTTTTAGTAGAGGAAGCAACGATGTCACAACACCAAAGATATTTTTATTATAAAAGAATTTTTATATTAATTTAACCTGAAAATGTGTTTCGCGACTCTGTTTGTTTTCATTTTAATTGATTTATGAATAGCATCCTACGGTGTCTTGTGTTATTATTAATTAAAGGGTTGAAAATACAGTACGTTTGGAATTTAATCTACCAAATCAATAAAAAAATTTATTTTAAAATAAATTTAAGGGAAATGCCTAAACATGGCATAACAATATGTTTATACATTGATTCCCAACTTCGCATTAATTTGTTATTTTTCATTATTTAAAAATAAGGATGACGTCACCGCTTTGTTACTTGTATATTCCGAAGCCAAAAACAAAAAAGACCTAATGTCGAAATTTTACATAGGTACGTATGTACCTATTCCAGTGTATCGGCTTTGCAGTTTCGAAGTTTCTTTTAGGGAATTTTTTTTGGGAGTTTTGCATTATTTTGTCGACACCCTGTATGTGAAAAAGCTCATAATAATTTGAGCTCAGCATGTGGAATTTTAAAGTGTAATAAAACTTGATAAAACGCTTGAACAAATAGTAATATACAATGTGCCTTCAAGTAAAATAATATCCAACAAAGTTTCGTTACTGCCAGCACAAAATTAAGGTGACCAAATATTCGACTTATCCCGTGAAAATAGAAAAACAAAAACTTACTCTACAAATAGAAATAAATCATAAAAAGAACTTACTTTAACTTTTTTGTCGTGAAATGGCTTTTCGAGTAAAATTGCAGATTGAAGAGGGCCGTCACTACGAGGCATATCAATAAAAGTGTCGGTGCCCCCCAGAATCCCGTGGGACACCGACCCTTTACGGGTTTCTTCTTCATCTTCACACGCGCTTTCTGGAAAAAAAAGAAGCACGTGATTTATATTCAATTATAGGTGCACATATCGTAAAATATTTTGTCACAAAACTAAAAAATACATTTTCGAGGCGAAAATTCGTTTTAAAACAAATTCATTCAAAATGGCGGGTTTTGTTTGTTATTTATACGTTAATCCAACCAACTGTCACTTTTATTTTATTTATTATTCGCGTGTTTTTGAGCGTAAAAAAATTAAGTCGCCATTTTTTTAAATGGCGGTACACGCTTTGTCTTCTTTCCTTTTTGCGCGCTCTTTTATCGATTTGTTAAATGTTTACTGCGTTATTAATTATTATTATCGTTAAAACTGGAAATGGGCGCCTACTTTTAACTTCAAATAAACATTTTACTATTTACATTATCTTAAAATTAAATTCCCATGTGTATATTGCAAAATTTTGCTATGTAAGCCAGCCAAACAAGTGTCGGCAATTTATTTAATTGCGAACCTAAACATTTAAAATAAACTAAAATCCTAAAATGAGGTTATGTTCGAATTTGAAAAACATTTTAAATCGAGCGTACAGTAAGAAGAGCATTACCATTGTATATGTTGTGATGACGATGACATATCACCATATTTTTAGTACCGAATTCACTCACATTAATCTAATACGTTTAAACCTTTTTGCAGATTGTTTTTTTTTGTATATTACAACACTTAGGTGAAAAATGAAAAAAACAAAAAAATTTGTTCGTAAGGCAGGTATTTTTGTATTTGACAAGCGATTTCCTTTTTTTCGACTGACGCGAAAATCACATAGCGGTCGTTTCTACACTTATGTGTTAACATTACCGGTGGTATGTAAATATACAAAACAAAAATACATTTTAAAAATTTACGCTTTTAACGTGTGATTCATTTTTTATCTTCATCATTTTGTGCGTTAAATGAAATATGAATTAATTAAAATAACGTAAAAACTAAAAGGCATTGACATTCACTTACTACGACCATTTCGGTTCAGTAAAAAATCTTAGCTTCGTAAAAGCGGCTGATGTGGCCGTAACGCCGTAACAAGACTTTTCTGTGCGCTTAACTAATTCTACAATATCTTAAAATATTTAAAAACAGACATCAGAAATAGTAATAAACAATAGTATGCTCAGAAGCTCTAAAAATTATACGGGGTTCTATTTGAAATGTAAAAATGTGACATTTTTGGTATCAATAGATAGATAATTTTATAATAATTCCAAATATCTTAAAATATACAGAGTGTTGTGTTCAAAATAGAAAATCTAGTCCCATGTCCAGTTAAATCGAAAGTTAAAATATAACATGTTTAGTATCATTAGACAGATAATTTAGCAATATTTTAAAAAAACATAAAATATACAGGGTGTTTTTAAAAACTCTTTGTGCTTAGCTAATTTCCGGTTTAACCGGAAGTGTTTTTTAACTAAAATTGTAACAAATAATATAAATTTATGCAATAAATCAATATACTAACTTGCAATTATAAATTTTCATTACAACAAATATTATAATTTTTTTCAAATTTTGACTTTCAAAAAATTATAACTCCGAATCTACTGGATGGCAAAAAATGAAACTAAGTTAATAAATTGAGAACTCCGATATTTACAACTTATCTAAAAATAGACAAAATGGCCTTAGCCAGTTTTGAGAAAATCAGCTTTAAAATTTTAGTCAATTTTGGTGCTTGAAAAGTCGTCAATTTTGAAATTATTTTAAAAACCTACTCTAACAAATCTAAAGCCCTATATTTTACCTATATACTCCTGTTTTTAGATTCTTATAATAATAATTATTTTTACAGTTATAATAAAAAAACTAGAAAATGGGAGAATCGTTATACTGGCCGCCATTATAAATTAAAAAATTTGAAAAAATATTTTTTTAATTAGAGCCGATGTGTACTAACTTATAGGCGAGTATAAAAAATACTGTAAGCCAAGATTTCCCAAAATGCAACCAACATAACCTCCTTATTTGAGGCCACCCTGTATATATTTCATTTTAAAGCTCATTTTGTCGACAAAACTATGTTAAAGTGGCCGAAACTAAATTTCATCAAAATCGCTTCAGATAGTTTTTTGTTTTACGGCGTATTTAGTACACACACACACACACACATCTAGACGGGCAGACTCTTTCTAAAAGTTTATTTCTAGTGAGCAACCTCTCAAATTTTACACAAACCGGGTTTTAGAGTCTCGGTAGTAAAACCAAAAGTTTGCAAAGTGATTAATGATTATCTGATCCAGCCTTTAAACAAATGGTCTGGGAAATATTTTCAAAGCTGCTAAGCCTCGAGTGATGCTCCGCTTAAAGTTGTCGAAAATGTCGCATTTTGGAACTCATCAAATACTGTTGACGCGATACCGTTATAAAAACGTTAAAAAAAAAAAAAAGATGCATCTTACTCTGAACGTTCCATTCTGCTGCTTTATGTTGTAGTTTTCTTTTATATTTTTCTTTTCACTATCTTTACTTTTACAGCTTCTTTTAGGAAATGCGCTAAGATGAGCTTATAAATAAAATTAATTTGGCTCCTATTTAGTGCTAGTAACTATTTTAAATTTGTTTATCTAAATAATCAATAATTTGCATAAATCATAATCCAATAACGCCCATTAAGTGTCCTGGAAATTTAATGAATGGCTTAAATAGAGATAAAGCCATAAATTTATATCTAACGGCCTTTTATTTAACCCAATTAGTAATTTGACTTTTTAAAAGGGCATCAAGTATAAAATTTGTAATTTCGAATTCGCCCTGTAAATGTAATTAGCGCAAAAATCGTAACAACCAATTAGATCTTAACGCGATTTTAAAAATTAAGCAACACACGAGCACAGGTCAGGCTTTAATTTTAAATCCGACCGCTTTTTGCGGAATAAAATGGTGGAAATTTCAATTTTTGTGCGATTAATCTTAATTTCTCTCTAATACGTCTACGCATAAATTGTAACGAATTAATATGCTACGCAGTCGAACGGATTCATTCAGTACGTTTGTTTCGGCCATTAATAAGCATTTTATTGGAGGTTAACTCATGTTTAGTAACGCACAGACGTACAGACGTGCAATAAATTATAAATAAATAACCCACTTTTCTCGCTAAGCTTGAGCAGCACCCATTTCCATTTTCCATTTTCCATTTTAAACAAGACGACTTTTCCGTAATTACACCTTGGAGTAAATTACGATTAATAACGTTACATATTGTGACAATTTAAATTTTGATGTTCAATAATTAATTCTAATGATTAGTACCTACACTAAAATTTACATATAAAATTGTAGCAACTTCACCCAAACGTGCATTTAATTGGCCAATAAAGTACGAATATATATAGGACTCAAAATTTTCTTTATACTAATAGCTTTTACGAAAATACTAATTTCCTCAAATGATTTCGTTTTGAAGGTGGTGCTTCTCTACCGGGCCAATCCGCAAAATTAGTTGAAAACGCCTGTAGACATAAGAGGTGACATCAAAATCCTTTTGATCTTCTCGTTAATTAACTCTTTTCATAAGTCATCGTTGCTTTTTGAAAAACAAAACTAACTTTTCCTTAGCGCAGTGTAACTTAAAAGTACTTTGCGCTGATATAAAAATTTATAACGTTTATCATAACGTTAATCTTATACGTGGAGCTACTTAACAGATTAGAAATTAAATTACGTATAGTTTGAAACAAGTTCTAAATTACTGTGTAGGTACTGTAAAAAACTTTTCTCTTACAAAATTATCTTTTAACAATTTTTAAAAAATAAGTTTTTGAAAATTAATTTAGTCCATAAAAAACGTAAAGCTTTTCTTTTGTTAGTGTATACTCTCACGCTGTAGTGTTAGCAGCAAAAATTGTATTTCATCATCAATCTTCGTGTCATACAAATTTCAAATCAATCAATTATTCAAATTTGAGTAGCTTTAAATAATCTGATAAATGTAAATTGGGGTTATTTATTAAACATATCGTGTGATTTTCTAAAGCCAAAATTCTAGTTTGAAAACTTTTTCACTTGTGACGAGACACGCAAATGAAGGCTAATCACAACCTAAATTCGTCGAAGTTATATGGCACATTAAAAGTATCTTTTTGCGCCCTTTGACCCCGACAGGACCTTTTTTGGAGGCGATAACCTGTAATTTCCTGAAATGAGACGAAAAGCTATAGGCCAAAGAACTCGACGTTTACATTTATGGCAAAGTTAACGTCATGCAGTAACTGCAAAGAAGTCTAGTAGTCGAGCCAATCAGCAACAGAAATGCAAGCCATTCCAAAGCTCTCTAGTTCGTCTGACTGGTTACCCAAGTAGTTACCGCTGGCCGATGATCGCCAAGGGCACCCAAGCTAAAGCCAGAGGGTGGTTGTGGGTCGAATATAAGCTCAAAGTAGAGTTGAGAGCCAAACAGCCTAGCCTTTGGACACCTAGCTGGTTGTTGAGCTCCGTTCGGCAGCGACAAAGTAACTAGGGGACGCTCACAATAAAACAACCAATTCGACTAGGTTTAGGTACCTTACAAAATAATACACTCCTGACTCCAAACACGTTTCAATTATCAGGTAGACTAGCCGATGCCACAAGGTGGCGGCTAGAGATGAAGATTTCCCTTATAAAGAGAATTGCAAGCTGTTCAAAAGCTTGCTACCAAGCTCACTAGTCCGCCTGACTTTATAGAACGCCCAATTAGTTACAGCTGAGCGATGAACGCCAAGAGGGCCCAGGCTAGACCCAGAGGGTGGTCGTGGGTCGAATATAATGAGCTCAAAGTAGAGTTGAGCGCCAAACAACCTGATCCTTGTTTGGGCACCTAGATGGTTGTTGAGTTCCATTCGGCAACGACAAAGAAACTATGGGACGGCCACAATAAAACGGCCAATTCTACTAGGTTTATAATGTTTCGGTCTCCTGTGCCACCATAAAAAAACTACACCCCAAACCAAGAACACGCTTTGATTATTAGGTACACTAACCGATGCCACAAGGTGGCCGCGACAGAAACAGATCCCTCATGTAGAGAAATGCAAGCAATTCCAAAGCTTGCTACCAAGCTCGCTAGTCCGTCTGACTTTATAGAATGTCCAATTGGTTGCAGCTGGCCGATGATCGTCAAGAATGCCCAAGTTAGATCCAGAGGGTGGCCGTGGGTTTAATATTATAACTTCGGACTAGAGTTGAGCACTAAACAACGTGGTCCTTGGGCACCCAGCTAGGGGTTGTTGATCTCCATTCGGCTACTACAAAGAAACTAGGGGGTTGATACAATAAAACAACCAATTTGACTAGGTTTATAATGTCTCGGTCTCTCGGGCCACCATTCAAAAAAACTACACCCCAGACCTCAAACAGGTTTTGAGTATTTTGTAAACTAACCGATGCCCCATGGTAGCAGCGACATGAACAGATCCCTGATTGAATTGGGACAGTCCTCAATGGTACTCAGGACTTAGACCACAAAATCATAAAAATAGGTTCTCGCAAAGCTGCTAGAAAATTAGAAAAGGGAAACGAGTTCGTCGGTAAACAAAAAAATGATAACGATCGCTACTTTCTCCTCAAGGCCGCCGTTCGGTAAGGGAGGGTGTCTTCCCCTTAGCGAGCCACCGGGACACTGGTAAAGAAGTACTCAGCAAGATAGTCGGTGTCCGTTCGTCGTAGTGGGTATGTAATACCCAAAAATGGCAAGAAGACTTCAATAAGCCATTAGACGTCGACACCAA
Organism: Malthinus flaveolus; assembly: GCA_950108345.1. NCBI lineage: Eukaryota > Metazoa > Arthropoda > Insecta > Coleoptera > Cantharidae > Malthinus > Malthinus flaveolus. The sequence continues at coordinate 5,874,335 of OX467289.1, read as the reverse complement.
AGACAAAATACAGGTCACGAGTCGAACGGTCGCGATCACATTACCACCTAAAGCCGTTGTCTGCTGAATTCGGCGTAGTTGGGCGAATTGTCAAATAATAGAAACTTTGATAATGTAAATTGGACAGTAAGTGCGATAAAACTCTAGAAAGTCTTGCAGAAATCGCTTGTCTTCTGTAAGACTTTCTCGAGTTTTCTCTCACTAACAGTGCAGTTTACGTTTGTTAAGTTTCTATCTCTGACAGAGTCTACCCAACTTGCCAAATTCGTCAGTCCGCCGAGTTTATTAATTTCGTCCGCAGTCCTCTGCGGACTGCCGAATTCCGCACAGCTGGACAGACTATCAGATGGAAATTTAATTAATGTAAAACTTGACTGTAAGTGCGAGAAGATTCTAGTAAGTCGCTTCCTTCTGTAGGCTTCCTAGAGTTTTCTCGCACTCACAGTCCAATTTACATTATTTAAGTTTCTATCTGACAGTCTGCCCAGATGTACCAAATTCGGCAGTCCGCCAAGTTTATTAATTTCCTGCCGAGTTCCGCACAGCTGGACAGACTGTCAGATAGAAAATTAACGTAAAACTTAACTGTAAGTGCGAGAAAACTCTAGTAAGTCGCTTCCAATGCGCATTTACCATATTGCAAGCGACTTCTGCAGGACTGCGTCTAAAGAGTTTTTGTAGAAAATTTCAGAAACATAACAATGGCATTTATTAGTAATTATTAAATGGAAACTTTAAAAAAATTAGGCAAAAAGGTAGAATATTTTCCATTTGTAGCGTATGAAAAACAAAAAATAAAACTGCGGTCATACCAATAAAGGCATTAGAAAGGCAATTTGTAAAAACACGAAAAGTATTCAATGTTCTGTTTGAATCTTTGAGGTGTATTACGTATACGACGTCCTGTCCTCATTAATCTTAGTTTTTTAAGTAAAACAGTATTTTTTCGAAAATGACGAGAAGATGGAAAAACGTTGTTTGAAATAAGTTAGTGATTTATAAAAGAAAATTTGTTTTTACATTTTTTATAAGAAAATTTAAAATGGAAAACCTAAATCTATACGCCTAGAAACGTTACATTGATTTTAGTTCAAAAAACGCAAATTTCACAGTACAATATTCCTACCTACCTCGAGGACTCTTGATTTGTTTGAGTACTCGATTCGAACTGATTGAATAGTTTGTTTAAAATGCAAATTGAACGAATCAATATTTAAATTTGCGCATATTATTAGGTATAATTCGAGTTTAAAAAGCTCGGTAAAGAGCTTTGCAACATTTAAAGACATACAGGGTGTTCAGCCTATTTATAAAAATATATAAGAAATAGTTGTTGTGTAACGCAAGATAGTTATAGGTATGCAACAGTAACGGTTAGGTTTGGGCACTTATTCAGAGTATCGATACCTTGGGCGGTATCGCCCAACGATATCAAGAGCCAAAAGTATCGAGCAATCTAAAGTATTGAGGTATTGAAAGTATTCAAGTACCGGAGGTACCGGGGTATTGTGAATTTTGAAGTATTGAAAGTATCGAAGTATCAAAATCATAGAAGGTACCGAGGTTTCGTGAGTGATGAGGTATCGAAAGTATCGAGATATCAAAATAAACTATTAATAATTTGATACTTTCAATGCCTCGGTACATTCGACAATTCCGATACTTCAATAAATTCAATACCTCGACACTCACGATACCCCGATACCTTCGGTACCTCAATACTTTTGATACCTTGATACTTTTGATACCTCGACACTTACGGTATCTCGCTACATTCGATACTCTTGATACCTCGACACTTACGATACCTCGGTACAATCGATACTTTCGAGACCTCGATACTTTCGATGCTTCGGCACTTACGATACCTCGGTACTTTCGATACTTTCGACACCTTGATACTTTCGTTGCCTCGGCACTTACAATACCTCGGTACCTTCGATATTTTCGATACGTCGATACTTTCAAAACCTCGACACTTACTATACCCCGGTACCTTCGGTACCTCAATACTTTCGATACCTTGATACTTTTGATACCTCGACACTTACGGTATCTCGCTACATTCGATACTCTTGATACCTCGATACTTTCGAGACTTCGATACTTTCGATGCCTCGGCACTTAGGATACCCCGGTACCTTCGATACTTTCGACACCTTGATACTATCGATGTCTCGGCACTTACAATACCTCGGTACCTTCAATATTTTCGATACTTCGATACTTTCAAAACCTTGACACTCACGATACCCCGGTACCTTCGGTACCTCAATACTTTTGATACCTTGATACTTTTGATACCTCGACACTTACGGTAGCTCGCTACATTCGATACTCTTGATACCTCGACACTTACGATACCTCGGTATCTTCAATACTTTCGGTACCTCGATACTTTCGATACCTCAACACTCACGAAACCTCGGTACCTTCTATGATTTTGATACCTCTATACTTTTAATAGGTAATTCAAAATTTACGATACCCCGTTACCTTAGGTACCTCAATAATTTCGATACCTAGACACTCACAATTATTCGGTACCTTCGATAATTTTGATACCTAGATACTTTTAATACCTCAACACTCACTACACCCCGGTACCTTCGGTACCTCAATATTTTAGATACCTCGACACTTATGGTACCACTGTACCCTCGAAACTTTTTCAATAGATTGATAAATCGATACATTGATACTTGATACTTTTAATCTTCGACACTCGCGATACCCCGGTACCTTCGGTACCTCAATAATTTCGATGCCTCGACACTCACGATTCCATATACCTCGGTACCTTCGATGGTATCGACGCTTCGATACTTTCCATACCTCTCACGCTCACAATACCTTAATACCTTTGGTACCTCAATACTTTAGATACCTCGACACTTATGGTACCTCTGTACTCTCGAAACTTTTTCAATAGATCGATACTTTTGATAGATCGATACGTTTAATACCTCGATACGTTTGATACCTGGATACTTTCGATACATCGTGTAACAGCCCAGAACCAAATAGATGAATGTATAAATGCATGGAATGTTTGTTTGTGTTGGCGGTAGCTGAGTGATTAATTAAGTGGTGAATTTGATCAAGGTTGGGGTTGGAATAATCGATTTAGTTGATTGATGAGTTATGAAGGGAGGAGTTTTTTTTGATAAATGAAGGAAGTTGGAATTGAGAAGGGAAAGTAATGGTAAATAGTTGTTATAGTTATAGTTATAGTTGTTATAGTTGTTAGTTGTATCTGCAGACAGGATAATTTGGTTCGAAGGTGAAAGAGAGGATTAGAGATAGTGGAAAGAAAGAAAATTAATTTTCTAATTCACCTTCCGGTGAAAGTAAAGAGAAGAAAAATTTGGTTCGAAGAGGAAAAGGAAGAATAGTGGAAGTCAGAGAGGAGAAGTTAGTCAAAGGTGAAAAGGAAGATTAGGGGAAAGGAAGAAAGAATAGAAGAAAATAAGTCTAAAAATATTGTTAAGTAATTGTTTTTAGTTCTAAGTTTTGTTCCTAGGTTAGTCTAGTCATGTTCTGTTAGGCAGGTCCGCCTGGCATAATTTTAAGTTGTTCATTCAATAAAATAAAAAACACAATCGATAAAAACCCCTTCTTTCTAAATCTAAATCCCACGGCCCAAGGAGATTCATCGCTCAATTGGTTATTGAGCTGGCGCCCAACAAAGTAAAGTAACTGGAGAGAATGGTGGGCGTTACAATCGAGATTTCGATACTTTCGATACTTCGATACTTTTGGCTGACTGGGGGTATCGCCCAGTCCTAGTAGCGGTATCTTGAAGAATTAAAAGTGTAAAAGTGTTAAGCTCAAAAGTCAAAATGGCAACTTTCAAATTAATTTTAAATGTCCTCGTCTTACTTACTATCTGTAAGTAGTACCAATTATAGCGAATGTGTGATTTTTAAAGTATTAGATGAGTAATAAACTAATAAATAGGAAATTAAAGTATTGAAAACAGATAGAAAAATACGTCGAGTAATTTGAAAATATTTGTATTAAGGTATTCTCTATAACCATCCCAAAAGTCCTTTTCCACAAAAGAGCACGGTTTCGGTAGAAAATGAGCAACAAAATTATTAAGTAAATAAAGAAAATCTCATATTGTACAGAATACGACAAGAAAATATCGGAAATTCTTTATTTTTCTAACATTAAATTTTATACATTTCCAAGCACAAACACCGAAGTTCTGATCTCTTTGTTAAAAACATCAGCGATCGTGATTAATATACCCTAATTAAAGCCAAGATTTCGAAACTCCCCTAACTGTGCCTAATTTCTCTACCGATGATGACTGTTTTAAAAATTGATTTAATTAAGCGAACTTTTTACAGATTTACTCAATTCGAGTGACTACTGTCGGCAATTTGTGTTACTCTTCGCCCTAACTCAATTAGGGTTGAACTTAATTAAAGCATTCAGACTTCCACACAAAACAAGGAATAATTAGATCAGTATTGACAGTGTTTCCAATTTATCTGCTGCATACTGATAAGTCCAAATTTAATTGTGTCCGAATTAAAAAAGCTCTTTTAGTGTTCGCAATTTGCGTTGCAAAAAGGCTTAGTTTTGCGCTTGTTAAACTGCATTTCAACTAGCACCACGCTTCGGATATCAAAAACAAATCCAATTTACGTACGGACGAATTTAATCAAAAATTGTAGCTTTCTCTTCTTTTTTTGATCTCAATTTCGCCAGCTTTGCTTTGCTTTGATCGGATTTCGAGCCCTAAATTATTTATGGAGATTATAATTTTGACATTAAATAGTAATAGAAATTCCCTAATTGTAGTAAAAACTTTAACCCTCTTCTTCAATCACGTCATTTTGATAAGAGGGATTATTTTGTAAGATTTATAAGTTAAACCAACTTGGAAACTAATACATCACCAACGGGAAATGGTGAAACCAGGAGCATACGAACAATACGCTTTTGCTTTTAGGGGGTAATAAAACTTCTGATAAAGGGGCACTAACCGCAGATAAAACACGGTGTAAAAGTTTTAAATAAAATTTGTGTTAGAATACGTGGGTACGCACGTGGATACTTTACATTTGAACGTGTATTATTTTAGCAAACCCACCAGGCTCACCCAAATGTAATCTTTTCAAATAGATTTACAACTCATCCCGAATCTCTTATATGTATATGTATACCTATGGTGAGATAAAAAGAGTAGTAATTCAAAATTTCGGGTTTACTCAATTATTAACCGTATGTCGTTTATTACTTTGTTATCCATTACTTGTTGTTTGTTGGTTTGTCGATCAATCGCTCTAAAGGCTCGTGTCCACTAGCAAGCAACTTGTGATAGATTTTTCAGACACTGCTTGCGTAGCCGTGTACACACAATTTACGTTTTTATCGAATTTACTCTACACAAATTACTATAGCAAGTAGCTTTTGTGGTTTCAAGTGTACACGTCTTTATTGAAATATCTCCGGCTATAGAAAGAAGCAGGTAGTATACCTACCATAAAACTCATCGATTTACAAAGAGCTTTGGAAATTATCTTTTAAATTTTGGGAAGACATTTATTTAATCCCCTACAATCCATTTGCACACAAATTTTGTATAGGTATTTACTAAGATTTACTAAGTATAATTAATTTTTTTTACTTTTTACTTTTACTTTTACTTTTACTAAGTATAAATAAAAAAAATAAAGAATAATTTACTAAGAATTACCAAATTCAAATTTGAAAATAAAGTTGAAGTCAAATTGGAATGAGTTTTAGTTGTGTTGCATATTTCGTATCATATACGAATCAACTACAGCTTCTAAGTGATTTTTGGTTTTTATGTGCTACTTTTCTTTAAAACAAATCAGTCTTTATCAAGACCATACAGTGTATATTTACTTTTGAGCAGTAAGTTAAAAATCTTTTTATTTTTTAAATCATAACCGTGCATTTCCACTACGTATATTATTTGTTTCTACACATCGTGTAAAAAAAGAAACGCACGGTGAAAATTTTAATTTAGTCCGTAATAATTAGTATACATATTTTGATGTTACTAATATACTTACACATTGTTTTTAATTGTGGAGTAAACGAAATTGATTTGCAGATCAAGTCTTTGATGAAAGCAAAAGTTTTTTTTGTTATCGACCACTTTGTTTGTCGAAATACCGACTTCAAAGCTTGTCGTAAATCATCGTACTTAAGTACAAAAGAGGACCAAATGAAAGTGAATCATAAGTACATCAAAATATTCCCAAGAATACGTAACTCGTCTGTCTTTTGGCCACTTTTACTTTTATGAATTTTCTTTCATTCCTGGTTTATCTATTTCCTTAAAATTATGTAATCTCCGTTGAATCTCAGTCCTTTCGAACAATTGCGCTAATTTCACCAATGTGGCTTATTTTTTTATTCGTTTTTTGCTTGGGATACAATTCAAAAGTGTAATTTAGCAAATAGGTATCTTTTGCTCGCTCAAAGACGTTTTTCTTTCATCTTGTATATAAGTAATTTGTACGCTTGCAAAGAACTTTCGGAACTGTTTCGAAAGTTTTGCTTCATTCGGTTTTGGCAAAACGCCCGTGAACACTTGCAAATTAGGGGTCGACCAAATTTATACCTCTCACACCGAAAAGATTTATTTACTTGCGAAAATTTTTGTCGAGAACTGTCAATCATTTCAAAGTTGCTTCGTATTTTACTACCTGAGGGTACTAATAAGGGTTTACAATTTTAAGATATATGGACGCAGTTGACCAGTCCAGTAATGCTTAAAAGAATGCCACAGCACTTCTAAAAAATTGTTTGGTCAACTTTCGTTGTGACAGTAAAGTCTTCCGTCCTTCTTATAAATAATTTGAAAACTTGTTGTCTAACCATTGGAACAGCTCCGAAAGTATTTGCCCGAGTCGGCCTTGCCAAGTCGCACGTGTACACTAGCAAATCGTGCGATTGTATACTTGCAGCAGTTTTACTCTATGTGCCGTGTACACGTGGTTTACACAGTATGCACCTGTTCTCAGACCTAACTTGCGAAACTTTTACTTGCTAGTGGACACGAGCCTTAACGTTGTTTTTTTTCATTTATTGACGGTTTCTGCAAGTCTGTAAGTCTGGCGGGGAGTAATTAAGCCAATCGTCTGTCACTCATAAGTGGCAGCATTAACTAAGGGTCAGCTCGAGAAGGGTGGGTTTTTGCTATTTTTCAGTGTTTTACAGATAACTTGAAAACTAAGCACTTTTCAGAAATTTGGATTTATACAAAAATAAACTACATAAAATTTTATATAAATTATGTCTGTTGCATTTTTTTCTCAGACGAATAGCTTAAGCGCTAGAATGCGCTAAAATTTGACAAATAAGTCAAAAAATTAATAAACTGATTTTGTTCAGTTTATCGCTTATAACACGAAAACTACGCATTTTTTAAGAAATGTGCATAAATACAAAAATAAGCTACATAAAATTTCAAACAAATTCTATTAGTTAGACTTTTTGTTCAGATAACTAGTTTAGGCGCTAGAGCGCGCTAAAGTTTAACAAACATTCCAAAATCGTAAGAAACTGGTTTTGATCAGTTTATTGCTTATAACACGAAAACTACGCGTTTTTTAAGAAATGTGCATAAATACAAAAATAAGCTACATAAAATTTCAAACAAATTCTATTAGTTAGACTTTTTGCTCAGATGACTAGTTTAGGCGCTAGAGCGCGCTAAAGTTTAACAAACATTCCAAAATCGTAAGAAACTGGTTTTGTTCAGTTTATTGCTTATAACACGAAAACTACGCATTTTTTAAGAAATGTGCATAAATACAAAAATAAGCTACATAAAATTTCAAACAAATTCTATTAGTTAGACTTTTTGTTCAGATGACTAGTTTAGGCGCTAGAGCGCGCTAAAGTTTAACAAACATTCCAAAATCGTAAGAAACTGGTTTTGTTCAGTTTATTGCTTATAACACGAAAACTACGCGTTTTTTAAGAAATGTGCATAAATACAAAAATAAGCTACATAAAATTTCAAACAAATTCTATTTGTCAGACTTTTTGTTCAGATAACCAGTTTAGGCGCTAGAGCACGCTAAAGTTTGACAAACATTTCAAAATCGTTAAAAAACTGGTTTTGTTTAGTTTATCGCTTATAACTCGAAAATTACACACTTTTTGAGAAATATGGTTACATACAAAAATAAATTACATAAAATTTCCAACAAATTATATTTGTTAGATTTTTTGTTCAAACAAATAGTTTAGGCGATAGAGCGCAGAAAAGTTTGAAAAATAGGCCAAAATCCTTAAGAAACGCGTTTTGTTTAGTTTCTCCCTTTATAACTCAAAAACTACTCACTTTCTGTAAAATATGTTAGACATAAAAATAAACCATATCAAATTTGCTACAAATTATATTTCTTAAATTTTTTCTCCAGACAAATTGTTTTGGCGCTAGAGCGCGCTAAAGTTTGACAAACATTCCAAAATCGTTAAAAAACTGGTTTTGTTTTGCTTTACCGCTTATAACTCCAAAATTACGCGCTTTTTGAAAAATGTAGTTACATTCAAAAATAAATTATATAAAATTTCCTACAAATTATATTTGTTACATTTTTTGTTCAAAGAAGTAGTTTAGGCGCTAGAACGCACTAAAATTTGAGTAATACTCCTAAGAAGTTTAATCCTGATTTTGTTTAATTTATTGCTTATAACTCGAAAACTACGCACTTTTAGAGAAAAATGGTTTTATAGAAAAATAAAGTAAATTAAATTTCAAACAAATTATGTCTCCCACGTTTTTTACATCAGGCGAACGGTTTAGTTTAGGCGCTTGAGCGCGTTAAGTTGAGTGTAGAGAACTGCCCGGTACGATTTTCTTCAGCTTCAAAGGCGTCGGCGCTAACAGACGGTCTGTTGATCTGTAAGTGTGTCAACTTGTAAATGAATGTTTTATTGGTAGCTCTGTCGGTCTTTCGGCTTATTAATATGGCTATGCGTAGCAAGTCGCTGTCGGCCAGTAGCTCTCAAGTTTGTCAGTTATTCCATCTTCTCATTTATTGGCTAAGATTAGGCTGACTAACTAACCGGGTTTTTACCTAATCTTCAATTAAGTTCAGTATTGGAAATTGATCACAATATGCTCAAAAAATATCAGCAAATTCGGAGCGCGTAGCTTCTTATCATCGTTCCATGACTGTAATATCCTCTCTCAGCTCAAAAATTTGTACTCGCTCGAATTGTTTTTGTTTATTTCCGAGTTCAATCGACTCATTCTTTTCTAAAAGCGCTCCTGTATAATTTCGAATTCGCTTCCGCTTCTAAGTTTGTAAATTAAATTATAATCTTGTTTATTTAAAACAAATTAATCTGCTAAAGAAGACGTTCACATCAAAACAGATATGAATGAGAGTTGTTTGTCGAGTTCGTGCAATAATAATTAGTGACGTCTTTGTAATTGCAATTTCGAAAGTCTGAAAGTTCAGATAATGAATCATTTTAAGACGCCATACGTCATAACCTCCTTCGCAAATCTTATTCGAGAAAAAATTATTTTTTGGAAAGTATCTATTAGGTAAAAATCAATTTGTACAAATTGAAATGTACATTTGAGCATGCTCATAGGTATTTAATTATTTGTTACCTGAGACGACCTTCACCTGCCTCGAATATCAAAGAACCGTCATTTTACATTTTATTCAACAGCTGGTTAGTAGTGACGTCGTGTTCGTGGCGTTGTACCGTTCTCTAGTAGAAATCACGCGCTCGTTCTACATTTAAAATGGCCACCAAGTACTACATTTTTACCGTTTTTATTTTAATTTGTGCTATTTTAACACAACAAGTTAGTGCAAAACGTAAGGGTGGAAGCAGTGGCGGTGGTAGTAAACGTGGCGGAAGCCATACGACACCTAGAAGCAGCTACCCCAAACAAGATTATGGCAGTCAAGATCATTACAATCAACAAGCCAACACTTATCAAACAGGTAATCACAATCCATCTGCACCTTTGCCACCCCAAAACAACAATCAGGGCATCGGGTTCGATAACGTGCAAAGAGGTTCACCACCCCTAAACAGCAATCAGGGCATCGGGTTCGATAACATTCAAAGAGGCTCGGCACCTTACCCGGTTCAACAAAACAACCCTATAGGCTTTGAAAATGTCCACCAACGTGTTGGAGGTCAAAATACAGGATTCGATAATCGGGTGCCTACTCAAAATCAGCCCCCTGGAGGTTTCCAATATCAAAACAACAACCCAAATAGATATGGCGGCCAAAACCCTTATCAACAACAATCTGGGCACTACCCGATACAAAACCCATCTTATAATCAACCAGGAAGTTATTACACCCCACACTACAACCAACCTAATGGAATACAACCCCAAATTTATCAACCCGTTCAACAATCGAGCTCTTCGGGTAGTTCAATTTTAGGATACGCTGGTTCTTTCGCCGGTGGCTTTTTAATCGGAAAATTAACTTCCGGCGGAGGGAGTCACGATTCGGACAACAGCCAATATACAGTCCATCATTACCATAACAATCGCGACGAGGTCCCGCAAAAATTATTAGTCACAGACAACGGCCTTGTGGATTGTTTACAAAACGAAACCAAAAACATGTGTGTTCCAAACACATTCCCTCTTTGTCTATCCAACGGAACCATACTATGTGTCACCCATTTACCATACACGACGCCGTGCGGATCAAACTCGTCCATGTCGTGCGTAGTGACGGTTTTACAATGCCCAAGCAACACTTCGTGCAACACGGGAAACTTAACGACGACTGCAGTTTACGTGCCTTGCATTTCAAACGTAACAATCTTGAGATCGGTCAAGGATCCTCTGGTGGTTTCTACAAGTCAGTCGAATAAGGTCGAGTTGTGTGTTACGGCTATTGCAGAGCCTAAGGTCGAATTTACGCGAGCTGGAGCTTATATGAATTTGATTTACGAAATGGTGAAAGCTCCTATTGAAATGGGCACCAACTATTCTCAAATTGCGAATAGGACAGCCACTACCAGTTTGCCTTATTTGAACGAGAATGAGACCACCAGTAGGTGGATATAAGAAGATGAGGGTAGTTTTTGCAACACCAAATTGAACTTTTAACGTGTGAACCTCTTTAACTATCTAGTTTAGTGACTCTCATTTTTAAGTGTGGAGTGAGTGTTTAGTGGCATACAAACCGTTTTTGTGTAAATAAAATTTTTTAAGCTTTTCACCACTTGGAGCATTCATTTGCGAATTTACATTAAAAAGAGTTGTAACCAATGAAAACGTAAATTATGTAAATTTATTGAGAAACGAGCACAGAAAGTGTAATAAAAGTAGACTAATAGGTTAAAAATCAATGATTACTCCATTTCTGTATTTATTCGTATTTTATTTGTAAGTTAAGTATTTTGTTTATGGGGGATGTTGATAAAGTTCATACCAAATTGGCAATAATACTATAAATTAGGGTATAAGTGATAAAGGTGAGTTTACACGGTAAGAATGAACTTTTTTAACGTCCCTCGTAAATTCGCTTGTTTTTACCAAAACTTACAATCTGTGATATTTCAGATATTAGTCAAAAAACCGAAAATTATCTAAAATGTTTGTATTTGATATTTATTTGTAAATGTGATTTATTGTCAATTGTGATTGATTGTTTATAAAATTTATAAATAAATAAAGTATAAAGTTGACTGCATTGTTTAAATTTCTGAATTAATCAATTAGCTATAAGGTTACAGTTTTTTCATGCAATATCAAATTCCCAATAATATTTTTTCTTTAGCGCTACGTAACGTGAACCCTCCCCTCTCTTAGTAATTCCTTCAAAATTCAGGGTACTGTTCAATCATAAAGAGTAAACAGAAAAGTTCAATAAAAAATTCTCGTTGCCTAACAATTAACCAATATTATGATATTATGAAGAATGTTATACCATTGGGTGATTCATATTAAAGACGCTCGGAAAAGCCACTTCCGAAAAATAACGTCATTGTATACTCGTATTATGTTATTTAGTAGAAGCAGACGCCAATCTTCACAGAAACTTGTATAATCAGCGCTTGACCTTTCGGTCAATTAATTAAAGCGACTTATAAAATAACCAACATCCCACTTCTCGTTAGTTCATATCCATCTTTACACAAAAGCGCACATAATGGTCGCTAAAACATTTTCATTTATTTTAATACTAGCGGTTTTAATAGTGACAAAAATAGAATGCAAAGGTGGTCGTTCGGGTGGCCATTCTTCTTCACATTCCAGTAGTCACTCTTCCTCACATTCCAGTGGTCACTCGTCCTCACATTCCAGTGGACACTCTTCTGGAGGCTCACGCCATACAAGTTCGCACACCTCGCCAACTCATAATTCGGGATTTGGTAGTAATTCGCACAGTTCCGGAGGTGGGCACCATACTGGTTTCGGTAGTACTTCTCATAACTCTGGAGGTGGTTTTGGTAATACTCATCATACAGGAATTGGCAGTGGTAGCACTTCTCATAACTCTGGAAGTGGTTTTGGTAATACTCATCATACAGGAATTGGTAGTCCATCTCATAATTCAGGAATTGGCTTCGGTAATACGCACCATGTAGGAACTTCGTCGCATAATAACGGAATTGGGCCCGGTATTACGCATACAGGTAGTGGTCCTCACATTGGTGGTCACAACAACGGCTTATCTCCGACACACACGATAACGGGAGGTATAGGTTATCCGGTGCCACATGGAAATATTCAACAAACGCACGTTAACCCATTAAACAGCGCAAATCCATCAGCACCACCAGCCAATACTGGATCGATCGGTTTCGAACACTTTAATCAACAACGTCCAACAGGTACACAAGGTGGTCATGTAGGAACTAGTTCACATAATAACGGGATTGGGTCTGGTAATACGCATATGGGTAATGGTCCTCACGGAAATATTCAACAAACGCACGTTAATCCTTTAAATAGCGGCACACAAAACGGCCATAACATTGGTTTTGAAGGTGTTCATAATCGTGTACCATCGCAGCCTATTGGAACTGGAGTTCACCCACCCATCAATACTTATCCTCACAATACTGGAGTTCATACGCCAATAACTTCGAATACGCACCACCCAGTCGGCAGTGGTTTTGGAACACACGTCACTGGACCGAACAAGCCATATCCGGTACAACAACCGTATCACCCTCAAATCGTCCACAGTCCAACAGGTGTCATACATTATCACCCACCAACGCAGCTACAATACGTTGCTCCAACAACAACAGTTCACGTAGTGCCTCTTTATCATCCCCCAACTATAATCCACACCCAACCGATTTACTACGGTAGCTCTTACGGTGGTTCCGGATTGGGACACGGTACCTCGTTTTTGAGTGGTTACTTAATTGGAAGATCGACCGGCTTCGGTTACAATTACAATGACTACCACCACCACACAACAGTTCACCACACCTACGATTCAGATCGTTACAACGATTACGATAGGCGACCTCAAGAAACTAACAACTACTACACCGTACATCACCACTACCAAAACAACGAAAATGTACCTCGCCAATTTTCTATACCGGACACCAACCTAATCGAATGTTCGTCAAATACATCTCAAGCGTTGTGCGTGCCTAACACTAACGCCATTTGTTTGAAAAATCAAACCATCATGTGTACAACTTACATGCCCCTAACAAAGCCGTGCCCAACAAATACCACCTTAAACTGCGTTTACACGAGAATCGATTGTAATGGCGACCCATCGTGTAACCAAACGGCAAATCAAACTTACGTCGAGTTCTTCTTACCGTGCATTTCGAAGGTAACGCTCTTGAATAATAAACTGGTCGACGAGAGCACCTACAAAAGTGAAAATAGTTACGAATTTTGTGTAAGTGCGATTGCCGAACCGAAACAGTTGGAACCGCCAGTGGTGCCTCTTGTACAATTAATTGGAGCCAACATTGCGGAATTGTGGAGAGTCACCCATGAAGCAACGGGTAAAAACCATGCGAATACCAACAATACGGTTTATTTTTAATGTTCATGTTGAATACTAATTTTTGTTATTTAAATGTTAATTTTTTGTAAAAAAATATAGAAATTGTGATTATGTTTTTGTTTTCTTTTCTTTAAAACTTGCTAGAGTTATTAATTTCAAATAATTCTGATAATTGATATCTTTTGACATACAAAACATTTTTAGTTATTAGAAATTTATAAATAATATTTCATGCATTCCATGAACAGAATCGCGATAAGGAGAAACGGAAAACAATTTCTTCGTTTATCGTTGTATTTTTAGGTATACTTTACCGAAAGGGTTGAGAGAGGCATAGAGGCATTTATTTTTCAGAAGGAACCTCAATATTAGAGAAATCTCTTCAATTCAAGTATATTTCCACTAATACCGTAGTTCGGAAAGCTGTGACATATTTACTAAGCGAAATGTGCAAAAAATTTTAATGATTCAGGATGAACAAACCATTGGAAATTACTGAAATGAGTAATAAAATCAACCGCTGCCACTCCAAGTGGCAGCATTAACTTAGAGGGTAAAAAGTTCGTTTGACAGATTTCGGAATTTTTGCCATATTTTAACGCGTTCTAGTGCCTAAACCGCTTCTCTGAGAAAAATTTTTTTCATATATAATTTGTTGGAAATTTTGTGTGGTTTATTTTTGTATGGTAGTATTATATTTCTCGATAAGTGGGTAGTTTTGAAGTTATAAGCGAAACACTGAGAAAAGAGTAAAAACTCCTCTTCTCGAGCTACTCCCACAGTCTCAAGGTAATACTGCCACTTATTAATGGCAAACGCCCAGTTTTATTGCTCCTCTGCTTTGTTCATTTATCCCCTGCATCGTTAACGATAAAAATTTTGTATTTTAGCATAGAGGTAAGTTAATCTATCTATGATTATAGTAAAATTAATATCTGCACTCTGCTTCTCTGACAAGCTACGCCCGATATACACTAAACTTCAACGCGCTTTAGCACTTAAATTGATCGTTAACAAAAAAAATCTGCTAAACATAATTTATAGGAAATTAAATTTAGTATATTTTTATATAGGAACACTTTTCCCATAAAGTGCGTAGTTTTCGAGTCATAAGCGACAAAACAGTTGCTAGGCCGATTTTGGAATCTTCGTCAAACTTTAACGCACTCTAGCGCTCAAATCGTTTGTTTGAGGAAAAATACCTAAGAATTATAAATTCTGCAAATTTTTATTTAGTTTATATTCATATCAAGGCCATTTTTTCTAAAAGTGCGTAGTTTTCGAGTTATAAGCGACAAAACAGTTTTTTGACCGATTTTGGAATTTTTGTAAAACTTTAACGCACTCTAGCGCCTAAACCGTTAGTCTGAGGAAAAATACCTAAGAAATATAATTTGTATAAAATTTAATTTAGTTTATATTCTTATTGAAGCCATGTTCTTATAAAGTGCGTAGTTTTCGAGTTATAAGCCTCATAACAGTTTTTTGGCCGATTTGGGAATTTTTGTCAAACTTTAACGCACTCTAGCGCCGAAACCGTTAGTCCAAGGAGAAATACCTAAGAAATATAATTTGTTGGAAATTTAATTTAGTTTATATTCACTTTAAAGCTATTTTCTGATAAAGTGCGTAGTTTTCGATTTATAAGCCACGAAACAGTTTTTTGTCCGATTTTGGAATTTTTGTCAAACTTTAACGCACTCTAGCGCCTAAACCGTTTGTCTGAGGAAAAATACCTAAGAAATATAATTTGTTGGAAATTTAGTTTAATTTATATTCATATTGAAGCCATGTTCTTATAAAGTGCGTAATTTTCGAGTTATAAGCCACATAACAGTTTTTTGGACGATTTTGGAATTTTTGTCAAACTTTAAAGCACTCTAGCGCCTAAACCGTTTGTCTGAGAAAAAATACCTAAGAAATATAATTCGTAGGAAATTTAATTTAGTTTATATTCACTTTTAAGCTATTTTCTGATAAAGTGCGTAGTTTTCGATTTATAAGCCACGAAACAGTTTTTTGTCCGATTTTGGAATTTTCGTCAAACTTTAACGCACTCTAGTGCCTAAACCGTTTGTCTGAGAAAAAATACCTAAGAAATGTAATTCGTAGGAAATTTAATTTAGTTTATATTCACATTGAAGCCATTTTCTTATAAAGTGCATAGTTTTCGAGTTATTAGCGAAAAACCCTAAAAAAGAGTAAATCTACCATTCATTCCGTACGTAAATTCATCTTCTTTTTGTTATTTTTCGCATTATTCGCAGTTTTCGCAATTTGATGTTTACAAAAATTCATTTTGTAACGAACGCGGATAACTTTTGACACTACCAAAATAATCTCAAAATATCTTTTTCAATGATCTTTTGACTTCGCTAAATTCCGTATCTTCTGACATAACAAAATAAAAATATCTAATTCGACTCGTTCAACAGTCGCTTTAATACTTTTCAAGAGACCGTCGATCATGACTTCTTCAGGAGTCTATTTTCTAGTACAATTTACTTTATTATTTTTTTGTGGACTCGATTCTGTTCATTCTCGTAGAAACTCAGATTCTCCCCCAAGCAGTTCGTCGCATCATTTTCATCCGGCGTCGAGCCTAGAACACACACCAGGGCCGAGTCTTCATCAACTGCCCATTCTTCAATTTTCAAAGTTGGAACGTGACTATCCAGATTATCCAATTCGCGAAGACTTTGGATTAAAAAAAGGCTTCTTCATAGGAAGAGTTAACAATGAGCTTGGGTATGGCCATCACAAAGTGCATAATACTTTTTATACGATTCACCACTATCACGAGCGTTTGAACGAAATGCACAAGGAAGTGGTTGTTACATCCGATAGTATTAAAGGGTGCCAACCTCGTGTTTCCGAAGCGTTGTGCGTGCCAAATACATATGCAATGTGTTTCATCGACGAAAGCATTGCTTGTGTAACAAACATGCGTTTAACTGTACCGTGTGATTCTAGCAACGCAATGCCATGTGTTTATACAAAATTGCTCGCAAAGGAAGGGCATTTGGCCGAATTTTACGTGCCGTGCATTTCAAAATTAATTGTTCGGACTCCAGAAGTTGATGGAGTAAGAAGTGCGCAAGTTGAAGTGTGTGTTACGGCAATTGCTAATCCGCTAAGAACTTCGCCTTCCGCTATTTCCCATATGGGACGATCGATTAATATGATGAGCAAAGCTGCTAATTCATCGTGTTCTATTATTGTTTTCGTTTTATTGATTCTTTGTAAATATTTCTTATATTAATAAATATTTCATAAGCAAGTACTCCAGAATTTTTTATTAAGTTGGCTACGACGACGCAGCTTGGCATCAAACCGACTGCGTAGTGCACAGTTCTCCTCGCTACAGCAACGCTTTAGAAAGTGCCGAGCTAGCACTAGGATGGTTAATCATCTCTAAGACTCAGATTCCCACTAATTATCATTATTTGGTCCCTCATGTTTTGGAAGACACGCGAAGCAGTTGCATGAGGTCACTGGAACAGGGCACTATCGCCACAACGCGGATTTGAAATTTGGAATTTCAATTCTTGTAAAAAATATAATGTGGCAAAGACAAAACGTCAAAGATGATGTGATGTGAAGAGAAAGTTGAGAACAGGTGGATACATACAGAAAAGAGAAGAAAAAGAAGGAGAGAAGGTTGTAGTTAACCTTGGAGTACTTTAACTAATTGATAAGTATATTTTGGTACACTGATAGCTGATTGGAAATGTGGATAACTTTTGACACCAATCGTAACATTAAAAAAATTGCACAAACGACCTTTTAATTATAATCTTGGTGACATAAAAAACAAAAACTTAAAGTTAAATAGTTACAGCTTATTAGTACTCCAAACAACGACGCTTCAGCATGGCTTTTTCCAAAGCAAGACGTTTGTGTTATTTTTTTCTCTTCTATCTAATCATTTCCAAAATGGAATGTAAGCAAAATTCAGAAGACAGCAGTAGTTCTGAAAACAATTCTGATCCCGTTCGCAGTTCTAAACAACACCAAGGATTCGGTAATGTTCACAACTATCATCCAAAAATAATAAAGACTGGTGGTAACGTACATTATATTCCTCCTTCAGAATTAACACACTCTAGGACACCCATCGATCGTAAAATACCAATTTATGACTTCCCCAGTGCTAGACTCGATTATCCAGATTACCCTCCACACGAAGAAACTGGTTTAAACCACGGCTATTTGATCGGAAGAACCAACAACGAACATAACTATGCCCATCACACAGTTCACGTAAGTCTTTATAAAATACACCACTATCGGGAACTTCCAACAGAAACTCGCCTCGCAAAAGAAATCGACGCTAGTAACATAACAGAATGTACAACAGACGAATCAGACCGTTTGTGCGTTCCAAATACGCACTTATTGTGCATCAACGACTACGAAAGTATGATTTGTGCGACGAACATGGATTTAACGACAAACTGTGAATCCGACCTCAATCAGCCGTGTGTCTACGCCCAATTGAGAGGGCACGATGGGAAAGCTGTGGAGTTTTTTGTGCCTTGCATTACGCAAATAACTATTAATAATAAAAACCACGTTAAAAATATTCCTCCAAAAATCAACTTGTGCGTAACAGCAATTGCCGATCCGCTTGAAGATGAAGAATACGAAGCTGCGTTACAGCAGCCGATGCATCAGGAGTTGTTCGCTGCAAGTGAAGCAACGAACTCGTTGGGTGTTGTAATTTTGCTCAGTTTATTAATTATTTGTAATCAAATTGTAAATTAATTATTGCGTATTTTAGTAAAGTTTTAAAATTATTGCTGCGATGATTTTTATATGGGTGCCATTTAAAGTTTTTTGCTTTTTTGCGTAGATAAATTCTCAGTTGTCTTCTTGTCTGTCTGTATGCAACCACTACACCATCGACAAAACTTTCTTAAGCTAACGATTTCATCTTCAAGAAAACCCAATAGGTTTATAATTTCACAGTGATGAATATACCTACCAAAAGTCCCAATGAATGCAAGTGAGCGTTCGCTATAATAGTGACCTAACACATGTTACTTCTTTCGATTTTTCGTTAATATCTCGAAAACTATAGGTTGGAGCTAAAACAAGGTTCTATATAAAATTAAAGGTAATAAAATTTGCTACAAAATTGAATATATGCATGTTTTGTATATTTTTATCGTTTAGCCAGTTGTAGTGCGTTGAAAATTGGTGTTCTTTTTGCTAAAACTAAAACCGCCAATTCAACTGCCTGCCTCAACGATGTTGGATTTAAACTCTTGAACTCATGCTATGACAGAAAATTAGATGAAAGTGAGAAGAATAGTAAGAACAGCTGTAGAAATAATGCCACGGGATATCCAAAATAAATCAAATTCTTGCATTGATACATTGGATGCAAACGCTAACTCAACAGCGCTCACGTGATTTTGAAAAAAACATTTTTCAACGCCTTATAACGCGATAAATCTTGAAAATACAACAAACATGCACATACTAAATTTTGTAGAAAATTTTATAAGCTTTAATTTAGAATTTAATTTAATTTAGCTAAAACCCTCAGTTTTTGAGTTATTTACAAGAAACCGAGACAAGTGGCATGTTTTCGGCTACTGTCGCTAAGGCTCATCTCTGATTCATCACGCATCGGGACTTTTAGGATGTTTATTAGACAGCACTGGTTTCAAAACCATTAGATTGTTTTAAAGTATGTACATCAAATTTTCTACACATTATATCTGTCAGGTTTTCTCTTCAGACGAGCGGTTTAGGCTCTAGAAGGCGTACAATTTAACGAAAAGTCCGAGTTTTGCAAAAAAACTGACATTTTAGTTTACCGCTTATAACTCAAAAACTGCGCGTTTCTAGAAAAAAGTGTTTCTATAAAAAAATAGAGTAGTACATCAAATTTCCTACAAATTATGTTTGTCGGGTTTTTTCTTCAGACAAACGGTTTAGGCTTTAGAGGGCGCTAAATTTAACGAATAATCCGAGTTTGGCAAAAAAACTCACTTTTTAGTTTACCGCTCATAACTCAAAAACTGTGCATTTCTAGAAAAAAAGTGTTTCTATAGAAAAATAAAGTACATCAAATTTCCTACAAATTATGTCTGTCAGGTTTTTTTTAGACAAACGGTTTAGGCTCTAGAGGGCGTTTCAATTTAACATAAATTCTGAGATTGGCAAAAAATATGACTTTTTAGTTTACCGCTTACCTATAACTCAAAAACTGCGTTTTCTAGAAAAAAGTGTTTCTATAGAAAAATAAAGTACATCAAATTTCCTACAAATTATGTCTGTTAGGTTTTTTCTTCAGACGAACGGTTTAGACTTTAGAGGGAGCAAAATTTAACGAAAAACCCAATGGGCAAAAAACTGACATTTTAGTTTACCGATTATAACTCGAAAATTGCGCGTTTCTACAGGAAAGTGTATCTATAGAAAAATAAAGAACATCAAATTTTCTACACACTACATTTGTCAGGTTTTTTCTTCAGTTCAGACGAACGGTTTAGGCTCTAAAAGGTGTTAAAATTTAACTAAAAGTCTGAGATTAGCAAAAAACTGATTTTTTAGTTTACCGCTTATAGCTAGAAAACAGAAAAGTGTATTTATAGAAAAATAAAGTACATAAAGCCTATTTTTGGGGCCATTTTTAGACTATATATTACCAATAAACAATAAAGACCGTAGGTAAGTACCAGTTTTTAATTTTTTAAAATAACAACGTAATTTATTTATTTCTTTTTCTTTTTCGGGGACAAAACAGGACAGCGCCCCAAATAAGTCTCACATTTATATTAATTTGGCCCTGAAGAGAGAAAAAAACTAGACGGAAATTAGTAGTTTTTTCTTTATTTCAAGTACTCCGTTTGTTATAAACAATAAAGAATTGAGGCAGATGTTTATAATTATTATTTAAAGGGGATGTGTAGATATTTTCAGCTCAACTTACCTCAACCATTTCTAATTTTACCTTATTCGAGCTTTAATGTGAAAAGGGCCTTAGGGTTTTGCGTTTTCAAAGAGCTTTTTTCGTCGATTAAAATACAAGAAGCTTGGAGTCGGAATGTTTTACTCTTATTACTACTATACTTTTTAGATCCGACTCGTATAGTCATACTTACACGATGTTAATTGTATAGTTGCAGAATTTTTTGCGCGCTTACGCTTAAACTTAATACTTTTTTGTAAAAAAAGGCAACGTTTAACATTTTTTTTAAAGGTTATTCGTTATTATATAAAAGGAATCATAACTGAATACGCAGTATTTAGTACAAGTTCAAGATGTCTACTAGAGTGAAGTGTGTGGAGATGGCCTTAATTATTAGTTTTGTGATGTTGCTTTGTGCTCTTCAAGTTGCGTGTAGAGCAAATTACACTATTGGCTTTGAGGGGATGCATCATGGAACAAACCATACGAAAAACGCAACTAATCACACCAATCATCATATAAGGACAACTTTACCTCCACGCCAACACATCATAACGGTAACTCCTCGCCAGCATTACCATCCAATTCAACATCTTACTACGCATCATACGACATCAAAGCCGAAAACTACCCATCGTACGGTAATTCACCCCCATACAACGAAAAAGGTGATTAGAACAACAACTTTAGCTCCTGTAGTGATTCAGACTGGATACGAAGTCGCCCCACCCGAGTTATTCCAATTTTCTCCAATTTACAAAGCGTCCCCTGGATTTCACGTGAACAACGCTACGTCGGCACGTTTCGAAACTTTCATGAGACAGCACGTTAAGCACATGCGAGAAGAACAAAAATTAAAAAAGCAAGTCCAACACTCGGCTAACGAATATTACTTCACGGTCCACAACCATTACAACAAACGACTAATGGGCGACCCTTCTGTGGAAAACGTCAAATTTGGTGCTTGCAAAGACGTAAGTACGGCAAACATCGTTTGCTTACCCAACACGACTGCGATTTGTTCAAAAGGGGGTAAAATAATGTGCGTTTCGCCCTTAAAAAGTGCGTTCCAGTGCAAGAATAATGTGTACAATTATTGTATTAACGCGAAGCTACCTTGTTACGCCGAAGATATTACTTGCATCATTTCGAACGAGGGCTTGAAAAATATAACAATTCCCTGTGTTGAGTTGTATCGAATTTATAATAATACCGTGCATTCGTACACGCCGCCAGTAAGCGGATTTCGTCCAATTTCTCAAGATAACGCCGTGGATGTAGTGTGCGCGACTACTGTTGTCATTCCGAAACTTTTCACATCTCCTGCAAATGCACTTTTTTCTTTAGTTTTTGAAATTGGTAAAGATTTTGATTCCATACGTAAACCAACGACTCTTCCGCCAACACCAATTGTTACAACAATGAAAACGCGCTTGTAACCGCTTAAAATTTTGTATTAGTAATAATGTAATAAACTAATTTGCTTTTGTATGCTAATGTTTAATGTTTAAATAAA
This sequence comes from Malthinus flaveolus, assembly GCA_950108345.1. NCBI lineage: Eukaryota > Metazoa > Arthropoda > Insecta > Coleoptera > Cantharidae > Malthinus > Malthinus flaveolus. The sequence continues at coordinate 5,851,909 of OX467289.1, read as the reverse complement.
TAAACGAATTTTGTAGAAATTGAAATTAGCTATTATATACGAGTTTAAATTTGGGCGCTACCATACACCATACCTAAGCGAAATTCTCTCAAAAGGCATCAATGAATACCTTAATTTATTGCGAATCACGATGTTACCTTACGAGCAAGCTTAACTTTCATCTCAAAATTTTAACTTTAAGAATTTGATTAAGCATAAACAAACTTTTAATAATTTGCTAAACTAAAAAATTGTGGAGTTTCACGGTTTTATAAGCTTTTACGTTGGGTTATTAAAATGATTATTTAAGGTAGGTACATTTTTAAACGGCGTTGGTAACTTTACCACCAGTAAAGAGGTACAATAATGAATAATCTCTTTCTATTCTGTTCTTCTATTGATTGTATTGAACCTCTCTGCGGGCGGCGTAAGTCAGAAACGCCGTTTAAAACTGTACCTACAATACCACAAAGTTAAAGTGTTCGCCAACCTACTGTCACTATGGTTCACCTCTGATTCATCACTCATCAGCTCATCAGGACTTTTGGGATATTCATTACTAGACAGCACTAGCTTCAAAACCATTGAACTGTTATAAAGTATGTATACATCAATTTTTTTCCAAATTACCTGTCAATTTTTTTCTTCAGACGAGCGGTTTAGGTTCTAGAGAGCGTTACAATATAACCAAAATTCCGAAATTGGCAAAAGCCGACTTTTTAGTTTGCCGCTTATAACTCGAAAACTGCGCACTTATACAGAAAAGTGTGTTTACCGAAAAATAAAGCACATCAAATTTTCTACACATTATGTCTGTTAGGTTTTTTCTTCAGACAAACGGTTTAGGCTTTAGAGGGCGCTAAATTTAACGAAAAATCCGAAATTGACGAAAAAACTGACTTTTTAGTTTGCCACTTATAACCCGAAAACTGCGCACTTCTAGAGAAAAGTGTTTTTATAGAAAAATAAAGCACATCAAATTTTCTACAAATTATGTCGGTTAGGTTTTTTCTTCCGACAAACGGTTAGACTTTAGAGAGCGTTAAATTTAATGAAAAATCCGAAATTAGCAAAAAAACTGACTTTTTAGTTTGCCACTTATAACCCGAAAACTGCGCACTTCTAGAGAAAAGTGTTTTTATAGAAAAATAAAGTACATCAAATTTTCTACACATTATATCTGTCAGGTTTTTTCTTCAAACAAACGGTTTGGCTCTAGAAGGCGTTACAATTTAACAAAAATTCAAAAATTGGCAAAAGTTGACTTTTTAGTTTGCCGCTTATAGCTCGAAAACTGCGCACTTCTAGAGAAAAGTGTTTTTATAGAAAAATAAAGCACATCAAATTTTCTACACATTATATCTGTCAGGTTTTTTCTTCAAACAAACGGTTTGGCTCTAGAAGGCGTTACAATTTAACAAAAATTCAAAAATTGGCAAAAGTTGACTTTTTAGTTTGCCGCTTATAGCTCGAAAACTGCGCACTTCTAGAGAAAAGTGTTTTTATAGAAAAATAAAGCACATCAAATTTTCTACACATTATATCTGTCAGGTTTTTTCTTCAAACAAACGGTTTGGCTCTAGAAGGCGTTACAATTTAACAAAAATTCAAAAATTGGCAAAAGTTGACTTTTTAGTTTGCCGCTTATAGCTCGAAAACTGCGCACTTCTAGAGAAAAGTGTTTCTATAGTAAAATAAAGTACATCAAATTTTCTACACATTATATCTGTCAGGTTTTTTCTTCAAACAAACGGTTTGGCTCTAGAAGGCGTTACAATTTAACAAAAATTCAAAAATTGGCAAAAGTTAACTTTTTAGTTTGCCGCTTATAGCTCGAAAACTGCGCACTTCTAGAGAAAAGTGTTTTTATAGAAAAATAAAGCACATCAAATTTTCTACACATTATATCTGTCAGGTTTTTTCTTCAAACAAACGGTTTGGCTCTAGAAGGCGTTACAATTTAACAAAAATTCAAAAATTGGCAAAAGTTGACTTTTTAGTTTGCCGCTTATAGCTCGAAAACTGCGCACTTCTAGAGAAAAGTGTTTTTATAGAAAAATAAAGCACATCAATTTTTCTACACATTATGTCTGTTAGGTTTTTTCTTCAGACAAACGGTTTAGGCTTTAGAGGGCGCTAAATTTAACGAAAAATCCGAAATTGACGAAAAAACTGACTTTTTAGTTTGCCACTTATAACCCGAAAACTGCGCACTTCTAGAGAAAAGTGTTTTTATAGAAAAATAAAGCACATCAAATTTTCTACAAATTATGTCGGTTAGGTTTTTTCTTCCGACAAACGGTTAGACTTTAGAGAGCGTTAAATTTAATGAAAAATCCGAAATTAGCAAAAAAACTGACTTTTTAGTTTGCCACTTATAACCCGAAAACTGCGCACTTCTAGAGAAAAGTGTTTTTATAGAAAAATAAAGTACATCAAATTTTCTACACATTATATCTGTCAGGTTTTTTCTTCAAACAAACGGTTTGGCTCTAGAAGGCGTTACAATTTAACAAAAATTCAAAAATTGGCAAAAGTTGACTTTTTAGTTTGCCGCTTATAGCTCGAAAACTGCGCACTTCTAGAGAAAAGTGTTTTTATAGAAAAATAAAGCACATCAAATTTTCTACACATTATATCTGTCAGGTTTTTTCTTCAAACAAACGGTTTGGCTCTAGAAGGCGTTACAATTTAACAAAAATTCAAAAATTGGCAAAAGTTGACTTTTTAGTTTGCCGCTTATAGCTCGAAAACTGCGCACTTCTAGAGAAAAGTGTTTTTATAGAAAAATAAAGCACATCAAATTTTCTACACATTATATCTGTCAGGTTTTTTCTTCAAACAAACGGTTTGGCTCTAGAAGGCGTTACAATTTAACAAAAATTCAAAAATTGGCAAAAGTTGACTTTTTAGTTTGCCGCTTATAGCTCGAAAACTGCGCACTTCTAGAGAAAAGTGTTTCTATAGTAAAATAAAGTACATCAAATTTTCTACACATTATATCTGTCAGGTTTTTTCTTCAAACAAACGGTTTGGCTCTAGAAGGCGTTACAATTTAACAAAAATTCAAAAATTGGCAAAAGTTAACTTTTTAGTTTGCCGCTTATAGCTCGAAAACTGCGCACTTCTAGAGAAAAGTGTTTTTATAGAAAAATAAAGCACATCAAATTTTCTACACATTATATCTGTCAGGTTTTTTCTTCAAACAAACGGTTTGGCTCTAGAAGGCGTTACAATTTAACAAAAATTCAAAAATTGGCAAAAGTTGACTTTTTAGTTTGCCGCTTATAGCTCGAAAACTGCGCACTTCTAGAGAAAAGTGTTTTTATAGAAAAATAAAGCACATCAATTTTTCTACACATTATGTCTGTTAGGTTTTTTCTTCCGACAAACGGTTAGACTTTAGAGAGCGTTAAATTTAATGAAAAATCCGAAATTGGCAAAAAAACTGACTTTTTAGTTTGCCGCTTATGACTCGAAAACTGCGCACTTCTAGAGAAAAGTGTTTTTATAGAAAAATAAAGTACATCAAATTTTCTACACACTATATCTGTCAGGTTTTTTCTTCAAACAAACAGTTTGGCTCTAGAAGGCGTTACAATTTAACAAAAATTCCGAAATTGGCAAAAGCTGACTTTTTAGTTTGCCGCTTATAACTCGAAAACTGCGCACTTCTAGAGAAAAGTGTTTCTATAGAAAAATAAAGTACATCAAATTTTCTACACATTACATCTGTCAGTTTTTTTTCTTCAAACAAACGGTTTGGCTCTAGAAGGCGCTACAATTTAACAAAAATTCAAAAATTGGCAAAAGTTGACTTTTTAGTTTGCCGCTTATAACTCGAAAACTGCGCACTTCTAGAGAAAAGTGTTTTTATAGAAAAATAAAGTACATCAAATTTTCTACACACTATATCTGTCAGGTTTTTTCTTCAAACAAACAGTTTGGCTCTAGAAGGCGTTACAATTTAACAAAAATTCCGAAATTGGCAAAAGCTGACTTTTTAGTTTGCGGCTTATAACTCGAAAACTGCGCACTTCTAGAGAAAAGTGTTTTTATAGAAAAATAAAGTACATCAAATTTTCTACACACTATATCTGTCAGGTTTTTTCTTCAAACAAACAGTTTGGCTCTAGAAGGCGTTACAATTTAACAAAAATTCCGAAATTGGCAAAAGCTGACTTTTTAGTTTGCGGCTTATAACTCGAAAACTGCGCACTTCTAGAGAAAAGTGTTTTTATAGAAAAATAAAGTACATCAAATTTTCTACACACTATATCTGTCAGGTTTTTTCTTCAAACAAACAGTTTGGCTCTAGAAGGCGTTACAATTTAACAAAAATTCCGAAATTGGCAAAAGCTGACTTTTTAGTTTGCGGCTTATAACTCGAAAACTGCGCACTTCTAGAGAAAAGTGTTTTTATAGAAAAATAAAGCACATCAAATTTTCTACACATTATATCTGTCAGGTTTTTTCTTCAAACAAACGGTTTGGCTCTAGAAGGCGTTACAATTTAACAAAAATTCAAAAATTGGCAAAAGTTGACTTTTTAGTTTGCCGCTTATAGCTCGAAAACTGCGCACTTCTAGAGAAAAGTGTTTTTATAGAAAAATAAAGCACATCAATTTTTCTACACATTATGTCTGTTAGGTTTTTTCTTCCGACAAACGGTTAGACTTTAGAGAGCGTTAAATTTAATGAAAAATCCGAAATTGGCAAAAAAACTGACTTTTTAGTTTGCCGCTTATGACTCGAAAACTGCGCACTTCTAGAGAAAAGTGTTTTTATAGAAAAATAAAGTACATCAAATTTTCTACACACTATATCTGTCAGGTTTTTTCTTCAAACAAACAGTTTGGCTCTAGAAGGCGTTACAATTTAACAAAAATTCCGAAATTGGCAAAAGCTGACTTTTTAGTTTGCCGCTTATAACTCGAAAACTGCGCACTTCTAGAGAAAAGTGTTTCTATAGAAAAATAAAGTACATCAAATTTTCTACACATTACATCTGTCAGTTTTTTTTCTTCAAACAAACGGTTTGGCTCTAGAAGGCGCTACAATTTAACAAAAATTCAAAAATTGGCAAAAGTTGACTTTTTAGTTTGCCGCTTATAACTCGAAAACTGCGCACTTCTAGAGAAAAGTGTTTTTATAGAAAAATAAAGTACATCAAATTTTCTACACACTATATCTGTCAGGTTTTTTCTTCAAACAAACAGTTTGGCTCTAGAAGGCGTTACAATTTAACAAAAATTCCGAAATTGGCAAAAGCTGACTTTTTAGTTTGCGGCTTATAACTCGAAAACTGCGCACTTCTAGAGAAAAGTGTTTTTATAGAAAAAAAAACTATAGAAAAAAAACTACAAAAAGCCCATTTTTGGACCATTTTTAGACTATATATTACCAATAATCAATAAAGACCATAGGTAGGCACCAATTTTTAATTGTTTTAAATAAAACGAAATTCATTAGTAGATCTACATTAATTTGACCCTGAAGAGAGAAAAAACTCAACGGCACTTTTTTCTTTATTTCAAGTACTTCGCTTGTTATAAATAATAGAGAATCGAGGCAGATGTTTATAATTATCATTTAAAGGGAATGTGTAGATAATTTCAGCTCAACTTACCTCAACAATATTTAATTTTACCTTTTTCGAGCTTTAATGTGAAAAGGGCCTTAGGGTTTTGCGTTTTCAAAGAGCTTTTTTCGTCGATTAAAATACAAGAAGCTCGGAGTCGTTCAAGACTGTTTTACTCTTATTACTACTATACTTTTTAGAGCCCACTCGTATACTCACTTATACGATGTTAATTGTACAGTTCTAGAATTTTTTGCACGCTTACGCTTAAATTTAATACTTTTTTGTAAAAAAAGGCAATGTTTAACATTTTGTTAAAGGTTATTCGTTATTATATAAAAGGAATCATAACTGAATACGCAATATTTAGTACAAGTTCAAGATGTCTACTAGAGTGAAGTGTGTGGAGATGGCCTTAATTATTAGTTTTGTGATGTTGCTTTGTGCTCTTCAAGTTGCGTGTAGAGCAAATTACACTATTGGCTTTGAGGGGATGCATCATGGAACAAACCATACGAAAAACGCAACTAATCACACCAATCATCATATAAGGACAACTTTACCTCCACGCCAGCATTACCATCCAATTCAACATCTTACTACGCATCATACGACATCAAAACCGAAAACTACCCATCGTACGGTAATTCACCCCCATACGACAAAAAAGGTGCATCATGGGACAAACCATACGAGAAATTCCACTAGGAACACCAACCATCATATAAGAACGACTTTACCTCCACACCACAACATAATAACGGTAACTCCTCACCAGCACCATTCAGTTCAACATCTTACTACGCACCATTCGACACTAAAGCCGAAACCCACTCATCATAATATGGTAATTCATCCCCATACAACAGTGATTAGAACAACAACTTTGGCTCCTGTAGTGATTCAGACTGGATACGAAGTCGCCCCACCCGAGTTATTCCAATTTTCTCCAATTTACAAAGCGTCCCCTGGATTTCACGTGAACAACGCTACGTCGGCACGTTTCGAAACTTTCATGAGACAGCACGTTAAGCACATGCGAGAAGAACAAAAATTAAAAAAGCAAGTCCAACACTCGGCTAGTGAGTATTACTTCACGGTCCACAACCATTACAACAAACGACTAATGGGCGGCCCTTCTGTGGAAAACGTCAAATTTGGTGCTTGCAAAGACGTAAGTACAGCAAACATCGTTTGCTTACCCAACACGACTGCGATTTGTTCAAAAGGGGGTAAAATAATGTGCGTTTCGCCCTTAAAAAGTGCGTTCCAGTGCAAGAATAATGTGTACAATTATTGTATTAACGCGAAGCTACCTTGTTACGCCGAAGATATTACTTGCATCATTTCGAACGAGGGTTTGAAAAATTTAACAATTCCCTGTGTTGGGTTGTATCGAATTTATAATAATACCGTGCACTCGTACACGCCACCAGTAAGCGGATTTCGTCCAATTTCTCAAGATAACGCCGTGGATGTAGTGTGCGCGACTACTATTGTCATTCCGAAACTTTACACATCTCCTGCAAATGCACTTTTTTCTTTAGTTTTTGAAATTGGTAAAGATTTTGATTCCATACGTAAACCAACGACTCTTCCTCCAACACCAATTATTACAACAATGAAAACGCGCTTGTAACCGTTTAAAATTTTGTATTAGTAATAATGTAATAAACTAATTTGCTTTTGTACGCTTATGTTTAATGTTTAAATAAATAAACGCTTTTGATATAATTTTGTAGAAATTGAAATTAGCTGCGAGTTTAAATTTAGGCGCTACTATACTCTAACCTAAGCGAAATTCTCTCAAAGGGCATCAATGAATACCTTAATTTATTTCGAATTACCATGTTACCTTACGAGCAAGTTTAACTTTCATCTCAAAATTTTAACTTTAAGAATTTGATTAAGCATAAACAAACTTTTAATAAATTGCTAAACTAAAAAATTGCGGAGCTTCACGTTTTTATAAGCTTTTACGTTGGGTTATTAAAATGATTAGTTACCACGAAGTTGAAGTGTGCGCCTACCTTTAATTAATATTTTCTTAATTAAGCCTAAGCCGACATAAATAGTAGTTTGTGGCAACTTTTTAAAGAAGTTTTTTATTACGATGCGTATGGAAGAAGATAATAGGAAAACCTTTTTAGGGCTCTGAAAAACTTTATTGGGGCTCGTAATGCGTGATTAAAATGGGAAGGCATCTAATAATGAAGGTGGGTAATAAGTATAACATTTATTCGAACAAAATTCCAGTTAGGGAAAGTTGAGAAGCAAAACAAAGCTTGAGAAGAATTTAAAGCCAAAATAAGGCTTGAAATGAGAAACGATACCAATGACGCCTTTCACTAGTCTCGAATCTCGAGAAAGCTTGGAGAGAAAACAACCCTTATGAAAAATCTAATACGCATATGAACCCCAACATACACACACATGTGAAAAAACTTTAAAGGAGAAAATTTGTTTTCCACCAAACACCTCGGGAATCGAACCCAAAACTGCTATGTCCGGTAGCAGGTCATAATTTTAAAAATTTGTAATTTATGAAAAGTTTTGAAAGAAAGTTTGAGAATTTTTTACATGTACTTTGGAGAGCACGTAGAGCCGTCGATCAATGATACTGTAAAAAATGATTTTCTGAAGTTGGACTGAAGTGGGCTCTTAATACCTGGATAATTGATTGGGTAACTTCATCCATAGATTTAGAAGTCAACCGTTAAAGTTACCAACAAATGTTAGTACACATGTGTTCCTGTAGAACTTTTAACTGTATTATCGTTCGCTATGCATGCCCAATTTGCTCAAGTTCTAAATATAATTGTTGCTAGTAAATAATGGAGGGTAAACTTTAATGCAATTTACAGTTTTAAGTAAAGCACCAAAACTTTTCCAAATCTAACAGAAGGTTGCAAGAACTAACCACTTTAATAATGGACAAGTGCAAAGTTTGTTGCTAATAAATTACTACAATTTTAATTCAATTTCGTATTATTTGTAAATCACCCCAATATTGAAGTTTCTTCCATTAAAAGATTAAAATAAAAGAAGATGAATAGCTAAAAAAGTTAAGCTCTTTTTAATAATCAGATTAAGCTCTAACGATTGATTTTTAATTACAATTTTTTAATAGAATCGAAAGTTACTTGATAAGCTCGAGGTCTATTGAAGCGTAAAGAGATTTCCCTAAACGTACAAAAAATAAAGTAAAATAAAACATTTGAATAGAAAATGCTTTGTTTTAATTCTAAATAAAATATTTAAATAGGTATTTTTTTAACTAACCCTTGAAGAAAGGATGTAGCCGGTAGTCGATAATTTACGAAATATGCCTTAGTTAATCGCTTGCGTGTAACGTCCCGCGTCGTCTGAATGAAGTCTTATTAGCCCGGGAAGCATTAAGAACTGTATACCAAATTTTAACTACGCAGGCTGAAAAAACATTGCAAATCACTGTCTGCCAATTCAAAGTGGCAGCATGATTTTGAGGGTAGCTCGAGAAGGGTGGGTTTTAGCTCTATTCTCGATTTTGTGCTTATAACTCAAAAACTACGCACTTTATAAAAAAAGTGATTCTATATAAAATGTAAACTACTTCAATTTTCTACAAATTATAATTCTTAAATTTGTTTCCTAAGACGAACGGTTTAGGCGCTAGAGCGCACTAAAAGTTTTACAAGCATTTTTAAATCGCTCAAAAAACTGTTTGATCGCTCATAACTCAAAATCTACGCACTTTTAGAGAAAAGTGTTCCCATACAAAAATAAGGCACATCAAATTTAAAATAGAGTAAGTATCTCTTATTTTTTTCTTCAAATAAACGGTTTAGACGCTAGAGCGCGTTAAAGTTCTTCAAAAACTTCAAAATCTGCCATAAAAACTGTTTTTTTTTGTTATCGCCTTTAACTCAAAACTACGCACGTTTAGAGAAAAGTGTTCATATACAAAAATAAGGCACATTAAATTTCCTACAAATTAAGTCGCTTTTATTTTTACGTCAAATAAACGGTTTAGGTGCTAGAACGCGTTAAAATTTCACAAAAATTCCAAAATTTGCTAATAAACCGTTTTTTTTGTTTATCGCTGATAACTCAAAAACTACGCATTTTTAACAAAAATAATTTATACAAAAATAAGGTACATTAAATTTTCGACAAATTATGTCTCTTTTCTTTTTTTCGTCAAACAAATAGTTTAGGTGATAGAGCGCGTTAAAGTTTTACAAAAACTTCAAAATCTGCCAAAAAACTGTTTTTTTATCGCTTATAACTCGGAAACTACGCACTTTTTGAGAAAAGTGTTTTTATACAAAAATAAGCCACATTAAATACTCTACAAATTATGTCTCTTTTACTTTTTTGTAAAACAAACGGTGTAGGTGCTGCGCTTTGAAGATATACAAAATTTTTGACGTTGACGATGCAGGTTGAAAGAACGTAGCAAAGGAGTGGTAAAACCGTTCATCTGACATGTTGAAGTGGCAGAATAAATATGACTCTATACAAAAATAAACTACGTCATATTACCTACAAAATATATTTCTTAGGTTTTTTCCCTCATGCAAACGGTTTAGGCGCTAGAGTGCGTTAAAGTTTCACAAAAATTGCAAAATTTGCTAAAAAACTGTTTTTTTTGTTTATCGCTGATAACTCGTAACTACGCACTTTTAAAGATAAGTGTTTTTATGCAAAAATAAGGCACATTAAATTTCCGACAAATTATGTCTCTTTTCTTGTTTTCGTCAAACAAATAGTTTAGGTGATAGAGCGCATTAAAGTACAATGTCTCCAGAAGGGCGAGTTTTTGATGGTAAAACTAAACCAAACTTTTGCACTCCTAGTACTCTTAATTTGGGTACGAGACTCAAATTAATATTTTGTAACTTGTAATAAGCATTAAATAACCTTGTTAACCAAAATAAATTAACATTTTAACCTCACAAATCAACAAATGATAATATTAATAAATTATTTACTAAATTGTTAAAAAAAGCATATCTCTCAAGGACGTTTAAGTACGAACGAAACAATTTTCTACAACTTTATTAATTAAATTTTTGTCGTATAAAATTTCATTCTTAATTTGTACTACGCATTTGAAATAGAATAAATTGCAATTCGTGACTTTCGCATACTGGAGTTTGTTCGTAAAATATAAAATAGCAACGCAACTTTATATGCATCACATCGAACTTGCCTTTAAAATAAACAGAAAAAAAGCCAATAAACTTAACCAGAACATCGTTGATCGTTGACATCTGCAGTTTTCTTACAGTGTGTTTATAGCTAACGCAGTTATCTACACTAATTTAATTAAATTCAAAATGAGAGTACCCGCGAAGAAAGCAGATGGACGATGGACTTTTATCGAGTTATATCAGAAGTAGTTAGTAAGGAATGTCTTTTAATACAAATTTTTTAATTTTCAATGGTCTACTTTCTATAAATATACAGGAGGGTCTATAAACGTGCTACATAACCTCACTTTAGTGTCTTAAACAGCAACTCCTACTGCTTATTGCGTATTGCCTATTTGGTTTAATTCCTAATTTTAATCTGATGCATCTAATACATCTTATGTTATAACTATAACAGAATATAAAAATATCTTAAAAACACCCCTTATCACTTTAAGGACTTTAAGGAGTAACAAAACATGTTGTACTATACCCCGTTCTTTTTTTAGAAAAATAAAAGACCAAGTGAAGCAGACAAATTTAATTTTACCATTAAGAAATTCCTTAACTTTCAATTACAATTTTTGTTGTTCTTTCGAGTCTTTTTAACCGAAAAATTTCTCTTCTTTGTACAAAATAAAAATACTAAAACGCTCATTTTATCCAAAAAAATAATATTTTTGGAATTTTTATGTATAACCTACTGACACTTCGAAAAGCTTCAAATCCTAACGTAAAGCTATCGCATCGAGAAAAATAGCCGTGATTTCCTCGACGTTTCAGATTCTCCCAACGGATTTACCTTTGAAATGTGAAAATTTGTTAAAAATTTAATTTAATAGAAAATTTTTCTAAAACTTTAACTTAATTGTTTTAAAAAAAGTGTTCAAACTTTAAACAAAGTCACGTTTTTAATAAAGATTCAAATTCTTATTCAGTTATCACATCACTTTCTCGTGTACTTTACGCAGAAAATTTAAAATGAAAAGTTCCATATTGTGTCTCCCGTTATCAAATAGTTGGATAATTTTGTAAGCGCCACCATGAATTCGTAATATAATAATATTTTTATAAGCTGATATTTTTAGATTTTCGCCCCAATATTAAAAATTCAAAAAGTAATAACTTACCATCCACATCTGGATTGTCATCTTTGTCATGATCCGTCCATTCTGAAAACTACACAAATTTATTAGTTTCGGCAAAAAGAAATCACTTCTTCAATAAGCTTAAATACGAGGGTTCATGGGCGCCGGCAGAAAATTTTGTAAAGGGGTTGCAAATTTCTTTTAAGAGTCGGGTAAGGGGCGTGGCTATTCAGAGACGCGTTTATAGTTTTTGAGGCCCTAGGCGCTGTGCAATTTTGGGACCTTTTGTTTGAAGAAAAGAGTAGAATTAAATAGTGCCGCAGGCGCAAATTTTTGATTGTTCAAGGTCAAACGGCTTAAAATGAAGTTTAGGAATTTTAGGAGCGATTGATAGTCTCTCCTAAAAGATGTTTCACAAAAACAAAGTAGGGAAATTATTTCAGGTAAACAAAAAATATTATTAGAGAATTCCGAGGCTCCTTTTGACCTAGGATAAATGGGGCCTGTGCTCCATTTTCTTATTAGGTATCAATTTTAATTTATAGTTTACATCTAAATAGCAAACCCGGGTGAAAAAGTTGTTACGCATTTTCCAATAATTAAAACAATTAAAATGGGTTGAAAGAAATTTTAATTGGACATAATTCTTATAAATAGAGCTGTTTTGGGGCCCTCAAAAACACGAGACTCTAGGCGCGCGCCTAGTGCGCTTAGGCCTAAACGCTGCACTGGGCCTATTTGTTTAGGTATGTGACCCAGCGCCAAATTTAACGATGTTGTCGCTGTACGACATATTTATTATGTTATAGGTACGTTATATTTATTATTAAATAAAAAAATAAAAATAAAAATCTAATTTAAAAGTTTTTCAAAAGCCAGGGGGTGCAAGTGCACCTTCTTGCACCCTCCTGCCGGCGCCCATGCGAGGGTTGTTGGGTTGCTAAAAAGACAGGGCTTTTTCGTACGCGTTAGCTAATTCAACAAACTTTTAAAATATTTTTTTAAATGCCAGAAATAGTACCAAGCAATAGTATGCTCAGAGGCTCTCCCTGATTTTACAAATCTAAAATTATACGGGGTGGTGATTCTATTTATAATGGAAAAGCTAATCTCAAGCACTTTAATATCTACATAATATCATAATATAGACAAAACGGCAGTGGCCAATTTTGAAAAAATACGTTTTCAAATTTTAGTCAACTTTGGTCCTTTAAAAGTAGTCAATTTTAAAATTATTTTTTAAATCTACTATGTCAAAACTAAAGCCCTATATTTTGCCTATATATTCCTGTTTTTTGATTCTTATAATAATAATTATCTCCAAAGTTATAATAAAAAAATAGAAAATGGGCTAATTGTTATACTTGCCGCCATTTTGAATTTAAAAATTTGAAAAAATATTTTTGTAATTAGAGCCGATGTTCACTAACTTATAGCCGAGTATAAATACCGTGGGCCAAGATTTTCCAAAATGCGACCAAAATAACCTCCATATTTTAGGCCACCCTGTATCGATTTTGTTTAAAAGCTTATTTTGTCAATGAAATTCTGTTAAAGTGGCTGAAACCAAATTTCAACAAAATCGATTTAGTATTAGTTTTTGTTTGACGGAGTTAGAAACACACGCGCACTCGTATAAAGGTCGGTATATGTTTGTGACATCGGTGCATGAGACCAACAAGTGGTACTACTAATTTCCGCGCACCATGAGTAGCTTGGCAGTAGAGAAAAATTTTAGTACAATTCTAGTCCTTATACACTCCGTTATTGTGACACTATGAGCGTTCGTATTGGCAAGCATAAACTGAACTAGTGGCATCGATGCCACAAGTCGATGCCACAAGTTCGGCGAGTTAAAGATGCGGTTAAGAATTAAACGAATATTTCCATCTCTACAGAAAAAGATGACAGAATAACTTTATGGCATAATCCAAACCAAATAATACGTTATATTGGCATTGGCCTTTTTAAAGGCGGAAATTTCTTTAGCAATAAACTTCGTGTAATTTTCGAGTCGACACTTTTTTTGAAATTTCCTTCTAGACATTTTTCATACAGTTTGTCATCGAATAATTAGAATAAAAAAGCGTGTGTATACATCTTTCAAAACCACACCGACCTGCGCAAAAAACCAAATTTCGTACAACGCCGTAACCAAGGTTTCACACCAACCTAAACACATGGATTGGGCATCTCTTTTTACCGCTTTCTCACTTCCCCTTCTTCGCATCTAAGGTCGGTGAGGTTTTGAAAGGTGTATAACGTAGCGTAGGGGGTACGCCCTAAAGCCGACTTGTGGCACTCCATACACAACTTTATACCTTATTCATTGTTTGTCGTAGGGATACTCCCCAAATGGTAGTAAATTTAAAAAAGAATTAAAATAGTAAGGTACTGGAATAGCGAAGCAAAGTCAATAAACGTTGTGGCATCTGGATGTAAGAGACGGATGCCACAGTGCGGCTTTATGTTCGCACAAGATGCCACAACTGACCGACTTTTTCTAAGACTCTAATTTTTTTAGTGGTTTGGATTTAGGGAGGCCCGAACGTCTAGAAATTAAATTTTAAGAAAATTTGTTTTTAACTTTTTCAAAGTAGTCGGAGTCGACGAAAAATCATCAACCATATTAAACTTCTCAAGTTTATCTATTATAGTAAAATTCCTTTCGTATCTCTTGGAGCAAGAGTTATATTAATCGTCAACTACTCGTAAGTTACTTAAAGTTAATATAAAAGCGCATCTAAAAAGGCTATAATAGACGAAAAAGTCGTCGATTCTTCAAACTATAATACGTCTCTGTTGTCAATGGTTGAAATAGATCTTTTTTCACAAAAAAGTCGAATTAATCATATCTATTGATTTACTTCACTTCAATTTTTTTTAGGTTGTAACGTTTTGCTAAACTGTGTCCTAAATGGGACTTTTGATGAAATGCAGCTTTTAGTTAAATCTCGTAGTGGAAGCTTTCGGAATATTAAACAACTAAAGTTGAATGAGACGAATTACGTTGTCTGCGAATGTGCGAATGGAGAAAAGCTTAACTATCTAAAATTCGCATTTTGCAGATTTAGATGGTGCGTACTTAAACGAAGATGTCAAGTAGCTAAGCCCTAACTCTTAATTTCTAAAATAAATTAACATATTGTATATCTCACTCAAGTTTAAAATGAGAACTAGCATTTTCTTTGAACAAAATGAATTGCTCGAAACTCGAAACGTGGATTTTCCAACCGAGCGATCATATAACTCGCATTGGAGATCCCGAGATCCGCCATTTTGTATTTCGTGATTTGATTTTGAAGAAATCATCAACCTTATTAAACTTCTCAAGTTTATATATTATTCGAAAAACAAGTCTCGTTTGCGAAAGTCCAACGAATTGAAATTTTGAACCTTTCACTCCGAAGAGGTCACAAACGATGATGTTCGGTGGGTCGAATGATCACCTATTATCCCTGCGTTGCTCTGCGATTCAATCGGGTAAAATTTAAAAACATTCTAATCCTAGGGTCGACCCTGCTTTTGAATAAAAGTTTTTAAAGCGCAACCCATTTATAATTTTGCGGAAACATTAATATGTAAATCGAGACACTTGAAATAATCACCATAAATATTTTTGGCCGTTTTCCAAAACATTTCAATCATTGAAAAAATAAAAAGTGTACGTTCATAGTGTAATAATTGCTTTCGTTTTGCTTATATACGTTGGTTATTCAATAAACAGAAATAAATTAATCTTTCTTCACCCAAATTGAAATGTACTGAAAAGTTTTCTGAAATTACATCTCTTTGTACGCGCAAAAATGTTTTCAAGATCTAACCTGAGTTTGGAAAATTAGAAAATTAGACGAAGGTAATGCGATAGCATAATATTCTCTTTAAAGCGAAATTAAACGCTAATCCCATACATGTCGTGGCTGTACGATGGAATTTCGCTAATTCAAATTTGAAAACATACAATTTATGCAAATTTATTTTATTTTACAATTTTCCATATCCGTTTTCTTTGATAAAATTTATATTTACAACCCCTTTGGTAGTTGCCTTTAAACAATGAACGTACAAGTAACAGGATTGCATAAATACAATTTAAAAAGGACGTAAACTTAGCAGGAGCGTATTATTAAACTTCTTAAAGCCCTAAAGCTACTGCGAATAAAGCTTGTGTTTGTTTACAAATTTGAAACTTTTCCCCTAAGAATAATTGACGAATACGCATTGTAATAAGACAAGGAGATTTTTCGAAACAATAACTCTAGCATTCGGCATATTGAAACGAAACTACTGGAAGTCACGATAGATGCTTTCCTGTCCTAGTCCGGGAAACGGCGAAATGAAAGGGCATTTCAAATGAGTAATATAACCAATCGCATGCCTGTTAAAAGTGGCAGCATTAACTTGGGAGAGGCTCGAGAGGGTTGAATTTCGATTCTTTTTTGGTTTTGGGCGTATTACTAAAAAATTACGCACTTTATGACAAAAGTTTAATTGAATAAAAGCAAAGTACATCAAATTTTCTACAAGTTTGATTTACTAAGTTTTTTTCATCGGGTGTACGATTTAGGCGCTAGCGCGCGATAAAGTAAAAAATTATTTAAAATCGATCAAACATTTTTTAATCGCTTATAACTCAAAAACTACGCACTTTTGAAAAAAAGTGTTTTTATAAAAAATAAGGTACGTTTAATTTTATACAAATTAGGCTTTTTGAATTTTTTTGCCAAACAAACCGTTGAGGCGCTAGCGCGCGTTAAAGTAAAATAACATTTTAAGTTTGCTTAAAGAATTTTAATCACTTATAACTCAAAAATTACGCGCTTTTGAAAAAAAGTGTGCCTACACAAAAATAAGATACGTTCAATTTTCTACAAATTAGGCCTGTAAATTTTTTTTGCCAAACAAGCAGTTGAGGCGCTAGCGCGCAATAAAGTAAAAAACATTCAAAGTTTGATAAAAAAAATTTTAATCGCTTATAACTCAAAAAATACGCGGTTTTCGAGAAAAGTGTTTCTATACAAAAATAAGGTACATTCAATTTTCTACAAATTAGGCCTCTTGAATTTTTTTCGCCAAACAAACAGTTGAGGCGCTAGCGCGCGTTAAAGTAAAAAAACATTTAAAGTTTCCTAAAAAAATTTTTAATCGCTTACAACTCAAAAATTACGCGCTTTTGGAAAAAAGTGTTTCTATACAAAAATAAGATACGTTTAATTTTCTACAAATTATGCCTGTAAATTTTTTTCGCCAAACAAACAGTTGAGGCGCTAGCGCGCGTTAAAGTAAAAAAACATTCAAAGTTTGATAGAAAAAATTTAATCGCTTATAACTCAAAAAATACGCGGTTTTGGAGAAAAGTGTTTCTATACAAAAATAAGGTACATTCAATTTTCTACAAATTAGGCCTCTTGAATTTTTTTTGCAAAACAAACAGTTGAGGCGCTAGCGCTCGTTAAAGTAAAAAAACATTTAAAGTTTCCTAAAAAAATTTTTAATCGCTTACAACTCAAAAATTACGCGCTTTTGGAAAAAAGTGTTTCTATACAAAAATAAGATACGTTTAATTTTCTACAAATTAGGCCTGTAAATTTTTTTTGCCAAACAAACAGTTGAGGCGCTAGCGCGCGTTAAAGTAAAAAAACATTCAAAGTTTGATAGAAAAAATTTAATCGCTTATAACTCAAAAATTACGCGCTTTTGAAAAAAAGTGTGTCTACACAAAAATAAGATACGTTCAATTTTCTACAAATTATGCCTGTAAATTTTTTTCGCCAAACAAGCAGTTGAGGCGCTAGCGCGCGATAAAGTAAAAAACATTCAAAGTTTGATAAAAAAAATTTTAATCGCTTATAACTCAAAAAATACGCGGTTTTCGAGAAAAGTGTTTCTATACAAAAATAAGGTACATTCAATTTTCTACAAGTTAGGCCTCTTGAATTTTTTTCGCCAAACAAACAGTTGAGGCGCTAGCGCGCGTTAAAGTAAAAAAACATTTAAAGTTTCCTAAAAAAATTTTAATCGCTTATAACTCAAAAATTACGCGCTTTTGGAAAAAAGTGTTTCTATACAAAAATAAGATACGTTTAATTTTCTACAAATTAGACCTGTAAATTTTTTTCGCCAAACAAACAGTTGAGGCGCTAGCGCGCGTTAAAGTAAAAAAACATTTAAAGTTTGATAAAAAAAATTTAATTGCTTATAACTTAAAAAATACGCGGTTTTGGAGAAAAGTGTTTCTATACAAAAATAAGGTACATTCAATTTTCTACAAATTAGGCCTCTTGAATTTTTTTTGCAAAACAAACAGTTGAGGCGCTAGCGCGCGTTAAAGTAAAAAAACATTTAAAGTTTCCTAAAAAAATTTTTAATCGCTTACAACTCAAAAATTACGCGCTTTTGGAAAAAAGTGTTTCTATACAAAAATAAGATACGTTTAATTTTCTACAAATTAGGCCTGTAAATTTTTTTTGCCAAACAAACAGTTGAGGCGCTAGCGCGCGTTAAAGTAAAAAAACATTCAAAGTTTGATAGAAAAAATTTAATCGTTTATAACTCAAAAAATACGCGGTTTTGGAGAAAAGTGTTTCTATACAAAAATAAGGTACATTCAATTTTCTACAAATTAGGCCTCTTGAATTTTTTTTGCAAAACAAACAGTTGAGGCGCTAGCGCTCGTTAAAGTAAAAAAACATTTAAAGTTTCCTAAAAAAATTTTTAATCGCTTACAACTCAAAAATTACGCGCTTTTGGGAAAAAGTGTTTCTATACAAAAATAAGATACGTTTAATTTTCTACAAATTATGCCTGTAAATTTTTTTCGCCAAACAAACAGTTGAGGCGCTAGCGCGCGTTAAAGTAAAAAAACATTCAAAGTTTGATAGAAAAAATTTAATCGCCTATAACTCAAAAATTACGCGCTTTTGAAAAAAAGTGTGCCTACTCAAAAATAAGGTACATTCAATTTTCTACAAATTAGGCCTCTTGAATTTTTTTCGCCAAACAAACAGTTGAGGCGCTAGCGCGCGTTAAAGTAAAAAAACATTCAAAGTTTGATAAAAAAAATTTAATCGCTTATAACTCAAAAAATACGCGGTTTTGGAGAAAAGTGTTACTATACAAAAATAAGGTACATTCAATTTTCTACAAATTAGGCCTCTTGAATTTTTTTCGCAAAACAAACAGTTGAGGCGCTAGCGCGCGTTAAAGTAAAAAAACATTTAAAATTAAAAAGTTGACTAAAATTTTTGGATATGTTGTAGATATAGAAGTCCTTAATTTATGAACGTAGTTTCATTTTTAGCTATGCGCTTAATACGGAGTTACGATTTTTTAAAGTCAAAAATTTAAAAATCAATTTTTTAAAAACACTCTGTATATTTTATGTTTTTTGAAAATATCAAAAGATAGCTGTCTAATGAGACTAAACGCGTTAAACCGGAAATGGAGTTTGCTTATCTATTTTAAATACAACACCCTGTATATTTTAAATGGTTTGAAAGCTTCTAAAATTATCTATTTAGTGATACCAAAAATCTTGTGTTTTTGACTTCGGGTTCAGCCGGAAATGAAATTATTCTATTTCAAATAGAAACACCCTTATAATTTATATTATAATTTTAATTCTTGTATCAAGTACTTTTAAATTTAACTCCTTATCAAGGGCACCGTTTATGGGTTAGGGTCACAGATATCAGACAATTTTATTTGTCTCAAAATTGATCTTATGGTTACCTACGTCTAGAAAGACTCAAAACAGACATTTTTGCAATTATTTTTTTTAATTAGTTTGTACTATTATTTCCGAAGTTAAATTGTATCAAGAGCTCATAAGAGTAAATAAGTAAAGTATTTGCATTAATTGGTATTAGGAAATCAGAAACATTTGTAGTAGTTTTCCTAATTTTAAAACAGAAATTAAATCTTTCAGCGAAGTAAATAACGTAACAAACAGATTAATATCGGAAGCACATTAAACTGATTAGGAGCACATGAACGTTTATTGTAAAAATATCAAATTTAGTATATTATTATTATATTGGTATTCTAAACCCTCTACTATTTTCTTGTACTTCTTTCAAGTTTAAAAATAAAAATAAAAGAACTTTCCCGTAGATTGAAACTTACTTAATGCATTTTCTTTTTAATTGCGTTTTCTTTTCAGCTAAAAAGTATTTAAAATAAAAATTTAACTTTAAGAAGAGCTTAATGAAAATCGTGCTTTTTATATTAAAAGAGTTCATTTTAATAGTTTGTTTGAACAAGCGAAGTGTTTTAAAAATTTATTTGTACAAGTACAACGAAAGAAGCAATTGAATAGAAAAACAAACAAGACTCGAATTAAATTTAAAAAAATTTAATTTCTTCAGCTTTGGAAGAACGGGCCGAATTTTGACTTAATTCAATAATCAGCTAACCTAATCTTTAACTAACCTAATAATCAACTAACATAATTATTACAATTAAAGCTCGATGTCTAATTAGACAGAGTGAAATATTTAGCCAATTTTAGGTTATTTTAGTGTGGTATATTGCGAAGTTTAGATTATTAAGGAGGTTTTAAGCTAATTAACGTTGGTATTATACAAGGCGAAACGAAATTTTAGTAGAGGTAATAAAAATCGTAAAACTATAAAGTTAATTTGACCACAACGTGCGTCAAATTCGTTCGTATCAGGAGGTCATAAAACTTAAATAAGTACGTAAAATTTCTACCCACTTATTATTAGGAGAACATAAATTAGAAAATGTTAAAAATGCCCACTCATCGTTGGCAATTAACGAGTTAGCGATAGAGAAAAAGCAATCAAAAGCACCTTCTCTACAAAGCATTAGAACAAAGCGTACTTATGTGGCTCTTGCTATTTTGTTTTCTTAGAAACTCGAGAGTCAACAAGATAATTTTATCTTCCAGAAAGACGTAAAAGTGGCGAGGACTTAAGGTTTCCCTCCTAAACACGATCTTACTACTCACTGAGCAAATCAGCATAGTATAGTGCTGGCCAAATTACCTTCATCAAGGTAGGAATCTAGCAGACCTCCATTACTGACTATTATGTTTGTACAGATAAACGCGTACGAGAAACCTTAAATATATTAGGCACACATAAAAGTAAAGAATTATTTACGATTTACGGCCATAAAGTGAATGGGATCAGAGTAACATAATTAATTATTTATTAGTCAACAAAGAGGTCATAAATTATAAGCGAGCGACATGATCCCTTTTTTTACGGAGCGCAAAACCAGGTTTCTGAAATTTAAGAGATCGATGCCCTCAAACTTTTGAAACAGAAACCAGGTAACTATAAAGATATTCCTTTCGGAGCCGTCTTTAAATCGAAGCAGAAGCACAAACCTGAAGGTTCTTCTCCCTCGGGTGCTCGGGTCCCGACCCATCCTGCAATTGATGATGTTTGATGTGTATTCCTGTAGGAAGAATTTAAATGTAAAGTCCCGAATAAAAAAAAATCGACTTCGTTTATTCAGAAATGTGTTTCGTAAGAAGGCCAAAGACCTATTGAACGTTCGATACGATCGATATAATTACTGATAATTTGCAGATTATGATTTGTAGTAAAGTATGCAATGCATTACGTTCTATTGTGAGACTATAACACGCAAACACGAAACTTGAAGTTTTATTAGTAGGTAACCGTGACTATGCAATCAAGACTAGGTTACAGTGTCAAAGACCTCGTGAGTTTCCTTAATGAAGTAAAGGTAAAAGAACTAACTATTACTTTTTTTCATAATCGATAATACCTTTTCACTTTATATAAAGAAAGTAAATAAAAGCGTTTATTTCGCCCTTTTTACATAATATTCGACGTCGAGTTTAGATGTTCAAAATAAATCTTTCTACGTAGACGTTATGAATTATGAATAATTGTTTAGGCTTTTGTAGTCATAAAATTTCATTATATGTCAAATCTTTTGATTTATATAAATTCAGCGTCAAGACCTACATTTCAACACAAAGAAAATTATATCAGTGCCAACAAATTTTTCAATTTGTTTCAATCGGCCACTTTCCAAAAATAATAAATTGCTCCATCAAAACTTTTTTCTCCTTACTTACATTTACTTTTTAGGTTAAAAACTAGCTCACTAGGATTACCCTAGGCCGACGACTTAGCGTGTCCTTCCTATTTTCAATCAGATGTTCGATAGGAACTACTTGAAAAGTCACTCATTCAACTCTACACATGTCTCTTGTCACTTGTCTCTCCCGGTTGTAGCTCCTTGACGGATAGACTGACGTAAATTTTTGTCTGATTAAAAATTATAGACCATAAAATTGTCTATCAGATACAGTAAAGACACTTGTCGTACCTTTCATAGTTATACGATGAGAGTGAGTACAAATTTCTGCCAGTTTAGACATAGTTCGTGACACTTAGCTTGTCTCTCCAATTGTAGCTCCTTGACGGGTAGACTGACGTTAATTTTTCTTTGATTAAAAATTATAGATCATAAAATTGTCTATCAGATACAGTAAAGACACTTGTCGTACCTTTCATAGTTATACGATGAGAGTGAGTACAAATTTCTGCCAGTTTAGACATAGTTCGTGACACTTAGCTTGTCTCTCCCATTGTAGCTCCTTGACGGGTAGACTGACGTTAATTTTTCTTTGATTAAAAATTATAGATCATAAAATTGTCTATCAGATACAGTAAAGACACTTGTCGTACTTTTCATAGTTATACGATGAGAGTGAGTACAAATTTCTGCCAGTTTAGACATAGTTCGTGACACTTAGCTTGTCTCTCCCATTGTAGCTCCTTGACGGGTAGACTGACGTTAATTTTTCTTTGATTAAAAATTATAGATCATAAAATTGTCTATCAGATACAGTAAAGACACTTGTCGTACTTTTCATAGTTATACGATGAGAGTGAGTACAAATTTCTGCCAGTTTAGACATAGTTCGTGACACTTAGCTTGTCTCTCCCATTGTAGCTCCTTGACGGGTAGACTGACGTTAATTTTTCTCTGATTAAAAATTGTAGACCATAAAATTATCTATCAGATACAATAAAGACACTTGTCGTACCTTTCATAGTTATACGATGAGAGTGAGTACAAATTTCTGTCAGTTTAGACACAGTTCGTGACACATAGCTTGTCTCTCCCCATTGCAGCTCCTTGACGGGTAGACTGACGTTAATTTTCCTCTGATTAAAAATTGTAGAGGGGAAAATTATCTATCAGATACAATAAAGACACTTGTTATACCTTTCATAGTTATACGATGAGAGTGCGTACAAATTTCTGTCAGTTTAGACACAGTTCGTGACACTTAGCTTGTCTCTCCCCATTGCAGCTCCTTGACGGGTGGACTGACGTTAATTTTCCTCTGATTAAAAATTGTAGAGGAAAAACTTATCTATCAGATACAATAAAGACACTTGTTATACCTTTCATAGTTATACGATGAGAGTGCGTACAAATTTCTGTCAGTTTAGACACAGTTCGTGACACTTAGCTTGTCTCTCTCCATTGCAGCTCCTTGACGGGTGGACTGACGTTAATTTTCCTCTGATTAAAAATTGTAGAGGGAAAAATTATCTATCAGATACAATAAAGACACTTATTGTAACTTTTATAGTTATACGATGAGAGTGAGTCCAACTTTCTGTCACTTTAGAAAGAGTTCGTGACACTTAGCTTGTCTCTCCCCATTGCAGCTCCTTGACGGGTGGACTGACGTTAATTTTCCTCTGATTAAAAATTGTAGAGGGAAAAATTATCTATCAGATACAATAAAGACACTTGTTATACCTTTCATAGTTATACGATGAGAGTGCGTACAAATTTCTGTCAGTTTAGACACAGTTCGTGACACTTAGCTTGTCTCTCCCCATTGCAGCTCCTTGACGGGTGGACTGACGTTAATTTTCCTCTGATTAAAAATTGTAGAGGGAAAAATTATCTATCAGATACAATAAAGACACTTGTTATACCTTTCATAGTTATACGATGAGAGTGCGTACAAATTTCTGTCAGTTTAGACACAGTTCGTGACACTTAGCTTGTCTCTCCCCATTGCAGCTCCTTGACGGGTGGACTGACGTTAATTTTCCTCTGATTAAAAATTGTAGATGGAAAACTTATCTATCAGATACAATAAAGACACTTGTTATACCTTTCATAGTTATACGATGAGAGTGCGTACAAATTTCTGTCAGTTTAGACACAGTTCGTGACACTTAGCTTGTCTCTCCCCATTGCAGCTCCTTGACGGGTGGACTGACGTTAATTTTCCTCTGATTAAAAATTGTAGAGGGAAAAATTATCTATCAGATACAATAAAGACACTTGTGGTAGCTTTCATAGTTATACGATGAGAGTGAGTACAAATTTTCGTCAGTTTAGAAAGAGTTTATCACACTTAGCTTGTCCCTCCCCATTTTAACTCCTTGAAGGATGGACTGCCCTTAATTTTCCCCTAATTTAAAATTGTAGAGGGCAAAATTATCTATCAGATACAATAAGGATACTTGTCATAACTTTTGAAAGTAATCAAAAAATGTTCAGTAACTTTTTGAAATAAATTAAGCCGAATCTAAACCAATTCAATCCTATGCTTTTTCTCAACTTTAATCGTTCGTGCTGTTATAATATGCTTTTATGTTACGTCTGTTACTTGTTATTATCGTAGTTGCCTATTTATTTAAATCATTTTATAATGAACTGAATACTAGACCGATTCATTTGTCTGCTGTAAAGTCGCCTTCGCAGTTTCTTTACTAATTATTCTCTTGAAGTGTCATCTGTTGCCACTTGGAATGCACGAAGCATCTCGACGAACTCCTTTAACTATTGAAGAGGTTTGCTTTTGTACGACTTTTGGCACCATTTTCTTATTTTACAAGTATTCCCACATTTGAATAGATCAGTTGTGTAACAATCTACATTAACTTTTAGTTTAGATTTTGGTATGTTTAAATATACAGGGTGTGCAATCTGAAATAATGAGGTAATCTATAGATAATAATGTGTAAATTATGACCACTCTATATAGTACCGAGAACGCCTAACATATTGATTTTGTACGTGTTAGTCGATTCAATTGTTTATTAGAAACTAATTGAAACGATTCATTCGGCAAAATAAATATTTTCTTCAAAATCGTCAACTTTAGAGTTACATAACCTCCTGTCAAAATGATTAATACTTAAAAACGAATGTTCTAAGCCTAAGCGATTAGTGCCCGCTTAAAAAGTCATTAGTTTGATTTAATTCATTTTTTAAAGTAATTTTTTGAATGTTCGTATACCCTACCCTTTTTGGACTACTACAAAAATCCATATTGAAATAATTTTATAATAAGAACGTACAACTTGCCTACTGTTTCGCATACGCATTATTGGTGGACGTCGTATATAGTTAAGAGCTAATAGCATTTGATAGGAGCTTAAAATATTTTTATTAACACTTTTACTAGCCACTTTAAATAGGAAATACATCAGCATTAGTTGGTTATTATTAAACTTTACTAATACCGTGTCAAAACTAAACTTAATAAGTTACAACTACTTAGAAACTACCAGCTCGAAATTTATTTCTGCTTCAAATTAAATCTATAATCTCTACCAAAACACATCAAATTAAAAACAAATTCGATTAAAATATTTAATCGCAAAGCAAAGTACTATTAGGACGAGGTATAAAATTTAAAGTGGTTCTGTACATTTATTAATGGAAGTAGGTACATAAATTTTAAACATTAAATATTTTACATTAAAATAGCCACCAGTAGATATATCATGAATACATGAAATATTAATAAAGATACCAAAATTCTTACGCTCAATTTAATTTTACCATCTTTTCTTTTTCCTGGCTAAAAGTTTCAAATTTATTGCGTTTATTCATAAATTACGTTAAGCATTACAGCAGCCCTTTACACGACAACTAACAGAATAGAGGTTATAAATATTTTACCCAAATGAAAACAATTAAAATTTTACCAAACTGTTTGAAAAGTTGACTTATCTTGTTTTAATAATTGAGGAAGAACAAGATAAGTACCACTTATCTTGTTTTAATAATTCAGGAAGAACAAGATAAGTGCCACTTATCTTGTTTTAATAATTGAGGAAGAACATGATAAGTGCCACTTATCTTGTTTTAATAATTGAGGAAGAACAAGATAAGTGCCACTTATCTTGTTTTAATAATTCAGGAAGAACAAGATAAGTACCACTTATCTTGTTTTAATAATTCAGGAAGAACAAGATAAGTACCACTTATTTTGTTTTAATAATTGAGGAAGAACAAGATAAGTGCCACTTATCTTGTTTTAATAGTTCTGGAAGAACGAGATAAGTGCCACTTATCTTGTTTTAATAATTGAGAAAGAACAAGATAAGTGCCACTTATCTTGTTTTAAAAATTGAGGAAGAACAAGATAAGTGCCACTTATCTTGTTTTAATAGTTCTGGAAGAACGAGATAAGTGCCACTTATCTTGTTTTAATAATTGAGAAAGAACAAGATAAGTGCCACTTATCTTGTTTTAAAAATTGAGGAAGAACAAGATAAGTGCCACTTATCTTGTTTTAATAGTTCTGGAAGAACGAGATAAGTGCCACTTATCTTGTTTTAATAATTGAGAAAGAACAAGATAAGTGCCACTTATCTTGTTTTAAAAATTGAGGAAGAACAAGATAAGTGCCACTTATCTTGTTTTAATAATTCAGGAAGAACAAGATAAGTACCATTTATCTTGTTTTAATAGTTCTGGAAAAACTTATCTTGTTTTAATAATTGAGGTAGAACAAGATAAGTGCCACTTATCTTGTTTTAATAATTCAGGAAGAACAAGATAAGTACCACTTATCTTGTTTTAATAATTCAGGAAGAACAAGATAAGTACCACTTATTTTGTTTTAATAATTGAGGAAGAACAAGATAAGTGCCACTTATCTTGTTTTAATAGTTCTGGAAGAACGAGATAAGTGCCACTTATCTTGTTTTAATAATTGAGAAAGAACAAGATAAGTGCCACTTATCTTGTTTTAAAAATTGAGGAAGAACAAGATAAGTGCCACTTATCTTGTTTTAATAGTTCTGGAAGAACGAGATAAGTGCCACTTATCTTGTTTTAATAATTGAGAAAGAACAAGATAAGTGCCACTTATCTTGTTTTAAAAATTGAGGAAGAACAAGATAAGTGCCACTTATCTTGTTTTAATAGTTCTGGAAGAACGAGATAAGTGCCACTTATCTTGTTTTAATAATTGAGAAAGAACAAGATAAGTGCCACTTATCTTGTTTTAAAAATTGAGGAAGAACAAGATAAGTGCCACTTATCTTGTTTTAATAATTCAGGAAGAACAAGATAAGTACCATTTATCTTGTTTTAATAGTTCTGGAAGAACTTATCTTGTTTTAATAATTGAGGTAGAACAAGATAAGTGCCACTTATCTTGTTTTAATAATTCAGGAAGAACAAGATAAGTGCCACTTATCTTGTTTTAATAATTGAGGAAGAACAAGATAAGTACCACTTATCTTGTTTTAATAGTTCTGGAAGAACTTATCTTGTTTTAATAATTGAGGAAGAACAAGATAAGTGCCACTTATCTTGTTTTAATAATTCAGGTAGAACAATATAATTACCACTTAAATAGTATATTAAAGAACGAATTTCATAAGTCACGTATTATAGCACGACTCCAAGTTTAAAATGCGACTGGCGTAGCCAGCAGCGTTTTAATGGAGGAGTGCTATAATCGCTATAATGACTTATGAAATGAGTTCTTTATACAATTTTTTCTATTTTGCGCCTTTTTAAAGTCCATTTTCAAAGAAAAAAATTAAAATATAAAAATTTAGGGATTTTTGTGATGGTTGGCTGGTTGGCAGTACTAATAAATTGTAAAGTGACATTTCGTAATTTAAAATTCAAATAAATTGTTTTGTAGTTTGAATTAGTCGTTAATTAATTAATTTTAATTATTATGTTAAAAAATAGAACATGTTAATTACAAAAATTGTCGCTTTCTCTTTCCTCGATTTGACAAAATATGTCAAATTAAATATTACTACCAACTTCGAACGTCAAATTTTACCAAAATTATTACAGCACGCTAAATCTCATTACGACACGCAAATGGATGCTATAATAGCGATCTTACAGACGCAAAATATAAAAAAGTAGTTAACATGCGACGTGCTCCGACGAAGAGCAATGTATTTGCTCGAAACAATTGTTATATAGTAAGCAAATTTTGAATTTATTTACGAATGTTCGTTCCATTAATTATACCCATAAGTGACACTTTAAATTTAGAAATAAAGTGGTGGTGCAATCGCGCCCTCTATGCGCTATACTAATGAGCCCTAATGCCTGCAATTTATTATTTGGGCCGTAAGTACAGCGGCACTATTTACAGAGTAGTGGAAGTTGTAAATAGCTTCTCAAAATGGGTCCGGTATACAATTAAAACATCAAAAGTATCTTAACCAGAATAAAATAAATAGAACCCCTGTCAAGCCTAAAATGTAAAAATTGTATGGTGGTAATAGACAGAAAATGTACGATAAATTGCATTTATAAAGTATAAAGGTCGTTCTTTTTTAAAAAATTATTGCAATTTATTATCTTGTCCCTTTTAGCAACGTTACGTACTGAAATATTTTCAGCGCTACGAAAGAGACAAATGTTACGAATGTTAAAAATTAATGTAGTGAGCTCTCTATTTAGAATTTGTTTCATTAGTTAACTATACGCATATTTAAGTCGTATCTATGGCATCTGAAATCTTTCAGATGCGCGTTCGTGGACTTATCCAGACAAATCGGTAAATGGTAGTTTTTTTCAGTTTGTGGTCTGAAACTGAAATTTGTGGCGCTTGTGAACTGTAAACTAAAGTTTATGTGGAGCAGTAAGTACTCATAATTTAAAAACGCAACTGATGTCTAAATAATTAACTGCATAATTTAAAAAAAACGGGATTCGTCTCTAGGGAGGTATTCATAACTTTAAGCTCTACTTAATAAAATAATTACAAAGATCTCAACAATAACCCCATTTGTAAGAAGCAACTTGAGTTGAATTTTAGTCAGAAACAAAAGAACTTTTGAAATGAATTTTACATATAGGTACCTACTTCTAATTAGCTTTTTACACTTTGACAACTTAATTACTGCAAATGAACAAGACTTTTTTTATTTGTATGAATTTAGGCAAAAAATTCTGTCGGGGTATTTAAGTGGAACTTAATGAATTTTAATGAGGCTGGAAGTGTAAAGCGGCTTTGAGCTGAAATTCATTAAATTTCACTACCTATACAAAAATAATTATAACGAGAGATGTGTCATCACTGAACTGTCTTATCACTTATCAGGAAAAATTCAGTGTTTTGGGATAGGGCTGGGAGATACTAAAAAATTATCGATATTTCCGATATACCGATACCTATGCAAATTTTAAATATCGTTCTTTGAAATATCGATAATATAAAATCTGTAACTTGAAAACTATATCGATATTCCGATCAAACAGATATGTCGATAATATAAAATCTGGAATCTGAAATACCCAAATATCGATATATTGTAATATAGAAATTTGAAATATCAAAATATAGAATTATTGAAGTATGGCAATATTGAAATATCTAAATAACGAAATAGGGATTGAAGTATTGAAATACCTAAATATTGACATTATTTCCGATATATCAACACATATACATTTTCTAAATATCGTTATTCAAATTTTAATTAGGGGAATATAAAAATCAGTCTACCCGTCAAGGAGTTGCAATGGGGAGAAGCAAGCTAAGTGTCACGAACTATGTTTAAACTGACAGAAATTTGTACTCACTCTCATCGTATAAATATGAGAGGTATGACAAGTGTCTTTACTGTATCTGATAGATTATTTTATGGTCTATAATTTTTAATCAGAGGAAAATTAACGCCAGTCTACCCGTCAAGGAGCTACAATGGGGAGAGACAAGCTAAGTGTCACGAACTGTGTTTAAACTGACAGAAATTTGTACTCACTCTCATCGTATAACTATGAAAGGTACGACAAGTGTCTTTACTGTATCTGATAGATTATTTTATGGTCTATAATTTTTAATCAGAGGAAAATTAACGCCAGTCTACCCGTCAAGGAGCTACAATGGGGAGAGACAAGCTAAGTGTCACGAACTATGTTTAAACTGACAGAAATTTGTACTCACTCTCATCGTATAACTATGAAAGGTACGACAAGTGTCTTTACTGTATCTGATAGATTATTTTATGGTCTATAATTTTTAATCAGAAGAAAATTAACGCCAGTCTACCCGTCAAGGAGCTACAATGGGGAGAGACAAGCTAAGTGTCACGAACTATGTTTAAACTGACAGAAATTTGTACTCACTCTCATCGTATAACTATGAAAGGTACGACAAGTGTCTTTACTGTATCTGATAGAATATTTTATGGTCTATAATTTTTAATCAGAGGAAAATTAACGCCAGTCTACCCGTCAAGGAGCTACAATGGGGAGAGACAAGCTAAGTGTCACGAACTATGTTTATACTGACAGAAATTTGTACTCACTCTCATCGTATAACTATGAAAGGTACGACAAGTGTCTTTACTGTATCTGATAGATTATTTTATGGTCTATAATTTTTAATCAGAGAAAAATTAACGCCAGTCTACCCGTCAAGGAGCTACAATGGGGAGAGACAAGCTAAGTGTCACGAACTATGTTTAAACTGACAGAAATTTGTACTCACTCTCATCGTATAACTATGAAAGGTACGACAAGTGTCTTTACTGTATCTGATAGATTATTTTATGGTCTATAATTTTTAATCAGAGGAAAATTAACGCCAGTCTACCCGTCAAGGAGCTACAATGGGGAGAGACAAGCTAAGTGTCACGAACTATGTTTAAACTGACAGAAATTTGTACTCACTCTCATCGTATAACTATGAAAGGTACGACAAGTGTCTTTACTGTATCTGATAGATTATTTTATGGTCTATAATTTTTAATCAGAGGAAAATTAACGCCAGTCTACCCGTCAAGGAGCTACAATGGGGAGAGACAAGCTAAGTGTCACGAACTGTGTTTAAACTGACAGAAATTTGTACTCACTCTCATCGTATAACTATGAAAGGTACGACAAGTGTCTTTACTGTATCTGATAGATTATTTTATGGTCTATAATTTTTAATCAGAGGAAAATTAACGCCAGTCTACCCGTCAAGGAGCTACAATGGGGAGAGACAAGCTAAGTGTCACGAACTATGTTTAAACTGACAGAAATTTGTACTCACTCTCATCGTATAACTATGAAAGGTACGACAAGTGTCTTTACTGTATCTGATAGATTATTTTATGGTCTATAATTTTTAATCAGAGGAAAATTAACGCCAGTCTACCCGTCAAGGAGCTACAATGGGGAGAGACAAGCTAAGTGTCACGAACTATGTTTAAACTGACAGAAATTTGTACTCACTCTCATCGTATAACTATGAAAGGTACGACAAGTGTCTTTACTGTATCTGATAGATTATTTTATGGTCTATAATTTTTAATCAGAGGAAAATTAACGCCAGTCTATCCGTCAAGGAGCTACAATGGGGAGAGACAAGTTATGTGTAACGTTGAATGAGTGACTTTTCAAGTAGTTCCTATCGAACATCTGATTACCAAAATATAGACATTATTTCCGATATATCGATACCTATAGATTTTTTAAATATCGTTATTCGATTTTGAAATATCGAAATATGTTAATATCGAAATATTGGAAAATCGAAATATCAAAATAATTATTGAAATACTGAAATAGCGAAGTATCGAAATATGTCAATATGGAAATGTCAAAATATTGAAAAATCGAAATAATATCAAAAAAGGTATTAAAATATCTAAATATTGAAATATCGAAATATAGCAATATCAAAATATTGGAAAATCGGAATATCAAAATAATAATGAAATACCGAAATATCGAAATTTCAAAAGATCGTAACATCGACATTTCAATATATCAATTAAAATTCTTAGTTTTAGTGCAATTGGCAGTAATTGGCAGTCCGGTAGACATACTGGCAATTAGGCTGGTAGCAAACGGACTGGCTACTGACACAGCGGCAGACAAGAAGGCAGAATTGATACTGAAACAGATCTAATTAACAGCTTCAAATTTTTGTAACTGTCAAAAATAAACGTATAATGACCGTCAACCGTCAATATTTCTAAAAACCGACATCTCGGGAATTAAAAAAAGTATTTCTAATCAAAAACAAATTGAAACCTTTATTTGAATTTTACATTTCTCTCACAAGAACTATTTGCAGTTTAAGCATCAGATTAGTACCGAACCGAGTTTTTTCTTTTCTTTAAGAAAGTGCAATTAAGTACGTTTTACATTTAAAGTTGGTCTAATGAGTTCTTTTACTTACTCCGACTGTCTATCTATTCAACATCATTTCGGAGCTCTGTAATCGTCCTTTGAATAAGTTTTCTCAATAAAAAAAAATTATTATCAGGGGCGGACATAAATCGTTCAGGGTAATTCTCATGGCAAATTACGTCTTACTTTTACTACTACGGCCTTCAAAGGTTGAGTGGCCCAAAAATGTTGTATATAAATGATACGAAATACATTTTAACTAAAAAGCTCTTACAATCAGTCCACCCCTGGTTATTGTGTGCTAAAATTATGAGAAAAAATCAAATTTGTGGCAAAAATTAGGGGAAATTTAATTTTCTTTAAAAACGTCTGCGGGTATGGATTATTTATTTAAATGTGAAGTTAAAAACCATTTTTAAAGCGCTTTTCACTTAACCACTTTAAAAAAAAATTTTAGTAATTTGATTTCATTCCCAAATGAATTTAACTGGCGTTCACACTCCACGCGTTGTTGAAACAGGGGTTTTGCTAAATGGAGACAGTCGGAATATTTTTGAAGTAGCGTATGTATTTTTTTAATTTTGAGGTTTTTCTTTGTGAATTTCCATTTGCAACCATCTGATAGAAGTATGTTTATGACAGTTCAGAAATTGGCGACGTCATCGGTGCCTCGAGCCTAGACAAAAGACACAAGAAACTCACCGATGCACGATTTTAAATAAATTTCGATGAATTTTAATAAATTTTTGTTTAAGGCTTGTTAAACTTATAAATTCAAATGTTTATTTTACATTCTTTGTTTTTTCTACCCTAAACTTATTCTTTGTAAGGCCGAACTTGGGGCAAATTTTAATTAATCATTTTTGAACACTGTCTTAACTCTATTATTTTTTAATTATTGGGGACAAGGAAAACTTTTCCCAATTCTCATGCGGAAAATTTTTTGGTGGAAATGAAAAGTAAAGAAAATTTATTACTTATTAATCCGTTTTGATAAAAGGTAAGAACATCGACAAAAACAGGCGAAAAATATAATTGCTACCAACAATGCTTCCCCGACTACAATTTATTTTACTTCGATAAGAAAGAAAATAACAATGTTCAATTTCCTTTTTTTTCATCCTTACAATAACAAGGAGAGGGGGTAATTTAGGAGTAATTTTGTTTCAATTCTACTTCTATGGGAAAAAACACAAATTTCAGAAACAATTTTTTTTTAATTTCATCTGTAGTGGGGACGTGGGGACGTAGCATAATTTGAATTCAAAGTGATAAAATACTTGTACTATGTAGACTTTATCATCAAAGAAAAACAATTTTACCTACCCTTATTAATTTACACAACCAATCTTTTTTAATTAACTATTTTTTTACTCTAAGCTCGCTCGATAATATACTATGTACATACAAAAACATGTCCACTAATATACGATCCAATGGAAAGATGACTAAAATTTTTATTTTGGTATAAATAAAATTGATTTACATAGAAAACTGTTTTAAAAGACACGTAACAGGTGTAGGTAAAATGTTAACTCGATTTACATAACATATTTATGTAAGTGATACTATTTTTCGCATTTTTACCCATCCCATAAGCAATAGCTACGCGAAAGACGAACGATGAAGTCAGACGTCGTATCGTATCCGTATAAGATGACACCCCAATATAAATTTATCAGCGTCTTATAAAAAAGAATTTTGTACCCTTTCCCAACTTATTTATTCGGCAAATACTATCGACTGTATCGAAGGTCGTCCTTTGTCCTATCCGAAGTAAGCGACATTTATATTTTTATGTTGCAAACAGTTGACTTAAAACATATCCCAGTCAAAATACCACAACTTGAGGGAAAAATTCAAGAGTTTTGAAAATTGGTATTGGTTGTTCGTTGCAACCTGCAATCTGCAGTACAACATACTGAAAGTCTCCGTGGGTAGGGGCAAGCGGAGGAGCGGGAGCTGTTTAAAGACTTTTCATCGTTTTTTGCTTATATCTCCGTAACTATCAACCCTACGGAAAATTTACTTCTATCCAAAATTAAAGTAGATAAAATTTCCTACAAAAAAAGTCCTATCAATTTTTTTGTGCTGAGCAAAAACGTAGAGGTTCGACCACCTCAATTGACATTTATTTCAGCGAAGATAAAGGGTTTACCAATAAGGACTTGACAACTTTTTTTTCAAAATAAAATGCAAACCATTTGAGATATTTTAAAAACTTTATTATCGGGTTGAAGTACAATCAAAACATTTATGAATGGAACTCGACTTCGTTCATATGGCCACCGCGGGCACGTTTGCAGCGGTCGATTCGTTGGACCCAATTTTCGATGACTCGGCCACACATTTCGGCCGAAACGGCTGCTATTTCGCTCTTCCAACGTCGTCGGCTTGTTTGCATAGACCAATGACTTGACGTAGCCCCAAAGAAAAAAGTCTAGAGGCGTTAAATCGCACGAACGAAGCGGCCAATCGACTGGTCCATTTCTTGAGATAGCACGCTCATCAAACTTATTCTTCAATAAATTGATTGTAACGTGTGCTGTGTGGCTTGTGGCACCGTCCTGTTGAAACCACATGTTGTCCAAGTCCATATCTTCCAATTCGGGCCAAAAATAATCGGTAATCATGGCGCGATAACGATTACCATTCACAGTAACGTGACGATCATTATCGTCGACGAAAAAATATGGCCCTATGACGCCGCCGGCATGCAAACCGCACCAAACAGTTATTTTTTGTGGATGAAGTGGTGTTTCGTGAAGCACATGTGGATTTTCACCCGACCAATAACGCATATTTTGCTTATTGACGAACCCATTGAGCCAAAAATGAGCTTCGTCACTGAAAATGATTTTGCGATGAAATTGATCATTTTGGCGCATCTTTTCGTCCAATCGGAGAACGTACGTCGCTTCAAATGGTCCATCGGCTTCAATTCTTGAGTCAGCTTGATCTTGTATGGGTGTAAACCAAGATCCTTACGCAAAATTCGCCATAAAGTGGTCTGGGCGATGGCCAACTCTTGAGAACGCCGTGGAATTGACTGATTTGGATCATTTGCTACGGACGTTTCAACGGCAGCGATAATTTCGACACTTCGACCAACCCGTTGTCTCACTGGCACGGCAACAACACACAACGAATATTTAGACTCAAATTTTTGCACTAAACTTGCTACTGCCTGTCTACTAGGGCGAGAATTACGACCGATAATCGGAGTTAGCGCTCTTAAAGTAGCGGTCACCGACTCCGAATTTCTAAAGTAAATTTTTATAATTTGCAGACGTTGTTCGTTCGTGTACTTTACCATGATGAAAATGTTAAGTTTACTGAATAAATTGACAGTTACAGTTCGATGATTAGTGAAAAGGTGCGTTCACAAATTGAATTCAAAGTTGTCAAGTCCCTATTGAAAAACCCTTTATTAATGACGGTGAATGTGCAACAATAAAGCTGCTTTGCTGACTTATACTTTACTATGAATTACTCACATTCACTCATCGATCTTTTAAGGCCCTTACAGCAGTCCTTCTCCTAATTTTTGCATAAAAGACTTGAAATCCCCTACAGAACAAGAGCGTGATTTTTTTAAACAAAAGCCTTGTGCGGATAAGTATATATTTGCCTACAATGAAACTAAATTTTCCTGAATTTTTCAACTAACTCTACGTTTAACCCCTCGCCCCGCATACTTCAGCGGTGGAAGGATACAACGCACTTGAGCATTTTTAAGTTCATTTTAATTTTCTTTCCTTAATATAAATTTTTCGCCATAATAATGAAAAGCTCTTAGCTTAACACTAAAAAATTTTTCATCAACTCTCTTTTTAATTAAAATTAATATTAAACGCACGTTTAAAGGAGACATTTTATTCTTAATATATATTTAAAATTGCTTTATTCGTTATGAAATAAAATTTACGTTTAAATAAAATTGAAACTAAATAAAGCGTTTGTATTCGGAAGTAATTTCCTTAGAGATTTTCCGCCGGTATATGTCGTTGGGTTTATTTTAAAAAAAGCAATAAAATGTTAAAGGAGTAACGAAATACATATTTTTGTTAAGCTCTGGTTAAAAAACGTTTTTAAAAGAACACGGCATTCTGGTAGTTGATTTGTAGAGCACGCTCTTGTCAATTTTTTTAATTTTTCGTTTCTTACTTTGATGTTGCTATTGACTATTATTAGCTATTTAATTCGCTTCGGTGATGATCTATTGGTATAACGCTCATAGGGATGCCCAAACGTTGCAAAACTGGTAAACACGACACAGACACCATAAGACTAAATTCGGGAAGAAAACTCATCTTAGACTACCATGAACTATGAGTTTCCATTGGCCACTCACACCGTTGGTGAAGTTACTGATTAATTTTCTTGGCGTGGTTGATTCAAAAATACCGACTTTGTAAAAGTGGGCAGAGTTAGCAAAAATTTAAGTCCAACTTGAGTTTAGTTTGGCCAACATTATAGTCCGGGAGATAGCGAGCACTTACAAAATTATTAACGGTGCGGCTGATAGAATACTGCAAATGAGGAATAAATCCGACCGCTGCCACTACAAAGATCAAATTTTCTTCAACTTTAAAGGTGTTTTCAACGCGCTCTAGCACCTAAACTGTTTGTTTGACGACAAAATTTCAGAGATATACTTTGTTGAACATTGAATGTACTTTATTTTTGTGTAGAACCACTTTTCTCAAAAAGTGAGTAGTTTTTAAGTTATAAGCGATAAACCAAAAAACATTTGATTTTGCAGATTTTTAAAT
The DNA here is from genome assembly GCA_950108345.1 of Malthinus flaveolus. Classification (NCBI taxonomy): domain Eukaryota; kingdom Metazoa; phylum Arthropoda; class Insecta; order Coleoptera; family Cantharidae; genus Malthinus; species Malthinus flaveolus. The sequence continues at coordinate 5,814,930 of OX467289.1, read as the reverse complement.
TTTTGTCAAACTTTATCGCGTTCTAGAGCCTAAACTATTTGTCTGAGAATAATATCTGTTAAATATAATTTGTAGTAAATTTGATGTAGTTTGCTTTCATATAAAATTGTTTTTCTAAAAAAGTATGTAGTTTTGCAGTTATAAGCGAAAACCTGAAAAAAGAGCAAAAACCCACCTTTCTCAAACCGCTCCCTAGTTAATGGTGCCACTTAGGAATGGCCGACGACCGGTTTTATTATTCTTTTGCTATATCCTTGCATATTCCTGCATTTTTAACATCAAAAATTTAGTATTTGAGTATAGTATCTACACTCAGCCTCCCGGACACGCTACATCCGATATACATTAAACTTCGACAGGCTTTAACACCTAAACTGTTTGTTTGACGAAAACGTATAACAGACATAATTTGTAGAAAATTTAATTTACTTTATTTTTATATAAAAACACTTTTCTCTAAAAGTGCGTAGTTTTTGAGTTATGAACGATGAAACAGTGTCTTGACCCATTTTTAAATTTTTGTCAAACAGTCCGATTTAAAAATTTTTATCACACTTTAACGCGCTCTAACGCGTTAACCGTTGGTCTGATGAAAATACTTTAAAAACATAATTTGTAGGAAATTTTATGTAGTTTATATTCATATAGAAGCAATTTTCTCAAAAAGTGTGTAATTTTCGAGTTATAAGCGAGAAATTAAAATCGTTAAAAATTTAGTACTTTATTGTTGAGTAAAAGCGCTCGCGCCTCCCGAATTATTAGGTAATGTGAGTATGACAGCCGTTCACAGTCAATGAACCACTTAAATATAGAGGAAGAGAGTACTAATTTAAAACAATTTTATTTTACAATAAAATTCTTCACGTAATGCTTTTGTATTCGCCCTTTTTTAGAGACACTTAAATCTATTCTCTACGTACAGATGAACTCAAATGGTTGTTTCGCAATCTACATAATCCCCTAAAATTCTTAAAAGTGTAGTACCTTCTTTACAAACCTATAGATACAGTAAAGTGTGCTTTGAATAAATAAATTCCGCAAAGTACAATCAGGGAAGAATGGAGCCGAAAAGAAAACCCCCTTTCGAATTAATCGACACGCCGATAAGAGGGGAAATAGTGTAAGATTAGAGACGGATGCTGCAAAAGAAACATATTATTGGAACTATACTGAAAAGAAAGTCCTATATTTATAATTTTTAAGAAGTGGGCTTATGTTCATACACGTTTTGATATAGGTACTCATATAATTTAACCGAAATGTTGAAAACTGGGTTTCGTACACTTCTTTGTGGGAAGTTTAATATTTCAATGAGTGTTTTTGAAGCCGCTAATCTCTCAATTTGCATTCAAAGGAATAGCTGACGATAATTTAGCTTCAAAAAGTTTACTAGACCTGATGGAATTGAAACTTGTAGAGAAAATGAAATATGTTTTTGACACTTTTTTCTAAAGAATTTTATACCGTTTGATTTATACTACAAACCGTTCTACTTTAAAATGCTTTGAAAAATGGTAAATTAAGAAGGAAAGTATAGCAATCGATTCGTAATTTTGGGGGAGATGTCATTTATCTGAAATCGTTGTTCTATTACGTAGACTGATGCAGTGACTGTTTCAAAAATCTCGAACCTTGAGCTGTTTCCCAAAAGTTTAATTTTAGCCTCAGAGGACTTTCCTGAATTTAAAGAGGTATACAACTAAACCACTCACGATTTTAGGGCAGCATGAAGATGAACAAATTTCGAACAAAACGCAGCGCACTTGTGCACTCGTAGCACTTGTAAAGTATAGAGGGTTGCCTATTTATTAAACATTTTTTCAGAATAAGTGCCAACGAAGAGTAAGTGGCAATGAAGACGTGGCTAGCCCGCAGTGGTTCCTTGCACCGCGACCTCTTGGGTCGATTGTGCGCCTCGGATATAATCTTCCTTTATGTGAGTTCTGTGCTTTTGATAAAGTCCAGAATTGCCTCTATTGATAATCTGAGCAGTTGTCTTTAGAGCGTCTTCTCTTTTCCGAGAATCCTATGACGGTTTCTTGTGAAAGCCTCGCAGTGTAGCAGAAGATGAATTGGAGTTTCCTCGGTCTCTGCACATCTTCTGCATAGTGGGTCTTCTTTGAGTCCCATCGTATACAGGTGCTTTTTAAGCTGGCAGTGTCCTGTTATTAGTGCCGTTGCCAGACGTAGCTCACTTCTACTCATTCTGAGTAGAGAGTGGGTTCTTTTGTCAGAAAGTTTCTCCAGTAAGACTTCTACAGTAAGACTACAGTAAGCCCTGTCCGGGAGTCTCTCTCCAGTGTTGAATATGCCATTTTGCAGGGAGTGGCTGTATTTCTCTCTTTGCCATTTTATAAAGAATGCCAAAGGCTGGTTCTGGTCCGATGGGTCTTATTTTGCTGCCCTCTTTAGCCTGACCGTCTACTTTCCCGTTCCCTAGATGTTGTCATGAGCTGGCACCCATACCAGGTTAACAGAATTTTTCCCCTTAGCTCGTTCAGTCTGCAGATGCGGCCCGTCACTAGTCACAGGCGTTCAGCGCCTTAAGGGCTGCTTGACTGCTACAAAGATTCCTTGGTTGTAATAACCTTGAACTAGCAGTATTTGCGGACACGTTAGAATGGCGTAAATTTCTGCTTGGAAGACGGTTGCGAGCTCCCCAAGGCTTAGGCTTGCCCCTTGCCTCAAGTTGCCGTCTCCGATAATTCCAGCTTCTGTGCCTGTTGAGCTTTTAGAGCCGTCTGTGTAGAACACAAGTTTATTCATTTTGACTGATTTTTCGATGGGATATGCTCTGGCTATTCTATCAGACCTCATACTAAGTATGGGGTGTTCTGCCATCTCTCTTAGGATTCAGACATGTCCTTGCACATTCTTGCCTGTGGAGGATTGAGTTTTAGATCTTTAAGCCTCCCTTAACGCCATTGCTCCAGTTATTCCTAGGCAAGCCAGTCTTTAGATTTTACTCAGTTTATGTAGAATTTGATGGTAATTTAACTACCTACGAACTACAAACCTTAGGCTAACTCCCAATTGAGTCAAATAAGTTCAATGTTTACGCAAAGATAATTAACTTAAATTTTTTATTCGAGCTCGTATTGCAACCACTCTTTTAAAAAAAATTGAAGTTAATATTTAATATTTTTAACAAATCTGCTCCAGGCGCCAAAACCAACCACACGGCCCTAATTAGAGACTATACGTGGAGCAATATTGCTTAATTTCGTTTCTTTTAACGTTTATTTGTACGAACATTTATCAGTTTTTCAGAAAATCCATTTTATCCAAACAACGTCATTTATTTGTTAACGTTTGTGTACCTTACTGATAACCTGGAAGACAGACCATTTACAAGAAACACTTAAAATGTTCTCTCGCAACACTGTAAATACGGTCACTATAAATTGCACCGTTCAATCTTTCCACGATGTAATTCATTTTAGAGGTCAATGTTAAAATACAAACTGTGCGACCCTTATTCGCTTTTGCGTCCGTCTCAAACTCGAAATTGGATTCAGTTCGGCGACATTTAATAAATTTAAACAAAAACAAACTGAAGGATAATGATTTTTTTACGCTCCACAGGTACTACTTATTTTGTTTGTGACATTCGGATTGTTTAGAATGAATAAATACCTTAATTAATTGAAATTCTATACTACCTACTGAAAATGAAGTTACGTTCAATTAGTGATAATTAAAAAGCCTTCCCTGCTTTATTTTAGTATCTTCTTCTTTTAATTGCACCTTTTTTCAAAGCATTTTTTAACGAGAACTAGAAACGAAATTGTAAAATAGTTCCGAATAGCTAATTTTGTGCTCTTTGACATTGTTCAGAGGTACAACTACAGAAACATTTATTGGGCACTAGTAAGTACCTAAGTGTAGACTTTGCCAAATAACCTACAGTGGCCAATAATTATTTCCTCGACTGTACAAGGTGGATAAAATTCAACTCTTCTTATGGAGAAATCGATAACTAGAAGAGATATGAAAAACTGGATGGCGCATCTTTGTTCTCTTTTTTAGAGAGGAACTCAATGGCTAAAACTGGAATTTGCGATCGTCTTTTGTTTTGGAGATATAAGCAAAAGTTTGATTTTTTTTCTAAATGTCGATATCTCGCTTGTTGTAAAGTTACAGAAAAAAATATTAGCACGTTCTTTAGGCACTTTTTTAAGGAAAATAAAATGAGCCGAGGGGATTTTCAATACCTTTGTTAGTTTTCGGTTTACAACGCAAAGTTGTGTTTTTTTTAATGGTAACTATAGTAGGCTGTAACATATTTAAACAGCATTTTTCATCCTCTTTTCAATAATATAAAATTTTTTATTTTTTGAAAAAAATTTACTTTATTGTAAATTTTTTTATTTTTTCATTTATTTTTTGCTTTTTATTTAACAATTTTTAATAAAATGGGATGAAACTGAAATGATAAACCCCACATATTATATATCATTAAAAAGAGCATAAAAAACGCTATTTAAATATGTCACATCCAACTCTATTGTTTATTTTAATCAAACACAACTTTGTGTTATAAACCGAAAACTACCCTCCGGCTCATTTCATTTTCATTAACAACAAACTGCCTAGAGAACGTGCTAATATTTTTTTCCGCAACTTCACGACATCCGAGATATCAACATTTTAGCGAAAAATTGAAAAAACTTAACTTTTGCTTATAGCTCCAAAACAAAAGAAGATCGCGATTTTTTTGCAATTAAGTGTGTCTCAAAATAAGAGATCGAGGATGCTCTATTTTTCCATATCTCGTCTAGTCATATCAAGACGAGACCACACTTTGAGAAACTGTAATTCTGCAGTTATATTATGAGCATTTCACCACCATCTGGACACAATTTTCTTTTGATGGCGCCTAAACAAATAAGTAAATAACACAAATTTAAAACAGCCGAAGTAAGAAATTTAAAAAAACGAAACTTTACCAATTTATTTTCTTCTAGCTTCACTAATACAAGTCCAAAAGTTTGTTTTTTTAAATTTGCTTTGAATTTCAACACTTGCGATGCCAAATTGATTTCAAAATTTCCATTAAACTCGTCTCTTTTATAGTTATTTTTCAATTTAGTTTATTTATTAAAAGAGCACGAGTGAGTGAAATGTAAGAAATCCAAGCACAATTTTCGTTTTTCTTCGATTGAGAGCATTAACAAGGGAAACTTGCTAGTCTAGCGTGTTTAGAAGTTCTGCAGGAGATAAGCGATGCATATACAATATACAGGGTGTTTAGAAGTTGTATCTAAACCTGAAGCTGGTTCGGATTTACAAAAAAAAATTTAATGAATCGATAGTAATTCCCAAACAACTTATTGCGGAAATTTGAATATCTTACGAATAATATGGTGGGATCATTTGGCATCACTATTTTATCGATCCACCCTGTAGTTTTGCATTGTGAAACTCATTTATTTGATTTCAATTAAAAATTGAAGTTGATGAGGATTGTTTTGTTTTTATGTTAAATTAGTAAAGGCATAGGTAAAGACTTGTAATAATAAATCGTTTTATTCTACATTAGATTATCTAACATGAATCGTTCTAGTTTAAAGGGGTGAACGACATTACCTACCTAGCATTTATTCGTTATCGATAAAATATAAATAGCTACCTGCTCATTTAAAAAAAGGAAATCCATAGAAATAAATAATGGCAATTATTGTGGCGTTTTTCAAAATCGTAATTTGTGCTTAATTCGAGAATTAAGTTTTAGAATCGAAAAAATTTGTGTACCGCCCATCTATTGATAATTCGACATTGTATCAAAATCAAAAACTTCAAAGTGGCCGTAACAAAATTTTGAAAAAGTAATGATCGAAAAAGCTACTAAAGCGATTTGGTTGAAATTTGGTTTCGGCCACTTTAACAAAGTTTTATCGACAAAACAAGCTTTTAAACAAAATCGATACAGGGTGACCCAAAATAAGGGAGTTATTTTGGTCGCATTTTGGAAAATCTTAGCCCACGGTATTTATACTCGGCTATAAGTTAGTGAACATCGGCTCTAATTACAAAAATGTTTTTTCAAATTTTTAAATTCAAAATGGCGGTCAGTATAACAATTAGCCCATTTTCTAGTTTTTTTGTTGTAACTTCGGAGATAATTATAATTATAAAAATCTAAGAACAGGAATATATAGGCAAAATATACAGCTTAAGTTTTAATAGAGTCGATTTTTTAAATAATTACAAAATTACTATTTTTAAACAACCAAAGTTGACTAAAATTTGAAAACGTATTTTCTAAAAATCGGCTTATGCCGTTTCGTTTATTTTTGGATATGTTGTAGATATTGAGGTTCTTAATCTATCAACTTAGTTTCATTTTTTGCTATCCTCTAGATTCGAAATTATGATTTTTTAAAAGTCTAAATTTTAAAAATTTATAATTTCTTTTGTAATTAAAATTTGTAATTACCAGTTGGTACATTAATTTATTCCGTAAATTTCTATTATTTGTTAAAATTTTGATTTACAAAACACTTCCGGTTTAACCAGAAATTAGCTAAGCATAAGAAGTTTTTGAAAACACTCTGTATATTGTATGATTTTTTCAAATTGTGTAAGATTATCTGTTAAATGATACCAAACATGTTAAATTTGGACTTCCTGTTTAACCGAAAATAGGGTTATCTTTTCTATTTTAAAGAGAAACACTCCGTATAATTTTAGATTTTTAAAATCAGGGACAGCTTTTGAGCTTACTATTGTTTGGTACTATTTCTGATGTCTTTTTAAATATTTTTAAAGTTTGTGGAATTAGCTTCAACGGCAACGCATACGTAAAAGTCCAGTTATGGCCACATTAGCAGTTTTCAGTCTTTTAGCCATATTTAAACAACTGAGCATAGCACCAAAAATTTTGATACATCAATAAATTACCCTTTCAAAGCTATCCCCTTCCCCCTTTTGACCGACTTTCTAACTCTTTAAATAAACGAGATTCACATAGGAAAAATGAAAAATAATTCACCCTGTATATGTGCGAAATTAACAAACTAACTTTTCAAAAAAACGAGCTTGAAAATTATGAAATCTATAACGAAGTAGCTAAATATTAATTTATCAAATACGCAAAACCCCCATGAGATTGTAAATAATAGCCATTAACATTCTAATTCGGTTAACGAGACTTAATTAACTTAGGATATAAAGTCAATAAATTTAAGTTTGGTCCCATGTTAAGTTGCGTACTACTGTAATTAAAGGAATTTCAAGTACTTTGACCGTCTTTACCAACTTTTGATTTATTCGTAATATTCAAAAAGTTTTCAAGTACGTTAAAGCTCCTATTTAAATATTTAAATTCAAAGGGTTACTTTGACGGAATTTTTTACAAAAATACGAAAATCTCTTCTTCTATGTAAGAAAATTTTGGAATAACTTTCCAAATTGGTAAGATATTTAATGCAGGGTCGTAATGGTCATTTTTCCGTAGGTTGTACCACAAATAAAAATTGTCCTAATCATTCCCCACGACCGAGATACCTTCCATTCAAGAATAGCCTTCGAAACTAATTAGAAAAGTGCAAAATTGATTTTCTAAAGCCACTTAATTTTCTCTACTCCCGTGTTTCCGATGCAAGAGCCACTCACTCGAAACGAAAATCGCACACGGAATCGTGAAAAAAGAATAAAAAATTATGTGGTAGATTTGAAAGCCGGAAAGCAGAGCTTTTGGTCCATGAATGATAAATGCAAATAGCTGAAGCGACTTTTCCATATTTGCTCAATTTGAACATTTAGTGAAACGCAAAAATTGTGTGATTGAATGAAAGGCGATGTTTTATTGGAAATCGTTAATGTTTATAACTCGAATAAATTAAAAAGTGTAACAAATTTCAAATTAAGTGTGGATAAGCACAGTGAATGTTTGGATTTGTTCCAAATCGTGTGCAAGCCTCTTGATGTGTGCCAATATCAAAATCTCCACATGTAAATTATTATTATTGACTTCTCCTAACGCGTTAATAAATAAAGGCCCACACACACATCCGTGCCGTATAGATTCCTAAATTACCTATCAGTACTGTTTCATTTGTTTTTTGCAAAAAATATCCACTTTGGTATTAAACACTTACGTTCAGTGTCAGTTCGTATGTATTGCAGATTACAGATTGAGTAGCAAGACAATAGCACTTTAAGGTATTGAACGGATGCTGTGTACTGTACGTGCGAATGAGCCTTAACAAGTAATTGTTTCGATTTCGCACACAATTCTCAAAGCGGATACGAAACTTACAAACAGATTTCATTTCTAATTAATGAAGTGTTAATTTAGATTGTTACCGAATCAAATTATAACTTTAATTAAACATTTCGAGTTATTGACACTGCTAAATAAGCATAAAATATAGAGAGAGCTAGATTTTCGTCACGTTTTCATAAATAAAGGAAAAAAACGAGTGTTTTATGACTTAACTTATGCTTAAAAATTTGAATAAAACATTTCTTATCTTTTGATGGAACGACAAAATCCTACTACTTCCATTTTTTCGGCTTTCGTCTCAAACTACACAATTTTGATAAAATTGAAAGTTTTACCCCAACTGTCGAAAATAAAAGAAAATGAAAATTTGTACAAAATGAAAATGTATAGGTAGTGGTAGTGGATCGATCAGAGCGTTGCCCTAAAAATATGTATAACTAAATAGATAACATAATCGAAAAGCTTTAAGCTTATACTTAAAGTAATGTGTGTAGGCAAAATATACGTTTCAAAATCGATAGTTATTAGATTACAGTTATTTATAAACATAAAACTGCCTATTTATGATTTATTTAATAAATGTTTATCACTTTTTAATAAATAGAGGCAAATAACTGCACTTAGTCTTAAAATTTTTTTATTTGGGCCCAACTTTAATTTGCCGCCAAACAGTGGGTTGGAGTTTATCAGTACGCGCGCATCTGTAAAATTTTCTCTTTTTACTCAAAAACTCGTTTTTATACATCAATTTGTATATGACTGCACACTTTAAACCGATTGATCTTATAAACAGCCCTGTACACTTAAACCACAACAGGTATGTGCGATCAGGAGTTACGGGTACGGTTAGAGTTAGGTATTTCCAGAGAAAATTTCTATCTAACGATTCAGAATTTCCCGAAGTGATGAAAATTTCAATTCTCTAAACTTGGGATATTCCGAAATTATGAAAATTTGAATTCTCGAGGTTCGGGACGGAATATCTCAAAAAATTCCCGGAACCCAACTTTAGACATGGGTAAAGTTGGGTATTCCCCGAAAAAATCTCAATCTCGAGATTCAAGATTTCCCGAAATGGTGAAACTTTGAATTCTCGATATTCGGAACGGAATATCTTAAACATTTTTCGAAAATTCCCGACGGGAAACTGTCAAAACGTAACTTTAGGCATGGGTAAAGTTGGGTATTCTCCGAGGAAATTTCAATCTCGAGATTCTGAATATCCTGAAATGATGAAAATTGAATTTTCTAGATTCTTGAAATTCGGGACGGACAATCTCGAAAATTACTCTAGAATTCTCGTTAGGAAATTCCCAAAATCCAACTCGAGGCATATGGGTAAAGTTGAGTATTCTACGAAACAAACTCAATCTCGAGATTCTGGATTTCCCGAAATGATGAAACTTTAAATTCTCACAATTCGAGACAGCAAATCTCGATAATAACTCGAGAATTCCTGTCAGGAAATTCCCGAAACCCAACTCGAAGCATGGGTAAAGTTGGGTATTCGCCGAGAAAGTCTCAATCTCGACTATCCGGAAATGATGAAACATTGAATTCTCGAGATTCTAGATTGCCCGAATTGATGAAAAACTGAATTCTTGAGATTCTAAACTTCACGAAATGATGAAACTCTAAATTCTCGAGATTCTGGATTCCCCGAAATGATGAACCTTTGGATTCTCTACATTACAAGTTTTCCGAATTGATGAAACGTTGAATTCTAAAGATTCTAGACTTCACGAAATTATGAAACTTTAAATCGAGATTTTGGATTTTCCGAAATGATGAAACTTTGAATCATAGAGATTTTAAATTTCCAGAATTGATGAAAGGTAAAATTCTCGAGATTCAAGACTTTAACAAATGATAAAACTTTAAATTCTCGAGATTCTGTATTTCCCGAAATGATGAAACTTTGAATTTCCGAGATTCTAAATTTCCAGAATTGATTAAACGTTGAGTTCTCGAGATTTTAGATTCCACGAAATGACGAAACTTCAAATTCTCAAGATTCTAAATTTCCCGATTTGATGAAACGTTGAATTCTCGAGATTCTAAATTTCCCGAATTCATAAAACGTTGAATTCTCGAGATTCTGGACTCCACTAAATGATAAAACTTTAAATTCTCGAAATTCTGGATTCCCCGAAACGATAAAACTTTAAATTCTCGAGATTCTAAATTTTCAGAATTAATGAAACATTGAATTCTTGAGATTCTAGATTTTACAAAATGATGATACTTTAAATTCTCAAAATTCTAAATTTCCCGAGTTGATAAAACATCGAATTCTCGAGATTCTAGACTCTACGAAATGATGAAACTTTAAATTCTTGAGATTCTGGATTCCTCGAAATGATGAAACCTTGAATTTTCAAAATTTGAGATCTAAAATCGCAAAAGTTTCTAGAGAATTCCCATCAAGAAATTCCCGAAACTCAACTCTAGGCATGGGTAAAGTTGAATATTTTCCGAGAAAATATCAATCTTGAGATTTGGGATATCTCAAACGGATGAAACTTTGAATTATAAATATTCTGAATTTGGAATTTCGAACGATCGAAATAATTTTCAAGATACCCTTTTTCTCCGACTCCATCAATTGTTCCACTCTCGTCTCGTTTATAGAATAGAACGTGTAGGCCAGTGAACAGATTGACAGATGAACGGGTGAGCAGACAAACTGGCTTGCTGATAGACAAGCAGACAAAGGTGAGCAGTCTTGTAACTTGTATTTTTGGGATTAAAAATTTTCGATCGTATATTTCCGAAACAACAATCTTTCAAAATAGGTGTTACAAAACCATATTCTCTAACTTGTAACTTTCTCAAATTATTGGTTCACAATTTTATGTAAATAAGTAATAAAGAGTTCCCAAGCTTTGCATGAAAATAATGACAGTCGGAAAATCTCATAGGGTTATGAAAAAACAGGAATAAATTTTAAAACTCGCATTGGGACATTGGCGTTGTCTCGAGTCTTGAGAAATTGATAGATAGGTCGCGTTAGTTATAAAAAACAAAAACTATAATCGAAAAAAGGTAACGCTCCAATAGTTACGGCCGTTATGGGTATTAAATTTTCACTTCCTAAGTCAATATCTCGAAAGTTATTATATTATTTTTGAAATAAAATATAAACATGTACAAGACTTTCTAATTAGTCTTTTGTGTACTTCGAATGAACGAAAGTTTGTTTTCCGAAACCAAAAAAGTTAAATTTCGTGTTTGATCTTAATTATTTATTAACGTACCTTTACTTTCCGACCACGTTTTGCGGCGATAGCCCGTGATTTCCTCCTTATTCTATCCAGTTAGGAAAATTTGTTTCACCAACTTTAAACACAAAATTTGTAAATTTACAAAAGGGCACTTGAACACTTTTTTTTCAGTTTATTTCATCCTTTTAATTAAAATACTTGCTAATACAAATGTTTGGTTAGCTAAAAATGCAAGAAAAAATTAAAAACGCGAACCAAAATTTTCGTACTTAAATTACGAGAAAATTATTACGACTCCTACAATCCGGAAGTAAAGCGTGTTATCACGAACAAGGGACGCCGTTGACTGGCGCTTACAAAGCGTCGTTGATAAAACCGGGAATAGCGTCTGGAACGGCGTACAGATCATAATTTATATTTTGTTTAAACCCACTTTAGGATAAACAAAAATGATATTAATTTAACTTATTCGACATAAATTCGCATTTTTTAAAAATGCGTGTAACAGTAAGTACTCTATATGTAAATGCCCAAAGGGTCATTGTATAACAATTGGTCACAAAAGGGATTTTTAATTAAAGAAGATATGTTTGCATAATAACGTAAACTTTTTTCCGTAAATTTTACACTGGTGTGCTTTTAACAATTATTTATTTTATTTTTGTTGAACTACTGTGAGAGGTTGTAAGTTGTAAAGCAAAAACAGAACGAAATTTAAAAAATATGTTAGGACGTGACGTTGAATTAATTAATTCGTTCTTTTTCAAAATGTTCTAAAAACGATTTTTGCTATGTTAATCGCTTGTTTTAATTTAAAATTGTTTAAATAATACTCATAGTTGTACTATAAACCGCAAAGAGTGATGATTTGAGGACCAAATGACTGTAAAGCAAATTTCAAAAGTTTAACTTCAAAGTTAAGTGTTTTTAAATGTGTACTCCGTACTTCGAAAGATTAATTAAACCAGTAATCTCGAATGCTGACGATTAACAAATCTTTAGTGAGTCAGAATGAGTCAAATTAGTCATTTGCGCTAAAATTGATTATTTCTGAAGTATAATAATAAATTGAAGTTTATAAGAAAGAAATAAAACCTAGAAGAACGTTACTGTACCGGTAAACACATTTTAAGAAGTGAGAAAGTGGCAAAAATTAATACAAGCTAACAGTATTATGCAGTCGTAACGATTTTCGATGTAACTTTTAAATTCGACGTAGTTCTAAAATTCGATGTAATTCGTAACTAGTTGTCAAATTTTTGACAAGTGGTCAAGTGGTTTCTTAACCTCACTCAAAATTAAAATCGATTCATGTTTGATTAACGTAATTTAAACGTGTCTGCTTATAATTTAAATTAAAATAATGTCCGATGAAGAGTACGAAAAATTTGAAATTACCGATTACGACATAGAAAATGAATTTAATCCGAACCGAAAACAACGTAGGTTAACCAAAAAGCAGCAAATCTATGGTGAGCTTGAGTCATTAAAAATTTACATAAAAGTAGTAAATTGGTATTTTAGGCGTATTTGTGAACGATAGTGATGATGAAATCGACGAAAGACCTTCGTTTAATTCCAATAAGGGGCCTAAAAACTATTCGGCACCCATTGGATTTGTTGCGGGTGGAGTACAACAAGCAGGCAAAAAAGACAAGCAAAGTAAAAATGAAGACGAGGAAGAAGAAGAAGCGTCGAAGAATGGCTATAATTCCAGTGATTCTGAAGTTGAGATCAAACCACGTCGTGGTAAGGGTGTCGTGTCTTTCTTCCTTAATACAAAGGGTTTTTCAGGGTTTGGCTCCAAACATTTTACAACGCAAGCGACGGTTACAGAAATAAGTGGTGATATAGCGGGCTTGAGAAAAGCCAATAGTTCGAGTAATAGCACCTTGATGAAAAAAGGTGTTGGAAATTGGGAAAAGCACACGAAGGGAATTGGAGCAAAATTATTATTGCAAATGGGGTATGAGCCTGGAAAGGGTTTAGGTAAAGATTTGCAAGGTATTTCGGCGCCCGTTGAAGCCCACTTGAGAAAAGGCCGAGGTGCTATTGGTGCATACGGACCCGAGAAGGCGGCTAGCATACCGAAACTTAAGGAGAACGATGAAATCATCGATCTCGAAGAGGAAGGCGAATCAAAATGGAAAAAAAATGATAGTAAAAAGAAAAATAGATACTACTACAGAACTGTTGACGATGTTATCGAAAAGGGCAAAAGACCTGGAACGTTTACCGGTTCTGGAGCAACAAGGTGAGTTATTCAATTTCTTATAAATAACTATTTACGCGTTTTTTTCTAGCGAACTAACTAAAGTCAAAGTTATCGATATGACTGGTCCACAACAACGAGTCTTGAGCGGTTATCACGCTTTAAGCGGCTTGAAAGCGCCCCCAGGCGTGGAACATTTCGAAGACGTCGTTCATAAGAAGTGCTCAAATTTTGTTCTACCGGAAATTCAACACAACTTAGATCTGTTGGTTAACATGTGCGAACAAGAAATAATCAACATCGATAGAAATACACGTTACAATCAGGATAGGGAAGTACTTTTAAGGCAGGAAGGAAAAAGTCTAAATAAAGTAATTGAAGATGAAGACGTGCAAATTAGAAATTTGGCTAAAATTTTGGACCATGTCGAAAAATTAATCGATCCGTCACAAGGTTTGTCTTTAGGTCAATTTGCTCAAATTTTTAAAGATTTACAGGTAAGCATGTAGTTAATTAAACATTGGGGTGTTTGCTTAAAAAACAAATGATTTCAGCAATCACACCCAGAAGACTATTACGTTTATCGCTTGTCCGAGTTAGCGCCTGGACTAGTGGGTCCGCTAATAACGTCCGCTCTTGCTAGTTGGTCTCCTTTGACATCCCCTAAACAATATACGGACGTTTTTGGTCAATGGAAATCTATATTGGAACAAAATCAACATCGTGGGACTTTAGAAGGTAATTGTATGGGAATTCAGCCGTATGATAGTCTCTTATGGCACACTTGGGTGCCCGTATTGAGATCTTGTGTTAGGTAAGTCATTAACGTATCTAAAGCATCGCTTTTATTTTTCCCTAAGGAATGATTGTTTCTGGTGATTTTTTTCTCGACAGCTTCAAAAACCCTGCTTGTTGGGTTGTATTTAGAAACCGTACAAATTTTAAAATTTTAATTTGATTGTAGTTTATGGAACGTTCGTGATTGTGATCCATTAATTACACTTCTGGAGACTTGGAAGCCTCTTCTACCTCGGTGGGTTATGGATAACATTTTGGACCAGTTAATTATGCCCAAATTGAATTCGGAAGTAAATAATTGGAATCCTCTTATGGATACCGTTCCCATACATTACTGGATACACCCATGGATTCCAATATTAGGTACTTATTGATTTTATTCTAATTATCCGATACAATTTTTGGATGTTTTTCAGATACAAGGTTAAATACGACTATTTTTCCTGTAATTATGGAAAAATTAGGATCGGCGCTAGCAAAATGGGATCCATCCGATCGCTCGGCTTTGTTAATGTTGAAACCGTGGAAAGAAGCACTACCGGAAGGTTCGTTTGTGGCTTTTTTACTAGCCCATATAATGCCGAAATTGCAACTCTGCATGGAATCGTTCGTTATCAACCCCCATCAACAACACTTAGGTTTGAATTCTTGACTTACATTAACAAATTTTAAATCGTCAATTTTAGACTCTTGGAATGCTATAATGGAGTGGAAGAGCATGTTGTCGATTGGCAACTTAACATTAATTTTGCAAAAATACTTTTTTCCACGCTGGTTGAAAACTTTAGCCGTGTGGTTAAATCACAATCCTGACTATAATCAAATTACCGAATGGTATTCCGGCTGGAAGAGGATGATTCCAAGCGAGATATTAGCGCAGCCGGCAATTAAAGATAGTTTTCATAAAGCTTTAGAAATGATGAATGGTGCAGTTAGTTCTGAACACCAACCGGGCGCTAAAGAATTTGTTTTGTATCTCACCAATATGGAAACTAACGTTCCTCCACCACCACCCCCTCCTAAACTTGAGGTAAAACAATTTCTTCAAACTGCTCATTTTCTAACTTTTGTTTCTTTATAGGCAATAGCCGAAACTGTACGTAGTGTATTTCAAAAACCTCAAGGATTGAAAGATATTCTTGCAAGACATTGTGAAGAAAATGGGATTTTATTTGTACCTATTTATAAAAAGTTCCACGAAGCTAGACAAGTTTATCGTTTAGGTTCTAATGGGATGCAAGTACACTTTGATAGAAATGTTATATTTTACTCTCAGAATAATTCTTCGTGGCTACCCATTTCTTTAAATAGGATATTAGATATGGTTTCTTAAATTAATTTATAATAATTTTGCTGGATTGTATTATAAGTATTTATTTCGTAATTATTATTAAAAATTGTAAATAGTTCAAATTGAGACGCTTTTAATTTGGAATTCTTTGCAATTGAAGTGCAGTTTTGGACATTATTTTTGGCAAAAAAAATCCCAAATGGTTCAAGCAGTGTCCTAGGTGTGTATAACATTTTGAAAACTTCGGAGAAACACTCCATATAATATAATAATTGATATATTTTTAAATATTTTAAGAGCTAAACATCAGCCGTTTATTTATATACTTATTTATACACCATAACGTAATAAACCTACAGAACCAAATCATTCAGTATCCATTGACAAACTTGCCTCACTTTTTGCACTGGCAAGTTCCCTTTTAATTTCGGGCGTAATGTGAGAATGTTTGTGCTTTTGCAAAAGGTGTATGAGAGCATCTCTTTCTTTTTTTTCCAAATTAATTTTGTACCTTTGTACAAAAGCTAATAACGCTTGATGCCACAAAACGGGTAACTCACGGTTGTCATTCTGAAATCTATAAAACAGTTATTTCGAGCACGACAAATAATTCAAAATTACCTAACAAAGTGACTAACTAGAATTTCGATAACTCCAATAGGTAAGGAATACTTTTTGTCTATAAAAATACGAACAAAAATTGAATTTGCGCCATTATATTCCATTTCTGCAATTTTCAACAAAGCAGCTCCTGAATGTTTGGCTGGGATCGAGTTACGAGCCAATACCGATCCAACGATCACTGCTTCTCTTAATGTACAAGTTCCGCTCTCACAAAGAGGTAACAAAATTCCTAAAAATATACTTTACTAAAGAATATTTTTAACGTTAAACTAACAACCTTTCATAAAACCACCAGGTTTATACAAAGCTTTCTTCAAGGCGTGATACAAGTGAAAATTCAATCGTTTGTAATCTGCTATTTCATCTCTTATTCTTGGCAAGAGAACGAATTTATAAAAATTAACTACACTCCTATCGGTTAAATTTGAAGCAAAAATCCTAGTTGCCTCATACATTGCCGCCGATGACCAAGATGGTGGATCTACAAAACTAATTAAAGACCTCGATTTGAAATTTTACTCAACTCAACCTGTGACATCGAGAATTTGTTCCCAATTCCTCAACTTGGGTAAAAATTTAAAATATTTTGGTAACTTCCCGCTTCTGTAGTGTTTTAAAACTTCTCCAACACTTTTATAAGCTGCAACTACTTCGGGTGATAAATCTTCAAGCTGAGCCGTTCCCGCATCACTAAACTGTTCTTCCAATAATGTATGTTTCTCTGTGCACTTTTCCAAAACATAATCGGCTAATGTACGCCTTGGAGCAGGATTTTTATTCATAAACTGCTCGACTGCCCATTCGTCTTCCTCGTTGATCTCGATATTTTCAAAAAAGGTATCAGGCTCTATATCATCTTCTTCTTCCTCTTCGTGTTCGCTATCATCGCCATCACCAAGTGTAACAATGGCTTTACTCGAAGTTGCTTGTGCTAACGACGGAAATTCATCTTCGGCTTCACGAAGTTGATCTCGTGCGGCCGATATAATTTTACGCGACAAGTTTGAATCTACATACTAAAACAAAGACATCACGTATATATACAATTAGGTAATTTGAAACAGCAAACCTCGTCGTCTTCTTTCTGATTTTTAAACCTAGTTTTATTGCGGGATTTGGGTTTTGCAAATTTAGCATCTTCGATATCTTGTTGTAACCCCACTTGCTGGCCTTTTTTAGACGGTTTAATTCTCTTGGCCTTGCCCATGTTTTATATAATTATACAAAATACGCCTTGAATAGAACTTCAACTTCAAAATATAATAAATGAGGTTATGTTGACAATTTGGCCAACACGTGCAGGAAAATTTAAAGTCTTAACATACCACGTGCTGCCATCTTTACAGTACCGTATTAGTTGAATAGATAAGTAGGAAACTTCTTATCTTAATGCTTCATAACCTCACAATAACTAACAAATGACATTTGTGACAATTATTTCTTTGTGTTTGTAAAACACTATAGAGCCGTAGAGCGTAAGTAGCATCCATTTTTCAAAGAAACAATGGATGTAGCACCTCATATTAAATTGGAGCCTATTTACGATTTGCACGAAGATATCGTTACCCCCTTTTCAATTGATTTAGGTATGGTCGCTTTTTTAATTTCACTCTTGATACATGATTATTTTAAACTTTGTAGAGAGTGTCAAACGAGAACAAATATTTGTAGAAGAGTTACGTATTAACTGCATTAATGAAATTACGAGAGATCCCAACCAGCAAGTGGTGGTCGAGAAAAACTTAGTTAAAAATATTAAAACAAAAACCAAGAAAGGAAAAGACTTACACCAATGTAAAGTGTGCAAATTCAAGTGCTTCAAAAAAAGTAAATTAGAGTATCACTTCCGTATACATACCGGTGAAAAACCTTTTGAATGTGATATTTGTGATTACAAGTGTTGTAGAAAAGGTGATTTGAAATCGCATCGTTTAAGCCACGCAGGTGAAAAACTATTTCACTGTCTATTATGCAATTCACAATTTACAAGAAAGTCTCATTTAACTAGACACGTTAAACAAATTCATTCGAACGAAAAGGCATTTGGGTGTAATTTGTGCGAATATAAGTGCTCGGAAAAAGGCTATTTATCGAAACACGAAGTGATTCATTCTGGGGAGAAACCTTTCCAGTGCGCTTCTTGCGATTACAAAACTACGTCAAAAAGTTCACTTAAAATGCACGTACGAACTCATACTGGCGAAAAACCGTTTCATTGCAATATATGCGACTATAGAAGTTGTAGAAAGTGGAACTTAACAAACCATATGCGAAATCACACTGGTGAAAAACGACTTCAGTGTGGATTTTGTAATTACAAATGTGCAACAAATTATGATTTAACCGCCCATATTAGAATTCACACCGGCGAAAAACCTTACGAATGCGAGTTTTGTAACTTCAAGTGTTCTAGAAAGAGTTACTTAACTAGCCACAGAAATATTCACACTGGTGAAAAGTCGTTTAAGTGCGAATTGTGCGATTATAAGTGTTACAAGAAATCGAGACTAACGATTCATTTACAAAAACACACTGGTGAAAAGCCATTCTTATGTAACACGTGCAATTACAAATGTTCAACAAGTATGCAGTTACGAACACACATGCGAAATCACACCGAAGAGAAACCATTTAAGTGTGATGTGTGCAAATATCAATTTGCGTGGAAGACAGATTTAATCAAGCACACCAGAACGCACACGGGCGAGAAACCTTTTAAATGCACAATGTGCGAAATGAAATTTTCTCAGAAGAGTAACTTGGCGCAACACGTAAAAATTCATGGTAAAGAAAAGAGTCGTCAGTGCAATTTGTGTGACTTTAAGTGCTTTAAAATGACCGACTTGAATAAACACATCTCGATGCACACTGCCGGAGTACAAGTAGTAACTATCAAAAATGAAATAGAAAGTCAGGAGTGTGGTGTTTAGAAAATAGCCATTAGTTTTTTGAAAATGGTAAACAAAGTAAGTTTGTAGCTTGAGAGTCTGCCGTCTCTTTCTGGTTTAGAAATTATTGAAATTTTAACTTTTGGCAATTATGATGTACTGCCATAGCTCGATGTGTCTCAATTTTTTTTCCTACGTGCTGTAAGTGTACCAGTTATAGCTTTAAGTAGGTAGTTGCCTATTTAGGAAAAGTTGTATTATAATCGGAAATTTTTTGATGTACTACTAGCGATGTATCGAATACAAATATATGATGGATTTTGTCAAACTTGATGATACTTCCGTAGATGCACGAGATACTAGGGGGCTCGGCCTCGGGCTAGGCTATTGTTTCAAAAACATCGATTGTCTCGATTAATCGGGCAATCAAACAATTGATTAATCGGGCAACCTAACAATTGATGAATCGGACAATCGATTATTTTAAAAATCTAATCTAACATCGATTAGTCGATTAAACATCGATTAATCGGTTTTTTCTCTCAGTTCTACAAGATACTTCCATTAAACTAAGGCAAGATGTTGTATCTAACTTTATTGTGAATTGAGGTAAATTTGTACATTTTGGAATATTTTTTCGAATTTGAAGGTTAATTTTTCACATAACCTGATACAGAAACCCATCTTCTTGACCAGTTAATGTTTTAAAAAGGGCCGCATTAATTTCCTTACCTCCCAATTTTTCCGTTTCTAGTTCTATTTGTTGATGGATGAAGAGTAATTTATTTCTCGTACCTTCAAATCCACCATATAGTTCGATCAGGTTCAAGCACTCTTTCTTTATTTCGTCGTCTAACGTACGCATTTTCAAAATTTCTAAAAATTTTTTTAAAAATTAATAGTGTAATATTTCATTTTAATTATTCTTCCATTGCTATTAATTGTTCTTTGCAGATGACAAAATGCAAGCATTAAATTAGGAAGATTTTGAGACAACCGTACCACTAAGAACGGTGGTCAGCCATTACCTTTTGAGAGGTGATGCCGTGTATAACTGTATAAGTTTTAAATTGTAATTATATTATTTGGATTCCGCGAATGGAAGCGAAACGTGAGAAATCGACACCGTAGCATCTACGCCACTGCCACCTTTATTTTCCCAACTAACCAATAGTTTATAATATCGGTGCTATCAATCGAGGACAATAGTTACCTAGGATCCGACGATCTTCAGGATGGTTACAAAGTGCACAAATAATAGGGTAGCTATACTTTCCTTCGGATATATCCTCGCAAAATCCTTTAGTTTCAAAATACTGCAAAATAAAGAGGTTAAGCGAAAATTTGACAATATTTCAAAGCTATCTATAGAGCAAAAGCTTCAAGAGTTTGATAGAGCTTGGTTAGGTAGAAAAGATACGCGATGAAGTAACGGAACTTTGGTACATTATGAGGGAGCTTTACTTCAGGAGAAGCTGCCAGAAACAATCTTCTTTTGTTTGGTAAAGCCTATTAATTATAGTCGGTTCAGAGAGAAGAGCGCGAAAAAACGCGACCAGCTTAAGTGACGATGTGAAATTAAAATTGAAGTCTTCGGGTACCTAGCTGAAGCATATCATGGTGATATTCTATTAGATAGTACACGTGATCAATTAACTTACTGCAGGTGATTTTAAGTTGTTGTAGTCATCACTGATTTGAAAGTACATCGATATAAGATTGCAGAAGTTTGAAAAATCGTTGATGTGTTTTCTGCCGTACTCCTGAAATAAGCTAACAATAAGTTTGAACAAAACTCCAGTTTCTAAAACATAATTTTTTAGAAAATAGTTTGAAATGGTAATTTGAGGACGTAGTAGGTACTTTTACAGATCATGTCGATGTATTCTTCTTCGGTTGGACAAATGAAGTTATCGCGCCAATAGATATCCATTATTTGGCCTTTGAGAGCAACGATTAACGCCTTTTGGGTCAAGTTTCTTACCTAAACAAAAAATTGAAAAGGATTTTATAAAGTTTGAACTTGGGGATTGCCCCTACAACCGCAATTAGACCCAGGACTTTAGCTTTTTTTCTGAGAGAAAAACGGATCAAGATACCGTGTGCTTTAACCTCTGAGAAACCTCCAGTTCTTTTTAATTCCTGCAGGGAGCGAGTGACGTCTTGAACCTTCGATGTGGTCACTTCGACCACTACCGCACAGGAAGAAATAAGACCCATATGAGGATGTCTCTCACAGTAGTGGAGGAAGCGTCGGGTATCTTACCAAGAACTTCTCGACCGCGGCTCATTAGCCCAGAAACCTCATACACTAATTAATTTTTGTGTAGTATAATAGGTATAGTAGGTATACCTGCAACCGATGATCTGGATCTAAATCGACATGTACGGTTTGAATTACATTGGTGACATTTATAAATGTTCTTCCTGCGCCGTAAATTCTATAAGATGCTGGTTTGGATCTCCTCATGTACGAATGGTCTTGAATATCGTCGAGACTGGAACAATTACCACAACAAATAATTGAAATTTATTAAGTATAGCTTACTTACAGTAAGCTTGCATTGTGGATTTTAGTGATTATTTTTGAAATTTCGTCTACTTGGTGGTTAGGAAGTTTGAACCAATAATTAATTAAGTTGCTCAAGAACTTTCTTATTTCCTTGCCCGAACTTTGTTCGATGTGTTCAAAAGGCTGGTTATTTAGCTAAAAAAATTAGTTTTTATTTTAAATAATTTTTGATAAATATTCTGTCAAACCTCGTCGTATTTCTTGAGAAAACAAACACGTTCTTCTTTGTCTGGATAATCGACGTCGATAATTGCGTTCATTTTAATTAATATTTAAGGCACTGATTAGCGACAGAGTATAATCAAAAACTAATGCCATTAAAAAAGTTCCTTCTCTTTTATCCCCCTTCAGAAGTCCTTCATTACATAAGTACCTAATTTAAGTATGTGTAATTTAATTCATTACACATTTTTGTTGGAACATTATCTACAATAAAAGAATTGAAATGGGTTTTTTTTTATTTAAAAAACAAGTAATTTGGATGATGAATTTGATGGGGACTTTGAGTACTACGCAACCGTGCACTTTAACGAAATTCGGATTATACGATTTATGAAAAGTTGAGTGTTTGCTTCGTCTTATTGCCGCTTTTTTAAATTTCTTGATGTTTCGGGTCTCCCTGAATCAGGGGCGGACTGGCAACAAATGACCGGCCCGGGAAATATTTGACGCGACCCAATTTTATTTTACTTCCCAGGGTAACCAGTGGCGACTGGTTAATTTTTAAGGGATGATTTTATAACAAAAATGTAAAGCGCCGCAGGAATGTTTAAGGTCAAACGGCTTATAATGAAGTTCAGAAATTTTAGTAGCGATTGATAATGTCTCCAAAGAAGGTGTTTTACGAAACAAAATATCGACTCACTGTACTTGGCGAAAAGCTGTTCTTCGCAAATTTTTCTATGACTTGTTTGTTAAGCGATTCAACGGGAGGTATAAACAGGCAGACCAAAGGCCCTCTTGGATTCAAAAGTAAAATTTACGATTTTGAAGAGGTTGCGGGCCGTTTTTGGGTAATATTTTTCGCAGAGCGCTGATTAAGCTCTAGTTTGATTTAAAAACGGACATTACATTTAAAAAATTGTCTCAAAAATAAATGAAACGAAGATATTAAAATACAGATGCTTACATAAATTAAATGGGGAGAATGGTTCCGTGTTTAAATTACTAAAAATCCAAAACTAAAGCAAAACTTAAATGCTTAAATCGTATATATTTTTGGATAGGTATTTGGCAAAGGTCCGGAGGTCCACCGAGGTCGAAAGCTTGGATTTATTATTAGGCCTTAATAGTCCAGTCAATGGGGAGAAAAACAGGCATTTGCCCTACAAAAGGTGGTGTAGTTCTGATTTTTGAATATGTTATTGGGTTAGGGGCCCTAATGAAAAATCCAAGTTTTCGACCTTGAGGGGGGTCCGCGCGATTCGCCATCTTGGATTAAAGGTACGAAAAATTGGGTTTTCCGATTTAACTTCTTAACAGTTGATCCCACGACAAAACTGTCCAATCCAACTTTGAAGAGAACAAAATTTCCTACAATATTTATTCTATCCATTTTGTTCCTATCTGTTACGGTTTCTGAGATATAAGCTGGAAAAAATCGCTATTTTTAGAAAAAATGAATTTTTTTGGTAAACTTCGCTTAGAGGCTTTTTTACCGTTCATTTGAGAGAAAATTGTTAACTTACCACAATCTTTGAACGCGTGTGGTTGCCAAACTCCTAAGCCGATTTTAATGTTTTATGAGGTCGACCCCCCCCCCCTAATCCCTTCTTTTCAAACACTACCCTCCCATAATAATTGTCGACATATGAGACAGGTTGTTGGCAATATAAACGAGAAAATTCGCTCAACATCTCTACCCTCCACCTAATAACCATTTTAAATTGAATAAATGTTGAAATGTGAAAGAAATTGTTATGGGGGGAACGGGGGGGACAAAAATTTCGAGCCGCGAACACTCATGACTCATTTTTCGACTTTTATAGGTTATCATAAAACTGCTCTAACTTTGGATCTGCTAGAGATAAAATATCAGTGATACACTCAGTTTGAAGGCAATTTAAAATCCTACAACTTTTGTTCCAAAGAATTTTCTCTCAAATGAACGGTAAAAAAGTCTCCAAGCGAAGTTTACCAAAAAAATTAATTTTTTCTAAAAATAGCGATTTTCTTCAGCTTATATCTCAGAAACCGTAACAGATAGGAACAAAATGAGTAGAATAAATATTGTAGGGAATTT
Source organism: Malthinus flaveolus (assembly GCA_950108345.1). Lineage (NCBI taxonomy): Eukaryota > Metazoa > Arthropoda > Insecta > Coleoptera > Cantharidae > Malthinus > Malthinus flaveolus. The sequence goes on along the minus strand of OX467289.1, from coordinate 5,790,849 downwards.
TGTCTTCTTCAAAGTTGGATTGGACAGTTTTGTCGTGGGATCTACTGTTGAGAAGTTAAATCGGAAAACCCAATTTTTCGTACCTTTAATCCAAGATGGCGGATCGCGCGGACCCTCCTTAAGGTCGAAAACTTGGATTTTCATCGGGGCCCCTAACCCAATAACATATTCAAAAATCAGAACTACACCACCTTTTGTAGGGCAAAATCCCCCATTGACTGGACTATAAATAAAACCTTGATCATAAAATCGTAACTACCACATTTTATGCGAGGTATTAGAATCTAGAGATTTTCTTCGGGATTCCCCATTATCGCTTCTGTGTTGCAAATGTTCTCTTTTCCTACCGTTCTATATCCTATATCTTCTTCTGCAAGTGCAGTCTTCGTTACGAAGGTTGGCCATAGCCAACTTGATCATAATCAAGACTTCGCTTTGCTCTGTAATTCGTGTCAAGGTAGCTGTAGACTTCAAAAATCTCCCTGTATAAGTGAAAAATCTATTTTTGTCCATCTACGCACAATCGTGAGATTTCGTTATCAGAAAAAACACTTGCATAAACTTATTTTCTTTTTGTTCTGCATCTACATATTTGTGTTATTATTTATCTAATAATAGTATATTGTGTTTATAATTTATCTCGCGTTTTTTGGAAATTTTATTATTCATTTTTTAACTTCCTTAACATTATTACTTTATTAGTTTGTTATTATTACCTACTCGAAATTTCACACTAACTATGTAAATTAAATGGTAATTTCGAATAATAAACTCACAATTTTACACCATTATTATTAAGATTTTAAATACGAATTCTGTGGCACTCGAATCTTAATGCCTCTTTTAAATACAATTTTACATATTGCTATGTGTCATCTTACACAATAGGTAATCTTTACGTCGGTGAAAATTTCTTTATCTTATTTTTATTGCTCAAGATGGATAAATCACCATGATTTTATAATTTTAAGAGATGTTGTTTTCCATTAATATAAACTTACTTTACTGACTTCTATCGTCAAAAGGCCCTCTTGGATCCAAAAGTGAAATGTGCGATTTTGTAGAGGTAGCGGACGATTTTGGGGTAATTTTTTCGTCATGCGCGGGGAGCAGGTCCAGCAAGAAAATTGGAATGTTTCGAGGGGCGGCGACACATTCGGATGGTTGAATAGTGGGCCCGCAACCTGCAGAGTACGCCAATATAATAGCTTTGGCGAGGACGCCATTTTGAGGATTCGTAATTTGTCTCAGGGGCTAAACCGATGTACCGCACAATGGAAACTTGTGCTCACAGATCCTCAAGATCCATAAAAATGTGTTAATTAATGAAATTAATGGAAAGCCGACTAACCTATTTTTTAACAGTGCTGTACCGGTAGCTGCCTTTTTTTAAGAACGAAGATTTGACTTCGATATTTATAAAGATAATAAAGCCGAGCCTATAGCCTTGCTATAGGATGTATCGGCCCACGACTTGACCATTCAAATTTTTTGCAACTCCTCGAAATATTCCGATTTTCTTACCGGACCCCCTATCCACGAATCGTGAAAAAAAGTCAACCAAAAATCGTCCGCAACCGTTCAAAATCGCCCTTAGGATCCAAGAGTGCCGTTTAATCTCGGAATGAGTCTTGTATGCTTATTATAATGGATTACATTACCATCTCCATTGGGACTTATTTGGGAATTATCTGACCCATCGCTTATTTTTTGGTTAAGAAAATACCAACCATTCTGCTACACGCCCTTGTGCAAGTAGATATTTGACCCGATTTGAACGTTAAAATATTAGGATAAGTTTTTATACACGTTGTTTCGAAAATACACTAACTTCCTTCTTCTTCTATGAGCGGATATTCGAAATTGCTTCCTAGGAGAACCGCGCCCCTCTGAAGTGGCTCCCAAAACCTACATTCTTACGTTATATCATAGAAAAGGGTAATCTGGATTCAGTTACCTTACTCTATCGGTCAGGGCCGTCCTTAGGATTTGCGAGGCCCACGGCAAAAATAATTGCGAGGCCCACATGACTGCGCCGCAGGCGATTTTTAAAAAAGGGGCGTGGCCTAATTTAACGGCTTTTAGTGAAAACTATGGCTGTGGTCAGAAAAAGTTTTTGAGGGGGTTTACAAATAGATCCGGACAAAGAGCACATTATGCGAGTTTTGCGTCTCTCAGCTCAGAAATGAAATAAAATAGAATAAAAATTTTTGCTTGTTCAAGGTCAAATGCAATTTTAATAGCGATTGATATTGTTTCCAAAAAAGATGTTTTATGACAAAATTTTATTGATTTTCTAAGTGAAAATTTATTGGCAATATCTGAAAAAACAGGAAAAGTTCTCGTACGTTTTCAAGTAACGATTGTAGAGCCAAAACGATTATTAAGAAAATTTTTCTTGAAGAATATGATGGTTAACTATCGGTAGCGCGGGGCCCTAAATTAATCAAAAAAGCACGAGGCCCGGGACCTGGGCCCCGCTCGCCCCTGCTATCGGTGCTTTCGGAAAGCTTTCAAACGCACAGTATGAAATGACTAATTGACTATGGTTTTGTAGGTCAATTTTATAATCAAAAATCGTTATAAATTTGAATTTTGTATGCACAAGATGGCGCTGACGCTAATGGCCAATGAGCTTGTCGTTTGTATGGGATCGCCACAACGAGCATAATGTTTATCGAGCATACTACCCGAATTCCCGAGTTCGGTGAAAGTCGTGTATGCTGAATGCACAATTCCTTCATGGTGTGGTAGGTACGCTCCGTAAAGTTGTCGGTAACTTTACCACCAGCAGAGAGGTACAATAATGATTATCTCCCTCATAATAATTCTGACCAATAAAAAACATCAAAATTGTACCACGTGACTAGTTTAGATAAACGGGTAACAGGTCTAGACCTAAGTTAACAGTGAATAAACCAATAAACAGCCTCCACCTTTTGACGTTTACAAATGTCATTTCCGAATTTAAAAAAATGAGGTGTGGCAAATCATGCACTATGATGTAGGGTACAAATTATTGGTACACGTCTCAAAAAATTTAGTTTCATATTTTTTTCACAAAATTTTCTATAAAATCCTGAGGTATGACATCATTGTTACTTTAACTTTAGTACCAAATTTAGAATCGTATAAGCCGGCTATGTTAGTAAAAACTTTCAACCACGACTGTTTTGAAAAAGTATCTGTCGTTTCTGTAGTTACCTCATCATTATCAATATAATATCAAAATTGTAGTTTTTTTCAATTGTTCTCATTTTAAAAATAGTTATTAATTTAGAATTGTAAAATTTATTTTATTGTTAATGGTAAGAAAAATATAAAACCATAGTATATTTAACATTTAAGAGATTTAAGAGTTATGTATAACCATTTATGCTCGTCATATAACATTTAACATTTATCATTTAACCCTTTCGCTGCGGAGGACGCCAATTGGCGTCCAACCACAACATATTCCTTATTATGTGCGGAGGACGCCATTTGGCGTCATACAGTTATTGGGTTTAACTATGCCTTGGATTCGTTCCGCGACACAGTAGAAACGTATTTATGATATCCGCACATTTATAGACATCAGAACTAACTATGGTTTTGATCGTTTGGATATTCGGCCGAAATGGCCTAAACTCATTTTTTTGTCATTATTTGGATCTAAAATTGATTTTTTACTGTTTTTACACAATTTTTGAATATATAAGAAGCTCTTGGTTTGTTTTCGTCAAAAAATTTAACAATTATGAAAAATTTACGGTACTGCAGGGGGAACTAATAATACCCAAAGGGTTGTCGTTTGTTATTGTTAGAAATCTCCGTGTAAAACAGTCCTTTACCCACTGTGTAAAACAGCGCTAATAGTATACAAAAATGTACAATGTATGTAGTTTAAATATAATTTTCTCCACGTGGCCCCGACATAAACCAATCGCGCCCGAATAGTATGCTCGGTGAACTTTCCGATTCGGAGCACTTCGGGAAGTATGTTCGGTGAACAGTATGCTCAATAAAGCCATCTCTTTCTATCGACCGTGATATCGACTGATATCGATTGACACCGACACCCTGAAACTGAAGTTTGACGTGTAACGGCGGCGAATAAAATAATTTAAAATTAGAAAGTAAACGAAATTATGAAGAAAGTAATTCGTTTAGGTAAGTTTCTAGTTTTAATTATATAATACCAAAGACCCTGACTCACAATCGTTGGAAGAACTATTTAAAATTTTGTTAACATAACCTCTTAATATTTTATATGTTGAAAAAATGCTTCTTCGATTCATCTAAACAGTAGCATCCCTGGGATGGCCATTTCTGCCTTTTTGGGCGTCATCAGCCAGGTTTTTTTTCCAATCTGTAAAACAAAAGTTGTTTAACTGCAACTATTTGCTCACTTAATTTATTGATTTTGATTAGTTGTAATATTTTGATCTGATGGCTTTGAATAGTATGTTTTATTTCAGGACTTTTAAAAAGTGGCGAATTGATACCAGTTGAACATGTATTTGAAGAACGGCTTATTTATAATACCATGAAAAATGAAAATGATGAAGATATAGAATTGGCCAATAGCTCGCATCTACATAGTAAATGTGATTATAAAAGTTCAGACGACAACTCGTTACAAGCTGTGCAAGTAAACAGGCCAAAATTATTCGAATGCGAATTTTGTGACTTGAAGTATAGTACAAAATATGAGCTATACAGTCATATTTTAAAACATGAAACAGAAAAGAAGTTTGTATGCGAATTGTGCGGGTACAAAAGTATTTCACAGTTATTTTTAAAGGCGCATATATTGCAATGTAACTATAAAGAAAAATCGTATCTTTGCGAAAAGTGTGGCTTTACGTGTTTTATCCCGGAAGCTTTAGAAAAGCATCGTAGTACCGAGTGTACGGTTCAAAAACAATTTCTTAAATTTAATTGCAGAAAGTGCGACTACGAATGTACGACTAAATCGTTACTCTTACGGCACAAAGACACTCACATCGAAGTAAAACCTTTTCAGTGCGAAACCTGTGGTCTTAAGTTTGGTAAGCAATCGAGTTTAAGTACTCATCGCCTTTTACATACTGGCGAAACACCATTTTCTTGTGCAAATTGTGTGTATACGTGTAGAACTAAGACACAATTGAAATTGCACATGATACAGCACACAGGTGCGAAACCTTTCCAATGCGAAATATGTGGTTTGATGTGTGTCACCCATTCTAGGCTAAAAGCTCACAATTTAAGTCATTCGAGAACAGTTAAAAAACACTTTTGTTTTGTGTGCGATGCTAAATTTTGTACTGAATTGCAGTTACAAAACCATATGGTAAGTCATCGTGAAGATCGGCCATTTTCGTGTAATTTATGCAATTTTATGTGCAAACGGCGACACGAGTTGAAGAGGCATTTGATTAAAAATCACGCTCGCGAACAGTCTGTTCCTGAAGATTCTAATCAAAAAGTAGAACACGGCGCAGATGTAAAATACAAATGCCAGTTGTGTAATTTTAAATCTTTCGGAAAGCCAAATTATATACAACATTTACGTACTCACGATGATTTAAAAGTATATCATTGCAACTTATGTAATTACAAATGTACCGTGAAGGTAGCACTTAGAGAACATGTACGAACTCACACTGGCGAAAAACCTCATCAGTGTGAAGTGTGTGGACGTAATTACACATTTGCTAAAAGTTTGACCGATCACAAAAGAGTTCATACGGGTATTAAAAAATATAACTGTGGTGTTTGCAACTCAAAGTTTTACTATAAAAATTCTCTCAAATCGCACATGTTAGTTCATGTTGAAGAAAAACCATTCAAGTGTAACTTGTGCGATTACAATTGTTTGCAAAAAAAGTCGTTAACGGACCATATGCGAAAGCATACTTTTAAACCACCCGAATCACTAGTTATAAAAGAAAGTTTTGTAGATTCCACAGATGTACCTTTTCGGTGTGAAGTATGCAAGTCTACATTTGACGATTTTGAAAGTTTAAGTAATCACATGTTTGAACATACGAGTACTACACTATTGCAGTGTACTATATGTAATTACAGTTGTCGATACAGAATGGCCTTGACGGCCCATATGAAAAAACACGCGTCTGCTAATGACGCGTCTTCGAGCGATAAAGATCGAAAACCTTTTAAATGTGGACAGTGTCCCAAAAAATTCACTTTTAAAGTAAATTTATTATTTCACCTTCAGACACACACTCGTAATAAACTATTACGGTGTATAGAATGCGATTTTGAAGCCAAACATCCGAGGAGTTTAGCGACCCACATACAAACTCATAGTAGTGGTGAAAAGCCTTATAAATGTAAAGTTTGTGGGTGCGCGTTTAAATTAGCTAGGAATTTATCATACCACGTTGTAATTCATACAGGTATTAAACGATTTAAATGTAATGTGTGTAACGTGGCGTTCTTTCGCATTGGTGAATTACGCAGTCATCTGCTATCTCATTCTGATGACAAACCCTACCAGTGCAATGTATGTAAACACAGATGCAACCTAAGAAGCTCGTTAAAAATGCATATGAAAGTACACACTAGTTGTAATACTCGTCCGAATGTTAATTTTAGAAATAGTGTCGTGAGTACTATCGAAGATGACGAATTAGAGTACGAGTGTAAACTTTGCGATTTTAGTACTGTTGGAAAATTAAAATATCAAGAACATTTGTATACTCATTCTGACGTTCAACTATTTCATTGTGACGTGTGCGATAATAGTTATACTTGTCGAGCTACTTTGTTACGGCATAAAATAAGTCATACTGGTGAAAAACCGTTTGAATGTGCAGTATGTTCTCGTAAATTCGCACGAAAATGGGGTTTAACGTTTCACACTAGACGACACACTGGCGAAAAGCCATTTGCGTGTAATTTATGTGAATACCGAAGTGTAACTAAACAAGCATTGCAGAAACACGAACGAACACATAAATCGCGTAAATAGTAAAATATTGTTTATTCGGATTGTCGTAGGAAAGAGTATCGAATATTTGTGAGAAGTGTGTAATCGCACTAAATGGAAACTAAGCTTACCAGTAAGAAAATAGTATATAAATGGACCCAATTTAAGAAAATATGTATTCAATTGCTATAAAAGTGTAGACAAAAATCCTTAAAATGTATTTGTTTTGAAATATACAGTCAAAAACTGTAGATATGATTTATTCTGAATTAAAAACTGCATCTAATGTCTTCTTTAGTTTTATAATCCATGTCTCACACAAATTTCGGGAATAGTTTGGTGTAATGTAAAAATGTTAATTGCGCTGCATAACAGCTCGGACTCTTCACCAAGTGGACGATTTTCTCAAAAAATATGGTAATTATAATGTTTTCTGCTTTTCTATTATAAGTGAGCAAATCATACAGATAAGGTCAGTGATGTTAAAATTACTTCAAATTATGTAATTAATTACAATTACAATTACTTTGGGTAAAATGTAATTAATTACAATTGAAATTACAAAATATGCGATTGTAATTAATTACAATTACAATTACACACTTTGATGTAATTTCAAATACATCAACATTCAAATTACATCTGCTTTTTAGATAGCATCAGAGGTAGGAAGTTGAAAAAAGTTTAAAAAAATAATATTTTGACAATAAAACATTGATCATATAATTATTTATAATTTTTATTACACAAAATTTACATTTTAATCTCTCCACTTATATTAAAATATTTAATCAAATATCAATTATAAACTACTATTATGTTTTAGGAACAATAATTTTTCGAATTGTTCGTCCGACAATTTGTTTCGCCTGGGTGTCAAAATTTGACCACCGGAACTAAACATTCGGTCAACAGGTGCGGATGAAGGTAGTAAAACATTATATTTGTGAAAAATTTTGAGTATTGCCGGATAGTCTTTTACAGACAGTAATTTTTTATTTGGCGAATTTAAATACGCTAAAAGTTCTATATTTGAAGCGTTTTCGCTGACCCTATCGTCAATCTTTGGAGCATCCATATAATCAAATATTGGACAATTATATTCTAGATGTGAATCGGGAGGAATTTGATTATTATAATTTGAAGGCAAAAAGTGTTTTTCAACTTCACTCATGAAGAGTTCTTTAACTGTGGCATAATTTACTTTATCTTTGTCAGAATTAATCCAGTTAAGTTTAAACTGTGGTAAGGAACAAGTTGCCAAAACGTATGGTCTGCTGGATAATTTATCGAAATCTAAAATATGTAAAAACCGCTTTTCAACATTTGTTACAATTGAATCCCGAAGCTCAGAACAAAATTTCAAATATTCAATTTTTTGTTCATTATGGAGCAATTAAAAAATAGTTGGCAAAACATAGCCTAGATACAGCTGGTTTTCTCCCTGAAGAGTATCGATAGCTGTAGCTAATGGTTTCATAACTACAAAATATTCTTGTAAAAATTCTAACTCGACCGATTTAAGTTTAGTGGCCTTGATTGCATCACAAATCGAATCCAAGTGTTTTTTTAGAGTAAGAATAGTAGAAACACAATCAAAAAGTGAATTCCATCTTGTAGGGCATGGTACATTTAATTTCTTATCGCAAATGCGTTCTACTTCATCGGAAGCTTTAGTCGATCTACTCACAATATTCCAAATAGATGTTAGTTTTGCAAAAGCGCTGTAATGAATTTTTCGTAAAATAGTTTTACTTGTGGAAACAGTTTTTTGAAGATCTGTTGTAGCAACCAAATTGAGAGTATGCGAACAACACCTGAATTGTGGCGGGAGAGCAATGACATCATCTTCAAATTCATCATTTGCGCAAATGTTGAAAAAATCTATATCTACAATATCAACCTCATTTTCCCGAGATTCCAACTGCAATTCACTTTGATCCTCTGTTTCATCATTACATGAAAAACTCTGAACGCCTTACCGAAGTTTGTTGCATTATCTGTTACCGTTCCTGATATTTTAGCGTTTTTAATGCTAAATGAAGCATGTATATCACTCAACGTTTTACCGATCTCTTTATATGTATGCGAAAACCTAATTCTACTACATGCCAGTACAAATGATTTCCGTTTCAAAGTATCGCTGACAATAATATGAGCCGTTACTCCAAAATAACTCTTATTATTTTTAGACCAAATATCAGCAGTGGTGCACACAAAATCTGTTTTACCGAAAATGTCGATTAGATTGGACTTACAGGCTTCAACGCGAGTTGAAATTTGCTTGGCGAGAGTCTGTCGGCATACAGGAGTAAATGCACCGTTAGAACCACCCTCTAACATCTTGCGAAATGCAGGTTTATCGACTGTAACCAATGGACGTACTTCTTCAATAATATAATCGATGACCAGCTGGATGCACTGAAAAAATCAATGCGTATTAATTTTCAAGTTGATTATTTATGATTCATTCAATTATTATCACTTCAAATATGTAAATCAGTTATTAACTTACTTTCTCCTTAGAAATTGATTTTTTACTTGCTGCAGCGGCAGCAATGGAGAATGGACTATTCAGTTTTGCCACTTTGCCGGGTTGTTCGGAATCACATTGTAACGGTAACGAGGGTCTTTTAAAGCCTTTTTTCGGAAAAGAACACAAGTCCAATTTTTCAAGATGTTTTCGCTAGAAAATAAATATAATAGTTAGATAGTTAGTCTTGTAAAGTCTTTTTCATGTTTCCCTTGATATTGTTTACACTCGTCGCTTATTTAATATTTAAATTTTGGCGGAAAAATATTGAAAAAGGTGTGCCAGATTTTCGTGGTGAAAACTGCTTTACTAACACTTGTAATGTTTGTAAAACCATTGATATAATAAAATATGTACATACATACCTTTACATGCGTTAGGAAGTTTGAAGTTGCTTTGGGAGATGCACTGATTAAACCGGCGTTGGCACCAACACATACTTTGCACTTTGCAATGATTTTGTCTTCATTGCTAGACACAACATCAAACAGCCCGCAACTTAAAACAAGTGCAAGTTTTTCGGAGCTCATTTTGGTTTACTTCTCACTTCTCACGAACAAAATAGAATAAGAAATAAATTTCAAGCAAACTCCTTAAATTATATGCAGGTATGAAGAAGCAACCAATCAGAAAAGGTCTCAGAGCGGGTAATTGTTGTATGTTTTACAGTTAACTTTTGAAAACGTCATAAGCCTTTTGTTGGAAACGAAAAGTAATAAAATAGAAATTCTTTCTCTATAGGGGTTGAGGTGGTTGGTGTAGGTCCAACAAGGTACTCAGAAACAATTACCTTAAACTTTGTACCTGCTTACAGGTACAAATATTTATACTTTCAACATAATATCGTTGATCGTGGAATAATATATTAAAATTTTAAAAGTAGGTACTTTTGTACAATGTAATTGTGAAAATGTAATTGTAATTGTAACGAAAAAAGTAATTGAATTACAAATGAATTACAATTAAAGAGCAAGTAATTAATTACTGCTTCAATTACAATGAAAGTAATTCAATTACTTTTTCAAGTAATTGTAATTAATTACTTAACAACACTGGATAAGGTATTACATCTCTGAAGTATATTTCCGTACTAAAAACTAGACCATTTTCACTTTTAACTACTTCGTATTTACACCCTGTATAATTATTCTAGCGATTCTAATCAGAAAAGTGTATCCAGAGCCAGTAAATAAATACGAAATTAATGTGTAAATGCAGCACCAGGCGCCATCTATTAATTAATGAATAAATTAATCGCATAACGGCATAACCTCACTTTCCTGTAACTGGTATTGTTTTTCGCCAGTTTTTGCTTTTAAAAATGAATGATACTATTGTTAAAGAAGAATTTATCGCTGAATACAATGAAAATGATTTTTCCAATGCCATTTTTGCTAGAACAGGTAAATTACATTTTTTTTATCTTTGTAATTTAATCGCTTTTATAACTTGTAGAAACGTTTAATAAAGATCCAATGAAACAAGAACAAGTAAGTGACGGTTCTCTAATAAACCCACATTTAACAACTATTAAAAATGAACCACAAACATCTCACAATTATGAAGAAATACTATTTGTCGATACAGGTAGGTATCTAAACTAATTTACCCTTTTTAACATTCCAAAATTGCACATTTCAACGTTTTAGTATCGATCAAACATGAAAATAGTGATAGTAATAAAGTAAATGAAAAAGAAGAAGAAAAGACTGTTAATAACCAATTCTATCGATGCACCGTATGTGAGCATACTGGTTTTTATGAAAGCCACTCAAACGGACATGCTAGCACTCATACGGACGAAAAGCTATTCAACTGTGACTTATGCGATTTCGGCTCTTTATGTAAAAAAAGTTTAAAAAGGCACATGATACTTCATAGTGATGAGAAGCCATTTAAATGTGAAATCTGTGACTATAAATGTAAACTGAAGAATTACCTAATAAGTCACAAAAAAATTCATACACAAGAAAAATCTTATGCGTGCCATATATGTGAATATAAGAGTGCATATAAAAATACTTTAAGTGAACACATACGTTCGCACACTGGTGAGAAACCCTTTTCGTGTAGTGTATGTGACTTTCGAAGCGCTCGCAAAAGTCATATTTATAGACATATGAAAGTGCACTCAAAAGAAAAATTATTTAAATGTACTGATTGTGAATTAAAATTTAAGAGAAGGAATCATTTAACTGTTCATATGAGAGCTCATACTGACTAGAGTGCAGTTGTAGCAAAGCCAAAAACGTTTAAAGAGAAAGTTAATGAGCGGAGTTTGTCTGAACCCTTGGAAAACGGCGGATTAAGTGAAAGTGACGATTGAAACAATGATGTCGGATCTTTTTAGTAGAATCTAAATTTTAAATTATGTATTTAGAGTAAATATTTTATGAAATAAAATCATAATATGCAAGTACAAGAACTACTCTTTGAAAACATGTTGCAAATCAGTATAATGGAAAATTAACAACATCTAATTATCGATAATTGTGACTAAATTTTATTTTAAATCCAAAATTGATTTTAAATTCGGCGCCATCTTGCGTATCGATTCTGTAACACGAGTCGGTGTAGGTCAGGGTGTGATAGTTAGTTTATTTATGGGTGTGTAGGTGTAGAGTGCGTAGAGTTGGTAGAGTGTAGACGTTTAATTTTTGACATGTCCTTACTTTTATTTCTTTTTGTGTAAGGTTTTCCATTTCTTTTTTAATTAAATAAATTATGAACTCGGAAAAAGAAATTAAAAAAGAAACCATTGACGAAAGTGAGAATAACCAACCCGACCAACCGTCTTGTATTTCGTTCGATTTACGTATGTAACCTTATTTATTATTGTTTTACATTAATGAAGTAGGTCAATTACTTCAATTATGTTATAGAACTAATTAAAGAAGAGCCATTAGATATTAAGGAAGAGTCTATTGATAATCCTATTAAGGAAGAGTCGATTGATAATCCTATTAAGGAAGAATCTATTGATATTCCTATTAAAGAAGAGTCTATTGATAATCCTGTTAAGGAAGAGTCTATTGATAATCCAGTTAAGGAAGAGTCTATTGATAGTCCTACAAAAGAAAAAATAATTGTAAATAATGCCGTAACTGACCAATTAGACAAAAAAGTTTTTAAATGCACTCAATGCGATTACACTGGATATTCAAATAGTCATCTAGTCACCCATTTGAGAAAACATACTGGAGAGAGACCATTTATTTGTAAAATATGCAGTTTCAAATTTCCAATAAAAAACAGTCTGATACATCACATGCGTACTCACACGGGAGAGAAGCCTTTTAGTTGTAAAGTTTGTGATTACAGATGCTGCAAGAAAAGTTATTTGTCACGACATATGAGAGTACATACTGGTGAAAAGCCATATAAATGTAATTTGTGCAATTACAGCTTCTCGGTTAAAAACAGCTTATCGACACACATGATTCGTATTCATACTGGTGATAAACCGTTTAACTGTGATACTTGTAATCACAAATTTTCGAAATTGAGCGAATTAAAGCTGCATAGTCGTACGCACACTGGTGAGAGACCATTTCAATGTTTACATTGTAATATGAAATTTTCTGCTAAGTCAACTTTAAAATATCATATTCAAATTCACATTAATGAAAAACCATTTAAATGTAAAGTTTGTGATAATAGATATGCTACAAATAATAGTTTAAAAATGCATACGAAAAGTCATAAAAAACCCAAAAAATAACTTCAAAAAATTTACTATTTGAAAGTTTTATTGTTATATCGATTAAAATTATAATATATGTATTTTGTTATAAAATGAAGATTTTTTTAAAATATCTGTTAGATAGAATTTCTGTAATTTGATCTGAAATAGGAAGAATAAATGTGATGATGTTATCTGGTTTTTTTTAGAGACCGTACTTATTGAAACTAGGCATTACACGATTAAACTTTTATTCGTTAACTGCTTGTGGAATCGCTTCCTCACTTTGTTGAACTTCACATAATTCGTTTTCGGGATTACTATCCTCGCCCTCTATTATAATTTCTTCGGGATCTGGTGCTCTTGGAAGAAATTCCAAATCCGGATAAATTTCTTTAAACACTATTTGTGCCTAAAAACAAACTTTAAGATCTAAAGGATTAAAATAACCAACTATTGATACCTTTTCAATGGCTAAATCGTAGTCTAAATCTAAATCGGGCCCAGAACAAATGAAAGTGTTGGGCGAAACTTTATTTTTAATACGTGAAGTTAATGGAATGGTATAATAGAACGACCATAAAATTTTTGGTTTTTCTCCAGTCGTGTTTGCATCAGAAAAAAGTTTTTCTACACAATGCTGGAAATCCAGTTGTGGATTTTCTTGTTGTAATGCAATCATATGGACGAGATCTGCAAATTTTAAATTTTTTTTATGTCGGTGCAAAAACCTCTAGGAACTTACACAAATTTTTAGGGCAAGTACCAGTGTGTGAACCTGCTTCAATTATAGTACAAGAATTTTTTCCATTTTCAGGTGGAAATAATAATAATGTTAAGTGTTCTGTCTCGCTTTCCATAATAGACCTAAAAAGGCAGTTTTAACAAACTTAATATTTATTTTTGAATACACAGTAACTTACCCATCAGTCAAAAAAATAGCTCTGGATACAAACTCGGTGGCAGAAAAATCCACAAGTTCTACGGGCAGTTTTTGAATACCGGTTACCAAATGGTCAGCAGTAATCTTCTGCTTGCCACATATTAAAGCCTTAAAATTGTTTTCTTGATCAAAAACAAAAGAGTTAAGCTTCTGACCTAATGCGTACACCCCGCCAAAAACAGCACTCAACCTACAAACTGCACATTAATTGTGTGAGAGCTTTTAAAAATATTTATGTACCTGCAAAAGGCCTGACTTATCTCTCCACTGCCATACATTGAATATAAAAATGGAGTTTTACCAAACCGTCCTAAACTATTTAAAAATCTTCTTACATTCTCGACTCCTCGAGAACAAGACGTATCGTCTGTACCCATGGCAATTGCGTATAAAACATAGTGAACAAGATTATCCGTTAATTTACGATCTTTTAAGTAAGCACGAAAAGTTTTGTTTTCGTAGTTGTTAAATTCTTCTTCTCCATCAATGCAAGCTGTTAAAAGTTTCATCAACATCCTTTTTTCGATAACAGACACTTTTGTACTTGAAAAAACATCGGAACGAGAGCACGGAACAGTCTCCAACCTATCATTCAACCAAGTAACCACTCGACTTACACTACGAAACTCCGAATAACGGGCAATGTTCGATGAGATCAACAGTTCCACAAATTCGCCCCTTGCAAAGTGCAATTTTGGTGTAAGATCGATATTAAACTTCCTCGAATCTTTCAACAACTTTTCTCGAGTTAGAATTTCTTCTACAATTTCATTTGTTTCTTCAATTTCATTTTTAACGACCTCTCTACAAAATGTAAGTTAAAATATTGGGAAATTAAACGACAAATTGAACTTACTCGGGAATGTGCCACTCTCGAGACTGTACAGTTAAGTCAAACAAATTATTACCAGTCGAGAGAGCTTTTTCATTTTCATTTAAAAAGTCGTTCAAATCTTCATTTGCAAGGATGGATTCGACCTCAAGTTTACCAATACTATCTAAATTAAACGAAGCCCATTGTCCGCCATAGTAATTATTACTGTAAATGAAGGTAAATAAGACGGATTTTTAAACAAAGACAAGCTTCTTACCTATCGATATGAAGGACCCTTTTTCCAATTCTGCTAGCAGCCGCAGCAACAATCGATTCGATTACACCTAGAATTAGAGTTATAAAGTAAGACGCAAGCAGCTTATAAAAGCCTTACCCGTCCCAACAACAATTAAATCAAATTCAGATGGTAATTCCACGTCCATTTTACTTACAAAATAATTAAATAAACTCTTTAATTCATAACTACGACATTAAATAGTCTTAAGTCTTAAATGGCAAAAGTAGGGTTAAGTTGGTTGCAGTTGTCAAAAGTGTTACGTCGAAAAAACAAATTTGTAAAACTGTTGTAAATTATAGCAGAATATACACAATTATGCATATTTATTGATGTTTATAGATTTTAGGTAGCTATTGGACTTAGTAGTTTTAAGAAAATAAATTGGAAAAAAAAATTCGATGTAACGCAATTTTATATGTAACGCTACGATCATGTTTGACTGTTTGACACTTGACAGTTGGTAATAGCTTTAAAACGTCAAGTCATTTTCTTTCCAAGTTATAAACACGCTTTAAACCTTTTGTGTAGTGATTCGGCGTTTAATAGAACAAATAAGTCAAAATGGTAAGAATGTTTAATAATTATTGCATTAATGCAGAAAGAATTTGGATTGCTTTGTGGTTATAACTTTCAATTTCTTCTTCTAGAGTTTCGCATTACCATCGATTAAGCCAAAATCCGAGCTATCTTCAGATATTACTGCAGATAATGGAATATTTGGAGTACCAGAGATCATGAAACATGGCCTTATTAATAATATATCAGATGACATTTCTCATCCTGTAATTATGTCGGAGCGTAATGTAAGTAGATACAATTAAACTTCCTTAACTCGAACTTGTATAACTCGAATTATTCTCCAAGTCGAATTTTCAGCAGTCAACACATGTTGATGGCTTTTTTATGTATTTTTATCTCTCTAAGTCGAATTTTGAATTTCTTTAACTCGAACTACCATTTAAATCGCAACTTGAATTTTTTGGGGAAGTCTTTAATTATGAACAGAACAGTCAGTTAAGTATAACATTACTTATGAAATGAATCATAAGCGTGTTCAGTGACAACTAGAACTTTAGCGTGTGGGTACGGAAAAGATTTAAAAAAGACATTGCTGCCCAGACACTAGAAATAATAAGGTTGAAAATGAAAAACATTTAAGCAAAAAGCAAACATTTTAACAAAAAAACTTTCCAATGACATTTGAAATAAACAAATATTTTTTTGTAGTGTTGTTTGGTGTTTTTTCTCTAACTCGAAATTTCTCTAACTCGAATTTTTTTTCTCGTCTCTTGAAATTCGACTTAGGGGAAGTTCCACTGTACTTGGTGAAAGAATGATTGTAAAATTACGATTGTATCTTTGTTTTAGTATCACAAGAATCGTGATACAATGAACATGGCAGTATTACGTAATACTCAAGGATTACACGCACCTCTTAGGATAGCGATGGAATTAAAAGCAGCGCAGCAAGTTGGTCGTTTGCCTTTTCTTCCTTCGAGTAATGTAATGTTTGATGTGTTAACCGGTAGAGACTTGGAGATTCAACCGGAAGATGTCTTTAACACATCGGAATTTAGAGAAATTTCTGGCCAGCCTCATGCTGTGGTGGAAAAATCATTAGGAATTTAATATTTTGTAATTCTTTTTTAATTTTCAATATAATATGGTTTGTGAATTAACGTAACTAATAGAAGTTTTGTAAAATGTACGAGTTATTCTATTATAATGTCGTATATGCGAATTTTACTTATTTTTTTAACTTCTTCTATTCCCGTGTTTAATTCCTGATTTTTGTCGTTTTGTAATCTCTTTTCAATTGCTTCCATTATTGTAGTAAATTGATTTTGCTTAACACAAATGACGAATGGAAATCCAAATTTTGTTGTGTATCTAAAACCACGAAATGATCAATTATTCATAACTTGTGTAAAAGAATACAAATCATATTTTGGTATGGCTAAAATCAATATGTATTTATACTCCATTCCTTAGACAAAGTGAATTTTTTACTACACCCTGTGGCTACAAAATTTATTTCCTTCAGTTTCTTGATAGAAAAGCCGTGCTCAATTATGATATTTTATTTAGAAAACGTTAATTTTCTTATCAAACTACTCCTTACTACTTAGCAGCTAATGTTAGAAGATTTTTAATTTACTCACTGTTCATTAAGTGAAGTTATTTTATTCTTATCTTCAACAGTTAAGCAATCCAATCCTGCACTTTCTTGTTCTTCAGTAGATTCCATCGATAATTTACCAGCTTCGGCTAACTTTCCAGCCAAATCAGGGTGCAAAGATAAAATTTTTTCTTTTTCTATAAGTAAAATTTTTGATAGTCGATTAGCTAAAGGTGTTTCAAGCTGTAAAATTGAGTATTGGTTTTGGCAGCCCAAGAGCCATATAATAAACGCCACCCTTTACGTCCATACTATCAAGTTTGCAATTAAAAATAAAACTCACCATTTGCATTTAATCCGTCCAAAAAGTAATCAACTGCTGCCGATATTTGAGAAGCACTTTCAAATGGGCGATTTTTCAAAATTCCAATAGCCGCCGATGGATAATGTTCGATTACGTTACCGAAAATTTTAATAAAATTATCACTCGGTAACCTATTAACATCGTCAATTGTTAAAGTTGTTAAAACCATTTTCAATTCTTAGATTTGAGTTTAAGCAGTTTAAGAGAACTTTACAGCAAGAAATAACGTTGTTGTACTTACGAATTGGTTTATTATCTCATGACCCGATATTTAACAATAAGATAAACTTTTCCCATTTTGTAAACAAACAAAAATTATTTAACGTAAGCCGAAATTTTTCTCTTTCCATTTTATATTTTCTGGTTCAAAGTTCTCGTTCGTTTTTAATTTAAAATAGGATTAGGCTTGACCATTGTTAACCAATGAGTAAACAAATTCAATACTAATTTGTTATTAGTCAATACTTCCTGTATTTTTCTAAATACATAATTGCCCGCAACCTACAGGCTGGTTCAGAAAACACGATTCGACGATTCTCTTTTACATCTAGAGAACCATTTTACTATGAAAAGTAATTCATTTTAAACTCAAAATTTAGGCAAACTGCCTAGACGAGCATCGGAAAATCGTGAATCGTGGCTAATGAATGGCTATGAAACTGCGGAACTGGGTCCATTGCTTCTTCATCGGCTGGATCTGAAAAGATAAAACATGGGTAATTAAAATTACAGTAATACTTAATGAAGTGCAACCGAAGTCGCTGACGATACGCGTCTTATTTGGTTCGCCGGAGGCGAACATTAATCCTTGTCGGTCTTGGTGGGCGAAAACTAGACTCTGTCCAGGACCAACTTGAGTCTCTTTCGGAGTCTCATCTCGTTGACGTTGTAACCCCACAATCCTCGAATGGTGGGGTCATCGTGGTCCAGCGTTGCGTCGTGGAATTTGACGGCTGCTTTTCGGATGAAATCCTGGATGACGATCATCTGGAGGTCCTCGTGGATGTTCCGATTCCGCACGAATCATGGTGCGTTGACTATGGCTCGTAGGATCTTGTTCTGGACTGTCTGCAACTTTGCGATGTGAGTCGCAGCGGCGTATCCCCAGGCGGGACCGACGTAGGTCATTATCGGTCGGATGACGGTCTTGTACAGCAACAACTTGTTCCTAAAGTCCAGAGTTGTTCCTGAGAAGAGCGGGTAGAGGGCGACTGCTCCCTCGATGTGGGGCTTCTATGTGAGGCCTTTGTCGATGGTGAGTCCCAAGTATCGTGTGTCATCCTTCCAAAGTATGTCTTGGCCGAAGATCACGATGTTGGGTGGTCACTGGAGGATCGGAAAATCATTGAACATTTTGTACCTTTATACCGTTATTTTTTACTTCCAATTTGACGGGAAGGGAACAATGAAGGCGCTGATTACAAATATTTTTGATTTTTGCAATTTTTGAAAATTTCCCAAGATCCACTCGAAGGTTCAATAATTTAAAAGTTGCGCAATAATTCGAGGAATGCGTATTTAGAACGTCCTAAATACGATAGTCAGATAAATGAGAGGTTATAGCCCAGTAAAATAAGACAAATTGGTGGGAAAGGGAAAAAGTCTAAGAGTTTTGAAAATTTGTATGGTTGTTCGTTGGAGCCTAGCCTAACCTAACCTGCAGTAAAACATACTAAAAATCCCGGAGGGTAGGGGTAAGCGAAAGGGGACTCTTTAAAGACTTTTTCTCTTATGTTAATTTCCGTAACTATCAACCCTACCGAAAATTTATTTGTATGCACAATTAAAGTAGACAAATTGTCCTACAAAAAAGGTCCTACTCATTTTCCTCAGCTGTTGTTGTTTCAATATCATCCCTTCACTATTCAGTTTCTGAGAATTAATGAACTTTATTCCTGTTTCTCTCATTAGTGAGAGCTTCTTATTCACAACTTAGAGGTACGATAAAGATTTCCTATATCACATCACATATAATAACGGCGGAGCCATAGGTTTTTTAAAACAAAATTTTTATTTTACCTTTAAATTGTGAATAAGAAGCTTCTGAAGTTCAATAGGGCCCTCACTAAAAGAATCTCGTAAACGAATTCACTGTAATCCCTTCTCTGCGCTGTAACTCGAAAAGGGCTAAATTTATGGAAAAAATGCATATAACCAATCTTGTAGCTAATAATGTTTGTATAGGAGGCGAGTTATTTGCAAAAAATGAAAAAAAGTCACCTTTAAACATCTCTACCCCCAGGGCCATATTAAGCATGGGGCTCAGTG
Source organism: Malthinus flaveolus (assembly GCA_950108345.1). NCBI lineage: Eukaryota > Metazoa > Arthropoda > Insecta > Coleoptera > Cantharidae > Malthinus > Malthinus flaveolus. Next base: position 5,770,909 of record OX467289.1, on the reverse strand, counting down.
GGGCTCAAGCCCCAGGGCGCTTGTCAAATAGGGGCGCAATTATTTTCGACAGACACTAGCTTAACTGACTGAAATGATTATTGAAATATTGAATGATTTTTCTAAAGCCAAAGTAAGAAAGGTGCCACTAATAAACAAAATTCCAAGTTTGTGCAGCGCCGGATTACCCATTACCCATTAGGCTACTGAGGCTGTAGCGTAGGGGCGCCAATTGCCAATGAAAATAAAATTATGTTCAATAACAATTTATTTCTACCCATTGTTTTAATTGGAAAATGCGTAAGATAGCTTTTTCACTCGGGTTTGTCGTTTAGAGGTAAACTAGTATATCAATTAAAACTGATACTTAATCGGAAACGGGACTCAGGCCTGGATTTACCATTAGTCTAAGTAGGCTAAAGTCTAGAACCCTGGGTCGAAAGGAGCCGCGGAATTCTCCAACAATATTTTGAGTTTATCTGAAATATTATAGTAATTTTTAATTTACCTACTTTGTTTTTGTGAAATATCTTTTTTGGAGACACTATCAATTGCTACTAAAATACCTAAACTTCATTTTAAGCCGTTTAACCTTGAACAATACAAAATTTTCGCCTGCGGCGCTATTTCACCCTATTTCCTCCCCAAACAGAAAAAAGGGCATTGGGATTATTATAGCTTAGAGCACCAAAATCCGGCGCTGAATTTGTGTATTTATTGGGGCGCTTTACTCTCTTGAGCCCCAGAAGCTAGAAAACCTTAACACGGCCCTGCTCCCCCCGCTCGCAGCTACCCATACCAAGATTTTTAGTATGTTGAACTGCAGGTTCCAACGAACAAACATCAATTTTCAAAACTTTTGAAGTTATTCTATCAAATTCCATCTATTTGTTTGCTATTTGACTGAGCTATTAAGTTTCTGCATTTCTTTCTGATGCCAAAAATCATCAAAAATGTCTTAAAAATGAAGAAATGTAACTTTGTACAAACGGAATTAATTAGAAGGCAAAGTTGGTGACTCCAATTTGAAAAAAATTTAAATAAGCAGCCATAACGAGCGACCTTATAGAAGAAATTAAGATATCAACTTGATCAAAGTCTTTTTACGAGCTTAGGAATGCTTTTTTTTTTAATTGAAACATCTCAAATTAAACATTAGCCGCCTTCAACATATTTTCTACTTTTTTTTCTTTGGTGGTAATAAAAGTGACCCTTTAAGAAATAATCCCAAAAACGAACACATATCTACCTTCGGTCCGTCGGAAATGCCGCCCGCAATAAACTTTTCAATACGTATATATCATAAAATTTTTATAGAATTACAGATAACAATGTTGAAAAGATGGGTTTTATTACTGGTCTTCATTCGACTATTTGAGACACCTTATTTTCGAACAGGTTCTGCGGCAAGTTTTTGATCGTCTCTATACCACCATTTCGTGTTTTTAACTTTATATACGAAAATGGTCGATTTGTAATTTTCGTCTTATTAAATTTTTTCGAATTTACGTAACTAGCGAGTTTCTAATTTTTGTATCTTACTACTGGTCCGTAAAAAGAAATCTCGCAGCCAAAACTAAACTTTTTAGATGATTTTATCACCTTTTACCGAAAATGTTTTCCGTATGTGGCTAATTTGTTTATGAGAGTTTGAATTAGAACCTTTCTCTTTATAACGTGCGATCACAATAAAAATTGTTTCAAGAAGGCCAAGCAATTGTTACGGTGTGCTAAGTTATAAATATGGGCAAAATGGGCATATCTCACATATCTGTTAATTAACTCAAAATCAAATCATCAATGAGCTCTAGAAAGAGTTTGAGAAACTACATACAGCATCTCCACTGTTAGTTTGTACGTCGTGAGTCCTCTGAATCTGGAATCTTACAAAAATCAAACTGATGCTTCTCAAAAACAATAGAACAGCGTAATAAACTCTCGGAGGGTATAGTCAATAATTGTGTATAGGGTGGACCAAATTCGATAGTTCTCAATATGGAGAAAATGATAACAATAAGAGATATTAAATAAATAATACTTATGGATCATTGAAAGGAGGATAGAAAACGCTATTTGAATATGACATACGTATTCAACTATGGTTTCTATTTTTCAAAAACACAACTTTGTGACTTATTAAAATATTTAAAATTCCCTCGGATCATTTTATGGTTATGAGAGTGTCTGAAGAACGTGCTAAAATTGTTTTCTGTAACTTCATAACAACCGAACTATCCCCTCCCGAAGCAATAGAAGATAGCAAATTTCGGTTTTTGCCATTGAATTTCTTCCAAAAAAGAGATCGAGAGTGCGTCTTTCAATTTTTCCATATTATCTCTTATAGTTCAGTCAAAATAGATAAAAAATCGTGGAAAGTTCGGAAAAACTAGCATAGAACTGAAAATTGGTAAAGACCTTAAATACATCATTATAAATGAAATGTCAAAAGTCCCCATCGATCCCTCGTCTGCTAAAAAATTTATTCAAAGTCAAAGGTCGAAAAATCGGTTTTTCGCAAATATCTCTCAATATTAGTCCAATCAAATTAGACAAATGGATGGCATTTGAGGGAAAAGGAAAACCATCCAGGAGTTTTGAAAATTGGTATGATTGTTCGTTATAATCTTCAGTACAACATACTAAAAGTCTCGGGGGGTGAAATGCAAGAGAGGGGAGAGGGGTATGTAAAACTACCTTTCTATTCCGTGCAAATAACTCGTCTTCTATTTTAGATTATCTTATTATTCTACTTATCGAACTACATCGATGTAGTTAAAGCCTTTTTTTAACCAAAATCTTCATCATAATATCTCCAAGTTGTTAATAAGAGGCTTTTGAAGTTCAATAGCACTCTCACAAATTTTACAATTTCGAAAAAAACATTTTTTAATTTAAACACGAAACCAATACGACTTTTGTTTTCAGAATTATTTAATTACTTATTATTTATTAATTATTAATTAATTATATTTAATTTAATTCTACCTCATCTAGTGCCGGTTAACTTTGCTGGCTGATTCCTTTCGTAAAACTTACTTCTTACTTCGCAGTTTATACAGCGTCATCCCGTAAACATCCCTTCACCGCGCTATATCTCGAAAAGAGTTAAACTTATGGAAAAAATGCATGTAACCAATCTTGTAGCTAATAATGTTCTCTATAACTTTCATAAGAAGGTTCATTAACGTAGGATCAATAGAAGGCGAGTTATTTGCACGAAATAGAAAAGGTCGCTTTTAAACAGCTCCCTCTCCCCCCTCTTGCACCCCACCCTCCGGGACTTTTAGTATGTTGTACTGCAGGTTATAACGAACAACCACACCAATTTTCCGAACTCCTGGATGATTTTTTCTCAAATGCCATCCATCTGTCTAATTTGACTGGACTAATATTGAGAGATATTTGCGAAAAACCGATTTTTCGATCTTTGGCTTTGAATAAAATTTTTAGCACAAGTGGGATCGATGGGGACTTTTGACATTTCATTTATTCTTCTTATTATTTTTCATTCTCATTTCTCACTTTTCCATAAGAGTCATCGAATTTTGCCCACGCTATTTCTACTGCTATTCGAGGAAATATACTATGGATCCCAAGTGCGCACAGAAAGTTGTAGTTCACTATTCGTAGAAGTTATAATTTATAATAAACATATTTGGGGGGAGGGTACAAATTAAGGGGTACGAAAATCTGAGTTTGTTGTGAAGTCATTTGAGAGACTTTTTTACCAATTTCTTATGATCAATGTAAAGATATTTTGTTAGACGCCCTCTCCATATCATACAGACATTAGACATAAACGCCCATGTCCCTATTCAAATTTTTACCAATAACTTGCCGTTTGTTTTTCTCTCGTGTCAGTCGTCACGAATCCATAATCCATATAAAGTACTGAATTTTAATGGTTTTGCTCACACAATCCGTGCGTAGTGCTTACAGAGAAACAGACAGAGTGACATACGAGAATTTTTTTCTGGAAATTGGTATATTTTTGAAAAGACGGATCAATTACAAAATAAGCAGTGTTTTAGTACTATGGTATTATTCAGCGATCTTATGGCGCGTAAACGCATCAATTTATGAGTTTTTACTCTCATCCCAGCGATATTTTTAGCAGTCTAAGTACGTTGATGTAATAAATGATATACGTTTTGGATTTTATGTATGTCAGGCTCCTTTATTTTTCTGTATTTTACGAATTATAATATAATGACGCACACACCCAGAGCCTAGAACGCCCAGAGAGGGTGAGATTTGATTAGAAAAAATTGAAAAGTGATAGAAAGTTTTTTGGAACAAATTTAATTTAAAACAACATAGGCCAGTCATAGTCCAGTCAATAAACATATAGTAGAGTGCATGAAATATGCGAGAATTTTTGACTTCAGGGTTTCGTTAGGAGTAGTTAGTAGGTCAACATACTAAAAGTCCCCGCTTCTGGGAGGTGAGCATACGACGGGAGGGGGGGGGAAAGGTACAATTTTTTGTTTTTTCGATTATATCTCCGAAACGGCGCACTCTAGAAAAATAGGTTTTAAATAAAAATGAAAGCTAATTAAATTTCCTACAATATTTATTCTATTCATTTTGTTCCTATCTGTTACGGTTTCTGAGATATAAGCTGGGGAAAATAGCTATTTTTAGAAAAAATTAATTTTTTGGTAAACTTCGCTTGGGGACTTTTTACCGTTTATTTGAGAGAAAATTCTTTCGAACAAAAGTTGTAGGATTTTAAATTTCTTTCAAATTGAGTGTATCACTGATATTTTAGTTCAACCAGATCCAAAGTTCGAGCAGTTTTATGATAACCTATAAATCTCGAAAAATGAGTAATGAGTGTTCGCAGCTCGAAGTTTTTGTTACAACCCTTCCCCTCCCACCATATCAACCCATAACAATGTATCTCACATTTCAACATCAATTCAATTTAAAATGGTGATATGGGGGGGGGTAGAAATGTTGAGCGAATTTTCTCGTTTATATTGCCAACAACCTGTCTCATATGTCAACAATTATTCATTCTAACGTTTTGGAAAGTAGTGTTTGAGGAGAGATGGGGGGGGGGGGGGCACTTCATATAACATTCAAATCGGTTCAGGGGTTTGGCAACCACACGCGTTCAAAGATTGGCCAACTTGCGGTAAGTCGCACTTCTCCATGAAACCAGGTTTGCCGGTACTCTTTCGGCTATAACTCCAAAAATATTTGTCCGATCCGTAGTTTCTTTTTTTCATCTGAAAGCTGGTTAAATTTCCCATCAGACTTCATATATGAAATTTCGATCAAGCCCCATAAAATAAAAATCCTATGACGCTAAAAACCGCGCACTGTTCTGAGATCCAAGTTTTTTTGGTACATTTTTCTCAATAACTCCGAAACTATTTGTCCGATCCAAAATTTATTTTTTTCGTCTAAAAGCTGGTTAAATTTACTATCAGACTCTGTATATAAAATGTTGATTAAATACCGTAAAGTACTCACACAAGCACGCTAAATGTGTATGTTTTTGCGAAATATGACGATTTCCACATGTTCAGTGGGCTAGGGTGGGTATTTTATGGGATTTAATCAAAATCTTATATAAAGGATTTGATAGTAAATTTAACCAGCTTTGAGATCGGACAAATATTTTTAGAGTTAGTTATAGCCAAAAGAGTACCGGCATGCCTGGTTTCATGGAGAAGTGCGACTTACCCCAAGCCCTTGAACCGATTTTAATGTTATATGAGGTCCCCCCCAATCTCTCCTCAAACACTACTTTCCAGAACGTTAGAATGAATAATTGTTGACGTATGAGACAGGTTGTTGGCAATATAAACGAGAAAATTCGCTCAATATTTCTACTCCCCCCCCATCACCCCATATCACTCATGACTCATTTTTCGACATTCATAAAACTGCTCTAACTTTGGATCTGGTTGAGCTAAAATATCAGCGATACACTCAATTTGAAGGAAATTTAAAATCCTACAACTTTTGTTCGAAAGAATTTTCTCTCAAATGAACGGTAAAAAAGTCCCCAAGCGAAGTTTATCAAAAAATTAATTTTTTCTAAAAATAACTATTTCCCCAGCTTATATCTCAGAAACCGTAACAGATAGGAACAAAATGAATAGAATAAATATTGTAGGAAATTTAATTAGCTTTCATTTTTATTTAAAACATATTTTTCTAGAGTGCGCCGTTTCGGAGATATAATCGAAAAAACAAAAAATTGTACCTTCTCCCTCCCCTCCCGCCGTATGCTCACCTCCCAGAGGCGGGGACTTTTAGTATGTTAACCTACTAGCTACTCCTAACGAAGCCCTGAAGTCAAAAATTCTCGCATATTTCATGCACTCTATACACCCCTCTTTTGAGCACTCATTGACTGGACTATCAGTAGAGGACTAAAACACCCTTCTATGATGCAATAAATCGTGTAGAAGCTTTTATTTTTTAAATTGTTTATACCTATGGGTGTAAATATGTAAAAAACAAAAATGCGAACACCGGCGACCTCGGGAGACTTTTTGGCAGCCAAAAAACCTCAAAATTTTAGGACTTGTTTTGTTTTTTCGCCTATAACTCCTAAATGGTGCATTTTAACCAAAAAGTATCTATACAGCAAATTAAAGAGCATTAAATTCTGCGTCGAATGAGTACCAACACTTAATAATTCGGTCAAGCGGTATGGTCGACACCCGACAAAAAACGACGATTTTTTCCAACTTTTTCAAAAACTGACATATAGCGTTATATATGAGTCTGCTATTTCGAAATTAGTACTCTAAGAGAAAAACTCATTAAATGAAAGTTGTAGAGCATCTAATTCTGCGTTCATGTGTACCAAACTTTTTTAAATCGGTCAAGGACACCTCTCCAAATTGGCAATATTCTGATGTCCGGCAATTGGTATAGTAGGAAAATAGTCCAGTCGAATAAGGATTTTTGGTCAGAATAATTCCTACAAAGCTAAATTTTGGCATACACGTACATTAAGATGTTCCAAATAAGTATATTACAAAATCAGAAAAATTTCGTCGGAGCAATTGTGATATTCAAGGTCAAAGGTCTCAAAAATTGTTGTTGTCCTTAAAGTTTATGATATACGGAATACGCCTGATTGGATAGATACTCACCACCTCACCAGCTCACTCATTAAATTATTAGTGCCTACCTACCTATTTCTGGTTCACTTTCTTTGATATCAGCGCTCACTCTGCTACTTTTTTGGAATGATGTGGCTTGATCTTGATGGTGTAACTTTTGCTGTGTTTTTTTGAGAAATCATTGATAATATGATATAACTTCAAATGGCGTTTGCTAATAGGCGTAAATAAAAGTTAAAACGGAATTGTAGACCTCTCGCTCGCAATATTTGGTTCGAATTTAGATATCGGCGCAAAAATTTAGTTTTGCTTCCCTGAAAATTGAAAATCAAAACTCTTGGGATTCATGATGCGATGAGGTGATCAGTTAATCAAAAAAGCAGATGTCCCAGCTCCACTTTAGAAAAGTGTACAAAGCGCACGTATGGAGGGACCGAACTAAAACGAAAATCACGAAAATATTCTCCTGTCTTGAATAATGGAATGACAAATGATTGTGTCTTATCGATGCTTTACACACACTTTAGGAACCCAAAGTGTCAGTAATTTTTCCTACTTTGGGTCAGGAGTGTTTTTTTTGGGAAAAGTCGATAAAATTACAAAGTTTGGCCAATGTTAAAAGTAAAAGATTTGTATTTTTAAACGGAATAACTGACAAGAATACGGGATTTACACAAGGGGTTCCACTCGTTCCGACGCCGTTACCGTTACAACGCCCCTGGGATCGCTCAAGCTGCACTTTGTTTCGCTTTAACATACAACTTCCAACTTCACTTCTTTTATTACAAATTTGCTTCTAGTTATTTTCATTAAATGACTAAATTGTTTGTTTTTTGTTGGTATTCCAAAACGAAATAAAATACAAGGGCAAATAGAGGTTCTTACCTGATTCGCGCAAAGTTTAATCGTTAAAATTTATAAAATTCTATTAAACATTTTACGAGCTCATTTATGTAAACTCAAAGACACCAATATCCATTAACACCTATTTTAAATACTTGTAAGTTGATGCTTGCGGTTTGTTTATTTAATAAAACGTTTTAAATTATCTGCGAAAAGGTAAATTCGTCGAGGCGCGGCAATAAAATTTAAAATTGCCGCCAAAGACTGACAACGGCAGAGTTTAGAGTCAATTTTTTATGTAACATTTTCAAAAAGATGCGCTTCGGTAAACACCCTGTACATGGAGTTAAATCAAAACGCTTTCCTAAAACCAAGCACAGATAGAGGCTGCGATACTACTTGATATCAAACTACAAATTTTCATTTGTTTATTTTTTTATGAAGTGCATTTCTTATCGCATTTTAATAAGTTATAAAATAGCACTTTTTTAGAATTAATACCACTGTTGATCCACCACCCATTTTCGTCATCCAGGACACTTTGGAAGATTGATAAAAGGATTAAGAATTAATCCGCTTTTATACGTCGGCACTTTTAAGAATTTCAAAATATGGATTATATTCAAGATTAACACTCGATAAATTTTGCGATTAGGTACTATGTATCTACTATTATACGAGGGGCAGTTAAAAAAATTGTTGCTCTACCACCGTGCGTTTATTAAAAATTATATTTACAATTTGTTATATTTTGTAACTCTTTTTTATACAATTTGTTAAAATTTAAATTCTTACTTTAAATTTTTAGGTAGACGTCATGTGTTAATTAAATAATAAAAGTATTATAACAATAAACTTTTTGTTTGTGACGTCATCTAAACATTTTTTTATTTTTACATAACAAACGAATTTGACTCAAAAGTCGCGCAGATATACGCCACACAATTGTTTCTAACTTATTGTGTTTTAATAATTTAATATACATTTTGCTAAATATATCAATATAAGAAGCAATAACATTAAAATTTATAAATAAGAAAACAAACAATGACTCAAATTCAAAAAGTGTACCAAGAAATGACGGACGAAGCAATTTATTAATAAAAAAGGAAACGTTATTTAGAAAAAAATAAATTTCTCAGGTAAAGGGCGTTTTTAGATATTGCAAATTGACTTCTTGACTTCTACCTATTGTAATCTGTATTGAAAAGGGCCATAAAAGAAGCTCACAATTCCATCCCTTATACATTTTACCACGAATTACAATAAGCAAAGTCAAGATGTCAATTCGAAACATCTAGAAACAGCCTACACATCGAGAATTGCATTTGGAAATGACCGAGTACGGAGCCAAGAGCTTGACATGAATATGTAATAACACAAAACATAGTGTTGTCAGTGCTGCGCTCTCGGTTGGTAACAGAAAGAGATGAACTCTTCGCCATTACCGCTGGTCCAAGAAATTTGACGAGCTCAAAAAATACAGCGAGTTAAAGGATTTTGAGCAAAGAGGTGAACTACGAACCCAATGAAGATTTTGAGAAGAACGTGTTGCTGGGTGACGATTTAAGTTTTGATGTTATGGTAAGTTTGTTTTGTAAAGTTCTTTTTAACTTACGCCACTCATAGAGAGGTCTCAATAGTGAATAGAGGCCTCCATTAGAGAAGGCAAATAGGTAGTAATAGGTAATTGTTGAAATCTGCGTATACCTGCATTGAAAGCTCAGGGCTCAACCAAATTAGATTTTTTTCAACAAAACTTGTATTTAAGGCTGGAGAATTATAGGTTATGGTGCATAAAAATATTTATGCAACCCAACTAACATTTTCAGTAGCGTCTCGTTCATTTAATTTTTGGATGTGTGTATCATTTAACTGTCTTGGTTACTCGTCATTCAGGCGTATTTTGTATTATAACCTCGAAAAATAGTGACATTATATGCCAAAATTTTGCCATTTTCTATCATATTTTTGGCATAGACTTTATATGGTCGTAATCAGCGTAAAATTCTGAACAAGTTACCGCGAAAATTCTGTTTCTTGCAATTTGTTCCAGGTCAAACTTATCATTACCTGTACTAATATTTATCTACGTTTATGAATCGCAGCGACGGCTGGGTGGCGACATCAATTAGAATTTTTGAGAAGCTTAATTAACATTGGGCTTATGGGGAAAATCTTACGTCGTCCTCAGGGCATAGAAAACACATTTTCTTTTAAATCAATTATAGATATGTTCTATATCATATCCTCTATGGCTTGACATATTTTATATCGTTCTAAGTATTTATACGCAACAGAAAACAATCAATTTAAACTGACTGTAATTTGCCACTTTTCGGAAAACATTTTTTTTGTTACTTTCTAATACTTTTTTTGAATTTAAAAATATGTCAAGCCATAGACAAGCTGTTTGGCTAGACCTTACAAAAACCTCAGTTGTATCTGTTGAGTATTAAAGCTGTTCAGGACGACGTAAGAATTCTAACCTATAATTCTCAAGCCTTAAATATAAAATGTGGTTGTGTTTAAAAAGACAACATCTGGGGTGTCAGGCAGGTAAATATTTTCTGTATGCAATTCTTTTGTTTTCTTGCATAAATACATTATTTAGCGGATTTAGTTTTCGATAAGCGGTAAAAATCCTTAAAAGGTCTACGCAGATTTCAACAATTATCAACCTATTTGACTTCTCTAAGGGAGGCCCCTATTTACTATTGTAACCTCTCTGCTGGTGGCGTAAGTCACCAAGAACCTTACCTAGCGAAATTACTATACCAACGATAACACGAAAGAGCTCTCAAGTTTCTTGAGACAGTTACTGTGAAAAATTTTTGACGAGCCATCCTGGCATATCTCGGCGTAAGGAAATTATTCCAAATATACAATGACGAGGACAAATGAAGGCAACTATAACAACTTTAGTTCTAATTTTTTCCACGACTACTTTAGTGCTTGTTAGAAATTTAATGTAATAGTAGGTACTTTTTAAATAATTTCATTTTTGTATTCAATTTTCACTGTTCCGATTGCACTTAAAGTGAACGAGCCACAAAATTTTTCAAAACTGGGCTCTTTTTTAAACTTCGAGTTACTTTTTCGAACAAAATAATTCACACATATCACTGGGAAAGGTTACAAATTTTTAAACGATCACAAAAGAATTCCATTTTCGTCCGAAATAAACCAATCGGAAGAAAACTTATTTACCGGTCACATAATCGAACTAACTGGCGCCGGTGGTAGTAATGGATGCTGTTGTTGATGTATTATAATGGTACTATCCTTCTGGTGTAATTCTTCTTGTTTTTTGACTTGTTTCCTTTCTTTAGCGCGTCGATTTTGAAACCAAATTTTTACCTGGCGCTCGGATAATCCTAAATTCGACGCAAGTTCGGATTTTCTCCTTATTGTTATATATCGACTGTAATAAAATTCTTTTTCCAGCTCAACTCTTTGGTGATCTGTGTAAACGACTCGATATTTATCTTTTGTTCTTGTTTTGCCTGAAACAACAGAAAATATTTTCAAAAATCGCACAACTTTTTAGTATATTTAAAATGGCGGCGCCAACATGGTCTGATATAAAATGGCGGCTTTAACTCTTATTTTTTCATCAAGATTTGAATTTGGGCACCTTTTATTATAAATAAATAGTTAATAAGTTAATTATTGTTTAAATTCGCCTTAAAAATGACCTAAAATTACGTTAAACGTTAAAATTAAAAGATAATAACCTAACCTCAAACTTTTGGTAAGACTCTTTCCAACCGGCAATTTCGTATAAAAATTAAGAGGTTTCAAATGAAGTGGATAATAAAGCACCTGGCGTGTCTGCGTTAATTAATAAAATTTGACTAATAATTATAATTTACGAGTTGATTAATAAAAATAGTAATTAAATTCGAGATGCGTTTAAATAAAAATGTATTTATTAAAAAGATATTAATTATAAAAGTATTGCACACATAAAAATTTAAGCTAATTTTTAATTAATAGCGTCGAAAAACGGATTATCGTCAGTGATGTCTTCACTTTTAATTTCCTTAATATTAATAAAATTAATTTCCCGATTTAAGAAATTTTCCGTCGGATTGTTGTCTTGCTGCATATTATTTAAATTGGTGAGCGGCGAATCGAACTGGCGTAATTCTTGAAATTTTCTTTTGCACGTTCTCCTATCTTTGGCCCTCCTATTTTGAAACCAAATCTTGATTTGTCGTTGACTTAATCCTAACATTTCTGCTAGTTCACTTTTACGTTTAATTGGAATATATTTGTTTCTAAAAACATATTCTCTTTCTAATTCTATTCTTTGTTGTTCGGTATAAACAACCCTGTATTTGTCCTTAGTTCTTGTTCGTCCTAAAACAAGGGAAAATTTGTATCAATATTCGAATTTCGCCCAATTTTAAGCCTAAATTAGCATCCAAAAATATATCTACAGACATTTGTTACGCCACCCCCTTTTGGAACGTTTTTGAATTTGATCCGCGACTCACCGCAATGCTCGTTTGATCAATACTACTCGCATAAGTTGTTTTAAAATAATTCTTCTATTATTATAACCACGTAATCTCAATTTTAAATAATCAAATAAAACATAAACGCACTAAAATATCAATATTAATTTCGAAAAAGATAAATATTTAAATTTTGAGCTTATTCTAATTTACTCGTCGGTTTTAATTTGAATAAAAAAAACGAATTATAAGAAGAGATAAGAACTTGTTTGCTTAATTTGAATTATAGTTTAAACAACCACTTGTACAAATACTTACCGGAAATTTTAATTTAATTTATTCACAAAGTCAGAGTCGCCACAAAGGAAGACGAAAATTTTAAGAAATGAAACTAGGTACTATTTTAGAAAACGTTTTTTGGCGATTTTGATTACTTTTGAAAATTGTTAATACCTCGAGTTAAGAAGATTAAAGAGAAATTTGGGGCTCCATCTCACGGCAAGACCCCGCGACCCGCGACAGTCATTTTAGAAACAACACATAACAGAAGTGAGGCTACAAATTTTTAAATTTTTAGGGTAAATTAATTAGATAATTCTAATACGTTGCAAATGAACCCCAACATACACACACATGTGAAAAAACTTTAAATGAGAAAATTTGTTTTCCACCAAACACCTCGGGAATCGAACCCAAGACTGCTATTTCCGCTAGCAGGTCTATACCAAATACCTATTTTACTGCTATTTTCTGCTACCGGAAATAGCAGTCTTTGGTTCGATTCCCGAGGTGTTTGGTGGAAAACAAATTTTCTCATTTAAAGTTTTTTCACATGTGTGTGTATGTTGGGGCTTATTTGCAACGTATTAGAAGAAGTGAGACTGTTGATTTTCAAGCTATAATTTTGGTTAATTTATTAGCTTAAGTATGTACAGGGTGGGCAAATTTCGATGGTTCTTTAGCCACTTTTTTAAGGACAGTTTAATAAGCCGACGGGATTTTTAATATCTTCGTTAGTTTCCGGTTTTTAAGACAAAGTTGTGTTTTTCTAATAGCAACCATAATTGGATATGCCATATTTCAATAGCGTTTTTCATCCTCTTTTCAATGATATATAATATTATATATTTATTATTTTTTTATTTTTTAATGTATTATATATTTTTTCGTTTTTTATTTAATTTTTAATAAAATGGTATGTAACTGAGATGATGGACCCCACATGTTACATATCATTGAAAAGAGGATAAAAAACTCTATTCAAATATGTCATATCCAATTATGCTATTGCAATTGCTATTTAAAAATCTCAACTCAATCACGAATTCCGGTTTTTGCTATTGACCTATTGAGTTCATCTCCAAAAAAGAGAACGAGAATGCGTCATCCATTTTTCCATATTATCTCTTGTACGTTATCAATTTCTCCATAAGAGCAATCGAATTTTCACGAATTACAGATAGTTATAGTTACACCACTACTTTCGATTTTTAGGCCATTCTCTGCTAAAACGATATGAAAAGAAGAAAGTTGCCACTTACAGTGCCCAATAAATTGTTTTGTGACTGAAGGCTAGTCCCCTTACCATTATCCATTATCTATTAATTATTAATTACAATAATTATTAGACATCAGCTCGAAGAAGTCCAGGAGCAATATACTGCAGAATTTTGAAAAACTGAGACGAAATCAAACATATTTAGGCCAAGTTCAGACAAACGCAAAAGCTAGAATAAACCAGTAAGGCCGCTTGAGAAATGGATACGAAAAGAAGACGTAGTATAACGTTGGAGTCACAGGCTCACTCAAATCTCAAGTCGTATCATCAAAAATAAGCTGGCCACTCACTGCTGTTCACACGTGCGTGCATTCAGTGACTTGCAGCCATTACCTTCCGAGAGGTCTACTCTATAAATTCAAATGTGAACTTATTTAACCACGTGAAGTTATTTGATCCACATACATACGTTATACACTGATTTGCACTGTACATTACTCACTCAAAGCAAGCTTAACTTTGAACCTGCCTTATTATTGTCCATTGACAATGGCACGCTTGGTTCGCCATCGAGCTTGCTTTGAGCGAGTAATGCACAATCGGTCTTAAGACATGAACTTTGACCCAAATCTAACCTAACCGATGCAGAGAGTGGCGCCATCTCTAAATGAAACCAGGATTCCTATATGTGAAAACATGTGTCCAAAGCGGAATTCCTGTTTCCTGTATGGCATTAAGTGCAAGATTGAATCATTGAGCTGCCCATCACAGCTTACTTGTATTTCCGTTAGAGAATAGCTAAACCCAATGTGAAAATTGAAATGGCGCCTTGACGGCCTTTTATAAAATGGGACATTTTTACAAATATTGGAAAAAACGTTTTTTCGCATGAGTCGTTTTCGAAGGAAAAAATTTTTGTGGGGTATCGTAACAGAAAATAATTTTTTTTTTCTCATATCTTTTAAATGTGGTTTATGATAAGAACATGGCTGATCCAGAGGATTAATGTGCGGCAAGGATGACTCGCTGCGGTATATTTGATTTTGATAACAATTTACGCACCTGACAACGAACATATTGTCATTTCCCGGAGTTAAACTAAAAGACACGGTACCAACGATATGCCCCCTACACAAGTTTGTTTGTTGTGGGATTATATATTTTAGACATCCGACAGGCTCACATGATAATATAATTTGAGTGAGTTAAGCACATATAAGCGGGAAATTTCTTTTTTCAACCCTTGACATTTTGAAGTGGGTAAGAGGTGCCTATATGGGTAATTATAAATCGTAAAACTGACTTTGAAAGTAACGAATAATTAAAAAAATTGTACGAGTTGTAAATCAGTAAGTACCATGCATGAGAAGAAAAATGTAAAAATGTAATTAAATTACAGTTTTTTGGCGTACCATAAAAGTTGTTAGATACAAAAACCAAAAAAATTTACATAATAAAAGACAAACCTACTTTCTTTTTACATACTAAAAGGTTAAGTAGAATTAGATATTTATGGCTTAATTTGAATTTTATAATTTTAACAAATCCGAGATTCGACAAAAATCCTGTTATTTACGACCGAGGAAAATATTTCTTAAATTTTTCTATTACGTAACAACGAAATTAGATAACTCAAAAATTCGTAAAAAAAGTCGAGCACGTGTTAAGAGAGATTCGTTTCAAAAAGTACAATTTGTCAAAACAGACAAGTGTAACCAACCAAACAGTAGCTAATTCGATCACTAACATCTATCCTATAGCTGTCAACACAAGAGACCTCTTGGGTTTGCCGGAAAAAGATCGAACATTTTTCAATGTGTCGTTTGAAAAGGATACGTGTTCATTTAACAATGGGCTTAAATATATATGTGCGAAAGCATACCTAATTGGCTGAATAATGTCTTCTAAACATACACCAACATGTCACTAAACAACTATTATTATCATCAAAACGAATGAGAGCTCGAAAGTCGCCATCTTGTTTTTCGTTTTGTTTTACAATTTTAAAATTAGGCTTTTGTTTTTTAATCGGCCAATGAGTCTAAATTAAATAACAAATGACAATGGATCGCGCGAGTGTTTTGTTTTAAGAGCTTTTGAGTAATATATTAGTTTAGAGAGTCGGCCATTTTTGTGTAGGTAATTAGTCAAGTGGATATATATAATAACAATTAAATGGAATTAAAATAGGCCTGATTTATTCAATAAGAAAGGTAATTCGGCCACTGGGCTGTTGTAAACACTAAATAGACATCTAGTTTGTGGAGGTCGTTGGCCATAAAGCGGGCGCGGCGCCTCTTTATGACGCTCTTCAAAACGCAATGCTCACCGTCATTTTTCTTTCTTTTATTTTTCATTTTATCGGCAGATGTATCATATTGGCGTAAAAACAAATACATAACGAAGCGTTTAATGGGAGTAATTTGTCAGTTGTAACAATGAAGTAATCAAAACTAAACCCTCAAAATAAAAGAGGGTGTCGTGGTTATGTCATTGTTCGTCACTTTGCGGTTGAAATATTGACTATATCGCAGAATTGAAGAATGAAAATGGGATATCTGAAAATGTTTTGTGTGGCGCCTGTGTATCGCAGACCGCGCGTGATAATTGCCGAGAGGGTACATCTCTAACTCCCAACAGTTTGGGGGATTATTTCTCCCTAGAGATCAATTGCCACTATTACCCTGTCGCGTTGGTTATTTCTGGTAACTATATCGCATATTCGCGCAAGCTTTTACTAATTTTCCGTACAATTTATGTAATACCCTTAGCTCTCCACTCAATTAACGCCTCGTTTTATTGGATTTACTTATAAAAGGTTTATTTTGAGCTTGCAACAATTTGACGCTATGCATAAATACGCTGTAAATTCTACAAAAATTTGTTTCGAGACTTTATTGCTAAAATTTGCCGTTTGCATGCATAAATAATCCCAATCGTCCAATCCCAACAACACATTGATGTTGCAAAGGGCACACTAATCTTTAGACTAATGGGGTCTTTGCACAAAATTTTTTTTTGCATAAATTGAATCGTCATACTTTAATTAAACGAAAATAATTTTTTTCAATTTTTTATTAAAGCCCTTTTACTTATTTTTGATGATGTAGTTTCAAATTAATGAAATTCGCGCGAAAACGCCTTTAAGAGTCATGCCTGCTTTATGACGTCAAGATCCATTAAAATTTTGACCGCTGTCAGAAATGGAATTTTCTGATTGGTCAATGGGCAAATTTAAAACTCGGAGTTGGAAAATGACGTCAGAATACGATAATTATAGTCAAAACCAGGAGAGGTGTCCTATGACTCGTTCCAAAAAACTACCTAACTTGAATCACGCTATCCTTGTTTATAAGTTTGTTTTTACTTTTTGTGGGAGTGCGACAGAATATTTTAATAGGACACCTCTCCTGGTTTTGACTATACATATTACTAAAACCATATTTTGTTGCAAATTTTTTGATGCACGGATCCCATTGTTAGACGCAATTTGTGCTTATTAAGGCCTGAGCCGGCCCTGCGTGTGACTATAAGCACGTTAAACGCGTAAAGCATGGGTTTCGACTTGTCGCCTTTTTGTAGAAAAGATATAATTGAGTCCTCATTCTGTCAATATTTTGAATTTTCAGGTACAAATAGCAAAAACGAAATGGTCAAAGTGAAGTCTTCACAACAATCATAACATTGTTGCACCCAAACATTTCAATTTTCTCGTCTTAAAAATTTTTTTCTGCTCACAATGGGGTGTCTGGTTATTTCACAAATATTTCCTTTGACGAATGCCGATGTTTAAAAGCAAACCCCTAATAAAGTAGACGTCATATTTGCCTATAACGGCACAAATATCAAATCGAACGTGCCGATTTCAATGACTACTTTAAAAGCATTTGGCGACAGAGTAATAAACGAAATCTGTTGGGTTTCCTTTTGTATCGACATAGACGTTTCTCTTTTTTTCCCAAATTTTAACTCGAATAACGAAATAAATTGAAAATTAAGTAAAATTCTATAGCGTGTTTTCCCATAAAAAAAGAACGGGCACAGAAGGTATAATAAACAATAAAGTAAAACAAAACGACTATAAATTTACTACGAAAATATAAAACAACTATATAATACCTACTCCACTAAAGTAATAAAATAATCAGAGCCATTTTATAGATACATTTACAACATTTCATTGCACATAAACTAGACGTAAAAGCACAAATCATGCAATATTTCAAAAAAGTTGCATGTCTTTTTTTAAACAAAAGATCGAAATCTTTCAAAAAAAACAAAAGAATAAACAGTATGGGAGTTAGGGGCGCCACTGACGTACATAAAAAATAAAATAAAAATTCGACCGACTATAAAAAATTAACTTGGGTACCTATACCTAGGTATAGAAAATTCCAATTGGTTACGACGTATGTTTCAAATTTCAAAATGGCGGTTTTACGATTCACACACCTGCTTTTAACGCAATTAAATTTTTAACACACGTACGTATCTAACTTTTTTGTATTTAGAAATATATACGAAAACAAATTTATGACAGCTTGTTTATTACTTTTTACTATATAAATTCTTTCTTCAATCTCGTTTTTTTTCCTAATTATAAAAACTTAACCTCACTTATACTTGATTAATGTTTTCGTACGGCCTAAGTCATGCATATTTAAGTGACTTTTATAGTTTAACATTAAAAATTGATATAAAAAACAAGCACGCTCTTTTTTGTGTTCTACTTTTTTTATATTTACGTAAAGCCACAAACAAATACATAAAGTACAGTTTCCACATTTGATAAGCACGTCGTAATACCGTGAAAAATAAGACAAAACGATCATAAAACTATCACACCGAGATTAAAAGATGTGTACGTAATTAGCGAGACTGGAAAAATAAAGACAATAGACTTAATGCAAATGTTACAATAAAATGTGAAAGCTTTGTTCAAACATAAAAAAACATTTATAACAACATCCATTTAATTTCATACCGGGACAATCCTGATGCGAGGCGAAATCTAGAAGTAATTTTTCAGAACTTAGCAAATCGGCCTCTAGAAAAATAAATCGTTTACTTTTAAAAATTAAAAACATCAGTTGGTAATAGCGTAATAGTAATATTATTATTAAGCGTCCGTCCCGCCGAGGTAGGTACGAAAAAATGTTAGCCAATAAATTGAAACAATTGAAAAACAAACGATAAATATAATAGTATGACATATCTAAATCGGATTTATAAAGCATTAAAAGTCGGTCTACAAAGGTTAAGTCGTATTGCAAAACAAAAGAAGTGTTGGGACAATGAACAGAGCGTCGAAGATCGATATAAGTTGAAAGCACGAAGCAAATAAAGAAAATAAAATTTGAGCAGTTCCGCCAAAGTTAAATGGAAATGGAAAATTTAAATAAATGAATTTTTCAACAAAATAATTTGTTTTAAAGTGCGGTAATTTATTAACTAACAGACAATATAATAATTAAGGGATCATAACTGCGAGTTCATAAAGCAATAAATATTGTCTTCATTGGGTGACAAATTATTTAATTACACACGCTTATTAATTAATGAGTTAATTGTACTTGTTTTGTGACTAGAGGAGTTAATAAACTTACTTTTTTTTATAAATTAGAATGCGTTACAATAAATAATAATAATTTTGGGCGAAGATATTATGTATTAGGTTACTTTTTAGATATGAGGAAATTTTTGTAAATAATTATAATTGTCTTTAAATAAATGGTTGTTACGTAACAAACTTTGATAAGATATATACCATTGCACTTTTAATAAAATGGCAATTGCGGCAATAAAAGTGTATTAAAGAATTAAACGAAGCTTATAAAAATAAAAAATAAATTAAAATTTAACCAACGGTTGTCGAATTTTGTATTCATATGTTTTCACTGGTCCTATATCGAGACAAGTACAAATTATAGGAGCACCATAGGGTGCCATTATTGGCACTCTCACTAGTCACAATAATTGAAGGATATTCAAAAAAAGCCAAATTTTATGGAGATTTTCAACAAAGGATAACTCGGCGAAAAATAGTCGTACAGAAAATTTAAAAAAAGAAAATTGTAGCCTTAAGTGTCTAGTTTTAAGATCTAAACAGTAAAATTTTTTAACGGGGGCGGTTTTTATGTACTTATCCGAAAACCAACTTAGAATAATTTTCCAAATTTTTTCTCATCTTTGAAATGGTCTGTGAACTTCAAAAAATTTTTTTTCATCTTGCGACTATAAAACTCGTTTAGATAATTTAATCAACTTTAATTTGACCTTATAATGAGTTGCGTACGATTTTTTGTTGCGAAGTAATCGTCGAAGCAAAAAAGGCTATTTTAACTTTGACAATCGATTACTTGAGAACTAATGATCGTACAGAAAATAAAGGTGGGTTTTTGGAAACTGCAAGACATTCTCTATAAGACGCAATCGGTGGCGTTTGATAAAAAAATTTTTTAAAGCGATGATGAGGGCAGAAAAAAGTTGAAAATTTGCGAATTTAAGGATATTTGGAAAATTTGGAATAACTTTGGATATAGTGGATGAACAAAGGATATCGTCGGTAATTTTTTACCCTCAAAGTGTCTCTAAAAAACTTTTAAAGTTGCAAAGCTCTGCGACTTTTTTCTTGGCGCCCCGAAGGTTTAAATTTATAGTATCGGCGTAACAAGCAATTTTTCGATTTTTTTGCATTTTTTCGATTTCAATATGTTTTTTTTTGGCAAAAATCCATATTTTTGGCTTAAAAACTTAACACCTTGGACAAAATCGAAATAGTTATTTATGTGTCTAGAGCGTAAAATGAGAGTTTTTGATGTGAGGTCTAATTTTTAGCAGCGAAGCGAAGCGTAGCGGAGCTGAGCTGCTAAATGACGACCGAACATCAAAAACGCATTTTGCTCGAGATACATACAAAATTTTTCGTACGACGGCAATATAAAATTAGTAACTTTTGTATTTTGTAAGGTTATGTTTTACGTAAATTACGTTTCTAAAAATTGTTCCAGCAAATAACTGTTTTGAGTTTTGATCTTTCGTATTATAATTATAAGTACAACTAATACTTTCACAATTTTGCATTTTGCTAAATAAGTAATTAATTTACGACTTCAATTGTCTAAATAATTATTCAAAGTTTGAATTTTGTCAAATGAGCGTGCGCCATCTAGTGGAATAAAATTGAAATTTGACAGAATCAAACAAAAAGTATATAACCGTGAAGTACCTTATTGGTTATATACCTGTCCATGTATAATTTTTACGATCATATACTTGTATGTAAAACAAACTCGATCAAAATGTCCGACTTTAAGCGTTACTTCACGAAGCGTAAAGAATGTTTTTAGAGTCGGTCGTACGAAAAAATATGTACGATTCATTAGTTCCCGAGTAATCAATTGTCAAAATTAAAGTGGTCTTTTTTGCTTTGATCGACGATTACTTCGCGGTAAAAAATCGTACGCAGCTCATTAAGAGGTCAAATTAAAACTGATAAATTGTATAAACGAATTTTATGGTCGCAAGATGAAAAAAAAAATTTTCGACGTCGACAGACCATTTCAAAAACGAGAAAAACTTAGAAAATTATTCTTAGTTGGTTTTCGGATAATTACGTAGAAACCGCTCACGTTAAAAAATTTTACTGTTCAGATCTGAAAACTAGACACTTGAGGCTACAATTTCCTTTTTTTAAATTATCTATACGACCATTTTTCTCCGAGTTATCCCTTGTTGAAAATAGCCCTAAAATTTGGAGGTTTTTTTTAATATCCTTCAATTTATGTATAATGTATGTGTAATGTATAGTGTATAATGTAAACCAACCCTAAATTAATCACATAGTATTAGTGTGAAAAACGTTTTTAGGAGAAAAATGTCGAACACCTGAACGCCTCGAGAATCGAACCCGAGCACGCCATATCCGGTAGCATTTATTTATACTCTAGTGCTAGTGTATATATTTGAAAAAATTAATTCACGTATAAAAAATGGATTAGTTTGTTCAAAGTAAATTCATCAGAAACGCATTGACATTCTCATCAGATGTCGGGTCTAATAGAGACTTATCAACACTATCTATACGATCATAGATTTAACAAAACACGAAAAATTTGAACAGATTTGGATGAAATTGAAAACGCGGTAATTGCTATACACTATATTTACTAGGATGCCACAATTAGGCCACAATTATGCTACAATTGCACCTATTTAGGTATGCCAATTCAAGTTTTTTGCTAATTGTAATAAATTCACGTAACACATAACGTTCGATCCTGAGCATGATCGCGACGAGTCGCCACTCCATTATTCGAAGGTTTATACGTCTTGAAATAAACGAGCATTTCTAAATTTTTCAATTATTTAATAACTTCAAGTTGTTATACTAAAAAAGAAACAATTTTAAAATAATAGCGTAATGGTACAGATAGAATAGAAATCTTGATCTCGTCAATATTAGGGTAAACTGTTTAGTGCAAGAGAAGAATTGCTGCTGTTGATGACGATAAGATGATAAGGCTCGATAAAAGCTATTCAAACAACTACGAAAGTAGACTCAGATACGACCTGAATAAAACGCTATATCTACAAGGTACATAAGGCTTCGTAATTCCATTTAGGACGAGATAAAGAATCGAGAACGAGTTTTCATTTTTTTAAAACAAAAGCAGGCCAAGAAATTTTAATATTAAATTTCTGTACAATCGGCAACTTCCAAAATATATGAAGTAGGTACCTACTTAATCCTATTAAAAATTGGGTCTTTGGGCAGTAACAGATACGTGGATGTAGAACGTAAATGGTTTTGTAATAAGAGCCGAATTGCCTCCCCATTGAAACGAGTCAAAATTCGGATGGACAGATTACAGATTGTCTTCTGCGTCATACCGAATTGCCACCCGCGTCAATTTCATTTGAATCTAGCTGATGGGGTCGTTTTAGCACCCACGGTCAGGTTTTAATACGCATACCAAGATTAAGCTTTCCGAATTGGCTCCTGGGTAGCAGGTAGACCAATAAAATCTTAGTCAAAGTTTGATAACTATTCCAATTCATCTACCTGCTACTCAAGGAGGCAATTCGGATATCCCAATTTCGGTATGCGATAAAACTTGTCTTCTGGAGGCAAATCGGCTTTAGCCGTCGTGGGTTACTAAAGCGGCGAGCATTGAAATTGAAATTTAATCGGGTCGCTCCTGAGCCCAGAACGCAACACTAAATTATTTCCAAATTTCTTTTATATGCTTGTTAACTAATTAACCTGGAGAAAACCTCTGACAGAAGAACCCACTCCCTACTCAGAATGAGTAGAGGTGAGCTACGACTGGCAACGGCACTGATAACGGGACATTTCCAGCTTAAAAAGCACCTGTGTACGATGGGACTAGAAGAAGACCCACTATGCAGAGGATGTGCAGAGGCGGAGGAAACTCCAATTCATCTTCTGCTACACTGTGAGGCTTTCACAAGAAGTCGTCACAGCATTCTCGGGAAGGATAAGATGCTCCAAGAAGAATTGTCCAAACTACCAATAGAGGAAATTCTGGACTTCATTAAAAGCACAGAGCTCACATAAAGGGAGAGTACGTATATCCGAGGCACACAATAGATCCAAGAGGTCGCGGTGGAAGGAGCCACTAAAGAGGCCAGCCTCAGCGAAAATAATAATAACTAATTAACAGAGCTTTGCTCTAAGTACACGGTAGAGCTTAGATTGACGACCTAAAACCTGCTCTCTGAAGCTCCATCAGAGCTCCTTGATTATATAGCGAGTGATCAATTTATAATGTAGATCCTTGGACGATTCTGGAATGTACATAAGTCTTTGAAAACTTAAAAGAATGTCACGTATACCTACAAAAAATATGCACCGAGAACACAGAACACACAACTTCTCCAAAATTTGAATTCTTGTCGAGATAATAAATTGGGTTATCTACAAGATGAATATTTGATAAACACTGTGCTATTTATTCTTTCGCGAAATATTTACAAGCGAGTGATGAAGTTTAGAAATGCAAAAATATAATAGAAAAAAATCGTAAAATGTTAGTTGGAGTTTGAGAGTAGGTATATCGGTATGTTTCAAACGGACTAGTACACAAAGGCCCATAAATCATAAACTGCGAATGAGTGACAAATTTTAAATTTCACATAGAATTACTAAAAGCCAGAAGCACAAGCTAAAGACATTTTAAGAATAATTTAACTTACAGTCTCACAATAAATGGGAATATTTCGGAACACAAGTAGGCATCTAAAATTAAATACCGCTATGATCTTTAGTTTGCCATAACAGGACCGTATTTCAAATTATGAAAATCGAAGATATAAGTCTTTAATTTTCTTAAAATCGGCTACGACAGTTTTATCTATTTTTGGATATTTATGTTATGAGATGATTTTTTGAGCATCAAAATTATAAAAATTTATGTTTTCTTTTGTAATTCAAATTCATAATTGCAAGTCGTTATATTAATTTGCTTCATAAATTTCAATTATTTGTTTTAATTTTAGTTTCACAAACACTTCAGTAGCCAAGTCAAAGTAGTTTTTGAAATCACCCTGTATAGTTTATGATTTCTTAAATATTGTAAAGTTTGCTGTGATTTGATATCAAACGTCATCTGCCTAAAGGTCATCGATCATGATATTTGGAACTAGGTCTACAATACTTTAAATAGAAATTGAAAGTGTTAGAACCATCTAAAGGATTTAACCGAAAATGAAAACGAAAATGGTTGATTTTTAAGCGCCATCTCCGGCAGACGTCAACCCTATTTTATAGAAGTTAGTACCTAAATGTAACCTTCTGATCCTCGTCATATTTTAGTCATTGTTGAAGAAACTCTGGCTGACATAAATCAAGGAAGAAAACTGAAAAAACAACTCTCGATCTCTCAATTTTTCACTTTCGCGCTCGATATCTCAACAACGATCAACGGTAGGTAAAAAATTCATATAACCTTAATTGTAGAGCGTAAAAAAAGCAAGAAAAAAGTACATGAGCACAATTTTTGTATCGTAAAGTAGAGCCGAGTTATCGAGAAAAAAACAAATTTGACCCTTTTTCCAAGATGGCGGCGAAAGCTCCTAGGAAATCTTGGTCGAAAATTTGAAGTTGAGTTTTTTCAGCCCCCTCTACAACATATCCAAAAACCAGCTTTCTCGGCTCACTAGCATTTAATATACCTTTTTTTTTCGACGTAAATGACTGGACTACAGCCATAATAAAATTTTCTGTTTCAAAGTTTCAAATAAAGGTAAAATTAAAAGGATTTAAAATAAAGATAGAAAGTTTTATTTCTTATCTATCTTTCTTCATATTCATCTTTATAACATTTTGAATTTGGTGTTCAATTTCATTTTGAGAGTATCGAAAGGTTTTGATTTACTATCGTGAAAAGCTCACACATGAGGGTGCCAAGAATCTAAATTTTCTCTTTTAATTAAAACATTTTCAAGTAGTAAAGCATTAAATAATCGAAATTAAATGTGATTTATAATAATTTTATCAGCCTTTCTTGCACATCTTTGTTCAAATAATGGTATAATAGGACTCGGCGGCGGTTTCAACATATTTTGCGCTTCTTAACTAATAATTTGTCATTAACCCCTCTTCCATACATAAAATGAAATTTTTTGCAAAGCCAAACTACCAAAAAAATCAAATTATTTCCAAAAAACCCCACTAGAGTATATACAGAGTGTCCCGTCTAAGCTTGATAAGCATGGGGATCTCGGAAACTATAAGAGATACAATGATGGTTAAATGAGATGAAAGTTACGTATGGGATTCAGAAACAAAAATGTGAAAAGAAATTTCAATTATCTCTTGTGGTTTTTGAGATATGCCAAAAAATGTCAAAAACGTCAAATTCTAATTTTAGTCATGACTTTTTTATTTGTGAATTTTTATTTAATTTGTAAAAACATTCTTTAAGCAACTTTTTAGGCGGAATTGGAATATGTACTTAGATTTTTTGTTCACTTTTCCATTTCCACACACGCATCATCAACTTTAGTTTTTCTTATGGTCGTCATGTTAGATTTTTTATTAGATCGATAAAGATTTCAACGCTGATTCCAAATATGTATAATACTTACATGTTTCAATAAAAATTTGGAAAGATATTGCCAAAAAATGCAAAATTTATTTTTTAAACAGTCGTCTATGAAGTTTGTTTTTAAAAACAAATGCCACGTCGATTATCAAATAAGTATAAGTGCTTTGTTTTTATTTAATTCAGTCCAGTATACCCGTAACAGACCATGTTCAGCATGGATATATCGGAACGCAATAACGCTACTTTGTTAATTTAACCAACATTGTAATTCCAATAATATAAGAAAGTTATAATAGCACAAAGCACAATGGTGCGCCGAGTTCATTTAAAACACCCGGTATTATAGTCTATATTAATGTCGTTACTCATTCCATTTATTATTTTCTGCAAATGCATTTTGAATTTTTATTAGAATTGAAACCAAATTAATGTTAATTACTTTTATAGACTACACAGGCGCCCCTATTACCTATATGTATGTGCATAGGTGTACCTAATAGTGGGTAAGCCGCCGCTAATAGCGTTAATAGGACTCGGTGTAGGGTTTTGATAACAATAATTATTATCATCTTTACCGAGCCTCATATTTACGATTTACCGTCGCCACACGCGGCCATTCATAGTTTTCAAAATTTACTAAACATAAAAAACGAAAAATATTTAATCACTGAAACGTTTCTTAAGCTATTTTCGCAATTCTTTTACAAACTTGAAGTTATAAGTTTAATTAATTACTATGAAAGATGGCTTTATATACCAGACAGATCGGAAACAACGCAATTACTAATTTCAAAAATGGGACGTTTCCACTAATAACAATGCAAGCAGTAGTCTATTACCAGCTTTAGCAAAGCTCATATTGGCAGTTTTAACGGTCTTTTGAAATCAAGAGTCGCCGGTTTGAAGAAGATTCGTTTTTGAATAATATAATAATACTTTTGAAATCGCTTCTCACGACTCGAACATAATACAAACTTTTAAAACGGTCGTAAAGCGGATAATTGTGAAAAGCAAAATAGTCGACTTACCGGGATTTGGTTGATTTTGGTATGACGTTTTGTTAACCCATTCGTAAGTGCTTACGGGCGGCGGTCTCGACACTTGAAGATTAGCAGGTGAAATTGTACCCCCTGCAGCTCCGGGACTCGACATGTCGCTACCGGACACGGTCGTCTGTGGCGAAGGTAACTGATTTTCCGCACTTTCCAGAGGTTGATGATGAGGATGTAACGGTCCAGGATGTATATCTGGATAATCTTGGTGGAAAACACTGTGGTGCCATAATTGTTGTTCGTCTTGCATACAATACGAATGAGCTTGGGGTGTTTGAACGGTTTGATGATGGTATCCCGGGGGATACCAAGAGTGGTGCATCGGCGATCCAGAATGATGGAATTGGGTGCCTTGTGCGGCAACAGCTTGCTGATGCCTATACATTGCCGCCGCTGGATTATTATAATAAGACATCATTTCCTTTCACGAACACTACAGAAAGTCAAAATCATATAATTCATATACACCAACACTTAAAAAACAAAACACAATCGCGCACAATTTAAAAAAATCAAAATTCGTAAGTTTACAAATATAACTGTTATTATCGTATGTACTACACGAAATACTCGACAAAACTAATCCGAATGGTTTGAAAATTTGAAAATGTTTACTATCTACCTTTATTTTTGGGTAGGCGGAGAAATCTGTTTAGAAATGCACCAATAACGAGCAGCTATTTCTATCATGGCCGCCCAGCTGTAGCGGCCAATAGATTCTAGACTCTATTTTGTACGTATGACCCTCACTTTACGAATTTTACCCTTTAATCTACCAATATTAATTTTATATTCGATTATTATTAAAAACATTTTATTTTTTCCCTCTCTATGCGAGAATGCGAGAGGGTTGTAGGTTGTAGGGTTGTAGCAACAAACGCAAATTCTATTAAATATTTACGAAAAGGTGCAACCTTGGTCTTTTTAAATCTCTGTAAGTATTTTTGTACCTGTAACCTGTAACTCTAGAGTAAACTAAAAACTTGTTGATAAAAATGTAAATTTTGTTGTCATAATGTCATAATAGAAATTCAGACAAGCACCTGTATTATGACGCCGTGACGCCGTCCATCTTTTGTATTAAGTATACTTTTCTATTATTTCGTATTATTCGACCTCACCTGCTCACCTCAAATATTGTTTAACAAAAAAGGGATTAGTATAGATATTTATAAATAAAAGTCTTGAAAAATTAACCCTTTTCCTTTCGAAGATCTCACACAGGGCGATTTTAGGGTTGGTTCCAATATAGGTACTACCAACATGGGAATCTTGGAGACAACGTTCGAAAGTTGATCACTTTGATACACATCAATTAATTGGAGCTTTTTCCTATCGTTATTTTTCAAGACATACTGATTGTAAGAGCAACGTTTCAGCTGCTAAAACGCTAAAATGACATTTACAGGAGAAGAAGCAATTAAATCTATATACCTAGGTATAGGCAAGTCAAGGATAGGGGATAGGACAGATGTGGTGAATCTGCAACTTACTTGATTCGATCATTATTGTTGTGTGGTTTATGATGCAAGACCGTAGCTATAGAAAAATATTTCGGGGGTGGTTTACAAGTAGAGTACTAAGTATTAAGTAAAGCTTTTGATTGTTCAAAGTCGAACGGCTTAAAACGAAGTTAGCGGTTGATAGTGTCTCCAAAAAAGATGTTCCACAAAAACAAGAGATGAAAGTTACGAATTTAATTACTTGTATAATAACCATATCTTTTTTTAAATAAACAGACAGTATTATGAAATAATTACGGGGCCTTAGGCTAAATCCGGGTCTGATATAGGACTCAATTCAAATAATACTTAATTATTTTACACTCATCAGTTTGAGTTTTTGTTTTCCGTAATGGGGACAAAATGCAGAGAAGTAGGTACTTCAAGTGTCAATTATTTCGCATTTTTTAAACCTCTGAAGATATTTCGAGGGGGAGGGGGTCAAACTCTGCAGATCTTCTTCCTGTGGCTACAGTCTTATATGCATGGTTTATAAGTTTTTCTACAAAAATATACAAGAAAAGTCTTAATAACCCTATATTAGAGGTATACACAGGGTGTATACGTAGATATATAAAAAAATAAAAAAACTTGTGAGTTTTGTTAATTTAGCTATAGAGATGAATTGGATAAAATTCCAATTGTATTTTTTAAATTTGTGGAAGTTCAACCCACGAAGTGCTAAGCCAATAAGGAAAGATATTAGGGCTCATTATTGTTATGAGATGAGTTTTGAATTGAGATATGAACCGCCATTTTGGAGAAGCTTACTTTAACTATTAGGTAGTTATTACGTTATTACTGCTATTGTGCTGGTTTTTTTAAAGAATCGTGGAAGCCCCAAGTACATAGATAGTAACTACAATCAGGGGTGAATGGGAAATCGTACACCGGGATGGAAAATAGGAGTTGGCTGACCAAAATCCACAAATGAACAGAGGCCGCTTTTGATGTTTCAAGGTCATCAACATAATATGATCTATGAACTATATTTGTTTGTTTTTAAATTTGCAAGACTAACATCGCACCGCTACATCACCGCTACCAACACCAGCCTATGGAAATTTTCCCATTTTCTCACATGGTCCATCCACCCCTGCCTACAATCTACAATTTATCTGTGATGTCTTGGTAATTGTGTTTTGTTTATACACTAGTCGCAAGAATTGAAGGATATTAAAAAAAGCCAAATTTTAGGGCGATTTTCAACAAAGGATAACTCGGCGAAAAATGGTCGTACAAAAAATTTAAAAAAAGAAAATTGTAGCCTCAAGTGTCTTGTTTTGAAATCTGAACAATAAAAATTTTTAACGGGGGCGGTTATTACGTAATCATCCGATAACCAACTAAGAATAATTTTCCAAATTTTTTCTCGTCTTTGAATTGATGTGTGAACTTCAAAAAAAATTTTTTTATCTTACGGCTATAAAACTCGTTTAGACAATTTAATCAGCTTTAATTTGACCTTATAATGAGTTGCGTACGATTTTTTGCCGCGAAGTAATCGTCGACCAAAGCATAAAAGGCTATTTTAACTTTGACAATTGATTACTCGGGAACTAATTATGGTGCAGAAAATAGAGGTGGGTTTTTGGAAACTGCAAGACATTCTCTATAAGACGCAATCGGTGGCAATTGATAAAAAAAATTTTTTAAGCGATGATGAGGGCAGAAAAAAAGTTTACAATTTGGGAATTTAAGGATATTTGGAATATTTGGTATAACTTTGGATATAGTGGATGAACAAAGGATATCGTCGGTAATTTTTTACCCTCAAAGTGTCTCTAAAAAACTTTTAAAGTTGCAAAGCTCTGCGACATTTTTTCTTAGCACCCCGAAGGTTTAAATTTATAGTATCGGCGTAACAAGCAATTTTTCGATTTTTTTGCATTTTTTCGACTTCAATATGGTTTTTTTGGCGATAATTCATATTTTTGGCTTAAAAACGTAACACCTTGGACAAAATCGAAAAAAGAAATGTACGATTCATTAGTTCCCGAGTAATCGATTGTCAAAATTAAAATGGCCTTTTTTGCTTTGATCGACGATTACTTCGCGGCAAAAAATCGTACGCAGCTCATTAAGAGGTCAAATTGAAGCTGATTAAATTGTCTAAACGAATTTTATGGTCGCAAGATAAAAAAAAATTTTCGCCGTCGACAGACCATTTCAAAAACGAGAAAAAATTTGGAAAATTATTCTTAGTTGGTTTTCGAATGATTACGTAAAAACCGCCCCCGTTAAAAAATTTTACTGTTCAGGTCTGAAAATTAGACACTTGAGGCTACAATTTTCTTTTTTAAAATTATCTATACGACCATTGTTCTTCGAGTTATCCCTTGTTGAAAATAGCCCTAAAATTTGAAGTTTTTTTAATATCCTTCAATTTATGTGCCTAGTGTAGTTTATTCAAGTATAGGCTATTTCTAAACATTCCGAATTGACTTCTTGACTCTATCGTTTGAAAATAGCCGTAAATTAAGCTTACAAATCCCCATACTCTTTTATACATGTGTTTACAATTTTATCTCTTTTTTATAATATACTCGTAAGTATACCTACCATCTGGGTACAAAATACTTAAATTTTTAAATTTTTTTAAAATTTCCCTGAAAGAACTATAGAAAATAGTAATTGCGAACAAATGTGTAAGAGGTGGCATTGTAAATTTAACTTATGACTCTTTTCAAGACGGGGTACAATAGGTAGATGTCAAGAAGTCAATTCGGAATATCTAAAAACAGCCTATACGTTTTGGACCGTCCCCAAGGATTCTTTTACAAGAATTCTTTTACTGTGTGACGTCACTAAATTGTTGGTAGATCCAAGAGATTCGCGAAGCGGGATACTTACGTTTGGTGTACGGTTGTTCTGATGCTCTTTGAGACTTTACCTTTAAAGTAAAGCTGCTCACAGACCTCATGATTCGTGATTGTTCATTGGTTATTGTGGCAAGCTGTCGTAATTAGTTTTCAAGAGTTTTAAGTCCAATGTGCCCACATACTTCGTGATTTTTCTTCTGCCACCTTGAGAACCCGTCGTGATTGAACCTCATGTTTGTCACAATCGCCGATGACCGCTGAAAAATCACGTGATTAAAGTTTGACTGATTTGCTGTTTTATCCTTTAAGGATTTTTTAAATTTGTAATCTTTTATTTGTCAGACTTTAGGCAGTACTTTAGTACTGCTGTCTACTTATAGGTATAGTACCCCAGAGTTTAGTTTTTTATTGAATTATTTTTCAGTCTGTCTGGGTCCGGGTATAGGTGCTCTGCTGACTTTTTAGAACGAAATTTTGAAAGGAAGAACCTTCGTCGCTCATCGATTCTCGCGCCGCACTAAAAACTCAGCCGCCCTTTCACCGGGGTTTTCAAAGCAAAACTTTTACGGCATTTGAAGGGATTTACACTGATGGGGTAATGATGGCCGTATGGCAAAACGTCGAATTCAAATTTTAAACTAACGCGTTTTATAGCCAAAAAAAGTCCAAACTAATAAAAACTGGATTTGTGACGGAAATCAGAAATTTATTTTTTTAAATTTTTTTACGGCCTAATATACAATTTTGAAAAACGAAAATAATTAATAGAACTCGCATTTTTAGAAAACTTTTACCCCGCCTTCTCATTCCTTTTTTCAAATAATAGTCATTCTATCTCTATCCTATCAACTTATCGTTTTTGTCATTATATAGCCGAGGCTAACTGTGTCTGTTTGGCAAGGCCATAATTTAAAAAATGGAATTATTATTGTATTACTTCCGTTGTGAGTTACCAGTCTACCTGAAATTTCGCTTGTGTCCAAAATTGAAAAAACCCATCGCCAACTTGAACAAACTGAAGGGTAAAACCTTTTTAGACTATCATAAAACTGCAATAAAATTTTGCAAAGTGCAGAAGTTGCTTCTATTGTATTTTATTTAAGAGTTTCTGTCATCATAGATGTACCGACGATGTCTCATCTACGGGGGGTGTATTGATGAAAATAAATTTATTATATTTCATATTGTAGTTACTTATAAGGTACAGAGTACAGACGAATTACAAATTTTCAAGGGTGATTTTAAGCGAGGATTTTAAAATCTTTTGTATACTATACTAATATTTAATTCTCACGCAGAATTAAGTACTTAGTAAATACAGATAAAAGTCAAAGAAATGTACATAATATTTATAATTTACATACACGGTGAATTGGGAACGATGAGCGAATAAAACAATAAAAGTAAAATATCAGTAAAATATCAGTAAAAAATCGAAAACTGTTTCTACCACATTATAAACACCTTGTAGAATGCCTTTTTTCTTTTTTCATATACGCATTGATATACCTCGACGAAAACTTAAAAAAATTTAAGACCTCTTGATAATAATGGTCTCTAGTAAGTACTATATCTTCTATCGATTAGGTAGTTCCCCTGTAGTTCAAACAAGAAGTTTTCTTCAGAAAAAGAAAAAAAAATTATTAATTGGTATAATTTCACATAAAAATATTATGTAGTAGGTTCTGCTAAATGCAAATAATGCAAAGCACGATCTACAATGATAAGCGCCGAATATCACTGGAGACGATATAAATCAGGATGCGTCGCGACGCTAAGCGAACCTTTGGGACGCATTTCAACCCCGTAGATTCGACATGATTCATTGGCTACCAAATGTTATAACGTTATAACAGTTTGCATTTGTCACATATAAATATTATATCTGTTCACGAATTTAAAATTTTTCAAACAAATTTTTACCTTTTGGTTTAACAAACTCAATTATACAGGGTGAGTAAAAAGTAAGAACCTCGATGCTGGAACCGTCATTATTAGCTTTACGAGAAAAATAGATTAAAAGCAGAGGCGCGTTTATAGTTTTTGAGATTCTAATAGGCGCAAAAAATTTTAGGGGTTCGTCTTTGTGAGCGCCATAAGCTCACCTAAGCGGCCCTGGCAGTATTTTTCTTTATTCTTTTCTCATTTCAAAAGCGTAAACATAATGAACATTTAATACGTTGCAAATTAACACTAACATACACACCCATGTGAAAAAACTTTAAAGGATAAAATTTGTTTTCCACCAAACACCTCGGGAATCGAACCTAAGAACTTGCTATTTCTGGTAGCAGGACTATACCTAATACGCCAGGCGGTTAACATAATTTTCTCTAGCAATCCGGCATTGTTAAATGCGTCGCCTGGCGTATTAGGTATAGTCCTGCTACCGGAAATAGCAAGTTCTTGGGTTCGATTCCTGAGGTGTTTGGTGGAAAACAAATTTTATCCTTTAAAGTTTTTTCACATGGGTGTGTATGTTGGGGTTAATTTGCAACGTATTAGACTTATCTAATTAATTTACCCTAAAAATTTAAAAATTTGTAAAATAATGAACATTTTTCTTCTCTAATCTTTTTACCCTGTTGAATAGAGAAAGAAAAATGTATCCAATTTCGAAATAAAAAGTAGGACCTATAGGTTCGTTGAAAGTTGCTATTTAGCAAAATCATGGATGACGTATTAATTCGCTGATACAAAGCGAATGAACATTACAACATGA
Organism: Malthinus flaveolus; assembly: GCA_950108345.1. NCBI lineage: Eukaryota > Metazoa > Arthropoda > Insecta > Coleoptera > Cantharidae > Malthinus > Malthinus flaveolus. The sequence goes on along the minus strand of OX467289.1, from coordinate 5,736,866 downwards.
CTCTATTATTAGTATATTAGTATGTAGGTAACGTCGAATTGCTCTACTTTTGGAAGTTGGAAGTGACGTTTTTCCCAATTCGAGTTCTTAAAGACAGCATTATGGTGTAAGTACATAGTACATCCCATTAATAGATTTAGAAAGGAGTATGGAGTATCTGATGTACAAACAATAGCAAAAATATCCGGAGAGGTTTTTCCATTATCCTAGGATGCCTGTAGAAGCATTTGATTTCTGATATCAAAATTTCTTTTAAAAACGAAACGTGTTGATGTGGTGGCAGCTGAAAATTAACTAAATTATCTCAACAAAATTCAACAAAGTTAATTAAGAGCGACGCGCTTACTCTCTAAAGGCCCGTCCAAACGCAAGGATTTGTGCGAAGTTTTGTTGCACGGTTTTGTCCGTGCAATGTTTGCGCCAACATTGCGCGGTTTTGTTCGGTGGCTTATATAGCAAAGGGTAGGTTTACAGTACAATAATACTACAATAATACAGTAAAGGCAGTATAGTAAAGAATATACCTTCGTGAAAAGTCTTTACTGACTACGCAGGGACAATAAAGAATTCTTGGAAATTGTCAAAGGATTAAAAAGGTTAAGAGGGTGTGAAAAGTCATTACTGACCTACGCAGGGACAACAAAGAATTCTTGGAAATTGTCAAAGGATTAGAAAGGTTAAGAGGGTAGCAAGAAACAAAAGTAATAAAATCTAATATCTAATTTAAATCTAATTTTGTCTTATTTGCCCCTAGGCTACCCATAAGCCACCCAACAAAACCGCGCAATGTTAGACAATGCGCAAACATTGTGCGAACAAAACCGTGCAACAAAACTTCGCACAAGTCCTTGCGTCTGGACGGGCCTTAACTCTAAGCGATAATATGTTGTTTGTCGTTTACATTTTGTGTCAGTATGGCCGCTTCTTCCAAATCTCACCGACTGTAGATACAGCGGTAGAAAAAGACACTCAATTTGTGTTTTCAGGGTCGGTGTGTAATCTTGGTTACGATTTAGGACATAAGACGAAATTAGGGTTTCTACGTAGGTCGGTAAGATTTGGCAAGAAGTCTACTACGTGTTTGAATTCATGCATTTATTTTTTGCCGCTCTGTTCTGTCCACGACATATCGCTCGCCAGCCTGCCCAAGCTATTATACGTTTTTTGTAGTGTGACAACTTTTAAATCCAATAAACTGTAATTTTCTAGTTACAAGCCTGATGGATAGGCAACCCATAATGCACACCAGTAACTAACTTCTAGTTGCTTATATAGGGAATTGAGTTTTCGAACTAGGGACTTTTATGCGGCGTTGCTTTCGGATAAATAAATGGTGGTTACTGGTTAAATGTTAAAGTGTGTGGGGGCTGTAAACCAGGTATTACTCAAAGAAGTTAAATTATTAATCGCAAACGAAAGTGATGTACTAATTGTGTATCTATTAATTTCGTAACAATTTCAAACATGGTTTTAATTACTTTTGAAAAACTTTACGAACATTACAATACTCTCACACAAGCTAAGGATAATGTTTCGGAGGTTTGTTACTTATTAGATTGCTTGTACGTATTTTACCTATCGAGTTACAGTATATAAAAGAGTATCGCGATGCTATCGACTGTACGAAAGGAGATCTTAGGACTAAGATGTTAGCCACACAAATTATATCGAAATTTTTCAAACATTTTCCCGACCTGCAAAATGACGCCGTCGATGCCATTATCGATGTGTGCGAAGATGAGGATACTAATGTAAGTTAACAAAAATGTATTATGTTAGTTTATTAACGACTAATTTAATTTAGCTTCGCATGAATGCGATGAATACTTTACCGATACTATGTAAGGAGAATAAGGAGAACGTTTCAAAAATTGCCGATATTTTGGCACAACTCTTACAGTTGGAGGAACCACAAGAATACAACATGGCTTCGAAGTCTCTACTACAAATTTTAAAATCTAATCCGATTACTGTTTTAAAAGCAATTTTTGGTCAAATCAACGACGCCAAGCCGGTTGTTCGTGATAAGTGTATTAAATTTCTAATTACTAAGGTGAAGGGGTTGGAGAAATCCGTGATGACTATCGAAGTGGACGACTTAATAATAACTGAAACTAAAAGAGTTTTACAGGTAAGTTAAATTCGATCGAAGAGTGATTTTGTTTAATAGTCGTCTTCAGGATGCGACAGCCGAGGAGTTTATAAGTTTGATGCCATTTTTGATTTCGACACGTTTGAGCCACACCCTTACGGGGAAGCAGGAAATAATTAATATTGCGGCGGAGCAAGCCGAATTAGATCAGGAATTTATTCCTTACGAGGAAGAAAGTAACAATGTCGACAGGTTAATTACTTGCATCAAATTTGTTTTACCATTTTTTTCAGTAAGTTAATTTAGAGTTATATCGATAGTCTAGTAATGGCTCATGTGGTTTTAGGTAAATATTGAATCGACCAAGTTTGTGGTATATATTTGTGATCAAATATTGTCGCAGTGGGAAAAAATCGCCATTTTGGAAAATGGCAATTTACTTCAAATGGTCATTTTGAGGCAGCTTGCTGAATTAAGCTTACACTGTGGCAAACTAGACAATCCATCGCTGCACGTAGTTCAAGTTTACCAAAAACTAAAGGTTAGCCCAAACCTAAATTTTTAATTAGCAGTTTTGTAACTAATAATTGTAGGACTACATGCCTCCGCCTCCAGAAGACACGGACGTAATAGCAATGCCATTACTCGACTTTACTGTAGTTGAATGTCTTTTATATACTTTCCATCGTCTTGCTAGACAATGCCCAGACTTTTTGACACACGACCCGCAAATTTTGAAAGATTTCCGTGCACGTTTGACTTATTTTTCACGAGGTGCACAAGGCTGCACTAAAGCTTTGCACAGCTTCGACATCAAGGATAAAACCTTGACTGATGAAGATCTCGAAAAGAAAAAAATGGCTCCTAAGCTTTTAAACAACATAAATATGTTGATAAAAGATTTATTTTACCAACCACCCAAGTATCAGTGTACGGTAACTCTTTCTTTCAAGTTGCTGCAAGGGTCTCCCCAAAAGAGGAAAGAACAAGAGCCCTTAGTTACTCATTCTAAACGACACGTTCCGATTACTTTCGATTCCAATGGTTCCAGTGCTGGTGGAAAGCAAGTTCGAACGAGTTCTAAATCGTCCGATGTTAAAATTTACACTCCACCTAGTGGAAAATTCAGTAATAATTTTCAAAGTTACAGAGGTACTCGCTTTCAGGGTCGTTCCAGGGGAGGTGGACGTGGTGGAAGAGGAGCTGGTGGTAGAAATTGGCGGAAATGATTAGCTATCTTATTTTTAGTCACTTGAAACTGTTTTTGACATTTGAAGAGATTCCATATTTTCGTTTTACATAGTTGATTTATTCGTGTATTGTGCCCTTTTTTCTAATAAAATATTGTTTTAGAAAAATTCATGTTTTTAATCATCAGTCGCAATGAGCTACACCCTAAAAGAAAAACTTACTAAAACTGCGACACTTTGTCAGAGCAAAATCAGTTCCTTAATATTTTTAATACATTCGATCAAATTTTTAAGTCGACGGAACTTAAAAGTTCTCTTTATGGATTTCACTACACACACGAGTTTTATCCCTCTTTTCTTAACAATAATACTGTTCTTTTATTAAGGTCACAAAGGTAAAAATTAATAAACTAGCCTCACTGCATATTATCAACCACTTTACACATAATTCTGTCTAAAATAAAACATGGGTCACTTTTATAACCGTCCTGTTCGTCGCCATTTTGACGAGACAACAAATCTGTATCGATTAACACTTTAGAATCTACCTCCATAGCTTCTGGTAAACTTTGAAGAGCTTGTTGCAATATTTCTTGCACTTTATCTAAATGCTTTTGAAACCTATGCGCAGTTTCATTCCTCTGTCTACGCTGTAAATCCATCATCACTCTTAAAGTTTCTCTCGCCTGATGTGGCCTAAACTCGTTTAACAAGTGGTGTATGTGAATAAATAAAAGACTTAAATCTTCCACCTTCTCCGCACGCCTCGGTGAGTCGGGAGAATGCACTAGCAAGTCTAATAAGTCTAAAAAATTTGCGAGCAACGACTGATTTAACTTCTTCAACTCTCTCCGTCTGTCGAAGTGCATGGGATATAATCGCTTAATTCCCTACAAAGAAAAAATAAGTGCTCGCAAGAATAAAACGTAGAACAAACCCACCTGACTCTCTAACGGCCTAATTATGTTTTCTTCCGTATTAAAAGCGTTTCCAAACATGTGATATTGGTCGTGAATAGGTGGTGGTGGTCTCGGTGCACGTCCTCTTCGTATTATTTCATCGGTGTACTGATTTATATACTGCATTGGTGGTAAAGGTAACGAACTCACTTGAATTGGCTCTGAATTTGTTGCCATTTTTAATCTTCAAGAGAACAATTTTAAAACGACCACAAACACCATAAAATTATGTCAACAATGTCAAAACGTAAAAACGTCAATCGACAGGCTCGCAAATTTGATAAAAACGAAACGGTACGAATAACGAAAGTTATTACAAAAAGAAAATATAATCTAGCAGTGATGCTTATCGAGAGCTATTTAAACAAATTAAAATTATTTAATTTTATAAACATTTTTTTCCGATTAATTAAAAACTGCCATTTAGTAACTTTAGCTTACACAGTTGGTCACCATGTTTATGTTTATCACTAAACGCTAGTTTCTTTTCCGGTTATCCTTTCTGGTTTGATACGAAGTTGTGTAAAAATCGGCAAAGTAAGTTGAATAAATCTCTTTTTATTTAAATCATCCGGTGATTTTATTTGCAGTAAAGTTAAAATTATAATTTGTTTTTGTTAATTTTGTCGGTTTAATGATTAAAAATCTACTTATTCTAATCATAACCTAATTTTTCAACGTTGGCTAACGTTGAGTATTGTTTTAGAATGTTGATGCCAAAAAAGAACAGGATTGCTATTTATGAGTACCTCTTTAAAGAAGGTGTTATGGTAGCTAAAAAAGATTACCACGCACCTAAACACCCAGAATTGGAGTTAATTCCAAATCTACAAGTTATTAAGGCTATGCAATCTTTGAAATCGCGAGGATACGTCAAAGAACAGTTTGCATGGAGACACTTTTATTGGTGAGTAGTCTATTATTGTTAATAAGTCATTGTTTACGTTTAATAATTACAGGTATTTGACGAATGAAGGTATAGAATACTTACGTACTTTCTTACATTTACCACCTGAAATTGTCCCCTCGACACTTAAGAGGCAAATTAGGACCGAAACTGCACGTCCTCGTGCGGCTAATTTACCCGGACGCGAAGCTTCTAAACCTTCTGAAGATCGTACCGGATACAGAAGAACAGGTGGTCCACCAAGTGCCGATAAGAAGGCTGATGTTGGTGCTGGCACAGCCGAGATGGAATTCGTAAGTACTCAAAAGTTGTTTTGTTATCTTTTTATTAATTGTACTTTCACTTTGTAGAGAGGAGGATTTGGACGAGGTAAAAGCGGCCCACCACAATAGTTTTTTATGTAACATATTTTTAAAATATTGATAAAATAAACTCTCCGGTTTAATTAAATTTAGTTTGTTTTTAATAATTTTGCCGCTTAACATACCAGTATTCTTACATGAAGCTGGAAGGTTTAAAACTTTAGGTTTTGTAAGTCCCGTTTCACATGGAGCGTAGGATACGCGCTACGTCGTACGCGGCAAATTTCATTGGCATTTAGTTACATGTAACCTTTCAGATGCAAGCGTAGCACGCCGCACTTGAAATTTACGGCGCTGTAAACGCGAGGGCATATGCCTGGCCCGCGGTAGTTAATGCTCCCTCAGTTCTCCATAGTCTTAAAATTGTTCCTTTTAATAACATTTTTTCTACTATTAGGATGAACTCTGATTTGCTTTTTTTGAACGACTTATTATAATTAATAATTCAATAATATGCAGCAGTGGCAACAACGCTCGATTTTTCGAAAAACCCTACGCGGCGCGTTCTATTTCTTACTGCCTCAAGTGAAAGGATCACAGGCGTAAAATAAAACGAGCCGCGTAGCGCGTATCCTACACTCCATGTGAAACCGAACTAAACATTACCATTATAAACCGTTTGCTTCCATACTTTGCATACATGCTGCAAAACCTTGACCAAGATAATTTGAATTAAAGACAAAGTTAATACTCAAAATATATTTCTTTAACACTTAATCTAATGAATTACAAGCTAAGATCATTTTTTCGGTGCTCCATAAGCATCTGGCATTCTTTCGATAGTATATCTATGTTGTGCAACATACATTATGGGAACGCCTGGAATCTTTCTAATTCTACCCTTCAATTCTTTATCATTAGTTGCTACAATATAACACTTATGTTGTGTGACTCTTTGAACGATGCAATCGTCGGCGTAAGTTCCTTTGTGTAAACAAGTAATTCGTTCAAATCTAGAATCTTTAATTATCCTCAAGGCCACTTTATATTTTTGCCCCAACTTCTCCAATTCGGCAAGCACACAATCGGTAATATATGGTACACATTTGGCATACAAACAATCCATCATGCTTTGAATAATGTCCAATTTATTCTTAATCGAAAAGTTGATAAAATTTGTATCCAGTAAGACGTGATACGGTGGTCCCAGTTGGGTATTATATTGAAAAAAGAGAGCCGAACTAGCTTGTGGCGTTTGTCTAACCTTAAGAGCGTGTACATCTTCTGGTTTCTTCTTCTTTTTTTCTTTCCTTAATTCCTCTTTTATTCGACTATCATTCGGACTAAGCATTTTTTTAATTTTAGCAAAACGCTTTTGAGCGATTTTACGCGTTTTCTTTACTTTACCCTAAATCATTTAAATTAGTAACAATATAATTTATTAATTTACAATTACTTACCATCTTATTTAAGTAATAAGACACGAAGATTTTTTGAGGTTATGTGAGGTTAGGTTAGTAACTATACTATTTTGTTGTTCAGCGCCGCCAACAGTTACAAGCATTTGGTTACAAGACAAGTTACAAACCACAAAACATTATAAACTGTAATATTAATGTCACTTATCACTAGAAATGTGTTTTGCCTGTTTTGTTCTGGTCGTTGCTAACTTAAAAATATCGAAATTTTGCAATATCTAATCAGCTTCCTAGATTAAGCGGTTGTAAAGAGGCAAAGAAATGGGTCAGAATCAAAGTGCCCATCAAATACCAGAATTTATTCCTTCGGCAATGTCTCATTATTTCACAGAGGATTCACCAGTTCATACTTTAATATCTTATGAAATAAGTAAATTGACCTACGAGGAATTCGTAGCAACTTTAGGAGAAATCAACATGTTGTATGTTTCTTTGTGATTTTTGTTTGAATACTTTTAACTTCTATCATTTTAGAACAAGCAAATATTTTGATGCAAGCGAAAGGTTAATTTTTGCAGTTAAAAAGGGAACGGATTCGAATATTTTATGGAAAGCTACAGTACAAATAGCTTGCGTTAAATTAAATCCCGATAGTAAAACTGTTAATTCGTACAGGTTGTTAAGTTTAGCCGAATTTTTAAAAGTCTCAAATACTCTCAAATGCCAATATACAGCTAATGAGCAGAGTAAAAGGTGATTAATTCACAAATTCGTAGAATTTTAACTTAAATTGTTGTTTTTATTAGTCAAAGTGAGGAAGTGATGTTCGATTCGGCAAAATTTAGTAATAGCTGGGATGAGAGCGACCTGTCTCTATGTTGCATATGTTTAGAACGAAAACATGACACGTTGTTACCCTGTGCACATAGTTACTGTAAAGTATGTTTTGATCAATGGTAAGTTAAACAAAATTTGCAACTTTCCATTTAATTATAATGAGAATTTAATGACAAATGGAATTTTTGTACTTCACTTTAACATTATGATTTCTTTGATACTTAGTGTAAATTTTATGTAGGGCCATGAGTAATCCGACATGTCCAATTTGTCGTGAAAGTGTAGATAATGATGATGACACTTGGGTTATCTCTGAAGCTCCTACATCCGAAGAGATAAAGCAAGAGATTTGTTCTCATTTAATATCTCTTACTACGCGCAAACCAGATGCCTGCTCACCCTCTTAATTATTTTTAAATATTTGGTGTTAATTGTCTCAAATTGTGAAGATATAATATATACACACAGTGAGTCGCTGATAAAAATCTCTGTTGATATATTTCTTACTATAAATAATAGAAAGAAATGGTTTTAATAAAAGTTGTAGGGTAACAAGAGCACTCTACTTCCAATTTGTTTTCGAATATACAGGGTGTCTGACATGGACGTGGCATATCCAATTTGAAGTTTTAGGCCATAATATTGTGGTTGTCCGAAGAGCTTACAAAAAGCGAGATGTTTGTCTGAGTCGTGACTAAAAATAGCACATCTTTGCAGTTGAATCAATACTTTTGTGTCAGGTTTTTTTCTATTATTTTTTTAAGATATCGACTTGGAAGGTATTGGTCTCTCACTTTGTGTAATCCATTGTTATGAAATGTGATAATTGTTTTATACTAGCTTTTAAAAATAACTCGTAATCTTTCTAATTTAACGAGGCTCGTCTTAAGAATCTAAAATCTTTATTAGTGTAGGTATTGTAAATGTTTTACTGTAATAAATTTGTAAGTTTTTTCTTATACCCATATGATATTATGTATAATATGTAACTAAAATAATTAAATTTTTTGAATATATTTATTGGTTTAAAACGTCTTGCTCAGGCTTCAAGTAAATCAACTTGTTAAACATTATTTTTGAGTTTTCGATTTTTTAATTAATTTTCCCAAGTCCCATACTCATTGCAACGTGTGAAAACATAAAAAATAGGTTGGCTCTTTCTCTAATTTTGGTATTTGAGCAATATGTTCAAAATCCACTGTATCTAATTTCAAGAATGCGTTGCCCTGTAAGAAAACTACAGTAATATGGTAAAAACTGTTGATGTGGCCATAAGACTTTTTCGTACGAGTTGAGGCTAGTTCTACAAGCTTTGAAAATGTTTAAAAAAATATCAGAAGTAGTACCACACAACGATATCCTCAGAAGCTCTCCCTAATTTCAAAAATTTTAAATTATACGGGGTGGTTTCTATTTGAAATGGGAAAGTTGATCTCATTTCCGGCTGAACCGGAAGGTCAAATGTTTGGTATCACTAGATAGATAGTTTTACAATCTTTCCAAACTACTTAAAATATACAAGGTGTTGTATTTAAAATACCCCTTATTTTGAGCCACCCTGTATCAATTTCGAGGGCCAGAAACGTCCAGATATCAAATTTTAAAAAACAATTTTTTTTTGTTAATACATATTGCTTTTTCAAGACGAACTCGACTAAAAAGTAAAATTAGAAATTCAGATTTCTGTAATTTAGTAAAAGCGAATTCTTTGCAAATTTTTGATTTTATCAAACCCCTCGAGCATTCCTTAATGTAAATTCTACTTATAAAAGGATTAATGAAGAAAACGAAACAGTAAGTTCAGTTTGATCCTAGACAACACCGCACAATGTATTTCTTGGTGAGTAAACCATCGGCAGTTAACAAATTATTTACTAAAAGTTCATTTCAGGCTCTCTGTGTGTTTTTAAGTGCCAATGCATTTGCTAAACCAGTCGATCAGTTGGTATCGGTAACACAAGACACTTTGGGAAACTACAAATTCGCTTACGAACTAAAAGACATTTCGAGGCACGAAGAAAGGAAAAGCAATGGAGATACTAAAGGCGACTTTTCCTACACGGATCCAGATGGCGATTTAAAAAAAGTTGAATACACTGCCGGTGTTGAAGGCTTTAAAGCCGTTGGTGCTCATCTTCCTGTGCCTGTCGAAGATACTCCAGAAGTTGCAAAAGCAAAGGCCGAACATTTGACGGCATTTAAAGCGGCCGAATTAGCCGCTCCCCAAAAACCAGAAAAAGAAATTGCTCAAACTTTAATTAAACCGCAATTAGCAACAAATTACGGCCTTCCGAATCAACAAATTTATTTCCTTATTCCAATCAAACAATGAGCTATTTTGATATGTAAGATTTTTTACTTTGAATTTGTAATTTATTTGAAATTATAAATAAAAGCAGTGAAGTTTATGTCGTCATAAACTGAGCCGTGGTAGGTGTTTAAACCTTCATCAAATTATACAGAGTAACTCATTCACCAAAATCGTCGCCGTACCAAGGTTTACTCTTCGATAATGTGACATTTACAAATCTTATTCCAACGTTTCGACTTCAACTTCAAATTTGTAATTCGAATAAATTTATTTTTACAACATAAAAGCATTTAAACACTCTTTACATGAGAACGCATGTGAATTTTTAATTTGTCTTTACGAGAACAACTAAATTTACAGTTATAACACTTGAGCGCTTTTTCACCAGTGTGCAGCGACATAATATGTTGAGTTAAGTTTTGTTTTTGGGAGCATCTAAAATCACACAGCTCACACTTATAAGGTTTTTCTCCCGTATGAATACGCACGTGGGTGTACAATTGGCTATTTTGAGAACACCTATAATTGCATACACCACACCGATACGGTTTTTCACCGGTATGGGTTCTCAAGTGTTTCTTCAAACTACACTTATCTAGGCACCTATAGTCACAATAAGTGCAGTGATGACGTTTTTCAAAATTGTGAATACGTAAGTGTTTTCTTATTTGACTCTTCGTTGCACACTTGTTACATATACTGCATTGGTATGGCTTTTCTCCAGTGTGAACGCTCATGTTGTGTTCCAGTAAGTTACCATTTTGTTTGCAGTTGTACTCACCGGTGTGAATTCGCATATGTATATTCAAGGAACTTTTTTGAGTGAACTTAGTTTCACATACTGTGCACGAGAAAGGTTTCTCACCGGTGTGAGTTCGCAGATGTTTTAAAAATGAATGTTTGTGGGTAGTTTGGTAATGGCACAGAGTACACATATGCAGCTTTTTAATGTTTTTTGTTAGCTCTTCTCCAGTGTGTAAGTTCATGTGGTTCACTAAATTACGTTTTTGTTTACACTTATATTGCACGAAAAGGGTCTCTCGTCAGTGTGTATTCGCATATGTAGTCTCAACGAGTGGCTCTGGGTAAACTTAGCTTCACACGATGTGCACGAAAAAGGTTTTTCACCGGTGTGAGTTCGCAGATGTTTTAAAAATGATTGTTTGTGGGTAGTTTGGTAATGGCACAGAGTACACATATGCAGCTTTTTAACGTTTTTTGTTAGCTCTTCTCCACTGTGTAAGTTCATGTGGTTCACTAAATTACGTTTTTGTTTACACTTATATTCACATATATTGCACGAAAAGGGTCTCTCGTCAGTGTGTATTCGCATATGTAGTCTCAACGAGTGGCTCTGGGTAAACTTAGCTTCACACGATGTGCACGAAAAAGGTTTTTCACCGGTGTGAGTTCGCAGATGTTTTAAAAATGATTGTTTGTGGGTAGTTTGGTAATGGCACAGAGTACACATATGCAGCTTTTTAACGTTTTTTGTTAGCTCTTCTCCACTGTGTAAGTTCATGTGGTTCACTAAATTACGTTTTTGTTTACACTTATATTCACATATATTGCACGAAAAGGGTCTCTCGTCGGTGTGTATTCGCATATGTAGTCTCAACGAGTGGCTCTGGGTAAACTTAGCTTCACATGATGTGCACGAAAAAGGTTTTTCACCAGTGTGAGTTCGCAGATGTTTTATAAATGAGTGTTTGTGAGTATTATTATAACGGCAAATGGTACAAATATACAATTTTTTACCACTTTCTGTTAGTTGAATTATAAAATTTTGGTTGGTGTCTGTTTCTATCATTTCCAAATTAGAAACACTCGCAACTTGCATATCTAGAAAAGAGGCTGTACTCGATTTAAATCGCACCATAACCAATACCATACCTGAACAAGTCGAATTTTTATGAGTCTCCTCGCAGACATTTGTATCATTTGCACTTAATTGACTAGTTATATTTTGGGAACTTTCTATTTTTATATTGTTTATCGGTATCAATTCCCACTTTGAATTATTTTCTAGTTCTATACCATCGTTTATTAACTGGGTATTTAAATCACGGTCAGTTTCAGTTTTGATATTACTTAACGGTATCATCTCTAACTCACATCCACTTATTTCAGGTTTTATATCTAAAAAAAGCTCAATTAAAACTATATTTAACCTAATAAACACATATTTATGTATGCCAGCAGAAGACGTTAGAAGTTAATAATCAATTTTACTGCTACATTGAAATTTATACTAACCGAAACTACTAGATACATATTTTTCTTCAATTACTTCTTCTTTAATTGTATTCATTAGGCCTTTTTAACACTTTAAATCCTATTACCCAATTCAAAACGGTAGGTCAGGTAGGTCTGCCCGATTTACTCCAATTGCTCTAAGGGTGACGTCATTAGAGCAAGACACATAGGCAAAATTAGTGCAAAAGAGCAGGACAAACAAAGGAGTTAAATTTGCTCTTTTTACTCCAAGCAGACAAACAAACACGCCTAATAATGAAAAGCATTATTTATTATTTCACTTATTTCATTGGACAAGAGACGTCATATCACTAGTACATTTTACCGCCAATAGACGGCACTACAACATTCCATTGTTTAAAATTTTAATCGGGTTCTTTTTTCTATTGTTACTGCAATAGTACGTTTGATCACCAATAGCTGGTATCACAGAAAACTTATCAATTCAATCGTATAATTTAATCGAGCCCATGCCCTCTTCTTGTCTTGAAGAGAAGGATATTAACACGACCAATGGCAATACCAAAAACTAAAGTTCACGTTTAACTTTACCATAATTAACTAAAATTTAAAAAAAGAATCACTCACAACACACACTTCACTAGCTCATTATCAGCAATCAACTCTTATCAACAGTCGTTCTTGCTGCTACAATCTGATCCCTCACATAGGGAAGTTCCAGCGAATGACGAGTTCGCGAATGTCTTCTTAAGTGAGCCGATTGATGATACTTTTCATCACATAAAGTACACTCATAAGGTCTTTCGTTCGTGTGAGTCCTCGTGTGTAACAACAAACTGCTACTAGTGGAACACTTGTAGTCACAAAGTTGACACTGAAAAGGCTTTTCACCAGTATGAATCCGATTATGTTGCCTCAAACTAGTTCTAGAACTTAACTTGGTATTACAAACTGCACATTCAAATAATTTTTCTCTAACTCTATTTTTGTCATGAGTTAACGTATGCACTTGTAGGCCACTTTTAAGATTACTTCTAAAGTCACAAATCGTGCATCTATACGGCTTCTCACCAGTATGAATTCTTGTGTGGCTATTCAAGTGAATTTTTTGTTTGAAACCGGTCCCACATACTTTACACACGTATGGTTTCTCACCAGTGTGAGTATAAATGTGAGATTTTAGATTGAACGCTTGAGTACAGCTGTAAGGACAAAGATGACACTTGTAAGGTTTTTCACCAGTGTGAATTCTTTCATGTTCTCTCACGTTACTTTGGTGGACAGTTTTATAATCGCAAAATTTGCACTGGAACGGCTTTTCTGTACCATGTATTTTCATGTGACTTTTAAGACACTGTTTTTTCAGTAAGGTCGCATTGCAAATTTCGCACTTAAAAGAATTTTCCTCTGCATGAATCTTCATATGGCGTACGTGAGCTTTTTTCTGTACACACCTAAAAGGACACCTATCGCAAGCAAAACGCCTTAGAAGCTTACCCCTCTTTTTCACTTCACCTGTTGTAATTTTAATAATGTTTTCTTTTGTGATTACTTTGTTTTCTTCTTTTTGTACATGTGTCACTACTTCAACAATTTGTTGTTTTCTCACATCAATTTGTATTTCTTCGGTGATTAACTCAGATCCTTTGCTATATTGAATTTTAACTGATTCTGCAAGTTTGAAACTGAATTAGTGTATAATTTTGCTGTAACTCTGATTAAAAATCAAACTTAACCTTCGCTTGAAACAATCACGAAAGTAACTTAATTAACACATGTTGTAAATGTAAATACGAACCTAAAACAAAAGGATTGACTGGAGTAACATCGCCACTATTAAGTTCAGTCTCTGTTTGTACGCTATTACATAATTCCAGTCTCTTATCATCAAAATCTTCAATTTCTGTTTCTTCTTTGGTAATTTCCAAATCATCTTCCATTGTGATGACTCTTTTAATAGTACTAATTTGTAATTAGATAAGTAGTAAATTTAAGAATTTACCGATAATAAACATTAATAAATAAACATTTCCAATAAAATATTAACTCTTAACCTCAACATATTCGATTAATCATACAATTACGCGTATTTACGGTTACTGCGCATGCGCTTTAGTGGGCAAAATATTTCAATATTATCAATATCCGCTAGATAACGCTACGTACATCAAATTAATAATAAATTATACTCTGTAGTTCTGTACAATCTATTAATCAATACAGTCAAGGAAGCGAGTAACTTATATCTTTTGTAATCTCTGTTTGCTTATTCCAAATCTCGTCACTAAATAAATCTTGTGGTTCTGAAAAGAATAACCGATTTTATTGCAACGCTTGATCCAAATTCCTTATTAATCCTTCGTAGCTTCGTAGAAATTTTATTTTTAACCCCAACCGCTGCACAAAGACCTAGGCCACTTTCGGGGTCTCCTAAGCCGCAATTACCAACCCTAGGATATCTCAAGCAGCCACCAGGTCAAACCCAGCAACCTCCAGATCTCCTTCAGCAGGTTCCAGAACAGCTCCAGCAGCCGCCAGGTCAGCTCTAGTAGCCGCACCTTCCAGAGCAGCCCAAGAAAGCATCTTGTTATGGACAAGATCTTGGAAGAGCGCAACTTCCTGTCCTTGAATTCCCACACGAACTTAACATTTTCCACTTGAAACAAGACGCGGCTCAGGAACTCGTCGGGTATTTAAAAATCGATCTTCCTATATTGAGCGTAGCGTTTCGCACAATATATTTCATGTAAATAAGAAACAAATTGTTAAAATAGCCTCTTAGGTTCTAGGCGTTTAAATCTACACTGATGGCACCCACGCGCCTCAATATCAAAAGAGCTCGATAGTTTTTGATAAAGATTTTACTTCAGAAAATGTTAGCCAAAAATTTGTGAGAAGAAAAGGCAAAATATAATTCTGTACAATAAAATTTATTCAAGACTTTTAACAGCTTAATATTACGTGCAGTATTATGATATTTACACTTCGTAGTTTAAAGTGAAAATATAGAACTACCTTAGATATAAATTTACAAAATTTCTACCTTTTTACACATTAAAATGATAACCTAAATACTAAATAAATCTTAAAACTAGAGTCAAAATTCAAGTAAAACTTAAAACTACCGATAAAATTAGATTTAAAAATTTAAATTATAAATAATCAAAAGATCCATTTAAAAAAGTGTACATTAGTCTTAACTATACCATAGAAAGAACAAAAAATAAATATTACCAATATTTAGTTTCTTTTCTTGTTCAACATCATAGCTTTTCTTTTCTTCTCGATTCTTTCACGTTCAATATCTTCTAAATCCTCCATAATACCCAATTTAGTGCTTCTAACATCTTCTCTCATTTGTTGAGCAAAAGACGATTCCATATTATCGACGTCATCTTCGAATCCACGATACTTATTCTTATCGTAACCGAAAATTTCTTTAATGTGCTTGGAATAATCTTCCAATTCCTCCGGTCCGTCGTCGATAAAATCGTCCATCTCAGAGTCATATTCTTCGTCCGAATCCAATATACGACGCTTATTTTTGATTGGTTTTCTACGTCCGTCATTGGGAGGAAAACGTTTTGGTGGAGCCAGATCGGCAGGTGGCGACTGTTTGGGTTTTGCGGTTGCTTGCTGAAGTTCTTTTCTACGCATGTGTTGAGCCAATAGTTCACGCTTACGTGCATCCATCGAAACTGCTTTTGTTTTTTCGCCATTCTGAAGGGGTGCTTTCGTTTTAGCAACCGGCTTTGAGGTAGAAATTTTGGAATCACGAGGATCATATTTGTTGCCTCCTTTTGAAGTAGTGTTTGGAGTGTCGTAGGAACCTTTGTGAGGTAAAACTTTTTTAGGCACTTCAACTCTTGGTTGTGGAACTCTATCACAAGGTTTAGAGACTTGAGCGTTGGAAGGTTTGGATTTCATTACATTGTTAGTTAAGCCATTGCTTTTAGGCACTTTCTCGACTTGCTTAACTGCCTTTTCGTTTAATTTTGGAATTTTATTCAACCTTTGATCAGGGATATGGTTTTCAGGCAAACTCCTAGACTTTTTCGATTCTTTCCACTGCTGCACTCGTTCAAACTCCTTTCTTTGTTTTTTGGTCATCGGGGGCCCTTCGTCTTCTTTAGGCTTAGCTTCAATTACCACGGGCTCGTGCTGCTTCTTTTCGGCAATTTTTAAGAGTTCTAAGAAGTTCAAAGGTGGAGGTGCTGCTGCTTTGGGCCTACTCTTCGGTAGCTCGCCCTTTTGTTCTTGTTCGACTTCGACTGCTGCAGTAGCTTCATCTTTATGTTTTCTTTTTCTCCTGTGAGGTAATAAAGCCTCTTCTCTCTCCCTCTCCAAAGCGGCTCTGACTCTATCTTTCGTTCCACTCAAATTGCTACTTGCTTGTTTTCTAGTTGAAGTAAATTTGGGATCGTCTGGTAGTTTACTGTACTTTTCCATCATTTTATTGTAAAACGCCGATGCCTCTTGTGAAACGTAACCGTAATCATCTTCGTCCGGTTGTGACGGACCGGCTAAAGTAACGGCGGTGTTGTTGTTGTCGACGGCATCTTGAATAACGGATTGGTTGGCCGATTTAGTACGCTTTAACATGACGTTCACACGACGAGTGGCCTTTTTGTCTTTTGAACGTAAAGCTAGCAGGTCCTCTCTTATCTTGTTGACTTCTTCTTGCTTACGTTTTTCTTCCACTTCCTTACGAGCAAGAAATTTTTGTATGCTCACCGATAAATTTTTGGCCTTTTTCTCTTCCTTTTTAGGTGCAGAAAATTTTGTATTGTACGTTCTAACCTAAAATTAAATAACGTAAGCAAAAATGTGAAATTAGGCTAGTGTCCCTAACATATTTTAAGTGAAACTCGTGAAACGCATTTGTACTTACATCTCGTCGATTAAACGTTTGATTTTGTTTTGCAGTTTGTAAAAGTGAGCCGAAATCCATACTTTGTAAACTTTTTAACACGCTTTAGGCACTAATAATTATTATTATTCTATTTAAGTTACGAGTTAAAGAAAATGGAATCATACACCACGACCTTCTCGAGTGAACTGACATGACAGCAAAATGACAGTTGTAGATTAAGAAACTGTCAAAAGGTTAGTGTGCCTGCAGCGCCATCTAGCAAAATTTGTTGCAACCAACTGCTATCGCCTGGAAATTTGAATTTTAAATTTACCGAACGGTTTAAATATTTCTTAAGTAATTAATAATAATCGCATAAAAACGCAAGTATTTAATCAAAATAGTCGATTACATTGAAAATACGAGCCGTCCTTTGTATTTTAATGAAACAATTTTATAATCCAATTTGACGTCACAAACTGAATTAAATTAAATACCTAATTTTTTATGTAATTTCAAGCTCAAGTAATTACTTAAACGTACTTTAACAAATTATAGTGAAAGATATTATGCAATTCTATTTAATTTGTTTTTCTATACTTTCACACAGAATAAAGTATAACTTCCCACTTGATTTCGAAGCGCGTTATTATTACGCCAATTTTAAAAATTAGTACAATTATTTTGGTTTACCTCTTTGAGTGTTTAAGTGTACATAATGTCGTTTATAATAGGTACGTAATCAGTCATTTAATTTAAACTCCTTATAGGTACATATTGATCTATTATATAATTTAACAATTCAACGCAAATTGCCCCCCCCCCCCTAGAAGACATCGTTTAAAAAATCCATTAACATTTAAGTCGTTACCATTATTGTAGATTTGTTTAATTGATTTTTAACAATTAAAAATTTGATAAGAAGTACTAATAATTGTAATTTGAGTAAATAACGTATTATTGAACAGCTACATGCACTAGCACTAATACAGAGTTTAGTTACTGATAAGACATTGATAAGCCTCTTGACTTAAATAAGAAAAGAGGCATCTAATAACTTCAGAGCACAATAGATTAGGTGTCTAACATTAACGTGAGTTATTATTGCGAGATAGGAATAAATAGTCATATGTAAGTAATTTTCCAAATTAATTTTTAGTTTAAAATCGAACCAAGTAGATGTTCAACAACTGGCACAATTTGATTTCGCATAAATATTATTATAAAGTCCTTTGTTGTGATGATAAATGATAAATGTTATCTATTATACAGCGATGCCCCTCTTTAACTTTAAATAAAATACGAATTCCATAAACTTATCAGTTATCAGACGCATAAGAATTTGTCTCAATTTTCAAGAGTCCGGATGCTGATGAGCAAACTTTTGCGCGCGTTTTGTGGAATCCGGATAATCGAGGTCAATTATTGACTTTCTTACTGGAGTGATACCTAAAATAAATTAAAAGTGTAAATAATCCAGACTTTTTGACCGTTTTGGGCGAATTTCTGCGAAAAAAGTTCCTCATTATTCTCGATGGGTTAAACGCCATCGATAAGGGGAAGGTTAAAGTACCGTTGATTTCTTATAACTTATAAGCTTATAACAATGGGCAGGTATAGGAGCTATTTAAAAATTCCAAAAATAGTCAATTTGCGTTCTTTTAAATATCTTTTGGATACTAAACATGCGAAGTGACTTTAGTAACAGGCTAAGGTCAGTTTTTATTTCAAATTTATTTTGCATTAGAAATAACATTGACCTCGTTACAAAAATTGTAATAAGTAGGTATAATTTCCAACAATTTGTTACAAAAAGTTTATATCTATAAAATGTAATTGAAATTGCTGAAATTAGGGCACATATTAAATTTGTTTTTCCGAACATTTTATCTGTTTATTTCAATTTCATAATTTCGCTGTTTTATTTTTTTAAATTTAGGTACAAATTTAGAAACAGCTTCAAATGATTGCCATCGGTGCTTCCCCCACTAAGTTTTATTGTTTCCCCTCTCGAAAGAAGAAGGGTCGCTTCTCAAATCGATTCGATTCCTTCTAATTATTCTGATTTAGCTTTCAGTTTATTATACAAAGATCTTAAAGTTAGGCATTCCTAGAAAGAACTTAATTCCAAGTAAATTGACAAAAGACAAAAGCCTCCCTACTCCCTACTACATTTCTAATAAATGTACCCACGACGTAATCGCGTTTACATCAATAGTTGAACTCAATTGTTACAAAATGAATGAAATAATTAATTATATTCACAAAACACGAGCAGTTTAATAAGCCGATTTGATATGAAGCGATTCGAATCGATTTGAATGGAAAACTAATCGATTTGAACAAAAACAATCGAATTTAATCGGTTCAAAATGAATCGAGTCGAATTAGTAATTCCAATTAATCGAACAATTAACTGAACAAATTATCCTTTTACCTAAATTAAGATAATCGTTTTTTATTTAAATTTTATAAACATTTAATAACGGTCGAAAAACGAACTGTAACTGAACTAATAGACGTTAAAGAGATTAATTTGGCCAAGCAATTATTCAATAATTCAATTAAAATACATCCTGTGCATGTAAGTTGCTATATAATTTATTTATTTGTTGAAGATCATTCGACCAGTGAACTATATTTTTTCATTAAATTATATTTAAGTCAATTAACAATGATGACTTGATGACAAATCGTCTTTAAGAAAAGGTAATTTTTCTCAAAAATTTTCTTTTTGTAATATGCCCTTTTACTCACGACTCACGTTCACATTATGATGGTGTAGTTCTTCAAACTAGGACTTCGAACCGTTACCTTTGTAGTTCCGGTAATTTCGGTTCAGTTGCAGTTTTCGTTCCGGAAAAAATAACTTTTTTTTCGGTTTTCGGTTCAGTTCTGGTTCGAAGCCCCGCTTCAAACTTTCTTCTAGAAATGACTATGCCGTCAATGCGGGCAAAGGACTAATGTTGTTCTAACCACCCTATTCCTTTGTGCACCTCGTCACAGCTAGTAAAAAAGAACTTTTTAGAAGTTTCAAGTCATCTCTACAAGAAAGT
This sequence comes from Malthinus flaveolus, assembly GCA_950108345.1. Taxonomy (NCBI): domain Eukaryota; kingdom Metazoa; phylum Arthropoda; class Insecta; order Coleoptera; family Cantharidae; genus Malthinus; species Malthinus flaveolus. The sequence goes on along the minus strand of OX467289.1, from coordinate 5,716,725 downwards.
TTGAAGAGCTATATAAATTACCGCCTACCCACCTACCGATTTATTTTTTATAAGTCGAAAGCATATTTTGCAATTTCGCGTGTAGGCTGTTATTTGCTCCCAACTTCCAAATATAAACTTCGAGGACCTTTTGTTTACTTTCTTTTTGTTTACGTCTAATACATTTTATATATTATCGCTCTGTGGTCGCGTTATTAGTGCGGTATATTATCAATCATTATTATTAGATATTATTTCTAGTAAAAAACAGAAATTATTTAAAACAAAGTTAATGTTAATTTTCAGTAGATAAAAAGATGCCTGTGAAAGAATGGTTTCGTAAATTGCAACCGGTACAGTTGTACATCATTTTGGGCCTTACCATAATCTTCTTTATTACCGAATTAACTGTAAGTCACGTTACGCACGCTTTGACTCTTTTACTGGACTCCTACCACACTTTGTGCAATATTTTTGCATTAACAGTCTGTATGATAACAGTCAAGGTAAGATTTTTATAATTCAATAGATACTAGGTGTAATAAATTTGGGATCAACATGATCTAAAATAACTTCATGAGCTAGCTTGCCCCATTACTTAGGTAATAAGCTAATAAGTACTAATCAATAATGAATCGTTCGTCGTTCGTCTTATATGTATTATTTTATGTTTCTATAGGAACACTTTTTCTAACACAGTGCGTAGTTTTCGAATTATAAGCGATACACTGAAAAATTCAGTTTTTAGGCCAATTTTGTAATTTTTGTCAAACTTTAACGCGCTCTAGCGCCTAAATCTTTGTATCTAAAGAAAAAAATCCAAGAGACATAATTTATAGAAAATTTAATGTACTTTCTTTTTGTATAAAACAGTTTTCTTACGAAGTTCATACTTTTCGAGTTATAAATGATAAACTGCAAAAATCAATTTTTAATCAATTTTGTAATTTTTGTCAAACTTTAACGCGTTCTAGGGCCTAGATCTTTAGTCTGAAGAAAAAAATCTAAGAGACATAATTTGTAGGAAATTTAATGTACTTTCTTTTTGTATAAAACAGTTTTCTTACGAAGTTCATACTTTTCGAGTTATAAATGATAAACTGCAAAAATCAATTTTTAATCAATTTTGTAATTTTTGTCAAACTTTAACGCGTTCTAGGGCCTAGATCTTTAGTCTGAAGAAAAAAATCTAAGAGACATAATTTGTAGGAAATTTAATGTACTTTCTTTTTGTATAAAACAGTTTTCTTACGAAGTTCATACTTTTCGAGTTATAAATGATAAACTGCAAAAATCAATTTTTAACCAATTTTGTAATTTTTGTCAAACTTTAACGCGCTCTAGCGCCTAAACCTTCTGTCTGAAGAAAAAATATTAGAGTCATAATTTGTAGGAAATTTAATGTACTTCATACTTGTATAAGGGCAGTTTTTTTATAAAGTTAATATTTTTCGAGTTTTATACGATAAACTGAAAAATCAGTTTTTAAGCCAATTTTGTAATTTTTCTCAAACTTTAACGCGCTCTAGCGCCTAAATCTTCTGTCTGAAGAAAAAATATTAGAGTCATAATTTGTAGGAAATTTAATGTACTTCATACTTGTATAAGGGCAGTTTTTTTATAAAGTTAATATTTTTCGAGTTTTATACGATAAACTGAAAAATCAGTTTTTAAGCCAATTTTGTAATTTTTCTCAAACTTTAACGCGCTCTAGCGCCTAAATCTTCTGTCTGAAGAAAAAATATTAGAGTCATAATTTGTAGGAAATTTAATGTACTTCATACTTGTATAAGGGCAGTTTTTTTATAAAGTTAATACTTTTCGAGTTTTATACGATAAACTGAAAAAATCAGTTTTTAGGCCAATTTTGTAATTTTTGTCAAACTTCAACGCGCTCTAGTGCCTAAACCGTTTGTCTGAAGAAAACATCGAATAGATGTCAGTTTTAGGAAATTTGATGTAGTTTATTTTTATATAAAAGAGAAGAGAAAGTGAGTCGTTTTTAAGTTATAACCAAGAAACTTAAAAAAGAACAAAAACCCATCCTTCTCGATCCTCCTTAATGCTGCCATCACTCAGCAGTAGCAGACGGTCGGTTTTATTTCTTATTTGCAATGTTCTTGCAGCCTACATTGTCAAAAATATTTTAGTATATTTGCACGCTGTTTGCCAACCAACTCAAGCACGCCCGTTGCTGACGTCTCGCTCTATTGAGTTACCGCTTATGCGCTAAACCGAGATAAAATGAGAATCTTTAACAGCGTCTACCGGCCAAACGCGCACGTCTGCCTAAATTCTGTTTCCACAGAACGATTCATTATTTTTTTCTCTATTTTAAAATTATTTCATTCTTTAATAATTAAGTAATTTTACATTTTTGGGAAATTTTATATTGGCTATAGGTACATATTTATGAAGTACTTTTAAATAAAGTCATGAAGCTTAAGAGAGCCCACCTCTAGCATATCGAGGCTCCTCTCTGCACTTTTGTTAAATAAATTTACTTTTAGTATGGTAAAACACCCAAAAATAAAATCGAGCCCAAAATAGTACCAGAAGAAGGAACAGAAGGTCTAACTGCTTCGGCGGGTAAATCCAATCCAATTGTAACGATGAATAACCAAGAAGAAAAATTAATAAACACGTTTGGATGGGCACGTATCGATGTTATTGGAATGTTAGTTTGTTGCGTATTTTTGGCGTCGTTTTGTTTTTCAATTTTGGTCGAAGCTATACAAACTTTAATACACATTGGACATCAGGATGAGATGCACCATCCTATACCAGTTTTTGGAATTGGTGTAATAGGTTTGCTGCTAAATGGAATTTGTTACTTCATCATTGGAGGTAAGTGCTATTAAAATCTCCAGTTAAATCCCAAGCCCACAGGTAGAAAATCTGAGCTATCAAAGTTATGATTTTGGGGCCCTTTCCTTGGCACTCGCCTTATTTTGTCACACCAAAGTCAACGTTATTGTAACTAAATAAAATTTTAGGATACACTTTCCACCAGGGAAGCTTCTTATACATGACCGATAAGGGTTGTGTTGTTTTAAGCGGCGTCGTCACAAATGATTCTGTTAGACGTGGAGAGAGAAGGCTGTCTCGTACAAGAACAGTACCCCCTCCCCAATATAGACAAAGGCAAGGAGTTAGAGAAATGTTAAGAGATGTAATTGGTAAAAAAGCTAACGGAAGAACTTCGACACTTTTATTAACCCTAATTCATTTTAGGCTGCCTATTTGTTATGGTGTGCTCTGTTTTAGTTTACTTAACAGATAAAAATGTAGCGAAATTCATCGATCCGGCTTTATCCATCGTGTCGGCAGTTCTCTTGATGTTTTTAAGTTATCCCTACAGTAAGTAGCTTAATTTCAAATTATTCGCGTCTAGTAAATCCTTTTTAGTGAAAGAGAGTTGTTTAATTTTACTCCAGACGATACCGGACACCATTAATATCGACTCTCTAAAAACGCAACTATTGGAACATTTTCCAGATATCATCAACGTTCACGATTTACACATATGGCAACTTACAGCGACTAAAGTTATATCAACGGTTCACATTATTTTTCAAAATCCAACCGTAAGTCGCCATTGGTTGTCCTCTATCTTCTTATTTCGTCAAGTGTTTTTTAGGTTTACCTTAAAATAACGGACAAACTAACGGAGTTCTTTCAAGAATTTGGTATAACTCAAGTTACGATCCAACCAGAATTTTTCACAAAGTCCAAAAGTTTGCAGAGCATAAATTCGAGTTCCAGTTCAACAACGTGTCTCATGCAATGTATTAGCGAGGAGTGCAAACTCAACCATTGTTGTCCCGATATAGAAACTAAAGTAGTTAACAAAATATATTAGAAAAGTGCTTAGATTAAACACTGTTGTTTTAGACCCTCTCCATGCGTAGCAAATGGAAGTCCGTTTCGAAAGAATTAGTTTTAAGTAGTTCAACTGTCGATCTTAAAAGTATAAAAATAGACAACAGCGAGCTGCCTATTTTAAATGGAGAAACGAGCGCAGTTACAAATATTAATAAGGAAACAAAAGGTTGTGAAGAAGAGAATGAGATTGGAAAAACAAAAGACTGAAGTGACCTATTACTTGTGCGATTTGTTCATCGAAAAATTAACTAAATAAGTACAAAATAATTTATAAGTGAGCTGTGACTATTTTTGTTATAATAATGTATTAATTAAATAAACAATAATTGCCCTTTTATTTTGTTTTCAATTATGAACATCGTTGTTTACTTTATCCAAAAAGTACAAGTCAATTTATATAAATTAGTAATAAAAATTGATGCCAAAAACTCATGGCCATCAACAAATGAGGCATAAGAAACGGAAATATTTGTGGTAACGACAATTACATTTTTTGTTGCCCTAATTAAAATTACATTTGTCCCAAAAAGCATAAAAGGGACGAACTGACCATTTCGTCGTGTTTGTGAAAATGTCCAAAATAACATTACTACTGATGATTTCGAGCTTCTCGGCAAGAATAGTTTTAAGTTGCGTAAGTTTCTCAAACTCGGGAAAAAATCATTTTGCTTTAACCCTCTTTTAGAACAATTACGAAATTATTATCAATAAAATCGACAATTGTAACAAGGATAATATTATTACATTCGATAATTTTGGATTTTCTTTGGATAAAGACTGCAATATTGTTCCATCCGGATGTATCGATACTAAAGGATTTAACTCTGCTATGGTCGGTTAGTATAAGCCTTTGTGGCACGTATGTTAAAATTTTGTAAACAGGTCCATTGGGCACTGACAAAAACGTCTATGCCACCAATGGATGGAGACGTCGATTTATGCGATACTTTAAAAAATAATCACCAGCAAGACGTACGTAATATTTTAGCAGCTTTACGATTACCAAATCAATGTCCTGTAGCTAAAGTAAGTAGCACTTGCTAAAAAATTTTAATTATACATATGTTTGTATTAAACTTCAGATGAGAATTTGCGGAAACTCAATGAAAAAAGTTAATATCGTCAAGTATAAGCCCCTTTTACCACTCTTGAAAGGCGTTACAACAGTGAAAGCTAACGTTGTTCATGACAATGGAGTTACTTGCACAGACATTAAAATTACTGTACAAAAAATAAAACATGCTTGAATTGACTTTGTTTAAATTTGAGAAAAGCGTTCAATAAATGATATGCCGTGTACACACAAGTTGCTCTTTTTAAGCATCCACTCTTGTTTGACAATCTCTTAAATTTCTAAACTTTGACAATTTTTAAAAAACGGGAAGCTAAATCTCAGGGCTGTTTTGGTGGGCGAAACCAGTTACCAGCTGCTTGTAGAAAATCAGTTTAATGGTATCCGAGGGATATCATTCTAGGCTCAATAGCAAAAGTCACGTCACGCAATAATCAATCAGACTTCTAGTTCACTCAAAGCGCGCTATCACCTAAACTGTTCGTGTGACGAAAAAAATCAAAAAGACATAATTAGTAGGAAATTTAGTGTACTTTATTTTTCTATAGGTACACTTTTTTCTAAAAGTGCGTAATTTTCGAGTTATAAGCTATTAACTAAAAAAAAGTTCTTGGGGAGATTTGGAAATCTTTTTCAAACTTTAACGTGCTCTAGCGCCTAAACCGCTAGTCTGAGGAAAAAATCAAAGAAATATAAATTGTAGGAAATTTTATGTAGATTACTTTTATTTAGAAGAATATTTTTCAAAAAACGTGTAGTTTTGAAGTTATAAGCGAAAAACTAAAAAAAGAGCTAATCATCGTTTAGTAAAGTGCGCAGTGCCCCCCGAACTATTATTAAACATTTAAATTAAAACGCGTTACGTAATTTTTTAAACAAAATTATAATTGATATGAGATTACAAGTGCCATTTTGTTAAAGATACGTTTAAAATAATAATTAGTACGATTAAATGTGTATAAAATAAAATATAAAACATTTTACTACTTACCCTGATTAAAATTGATTTAACTACAATTACAAAAAAAATAGATACCTAATAAAGCTCATATAAAATAGGGTGAAACACATTTTCATTAAAATAATTAAGAAGTTATTCAGATGTTTTTTAAAGCTGCAAGACGTATTTACATTCATAAACACGGGAAGGCTAAAATAGAGTTGTATCAGTTCATAAAGAAATGATAAAAGATTAACTACCCTCCTAAGATTCTGAGCAATCATTTGTTTGTACTCTAAGATTCTAATGCCTACCAAACGTAACATATTGCACTATTTGAGCTTACGACTAAATTTACATAATATGGCACACCACTTACAACTCTGTGTTAGCATTAAACCAATTATTAAAACATCTAGAATTAACAGACTTTGGTCTTTAGTAAGTCTCACCCCATTAATATAAAAATTAAATATCAGTAGGAAGAATATCTGGAATAAGATGAGCACATAAATCTTGTTCCGAATTCACAAACAAGACTTTACTCGAAGTATTTTCATCCAACCTTCAAAAAGTTAAATTAAAATCAATTTAACTGCGACCTCGAGTTACTCACCATCCTTTAATAACCGTCCAACATCCAGAAAAGAGTGCGGGTGAGTTAATAATTAAACAAACGCCCAAACGTTCGGGATAATGACGACTGAGCAACCAAATCATATTTTTCAAAACTTGATAATCCATGCAACCCAAACTGAAATCTTGTAAATCAAAGACTATACACAAATTATCTATGACTTCTTCGAAACACTTTTTACAAGCTTCTTCCTACAAAACAAGTTATATGTTCTTAATCCACATTAGACTTACAAAACTTACCAAACAATAAACTATAAACTTTGTAAGTTCGTCTAAATCACGATCGGAACTACTGTGAGTTTTAGCAGGTATGTAAATTACGGGTCGTCCGTGCATATCCCTATGCCTTAAAACTCTAGCTTTATTAGCCTCCATATTTGATTTAACTGCCGGAACGTCGGGATTTAAATCGGCAACTCCATATTCACACCTCCACTTGTTAGTTTTTAAAATAGCCTACAAGCAACAAGTAAGTTTAAACAACCCCCCAATTAATAAAAGTACACACCTTGAACGCATCATCTGTAGTTTTAAAAGCCCTCAAATAACGTTTTAAAGAAAAATCATTATGATATTGGTTAGGATCTGCGTCAGTTATTAATTTCATCCTACTTTTTAAGTCCTTTAAATCATCTTCGTTCACAGGTTTAGTCATTTTACAACTTAGTTAAAACTTAAAGTAGTAATTTATACTAAAGCAAATTAATCATTAGGGTGTCTAAAAATAAATCAATTTCAAACATAACCTCAAAACTTTTTAAAAATTTACTTTAGAAACGTAAATAGGGTTTCTTATATTATTTAAGTTGGTTTTAAGTGATTTTAAGCGTAAAATAAGTAATTACGTTACGTTTAAATGATGAAGTTTTAAATTTACCCACCTAATTTTTTGACACATTTGACAGAAGTCAAATGTCAACGAAAACTTCAAATGTTAACCGCACTGCCATCCAATAGATGGCACGACGTGTATTAAAACTCTTATTCAAATTTGTTTCGAAGTAATTAAAGCAGGTAGGTAATAACGTAATAATTAATTATTGTTATAAATTAATACGCGATGTTAATTGAATTTTTATGTGTATATTGTTTATTATATAATTTTCTTGGTAGCCAAGGGAAAGGAGAAATCAGTAAGCTAGTGGTATGAATCTATTAATTGACTCTATTTAATAATAAATTAGTTAATATAATAACTATATTTATTGTAACAGCGGAGAACTGTTTAAATTAAAGAACTTACTAAAAATTTTGATAATATTCTACTCATTATTGTAATCGCCAAGTCACCTTTGAAACGCGCTCTTCAATTTTGGTTTAGAATATTGTAATCTTAAAAATGTTCAATAATTAAAAATCATATTTGAATTACGATGAACAAATGAACTTTAGAGTAATTTAAAGTCGCAAGCTCAAAAATTATTTTAAATGTCAAAACGTATTGATAAGATAAGAAAGCAATGCCTGACACAAAATTCAACCCATGAACATAAACAGTATTTAAGTAAACTCAAACAAAATGTCACATCCTGTTGCCAAATCGTCTAACAGTAAGCTAAATTAATTAATTAAATTGTTAATAACTTGAAAATTTTCAGGACAACTACTAACGAGTAATATAAGATTAGTTAAAAAGAAATTGATACGATGGTTAGCACAAAGGCCTGCCTTCTCACTGTTTTTAATGATTACTTTAGCTGTAGTTTTATTACCAGGAGTTACAATAATTGTACTTACACCAGTGGCAATTTTACTCACTTATTTAGGAATATTAACAACACCTGGTCAGTAAATGTATTTTTAGATAACTTGTTTTATCCGACTCATTTCAGGAGGCTTTATTTCATTATACGGGATTCTATTTAAAGGATTTTTGCTGGCAGTTTTGTTTACCGGTTTATTAACAATTGGTTTTTTAGTTATGACATGTTTCGGTATTTTACAATCGTATAAACTTCTTCCTGGATTAGCAACACAAAAAAATAAATAAGTTCGTTTTATGTATCGTTTTAAATAAATTTCTTAAGCTACTCATAGTTCTAAAATATCACTCCAATCTTCACCAGATTCCTTAGCTACAATATCCCATAAAGAATCGCTTATTTGTTGTTCGCTCAATTTTGTTGGATCTAAATCGAATGTAGAAAGGCCGCTACTTTGTACAACTTAAAATAAGTTAAGGTATTCATTTTTTTAATAATTGGGCAAAGCAGATTGACTAATAAAAGGATACATCCAGAAACATTCGGGCCTTGATAGTCAAAAATTGTACCAGTGAACATTTTTGAAATTTTAGTAAGAAACCTACAAACACTTCTTTTAATTAAACAAAAAAGACCTAAGTTAACCATTACTTTTGGTTCGATAACTTTTTATCATTTTCGGCCTTATCATTTACAGTTTTAAGACATTCAATTTGATTTTCGATATTAGATATTACTTTCTTCAGAGCAACTTCTTTCCTATCTAATTCTTTCTAAAAATTTATGCTTAAAAATGGATTACTATTTTTATTACCTACCTGTAAATATTAACATACCATTTGCTTATGCTCGTTGGTATCTTCTATGCATAAGTTATTCTGTGCATCTGCCAACTTTTGTTGCTTGTGCAACTCTGGGAGCACCTTCTGTTTTGGATGGTTATCTAATAAACATAATATAGAGCATCAAGTCTGGTGAGAGATAAAACTTTTATAAGAAGGTGGGTACCTATTTCCAACTGTGTTGATAAAAACAGTTTAGTCGTGTCTCTCCACTTTTGAATTTCTACGTTTAGTTTATTTTTCTCATCTACCAATAACTTCTCAACGAATTTAATATTTTCTATAATACTTTCTTCATCGTCACCGAAGAGATTTCCAGTACCCATTTTAAAGTTCAATCGTGGTACACTGCACGTCAGAAACAACTAAAATAATTTATGGATAAATCTTCATTTATGTTTAACACTTTTTCTTAATAATTACTGAAATTTAACAATAATTTTTGCTGAGACAAAAATATAACCGACATTTCCCACTCCTTTACTTGGACCTCTATGGACCTCTATTAGCAGGAATTAAAAGTTCGTGCGATGTGGATGTGGTGGTTGTAAGAAAAATTAAATTTGGAATTTTAATCTGAGTTTAATAATTTTTTCACATTCATTTATGTATCTGTATGCAAAACTAACTAAAAAGTTCTTTATTTAAGTTGCAGTGGTAAAATTATATTAAGAAAACTACATTTCGTATTAGCCGATATTTTGAGGTTAGGTTCGATGTTTACTGTTTTTCTTAAAATTACGGCGAACCTTGTTTAATTATGTGGTACAAACGAACCTAACATAATAAGTTAGATTCAGAAATAGTTTTTGAGTAGCTTTCCCAAACTCTACCAAAATGGATCAAATGCTACCGAGTCCTGGTTTTAGCATTCCAAGTATAGGTGAGTTTTTACTTGCTAGTTAAATTCTCGAACTTAAGACGTGCTCATTTTTAGGAACTCCCCTTCATCAGCCTGAAGAAGACCAACAAATTCTTCCAAATGCCTTACAACAACAACAACAGTCTTCTCAAGTTCCTCCATTAGCTCCTATGGGTGGCTTAGGATCGACGTTATCGTTAGGCATGTCGATGTTACCACAAACTACAAAATATGTACCAGGATTTGCAACACCTCAAAGTCTCATGCAACCACAAACTCCAGTAGGTATTACTTTCGGTCGTAGAAAAAAAATTAATTTTACCTTTAGCAACAGACGATGTCGTCTGGTTTGGTCAACTTGGGAGGCTCTAGTAATTCGGTCGCCCCTCCTAGTTTAGCACCGGCCACACCTGCACCGATGACACCGTTAACACCCCATTCTGCCGATCCCGGCATCGTTCCACAATTACAGTGAGTTTCACTTGAATAGTTGTTATTTTTATAAAAAAAAACATTGTTTTAGAAACATTGTTTCGACTGTAAATTTAAACTGCAAGTTGGATTTGAAAAAGATAGCATTACACGCTCGTAATGCAGAGTATAATCCAAAGCGTTTTGCTGCCGTAATTATGAGGATACGAGAACCGAGGACGACTGCTCTTATTTTTTCATCGGGTAAAATGGTGTGTACCGGCGCTAAAAGTGAAGAAGATTCGAGATTGGCCGCTAGAAAATACGCTCGTATTATACAAAAATTGGGATTTCCCGCCAAATTTTTAGATTTTAAAATTCAAAATATGGTGGGAAGTTGTGATGTTAAATTTCCTATAAGACTCGAAGGTTTAGTGTTGACTCATGGTTCTTTCAGCTCTTACGAGCCAGAGCTGTTTCCTGGCTTGATTTATCGTATGGTTAAACCTAGAATTGTTTTGTTGATATTTGTTTCGGGCAAAGTAGTCTTAACTGGAGCTAAAGTTAGGCAAGAAATTTATGAGGCTTTTGATAATATTTATCCAATTTTAAAGAGTTTTAAAAAGCAGTCGTAGTTTTTATTGCTATCTCATCCATAATTTAAGCGTTTATTGTTTGTATCAAACACTGTATTTTTGTTAAAACAAATACATAATATAATTTACATATATGAAATTTTAATTCCAATAATCTTCTACCTAATTGAAGTCAAGTGCTAAACAGCAGTGTTTAAACTACTTGGGCATTTTGAGACTAAAAGACAAAACCTATTTTAAATTGTCCCTTTGGCAGAAAAACTCTTAAGTATTTAAAAAGATAGACAAAATAGTACCAAACAATAGTATGTTTAGAAGCTCTTCCAGATTTCAAAAACCTAAACTTATAAGGGGTGTTTTTATTTGACAAAATCACATTTTGACTCCCAAGCACTGGATTATCATAAAATACTTATTGCGGTGCCACGTAAAATTCAAGAATTACTTTATTGGTCATCAAATTATACAATAAATTATAAACATCACGTAGAAATGCGGGCCTTGTAAAATAAAAATTAGAATACTTTTTAGTTCTGTAAATTAGTTAATTTTAAACAAAATTACTGTAAGTAGTTCAATTCAAAGTGTTAACCTGAAACATAAGAATAATTATTTAAATATTATGGTAGCGCTAAAAACTTACAATATCGTCTATTTTCAAAATAGACCTGACCATCTCGGTAGCCAAAGTTAATGCACTTGTAGACACTAATAAAGGTTGAATAACATGTTCTTCTAAAATATCAGAAATGGCACCTTTTCTGACATTTATACCGGCCGAAGTTTCCCCGTTAGCGTGCCTATTTCGAAGTTCCGTGACAGTCTACGACAAATGTAGTTAGTCCAGTAAAACTAATCGTACTAAAACAGTTACCTGTATCGCATTAAGTCCAGCATTTTCGGCCAAAGTAAATGGAATTACTTCCAAAGCATTAGCATAAGCTCTCAAACAAATAGAATCGACTCCTTCGGATTGATCTGCAAACGCCGCCAATTTCAATGCCAATTCAATTTCTGGAGCACCTCCACCAGCTATCAATGCTCGTTTACGAACCAAACAACGTACTACACACAAAGCATCGTGTAAAGACCTCTCGGCTTCTTCCAAAACCAACTTATTGGAACCGCGGACTATTAAAGTAATAGTTTTTCCTGCATTTTGAGCACCGGTGATTTTAACCATTCTGCTACTTCCAACGCTAACCTCTTCGACTAACTCTGCATTACTAAGGTTTTCTGTGGTGAAGTGATCTAGCGATGCAATTGGACGACATCCCAACGACTTGCAAACAAACTCAACATCTTCTCGTTCAACATCTTTAATTACCATAACTTTAATTTTATCCAAAAAGTGTAAAGCCAAATCAGAAACAGCATCGCGTAAAATTGACTTTTGTACCAACAACACGTTGCATCCCGATTTCTTAATTTGCTTAACGATATTCAAAATATAAGCACGCTCCTCTTTTAAAACCCTATCCATAGCGGCATAGTCAGAGACAATAACTTTATGATCCATGTCAGTTTTTGGAGGCGAAATACAGAATTGAATAAAACCAATTTTAGCCTTTTCGATACGTTTTGGCCCATTAACATTTGCGGTTCTGTGAGGAAACACAAGTCCATCAACTAATTCTGTATCTTCGACGGTACCCCCAAGTTGTTTAATCACTTTAATATCTGAGAGATTCACGGCAGATTCGTGTCCCGGTTCGACGATCTTTAAAAGGGCAGTAACCGCCAAAGGAGCCAATAAACTCGACTGTTGAGACACGACTTTCGAGTTTAAAGCGGTAGATGCACTACGAATTAATTGTTCACGATTATCCAATTCGACTGGGGTTGAAATGCTCGTTAAAATCTACAAATTCAAATTGAATTGTGAGAATTGAATATAACAAGATAATTACCTCCACACCACGAGCAGCAGCTCTTTGAAAAGCTTCGGAAATTGCAGTTGGATGTATTCCACGACTCAATAGCTTTTCGGCAACGTTTAATTGTGCACCTGCCATTACGACGACGGTTGTAGTTCCATCACCGGCTTCAATATCTTGTGCACGGGACAATTCAACCAACTAAAACAGGAAGATTTATGATTTGCTTAGAAAATGTCACCTACAAACCATTTTTGCTGCAGGGTGAGTCACATTCATCTGTTTCAAAATTGTGGCTCCATCATTGGTAATTGTAACTTCTCCATTTCCAGCTTGAATCTAAAACACATTAATGCGTTAAAAAATTAATTTACGTCACAAAAAAGGACTTTTTACCATTTTATCCATCCCACGGGGGCCCAAACTTGTTCGGATGGCATCACTGACAGCTGTAAACGAATAGAAAAATTGAAGTACAACGATTTAGGCCACAAGTATAAGTTTATTAAATTAGTGGGTTTAATTGTAAAAACGTTAGTATTTACCTTTTGCTGCATTGATGTTGCTTAACCTAATATCATTTGGTTTGCTTTTATCTTTGTACGCGACTCCGCGAGCGCGATTTGTATCACCACCGGCTTCAAATGCTGTCATTTTAATCAAATTAATGAATTAAATTTAATAAATAACTGGGATGATTGAGATGAATATGGATTTCTCGTTTATTTCTAAATTGAACGAAAACAAACCCGTCGTTTCGAACAAACTTGATTAGGGAGTTTTGTTTTTAAAATCCGTGATCTGTTTTACCAACAACGTGACCAACTATTATATTACAATATTACCACAGTATATTACCCCAAGTTAATTTATGTTGGTGCAACTGCATCTTCAAATAAATTCCGCGAAAATGCAGTAGTTAGTGGTGATTTATGCCCGTTTTGCTTTTAAGAAAGTCTTAATTAAGTATGTCTCAACTTTGAGATGTTCTTAAATATTATTTTCGTTGCACCGACAAGTTTGAACCGTTTCTCAACTAAGCAAATCTTAATTAATTGGAGATGTAGGAATATTGTAAATATGAACCAAAAAGTAGGCTGTCAACGTTGTTTTTATACAAGTTTTTGCAAAGTTAGTGACAATTTGAGGTGATAATTTTAAATTGTTATTAAAAATGAATGATGTAAAGGTATAATAATAGCATGTTTGCTATCTAATCTCCATATTTCGATTTAAAATCTTAATTATTAACAATTTATTGGTCATTGGTCTTGGTCTTGAAATACAAGTGCACAAAAGTTTGGAAATTTATCATATTTTGCATATTTTGTGAGGAAACTTTTACCAAGGTGTTTTAGGTTTTTCGACTTTTTTTGACCTGTATTATCGCCCTTTAAAATATTACAGAAAAAACCATAAACATCTTGTACAAATATGATGAAATGCTTAATTAATAATAAATACAAGTTTTGGTCTTCAGCGGACTTCCCGATCTTTGTCAAAAATTCAAAACTAAAGCCAAACGAAAGCAAAACTAAATCATATATATTTTTGGATATTTGACAAAGGTCTGGAGGGCTGCCGATGTCGAAGACTTGGATTTGTCATTAGTCCCCCGCCATAAACAACATACCAAAAAATTGTAATAACCCCATTTATGAATGTAATAAAAAGTGTCTCAACAAAATTTTGATTTTAATCAAAATTTCATCTCAGTCTGTCAGACCGACGATACCTTCAATGTTATAAACATTTGCACGACTCCTGTAGGGTTAAACACCACAATGTGCACAATAATAAAATTCCAAGCAAATAATTCTCATGACAGTTTGTTGACAAGTACAAAAGTCAAAGTTAAGAAGTTCTTAAGTCATCAAAAATGAGAACTTAAAGTTTAGATCTAGTTCAGATACTTAAGAATAGCTCAACGTTCGGTGCAACGAAAAAGTGGGTCTTAAGTCTGACTTATTTTAAGACTTTCTTAATTATTGCGGTGCAAACGGGCATTACAATTTACACAAGTGCTTATCAATTTATTAACATTTGAGCATTGCTTATGGTGAAAGTGCGTATTATTAACTCATAAAAACATGACAAACGGCTTAAAATTTTAATTAAAAATTGCCAAATGCTGTTTAGGAACTTGATAACAGAAAAAATTTATATTTTTTTTCTGTGACCAATCATAACAATGAACCTATAAATTCAATATACAAAACATTCCAAAATTTTCAATAATTTAAATAAATAATGGACAAGATAACAATAAATAACACGAAAATTATGATTAATTGTCAATGCGATGAGGGCCATTGATTAGATTTATCTGTGAGTGGTACATAAATGACGCCCATAAGTGCCGTCCTTCTAATACTTCCATCATCTAATTTATCAATTTGCTCTAGTAATTGATCGCCTCCTGGTGGTCCAATAGGAACAATAAGACGACCACCGACCTAGAGCGAACAAATAAAAGTAAGAGATTACGATTACGTTAAATGTTTCCTAATATTTACCTTTAATTGCTGAATTAAGGAATCTGGAATCGAAGGTGCTGCTGCCCCTACGTGAATAGCATTAAAGGGTCCTAAGTCGGGAACACCTAATCTTCCATCACCAACACGCAGTTGTAATTGTCCCGAGTTTAAAAGTTCCGGATTATCATTTTTAATATTGCTCTTCGATTTTGTCACAAGCTCCGGTATATGATCGATTCCGATGGCCATTCTGAAAGTTTAAATTTAATTTTTGGTTTAAAAAGGAGTAAGCCGATTACCCCTCGCTTCCGACCATAACAGCCATACAAGCAGTTAAGTAACCACTTCCTGAACCTACATCTAAAGCTCTCTCACCGTTTATTAGTTGCTCTTTAAGCAATTCCAAAGCATGTGCATGCATGTGAGGAGCACTTATTGTTACCCCAAAACCTATACCTTGCGGCGAGTCCATGTACGGGTTATTCGCACAGTAATTAGCACGATCAACAGTCAACATAGCCGATTCAACGGCTGGACTCTTAATTATCCCATTTTCTAAAAAAAAAAAACAATAGGTGGGTTGTGTACAGAAATGTTCTTATTGAGTGAGTACATGGCTCGGCGGATGCATGTTCGTTTTTGATCCAACGCTCGTGAACTGAACGGCTGTTGATGCAGACTTACCGTCTTTGGTAACACAAGCATGCTATGCTTATTTGGCAAAGTCGAACGATTAGAACTAAATTTAAAATTTAACTTACCCCGAAGTTGTCTTATCATGTCACCGTTCGTTTTGCCATGAGACCTCCAAGCCATACTACGTATAAAATTAATTGTGAGTAGCTTTACTAAACAGTGACATAAAAGAATTTAATAAAAAAATGCTTTAGCCTAAATTAAAAGATATGTGACGTTTGCTTTGACAACTGTCGGATTTTTTGAGGTTATGTTATGTCGTTGTGACATCAGTGTTGCCAGTAGCCTATCAAGCTATTACGGCGCAGCGTTGCAAGAATGATCAGATTTTATCAAAAATTATGTAAACATTTCTTTTTTGGAAAAAGGGGCATTGGGTTTAAAAATAATACATTATTTAGGTCAGAATAAGGGGCGTGCGCACTTTGGAATATCATTATTTTAGTAAAAGGGTCGTAAGTGACGAAAAAAATATTTAAATTAAAACTCCAAAAATTAAGTTTTAAATTTACATAAAAACCGCAGTCCGCTGTGGGCACCAAAGAATTAAAAAAATATATTACAAATTAATTATTTAATTTTAAATTAATTGTGTGTGCGACAATTCGAGTTTCAACTATTTACGCTAAAACCGCTCAAACCATACATCTTCTAATCACGTGATGTTGATAACACCTGAAGCTGCAGCTGCACACCTGCACGTCTGAACTTGCAAGAAAATACAATTTATAATTATTTAGAGTTTAGAGGCAGTTTAAATTTAGTAGTTGGTTTGGTAACGTCCGTAGTTTTGACATCTTCAAATATAGTTTTTTAAATCCACCCTCCACCCTCGTTTAAGGGAGCCAAGAATTCGAATAGTAAGTACGTATTTGTTTATTAAATTATTGTTTAATTACTTAGAATATTTTAGTGGTTTTACATCTATTACGCAAGTTTAGGAGATAATTGATTTAAATTAACATAATTTAGGCTACACAAATTCTTATCGGGAATTAGAAATTATTTATACGGGAATGAGATAAAAATATTTTATTGTAATATTTGATAATTCCAGTTTTTTATTACATTATTGTAGATTATGGACGACAAGTACAAGAAAACGTACCAGATTTTCATCAGTTACAAGCATATTATTGAATGGAAGTTCCAGCTTATAATAGGACAAACGCAATTTTGAATTTTGAATGCCACTACAAAAGAAAGAGGTAAGTCCTCAAAATTGGGGCTAAATATTTATTTTATTTACGACACATTCGGTTGCGTGATTTGTTTAGGTGGTTGTTACTGTTGGCCATTGATCCTTATTTGCCCACTGGTTTTCATAATTTTGAGTTTTCTGGTTTAGAGAAAAGCTATTTACTATTTATAGTTCGGAAATTAGTGGCGATATGTCTGTCAGTTGCTCTAGGCGTGATTCAAAATTTTTTTAAATTTTAGTACAAGAAGTAGTACCTATTAATTCTTCAGTTTTGATCTCGTACTTTTTCAAATTTTTCAGTTGATTAAAGTTTGTTTTGTGGTTTTAGGAACCGAAAAATTGCGAAGATTTTACATCGGACAAATGCAGTTTTGAACACCAACTAACAACGAAAAAGGTAGGTCCTCAAAATTGGGGTTAAATATTTATTTTCTTCCTATTTATCAATCGAAGACTCGTAAACTTTCTTGCCTTCACGAAGTTGAGCCGTATTGTAGAAAACGGAAATCGGAAATCGTTCCCGTGTTTCTCGTATTTTCGAATTTTTTTTTTTGAGTCTGTTTACGTGTTTACTTGTTGGACAACTTCTACACTTCTTTCTTCTTCCTCTGCAAATTTTTAGATTTTATAGCCCTGCAGTTTTGAAGAAAAAATATATAAATTATAATGAGAGTTTTGAAGTCATTTAACTTTTACAGATTTTAAAATGAATGTACTGTCGTTTTCTCAATAATACCGAAATCAATTCTTAGCTTTACTTACGCTAATTCGGTCGAAAAGAGCCATAAATACAACTTAGTTATTAACGTAAATAAACCCATGTAAAGTCAAGAAGTCACTTCGGTATATCGAGAAACCGACAGTAGGTAACTAGGCGCGTGTACTATTACTATTTAGGTAATTGTTATTGAAAGACGCCACCTGTCTTTTCTTACAGCACGGCAGTATTTTAATTCTTTGGTTGCGTGGTTTATTATAGTCCGGGAGATAGTGACAGATTTTGGGCCACGATTTTCTGCAGTACGCCTTTCAGAGGACCGTATTCTACGTGTATCCTGATGATAATAATATTATAAATCAAAAATCCATCTTGTGTTCTTCTAGTTAAAAAATTATTATTCTGCTACAATATGATGTGTTTTGGTACGACTTTAATCAGGCTGTCATGTATTTGGTAATGAAATTTAAAATAAAAATTTCTCAGAAAACCATCGGTATACCGTTAGGGTGGGCCCAGGCGAGTTTGAAGGCGCCTAACTTTCAGTAGGTGCCCGCAAAATTTTCTAACTTTTTTGGCAGACAATACTGGGCCTTTAGCTCTGACCTCGTACGTTTTCAAATTTTTTGGGTTATTAGATTTTGTTTTGTAGGTCATTTTAAGAACGCAGATATCCCGAATTTACAAAAAATTTTGTCGCCGAGTTTGAAGGCGTCTAACTTTCAGTAGGTGCCCGCAAAATTTTCCTACTTTTTCGGAAAAAAATAGTGGTCCTTAAGCTTTGACCTCGTACATTTTTAAACTTTTTGGGTCATTAGATTTTATTTTGTATGTCATTTTATGAACGCAGATATCGCGAATTTAAAAAGATCCTGTCGTCGAGTTTGAAGGCGCCTAACTTTCAGTAGGTGCCCGCAAAATTTTCCTACTTTTTCGGAAAAAAATAGTGGTCCTTAAGCTTTGACCTCGTACATTTTTAAACTTTTTGGGTCATTAGATTTTGTTTTGTAGGTCATTTTATGAACGAAGATATCGCGAATTTACAAAAATTTCTGTTGTCGAGTTTGAAGGCCCCTAACTTTCAGTAGGTGCCCGCAAAGTTTTCCAACTTTTTGGAAAAAAGCAGTGGTCCTTAAGCTTTGACCTCGTCCGTTTTCAAATTTTTTGGGTCATTAGATTTTGTTTTGTAGGTCATTTTATGAACGCAGATATCGGGAATTTAAAAAGATTTTGTCGTCGAGTTAGGTTTGAAGGCGCCTAACTTTCAGTAGGTGTCCGCAAAGTTTTTCAACTTTTTCGGAAAAAAGCAGTGGTCCTTAAGCTTTGACCTCGTACGTTTTCAAATTTTTTGGGTCATTAGATTTTGTTTTGTAGGTCATTTTATGAACGAAGATATCGCGAATGTACAAAAATTTCTGTTGTCGAGTTTGAAGGCCCCTAACTTTCAGTAGGTGTCCGCAAAGTTTTTCAACTTTTTCGGAAAAAAGCAGTGGTCCTTAAGCTTTGACCTCGTACGTTTTCAAATTTTTTGGGTCATTAGATTTTGTTTTGTAGGTCATTTTATGAACGCAGATATCGCGAATTTACAAAAATTTCTGTTGTCGAGTTTGAAGGCCCCTAACTTTCAGTAGGTGCCCGCAAAAATTTCCAACTTTTTCGGAAATAAAATAGTGGTCCTTAACCTTTGACCTCGTCCGTTTTCAAATTTTTTGGGTCATTAGATTTTGTTTTGTAGGTCATTTTATGAACGCAGATATCGGGAATTTAAAAAGATTTTGTCGTCGAGTTAGGTTTGAAGGCGCCTAACTTTCAGTAGGTGTCCGCAAAGTTTTTCAACTTTTTCGGAAAAAAGCAGTGGTCCTTAAGCTTTGACCTCGTACGTTTTCAAATTTTTTGGGTCATTAGATTTTGTTTTGTAGGTCATTTTATGAACGAAGATATCGCGAATGTACAAAAATTTCTGTTGTCGAGTTTGAAGGCCCCTAACTTTCAGTAGGTGTCCGCAAAGTTTTTCAACTTTTTCGGAAAAAAGCAGTGGTCCTTAAGCTTTGACCTCGTACGTTTTCAAATTTTTTGGGTCATTAGATTTTGTTTTGTAGGTCATTTTATGAACGCAGATATCGCGAATTTACAAAAATTTCTGTTGTCGAGTTTGAAGGCCCCTAACTTTCAGTAGGTGCCCGCAAAAATTTCCAACTTTTTCGGAAATAAAATAGTGGTCCTTAACCTTTGACCTCGTACGTTTTCAAATTTTTTGGGTCATTAGATTTTGTTTTGTAGGTCATTTTATGAACGAAGATATCGCGAATGTACAAAAATTTCTGTTGTCGAGTTTGAAGGCCCCTAACTTTCAGTAGGTGCCTGCAAAGTTTTCCAACTTTTTCGGAAAGAAGCAGTGGTCCTTAAGCTTTGACCCCGTACGTTTTCAAATTTGTTGGTTTAGTAAATTTTGTTTTGTATGTCATTTTATGAAGGCAGATATCGGAAACTTAAAAAGATTTTTTCGTCGAGCTTGGTTTGAAGGCTCCTAACTTTCAGTAGGTGTCCGCAAAGTTTTCCAACTTTTTCGGAAAACAGCAGTGGTCCTTAAGCTTTGACCTCGTACGTTTTCAAATTTTTTGGATCATTAGATTTTGTTTTGTAGGTCATTTTATGAACGAAGATATCGCGAATTTACAAAAAATTCTGTTGTCGAGTTTGAAGGCCCCTAACTTTCAGTAGGTGCCCGCAAAATTTTCCAACTTTTTCGGCAAAAAATAGTGGTCCTTAAGCTTTGACCTCGTACGTTTTCAAATTTTTTGGGTCATTAGATTTTGTTTTGTAGTCATTTTATGAACGAAGATATCGCGAATGTACAAAAATTTCTGTTGTCGAGTTTGAAGGCCCCTAACTTTCAGTAGGTGCCCGCAAAAATTTCCAACTTTTTCGGAAATAAAATAGTGGTCCTTAAGCTTTGACCTCGTACGTTTTCAAATTTTTTGGGTCATTAGATTTTGTTTTGTAGGTCATTTTATGAACGAAGATATCGCGAATGTACAAAAATTTCTGTTGTCGAGTTTGAAGGCCCCTAACTTTCAGTAGGTGCCTGCAAGGTTTTCCAACTTTTTCGGAAAGAAGCAGTGGTCCTTAAGCTTTGACCCCGTACGTTTTCAAATTTGTTGGTTTAGTAAATTTTGTTTTGTATGTCATTTTATGAAGGCAGATATCGGAAACTTAAAAAGATTTTCTCGTCGAGCTTGGTTTGAAGGCTCCTAACTTTCAGTAGGTGTCTGCAAAGTTTTCCAACTTTTTCGGAAAACAGCAGTGGTCCTTAAGCTTTGACCTCGTACGTTTTCAAATTTTTTGGATCATTAGATTTTGTTTTGTAGGTCATTTTATGAACGAAGATATCGCGAATTTACAAAAAATTCTGTTGTCGAGTTTGAAGGCCCCTAACTTTCAGTAGGTGCCCGCAAAATTTTCCAACTTTTTCGGCAAAAAATAGTGGTCCTTAAGCTTTGACCTCGTACGTTTTCAAATTTTTTGGGTCATTAGATTTTGTTTTGTAGTCATTTTATGAACGAAGATATCGCGAATGTACAAAAATTTCTGTTGTCGAGTTTGAAGGCCCCTAACTTTCAGTAGGTGCCTGCAAAGTTTTCCAACTTTTTCGGAAAGAAGCAGTGGTCCTTAAGCTTTGACCCCGTACGTTTTCAAATTTGTTGGTTTAGTAAATTTTGTTTTGTATGTCATTTTATGAAGGCAGATATCGGGAACTTAAAAAGATTTTTTCGTCGAGCTTGGTTTGAAGGCTCCTAACTTTCAGTAGGTGTCCGCAAAGTTTTCCAACTTTTTCGGAAAACAGCAGTGGTCCTTAAGCTTTGACCTCGTACGTTTTCAAATTTTTTGGATCATTAGATTTTGTTTTGTAGGTCATTTTATGAACGAAGATATCGCGAATTTACAAAAAATTCTGTTGTCGAGTTTGAAGGCCCCTAACTTTCAGTAGGTGCCCGCAAAATTTTCCAACTTTTTCGGCAAAAAATAGTGGTCCTTAAGCTTTGACCTCGTCCGTTTTCAAATTTTTTGGGTTATTAGATTTTGTTTTGTAGGTCATTTTATGAAGGCAAATATCGCGAATTTGAAAAGATTTTGTCGTCGAGCTTGGTTTGAAGGCTCCTAACTTTCAGTAGGTGCCCGCAAAGCTTTCCAACTTTTTCGGAAAAAAGCAGTGGTCTTTAAGCTTTGACTTCGTACGTTTTCAAATTTTTTGGATCATTAGATTTTGTTAGATCTAATACGTTGTAAATGAACCCCAACATACACACATAAATGAAAAAACTTTAAATGAGAAAATTTGTTTTCCACCGAGTGCCTCGGGAATCGAACCCAAGACCTTGCTATTTCCGGTAGCACGCCTATACCCAATACACTACGGAGGCCAACATACTTTCAACAAGCCATCCGGCATTGTTTAAATGCGTCGAGACAGCGAAATATATATAAATCAAATTAGTATTGATACAACAATACAGTGGTTCGATTCCCGAGGCACTCGGTGGAAAACAAATTTTCTCATTTAAAGTTTTTTCACTTATGTGTGTATGTTGGGGTTCATTTACAACGTATTAGATCTATCTAACTAATTAACCCTAAATATTTAAAAATTTGTAATTAGATTTTGTTTTGTAGGTCATTTTATGAACGGAGATATCGCGAATTTACCAAAAATTCTGTTGTCGAGTTTGAAGGCCCCTAACTTTCAGTAGGTGCTCGCAAAATTTTCCAACTTTTTCGGCAAAAAATAGTGGTCCTTAAGCTTTGACCTCGTACGTTTTCAAATTTTTTGGGTCATTAGATTTTGTTTTGTAGTCATTTTATGAACGAAGATATCGCGAATGTACAAAAATTTCTGTTGTCGAGTTTGAAGGCCCCTAACTTTCAGTAGGTGCCCGCAAAGTTGTCCAACTTTTTCGGAAAAAAGCAGTGGTCCTTAAGCTTTGACCTCGCCCTTTTTCAAATTTTTTGGGTTATTAGATTTTGTTTTGTAGGTCATTTTATGAAGGCAAATATCGCGAATTTGAAAAGATTTTGTCGTCGAGCTTGGTTTGAAGGCCCCTAACTTTCAGTAGGTGCCCGCAAGATTTTCCAACTTTTTCGGAAAAAAGCAGTGGTCCTTAAGCTTTGACCTCGTTCGTTTTCAAATTTTTTGGGTCATTGTAGGTCATTTTATCAACGAAGATATCGCGAATTTACAAAAATTTCTGTTGTCGAGTTTGAAGGCCCCTAACGTTTAGTAGGTGCCCGCGAAATATTTCAACTTTTTCGAAAAAAAATAGTGGTCCTTAAGCTTTGACCTCGTACGTTTTCAAATTTTTTGGGTCATTAGATTTTGTTTTGTAGGTCATTTTATGATCGAAGATATCCCGAATTTACAAAAAATTCTGTTGTCGAGTTTGAAGGCCTCTAACTTTCAGTAGGTGCCCGCAAAGTTTTCCAACTTTTTCGGAAAAAAGCAGTGGTCCTTAAGCTTTGACCTCGTCCGTTTTCAAATTTTTTGGGTCATTAGATTTTGTTTTGTAGGTCATTTTATGAACGCAGATATCGGGAAGTTTAAAAGATTTTGTCGTCGAGTTTGGTTTGAAGGCGCCTAACTTTCAGTAGGTGCTCGCAATATTTTTCAACTTTTTCGGCAAAAAATAGTGGTTTTTAAGCTTTGACCTCGTACGTTTTAAAATTTTTTGGGTCATTAGATTTTGTTGTGTAGGTCATTTTATGATCGAAGATATCGCGAATTTAAAAAGATTCTGTCGTCGAGTTTGAAGGCCCCTAACTTTCAGTAGGTGCCCGCAAAATTTTCCAACTTTTTCGGCAAAAAATAGTGGTTTTTAAGCTTTGACCTCGTACGTTTTCAAATTTTTTGGGTCATTAGATTTTGTTTTGTAGGTCATTTTATGATCGAAGATATCGCGAATTTACAAAAAATTCTGTTGTCGAGTTTGAAGGCCCCTAACTTTCAGTAGGTGCCCGCAAAATTTTCCAACTTTTTCGGCAAAAAATAGTGGTTTTTAAGCTTTGACCTCGTACGTTTTTAAATTTTTTTGGTCATTAGATTTTGTTTTGTAGGTCATTTTATGAAATATCGCGAATTTACATAAAAGTCTGTTGTCGAGTTTTAAGGCCCCTAACTTTCAGTAGGTGCCCGCAAAATTTTCCAACTTTTTCGGAAAAAAGCAGTGGTCTTTAAGCTTCGACCCCGTACGTTTTCAAATTTTTTGGATCATTAAATTTTGTTTTGTAGGTCATTTTATGAACGCAGATATCGGGAATTTAAAAAGACTTTGTCGTCGAGCTTGGTTTGAAGGCTCCTAACTTTCAGTAGGTGTCCGCAAAGTTTTCCAACTTTTTCGGAAAACAGCAGTGGGCCTTAAGCTTTGACCTCATACGTTTTCAAATTTTTTGGATCATTAGATTTTGGTTTGTAGGTCATTTTATGATCGAAGATATCGCGAATTTACAAAAAAATCTGTTTTCGAGTTTGAAGGCCCCTAACTTTCAGTAGGTGCCCGCAAAATTTTCCAACTTTTTCGGAAAAAATAGTGGTCCTTAAGCTTTGACCTCGTACGTTTTCAAATTTTTTGGGTCATTAGATTTTGTTTTGTAGGTCATTTTATGAACGAAGATATCGCGAATGTACAAAAGTTTCTGTTGTCGAGTTTGAAGGCCCCTAACTTTCAGTAGGTGCCCGCAAAGTTGTCCAACTTTTTCGGAAAAAAGCAGTGGTCCTTAAGCTTTGACCTCGTCCGTTTTCAAATTTTTTGGGTTATTAGATTTTGTTTTATAGGTCATTTTATGAAATATCGCGAATTTACAGAAAAGTCTGTTGTCGAGTTTGAAGGCCCCTAACGTTTAGTAGGTGCCTGCAAAATTTTACAAGTTTTTCGGAAAAAAATAGTGGTTTTTAAGCTTTGACCTCGTTCGTTTTCAAATTTTTTGGGTCATTAGATTTTGTTTTGTAGGTCATTTTATGAACGCAGATATCGCGAATTAAAAAAGATTTTGTCGTCGAGTTTGGTTTGAAGGCCCCTAACTTTCAGCAGGTGCCCGCAAAATTTTCCAACTTTTTCGAAAAAAAATAGTGGTCCTTAAGCTTTGACCTCGTTCGTTTCCAAATTTTTTGGGTCATTAGATTTTGTTTTGTAGGTCATTTTATGAACGCAGATATCGCGAATTTACAAAAATTTCTGTTGTCGAGTTTGAAGGCCCCTAACTTTCAGTAGGTGCCCGCAAAATTTTCAAACTTTTTCGGCAAAAAATAGTGGTCCTTAAGCTTTGACCTCGTTCGTTTCCAAATTTTTTGGGTCATTAGATTTTGTTTTGTAGGTCATTTTATGAAATATCGCGAATTTACAAAAAAGTCTGTTGTCGAGTTTGAAGGCCCCTAACTTTCAGTAGGGGCCCGCAAAATTTTCCAACTTTTCCGGAAAAAAAATAGTGGTCCTTAAGCTTTGACCTCGTACGTTTTCAAATTTTTTGGGTCATTAGATTTTGTTTTGTAGGTCATTTTATGATCGAAGATATCGCGAATTTACAAAAAATTCTGTTGTCGAGTTTGAAGGCCCCTAACTTTCAGTAGGTGCCCGCAAAATTTTCCAACTTTTTCGGAAAAAAGCAGTGGTCCTTAAGCTTTGACCTCGTACGTTTTCAAATTTTTTGGGTCATTAGATTTTGTTTTGTAGGTCATTTTATGATCGAAGATATCGCGAATTTACAAAAAATTCTGTTGTCGAGTTTGAAGGCCCCTAACTTTCAGTAGGTGCCCGCAAAATTTTCCAACTTTTTCGGCAAAAAATAGTGGTTTTAAGCTTTGACCTCGTACGTTTTCAAATTTTTTGGGTCATTAGATTTTGTTTTGTAGGTCATTTTATGAACGAAGATATCGCGAATTTACAAAAATTTTTGTTGTCGAGTTTGAAGGCCCCTAACTTTCAGTAGGTGCCCGCAAAGTTTTCCAACTTTTTCGGAAAATAGCAGTGGTCCTTAAGCTTTGACCTCGTACGTTTTCAAATTTTTTGGGTCATTAGATTTTGATATGTAGGTCATTTTATGACCGAAGATATCGCGAATTTACAAAAATTTCTGTTGTCGAGTTTGAAGGCCCCTAACTTTCAGTAGGTGCCTGCAAAGTTT
Source organism: Malthinus flaveolus (assembly GCA_950108345.1). Taxonomy (NCBI): domain Eukaryota; kingdom Metazoa; phylum Arthropoda; class Insecta; order Coleoptera; family Cantharidae; genus Malthinus; species Malthinus flaveolus. The sequence goes on along the minus strand of OX467289.1, from coordinate 5,690,658 downwards.
TGCAACTTTTTCGGAAAGAAGCAGTGGTCCTTAAGCTTTGACCTCGTACGTTTTCAAATTTGTTGGTTTAGTAAATTTTGTTTTGTATGTCATTTTATGAAGGCAGATATCGCGAATTTAAAAAGATTTTGTCGTCGAGCTTGGTTTGAAGGCTCCTAACTTTCAGTAGGTGCCCGCAAAGTTTTCCAACTTTTTTGGAAAAAAGCAGTGGTTTTTAAGCTTTGACCTCGTACGTTTTCAAATTTTTTGGGTCATTAGATTTTGATATGTAGGTCATTTTATGACCGAAGATATCGCGAATTTACAAAAATTTCTGTTGTCGAGTTTGAAGGCCCCTAACTTTCAGTAGGTGCCTGCAAAGTTTTGCAACTTTTTCGGAAAGAAGCAGTGGTCCTTAAGCTTTGACCTCGTACGTTTTCAAATTTGTTGGTTTAGTAAATTTTGTTTTGTATGTCATTTTATGAAGGCAGATATCGCGAATTTAAAAAGATTTTGTCGTCGAGCTTGGTTTGAAGGCTCCTAACTTTCAGTAGGTGCCCGCAAAGTTTTCCAACTTTTTTGTAAAAAAGCAGTGGTTTTTAAGCTTTGACCTCGTACGTTTTCAAATTTTTTGGATCATTAGATTTTGTTTTGTAGGTCATTTTATGAAATATCGCGAATTTACAAAAAAGTCTGTTGTCGAGTTTGAAGGCCCCTAACTTTCAGTAGGTGCCCGCAAAATTTTCCAACTTTTTCGGAATAAAGCAGTGGTCCTTAAGCTTTGACCTTGTCCGTTTTCAAATTTTTTGGGTTATTAGATTTTGTTTTGTAGGTCATTTTATGAACGCAGATATCGGGAATTTAAAAAGATTTTGTCGTCGAGTTAGGTTTGAAGGCGCCTAACTTTCAGTAGGTGTTCGCAAAGTTTTTCAACTTTTTCGGAGAAAAGCAGTGGTGCTTAATCTTTGACCTCGTACGTTTTCAAATTTTTTGGGTCATTAGATTTTGTTTTGTAGGTCATTTTATGAACGAAGATATCGCGAATTTACAAAAATTTCTGTTGTCGAGTTTGAAGGCCCCTAACTTTCAGTAGGTGCCCGCAAAGTTTTCCAACTTTTTCGGAATAAAGCAGTGGTCCCAAAGCTTTGACCTCGTCCGTTTTCAAATTTTGTGGGTTATTAGATTTTGTATTGTAGGTCATTTTATGAACGAAGATATCGCGAATTTACAAAAAATTCTGTTGTCAAGTTTGAAGGCCCCTATCTTTCAGTAGGTGCCCGCAAAGTTTTCCAACTTTTGGGGAAAAAAATAGGTGTCTTTAAGCTTTGACCTTGTACGTTCTCAAATTTTTTGGGTCATTAGATTTTGTTTTGTAGGTCATTTTATGAACGAAGATATCGCGAATTTACCAAAAATTCTGTTGTGGGGTTTGAAGGCGCCCAACTTTCAGTTGGTGTCCGCAAAGTTTTCCAACTTTTTCGGAAAAAAGCAGTGGTCCTTAAGCTTTGATCTCGTACGTTTTCAAATTTTTTGGGTTATTAGATTTTGTTTTGTAGGTCATTTTATGAACGAAGATATCGCGAATTTACAAAAAATTCTGTTGTCAAGTTTGAAGGCCCCTATCTTTCAGTAGGTGCCCGCAAAGTTTTCCAACTTTTGGGGAAAAAAATAGGTGTCTTTAAGCTTTGACCTTGTACGTTTTCAAATTTTTTGGGTTATTAGATTTTGTTTTGTAGGTCATTTTATGAACGAAGATATCGCGAATTTACAAAAAATTCTGTTGTGGTGTTTGAAGGCGCCTAACTTTCAGTAGGTGTCCGCAAAATTTTCAAACTTTTTCGGCAAAAAATAGTGGTTTTTAAGCTTTGACCTCGTACGTTTTCAAATTTTTTGGGTTATTAGATTTTGTTTTGTAGGTCATTTTATGAACGAAGATATCGCGAATTTACAAAAAATTCTGTTGTGGTGTTTGAAGGCGCCTAACTTTCAGTAGGTGTCCGCAAAATTTTCAAACTTTTTCGGCAAAAAATAGTGGTTTTTAAGCTTTGACCTCGTACGTTTTCAAATTTTTTGGGTCATTAGATTTTGTTTTGTAGGTCATTTTATGAACGAAGATATCGCGAATTTACAAAAATTTCTGTTGTCAAGTTTGAAGGCCCCTATCTTTCAGTAGGTGCCCGCAAAAGTTTCCAACTTTTTCGGAAAAAAATAGGTGTCTTTAAGCTTTGACCTGGTACGTTTTCAAATTTTTTGGGTCATTAGATTTTGTTTTGTAGGTCATTTTATGAACGAAGATATCGCGAATTTACAAAAATTTCTGTTGTCAAGTTTGAAGGCCCCTATCTTTCAGTAGGTGCCCGCAAAAGTTTCCAACTTTTTCGGAAAAAAATAGGTGTCTTTAAGCTTTGACCTGGTACGTTTTCAAATTTTTTGGGTCATTAGATTTTGTTTTGTAGGTCATTTTATGAACGAAGATATCGCGAATTTACAAAAATTTCTGTTGTCAAGTTTGAAGGCCCCTATCTTTCAGTAGGTGCCCGCAAAAGTTTCCAACTTTTTCGGAAAAAAATAGGTGTCTTTAAGCTTTGACCTGGTACGTTTTCAAATTTTTTGGGTCATTAGATTTTGTTTTGTAGGTCATTTTATGAACGAAGATATCGCGAATTTACAAAAAATTCTGTTGTGGTGTTTGAAGGCGCCTAACTTTCAGTAGGTGTCCGCAAAATTTTCAAACTTTTTCGGCAAAAAATAGTGGTTTTTAAGCTTTGACCTCGTACGTTTTCAAATTTTTTGGGTTATTAGATTTTGTTTTGTAGGTCATTTTATGAACGAAGATATCGCGAATTTACAAAAAATTCTGTTGTGGTGTTTGAAGGCGCCTAACTTTCAGTAGGTGTCCGCAAAATTTTCAAACTTTTTCGGCAAAAAATAGTGGTTTTTAAGCTTTGACCTCGTACGTTTTCAAATTTTTTGGGTCATTAGATTTTGTTTTGTAGGTCATTTTATGAACGAAGATATCGCGAATTTACAAAAATTTCTGTTGTCAAGTTTGAAGGCCCCTATCTTTCAGTAGGTGCCCGCAAAAGTTTCCAACTTTTTCGGAAATAAATAGGTGTCTTTAAGCTTTGACCTGGTACGTTTTCAAATTTTTTGGGTCATTAGATTTTGTTTTGTAGGTCATTTTATGAACGAAGATATCGCGAATTTACCAAAAATTCTGTTGTGGGGTTTGAAGGCGCCCAACTTTCAGTTGGTGTCCGCAAAGTTTTCCAACTTTTTCGGAAAAAAGCAGTGGTCCTTAAGCTTTGACCTCGTACGTTTTCAAATTTTTTGGGTTATTAGATTTTGTTTTGTAGGTCATTTTATGAACGAAGATATCGCGAATTTACATAAAATTCTGTTGTCAAGTTTGAAGGCCCCTATCTTTCAGTAGGTGCCCGCAAAGTTTTCCAACTTTTGGGGAAAAAAATAGGTGTCTTTAAGCTTTGACCTTGTACGTTTTCAAATTTTTTGGGTCATTAGATTTTGTTTTGTAGGTCATTTTATGAACGAAGATATCGCGAATTTACCAAAAATTCTGTTGTGGGGTTTGAAGGCGCCCAACTTTCAGTTGGTGTCCGCAAAGTTTTCCAACTTTTTCGGAAAAAAGCAGTGGTCCTTAAGCTTTGACCTCGTACGTTTTTAAATTTTTTGGGTCATTAGATTTTGTTTTGTAGGTCATTTTATGAACGAAGATATCGCGAATTTACAAAATATTCTGTTGTCAAGTTTGAAGGCCCCTAACTTTTAGTAGAAGCTCGCAAAATTTTCCAACTTTTTCGGCAAAAAAAAGTGGTCCTTAAGCTTTGACCTCGTACGTTTTCAAATTTTTTGGGTCATTAGATTTTGTTTTGTAGGTCATTTTATGAACGAAGATATCGCGAATTTACAAAATATTCTGTTGTCAAGTTTGAAGGCCCCTAACTTTTAGTAGAAGCTCGCAAAATTTTTCAACTTTTTCGGCAAAAAAAAAGTGGTTCTTAAGCTTTGACCTCGTCCGTTTTTAAATTTTTTGGGTTATTAGATTTTGTTTTGTAGGTCATTTTATGAACGAAGATATCGCGAATTTACAAAAAATTCTGTTGTCAAGTTTGAAGGCCCCTATCTTTCAGTAGGTGCCCGCAAAGTTTTCCAACTTTTGGGGAAAAAAATAGGTGTCTTTAAGCTTTGACCTTGTACGTTCTCAAATTTTTTGGGTCATTAGATTTTGTTTTGTAGGTCATTTTATGAACGAAGATATCGCGAATTTACAAAAAATTCTGTTGTCGAGTTTGAAGGCCCCTAACTTTCAGTAGGTGCCCGCAAAAGTTTCCAACTTTTTCGGAAAAAAATAGGTGTCTTTAAGCTTTGACCTGGTACGTTTTCAAATTTTTTGGGTCATTAGATTTTGTTTTGTAGGTCATTTTATGAACGAAGATATCGCGAATTTACAAAAATTTCTGTTGTCAAGTTTGAATGCCCCTAAATTTTAGTAGAAGCTCGCAAAATTTTCCAACTTTTTCGGCAAAAAAAAGTGGTCCTTAAGCTTTGACCTCGTACGTTTTCAAATTTTTTGGGTCATTAGATTTTGTTTTGTAGGTCATTTTATGAACGAAGATATCGCGAATTTACAAAAATTTCTGTTGTCAAGTTTGAATGCCCCTAAATTTTAGTAGAAGCTCGCAAAATTTTCCAACTTTTTCGGCAAAAAAAAGTGGTCCTTAAGCTTTGACCTCGTACGTTTTCAAATTTTTTGGGTCATTAGATTTTGTTTTGTAGGTCATTTTATGAACGAAGATATCGCGAATGTATAAAAGTTTCTGTTGTCGAGTTTGAAGGCCCCTAACTTTCAGTAGGTGCCCGCAAAGTTGTCCAACTTTTTCGGAAAAAAGCAGTGGTCTTTAAGCTTTGACCCCGTACGTTTTCAAATTTTTTGGATTATTAAATTTTGTTTTGTAGGTCATTTTATGAACGCAGATATCGGGAATTTAAAAAGACTTTGTCGTCGAGCTTGGTTTGAAGGCTCCTAACTTTCAGTAGGTGCCCGCAAAGCTTTCCTACTTTTTCGGAAAAAAGCAGTGGTCCTTAAGCTTTGACTTCGTACGTTTTCAAATTTGTTGGTTTAGTACATTTTGTTTTGTAGTTCATTTTATCAACGAAGATATCGCGAATTTACAAAAATTTCTGTTGTCAAGTTTGAATGCCCCTAAATTTTAGTAGAAGCTCGCAAAATTTTCCAACTTTTTCGGCAAAAAAAAGTGGTCCTTAAGCTTTGACTTCGTACGTTTTCAAATTTGTTGGTTTAGTACATTTTGTTTTGTAGTTCATTTTATCAACGAAGATATCGCGAATTTACAAAAATTTGTGTTGTCGAGTTTGAAGGCCCCTAACTTTCAGTAGGTGCCCGCAAAATTTTCCAACTTTTTCGGCAATAAATAGTGGTTCTTAAGCTTTGACCTCGTACGTTTTAAAATTTTTTGGGTCATTAGATTTTGTTTTGTAGGTCATTTTATGAAATATCGCGAATTTACAGAAAAGTCTGTTGTCGAGTTTGAAGGCCCCTATCTTTCAGTAGGTGCCCGCAAAATTTTCCAACTTTTTCGGCAATAAATAGTGGTCCTTAAGCTTTGACCTCGTTCGTTTCCAAATTTTTTGGGTCATTAGATTTTGTTTTGTAGGTCATTTTATGAACGCAGATATCGCGAATTTACAAAAATTTCTGTTGTCGAGTTTGAAGGCCCCTAACTTTCAGTAGGTGCCCGAAAAATTTTCCAACTTTTCAGGAAAAAAAATAGTGGTCCTTAAGCTTTGACCTCGTTCGTTTCCAAATTTTTTGGGTCATTAGATTTTGTTTTGTAGGTCATTTTATGAACGCAGATATCGCGAATTTACAAAAATTTCTGTTGTCGAGTTTGAAGGCCCCTAACTTTCAGCAGGTGCCCGCAAAATTTTCCAACTTTTTCGGCAATAAATAGTGGTCCTTAAGCTTTGACCTCGTTCGTTTCCAAATTTTTTGGGTCATTAGATTTTGTTTTGTAGGTCATTTTATGAACGCAGATATCGCGAATTTACAAAAATTTCTGTTGTCGAGTTTGAAGGCCCCTAACTTTCAGTAGGTGCCCGAAAAATTTTCCAACTTTTCAGGAAAAAAAATAGTGGTCCTTAAGCTTTGACCTCGTTCGTTTCCAAATTTTTTGGGTCATTAGATTTTGTTTTGTAGGTCATTTTATGAACGCAGATATCGCGAATTTACAAAAATTTCTGTTGTCGAGTTTGAAGGCCCCTAACTTTCAGCAGGTGCCCGCAAAATTTTCCAACTTTTTCGGCAATAAATAGTGGTCCTTAAGCTTTGACCTCGTTCGTTTCCAAATTTTTTGGGTCATTAGATTTTGTTTTGTAGGTCATTTTATGAACGCAGATATCGCGAATTTACAAAAATTTCTGTTGTCGAGTTTGAAGGCCCCTAACTTTCAGTAGGTGCCCGAAAAATTTTCCAACTTTTCAGGAAAAAAAATAGTGGTCCTTAAGCTTTGACCTCGTACGTTTTCAAATTTTTTGGGTCATTAGATTTTGTTTTGTAGGTCATTTTATGATCGAAGATATCGCGAATTTACAAAAAATTCTGTTGTCGAGTTTGAAGGCCCCTAACTTTCAGTAGGTGCCCGCAAAGTTTTCCAATTTTTTCGGAAAAAATAGTGGTTTTTATGCTTTGACCTCGTACGTTTTCAAATTTTTTGGGTCATTAGATTTTGTTTTGTAGGTCATTTTATGATCGAAGATATCGCGAATTTACAAAAAATTCTGTTGTCGAGTTTGAAGGCCCCTAACTTTCAGTAGGGGCCCGCAAAGTTTTCCAACTTTTTCGGAATAAAGCAGTGGTCCTTAAGCTTTGACCTCGTCCGTTTTCAAATTTTTTGGGTTATTAGATTTTGTTTTGTAGGTCATTTTATGAACGAAGATATCGCGAATTTACAAAAATTTCTGTTGTCGAGTTTGAAGGCCCCTAACTTTCAGTAGGTGCCCGAAAAATTTTCCAACTTTTCAGGAAAAAAAATAGTGGTCCTTAAGCTTTGACCTCGTACGTTTTCAAATTTTTTGGGTCATTAGATTTTGTTTTGTAGGTCATTTTATGATCGAAGATATCGCGAATTTACAAAAAATTCTGTTGTCGAGTTTGAAGGCCCCTAACTTTCAGTAGGTGCCCGCAAAGTTTTCCAATTTTTTCGGAAAAAATAGTGGTTTTTATGCTTTGACCTCGTACGTTTTCAAATTTTTTGGGTCATTAGATTTTGTTTTGTAGGTCATTTTATGATCGAAGATATCGCGAATTTACAAAAAATTCTGTTGTCGAGTTTGAAGGCCCCTAACTTTCAGTAGGGGCCCGCAAAGTTTTCCAACTTTTTCGGAATAAAGCAGTGGTCCTTAAGCTTTGACCTCGTCCGTTTTCAAATTTTTTGGGTTATTAGATTTTGTTTTGTAGGTCATTTTATGAACGAAGATATCGGGAATTTAAAAAGATTTTGTCGTCGAGTTAGGTTTGAAGGCGCCTAACTTTCAGTAGGTGTTCGCAAAGTTTTCCAACTTCTTCGGAAAAAAGCAGTGGTCCTTAAGCTTTAACCTCGTACGTTTTCAAATTTTTTGGGTCATTAGATTTTGTTTTGTAGGTCATTTTATGAACGAAGATATCGCGAATTTACAAAAATTTCTGTTGTCAAGTTTGAATGCCCCTAACTTTTAGTAGAAGCTCGCAAAATTTTCCAACTTTTTCGGCAAAAAAAAGTGGTCCTTAAGCTTTGACCTCGTACGTTTTCAAATTTTTTGGGTTATTAGATTTTGTTTTGTAGGTCATTTTATGAACGAAGATATCGCGAATTTACAAAAATTTCTGTTGTCAAGTTTGAAGGCCCCTATCTTTCAGTAGGTGCCCGCAAATTTTTCCAACTTTTTCGGAAAAAAGCAGTGGTCCTAAAGCTTTGACCTCGTCCGTTTTCAAATTTTTTGGGGTATTAGATTTTGTTTTGTAGGTCATTTTATGATTGCAGATATCGCGAATTTACCAAAAATTCTGTTGTGGGGTTTGAAGGCCCCTAACTTTCAGTAGGTGCCCGCAAAATTTTCCAACTTTTCCGGAAAAAAAATAGTGGTCCTTAAGCTTTGACCTCGTACGTTTTCAAATTTTTTGGGTCATTAGATTTTGTTTTGTAGGTCATTTTATGAACGAAGATATCGCGAATTTACAAAAATTTCTGTTGTCGAGTTTGAAGGCCCCTAACTTTCAGTAGGTGCCCGCAAAGTTTTCCAACTTTTTCGGAATAAAGCAGTGGTCCTTAAGCTTTGACCTCGTCCGTTTTCAAATTTTTTGGGTTATTAGATTTTGTTTTGTAGGTCATTTTATGAACGCAGATATCGGGAATTTAAAAAGATTTTGTCGTCGAGTTAGGTTTGAAGGCGCCTAACTTTCAGTAGGTGTTCGCAAAGTTTTTCAACTTTTTCGGAGAAAAGCAGTGGTGCTTAAGCTTTGACCTCGTACGTTTTCAAATTTTTTGGGTCATTAGATTTTGTTTTGTAGGTCATTTTATGAACGCAGATATCGCGAATTTACAAAAATTTCTGTTGTCGAGTTTGAAGGCCCCTAACTTTCAGCAGGTGCCCGCAAAATTTTCCAACTTTTTCGAAAAAAAATAGTGGTCCTTAAGCTTTGACCTCGTTCGTTTCCAAATTTTTTGGGTCATTAGATTTTGTTTTGTAGGTCATTTTATGAACGCAGATATCGCGAATTTACAAAAATTTCTGTTGTCGAGTTTGAAGGCCCCTAACTTTCAGCAGGTGCCCGCAAAATTTTCCAACTTTTTCGAAAAAAAATAGTGGTCCTTAAGCTTTGACCTCGTTCGTTTCCAAATTTTTTGGGTCATTGGATTTTGATTTGTAGGTCATTTTATGAACGCAGATATCGCGAATTTACAAAAATTTCTGTTGTCGAGTTTGAAGGCCCCTAACTTTCAGCAGGTGCCCGCAAAATTTTCCAACTTTTTCGAAAAAAAATAGTGGTCCTTAAGCTTTGACCTCGTACGTTTTCAAATTTGTTGGTTTAGTAAATTTTGTTTTGTATGTCATTTTATGAAGGCAGATATCGCGAATTTAAAAAGATTTTGTCGTCGAGCTTGGTTTGAAGGCTCCTAACTTTCAGTAGGTGCCCGCAAAGTTTTCCAACTTTTTTGGAAAAAAGCAGTGGTTTTTAAGCTTTGACCTCGTACGTTTTCAAATTTTTTGGATCATTAGATTTTGTTTTGTAGGTCATTTTATGAAATATCGCGAATTTACAAAAAAGTCTGTTGTCGAGTTTGAAGGCCCCTAACTTTCAGTAGGTGCCCGCAAAATTTTCCAACTTTTTCGGAATAAAGCAGTGGTCCTTAAGCTTTGACCTCGTACGTTTTCAAATTTGTTGGTTTAGTAAATTTTGTTTTGTCGGTCATTTTATGAGCGCAGATATCGCGAATTTACAAAAACTTCTGTTGTCGAGTTTGAAGGCCCCTAACTTTCAGTAGGTGCCCGCAAAATTTTCCAACTTTTCCGGAAAAAAATAGTGATCCTTAAGCTTTGACTCGTACGTTTTCAAATTTTTTGGGTCATTAGATTTTGTTTTGTCGGTCATTTTATGAGCGCAGATATCGCGAATTTACAAAAATTTCTGTTGTCGAGTTTGAAGGCCCCTAACTTTCAGTAGGTGCCCGAAAAATTTTCCAACTTTTCAGGAAAAAAAATAGTGGTCCTTAAGCTTTGACCTCGTACGTTTTCAAATTTTTTGGGTCATTAGATTTTGTTTTGTAGGTCATTTTATGATCGAAGATATCGCGAATTTACAAAAAATTCTGTTGTCGAGTTTGAAGGCCCCTAACTTTCAGTAGGTGCCCGCAAAGTTTTCCAACTTTTTCGGAATAAAGCAGTGGTCCTTAAGCTTTGACCTCGTCCGTTTTCAAATTTTTTGGGTTATTAGATTTTGTTTTGTAGGTCATTTTATGAACGAAGATATCGGGAATTTAAAAAGATTTTGTCGTCGAGTTAGGTTTGAAGGCGCCTAACTTTCAGTAGGTGTTCGCAAAGTTTTCCAACTTCTTCGGAAAAAAGCAGTGGTCCTTAAGCTTTAACCTCGTACGTTTTCAAATTTTTTGGGTCATTAGATTTTGTTTTGTAGGTCATTTTATGAACGAAGATATCGCGAATTTACAAAAATTTCTGTTGTCAAGTTTGAATGCCCCTAACTTTTAGTAGAAGCTCGCAAAATTTTCCAACTTTTTCGGCAAAAAAAAGTGGTCCTTAAGCTTTGACCTCGTACGTTTTCAAATTTTTTGGGTTATTAGATTTTGTTTTGTAGGTCATTTTATGATTGCAGATATCGCGAATTTACCAAAAATTCTGTTGTGGGGTTTGAAGGCGCCCAACTTTCAGTTGGTGTCCGCAAATTTTTCCAACTTTTTCGGAAAAAAGCAGTGGTCCTAAAGCTTTGACCTCGTCCGTTTTCAAATTTTTTGGGTTATTAGATTTTGTTTTGTAGGTCATTTTATGAACGAAGATATCGCGAATTTACAAAAATTTCTGTTGTCAAGTTTGAAGGCCCCTATCTTTCAGTAGGTGCCCGCAAATTTTTCCAACTTTTTCGGAAAAAAGCAGTGGTCCTAAAGCTTTGACCTCGTCCGTTTTCAAATTTTTTGGGGTATTAGATTTTGTTTTGTAGGTCATTTTATGATTGCAGATATCGCGAATTTACCAAAAATTCTGTTGTGGGGTTTGAAGGCCCCTAACTTTCAGTAGGTGCCCGCAAAATTTTCCAACTTTTCCGGAAAAAAAATAGTGGTCCTTAAGCTTTGACCTCGTACGTTTTCAAATTTTTTGGGTCATTAGATTTTGTTTTGTAGGTCATTTTATGAACGAAGATATCGCGAATTTACAAAAATTTCTGTTGTCGAGTTTGAAGGCCCCTAACTTTCAGTAGGTGCCCGCAAAGTTTTCCAACTTTTTCGGAATAAAGCAGTGGTCCTTAAGCTTTGACCTCGTCCGTTTTCAAATTTTTTGGGTTATTAGATTTTGTTTTGTAGGTCATTTTATGAACGCAGATATCGGGAATTTAAAAAGATTTTGTCGTCGAGTTAGGTTTGAAGGCGCCTAACTTTCAGTAGGTGTTCGCAAAGTTTTTCAACTTTTTCGGAGAAAAGCAGTGGTGCTTAAGCTTTGACCTCGTACGTTTTCAAATTTTTTGGGTCATTAGATTTTGTTTTGTAGGTCATTTTATGAACGCAGATATCGCGAATTTAAAAAGATCCTGTCGTCGAGTTTGAAGGCGCCTAACTTTTAGTAGAAGCTCGCAAAATTTTCCAACTTTTTCGGCAAAAAAAAAGTGGTCCTTAAGCTTTGACCTCGTAGGTTTAAAATTTTTTGGGTTATTAGATTTTCTTTTGTAGGTCATTTTATGATTGCAGATATCGCGAATTTACCAAAAATTCTGTTGTGGGGTTTGAAGGCGCCCAACTTTCAGTTGGTGTCCGCAAAATTTTCAAACTTTTTCGGCAAAAAATAGTGGTTTTTAAGCTTTGACCTCGTACGTTTTCAAATTTTTTGGGTCATTAAATTTTGTTTTGTAGGTCATTTTATGAACGAAGATATCGCGAATTTACAAAAATTTCTGTTGTCAAGTTTGAAGGCCCCTATCTTTCAGTAGGTGCCCGCAAAATTTTCCAACTTTTTCGGAAAAAAATAGGTGTCTTTAAGCTTTTACCTTGTACGTTTTCAAATTTTTTGGGTCATTAGATTTTGTTTTGTAGGTCATTTTATGAACGAAGATATCGCGAATTTACAAAAATTTCTGTTGTCAAGTTTGAAGGCCCCTAACTTTTAGTAGAAGCTCGCAAAATTTTCCAACTTTTTCGGCAAAAAAAAAGTGGTCCTTAAGCTTTGACCTCGTACGTTTTCAAATTTTTTGGGTTATTAGATCTTGTTTTGTAGGTCATTTTATGATTGCAGATATCGCGAATTTACCAAAAATTCTGTTGTGGGGTTTGAAGGCGCCCAACTTTCAGTTGGTGTCCGCAAAATTTTCAAACTTTTTTGGCAAAAAATAGTGGTTTTTAAGCTTTGACCTCGTACGTTTTCAAATTTTTTGGGTCATTAGATTTTGTTTTGTAGGTCATTTTATGAACGAAGATATCGCGAATTTACAAAAATTTCTGTTGTGGGGTTTGAAGGCCCCTATCTTTCAGTAGGTGCCCGCAAAATTTTCCAACTTTTTCGGAAAAAAATAGGTGTCTTTGAGCTTTGACCTTGTACGTTTTCAAATTTTTTGGGTCATTAGATTTTGTTTTGTAGGTCATTTTATGAACGAAGATATCGCGAATTTACAAAAATTTCTGTTGGCAAGTTTGAAGGCCCCTATCTTTCAGTAGGTGCCCGCAAAATTTTCCAACTTTTTCGGAAAAAAATAGGTGTCTTTGAGCTTTGACCTTGTACGTTTTCAAATTTTTTGGGTTATTAGATTTTGTTTTGTAGGTCATTTTATGATTGCAGATATCGCGAATTTACCAAAAATTCTGTTGTGGGGTTTGAAGGCCCCTAACTTTCAGTAGGTGCCCGCAAAATTTTCCAACTTTTCCGGAAAAAAAATAGTGGTCCTTAAGCTTTGACCTCGTACGTTTTTAAATTTTTTGGGTCATTAGATTTTGTTTTGTAGGTCAGTTTATGAACGAAGATATCGTGAATTTACAAAAAATTCTGTTGTGGTGTTTGAAGGCGCCTAACTTTCAGTAGGTGTCCGCAAAATTTTCAAACTTTTTCGGCAAAAAATAGTGGTGTTTAAGCTTTGACCTCGTACGTTTTCAAATTTTTTGGGTCATTGGATTTTGTTTTGTAGGTCATTTTATGAACGAAGAAATCGCGAATTTACAAAAATTTCTGTTGTCAAGTTTGAAGGCCCCTAACTTTTAGTAGAAGCTCGCAAAATTTTCCAACTTTTTCGGCAAAAAAAAAGTGGTCCTTAAGCTTTGACCTCGTACGTTTTCAAATTTTTTGGGTTATTACATCTTGTTTTGTAGGTCATTTTATGATTGCAGATATCGCGAATTTACCAAAAATTCTGTTGTGGGGTTTGAAGGCGCCCAACTTTCAGTTGGTGTCCGCAAAGTTTTCCAACTTTTTCGGAAAAAAGCAGTGGTCCTTAAGCTTTAACCTCGTACGTTTTTAAATTTTTTGGGTCATTAGATTTTGTTTTGTAGGTCATTTTATGAACGAAGATATCGCGAATTTACAAAAAATTCTGTTGTGGGGTTTGAAGGCGCCTAACTTTCAGTAGGTGTCCACAAAATTTTCCAACTTTTTCGGCAAGAAGTTGTGGTCCTTTAGCTTTGGCCTCGTACGTTTTCAAATATTTTGAATCGTTAGATTTTGTTTATTTCAGTTTTAAAAAGAAGGATGCAGCTAATTTTATAAAAAAATTTTAAATTCGTTTGCTTTTTTTTAATGGAAGCTGTACTTGTCAAATCTTCTTTACGTTTGCACAAAACAATTTACATGAGTACATAACGACATTTCGCCTATTTTTTATTCATGGCTTTCCCAGTTTTCTCTTACAATATTTTAAATCCCACCGTCTTTCCATCAAAATTTGCTAAGGCCGGTCGTCCATTTATACGACATGTCTTTACGACATGAATGCGACATGTCGTATCATTTTTAAGCCTATGTTTTAATCGAGATTTGTACATTTGACAAACGTGTCGTAAAACAAGTTATTTCTTGTCGGCGACAAGTTTTTTAAGACACTGTATGGTCGAATTTAATGCGACATTTGTAGAAGGGCATCTGCATCAGACGACATGTTTTACATGAATGGATGAGGTCCCCTGTTTGTTTGATATGTTTTGTCGTATACGACGTGTCGACTGCATGTTGTATCAAAAATGTTTCAGACATGTGGTATAATGGCCGGCCTTAAAAGGAGAAACTCAAATTATTAGATCGGTGAATGCAAATCAATTCCATTATAAATTTGTATTATTCATTTTTTTTGCAAAAATCTTGGTTACCTATGTAAATTCCGATGATTTGTTATCATGTTTGCAATTCTCTTGTTTGCAAACATTTTTTTTCATTTTCCTCTTTTTCATTTCTTTACAATACTAATTATATGTTGCTGTAAATTTATGTGAAATGGCGAACATTGATAAATGAACCATACGTTCAACATTAAAATACCTGACCTTAATTTTTTTCTTATCATATTTAAATAACTACAAGTAGTCTGTTTAAAAGCACAACGAGGCAGAAATGTTTTCATAAATTCATGGCGAAACGTCGTTATGTTCTCATATAAATTGTTTTGTGTAAATGTAAAGAAGATTTTGACAAGTTTAGCTTAAATTCAAAAATAAGCAAACGAATTTTAAAAAAATTGTTTTAATTAGCCGCATCTTTCTTTTTAATTTTGAAGTAAACCCAAAGGCAGCTGTAACCTATGAAAAATAAAATGAAATAAATTAGATTTTGTCTTGTGCATAATTTTAAGGACTGCGAAGTTTGGTTGTCGTTGTTCCGTCGGTTTGGATGCTATATTATTCCTACGGTTTTAGTTTTAGCAATGCGTTTGGGACGGTTAACGAACGGTCTTGTGTCCGAAATTTTTTTGTGCGTTTGGGTTGGTTTGTCGAAGATTTCTTACGTTCCGATAGTTTCTATGTGCGATAAGTCTCCAGTTCTTCTACACGACTTTTTTCTGTAGTCGTTCATTGAACTTCTGCGTAATTTTTTTCGTTCAGTAAGAGATTTCCTCCTTGCTACATAGGCTTACATAGGCATACGTGTCGAACGGAATTATTACCAAAATGTAGTTCAGGTGAGGGTATAATTTATTTGACATGGGAGTTCTGAGCTTTTCTGGCTAATCGCGCACCACAAGTCTTCTAGTATCCGACTTTTAATTGTAGTTTTAGAAGTAGTCGATCATTGAACCTCTTCATTAATCCCCACCTTGCAGCTTAGGCATCAGGGATGAATGCATTGTCGTACTGCGGGTAGTCTATGCAGCCAGGCGTCGATCCCTAGTTATTTGAAATTCCGTATGGTGGTAGGGCTGTCCGTTTAGATTTTAGTGATTTTAGCGGTTAGGAGTGCGTGTGTTGAACGTTCGAGAAACGATAGATATAATTTTCGCCCGATCGTGTTTTTTAACGTACTTACAGGCCTTGTTGATAGACCGTGTAAATGAAATATACAACACCTTAATAGTTCTCATAAGGTCTGTTCGTTTGCAATGTTTTCGCTGCTTTTTTGCGTGAGATCATGAAGTCGAGTGTTCGTTTGTAAAATGTTTTCTTACTAGACCAGTTTAGTGACGTCACACGAATCAACTCCAACATGATTTAGAGTTACCTGAAGTAAACTCAGACAGTCCAATCGAACAGACCTATAGAGACCAGTAAAATACAATGCTGTTATAAGTTATAACATAACCTAACTCCGTGCAGTAAGTAAAGTTGGCACTCCTTGCAAAATGCACTATTTTGTTGACATTTAAATTTTTGACATTTGCAAAAATTAATTACAAAATTAGAAAAGTCTTATTATTTTTTGATCGTGCGAAAAATAGAATACGATATACGGTTGTTAAGTGTTATAATACCCAAATCTCGAAAACTTTTTCTCGATTTTGTTATTGCACTTACCAACCTTATATCGCAATATACTATTTATTAGATCTAATACGTTGCAAATGAACCCCAACATACACACATAAGTGAAAAAACTTTAAATGAGAAAATTTGTTTTCCACCAAAGCGCCTCGGGAATCGAAAAATTTGCTACCGGAAATAGCAAAGTCTTGGGTTCGATTCCCGAGGCGCTTTGGTGGAAAACAAATTTTCTCATTTAAAGTTTTTTCACTTATGTGTGTATGTTTGGGGTTCATTTACAACGTATTAGATCTATCTAACTAATTAACCCTAAATATTTAAAAATTTGTAATTTATACTATTTATTAGTTTTTTTAATTATCTGTCTTGTACTAATTTCTCTTTTTGTTTCTGATAGTGCTGGTACTCCATATTAATTTACATGGAAACTTCGTAAACCTACCGTAGTTAATATACTATTTCATTGATGGATTTCCGGTGATCTAGCAAGGATGTTTAAATCAACGAAAGTGTGGCGAGAAGCGAAAATTAAAAAATAATAGATTGTGCAGTTATACGTCCGAAGCTAAAAGAAGGGGATTTTGGAAATGTATAACGCGCGAAAAATAACAACAGTTGCAAAAGTACAAGAAGGAAGAGTGACAAAGTTTTCGCTGGCTCAAAAAGAGGAAATTGTCGAAAGCAGTAAAGGAAGTTCTTGGGGTGCTGAAGGTTTGGGAATGGAAGGACCTAACAATTTATTGACTTCACAACTACTACCACATGTCTCCGTCTATTACGAAAACAGTCGTTCTCTTTAAGGATGTTAACTTCAACTCTTTATGGTAAGATATAATTTTACCGGGATGCTTTAAATTTGAAAATCGAGGCATTCTTTAGTTGTTACCTAAATAAATAAGACGTAAATTACGTTCTGGTAAATTAATGTCCATCTTTTTTTAATACTTTTACGGCAGTTTGGATTAGATTATAAATTCGTTAGAAACTCCTACTTGCAAAGTGCTCTTTCTATGGTTAAGACAGAAAAGGGCGAGAAGTTGTTTAATTCCAATTTTAATAATATGAATTGAATATGTAGCCAAAATTTTTAAATTGTAAATGTCGAATTTTTAAAATGTTTTCAAACCACCCGAACATTATTTATAGTAAGACGAAACGTTTGGTACGTTAAGAATTTGAATCGATCCCAAAAATTGTAACCTCATTTAAATCGAAATTTTTATGAAGTAATTAATTTGTCCATTATATTTACAGATTGGTCTTGGAGGATTCTCTACCCGCTCAGTACCTACCCATGAAATGGAAAACTAGCACTATGGATATAGATTTCAAACCCGAAACTAATTGGATGAAGAACCGTTTGGTACTCAAACTAATTACCTTCGAATTTAGTCTGGTTTATATTAGAAAAATTTGAGCCTTCATTAGGAGACGTGAAAATTGAAGGTAAGTTGGTTCTTTTACTAATTAAAATACCAAAGCTCTCATAATTAATAAGCTTTAATCGCTAATGAAATTAACTAATAATTACTCGCCGTTAGTTTTAATTTCTTGTAGGTTTATTAAATACCGGGCTCAAAAACTAGTGCTTTTGTTTTGACACGTCGTTAGTAGAATTAGAACTGAAACAGATTAGCTAATAAGATTGTAATGACAAATTGACTGCCTCGGTGTAAATATTATTTTAATCATCTTTTATTGTGCAACTTTTAACACTGGAAAATAACAAAACAAGTAACGTGAATGTATTAAAGTTTTCCAAGAGGAATTGTTACCTAATTTGTTAAACTAATTACTTAAAAGCTCCAAATCTCGAATCTGTTAAAATAGTGATCCCCAAATTTAGTTTTCAATTTTAATAAAATAATTTATTCTCGCAGATTTGGGTCGAGGGATTCTCGCGTGGTGCAATCACGTTAAAAGGAAAACTACCCCTACAGAAATGGACTTCTTTGAGCATCAAACCGACTGGATTGAGAACTTCCGAGAACGAAAACTAACTCCTTAAGAACGTTTAATTTTAATGGCAATGTTAAATAATAGAAATTGAAAGCTTTTGAAAATTCGTTGCAACGCTCTTATAAATTAATAACTTCATCGCTGATAATGATAATTTAAATTTAGCTGGAAAGAGCTCACACAACACTCAAACATTTGTTAAATCACACCCTTACATAATAAAATAAAACTCTCAACTAGTTTTAGGGATCTTTTGTAAACTTTATTTAAATTTCTGGTACTAAAGGCATAAGTGTCGACAGTTGAATTAAAACTGATATTACCAAATTTTGTATTGACAAGTCTATGGACTATTTGTATTTTATTGTAACATAATTTGTAGTATTTTTTATACTGTGTAAGTACGAAATTACGCCCTACATTCGGACAACCCTTCATCCTTCACACTTACCTACTATCAGGTACATAAAAAACTCCTAATTATTATTATCCTACTAATTGACCTAATATCTGCAAGACTATTTTATAAAAAGGATTGCAGAATCTGTAAATAAACTAATATAATAAGGAATTGCCTCGTAAGTTTAAGCTGAAGACTTAATAGATACCTTGACCTGTCTCAGGCAGCGCTATCTAGTAAGCGCACATCGAACTAATGCAATTTTTCGTCGCCGACAGTACTATCTAGCAAGTTTGTGCATAACTACAATTAATTTTAGATCGCTTTTAACGTTATCTATGAAGCGTACGCTGAACTAAACATAACTTACAAACGTGGGGCGCCATCTATGAAGTCAATTCTAAACTAAAATTAATTTTAAAGTGCCGGTACGCCATCTATGGGGCTCACCCTGAACTAAAAATAATTTTATATGACGACAGCGCCATCTACAAAAGAGGCCCTGAAATAAAACTAATTAAAATGGCGGCAGCGCCATCAACTAACCTTCAACTAAAATTAATTTAAAACGACGGTGGCGCCATCTATGGGGCAAACCCAGAACGAAAAATATAAAACGACGGTGGCGCCATCTATGGAACGACCCCTGAACTGAAAATAATATGCACCAACGGTAACGCCATCTATGAGACAAACCGTAAACTAAAAATATGATAAAACGCCGGTGGCGCCATCTAAGAGACAAACCCTGAACTAAACAAAAATCTAAAAAGACGGTGGCGCCATCTATGGGACAATTCCTTAACTAAAAATAATAAAAAAACCCAACGGTGGCGCCATCTATGGAACAAACCCTCAACTTAAAATAATATAAAACGACGGCGGCGCCATCTATGGGACAAAACCTGAATAAAAAATAAAACGACTGTGGCGCCATCTATGGGACAAACCCTGAACTAAATATAATATAAAACGACGGTAGCGCTATCTATGGGACACTAAACTAAAAAAATAATATATAACGACAGTGGCGCCATCTGTGGGACAAACCCTGAACTACAAATACTTTAAAACGACTGTGGCGCCATCTATAGGGCTAATCTTAAACTAAACATAATTCGCCCAGTTTAAATTAGCTTAGTTCAGAGTTAGCTTTATAGATGGCGCCACCGTCGTTTTATATTATTTTTAGTTCAGGGTTTGTCCCACAGATGGCGCTACCGCCGTACTAAGTAACTTTCAGTTCAGGGTTTGTCCCATAGATGGCGCCACCGCCGGTTTATATAATTATTAGTTAAGGGATTGTCCCATAGATGGCGCCACCGCCGGTTTATATAATTATTAGTTAAGGGATTGTCCCATAGATGGCGCCACCGTCGTCTTAGATTATTTTTTAAGTTTCTGGTTCGCTTTATAGATGGCGCTGCCATTATTTTAAATTAATTTTAGTTGACTGCTAACTTCTTAAATGACGCTGTCGTCATTTTTAGTTACGCTACAGTCATATTTATTTTTTTAGTCGAGTAGGGCCCTGCCAGATGGCGTTGCTGGCATTGCAAGAATTAATTTTTAGTTCAGCGACAGTTTACTAGATAACGCGACGGGCGTTTTATATCTGTTTAGTGCACAATTCCTTCCGTAGATGGCGCTACCCGCTAAAAGAAATTATTGTTAGTTGAACGTTAATCCACTAGATGAACTACGGTCTTTTTCAAATAACAGTTAATTGTAAGTTCGTAGATAGCGTATCTCATATATGGCTCGGTTTCGGATATATGAGGTAAAGGACGTTATAATTTAACATAAATCGGCAACTACTGACAGTTCCACAAATAACTGCCCGTATGTTAGGCGCAGTTTCGTACTTTCTTTAAGAAAACACATGTAAATTTATTAAATACGTTAGATACAGCGATAAATTAAGATTTTAGCGTTTCAGACTGCTCTGTTAGGAAACAAAATCATTGAAAAGTAAGGCATAGCATCCAAGTACATCACATGCACTCTTTCTATTCAGCAATATTCTTTAATAATAATGTTACTTCTAGTTTTTCATTGTAGGATTGTAGGTAAACGCTTTTTTATCAATTGGGGTTAAAGTTGGTGAAAAATGTATAGTGGTTATAGTGAGAACTACCTTTAAAGTGAGGACAACTTAATACACGCAATAGAAAAAACGGGCTTAAAGGTAGTTAACACATCTAGTAAAGCAACTCCGACAAATGAAGTTACAGTGTCAAGAGTTCCATATTCACTAAAGTTCAAATTAAGTAGTTAACAGCAAAAAATGTAGGCTGTCCTTATTTCGTGATTACGACATGATAGCAATAAACAAATACTTTTCGTATAAAATTAAGCACAAGCCAAATTATAAATAATGAAAACATTTTTTACCTTAGAAATATTTGATAATCCTTTGATCGGTTAAGCGTTGTCCATACTACAGCTACAAATTGTCTTGTCGGTTTCATCAAAAGTGCGCACATTGCACGTTTCAGCTGTAGTCTAGACCACGTTTTACATTTTACACTTCATTAATGCTTTTACTACTGCACATTATTTGTACGTTCCACTTCAAAGGACAATTGTAAACTACACTTTTATCTAAGGAATGACAAATACAAAATTAGGTAAGAACTATTCGTGTTCCGTTAGTTTTAGTTAGTTTTATCTTTATCGATTGAAAATAAAAATTTAAATACAATTGTCCTTCACAGTTAAAGTCGAATTTAAATAAAATTATCTTAATTTTCACAAGTTAATACTCCTTTGTAACAATAAAAAATTTTAAATACTTTGCCTGATCTTCTCCAGAGATAATAATATAATAACAGTTATCGTAGTAGTGATTGCAGCGGAAGAAAATCCTATCACATGATTACCGTTCAAATTTCGCAGATTTGTTCTGCAGTTGTTAGCAACGAATGTAAACAGAGTCATGACGTTATTGCCAATTATTACGCAGTCTCAGATGCTTAGTTAAAACGTGCTAATTCTTGTTTGTCTTGTTTTCGTTGTACTAAGTAGTAGGAGTGTTAGTCACGTCATGAGCTTTTCTTTCGCTGGGATCACTCTAGTCACTAATATTTAAAGCTACAAAATAAAAACGTGACATCTGCTCGAAGATGCAACGTGGGATTTGTCCAATATAAGCTGCCAAGGTTTTTCAAATACCTATTAGGCCATCCGTTTTTCAATGAGGTCTTGTGTCTGTTAGTAGCTAAAACCTTGAATTCTTCTGATTTTTCGTAGTATAAAACGACATTTCTAAAACAGAAAAATCCATTAATTACTATAACCCCTAAAGTAAATCAAAGTTCTAATTATTTAAAGAGTAATTAGGTAACACTGAATTACACAAAATTTAAAAACACGGTACACACTCTGATACTTTGCTACAAGGGGTGTACAAGGGTAATAAAAAAACTTTGTAGCATACGACGCATACTGTGCTTTTCTAAAGAGCTTCGTTCACCAGAGCAATTTGATTGCGATAACATCAAAGTAATGATAAATTAAAAATTTGTCCGTCCACCAAAACAATGGTCACATTCACCGGACGTAACTGTTGTCCGCTGACAACACCGCTACAGAGTGCTACTATCGTAACATGTTGTGGAGCGGTCGCCATTTTTTCGAGCATATTTTATTTCCGCTACTTATTGGGAGCGGAGTGATAGCGTATTTTGAAAAGTAGTTGTAAATTTTAATTTACTTACAAATTAATAAACTCGCAAAATCAACAACAATAACATAACCACACATACCAACAACATAACCACACATACTAACGAGATAAAAGCCGATAATCGACATATATTATAATGGTGCTCACTTTTAAGCTAACTTAACAAATTTACCGGACGTTGTAGCGCTACATATGTAGCAGATGGATCGGTATTACTTTACGCTACGTCCGGTGAATGGGACCAATATCAAAATGATATTTACTTATCAGTTTCATGGTAGATCCATCCATTTATTTGAAAAAGCAGAACTAGCGATCTCTCGACAATTAATAAGCGACACTTTTCAAAGTACTATCGTAATCGCGTCGACCCCATGGTGGACTCGGGCCTAAGATAACAGGTAGAACATTGATTGGGTGCACCTTTTCAAGATTGATTTGCTGCTGTAAGCAAAGTTAAGACTTAAAACAAACAAATTTGTTAAAGGAGATTTTTACCTTTCATTTTATTTTCGTTAAATTGTCCTCGTTAATAACAATTACACCATAATTTTGACGGCAAATAGGTTCAACACAAGAACCTACAAAGTTAAACGAAATACGAACATACCAACTGTTGAAAAAAAAATAACAAGGTGTTCCGCAAGTAAAAATTTATACAGCGCCATCTATGAATTAATAATGAAACTATTTAGAGCAATTTTTGAAAAAAATACTTGTTACACAATTTTGAGAGTGCGATTCTTTAGGCGTGTTCGACTTTTAAAATTCTTTCTACTGTTAATTATTCTTTAAATATGTGAAATGCAAAATTGAACAGAAAATGGGGACTTTGTTTGTAATACTGTCACGCCCTTATTCGTGACGATGAGGACTGACCTTCGGCGGTACCAGCACTAATCATATTATTAATAATAAACAACTCAAGCTATAAAGTGTTCCAGATCTTTTTCTATAGAATCGTCGTTATTAAGGCTATTTTACACTCAAATTTCGTGGCTAAACTGTCTTGATGTGATACGTTCCGTTCCGTGGTAACGAGTAGTGTTGAGGATCGTCGTTTCTTAGTATACAAATTGAGCCCTTTCCAGATGCCAATTGGAACATTTGGGACTTCCTCAGATTTCCAATTGAAACTCCCAATGACACGGCTAAAACAAACCACAAATTATTACAATCACCAAAATATACTAAATTAATTACAAATTTTTAAAGGGTTAATTAGTTAGATAATTCTAATACGTTGTAAATGAACCCCAACATACACACATAAGTGAAAAAACTTTAAATGAGAAAATTTGTTTTCCACCAAGCGCCTCGGGAATCGATTCCCGAGTTTTTTCACTTATGTGTGTATGTTGGGGTTCATTTACAACATATTAGAATTATACTAAATTAATACTAATACAGTCGGGTCCGCTTATAACGAGTCCAACTTATAGCGAGCGTTCAGTTTTAGCGAGTAACTTTGCAAGTTACCCTCTGATATAATGAGTGGATCGCGATTACGAAGACGATTAGCTTCGGTTATAATGGTAACAAACTTGTTGTAACTCATTTCTGATTTTAAACGTATATTTCACATACAGTCGTCGTTGTTTCTTGTTGTCTAGCGTTACTCTTATTCTAATCAAGCCTAAACACAATAGATAACATATAGATTATAAACAGCAGTTTTGTCGTTCAAAACCAAAAAACAATATAAACGAAAGCAGTTACCTTTACTTAACATCTTATTTTCGTAGAGGAATACTTTTAGTTATACTTTTTTTGATAATACCCACGCTTTATACCAAACATGCTGTGACCTTCAAATAGGACAGGCAAAACATCGAATATTTCTTCAGATTAGTATAATATGACAGCTCTAAAACAAAAATCTGTTAATTACTATAACCACAAAAGTAAATGAAGTTTACTGTATTGGAGGTTTAACGCTTTCAAAATTACTTTTAAAAGAGAATTATTCAATGTATAAGTGTTGTGGTTTAATCCTAAACATTGAATAAATCAAAAGTAAAAGTTTCAACTGTCAAAATCACGCCACAATGTACAAGTACAAGGTGAGTACAAGTAAGGTAAAATCATGGTAAAATAACTTAATTTTAGCATATGCAACCCATCATACAGCGGTGTATTGAAGTCGGCTGAGATTATACAAGTCTAGCAAAATTTTAAACTTGAATTTTTACTTGAAAAAATCGTAAGGTTAACCCCTTACGATTTTTTTGGCCAAAAAATGAAGATTGTAGAAATGCATATTTGACGTGGAATATCGTAGGACTACACGCTAGGCTATAACCTTCCGTATTTGCGAGACTAAATTGCAAAATTTTAAACTTTAATTTTTACTCGCAAAAATCGTAAGGTTAACCCCTTACGATTTTTTTTGGCCAAAAAATGAAGGTTGTAGAAATGCATTTTTAACGTGGAATATCGTGAGGCTATAGCCTAGGCTCAAACCTTCCGTATTTAGAAGACTAAATTGCAAAATTTTAAACTTGAATTTTTACTAGAAAAAATCGTAAGGTTAACCCCTTACGATTTTTTTTGGCCAAAAAATGAAGGTTGTAGAAATGCATTTTTAACGTGGAATATCGTAAGGCTATAGCCTGGGCTATAACCCTCCGTATTTAAAAGACTAAATTGCAAAATTTTAAACTTGAATTTTTACTAGAAAAAATCGTAAGGTTAACCCCTTACGATTTTTTTTGGCCAAAAAATGAAGGTTGTAGAAATGCATTTTTAACGTGGAATATCGTGAGGCTATAGCCTAGGCTCAAACCTTTCGTATTTAGAAGACTAAATTGCAAAATTTTAAACTTGAATTTTTACTAGAAAAAATCGTAAGGTTAACCCCTTACGATTTTTTTTGGCCAAAAAATGAAGGTTGTAGAAATGCATTTTTAACGTGGAATATCGTAAGGCTATAGCCTGGGCTATAACCCTCCGTATTTAAAAGACTAAATTGCAAAATTTTAAACTTGAATTTTTACTAGAAAAAATCGTAAGGTTAACCCCTTACAATTTTTTTTGGCTCAAAAATGAAGGTTGTAGAAATGCATTTTTAACGTGGAATATCGTGAGGCTATAGCCTAGGCTCAAACCTTCCGTATTTAGAAGACTAAATTGCAAAATTTTAAACTTGAATTTTTACTAGAAAAAATCGTAAGGTTAACCCCTTACAATTTTTTTTGGCTCAAAAATGAAGGTTGTAGAAATGCATTTTTAACGTGGAATATCGTAAGGCTATAGCCTGGGCTATAACCCTCCGTATTTAAAAGACTAAATTGCAAAATTTTAAACTTGAATTTTTACTAGAAAAAATCGTAAGGTTAACCCCTTACGATTTTTTTTTGGCCAAAAAATGAAGGTTGTAGAAATGCATTTTTAACGTGGAATATCGTAAGGCTATAGCCTGGGCTATAACCCTCCGTATTTAAAAGACTAAATTGCAAAATTTTAAACTTGAATTTTTACTAGAAAAAATCGTAAGGTTAACCCCTTACGATTTTTTTTGGCCAAAAAATGAAGGTTGTAGAAATGCATTTTTAACGTGGAATATCGTGAGGCTATAGCCTAGGCTCAAACCTTCCGTATTTAGAAGACTAAATTGCAAAATTTTAAACTTGAATTTTTACTAGAAAAAATCGTAAGGTTAACCCCTTACGATTTTTTTTGGCCAAAAAATGAAGGTTGTAGAAATGCATTTTTAACGTGGAATATCGTGAGGCTATAGCCTAGGCTCAAACCTTCCGTATTTAGAAGACTAAATTGCAAAATTTTAAACTTGAATTTTTACTAGAAAAAATCGTAAGGTTAACCCCTTACAATTTTTTTTGGCTCAAAAATGAAGGTTGTAGAAATGCATTTTTAACGTGGAATATCGTGAGGCTATAGCCTAGGCTCAAACCTTCCGTATTTAGAAGACTAAATTGCAAAATTTTAAACTTGAATTTTTACTAGAAAAAATCGTAAGGTTAACCCCTTACGATTTTTTTTTGGCCAAAAAATGAAGGTTGTAGAAATGCATTTTTAACGTGGAATATCGTAAGGCTATAGCCTGGGCTATAACCCTCCGTATTTAAAAGACTAAATTGCAAAATTTTAAACTTGAATTTTTACTAGAAAAAATCGTAAGGTTAACCCCTTACGATTTTTTTTGGCCAAAAAATGAAGGTTGTAGAAATGCATTTTTAACGTGGAATATCGTGAGGCTATAGCCTAGGCTCAAACCTTCCGTATTTAGAAGACTAAATTGCAAAATTTTAAACTTGAATTTTTACTAGAAAAAATCGTAAGGTTAACCCCTTACAATTTTTTTTGGCTCAAAAATGAAGGTTGTAGAAATGCATTTTTAACGTGGAATATCGTGAGGCTATAGCCTAGGCTCAAACCTTCCGTATTTAGAAGACTAAATTGCAAAATTTTAAACTTGAATTTTTACTAGAAAAAATCGTAAGGTTAACCCCTTACGATTTTTTTTGGCCAAAAAATGAAGGTTGTAGAAATGCATTTTTAACGTGGAATATCGTGAGGCTATAGCCTAGGCTCAAACCTTCCGTATTTAGAAGACTAAATTGCAAAATTTTAAACTTGAATTTTTACTAGAAAAAATCGTAAGGTTAACCCCTTACAATTTTTTTTGGCTCAAAAATGAAGGTTGTAGAAATGCATTTTTAACGTGGAATATCGTGAGGCTATAGCCTAGGCTCAAACCTTCCGTATTTAGAAGACTAAATTGCAAAATTTTAAACTTGAATTTTTACTAGAAAAAATCGTAAGGTTAACCCCTTACGATTTTTTTTGGCCAAAAAATGAAGGTTGTAGAAATGCATTTTTAACGTGGAATATCGTGAGGCTATAGCCTAGGCTCAAACCTTCCGTATTTAGAAGACTAAATTGCAAAATTTTAAACTTGAATTTTTACTAGAAAAAATCGTAAGGTTAACCCCTTACAATTTTTTTTGGCTCAAAAATGAAGGTTGTAGAAATGCATTTTTAACGTGGAATATCGTAAGGCTATAGCCTGGGCTATAACCCTCCGTATTTAAAAGACTAAATTGCAAAATTTTAAACTTGAATTTTTACTAGAAAAAATCGTAAGGTTAACCCCTTACGATTTTTTTTGGCCAAAAAATGAAGGTTGTAGAAATGCATTTTTAACGTGGAATATCGTGAGGCTATAGCCTAGGCTCAAACCTTCCGTATTTAGAAGACTAAATTGCAAAATTTTAAACTTGAATTTTTACTAGAAAAAATCGTAAGGTTAACCCCTTACAATTTTTTTTGGCTCAAAAATGAAGGTTGTAGAAATGCATTTTTAACGTGGAATATCGTGAGGCTATAGCCTAGGCTCAAACCTTCCGTATTTAGAAGACTAAATTGCAAAATTTTAAACTTGAATTTTTACTAGAAAAAATCGTAAGGTTAACCCCTTACGATTTTTTTTGGCCAAAAAATGAAGGTTGTAGAAATGCATTTTTAACGTGGAATATCGTAAGGCTATAGCCTGGGCTATAACCCTCCGTATTTAAAAGACTAAATTGCAAAATTTTAAACTTGAATTTTTACTAGAAAAAATCGTAAGGTTAACCCCTTACGATTTTTTTTGGCCAAAAAATGAAGGTTGTAGAAATGCATTTTTAACGTGGAATATCGTGAGGCTATAGCCTAGGCTCAAACCTTCCGTATTTAGAAGACTAAATTGCAAAATTTTAAACTTGAATTTTTACTAGAAAAAATCGTAAGGTTAACCCCTTACGATTTTTTTTGGCCAAAAAATGAAGGTTGTAGAAATGCATTTTTAACGTGGAATATCGTAAGGCTATAGCCTGGGCTATAACCCTCCGTATTTAAAAGACTAAATTGCAAAATTTTAAACTTGAATTTTTACTAGAAAAAATCGTAAGGTTAACCCCTTACGATTTTTTTTGGCCAAAAAATGAAGGTTGTAGAAATGCATTTTTAACGTGGAATATCGTGAGGCTATAGCCTAGGCTCAAACCTTCCGTATTTAGAAGACTAAATTGCAAAATTTTAAACTTGAATTTTTACTAGAAAAAATCGTAAGGTTAACCCCTTACGATTTTTTTTGGCCAAAAAATGAAGGTTGTAGAAATGCATTTTTAACGTGGAATATCGTAAGGCTATAGCCTGGGCTATAACCCTCCGTATTTAGAAGACTAAATTGCAAAATTTTAAACTTGAATTTTTACTAGAAAAAATCGTAAGGTTAACCCCTTACGATTTTTTTTGGCCAAAAAATGAAGGTTGTAGAAATGCATTTTTAACGTGGAATATCGTAAGGCTATAGCCTGGGCTATAACCCTCCGTATTTAAAAGACTAAATTGCAAAATTTTAAACTTGAATTTTTAGTAGAAAAAATCGTAAGGTTAACCCCTTACGATTTTTTTTGGCCAAAAAATGAAGGTTGTAGAAATGCATTTTTAACGTGGAATATCGTAAGGCTATAGCCTGGGCTATAACCCTCCGTATTTAAAAGACTAAATTGCAAAATTTTAAACTTGAATTTTTACTAGAAAAAATCGTAAGGTTAACCCCTTACGATTTTTTTTGGCCAAAAAATGAAGGTTGTAGAAATGCATTTTTAACGTGGAATATCGTAAGGCTATAGCCTGGGCTATAACCCTCCGTATTTAAAAGACTAAATTGCAAAATTTTAAACTTGAATTTTTACTAGAAAAAATCGTAAGGTTAACCCCTTACAATTTTTTTTGGCTCAAAAATGAAGGTTGTAGAAATGCATTTTTAACGTGGAATATCGTGAGGCTATAGCCTAGGCTCAAACCTTCCGTATTTAGAAGACTAAATTGCAAAATTTTAAACTTGAATTTTTACTAGAAAAAATCGTAAGGTTAACCCCTTACGATTTTTTTTGGCCAAAAAATGAAGGTTGTAGAAATGCATTTTTAACGTGGAATATCGTAAGGCTATAGCCTGGGCTATAACCCTCCGTATTTAAAAGACTAAATTGCAAAATTTTAAACTTGAATTTTTACTAGAAAAAATCGTAAGGTTAACCCCTTACGATTTTTTTTGGCCAAAAAATGAAGGTTGTAGAAATGCATTTTTAACGTGGAATATCGTGAGGCTATAGCCTAGGCTCAAACCTTCCGTATTTAGAAGACTAAATTGCAAAATTTTAAACTTGAATTTTTACTAGAAAAAATCGTAAGGTTAACCCCTTACGATTTTTTTTGGCCAAAAAATGAAGGTTGTAGAAATGCATTTTTAACGTGGAATATCGTGAGGCTATAGCCTAGGCTCAAACCTTCCGTATTTAGAAGACTAAATTGCAAAATTTTAAACTTGAATTTTTACTAGAAAAAATCGTAAGGTTAACCCCTTACGATTTTTTTTGGCCAAAAAATGAAGGTTGTAGAAATGAATTTTTAACGTGGAATATCGTGAGGCTATAGCCTAGGCTCAAACCTTCCGTATTTAGAAGACTAAATTGCAAAATTTTAAACTTGAATTTTTACTAGAAAAAATCGTAAGGTTAACCCCTTACGATTTTTTTTGGCCAAAAAATGAAGGTTGTAGAAATGCATTTTTAACGTGGAATATCGTGAGGCTATAGCCTAGGCTCAAACCTTCCGTATTTAGAAGACTAAATTGCAAAATTTTAAACTTGAATTTTTACTAGAAAAAATCGTAAGGTTAACCCCTTACGATTTTTTTTGGCCAAAAAATGAAGGTTGTAGAAATGCATTTTTAACGTGGAATATCGTGAGGCTATAGCCTAGGCTCAAACCTTCCGTATTTAGAAGACTAAATTGCAAAATTTTAAACTTGAATTTTTACTAGAAAAAATCGTAAGGTTAACCCCTTACGATTTTTTTTGGCCAAAAAATGAAGGTTGTAGAAATGCATTTTTAACGTGGAATATCGTGAGGCTATAGCCTAGGCTCAAACCTTCCGTATTTAGAAGACTAAATTGCAAAATTTTAAACTTGAATTTTTACTAGAAAAAATCGTAAGGTTAACCCCTTACGATTTTTTTTGGCCAAAAAATGAAGGTTGTAGAAATGCATTTTTAACGTGGAATATCGTGAGGCTATAGCCTAGGCTCAAACCTTCCGTATTTAGAAGACTAAATTGCAAAATTTTAAACTTGAATTTTTACTAGAAAAAATCGTAAGGTTAACCCCTTACGATTTTTTTTGGCCAAAAAATGAAGGTTGTAGAAATGCATTTTTAACGTGGAATATCGTAAGGCTATAGCCTGGGCTATAACCCTCCGTATTTAAAAGACTAAATTGCAAAATTTTAAACTTGAATTTTTACTAGAAAAAATCGTAAGGTTAACCCCTTACGATTTTTTTTGGCCAAAAAATGAAGGTTGTAGAAATGCATTTTTAACGTGGAATATCGTGAGGCTATAGCCTAGGCTCAAACCTTCCGTATTTAGAAGACTAAATTGCAAAATTTTAAACTTGAATTTTTACTAGAAAAAATCGTAAGGTTAACCCCTTACGATTTTTTTTGGCCAAAAAATGAAGGTTGTAGAAATGCATTTTTAACGTGGAATATCGTGAGGCTATAGCCTAGGCTCAAACCTTCCGTATTTAGAAGACTAAATTGCAAAATTTTAAACTTGAATTTTTACTAGAAAAAATCGTAAGGTTAACCCCTTACGATTTTTTTTGGCCAAAAAATGAAGGTTGTAGAAATGCATTTTTAACGTGGAATATCGTGAGGCTATAGCCTAGGCTCAAACCTTCCGTATTTAGAAGACTAAATTGCAAAATTTTAAACTTGAATTTTTACTAGAAAAAATCGTAAGGTTAACCCCTTACGATTTTTTTTGGCCAAAAAATGAAGGTTGTAGAAATGCATTTTTAACGTGGAATATCGTAAGGCTATAGCCTGGGCTATAACCCTCCGTATTTAGAAGACTAAATTGCAAAATTTTAAACTTGAATTTTTACTAGAAAAAATCGTAAGGTTAACCCCTTACGATTTTTTTTGGCCAAAAAATGAAGGTTGTAGAAATGCATTTTTAACGTGGAATATCGTAAGGCTATAGCCTGGGCTATAACCCTCCGTATTTAAAAGACTAAATTGCAAAATTTTAAACTTGAATTTTTAGTAGAAAAAATCGTAAGGTTAACCCCTTACGATTTTTTTTGGCCAAAAAATGAAGGTTGTAGAAATGCATTTTTAACGTGGAATATCGTAAGGCTATAGCCTGGGCTATAACCCTCCGTATTTAAAAGACTAAATTGCAAAATTTTAAACTTGAATTTTTACTAGAAAAAATCGTAAGGTTAACCCCTTACGATTTTTTTTGGCCAAAAAATGAAGGTTGTAGAAATGCATTTTTAACGTGGAATATCGTGAGGCTATAGCCTAGGCTCAAACCTTCCGTATTTAGAAGACTAAATTGCAAAATTTTAAACTTGAATTTTTACTAGAAAAAATCGTAAGGTTAACCCCTTACGATTTTTTTTGGCCAAAAAATGAAGGTTGTAGAAATGCATTTTTAACGTGGAATATCGTAAGGCTATAGCCTGGGCTATAACCCTCCGTATTTAGAAGACTAAATTGCAAAATTTTAAACTTGAATTTTTACTAGAAAAAATCGTAAGGTTAACCCCTTACGATTTTTTTTGGCCAAAAAATGAAGGTTGTAGAAATGCATTTTTAACGTGGAATATCGTAAGGCTATAGCCTGGGCTATAACCCTCCGTATTTAAAAGACTAAATTGCAAAATTTTAAAC
Organism: Malthinus flaveolus; assembly: GCA_950108345.1. Classification (NCBI taxonomy): domain Eukaryota; kingdom Metazoa; phylum Arthropoda; class Insecta; order Coleoptera; family Cantharidae; genus Malthinus; species Malthinus flaveolus. The sequence continues at coordinate 5,659,195 of OX467289.1, read as the reverse complement.
TTGAATTTTTAGTAGAAAAAATCGTAAGGTTAACCCCTTACGATTTTTTTTGGCCAAAAAATGAAGGTTGTAGAAATGCATTTTTAACGTGGAATATCGTAAGGCTATAGCCTGGGCTATAACCCTCCGTATTTAAAAGACTAAATTGCAAAATTTTAAACTTGAATTTTTACTAGAAAAAATCGTAAGGTTAACCCCTTACGATTTTTTTTGGCCAAAAAATGAAGGTTGTAGAAATGCATTTTTAACGTGGAATATCGTAAGGCTATAGCCTGGGCTATAACCCTCCGTATTTAAAAGACTAAATTGCAAAATTTTAAACTTGAATTTTTACTAGAAAAAATCGTAAGGTTAACCCCTTACAATTTTTTTTGGCTCAAAAATGAAGGTTGTAGAAATGCATTTTTAACGTGGAATATCGTGAGGCTATAGCCTAGGCTCAAACCTTCCGTATTTAGAAGACTAAATTGCAAAATTTTAAACTTGAATTTTTACTAGAAAAAATCGTAAGGTTAACCCCTTACGATTTTTTTTGGCCAAAAAATGAAGGTTGTAGAAATGCATTTTTAACGTGGAATATCGTAAGGCTATAGCCTGGGCTATAACCCTCCGTATTTAAAAGACTAAATTGCAAAATTTTAAACTTGAATTTTTACTAGAAAAAATCGTAAGGTTAACCCCTTACGATTTTTTTTGGCCAAAAAATGAAGGTTGTAGAAATGCATTTTTAACGTGGAATATCGTAAGGCTATAGCCTGGGCTATAACCCTCCGTATTTAAAAGACTAAATTGCAAAATTTTAAACTTGAATTTTTACTAGAAAAAATCGTAAGGTTAACCCCTTACGATTTTTTTTGGCCAAAAAATGAAGGTTGTAGAAATGCATTTTTAACGTGGAATATCGTGAGGCTATAGCCTAGGCTCAAACCTTCCGTATTTAGAAGACTAAATTGCAAAATTTTAAACTTGAATTTTTACTAGAAAAAATCGTAAGGTTAACCCCTTACGATTTTTTTTGGCCAAAAAATGAAGGTTGTAGAAATGCATTTTTAACGTGGAATATCGTGAGGCTATAGCCTAGGCTCAAACCTTCCGTATTTAGAAGACTAAATTGCAAAATTTTAAACTTGAATTTTTACTAGAAAAAATCGTAAGGTTAACCCCTTACGATTTTTTTTGGCCAAAAAATGAAGGTTGTAGAAATGCATTTTTAACGTGGAATATCGTGAGGCTATAGCCTAGGCTCAAACCTTCCGTATTTAGAAGACTAAATTGCAAAATTTTAAACTTGAATTTTTACTAGAAAAAATCGTAAGGTTAACCCCTTACGATTTTTTTTGGCCAAAAAATGAAGGTTGTAGAAATGCATTTTTAACGTGGAATATCGTGAGGCTATAGCCTAGGCTCAAACCTTCCGTATTTAGAAGACTAAATTGCAAAATTTTAAACTTGAATTTTTACTAGAAAAAATCGTAAGGTTAACCCCTTACGATTTTTTTTGGCCAAAAAATGAAGGTTGTAGAAATGCATTTTTAACGTGGAATATCGTGAGGCTATAGCCTAGGCTCAAACCTTCCGTATTTAGAAGACTAAATTGCAAAATTTTAAACTTGAATTTTTACTAGAAAAAATCGTAAGGTTAACCCCTTACGATTTTTTTTGGCCAAAAAATGAAGGTTGTAGAAATGCATTTTTAACGTGGAATATCGTGAGGCTATAGCCTAGGCTCAAACCTTCCGTATTTAGAAGACTAAATTGCAAAATTTTAAACTTGAATTTTTACTAGAAAAAATCGTAAGGTTAACCCCTTACGATTTTTTTTGGCCAAAAAATGAAGGTTGTAGAAATGCATTTTTAACGTGGAATATCGTGAGGCTATAGCCTAGGCTCAAACCTTCCGTATTTAGAAGACTAAATTGCAAAATTTTAAACTTGAATTTTTACTAGAAAAAATCGTAAGGTTAACCCCTTACGATTTTTTTTGGCCAAAAAATGAAGGTTGTAGAAATGCATTTTTAACGTGGAATATCGTGAGGCTATAGCCTAGGCTCAAACCTTCCGTATTTAGAAGACTAAATTGCAAAATTTTAAACTTGAATTTTTACTAGAAAAAATCGTAAGGTTAACCCCTTACGATTTTTTTTGGCCAAAAAATGAAGGTTGTAGAAATGCATTTTTAACGTGGAATATCGTGAGGCTATAGCCTAGGCTCAAACCTTCCGTATTTAGAAGACTAAATTGCAAAATTTTAAACTTGAATTTTTACTAGAAAAAATCGTAAGGTTAACCCCTTACGATTTTTTTTGGCCAAAAAATGAAGGTTGTAGAAATGCATTTTTAACGTGGAATATCGTGAGGCTATAGCCTAGGCTCAAACCTTCCGTATTTAGAAGACTAAATTGCAAAATTTTAAACTTGAATTTTTACTAGAAAAAATCGTAAGGTTAACCCCTTACGATTTTTTTTGGCCAAAAAATGAAGGTTGTAGAAATGCATTTTTAACGTGGAATATCGTAAGGCTATAGCCTGGGCTATAACCCTCCGTATTTAAAAGACTAAATTGCAAAATTTTAAACTTGAATTTTTACTAGAAAAAATCGTAAGGTTAACCCCTTACGATTTTTTTTGGCCAAAAAATGAAGGTTGTAGAAATGCATTTTTAACGTGGAATATCGTAAGGCTATAGCCTGGGCTATAACCCTCCGTATTTAAAAGACTAAATTGCAAAATTTTAAACTTGAATTTTTACTAGAAAAAATCTTAAGGTTAACCCCTTACGATTTTTTTTGGCCAAAAAATGAAGGTTGTAGAAATGCATTTTTAACGTGGAATATCGTGAGGCTATAGCCTAGGCTCAAACCTTCCGTATTTAGAAGACTAAATTGCAAAATTTTAAACTTGAATTTTTACTAGAAAAAATCGTAAGGTTAACCCCTTACGATTTTTTTTGGCCAAAAAATGAAGGTTGTAGAAATGCATTTTTAACGTGGAATATCGTAAGGCTATAGCCTGGGCTATAACCCTCCGTATTTAAAAGACTAAATTGCAAAATTTTAAACTTGAATTTTTACTAGAAAAAATCGTAAGGTTAACCCCTTACAATTTTTTTTGGCTCAAAAATGAAGGTTGTAGAAATGCATTTTTAACGTGGAATATCTGGAGGCTATAGCCTAGGCTCAAACCTTCCGTATTTAGAAGACTAAATTGCAAAATTTTAAACTTGAATTTTTACTAGAAAAAATCGTAAGGTTAACCCCTTACGATTTTTTTTGGCCAAAAAATGAAGGTTGTAGAAATGCATTTTTAACGTGGAATATCGTAAGGCTATAGCCTGGGCTATAACCCTCCGTATTTAGAAGACTAAATTGCAAAATTTTAAACTTGAATTTTTACTAGAAAAAATCGTAAGGTTAACCCCTTCTATTTTTTTTGGCCAAAAAATGAAGGTTGTAGAAATGCATTTTTAACGTGGAATATCGTAAGGCTATAGCCTGGGCTATAACCCTCCGTATTTAAAAGACTAAATTGCAAAATTTTAAACTTGAATTTTTACTAGAAAAAATCGTAAGGTTAACCCCTTACGATTTTTTTTGGCCAAAAAATGAAGGTTGTAGAAATGCATTTTTAACGTGGAATATCGTGAGGCTATAGCCTAGGCTCAAACCTTCCGTATTTAGAAGACTAAATTGCAAAATTTTAAACTTGAATTTTTACTAGAAAAAATCGTAAGGTTAACCCCTTCTATTTTTTTTGGCCAAAAAATGAAGGTTGTAGAAATGCATTTTTAACGTGGAATATCGTAAGGCTATAGCCTGGGCTATAACCCTCCGTATTTAAAAGACTAAATTGCAAAATTTTAAACTTGAATTTTTACTAGAAAAAATCGTAAGGTTAACCCCTTACAATTTTTTTTGGCTCAAAAATGAAGGTTGTAGAAATGCATTTTTAACGTGGAATATCGTGAGGCTATAGCCTAGGCTCAAACCTTCCGTATTTAGAAGACTAAATTGCAAAATTTTAAACTTGAATTTTTACTAGAAAAAATCGTAAGGTTAACCCCTTACGATTTTTTTTGGCCAAAAAATGAAGGTTGTAGAAATGCATTTTTAACGTGGAATATCGTGAGGCTATAGCCTAGGCTCAAACCTTCCGTATTTAGAAGACTAAATTGCAAAATTTTAAACTTGAATTTTTACTAGAAAAAATCGTAAGGTTAACCCCTTACGATTTTTTTTGGCCAAAAAATGAAGGTTGTAGAAATGCATTTTTAACGTGGAATATCGTAAGGCTATAGCCTGGGCTATAACCCTCCGTATTTAGAAGACTAAATTGCAAAATTTTAAACTTGAATTTTTACTAGAAAAAATCGTAAGGTTAACCCCTTACGATTTTTTTTGGCCAAAAAATGAAGGTTGTAGAAATGCATTTTTAACGTGGAATATCGTAAGGCTATAGCCTGGGCTATAACCCTCTGTATTTAAAAGACTAAATTGCAAAATTTTAAACTTGAATTTTTACTAGAAAAAATCGTAAGGTTAACCCCTTACGATTTTTTTTGGCCAAAAAATGAAGGTTGTAGAAATGCATTTTTAACGTGGAATATCGTAAGGCTATAGCCTGGGCTATAACCCTCCGTATTTAAAAGACTAAATTGCAAAATTTTAAACTTGAATTTTTACTAGAAAAAATCGTAAGGTTAACCCCTTACAATTTTTTTTGGCTCAAAAATGAAGGTTGTAGAAATGCATTTTTAACGTGGAATATCGTGAGGCTATAGCCTAGGCTCAAACCTTCCGTATTTAGAAGACTAAATTGCAAAATTTTAAACTTGAATTTTTACTAGAAAAAATCGTAAGGTTAACCCCTTACGATTTTTTTTGGCCAAAAAATGAAGGTTGTAGAAATGCATTTTTAACGTGGAATATCGTGAGGCTATAGCCTAGGCTCAAACCTTCCGTATTTAGAAGACTAAATTGCAAAATTTTAAACTTGAATTTTTACTAGAAAAAATCGTAAGGTTAACCCCTTACGATTTTTTTTGGCCAAAAAATGAAGGTTGTAGAAATGCATTTTTAACGTGGAATATCGTAAGGCTATAGCCTGGGCTATAACCCTCCGTATTTAGAAGACTAAATTGCAAAATTTTAAACTTGAATTTTTACTAGAAAAAATCGTAAGGTTAACCCCTTCTATTTTTTTTGGCCAAAAAATGAAGGTTGTAGAAATGCATTTTTAACGTGGAATATCGTAAGGCTATAGCCTGGGCTATAACCCTCCGTATTTAAAAGACTAAATTGCAAAATTTTAAACTTGAATTTTTACTAGAAAAAATCGTAAGGTTAACCCCTTACGATTTTTTTTGGCCAAAAAATGAAGGTTGTAGAAATGCATTTTTAACGTGGAATATCGTAAGGCTATAGCCTGGGCTATAACCCTCCGTATTTAAAAGACTAAATTGCAAAATTTTAAACTTGAATTTTTACTAGAAAAAATCGTAAGGTTAACCCCTTACAATTTTTTTTGGCTCAAAAATGAAGGTTGTAGAAATGCATTTTTAACGTGGAATATCGTGAGGCTATAGCCTAGGCTCAAACCTTCCGTATTTAGAAGACTAAATTGCAAAATTTTAAACTTGAATTTTTACTAGAAAAAATCGTAAGGTTAACCCCTTACGATTTTTTTTGGCCAAAAAATGAAGGTTGTAGAAATGCATTTTTAACGTGGAATATCGTAAGGCTATAGCCTGGGCTATAACCCTCTGTATTTAAAAGACTAAATTGCAAAATTTTAAACTTGAATTTTTACTAGAAAAAATCGTAAGGTTAAACCCTTACGATTTTTTTTGGCCAAAAAATGAAGGTTGTAGAAATGCATTTTTAACGTGGAATATCGTGAGGCTATAGCCTAGGCTCAAACCTTCCGTATTTAGAAGACTAAATTGCAAAATTTTAAACTTGAATTTTTACTAGAAAAAATCGTAAGGTTAACCCCTTACGATTTTTTTTGGCCAAAAAATGAAGGTTGTAGAAATGCATTTTTAACGTGGAATATCGTAAGGCTATAGCCTGGGCTATAACCCTCCGTATTTAAAAGACTAAATTGCAAAATTTTAAACTTGAATTTTTACTAGAAAAAATCGTAAGGTTAACCCCTTACGATTTTTTTTGGCCAAAAAATGAAGGTTGTAGAAATGCATTTTTAACGTGGAATATCGTAAGGCTATAGCCTGGGCTATAACCCTCCGTATTTAAAAGACTAAATTGCAAAATTTTAAACTTGAATTTTTACTAGAAAAAATCGTAAGGTTAACCCCTTACAATTTTTTTTGGCTCAAAAATGAAGGTTGTAGAAATGCATTTTTAACGTGGAATATCGTGAGGCTATAGCCTAGGCTCAAACCTTCCGTATTTAGAAGACTAAATTGCAAAATTTTAAACTTGAATTTTTACTAGAAAAAATCGTAAGGTTAACCCCTTACGATTTTTTTTGGCCAAAAAATGAAGGTTGTAGAAATGCATTTTTAACGTGGAATATCGTAAGGCTATAGCCTGGGCTATAACCCTCTGTATTTAAAAGACTAAATTGCAAAATTTTAAACTTGAATTTTTACTAGAAAAAATCGTAAGGTTAAACCCTTACGATTTTTTTTGGCCAAAAAATGAAGGTTGTAGAAATGCATTTTTAACGTGGAATATCGTGAGGCTATAGCCTAGGCTCAAACCTTCCGTATTTAGAAGACTAAATTGCAAAATTTTAAACTTGAATTTTTACTAGAAAAAATCGTAAGGTTAACCCCTTACGATTTTTTTTGGCCAAAAAATGAAGGTTGTAGAAATGCATTTTTAACGTGGAATATCGTAAGGCTATAGCCTGGGCTATAACCCTCCGTATTTAAAAGACTAAATTGCAAAATTTTAAACTTGAATTTTTACTAGAAAAAATCGTAAGGTTAACCCCTTACGATTTTTTTTGGCCAAAAAATGAAGGTTGTAGAAATGCATTTTTAACGTGGAATATCGTGAGGCTATAGCCTAGGCTCAAACCTTCCGTATTTAGAAGACTAAATTGCAAAATTTTAAACTTGAATTTTTACTAGAAAAAATCGTAAGGTTAACCCCTTACGATTTTTTTTGGCCAAAAAATGAAGGTTGTAGAAATGCATTTTTAACGTGGAATATCGTAAGGCTATAGCCTGGGCTATAACCCTCCGTATTTAAAAGACTAAATTGCAAAATTTTAAACTTGAATTTTTACTAGAAAAAATCGTAAGGTTAACCCCTTACGATTTTTTTTGGCCAAAAAATGAAGGTTGTAGAAATGCATTTTTAACGTGGAATATCGTGAGGCTATAGCCTAGGCTCAAACCTTCCGTATTTAGAAGACTAAATTGCAAAATTTTAAACTTGAATTTTTACTAGAAAAAATCGTAAGGTTAACCCCTTACGATTTTTTTTGGCCAAAAAATGAAGGTTGTAGAAATGCATTTTTAACGTGGAATATCGTGAGGCTATAGCCTAGGCTCAAACCTTCCGTATTTAGAAGACTAAATTGCAAAATTTTAAACTTGAATTTTTACTAGAAAAAATCGTAAGGTTAACCCCTTACGATTTTTTTTGGCCAAAAAATGAAGGTTGTAGAAATGCATTTTTAACGTGGAATATCGTAAGGCTATAGCCTGGGCTATAACCCTCCGTATTTAAAAGACTAAATTGCAAAATTTTAAACTTGAATTTTTACTAGAAAAAATCGTAAGGTTAACCCCTTACGATTTTTTTTGGCCAAAAAATGAAGGTTGTAGAAATGCATTTTTAACGTGGAATATCGTGAGGCTATAGCCTAGGCTCAAACCTTCCGTATTTAGAAGACTAAATTGCAAAATTTTAAACTTGAATTTTTACTAGAAAAAATCGTAAGGTTAACCCCTTACGATTTTTTTTGGCCAAAAAACGAAGGTTGTAGAAATGCATTTTTAACGTGGAATATCGTGAGGCTATAGCCTAGGCTCAAACCTTCCGTATTTAGAAGACTAAATTGCAAAATTTTAAACTTGAATTTTTACTAGAAAAAATCGTTAGGTTAACCCCTTACGATTTTTTTTGGCCAAAAAATGAAGGTTGTAGAAATGCATTTTTAACGTGGAATATCGTAAGGCTATAGCCTGGGCTATAACCCTCCGTATTTAGAAGACTAAATTGCAAAATTTTAAACTTGAATTTTTACTAGAAAAAATCGTAAGGTTAACCCCTTACGATTTTTTTTGGCCAAAAAATGAAGGTTGTAGAAATGCATTTTTAACGTGGAATATCGTAAGGCTATAGCCTGGGCTATAACCCTCTGTATTTAAAAGACTAAATTGCAAAATTTTAAACTTGAATTTTTACTAGAAAAAATCGTAAGGTTAACCCCTTACGATTTTTTTTGGCCAAAAAATGAAGGTTGTAGAAATGCATTTTTAACGTGGAATATCGTAAGGCTATAGCCTGGGCTATAACCCTCCGTATTTAAAAGACTAAATTGCAAAATTTTAAACTTGAATTTTTACTAGAAAAAATCGTAAGGTTAACCCCTTACAATTTTTTTTGGCTCAAAAATGAAGGTTGTAGAAATGCATTTTTAACGTGGAATATCGTGAGGCTATAGCCTAGGCTCAAACCTTCCGTATTTAGAAGACTAAATTGCAAAATTTTAAACTTGAATTTTTACTAGAAAAAATCGTAAGGTTAACCCCTTACGATTTTTTTTGGCCAAAAAATGAAGGTTGTAGAAATGCATTTTTAACGTGGAATATCGTGAGGCTATAGCCTAGGCTCAAACCTTCCGTATTTAGAAGACTAAATTGCAAAATTTTAAACTTGAATTTTTACTAGAAAAAATCGTAAGGTTAACCCCTTACGATTTTTTTTGGCCAAAAAATGAAGGTTGTAGAAATGCATTTTTAACGTGGAATATCGTAAGGCTATAGCCTGGGCTATAACCCTCCGTATTTAAAAGACTAAATTGCAAAATTTTAAACTTGAATTTTTACTAGAAAAAATCGTAAGGTTAACCCCTTACGATTTTTTTTGGCCAAAAAATGAAGGTTGTAGAAATGCATTTTTAACGTGGAATATCGTGAGGCTATAGCCTAGGCTCAAACCTTCCGTATTTAGAAGACTAAATTGCAAAATTTTAAACTTGAATTTTTACTAGAAAAAATCGTAAGGTTAACCCCTTACGATTTTTTTTGGCCAAAAAATGAAGGTTGTAGAAATGCATTTTTAACGTGGAATATCGTAAGGCTATAGCCTGGGCTATAACCCTCCGTATTTAAAAGACTAAATTGCAAAATTTTAAACTTGAATTTTTACTAGAAAAAATCGTAAGGTTAACCCCTTACAATTTTTTTTGGCTCAAAAATGAAGGTTGTAGAAATGCATTTTTAACGTGGAATATCGTGAGGCTATAGCCTAGGCTCAAACCTTCCGTATTTAGAAGACTAAATTGCAAAATTTTAAACTTGAATTTTTACTAGAAAAAATCGTAAGGTTAACCCCTTACGATTTTTTTTGGCCAAAAAATGAAGGTTGTAGAAATGCATTTTTAACGTGGAATATCGTGAGGCTATAGCCTAGGCTCAAACCTTCCGTATTTAGAAGACTAAATTGCAAAATTTTAAACTTGAATTTTTACTAGAAAAAATCGTAAGGTTAACCCCTTACGATTTTTTTTGGCCAAAAAATGAAGGTTGTAGAAATGCATTTTTAACGTGGAATATCGTAAGGCTATAGCCTGGGCTATAACCCTCCGTATTTAAAAGACTAAATTGCAAAATTTTAAACTTGAATTTTTACTAGAAAAAATCGTAAGGTTAACCCCTTACGATTTTTTTTGGCCAAAAAATGAAGGTTGTAGAAATGCATTTTTAACGTGGAATATCGTAAGGCTATAGCCTGGGCTATAACCCTCCGTATTTAAAAGACTAAATTGCAAAATTTTAAACTTGAATTTTTACTAGAAAAAATCGTAAGGTTAACCCCTTACAATTTTTTTTGGCTCAAAAATGAAGGTTGTAGAAATGCATTTTTAACGTGGAATATCGTGAGGCTATAGCCTAGGCTCAAACCTTCCGTATTTAGAAGACTAAATTGCAAAATTTTAAACTTGAATTTTTACTAGAAAAAATCGTAAGGTTAACCCCTTACGATTTTTTTTGGCCAAAAAATGAAGGTTGTAGAAATGCATTTTTAACGTGGAATATCGTGAGGCTATAGCCTAGGCTCAAACCTTCCGTATTTAGAAGACTAAATTGCAAAATTTTAAACTTGAATTTTTACTAGAAAAAATCGTAAGGTTAACCCCTTACGATTTTTTTTGGCCAAAAAATGAAGGTTGTAGAAATGCATTTTTAACGTGGAATATCGTAAGGCTATAGCCTGGGCTATAACCCTCCGTATTTAAAAGACTAAATTGCAAAATTTTAAACTTGAATTTTTACTAGAAAAAATCGTAAGGTTAACCCCTTACGATTTTTTTTGGCCAAAAAATGAAGGTTGTAGAAATGCATTTTTAACGTGGAATATCGTAAGGCTATAGCCTGGGCTATAACCCTCCGTATTTAAAAGACTAAATTGCAAAATTTTAAACTTGAATTTTTACTAGAAAAAATCGTAAGGTTAACCCCTTACGATTTTTTTTGGCCAAAAAATGAAGGTTGTAGAAATGCATTTTTAACGTGGAATATCGCAAGGCTATAGCCTGGGCTATAACCCTCCGTATTTAGAAGACTAAATTGCAAAATTTTAAACTTGAATTTTTACTAGAAAAAATCGTAAGGTTAACCCCTTACAATTTTTTTTGGCTCAAAAATGAAGGTTGTAGAAATGCATTTTTAACGTGGAATATCGTGAGGCTATAGCCTAGGCTCAAACCTTCCGTATTTAGAAGACTAAATTGCAAAATTTTAAACTTGAATTTTTACTAGAAAAAATCGTAAGGTTAACCCCTTACGATTTTTTTTGGCCAAAAAATGAAGGTTGTAGAAATGCATTTTTAACGTGGAATATCGTGAGGCTATAGCCTAGGCTCAAACCTTCCGTATTTAGAAGACTAAATTGCAAAATTTTAAACTTGAATTTTTACTAGAAAAAATCGTAAGGTTAACCCCTTACGATTTTTTTTGGCCAAAAAATGAAGGTTGTAGAAATGCATTTTTAACGTGGAATATCGTAAGGCTATAGCCTGGGCTATAACCCTCCGTATTTAAAAGACTAAATTGCAAAATTTTAAACTTGAATTTTTACTAGAAAAAATCGTAAGGTTAACCCCTTACGATTTTTTTTGGCCAAAAAATGAAGGTTGTAGAAATGCATTTTTAACGTGGAATATCGTAAGGCTATAGCCTGGGCTATAACCCTCCGTATTTAAAAGACTAAATTGCAAAATTTTAAACTTGAATTTTTACTAGAAAAAATCGTAAGGTTAACCCCTTACGATTTTTTTTGGCCAAAAAATGAAGGTTGTAGAAATGCATTTTTAACGTGGATTATCGCAAGGCTATAGCCTGGGCTATAACCCTCCGTATTTAGAAGACTAAATTGCAAAATTTTAAACTTGAATTTTTACTAGAAAAAATCGTAAGGTTAACCCCTTACAATTTTTTTTGGCTCAAAAATGAAGGTTGTAGAAATGCATTTTTAACGTGGAATATCGTGAGGCTATAGCCTAGGCTCAAACCTTCCGTATTTAGAAGACTAAATTGCAAAATTTTAAACTTGAATTTTTACTAGAAAAAATCGTAAGGTTAACCCCTTACGATTTTTTTTTGGCCAAAAAATGAAGGTTGTAGAAATGCATTTTTAACGTGGAATATCGTAAGGCTATAGCCTGGGCTATAACCCTCTGTATTTAAAAGACTAAATTGCAAAATTTTAAACTTGAATTTTTACTAGAAAAAATCGTAAGGTTAACCCCTTACGATTTTTTTTGGCCAAAAAATGAAGTTTGTAGAAATGCATTTTTAACGTGGAATATCGTGAGGCTATAGCCTAGGCTCAAACCTTCCGTATTTAGAAGACTAAATTGCAAAATTTTAAACTTGAATTTTTACTAGAAAAAATCGTAAGGTTAACCCCTTACGATTTTTTTTGGCCAAAAAATGAAGGTTGTAGAAATGCATTTTTAACGTGGAATATCGTGAGGCTATAGCCTAGGCTCAAACCTTCCGTATTTAGAAGACTAAATTGCAAAATTTTAAACTTGAATTTTTACTAGAAAAAATCGTAAGGTTAACCCCTTACGATTTTTTTTGGCCAAAAAATGAAGGTTGTAGAAATGCATTTTTAACGTGGAATATCGTAAGGCTATAGCCTGGGCTATAACCCTCCGTATTTAAAAGACTAAATTGCAAAATTTTAAACTTGAATTTTTACTAGAAAAAATCGTAAGGTTAACCCCTTACAATTTTTTTTGGCTCAAAAATGAAGGTTGTAGAAATGCATTTTTAACGTGGAATATCGTGAGGCTATAGCCTAGGCTCAAACCTTCCGTATTTAGAAGACTAAATTGCAAAATTTTAAACTTGAATTTTTACTAGAAAAAATCGTAAGGTTCCCTTACGATTTTTTTTGGCCAAAAAATGAAGGTTGTAGAAATGCATTTTTAACGTGGAATATCGTAAGGCTATAGCCTGGGCTATAACCCTCTGTATTTAAAAGACTAAATTGCAAAATTTTAAACTTGAATTTTTACTAGAAAAAATCGTAAGGTTAACCCCTTACGATTTTTTTTGGCCAAAAAATGAAGGTTGTAGAAATGCATTTTTAACGTGGAATATCGTAAGGCTATAGCCTGGGCTATAACCCTGGTTAACCCCTTACGATTTTTTTTGGCCAAAAAATGAAGGTTGTAGAAATGCATTTTTAACGTGGAATATCGTAAGGCTATAGCCTGGGCTATAACCCTGGTTAACCCCTTATGATTTTTTTTGGCCAAAAAATGAAAATTGTAGAAATGCATTTTTAACGTGGAATATCGTGAGGCTATAGCCTAGGCTCAAACCTTCCGTATTTAGAAGACTAAATTGCAAAATTTTAAACTTGAATTTTTACTAGAAAAAATCGTAAGGTTAACCCCTTACGATTTTTTTTGGCCAAAAAATGAAGTTTGTAGAAATGCATTTTTAACGTGGAATATCGTGAGGCTATAGCCTAGGCTCAAACCTTCCGTATTTAGAAGACTAAATTGCAAAATTTTAAACTTGAATTTTTACTAGAAAAAATCGTAAGGTTAACCCCTTACGATTTTTTTTGGCCAAAAAATGAAGGTTGTAGAAATGCATTTTTAACGTGGAATATCGTGAGGCTATAGCCTAGGCTCAAACCTTCCGTATTTAGAAGACTAAATTGCAAAATTTTAAACTTGAATTTTTACTAGAAAAAATCGTAAGGTTAACCCCTTACGATTTTTTTTGGCCAAAAAATGAAGGTTGTAGAAATGCATTTTTAACGTGGAATATCGTAAGGCTATAGCCTGGGCTATAACCCTCCGTATTTAAAAGACTAAATTGCAAAATTTTAAACTTGAATTTTTACTAGAAAAAATCGTAAGGTTAACCCCTTACAATTTTTTTTGGCTCAAAAATGAAGGTTGTAGAAATGCATTTTTAACGTGGAATATCGTGAGGCTATAGCCTAGGCTCAAACCTTCCGTATTTAGAAGACTAAATTGCAAAATTTTAAACTTGAATTTTTACTAGAAAAAATCGTAAGGTTAACCCCTTACGATTTTTTTTGGCCAAAAAATGAAGGTTGTAGAAATGCATTTTTAACGTGGAATATCGTAAGGCTATAGCCTGGGCTATAACCCTCCGTATTTAAAAGACTAAATTGCAAAATTTTAAACTTGAATTTTTACTAGAAAAAATCGTAAGGTTAACCCCTTACAATTTTTTTTGGCTCAAAAATGAAGGTTGTAGAAATGCATTTTTAACGTGGAATATCGTGAGGCTATAGCCTAGGCTCAAACCTTCCGTATTTAGAAGACTAAATTGCAAAATTTTAAACTTGAATTTTTACTAGAAAAAATCGTAAGGTTAACCCCTTACGATTTTTTTTGGCCAAAAAATGAAGGTTGTAGAAATGCATTTTTAACGTGGAATATCGTAAGGCTATAGCCTGGGCTATAACCCTGGTTAACCCCTTACGATTTTTTTTGGCCAAAAAATGAAGGTTGTAGAAATGCATTTTTAACGTGGAATATCGTAAGGCTATAGCCTGGGCTATAACCCTGGTTAACCCCTTATGATTTTTTTTGGCCAAAAAATGAAAATTGTAGAAATGCATTTTTAACGTGGAATATCGTGAGGCTATAGCCTAGGCTCAAACCTTCCGTATTTAGAAGACTAAATTGCAAAATTTTAAACTTGAATTTTTACTAGAAAAAATCGTAAGGTTAACCCCTTACGATTTTTTTTGGCCAAAAAATGAAGGTTGTAGAAATGCATTTTTAACGTGGAATATCGTAAGGCTATAGCCTGGGCTATAACCCTCCGTATTTAGAAGACTAAATTGCAAAATTTTAAACTTGAATTTTTACTAGAAAAAATCGTAAGGTTAACCCCTTACAATTTTTTTTGGCTCAAAAATGAAGGTTGTAGAAATGCATTTTTAACGTGGAATATCGTGAGGCTATAGCCTAGGCTCAAACCTTCCGTATTTAGAAGACTAAATTGCAAAATTTTAAACTTGAATTTTTACTAGAAAAAATCGTAAGGTTAACCCCTTACGATTTTTTTTGGCCAAAAAATGAAGGTTGTAGAAATGCATTTTTAACGTGGAATATCGTAAGGCTATAGCCTGGGCTATAACCCTCTGTATTTAAAAGACTAAATTGCAAAATTTTAAACTTGAATTTTTACTAGAAAAAATCGTAAGGTTAACCCCTTACGATTTTTTTTGGCCAAAAAATGAAGTTTGTAGAAATGCATTTTTAACGTGGAATATCGTGAGGCTATAGCCTAGGCTCAAACCTTCCGTATTTAGAAGACTAAATTGCAAAATTTTAAACTTGAATTTTTACTAGAAAAAATCGTAAGGTTAACCCCTTACGATTTTTTTTGGCCAAAAAATGAAGGTTGTAGAAATGCATTTTTAACGTGGAATATCGTGAGGCTATAGCCTAGGCTCAAACCTTCCGTATTTAGAAGACTAAATTGCAAAATTTTAAACTTGAATTTTTACTAGAAAAAATCGTAAGGTTAACCCCTTACGATTTTTTTTGGCCAAAAAATGAAGGTTGTAGAAATGCATTTTTAACGTGGAATATCGTAAGGCTATAGCCTGGGCTATAACCCTCCGTATTTAAAAGACTAAATTGCAAAATTTTAAACTTGAATTTTTACTAGAAAAAATCGTAAGGTTAACCCCTTACAATTTTTTTTGGCTCAAAAATGAAGGTTGTAGAAATGCATTTTTAACGTGGAATATCGTGAGGCTATAGCCTAGGCTCAAACCTTCCGTATTTAGAAGACTAAATTGCTAAATTTTAAACTTGAATTTTTACTAGAAAAAATCGTAAGGTTAACCCCTTACGATTTTTTTTGGCCAAAAAATGAAGGTTGTAGAAATGCATTTTTAACGTGGAATATCGTAAGGCTATAGCCTGGGCTATAACCCTCCGTATTTAAAAGACTAAATTGCAAAATTTTAAACTTGAATTTTTACTAGAAAAAATCGTAAGGTTAACCCCTTACGATTTTTTTTGGCCAAAAAATGAAGGTTGTAGAAATGCATTTTTAACGTGGAATATCGTGAGGCTATAGCCTAGGCTCAAACCTTCCGTATTTAGAAGACTAAATTGCAAAATTTTAAACTTGAATTTTTACTAGAAAAAATCGTAAGGTTACGATTTTTTTTGGCCAAAAAATGAAGGTTGTAGAAATGCATTTTTAACGTGGAATATCGTAAGGCTATAGCCTGGGCTATAACCCTCCGTATTTAAAAGACTAAATTGCAAAATTTTAAACTTGAATTTTTACTAGAAAAAATCGTAAGGTTAACCCCTTACGATTTTTTTTGGCCAAAAAATGAAGGTTGTAGAAATGCATTTTTAACGTGGAATATCGTGAGGCTATAGCCTAGGCTCAAACCTTCCGTATTTAGAAGACTAAATTGCAAAATTTTAAACTTGAATTTTTACTAGAAAAAATCGTAAGGTTAACCCCTTACGATTTTTTTTGGCCAAAAAATGAAGGTTGTAGAAATGCATTTTTAACGTGGAATATCGTGAGGCTATAGCCTAGGCTCAAACCTTCCGTATTTAGAAGACTAAATTGCAAAATTTTAAACTTGAATTTTTACTAGAAAAAATCGTAAGGTTAACCCCTTACGATTTTTTTTGGCCAAAAAATGAAGGTTGTAGAAATGCATTTTTAACGTGGAATATCGTAAGGCTATAGCCTGGGCTATAACCCTGGTTAACCCCTTACGATTTTTTTTGGCCAAAAAATGAAGGTTGTAGAAATGCATTTTTAACGTGGAATATCGTAAGGCTATAGCCTGGGCTATAACCCTGGTTAACCCCTTACGATTTTTTTTGGCCAAAAAATGAAAATTGTAGAAATGCATTTTTAACGTGGAATATCGTGAGGCTATAGCCTAGGCTCAAACCTTCCGTATTTAGAAGACTAAATTGCAAAATTTTAAACTTGAATTTTTACTAGAAAAAATCGTAAGGTTAACCCCTTACGATTTTTTTTGGCCAAAAAATGAAGGTTGTAGAAATGCATTTTTAACGTGGAATATCGTAAGGCTATAGCCTGGGCTATAACCCTCCGTATTTAGAAGACTAAATTGCAAAATTTTAAACTTGAATTTTTACTAGAAAAAATCGTAAGGTTAACCCCTTACAATTTTTTTTGGCTCAAAAATGAAGGTTGTAGAAATGCATTTTTAACGTGGAATATCGTGAGGCTATAGCCTAGGCTCAAACCTTCCGTATTTAGAAGACTAAATTGCAAAATTTTAAACTTGAATTTTTACTAGAAAAAATCGTAAGGTTAACCCCTTACGATTTTTTTTGGCCAAAAAATGAAGGTTGTAGAAATGCATTTTTAACGTGGAATATCGTAAGGCTATAGCCTGGGCTATAACCCTCTGTATTTAAAAGACTAAATTGCAAAATTTTAAACTTGAATTTTTACTAGAAAAAATCGTAAGGTTAACCCCTTACGATTTTTTTTGGCCAAAAAATGAAGTTTGTAGAAATGCATTTTTAACGTGGAATATCGTGAGGCTATAGCCTAGGCTCAAACCTTCCGTATTTAGAAGACTAAATTGCAAAATTTTAAACTTGAATTTTTACTAGAAAAAATCGTAAGGTTAACCCCTTACGATTTTTTTTGGCCAAAAAATGAAGGTTGTAGAAATGCATTTTTAACGTGGAATATCGTAAGGCTATAGCCTGGGCTATAACCCTCCGTATTTAAAAGACTAAATTGCAAAATTTTAAACTTGAATTTTTACTAGAAAAAATCGTAAGGTTAACCCCTTACGATTTTTTTTGGCCAAAAAATGAAGGTTGTAGAAATGCATTTTTAACGTGGAATATCGTGAGGCTATAGCCTAGGCTCAAACCTTCCGTATTTAGAAGACTAAATTGCTAAATTTTAAACTTGAATTTTTACTAGAAAAAATCGTAAGGTTAACCCCTTACGATTTTTTTTGGCCAAAAAATGAAGGTTGTAGAAATGCATTTTTAACGTGGAATATCGTAAGGCTATAGCCTGGGCTATAACCCTCCGTATTTAAAAGACTAAATTGCAAAATTTTAAACTTGAATTTTTACTAGAAAAAATCGTAAGGTTAACCCCTTACGATTTTTTTTGGCCAAAAAATGAAGGTTGTAGAAATGCATTTTTAACGTGGAATATCGTGAGGCTATAGCCTAGGCTCAAACCTTCCGTATTTAGAAGACTAAATTGCAAAATTTTAAACTTGAATTTTTACTAGAAAAAATCGTAAGGTTAACCCCTTACGATTTTTTTTGGCCAAAAAATGAAGGTTGTAGAAATGCATTTTTAACGTGGAATATCGTAAGGCTATAGCCTGGGCTATAACCCTCCGTATTTAAAAGACTAAATTGCAAAATTTTAAACTTGAATTTTTACTAGAAAAAATCGTAAGGTTAACCCCTTACGATTTTTTTTGGCCAAAAAATGAAGGTTGTAGAAATGCATTTTTAACGTGGAATATCGTGAGGCTATAGCCTAGGCTCAAACCTTCCGTATTTAGAAGACTAAATTGCAAAATTTTAAACTTGAATTTTTACTAGAAAAAATCGTAAGGTTAACCCCTTACGATTTTTTTTGGCCAAAAAATGAAGGTTGTAGAAATGCATTTTTAACGTGGAATATCGTAAGGCTATAGCCTGGGCTATAACCCTCCGTATTTAAAAGACTAAATTGCAAAATTTTAAACTTGAATTTTTACTAGAAAAAATCGTAAGGTTAACCCCTTACAATTTTTTTTGGCTCAAAAATGAAGGTTGTAGAAATGCATTTTTAACGTGGAATATCGTGAGGCTATTGCCTAGGCTCAAACCTTCCGTATTTAGAAGACTAAATTGCTAAATTTTAAACTTGAATTTTTACTAGAAAAAATCGTAAGGTTAACCCCTTACGATTTTTTTTGGCCAAAAAATGAAGGTTGTAGAAATGCATTTTTAACGTGGAATATCGTAAGGCTATAGCCTGGGCTATAACCCTCCGTATTTAAAAGACTAAATTGCAAAATTTTAAACTTGAATTTTTACTAGAAAAAATCGTAAGGTTAACCCCTTACAATTTTTTTTGGCTCAAAAATGAAGGTTGTAGAAATGCATTTTTAACGTGGAATATCGTGAGGCTATTGCCTAGGCTCAAACCTTCCGTATTTAGAAGACTAAATTGCTAAATTTTAAACTTGAATTTTTACTAGAAAAAATCGTAAGGTTAACCCCTTACGATTTTTTTTGGCCAAAAAATGAAGGTTGTAGAAATGCATTTTTAACGTGGAATATCGTAAGGCTATAGCCTGGGCTATAACCCTCCGTATTTAAAAGACTAAATTGCAAAATTTTAAACTTG
This sequence comes from Malthinus flaveolus, assembly GCA_950108345.1. Classification (NCBI taxonomy): domain Eukaryota; kingdom Metazoa; phylum Arthropoda; class Insecta; order Coleoptera; family Cantharidae; genus Malthinus; species Malthinus flaveolus. The sequence goes on along the minus strand of OX467289.1, from coordinate 5,640,096 downwards.
AATTTTTACTAGAAAAAATCGTAAGGTTAACCCCCTACAATTTTTTTTGGCTCAAAAATGAAGGTTGTAGAAATGCATTTTTAACGTGGAATATCGTGAGGCTATTGCCTAGGCTCAAACCTTCCGTATTTAGAAGACTAAATTGCAAAATTTTAAACTTGAATTTTTACTAGAAAAAATCGTAAGGTTAACCCCTTACGATTTTTTTTGGCCAAAAAATGAAGGTTGTAGAAATGCATTTTTAACGTGGAATATCGTAAGGCTATAGCCTGGGCTATAACCCTCCGTATTTAAAAGACTAAATTGCAAAATTTTAAACTTGAATTTTTACTAGAAAAAATCGTAAGGTTAACCCCTTACGATTTTTTTTGGCCAAAAAATGAAGGTTGTAGAAATGCATTTTTAACGTGGAATATCGTGAGGCTATAGCCTAGGCTCAAACCTTCCGTATTTAGAAGACTAAATTGCAAAATTTTAAACTTGAATTTTTACTAGAAAAAATCGTAAGGTTAACCCCTTACGATTTTTTTTGGCCAAAAAATGAAGGTTGTAGAAATGCATTTTTAACGTGGAATATCGTAAGGCTATAGCCTGGGCTATAACCCTCCGTATTTAAAAGACTAAATTGCAAAATTTTAAACTTGAATTTTTACTAGAAAAAATCGTAAGGTTAACCCCTTACAATTTTTTTTGGCTCAAAAATGAAGGTTGTAGAAATGCATTTTTAACGTGGAATATCGTGAGGCTATTGCCTAGGCTCAAACCTTCCGTATTTAGAAGACTAAATTGCTAAATTTTAAACTTGAATTTTTACTAGAAAAAATCGTAAGGTTAACCCCTTACGATTTTTTTTGGCCAAAAAATGAAGGTTGTAGAAATGCATTTTTAACGTGGAATATCGTAAGGCTATAGCCTGGGCTATAACCCTCCGTATTTAAAAGACTAAATTGCAAAATTTTAAACTTGAATTTTTACTAGAAAAAATCGTAAGGTTAACCCCTTACGATTTTTTTTGGCCAAAAAATGAAGGTTGTAGAAATGCATTTTTAACGTGGAATATCGTAAGGCTATAGCCTGGGCTATAACCCTCCGTATTTAAAAGACTAAATTGCAAAATTTTAAACTTGAATTTTTACTAGAAAAAATCGTAAGGTTAACCCCTTACGATTTTTTTTGGCCAAAAAATGAAGGTTGTAGAAATGCATTTTTAACGTGGAATATCGTAAGGCTATAGCCTGGGCTATAACCCTCCGTATTTAAAAGACTAAATTGCAAAATTTTAAACTTGAATTTTTACTAGAAAAAATCGTAAGGTTAACCCCTTACGATTTTTTTTGGCCAAAAAATGAAGGTTGTAGAAATGCATTTTTAACGTGGAATATCGTGAGGCTATAGCCTAGGCTCAAACCTTCCGTATTTAGAAGACTAAATTGCAAAATTTTAAACTTGAATTTTTACTAGAAAAAATCGTAAGGTTAACCCCTTACGATTTTTTTTGGCCAAAAAATGAAGGTTGTAGAAATGCATTTTTAACGTGGAATATCGTAAGGCTATAGCCTGGGCTATAACCCTCCGTATTTAAAAGACTAAATTGCAAAATTTTAAACTTGAATTTTTACTAGAAAAAATCGTAAGGTTAACCCCTTACAATTTTTTTTGGCTCAAAAATGAAGGTTGTAGAAATGCATTTTTAACGTGGAATATCGTGAGGCTATTGCCTAGGCTCAAACCTTCCGTATTTAGAAGACTAAATTGCTAAATTTTAAACTTGAATTTTTACTAGAAAAAATCGTAAGGTTAACCCCTTACGATTTTTTTTGGCCAAAAAATGAAGGTTGTAGAAATGCATTTTTAACGTGGAATATCGTAAGGCTATAGCCTGGGCTATAACCCTCCGTATTTAAAAGACTAAATTGCAAAATTTTAAACTTGAATTTTTACTAGAAAAAATCGTAAGGTTAACCCCTTACGATTTTTTTTGGCCAAAAAATGAAGGTTGTAGAAATGCATTTTTAACGTGGAATATCGTAAGGCTATAGCCTGGGCTATAACCCTCCGTATTTAAAAGACTAAATTGCAAAATTTTAAACTTGAATTTTTACTAGAAAAAATCGTAAGGTTAACCCCTTACGATTTTTTTTGGCCAAAAAATGAAGGTTGTAGAAATGCATTTTTAACGTGGAATATCGTAAGGCTATAGCCTGGGCTATAACCCTCCGTATTTAAAAGACTAAATTGCAAAATTTTAAACTTGAATTTTTACTAGAAAAAATCGTAAGGTTAACCCCTTACGATTTTTTTTGGCCAAAAAATGAAGGTTGTAGAAATGCATTTTTAACGTGGAATATCGTGAGGCTATAGCCTAGGCTCAAACCTTCCGTATTTAGAAGACTAAATTGCAAAATTTTAAACTTGAATTTTTACTAGAAAAAATCGTAAGGTTAACCCCTTACGATTTTTTTTGGCCAAAAAATGAAGGTTGTAGAAATGCATTTTTAACGTGGAATATCGTAAGGCTATAGCCTGGGCTATAACCCTCCGTATTTAAAAGACTAAATTGCAAAATTTTAAACTTGAATTTTTACTAGAAAAAATCGTAAGGTTAACCCCTTACAATTTTTTTTGGCTCAAAAATGAAGGTTGTAGAAATGCATTTTTAACGTGGAATATCGTGAGGCTATTGCCTAGGCTCAAACCTTCCGTATTTAGAAGACTAAATTGCTAAATTTTAAACTTGAATTTTTACTAGAAAAAATCGTAAGGTTAACCCCTTACGATTTTTTTTGGCCAAAAAATGAAGGTTGTAGAAATGCATTTTTAACGTGGAATATCGTAAGGCTATAGCCTGGGCTATAACCCTCCGTATTTAAAAGACTAAATTGCAAAATTTTAAACTTGAATTTTTACTAGAAAAAATCGTAAGGTTAACCCCTTACGATTTTTTTTGGCCAAAAAATGAAGGTTGTAGAAATGCATTTTTAACGTGGAATATCGTAAGGCTATAGCCTGGGCTATAACCCTCCGTATTTAAAAGACTAAATTGCAAAATTTTAAACTTGAATTTTTACTAGAAAAAATCGTAAGGTTAACCCCTTACGATTTTTTTTGGCCAAAAAATGAAGGTTGTAGAAATGCATTTTTAACGTGGAATATCGTGAGGCTATAGCCTAGGCTCAAACCTTCCGTATTTAGAAGACTAAATTGCAAAATTTTAAACTTGAATTTTTACTAGAAAAAATCGTAAGGTTAACCCCTTACGATTTTTTTTGGCCAAAAAATGAAGGTTGTAGAAATGCATTTTTAACGTGGAATATCGTAAGGCTATAGCCTGGGCTATAACCCTCCGTATTTAAAAGACTAAATTGCAAAATTTTAAACTTGAATTTTTACTAGAAAAAATCGTAAGGTTAACCCCTTACGATTTTTTTTGGCCAAAAAATGAAGGTTGTAGAAATGCATTTTTAACGTGGAATATCGTGAGGCTATAGCCTAGGCTCAAACCTTCCGTATTTAGAAGACTAAATTGCAAAATTTTAAACTTGAATTTTTACTAGAAAAAATCGTAAGGTTAACCCCTTACGATTTTTTTTGGCCAAAAAATGAAGGTTGTAGAAATGCATTTTTAACGTGGAATATCGTAAGGCTATAGCCTGGGCTATAACCCTCCGTATTTAAAAGACTAAATTGCAAAATTTTAAACTTGAATTTTTACTAGAAAAAATCGTAAGCTTAACCCCTTACGATTTTTTTTGGCCAAAAAATGAAGGTTGTAGAAATGCATTTTTAACGTGGAATATCGTGAGGCTATAGCCTAGGCTCAAACCTTCCGTATTTAGAAGACTAAATTGCAAAATTTTAAACTTGAATTTTTACTAGAAAAAATCGTAAGGTTAACCCCTTACGATTTTTTTTGGCCAAAAAATGAAGTCTGTAGAAATGCATTTTTAACGTGGAATATCGTGAGGCTATAGCCTAGGCTATAACCTTCCGTATTTAAAAGACTAAATTGCAAAATTTTAAACTTGAATTTTTACTAGAAAAAATCGTAAGGTTAACCCCTTACGATTTTTTTTGGCCAAAAAATGAAGGTTGTAGAAATGCATTTTTAACGTGGAATATCGTAAGGCTATAACCTTCCGTATTTAATGTGTACACATTTTGCCAATTGTAAATTAATTTTAATTAATTGCAGTCTCAAATTGCATAAATTAGTCCACTAATTTACAACTACCCAAAATTAACAACTTTCAACATTATGTATCCAGCCAAGCAAGTTAAAGCTCTAAAAATTGCTAAATATGAAAAATAACCTAATGAGCAGTTTATTTTCTTTGAATAACTTTTTGATATTGTTACATTCTTGCAAGTTGTATGCCATCCTCTCTTATTGCAACCAACATTTATATTTTACCATTTCAAAATAACAAATTTTCTGACTCTTCCCTTATAGTAGTTCTCTTCCTTCTTTTTCCCGTTCCTGGTTTGGAATTTTTACGAGACACTTTCAAATAAATATGTGTTGGTCTAGTGGATTTGCTATCAGAATTATTATCTAATTTCCTACTAACAACCCAATAGGTTGTCTGTCCCGGTGCACCCGGAGCTTTCCTAAACGAACGACATTCACCACACTTTGATTTATAAATTTGCACCTGCAAGTAAATGTAACATGTTTAATATCTTGTTTAGGTTTAAAATCTCCTGTCCAGTAAGTACCGATCAATACTACCCGCATCTATTAATGTGTATGATTCGCTGCAACGTCTTAGTAATTGCTTATTTTAATTTACAAAACTTTAATAATTATTTGACAAATACACATCGATAAGTTCATTAAAGTCAGTAATAAACCATTTAGCTTTAGCCCTAACTTCTTCCCTTATAACATTTCCTCCATAACCTAAAACACGCAAAAATAAGTTTTTTGAACAGGCCGATTGAGAAGGTTACCAATGAACGCATCAGCAGGTGGGTGCGCTTCTAAATCTGTAGCTCCATCGCCTATGAGAACTATATTTTTGTAACCATGAACACGTTTTAACATATCGATGGCTGCAGCTTTTCCTCCACTTTTTGAAGTAAAAGCTGATTCATCATAGCCGGCGTATTCGCCTTAAAATAAATCAATATTAGCGTTAGCTCGTGGTATAAGAAATTACAGTTACCAGTGAAGAAGAACTTAAGTCTGTTTGCATAAATGTTGTCTATCGAAATTCCCAACTGATTGGCTATTGGAGTAATTATACTCACGAATCCTCCAGAAATGAGGTAAACGGGAATGTGGCAATCGTGTAACATATCAATTAGTCGCCTACAATAGTCAGCTTTAAAATTCAAATTAAACCTAACGAGCGTCTTACTTAATCCCAGGAGTTAACGTAGGCGGAGTGGTTCTAATAAACTCGCGAATTTGCATCATGGAGGGTTGTATTATATTCAAGCGCATTTCTAAAGACTCCTCAAAGGTCATTTTGCCCGACATCGCCTTTTTAGTCCTAAAAATTGAAACTGTAAAAATGGGGTAATTGGGTCAACTCGACAACAGTGTAATAAACGTCAAGGACGATACTTACGTCTTGACTTTTTTAATTTAAATAATTTACTCGACGTAATACTTACAGGTTAGCGACATCATTTCCTTTATTGCAAAATTTGGCAAGTTCATCGATACCTTCTTCTTGTATAACCGTTGAATCGACATCAAAACAAACGGCATCTGTTTGGCGCCATATATTTTGAATTTCACTACACATTTTTAAATTAATGTTTTGGTGATTGAACAAGCAATTGTGTTATTCAAGTACAAACTTAAATTAGCTACAGTCAAGTTATTTCATTTTAAATTACGTAAAAGAGCAGAGGTTAAAGATAAAAAGCAAATGATAATACAATACAACATACAACATGTAAATTGTACTAATACGCTTGCTATAGTGGTGTAAATGCGACGTTGCCACTTATATTTTTAAAAAAATATTTATTAATTAGAATTTTCCTTAATTGTTTTTTAATTATTTTAAATGTTGTAGGTATATAAATAGCTTCGAATTGATATTTTAAAAATTGAACTATTCCCAATCTACACCACAATATTTTCGATTCAAGTTTAGTTTATTTTCCTAGAAAAAATTATTAAGAATCTGCTGATCTTTTAAAACAATGCGAAAGCTACCTTATCGTGTTTATTTATGCACTTAATATAAGATTTTCTTGCGTAATCATTTTTTGTAGCTATATAACAAGGCATCGTTAAGTTGTACTTGAGCTCGCTCGGTTCGGGACTATAGGGATACTTGTCGTCAGTATCTGGAGCACAAGGTGCATTAACTATTAACAAAATCATATTTGTTCCTGAAATTGGCTGCACTATGTAGTTCCTAAAAAGTATTTAAATAAAGAAAATTATACAGGGTGGCTCAGTAAGGCGAAAGTGAAAATCTTTTTTATTATGAATGAATTTTTTAAGTTGCAGGAGACTTAATAGTACGGGAGGCAACGAGCACTTTTACTAAGGCTGAACTAACATTGCAAATAAGTAATAAAACCGACCGCCTACCACTCCAAAATGACAGCTCGAGAAGGGCAAATTTGCTCTTACAAAAAAACGAAAAAAAGAGCTTTTTAGCAATTTCGAAATTTTTATCACACTTTAACACGCTGGAGCGCCGAAACTGTTTGTCTTAAAAAAATGTATTCAGATATAATTTGTAGGAAATTTTATGTACCTTATTTTTGTATAGTAGCACTTCTCTCTAAAAGTGCGTAGTTTTCGAGTTACAAGCGATAAACAAAAAAAAAGTTTTTTAGCAATTCCGGAATTTTTGTCAAACTTTAACACACTGTAGCGCCTAAACTGTTTATCTTAGAAAAATGTACTAAAATATAATTTGTAGGAAATTTAATGTACTTTATTTTTGTATAGTGACACTTCTCAAAAAAATGCGTAGTTTTTGAGTTATAAGCGATAAACAAAAGAAACAGTTTTGTAGCAATTTCGGAATTCGAAAACGCTGAGCGCCTAATCTGCTCGTTTTTAAAAAAAAGTATTTAGATATAACTTGTAGGAAATTTTATGTACTTTATTTTGTATAGTAGCACTTCTCTCTAAAAGTGCGTAGTTTTTGAGTTATAAGCGATAAACAAAAAAAAAGTTTTTTATCAATTTTGAATATTTTGTCAAACTTTAACACGCTGTAGCGCCTAAACTGTTTGTATTAAAAAAAAAGTATTTAAATATAATTTGTAGGAAATTAAATGTACTTTATTTTTGTATAGTAGCACTTCTTTATAAAAGTGCGTAATTTTCGAGTTATAAGCGATAAACAAAAAAAACAGTTTTTTATCAATTTCGAATATTTTTTCAAACTTTAACACGTAGCGCCTAAAATGTTGGTCTTAGAAAAAAAGCATTTAGATATAATTTGTAGAAAATTGAATGTACTTTATTTTTGTATAGTAGCACTTCTCTCTAAAAGCGCGTAGTTTTTGAGTTACAAGCGATAAACAAAAAAAAGTTTTTTAGCAATTCCGGAATTTTTGTCAAACTTCAACACGCTGTAGCGCCTAAACTGTTTGTCTTAAAAAAAAGTATTTAAATATAATTTGTAGAAAATTGAATGTACTTTATTTTTGTATAGTAGCACTTTTCTCAAAAAGTGCGTAGTTTTCGAGTTATAAGCGATAAACAAAATAAACAGTTTTTTTATAAATTTCGAATATTTTGTCAAACTTTAACACGTTGTAGCGCCTAAACTGGTTATTTCAGAGAAAAAGTATTTAGATATAATTTGTAGAAAATTGAATGTACTTTATTTTTGTACAGTAGCACTTCTCTCTAAAAGTGCATAGTTGAGAGGTAAAAGCGAAAAACTAAAAAATCAAAAATCCTACCTCCTCGAACCATGTCAGACACTCGGTTTTATTACTTCTACCAAACATTTACTCGTGATTTCCCTATTAAAGGAAGCATTGGACTTTTTAACGCCATTGCGCCTCCCTGTACCTAACTGTGTCGTGTCGTGCCAGACTTACCATAAGCAATCAGGAGTTGTAAACATATTAACATTAGTATTCGCGTGATTTGTACGCATTAAGGTGTAAAGCCACATTTGTTTATCACAAGGGGTTGGTAAAGTTTTATGAATTGCCCTTTTATTATACTCAGATGTAATGGCTTTCATGCAAGGATTGTCTTTAGGCTTTCCCAAAACATCGTTGACCATGCACAAAATTGACGTAAAGGCCCATTTCAGTATCCCAGCAACATTTCCCAAAAACTAAAGTTTCGGTAAAATAAATTTGTTCAAAAATAACCAACTTACCGAACGACTCCTTGGCGAAAAACTGCGCTGCTTTGGCGGCGCTGGTGGATCTAAATAACAAATACCTTGAAAATCGAAAAATATCGTTTGCTTATAAATTCCGTCTTCGACCAAATCGTTCATTATGTCAGGTCTGATGTCGCCAAAAAAGTCGCCGACGCTTTCAGTCTCTTCGCTAACCAAAATATACGCGTTGTTATCCAAAATGAAGCAGTGGAGCTCTATGGAGTCACACGTATGGGGACACCGTTGTTTTCCGCACTTGAGAAAAAAATTTTAATTCAAACCTTGCACATTCGGTCGACGTGGGAACTTACTTTAGTTGTTGTTCTTGTGAACATGGCGTCCAAAATGTTTTGGTCCATTTGAAATCCAGTCACAGCAACTGGCGTGCGTTTAGATTTTTCTCCACGAAAAACAGCATGAGTTACGGTGACAAGGCGACTGCTGTTACTGTCTAAAATCATCGTTTCAAAATTTTGCTACTTGAGGAAGAGATTATTTGCCTTTGTTAAATGGCACCGCGTAGGTGAACATTTCAGGATTGTCGTAGTTTAACTCAACGGAGCGCCTGTACCATACTTCGTCTATGGCTTTGTTGTGAGTTTTAATGAATTGCCTAGAAATTTAAAGTTAACTTAGAACTTCTAACTCCAGTTCTCTCGTAAACTTGATACATATAAGACAGGAGGTATCTAAGAGACTAAGAGCGGCCAGTAAACTTAGAACTTCTAACTCCAGTTCTCTCGTAAACTTGATACATATAAGACAGGAGGTATCTAAGATACTAAGAGCGGCCAGTAAACAGAGAAATGGCTTCGGAAATGAATTAACGTATGGTGGACTATGAAGAGCAATCTTCGGAAAAGAATGCGCCAATATGCTAACTTGATACTTACTCTTCCGAAATATTTCCTACCCCAACTCTCCATCTCGTTAATCCCGAGTGAGTAGCCAAGAACACAAGGTTTATCTGGTATTTGTGCAAAAGGTCGTCCCTAGAAAAATCGACAAGAGTTTATGAATTTCAACTGAAGCAAATTACGAACCAGTTGCTACTTGGATAAACTTTGATGTTATCTTCAAACCATTTCGTAGCGTCTGCGTCCAAAATGAGCAGATTGACCAAATCTGGATTACCTGGAAAAAAGTTTGTGAGTTTGGAGCAACAGTTGTGGAGAAGCTTACAATGCTCGGGCCACTTCCACCCATTCCTCTCTAAACGGTTCAGGAAATAAAGCAGCTCTTCTTCCGGAGAACCGAATTCAAGTCTGCCACTTCCGTAATATTTACAATAAATCCTAAAATGGCCCATTTAAAAAAATAAATTTGACGTGTACGTTTCGTTTACCAATCTGGATGTATGGACCAGTTCTTTGTTTTTCTCAAACCGTTTAAAATGTTCTTATTGTGGTTAATTTCGCGAAGCCTCTCTTCTTCGTATTTGATTAAATTTTTGCCGTACCTTTCAGATAAAGCAATCACCAAATTAAACGGCTCTATTTTGGTGTAGAAGTAATGACGCTGACCGAACATAATACGTCTCTAAAATTGCACTTTAGTGAGTAGAAGAAAGTGTGGCAAGGGGAAATAAATTACCATTTTATCCAAGTGGAACTTAACGTCAAATAATGCGTCTCCAGTTCTTTGGTTTACAATATTTTCTCTTACCTAAAACACAAACTCTTGTTAAGAAAGTACGGGTTGTCTATAGTCAAAACCAGTAGAGGTGTCCTATGACTCATCGCTAAAATGACTTAGAAATGACGTATTAAAATATTCCGTTGCTTTCCCACAAAGTAAATACAAACTTATAAACAAGGATAGCGTCATTCAAGTTACGTAGTTTTTTGGAATGAGTCATAGGACACCTCTCCTGGTTTTAACTATACCAGAGCTGCTCGTACCTCCAATAAACTCTTATTAAAATCACGAGGTTCGTTTGAGTCGTCTATTATTTCCACTTCAGTCATATCCACTCGATTGAAGGTGGGCTTCAGGTTGTTTTTGAACTGAAAAATATGTTTAAGTTCTCTCCTCCCTTTGTGCTCCTAGTCAAAAACTCACTTCTGTTCTATGATCTGGATGTAAGACCAGAAGACCATTGTTGGTCATAATAAAAGCATATCCATTTACTCCAATCTGCAAAACGTCTCTTTAAGGACAGCTCTTCCACTATAGAAGAGTTTAAACTTACCCTATAAGGCAGCGTTAGTTTTTTTATGTAATCGATAGGAATGTCTATGCCGGCAATTCCAAGGACGTCATACTGGATTTTTGGGAAAAAAACTGTTAAGACTCGATTTAACAAAGCTTGACCCTCACCTGATCTGGACGCTTATCGTATGCTGGCAACGACACAGTTGTCATGTAGTTGAAATTTTTCTTCCCCAAATACTTGGCGTACTCCTGCAAAAATAAACGTACAAATAGAACTTCCGAAAGCCACCGACTTCATACATGATCACTTGTGAGCATGAAGTGACTATCTATGTTATCGAACGTGCAGTGATACTGCTCGTAAGCTTGTCTCGTGTACTCCATAAAAATATCTCTCTGCATGTTCCCTTCGTATTTGTTCCACAGCCAATTGGACAGTCTCCTATCTGCTAAATCGACGTACGTCCCAGTCCAGATTGGATTTGGTTTGGTGTTTGAGTTTAAATTCAACGGCCTCGACAGCACATTCAGATATTTGGTAACCTTTTCCGCAATATCAGACGACTTGCTTATGTTGACGTAAAATCCTAAAACGGACCGGACTGAAAGAAGCATAAAACAAGCGAATCTAAATTTACCCATGTTTGCGCAAGCAATCCACTGCATTTGTTTAGCATCCGACTCGCCAGTTCCAATTAAAAATGTAAAAACACGCACTGGCGTATACAGAGAGTCTCCTCGGTTGTAAGTTTTAAACAATTCGGCCGGATTGTAGTCCAAATCCACACTATCGGTTACAAACATAATCATCTGATTGCAATGAGCTAAAAGTTAAGTTTACAGGCTTGTTGTAGCTCACTTCCTGAGGAAGCTTCAACAAACTTTTTTTTTCGTCTTCTCGAAATTTTGCCAAAGTCGCAAATGCCAAGTGAAACGCCTTCGTTAAATCGCCAGTTTTTGTAGGTTTGTGTTCGTCCAAACTTTCGCGAAGCAAACGCAAATTCTCCTCATGGGCCTAAAATAAACCGCGTGTTTGTTATTTTTAAAATAAGGGCAACAACTAATACAGACTTGCATAAGGGTAAAATTAAAACAGTGCACCAAAGGAAACGTAGCTTTGTTAAATATGTAAACATTGACGTAATCTTGGTCTCCCAACGTATCCAAAATGTTGTTGACCATAAATTTAGCAGTTATCCATTTGTATTGCCACATCGATCCGGAAATGTCCAACAGAATGATAACATCTTTCGGCGAACTTATCGCTTCCAGGTACCAAGCTCGAGTTCTGAAGTCAAAAGTTTGGTCGTACTGTTCCTCGGACCATTTGATTGCTGAAAGTAGAGCGTTACAATTTTTTAATTGTTCCCGGGAAGACTTTACCGGGATAGTGTCGCATAAAACCAGTAATTCCGGCAAAAAATTGCCACTTGAGTGTAGGATCTTCTTTGTAATTTGACTTGAAAACTAAATCCAGTGCTTCGGACCACCTTACGTCGTTTAAAAGAAGTTCATCTGAAAGTTAATATTTAAAGTATAGTATTATAAGTCTTACAAATGAAAAGGGGGCACCAGAGTACCAGAGAGTTCACCTGTTCACCATATTGGGTAATAGTCCGGGAGACAGCGCGCATAACTTTTACTAAATGATAAAGTACAAAATCTTTAACAATGTAGACTAAATGAACATTGCAAATGACTAAGAAAACCGACCGTCTGCCACTCTTAAGTGGCAGCATTAATTTGGTGGTCCCAAATTAATGTAGATTTTTACTCTTTTTTCAGTTTCTCGCTTATAACTCAAAAACTATGCACATTAAGAGAAAAGGTCTTCTATATAAAAATAAACTAGATAAAATTTTCTACGAATTATATCTTTTTGCCTTTTTCTCAGATGAACGGTATAGGTGCTACAACGCGTAAGAATTTGACAAAATTCCAAAATAGGCCAAAGAACTGTTTTATTGATCAGTTTCTCTCTTATAACTCGAAAATTACACACTTTATGAAGAAAGGTCTTCTATATAGAAATAAACTAAATAAAATTTGCTAAAAATTATATCTCCTCGCTTTTTTTCTCAGATAAACGGTATAGGTACTAGAACGAATTAAAATTTGATAAAAAGCCAAAATCGGTAAAAGAACTGTTTTATTGCTCAGTTTCTCGCTTATAACTCGAAAACTACGCACTTTAAGAGAAAGGGTCTTCTATGTAGAAATAAACTACATAAAATTTTTCAAAAATTATATTTGTTTTCTTTTTTCTCAGATAAACGGTATAGGTGCTACATCGCGTTAAAATTTGACAAAATGCCAAAATCAGCCAAAGAACTGTTTTATTGCTCAGTTTCTCACTTATAACTCACAAACTATCACTTTTTGAGAAAAGTGTTTCTATAAAAAGTAAACTTCATCAAATTTTCTATAAATTATATCTCTTAGGTTTTTTTTCCCAGGCAAACGGTGTAGATGCTAGAAGGCGTTAAAATTTTATAAAATGTCAAAATCGGCTAAAGAACTGTTTTATCGCTCATAATTCAAAAACCACTCACTTTTTGAGAAACATGCTTCTATAAAAAAGTAAACTCCATCAAATTCCCTATAAATTATGCTTCTTAAATTTTTTTACTCAGGCAAACGGTGTAGACGCTAGAAGGCGTTAAAATTTTATAAAATGCCAAAATCGGCCAAAGAACTGTTTTAACGCTCAAATTCAAAAACCACCCACTTTTTGAGAAACATGGTTCTATAAAAAAGTAAACTCCATCAAATTCTCTAATAATTATATTTCTTAAATTTTTTACTCGGGCAAACGGTGTAGACGCTAGAAGGCGTTAAAATTTGACAAGATGCCAAAATCGAGAAAAGAACTGTTTTATCGCTCATAATTCACAAACCACCCATTTTTTGTTTATTGCTGATAACTCAAAAACTACGCCCTTTTAGAGAAAAGTGAAAATAAATAAAAATAAAGTACATTCAATTTTCTACAAATTATTCCTCTTAGAAGTTTTTTGTAAAATGGGTAGTTTCGGTGCTAGCGTGCGTTAAAGTTTAAGAAGATTCGGCTCTCGAATAAAACAATTTTTTGCCTATTTTGACATTTTGTCAATTTTTAACGCGCTCTAGCGCCTATACCCTTTGTCTGAAAAAAAACCTAATCAATGCAATTTGTTGCAAATTTAAAGCAGTTTATTTCCACATATAAGCACTTTTCTCATAATGTGCATAGGTTTCCAGTTATAAGCAAAAAACCAAAACAAGCGCTAAAATTAACCCTTTTCGAGCAACTCCTAAGTTAATGCTGCCACTTAGGCGTGGCAGAAGGTTGGTTTTATTTGCAATGTTCGTTGAGCCTGCATCGTTAAATATTTTGTACTTTGCCGTTTAGTAAAAGTACACGCATAACATAGTCCATTTTCAACGTTCAAACTAGCGATTTTGAAGAATTTAAAAACTTACCTCTATCGTAAAGGCTAGCTCCTGTCTTAACCACGCTATAGTTCAAATTAACGTCAGTTTTAAATTGAGGGTGGTAAACCAACGGCAATCTTCTAAAATAATCCAGTTGGTACTCGATGAAAGGAATTGATTGGCAACTATCGTCCTTTATTTCGTGTAAATTTAACGCAGACTCTTCTCCGCCATTTCGTTTACTTATAATTTCGTCGCATTTGAATTGTGCGTCTTGCTTTAAATAGAACAAAAAACGTAGTTTAAAATTTACTTGTTAATTGGGCCAAATTTACCTTTAACATGTTTTGGTGTAACTCTTCATCTAAAGTTGCGTTTGGAGTTGTGTCGGTTAGGTTCACCGCGTTGTAGTAATCGTAACTGCTGTTGGTAAAAATGATTGGCTTTCTGTTGAACGATAAGTGCTCCACTTTTTCCACTATTTTCTACAACATGAGAGTAAAGAAAAAAAATTCCGAAACTTATAACTTATAACAATTTATTAATGACACTATTATGCAGTTTGTAATTAATTTGGCGCCCGAGCAGGATAAGATCTAATATGAAGGTGTGATATTGCATCTACAATCTGCATAATTGCATAGTTCATAATAAAAGTAAAACCCTTCTCCATACCTTAAGCAATTTCTCTTTAGTTCTCATCATGGACCTCAACTTTTGAGCGACGTCTTCTGTAAGTTTGTAGCCGCTTTCGGTAACGACTTTGGTTTTTTGGAAACTCTAAATGAGTAATTGAAAAAATACAAATCTCTGGTTTGCCGAAAAATAATTAATTGAGCCAATACTCACACTTTCAAGTTTACTTTTCTGTATGACATCGACTGAGAGTTGTTTTAATTCTTTTCCCAAATGGTCTCCCCACGTTTTAATACTAAAAAACAAATAAGAAATCAATAATTAATACACGAGAAATTAAATAAAATGTAAGAAGAAAACAATTGAGCTTATTAGGATGTGTTCAAAGATTCAGAATCAATAGATTTGCGACATGCTGGCGCCAATGCAGCATCTTCTTTAGCTTACCTATGAGGCACCTCCGAATAAGTTTTTTTTTTCAAAAAATTCGCTACTCGTACAGAGTTTAATTAATTAAAATTAACTTACGTGTTAATTAACTCCCTAATTTGGCGTTCTTGCGTGTAACACGTTTTGTTACAATTAAATAGAAAAATCAAAAGCAAACATAATTTTAACGTAAACATTATTGGATTTTTTGTGTGTGAAGAGCTTTTTTTTGTAACACAAAATAATAAATAGATAACACTTATCTAACACTAATAATATGAAAGGTTTGAATTTTAGTTTCTGATAGAAGGGAATGAGTTTGAAAGAGATTTTAGCAATGCGCATGTATGCAAAATTTCGTTACTGCAACCAATAAGAAATTTACATTTTATAAAAATAAATAACAACGAATTCAAATTTTTGTTATTAACTCAAAAAAATTAAAGCGAACCAGACTTCATTCTTTTAGTTTGAATATTTAAATAAATTATAGGTTTAGTGGTGTAATGCAGTTCGCCAGAGGCGTACAGGTTACGGGTAGTGTGCCGCCAATTGATCACTTTCTTGTAAAAGAGAGATATCCCAACTTTAATGAGCACAAATTAAAGAGGTACAAAAACCCAAACAGGAACTGAAAGTGGAGTTATTAAAAAATTGGGGAATGGAAGAACCAAAGTGGCGTAGTGGGCCGAGAGTCTTATCCTATACCTACAGAGGTAGACCAATAGATCCTGATGGATCCTCCCGACGGTCCCCCTTTGTACCAATTTTAAATAAACCAAAGTATAAGAAACAGGTTGGTAGGGGTTAACACTCCCTATCTAAGTCGTAAGCCACTGCGAAGCCAACCTCACCAGAAGGTAAACTTCTGCCGGCAGTACTAATGCCAGAGTGGAATGTTTAAGGCCACCCCCTACGCGCCGTGGTACGCGCTAAGAGAGAAACCATGTTAACACGCACACTGCCGTGATTGGTAACGCTTCGGGATCGGGATAAACCTTCACTCTTCCACCAGAGACCACATAATCGCTTCCGGATCATCCGTTACGATCTGAAACAGATTAGGTTTTCCATGATGGTGCGTGCGCCAGGAGAAAGAGCTCGCTCGCTTCTGTGCGTCATCCAGACACACCAACAGCGGGGCCTGCGCCTACAACAGGGATTAAGTTGATTGCGGAAAGCCTATGCACGTACTGGTGGTGCCTACGTCATTTAGAGCATAATTACTACCAAAGTTACAACTGCAGAGAGACTAGTCAACAGTCCTACTAACTACAGTGAACTAGTCCTCTTGTGCATAGACTTCAGTAACCAATTGATCAGATGATACAGGTATGGCTCCGCCGAGAACCGAACGCATCGAAACAGCGGGTGTAATTAAACATACTACGAGACGCATGCGTTGGGACCCCTCTACTTCCAGTTTTATACGTCGGCGCTCATCCCGTTACCTGCATCGCATCAAATGCAAGATAAGGAAGAGCATCCGCCGTTTTAAGGGCTAGCCCCTGGAAGTACCAGACTAGCCCGAAGAGCAGAAAGAAGTCTTGCAGAAAAGGAAGAGGATGTGAGCTCCAAGAGCTCCAGGCACTTTTTAATGCCATTAAAAGGCCGTAGAAGAAGAAGTAAAGGCCACACTGCTAAAGCGGATAATTAAAATCATCGAATAAAACAACCGCGACCAAGTAGTTGTAGAAGAGAAATAAAAACAGCTTGTCCAGTCTGAGGCAATACGTTTTTGAAGAAAAGTAGGGCTGTCGTTTGTTTCAAAAAATTACTAAACTAAGGTTATGTTAGACTAGGTTATGTAAGGTTAGGTTAGGTTAGATTATGTTAGGCACTCCATGAGGGTAAACCTGATGGTCGTAATGGCTCAGGACCCGCCCTTGGTGGGTGCAGATGATGGTTAAGTCATATTTCATGTCATGTTTCAGGGTAACTGATGATCAGGAAGCGAATTAGTGAGTGACTGGTGGCAGGGAGGAGGGACCCGCTCTTCGGGCCTGGTTGGCGGTAGCTTTATATGAACTCGCTTCTCCAGGTGCCGTTGATAGTAACCTGAACCCGACTATTACTAATCAAGGTAGGATGAGCGAGTTGTAGATTTGCTCTGCAACAGCTTAAGGTTCACTACCTAGGGAGTGAACCCTACTCTTCAATACTCTTCGACACTAACTATAGCTAATGCTGGGTACGTGGTGGGGAATAGGTGGAACTATGTTCCAATTGTAAACGTACGGTTAGGCTAGTTTAGGTTAGGTTAGGTGAGGTTTAGGTTAGACCAAGTCGATGGTCCGTAAATCCCGTAAGTCCCGTAAATCAGGCTTCAAAAACTTAATTTCTAGTTGTGTTAGTCGCGCCGTAATAAACGCTGCTTGGGACTTTTTGAATTTTTAAAATCGGAGGTTTTTTAGTACTTTTAAGAGAAGTTCTCCCCCAGTGATGCCGCTTTAGGTAGACTTGTTCAGTGAGCGCTAAAACGTGCAAAAATTAAGACCTATCCAAAAAACCTCATCGAGTACTTTAACGTACCTACAAGGTGCGGTGTCGTGTGTTACGGGGAATAGACAAAAATATGTTAATAAGCAAAAGACAAGTCCGTTTTTGGCAAATTAGTGATATGAATTTAGGGCGGGGTGCGAACAGTATCTAGAGACTTACTGTTTCCTCTTTTATCTATTATGCGGGCATAAGCGCGACGGGAAGAGTGGGTCCGAGAAAACGGTCTGTTGAGAAAGACCCAACTTCCGCAGATGTTTCGCAGAGGAGTATCGGCTTTTAAAAAATACACAAACACCTCGGAGGAGCGGGGGTCAAGAACGCCGTACTTGCATACGAGCCTATCAGGCAAAGCCCTCAAAGAGCGAGAAATCCGAAAGAAGGATGTCACCACCGCTTCTACGGGCTGATGCAAACAGTCTAAAGCATTGGGGGCTGCTTCCAGGAACCGAGAGTCTAAGAGAACCTTCTAGGAAGCGTGCTCGATGGCCATCAACTAGGAGATGCCGCAAAATTACGAATACCGTGCCTGACGTGGAGCAAATCAGGAAACAGTGAGGCTATAAGCATGATGGCCCAGGGACTGGTTGGTGCATGTGTACTGTGCAGCTCTCCACACTATCTAAAAGAGAGTCGACGAGTGGACGGGGAGTTCGAAACCAGCCTCCCAACTTACCAAAGAGGTCGCGGCGCTACCAGAGGAGAAGCATCAGCGCTCGCTAATTGCACATTGCTAAAATAGCAATAGGTTAGGTTAGGTGATACAATTGGACTCAGTTCCAAGGTGGACTTGACTTGATTTTTTCATATAAAGGCGTTTTATATGGAGTCGTTGGTCCAAGGGTCGAGGCTAGCCTCTTACCTATAATAGGGGTGGAAAGTATATTAGCGAAACCGTTAAAACTGAAATACTGATCTGGATTATTAAAGAGGGGGAGCAAGCTCCCTGCACTTAGGACACTTAATCGGGCCCATTGTACTACCTGAAATACTATCTATTAGTTTTGAGAGTTGTTGATAAAAAACGTTTTAATAAAAATAAATATTGGTTAGTGACGTCACTGTTTCGTTTTATGGCGTTGCGGTACAAACGACTGCGCCAATACATGCCGCGAATATTCTCATAAAATTTTTATAAAAGCAATTTTTGTAAAAGAGAAATATTTACTCCTTTTACGCATGTTTGGATATAAAGTTTTAATATTTAACAATAAAATGACGCCAGCAGTCAAATTTATATTTAATGTTTACCACCATAAGCAAGAATAATTACAACGGCTGAAGGTATAATTACAAATGTTCCCAAAAATACTTAACACATTTAATCTTAATTATAACATTGTTGTATATATTATATAGTACAATAATCAATTATATGTATTTTAATTAAATTGTCACAACTTATATTATTATTATTTTGGATGCATTAGTAATCTATCGTATCTGAAACATACAAATTCGAATTAATTCATTCGGAAATATGTTGTTGGAATTGCTAATGTGTGAAAATTTACTTTGCCTTAGGTGAATTCAACGTTTGCTATTCAATTTGTGTAATTCTAAACATTAAAATATTATACGCGATGTGCACAAACCTCCAACAATTTACTGAGCAATCCTATCGGAAAAGCCTCGTTTTCCCCATATTCCTTTCAAATTAGTCCAAGCCGGTTCGCGCTTTCCCCAAGATCCTGAAAAAGACAAAGCACTTTTTAATTAATCGAGCTCGCGTTTTATTAAATCATTCCCTTACCTCTGAAATTAGACCAGTTGTTATTTTCGGTTCGTTTTCCCCAACCGCCGTTTAATCCTTTCCAAGCTCGTTTTTCGTCATCGTTTACTTCGAGATCTTGAACGGGCCCGTAATCGCCTCCGTATTGAGAATTCTGTTCGTCCTGTTGTTCCATTAACGAAGCTAACTGTTTTATTGCGTACTCGTCTTCTGGTGCGAACCGTTTTCCCCAGCCGCCCTAAAAGAGTCAATTATTCACGAGTTCACTCCAAGAAATTGCATCTTATTAATTATTTTGTATTTGTTTACTTAAGATCCAATTACTTAAACGTGAAATAACTTACGAGACATTGTTTGCTTTCGCGTAAATAAAATAAAACGCTAAAAATATACAGGACGGATTAAAATGGCGACTCGGCGCCTTTAATTGAATCGGCTCTTTTGAGCTTTTCAATTTAATTAAAATCAAATTTTATTTACTCGCTCGAGTTGTTGTAATTAAAATAAATTGGGTATACCAACCTGTAGATTTTGCCAAGCTCTTTTGTCGATATAAGGATAGTAGAGAGGAAAAGATGAGCCTCTCTTACCCCAACCGCCTTGTAAATTTTGCCAAGAGCGCTTTCCCCAACTGTGTAAATTTCTATTCCAATCCCTTTTTGACATACTCGAATCCAACTTTACGAACAAAATAAAACAAATTATTATTTTTGATTGATTCGTTTCGAATTGCGCAAAATGAAGATTTGTGCGTGCATTCGATCACTTTTGTGAAATTTTACGAAAGGCGACGTTTTAATTTAAATCGTAATTTAGTACTACCCGCCTATTTGTATAAAACTACTCTTGATGATTTTTTATAATTCAAATGACTATTTACCTCCAAGCTGGAATCTTCGCTCGTCTTTTGAGTCAATGAAGGATCATCAGGGGCCGCAAAAGTACAATCGGACTGTATAAAGCACCCCAAGACGGCTGCCCAAATTAATGTTCCCGCACTTGCCGAAACCACATAGCGCATTATTGCTGAAACAAACATTACTAAATTAGTACTAATTTAACAAGCCAAATTAAACCTAAATTTACGCTTTTATAGCTAAATAAGTTGCTTGAATTAGAACGTTGCAGATATAAGGGTACACTCACACCGGAGCGCTTCGTGTATTGTTTGTACTAAATTTGAGGGATGCGAGGCCACCTCTTGGAAAAAAGAATAAACACTTGTTTGCTCACAGCTAATTTTTTGCCAGAGTAGCCGAAATGGCAATAATAGTTCAGTCAAATTAAACAAAAATAGATGGCATTGGATGTTGATGATGGGATGTTTAAAGGTGACTTTATCTCGTTTTTTGCAAACAACTCGCCTCCTATAGATTGTACGTTGGTGAAGGTTATTATAAAAGTTGTAGAAAACATTATTAGCTACAAGATTGGTTATGTGCACTTTTTCCATAAGTTTAACCCTTTTCGAGATGTAGCACCGAGAAGGGGCTACCGTAAATTCGTTTACCGGATAACGTTCTATAAACTGTGGAGTAAAGACGCGTAAGTTCCAATAAAGGAATCGGCCACCAAAGGACCTTTTATGTAGAGGGTAGAAAATTTTGTCTACTTCAATTTTGCATAGACATAAATTTTCCATAGGGTTGATAGTTACGGAGATATAAGCAAGAAACTAGGTCGGGGTATTATTGCCTTGCGAGTTACTAGTGTTTCGCTATCGACACAAGTGTTGGCTCTCGACAGTTAGTTACGTTTAAATGAACAATTTTAAAAAAGAATTCAGGCCACTGTTATAGCTGTTAGGTTAAATTGCGCACAGAACTAAACGAGTCGTTTTAAAGAGAAAGAAAGA
Source organism: Malthinus flaveolus (assembly GCA_950108345.1). NCBI lineage: Eukaryota > Metazoa > Arthropoda > Insecta > Coleoptera > Cantharidae > Malthinus > Malthinus flaveolus. The sequence continues at coordinate 5,619,050 of OX467289.1, read as the reverse complement.
CATAAAATAAGAAATACAAATATGAGAATGGTAGAAAAGCAACATAAACAGTTACGATTATTACTAAACCAAAAAGTATGTACTTAAGATCGTTGTGACAACACCCGCTGTCATAGAACAATTTAATCCAAATAAGAAATACTAGCTAGAGTATAATTTTCGTACCCTTATGTACCCTCGTTTGTGTATATTTGATAGGACTGCGTCAATCGTATTTTACTCCGACTGGCGAAAACAAAAGCAACAAACATGCTGCTTTGAAAGCAAAATATTGCTATTGCAGTACGTATTTCTTTTAGCAAAGAAAATGTATGAAATTAACGTAGATTAACCCCCACATTAGGGGCGACATGAAGTGAAGAACGAAAAATAAAAACTTTTGATGTGTTAATTCCATTAAAAATTTCGCAAAATACTAAAAAGCGTGTAAATTAACGAATGACGCGATTAAAATACTTTTAAAGGATTAGAAACATTAGCATTCTGATGAATTTAGAATTTCGGTAATATGTATAAGAATATATACATCGTGGTACCAAATTTCAATTACATTATAGTTTTTAAAATAAATAATTAAAATAGGCGAGTCAGTTGGATGATGTAATTGGACTATAGTTGAGTCCCAAAAACGTATAATTTATTTACAACGCGTTACATTTAAAAAATCGAACTTATTGCCATAAAAACCGAGGTAATGCCAGCAGTGGTATTGCTGCAGGGAGGCTAATTAATGCATTAGCTCTTTGAGTGCGATGTGCAGGCTTCAACGTCTCCATAAGAACCCAATTGCATATCTATAGCCACTTCGCAGATAGTTTTACCCTTAATCATCAGATTAGTTACAGAGTCTGAAGGGTGCCTTAATTTTCAAACTAAATGAACGTACAAATTTTAATCTAAAGTACTAATTACCCAATTTGTGAGTAATTTTAAAGCAAAATTAATTACTTTTGGAGTAAGACGAAATTGAAGCTCGAGTTGGATAAATTAAACCAAAAAAACCTCGAGTTTAGAGTTAATTTGTAAAATAAGAGGATACTTAAACATTTTTAGAGGTTTTGATTGCATAATGAATTAGCTTTAAAAACATTTACAATTAGAAAAATAACTTTACGGAAAAAACTAATTAAAAACTTTTTGTTAGGACACTTTTCACGTTTTTTCTCTGCTCGATGTCGACTAATATTTTACATTTTGATCTATATGTATTTCTGTAGGATTACTGTTTTTAGTGATGAACATATTTTTATGGATCTCTAATTTCTATGGATACTAAATTTATGCTCAAAACTTTCCCTTGCAGGAAAAACAACATAATGGCAGCATTCGAGAAGGGTGTGCTTTTACTCGTTTTCTAGTTTTTCGCTTATAACTTGACAACTACGCATTTTTTTAGGAAAGTGCTTTCAGATAACAATAAAGTACATAAAATTTCCTACAAATTATAGTTGTTAGGTTTTTTTGTAAGAAAAACAGTTTAGGCGCCAGAGTGCGTTAAAGTTTGGCAAAAATTCCGAGTTCGGCAAAAAAAAATTATTTTAGTTTTTCGCTTAGAACTCGAAAACTAGGCACTTTTAGAGAAAAATGTACCTATAAAATATTAAAGAGCATTAAATTTCCTACAAATTATATTTGTTAGGTTTTTTCTTCAGAAAAACGGTTTAGGCGCCAGAGTGCGTTAAAGTTCGGCAAAAATTCCGAATTCGGGCAAAAACATTTATTTTAGTTTATCGCTTAGAACTCGAAAACTAGGCACTTTTAGAGAAAAATGTACCTATAAAATATTAAAGTGCATTAAATTTCCTACAAATTATATTTGTTAGGTTTTTTCTTCAGAAAAACGGTTTAGGCGCCAGAGTGCGTTAAAGTTTGGCAAAAATTCCGAATTCGGACAAAAACATTTATTTTAGTTCATCGCTTAGAACTCAAAAACTAGGCACTTTTAGAGAAAAATGTACCTCTAAAATATTAAAGTGGATTAAATTTCCTACAAATTATATTTGTTAGGTTTTTTCTTCAGAAAAATGGTTTAGGCGCCAGAGTCCGTTAAAGTTTGGCAAAAATTCCGAATTTGGGCAAAAACATTTATGTTAGTTTATCGCTTAGAACTCGAAAACTAGGCACTTTTAGAGAAAAAAGTACCTATAAAATATTAAAGTGCATTAAATTTCCTACAAATTAAATTTGTTAGGTTTTTTCTTCAGAAAAACGGTTTAGGCGCCAGAGTGCGTTAAAGTTTGGCAAAAATTCCGAATTCGGGCAAAAACGTTTATTTTAGTTTATCGCTTAGAACTCGAAAACTAGGCACTTTTAGAGAAAAATGTACCTATATAAAATTAAAGTGCATTAAATTTCAAACAAATAATATTTGTTAGGTTTTTTCTTCAAAAAAAAAAACGGTTTAGGCGCCAGAGTGCGTTAAAGTTTGGCAAAAATTCCGAGTTCGGCAAAAAAAATTTATTTTAGTTTTTCGGTTAGAACTCGAAAACTAGGCACTTTTAGAGAAAAGTGTATGTATAAAAAAATAAAGCATATTAAATTTTCTACAAATTACATTTGTTAGGTTTTTTCTTGAGAAAAACAGCTTAAGCACCAGAATGCTTTTAAGTTTGGCAAAAATTCCGAGTTCGGCAAAAAAAAATTATTTTAGTTTTTCGCTTAGAACTCGAAAACTAGGCACTTTTAGAGAAAAATGTACCTATAAAATATTAAAGTGGATTAAATTTCCTACAAATTATATTTGTTAGGTTTTTTCTTCAGAAAAATGGTTTAGGCGCCAGAGTCCGTTAAAGTTTGGCAAAAATTCCGAATTTGGGCAAAAACATTTATGTTAGTTTATCGCTTAGAACTCGAAAACTAGGCACTTTTAGAGAAAAAAGTACCTATAAAATATTAAAGTGCATTAAATTTCCTACAAATTAAATTTGTTAGGTTTTTTCTTCAGAAAAACGGTTTAGGCGCCAGAGTGCGTTAAAGTTTGGCAAAAATTCCGAATTCGGGCAAAAACGTTTATTTTAGTTTATCGCTTAGAACTCGAAAACTAGGCACTTTTAGAGAAAAATGTACCTATATAAAATTAAAGTGCATTAAATTTCAAACAAATAATATTTGTTAGGTTTTTTCTTCAAAAAAAAAAACGGTTTAGGCGCCAGAGTGCGTTAAAGTTTGGCAAAAATTCCGAGTTCGGCAAAAAAAATTTATTTTAGTTTTTCGGTTAGAACTCGAAAACTAGGCACTTTTAGAGAAAAGTGTATGTATAAAAAAATAAAGCATATTAAATTTTCTACAAATTACATTTGTTAGGTTTTTTCTTGAGAAAAACAGCTTAAGCACCAGAATGCTTTTAAGTTTGGCAAAAATTCCGAGTTCGGCAAAAAAAAATTATTTTAGTTTTTCGCTTAGAACTCGAAAACTAGGCACTTTTAGAGAAAAATGTACCTATAAAATATTAAAGAGCATTAAATTTCCTACAAATTATATTTGTTAGGTTTTTTCTTCAGAAAAACGGTTTAGGCGCCAAAGTGCGTTAAAGTTCGGCAAAAATTCCGAATTCGGGCAAAAACATTTATTTTAGTTTATCGCTTAGAACTCGAAAACTAGGCACTTTTAGAGAAAAATGTACCTATAAAATATTAAAGTGCATTAAATTTCCTACAAATTATATTTGTTAGGTTTTTTCTTCAGAAAAACGGTTTAGGCGCCAGAGTGCGTTAAAGTTTGGCAAAAATTCCGAATTCGGACAAAAACATTTATTTTAGTTCATCGCTTAGAACTCAAAAACTAGGCACTTTTAGAGAAAAATGTACCTCTAAAATATTAAAGTGGATTAAATTTCCTACAAATTATATTTGTTAGGTTTTTTCTTCAGAAAAACGGTTTAGGCGCCAGAGTCCGTTAAAGTTTGGCAAAAATTCCGAATTTGGGCAAAAACATTTATGTTAGTTTATCGCTTAGAACTCGAAAACTAGGCACTTTTAGAGAAAAATGTACCTATAAAATATTAAAGTGCATTAAATTTCCTACAAATTATATTTGTTAGGTTTTTTCTTCAGAAAAACGGTTTAGGCGCCAGAGTGCGTTAAAGTTTGGCAAAAATTCCGAATTCGGACAAAAACATTTATTTTAGTTCATCGCTTAGAACTCAAAAACTAGGCACTTTTAGAGAAAAATGTACCTCTAAAATATTAAAGTGGATTAAATTTCCTACAAATTATATTTGTTAGGTTTTTTCTTCAGAAAAACGGTTTAGGCGCCAGAGTCCGTTAAAGTTTGGCAAAAATTCCGAATTTGGGCAAAAACATTTATGTTAGTTTATCGCTTAGAACTCGAAAACTAGGCACTTTTAGAGAAAAATGTACCTATAAAATATTAAAGTGCATTAAATTTCCTACAAATTAAATTTGTTAGGTTTTTTCTTCAGAAAAACGGTTTAGGCGCCAGAGTGCGTTAAAGTTTGGCAAAAATTCCGAATTCGGGCAAAAAAATTTATTTTAGTTCATCGCTTAGAACTCAAAAACTAGGCACTTTTAGAGAAAAATGTACCTCTAAAATATTAAAGTGCATTAAATTTCCTACAAATTATATTTGTTAGGTTTTTTCTTCAGAAAAACGGTTTAGGCGCCAGAGTGCGTTAAAGTTTGGCAAAAATTCCGAATTCGGGCAAAAGCATTTATTGTAGTTCATCGCTTAGAACTCAAAAACTAGGCACTTTTAGAGAAAAATGTACCTATAAAATATTAAAGTGCATTAAATTTCCTACAAATTATATTTGTTAGGTTTTTTCTTCAGAAAAACGGTTTAGGCGCCAGAGTGCGTTAAAGTTTGGCAAAAATTCCGAATTCGGGCAAAAACATTTATTTTAGTTTATCGCTTAGAACTCTAAAACTAGGCACTTTTAGAGAAAAATGTACCTATAAAATATTAAAGTGCATTAAATTTCCTACAAATTATGTCTCCCAGGTTTTTTACATCAAATGCACCGTTTGGTTCTGGAGGTGCTTGAGCGTATTGAAGTTTAGTGTAGAGAGCCGCCTAGCACGAGAGTCACGAGAGTATTCTTCAGCTTCAAATGGGTCTTCATGTCTACAGCCATAAATGCTGCAGGTAAGGCCGTCTGTTGTAGTATATTCGAAATCTACTCAAAAAATACTATTTTTTGATAAGTGCATATAATTAATAGGTACGTATAGGTATATATTTTTCGTGTACGCTATGGATTAATTTGACCCCAAAACCCCACTTTTCTCAAGCTACGACTCTAACACCGTTTGTCTAACAAAGAAACCTAAGTGAGATAATTTGTAGGAAATTTAATGTACTTTATTTTCGTATTGATACATTTTTTTTTAAGTGCGTAGTTTTTCAGTTATAATCGATAAACCGAGAAACAAAGTTATTTTGATGGTTTTTGGAATTTTTGCCAAAGTTTGACTCGCTCTAGCGCCTAAACCGTTTGTCTGTGAAAAAACTCAACTAAAATAATTTGTAGGAAACTTAATGAAGTTTATTTTTGTATATAGACACTTTTTTCAAAAAGTGCGCAGTTTTCGAGTTATAAGCGAGGAACCAAAAAGAGTACAAATGCACCCTTCTCGAGCCTCCCACTGCCACTTAGGCAGCGGTCGGTTTTATTACTCATTTTCAATGTTCTTCCAGTCTGCATTGTCAAAATTAATAGGCATTTTTTTTAAATTTGAGTACGCGTCGTACAGTCCCATTGATTTATGTACAACATTGGCTTTGGTCGCTTTGAAAAGTAATTTTTAATAAAAATAATGAACCTTTAGAATAATATCAGTGATATAACGTTAGCCCTTGGACAGTCTTACAATCTATGTATAGGTACTCATAATTATCTGATTTATTTTCCTCGCGAGGTTGTTTCTACAAGCGACAGCTTCGTACGTTCATGGCCTCCTAATATAATAAAGCATACATTCAACGCGAAAACATCCTAACTCCATTCAATTCGTACGATAAATTTGACATCATTTCTTGACCCTCTTTTTAGACCTTTTTACTTTTGTAAAACACTCAACTCATCCAAAGAGGACTTTTTGGAAGTTATGTCGATTTTATTATGTATTTGGTTGAAAAACAAATTAATTTTATTTGTTTTAACGCTTTTAAAAATTTATTCATTGCTTAGGACGTAGTAATATATGCATTTATCTATCCACTTGAAATTGCGAACATACAAAAATTTGTTATTTTCCTGCCGTAAAATTTATTTGAAACAACCTACAGCGACTTCATAAGCTCCTAATACAATGGTGTAAATGTTTGGTGTCAAAAGAAGCTAAGTCCATGAGTTTTTTTTCTTTCTACTATTTTTTTCTAATTATAAACTTCCAAGTTCCAAGTCTTTCACGTGTATACCCTCGTCATATCATGCCCTCCTAATAACGTGAGGTATAACTTTAATGTTAAAACGGCGTAACTCACAGTTATTCCGGTTGTACACAAAGCTCGAGTTAAGTTTTTAAAGTAAGCCATTTCTCCACGTTTCATGTTTTCCTACTCTTTAAAACCTAACTTCGTTGTTAAAACGCTGTAATAAAGCAATGCAGCTTGTTTTAAATCGCGAGTAATTCCTATATCTGCACTTTCATGCGATCCGAATATTTCAAACCTAACTTGAGATGTTAAAACGCCGTAACTACCACAATGTTATAAAATAGTATTTTTCGAGAGTTAAATTGACGTATATACACGTTATCTGTTGTTGTTTAGTGAAGGACTAATGAGAAAAACATTATCTCGTTTTTTAACAAAATTATGGTTTTCCTTTAAATTAAATTTGTTGATGTCGATGTAATCTTCAACATGAGACGAACTCGCAGATGTGATTTAAAATTTTAAAAGGTTTCGCGAGATTTAAAAAAATCTTCGCGTAGTCAGTAATACATGTTATCCTACTAGCGTAACGTTTTACTCGAGGATTTAAATGAAATCGTTTAAAAGCCTGCCAAACTACTCCAATTACATCGTGTACTTTTTTAAATTTCTCCTAATCTTCATACGCTCCTAATAGATTAAGACATTAGTTTAGTGTTAAAAGGAGTTAAGTCCACATTAATCCGCTGTTTGTAATTTTTCGAAATTAAAAAAAAAACAAAATGAAGTTGGATAAAGAAGAGTTGTAATTTAAATCTTTTTGGATTTAAATGTTATTTAAAATTTAAAGGAAATTAAAAGTGCATTAAAGCGAGCGCAAGTCGGAGTGTAATCCATCTTAATCGTTTCATGTTATCCTAATAAGATGAGAAATAAGTTTAGTGGTGGTTTTGCGGTTGTAGTTGTTTAGTGCACAGGCAAGTTAGAAATGTGACAGAGCCGAGTGCTCGTTTTCTAGAGCGTCGGTTCTTTTTTCGTTAATTACCGGTAAATCGATTTAATTAAAATTTTAAAAAAATTGGAAAAAACATCACAACTAAGTTGGGACGTTTTTTAGACTTATCGCAGTTCAAAATTAATTTACAAATGGAAGAAACTCGTTTTTACAGTTCACCAACTTGATTTTTTAAATGTATCTCTTTAATCTTTAAAGACATTTAGGATTTAGGGCTTAAATTTACTTAAAGAGACCATTCTGAAAGAGGTAGAAAGTGGCAATTGTTTCTTATTTTTACAAAACAAATTCTGAATTAGTAATTTGATAATTTCATTAAAAACGTATGGACAACTACGAACTGTTGTGAATTTTCTCAAACGTCGTCTCCCAACGTTCATGTAATCCTAATATTAGAAGATTCAAGTTTGATGTTAAAACGGCGTAACTGCAAACTGCAAAAAACTTATCAATAGATGGCGACCCTTTTTAGTTTTTAATTTAATTGTTAAATCCATTTGATAACCGTCAATAAATTGTTACTAATTTTTGATATTAATAGTTTCAAGGTTTCTGCCTCCGTTACCAGATACCTTCTATCTCTAGGTCATCATATAGTTGTTTAATGTTTATAGTATGCTGCAGATTGCAAAAACAAAAAAAAACAAGAAGAAATAAACAAAAACTTAAAAAATTAAGGAAACGCCCCCTTGAGTTAAACGGGATTTGCGAAAACTTGCCCAGAGAAGCCGTTTGTTGCAAATATCTCGAGAACTGCCGCATATATGAAAAAAAGTTTTAAACAAAAATTGTTCCCCACTTAAATATCTTCAAATTTGACCCTTACATATATTTACGTGGGTGCATGGATAAGGTCAGAAAAAAGGGCCCAAAAGTAGCGTGCTTAAAATTGGCGTACTTAACCGTCTCACCAAATTATTATTTGTTTCTAGGCACCAAATGAAGCCAAAACTGTAAAGGGCCAAATTTGTAGAGAATAACCCGAAATCTAAACAATTCTAATGCAATTAATGCCCTAACTGCGGGTGGTTGCAACCACCCAAAGATGAAACAATACGTAAATACTACAACGGTCATTCGATTTTTTTTAAGTGGGCGACGTTCGGAGGCCTTTACAGACGTTATCTTGGCACCCACGCAAAAATGTGTAAGAACGAAATTTGTAGACAATTAAGTGGGGCGCACATTTTGTTAAAACATTTTTTCCGCATCTACGATACTTTTCGCGGTTTTTTGAAACAAACATTTGTTGAGCGTTTCAGTTATGTTTCAAAACGAAACAGAGGGGTGAGGAGTGAGGGTGGGACAATGAGCAGATATTTTTTTAAAAACTTCTAAATCACTATTATTCGATTATTTTGAAAAGCAGAGCACACCATTCATTATCATTGTTATATCAATATCGCGATCGCCTTTGCGAGCTGAAAGAAACTCAAAACTTTAGGAGCGCATAAAAACATTTGAATCATTTCCCAGCGCAGGAAAAAACGTAAGTAAATAAAAAATTCAAATCAATAATCGTTTTGTACTACTGACGACACTCATGAAAAGCAATAAAACCTCCCCCCCCCCATTGTTCACGACCGCGCAACGTAGGCAATTAGTAATAGTTTGTTGTTGAGGAATTTTTCTCAAAGTCGCAAATTAGGAGATATCCTGTTGCCCTAATGATGCTTAAGTTTTCAATCGAGATCAGCAAAGCATAAAATGGGACGATGCTGTTAACTATATTATGTTCATGTGGTCCATTTAGTTTAATTTGGCTCGTTTTTTGTAAATATAAATTGGCGTTTTAAAGAGAAATGCTGTAGAGTCAATTTATTTTAATAATCCCCACCCCCTGGTTAATTATTAAAAAAAATGCTCAAATTGTTTTGAAAAATCAATACGAGCTGATAGCTGATAACAATGAACCCGTACGCCGTACAGTGATGCAAATGTGTAGTTTCGAACTAACGAACGTTTCCTAGATCATGTGCTCCTAATACGAGAGAAGATCAATTTGTTGCTAAGAGTACGCAGTGTCGTCGAGCACCGCTCGTTGTTATTTATTTATTCTGTTGCTAATTCTAAATTATTGTTACGATTAATATTATTCAATTCGATTTATTTCGTACACTCGAATTGTTTTTTTTATTCCGCAAAAAAAATAAAAAGCGAAGTTTGCAAATTTAATAAAAATATTGAGGGAAGTTTAAAATTGAATTTTAGTCGAGGGTTGAAATGTTCGTAAAATATACAATACATATCGGGATTACGTATTTGTTCATAAAATCCGGATGCGCTTCTCGTATTTCTGACGTCCTGTTAATCGAAGACAGCAACTTGCTGTTTAGTAGAACGCAAACCTACTTTTGGTATGCAAACTAACTTGAGCCGAAATACCAACTAAAATTTTGCCGGCGATTGGTTTAGCCACCACCATATTCGCCACCGTAAAATCGCACAATTTCCAAACTAAACTAAATGAAGATTTTCATCTACGGCAGGCGGCAGGAATTTTGCATAAGTAAAGAAGTAAAATTTTTTTTCAAATTTAAGATACGCAAAAACACTCTTCCTACCGTTGATACGTTCTTGTCAAATCAAACTGAGCACAAACATCAAAACTCTTTGTTCTATCGCACATAAACTTCATTCTACAACTCCTAAGCTCTTGATCGTAACTCTGTTTCGTGTTAAATCACAGCTGGGACTGTGAGACAGAAGGAACACAATCGCCACCGTGAGGAATTTACAACTCTTCCGTCAACTCATGTAATCCTAATACTCAAAAATACGATTTGTTCCTAAAATTGTTGAAACTAGTCCACGGCCTACTTTCAACCCAATTTTGACGTTTAAAAAATTGCCAATGAGGAAATCCAACGCCCCGATGTCTTCAAATTGCCGTTGTTTCCTACACGTGCATTTCTGGTTTGTTTTTGTTTTCCCTTTTGCTTTGACGTAATAAACGAAACGTATTCTATTCTTTACGTGTATGAGGTCGAAATGTTTAAAGAATTTTTTGTACGAACCTCGCTTATTTCATGTTTACCTGTTATAAGAAGAGATCATTTTGTTCCTTAAAACCAAGAAGTAGTTCAAGACCTACAATATTTTGCTTGAGGTAGGTAAAGACTTTCTGTAAGATTACTGTGGGCGTTTTCTTAGAAACGCTATCTTCAAAGTCGAATGATTAAATTCTTTACGTGTACAAAGTACAAGAGTATTCCTCGAGGGGATAAGTGCTTAAACGAAGGTCGTAAGTCGTAACTGTCTGTGGTTTCTTCACGTAAAATGATTTAAATTACTTGTTGGATGTAGATATACGAGCAAAGCCCGTTTAGTTCTCGATATTATGTTATCCGAATATACGAAAAAGCTCCCTTCGTTGCAAACAAATCCACGTGTTGAGTGCGGTGTGACGAATGCATTGTGAAATAGCAATCTGCTAGTTTGAAGCTGTTATTCGTTATCGGTCGTGGAACAACAAATTGTAGCAGCTATTGAAAGTAGCAGTTCCTGAGTGACAACTACTACCTACCTACTACTTTTATTTTAGTCCATTCTGCTAATCGTTCATTCACGTTGGCACTTGGGACGTTGGTCATTCTCTTTTTGCGTTTTGCCATAGGTCGTTAGGTTGCAATTGTAAATACTTGCGATCTTGAGATTACCAATTCCAATGCCGATGTTGGTATACGAGCAAAATCTGCCTCGTTCTCTCTAATATCATGTGATCCTAATATACGAAAAAGCTCCCATCGTTGCAAACAAATCCACGTGTTGCGGTGCTGTGTGACCGAATGAATTGTCAAATGGCAATCTGCTACTTTGTCTTTGTTATTCGTACTGGAACAACAAATTGTAACACTTACACTTGTGCTTCTTTACAATAGCAGGAGTGTCCACGAGTGCGTCTCTAGCTTGCTATTCTGACTGATTACGTAGTAAACAAATTCAATAATTTCTATCAAACTCAAATTTGAGAAAAAAAAGCAAAAGCGTACAATACTAAAAAGTAAAAAGTTAAAAAGTACATCCCTCACACCACCCCTTAACTTTCTTGGATTGAAATCCCTAAAATTGTTTGTTTCCACAAATTTGGAGAACACACAAAAAAATTATGTAGTAATTATGTAGTCGTACAAGTGTGGTCCTTACATATATTGTTATGTGGATGCAAATGTAAGGGCTAAGGCAGCTAGGGGTAGAAGAGGGGCCTTTAAATATTTGAGCGCCTTTAAGGAACTTAATTTGGGGTAGTCAGTAGTCAGAGTCGGATCTACAATTTAAAAAAAATTACAACTAGCGACTAGCCTCTATATAGGTCTAGCTCTTAGTAGATAAGCCGTTGTGGCACATTGAAAATAATTGGCGGTTGCCTAAATTTTTTTTATTTTGCCATCTTTTCGAGGGTCTTAATTTACTGATGTTCACAATTTATATGACTACGAGCCTATGTTTACGATCTGTTGAGTACGAAGTTTAAAAATTAATTTTGCTGACATGGGTTTTAGTCTAAATTTTTAAAAATAATGATTGATGTAAAATAAATTAATTGATGTCGATGAAACAGTTTTTTAGAATTATTTCTCACTTTTCTGTACTTAGTCCAGTCGAATTAGCATTTCATCCTGCAAAAGGTCGGGTAGTTCTGATTTTTTGATATGTTGTATCTTTTGATTAAAATCCCAAGTTTTCGACCTCGCCGTACCTCCGCTAGCTCTGTAGCACTGAAGAAACTACAAAAATTTACGGCTTCAACCAGAAATCGCTGAATATCTCTTCATCAATTGGTTTTATCGAAAAAGTTGTAGTATTCTTTTTTGTAGAGCACTAAAATTACCACAATTTTGACCTAAAATATTTTTCTCTAAACCCTACAGTTAGCGAGAAGCAGCGCCGTAAAAACACGTACATTTTCAAAAGTACCTGAAAAACTACAAAATGTAAACTCTCTTCTGTTCATTATCTCTTAAGTGTTCTTTCAAAACGTCACCGACATTAGATGCGCAGAAGGGGAAGTGAAAAAGTGGTAAAGGGAAAATAAACAAAAAAGGTTACATTTTGAGGTTTTTCAGGTATTTTTGAAAATTTTGCGTGTTAATACGGCTGTTAGCGGAACCAACCTTGCATTTCATTCTGATGTAAAACCTCTTTATAGGTGAGTAGTAGGTACCCATAGGTGACTTTTAAGAAGTGGTACCCCGATGGGATCCGCGACTGGTGTGCATCGAGATTTTGTTATTCGCTCCTGGAAGTTAGACAAGTGCCTTCCACGCGCACCAGTCGCGGGTATCACTTCTTAAAAGTAACCTATGGGTACCTACTACTCACCTGCAAAAAGGTTTTGCATCAGAATGAAATCCAAGGTTGGCCCCAATATGTGCCGCTAACGTCCGTACTATGTTTTTACGGCGCTGTTTCTCGCTAACTGTAGAGTTTAGAGAAAAATGTTATTCGCCAAAATTGTAGTAATTTTAGTGCTCTACAAAAAAGAATACTACAACTTTTTCGATAAAACCAATTGATGAAGAGATATTCAGCGATTTCTGGTTGAAGCCGTAAATTTTTGTAGTTTCTTCAGTGCTACGGAGCTAGCGGAGGTGCGGCGAGCGGCGAGGTCGAAAACTTGGGATTTTAATCAAGGGATACATATATACAACATATCAAAAAATCAGAACTACCCGACCTTTTGCAGGATAAAGCCGATTTTTATCCTAATTCGACTGGACTAACTGTGGTCCAAATAACAATAATGAAAAAAGAGAAAAAGACTTTCTGTCGAAACTCGAAACAGAATTCAGACAGACGCCATCGTTCGTTGCTCTTTTTTCAGTTATTTGCTTATAACTTGAAAACTACGCGTTTTTCGAGAAAAGTTTTTCTGCATAAAAATAAACTACATAAAATTCCCTACAAATTATATCTGACAGATTTTTTCATCAAATGAACGGTTTAGGCGTCAAAGCGCGTTAAAATTTGGCAAAAATTCGTAACTGTGATGTAGTTTCTTCATGTGAAGCGATTTCAATTACTTGTAGGATGTAGGTATATGCGCAAAACCCGCCTCGTTCTCTTTAATATTATGTTATCCTAATATACGAAAAAGCTCCCATCGTTACAAACCAAATCCACGTGTTGCGCGCGGTGTGTTACGAATAAGAATTGTGAAATAAAAGGACATTCCTCACACCACCCCCTAACTTTCTTGGATCGAGATGCCTAAAATTGTTTGTTTCCAAAAATTTCGATAACATACACAAACGAATTGTAAATACAAATTGAATAAGAATTAGTAATTAATTACAAAATGGTCCTCACATATTATTGTGTGGGTGCAAACGTAAGGGCTAAGGGCAGAGGAGGGATCCCGTTTTAGAATTTGAGAGCCTGTACGCCTGTAGTTACGGCTTTTTACCACTAGTCCCTAGCTGTTTAGCTCGTAGTAGATACGCCGTTGTGGCACATTGAAAATTATTGACGGTTTGCCACAATTTTTTTATTTTGCCATTTTTTTGAGGGCATATTATATTGATATTCACAAAAAATTATTTAAATATAATACCTACGTTGAGTACAAAGTTTGAAAATTAATTTTGCTGACGTGTGAATTAAAAAAAATAATGATTGATGTAGAATAAATTAAAAATTAACACGTATTGATGTCGATGAAATAATTGCAGTTTTTTACAATTATTATTTCTCGCTTTTTTGTACTGTGAGCCATACAATAATGACAAAAGAGACAAACACTCTCCATCGAAACAAATTTCAAACAGACGGCAACATTTGTTACTCTTTTTTCAGTCCTTTGCTTATAACTTTAAAACTACGCACTTTTTAGAAAAGTTCCTTTGCATAAAAAGAAACTACATAAAATTTCCTACAAATTATATCAGACAGGTTTTTTCTTCAAATGAACGGTTTAGGTACTTGAGCGCGTTAAAGTTTGTAAAAAATTCATAACTTCGCGTAAAACGATTTAAATTACTTGTAGGGAGTAAATCTAGGTATACGAGCAAAATCAACGTCTTTCTCTCTAATATCATGTGATCCTAATATACGAAAAAGCTCTCATCGTTACAAACCAAATCCACGTGTTGCCGTGCTGTGCTGTATGACGGAATGAATTGTCAAATAGCAATCTGCTACTTTATCGCTGTTATTGGTTCTTATACCGTGTACTGAACCAACAAATGGTAACAGTTATTAAAAGTACCAGTTACCAGTGCCAGTGCACACCCAGTGCCTCAAAGTAACAACTGCTACTTTTAACTTTTAGAGAAGGCCTTGTTTTAACCCATTCGGCGCGTCTAGGTTTGCTAATCGTTCATTCACGTTGACCAGTCTCTTTTCTGTTACTTCGTGCTTTTTTGCTATTATTAATACTTAGTTTTTGCTTCAGGTTGCAATAATTTCAATAGCGATTGCCAATTCCAATGTCTTTTCTTTTTGAGAGGCATATTACACCCACTAATGTTCACAATCATTTTTACGTTCACCGTTCACGATCTGTTGAGTACGAAGTTTGAAAATTAATTTTGCTGACATGGGAATTAGTTATTAGTCTAAATTTTAAAAAATAATGATTGATGTAGAATAAATTAGCACGTTTTCGTTTTGATGTCGATGAAATAATTGCAGTTTTTTACAAATATTTCTCACTCTTCCATATAATAATAAAAAACTCGGATGTGGCCATACCAGGACTTTTTCAGTTCAATTGAAAAAGTCCTGGTATGGCCACATCCGAGTTTTTTTTTTGTATTTGAAAGCTTCTTTTACAGCCTCTCAAATATTTAAAAATATACAGGGCGTTTTATTTAAATTAAGAAAATTGGCGTTATTTTCGGTTAAACCGGAACTCAAAATACAAAGTTTTTAGTTTTTTTCAAATGCTAATTTTACGTTCTTTCAAAATAATAAGAAATATACAAAATGTTTCTAAAAATCTAAAAATTTCTTCAATTTCCGGTTAAACCGGAAGTGAATTTGACTCTTAAATAATGTCGAATAATAAGGATTGATAATAATAATACAATTGCCAACTTTCAAATTTTCATTTTCATTACCAAAAAAAGTACGCATTTTTAAACTTTTGGACTTCAAAAAATCATAACTCAAAAACTCTTCATAGCAAAGGAATTAAACTTTGACATTCTATTAAGAACTATGATTGCTAAAACATATCCAAAAATGAAAAAAACGGCCGGAAGGAATTTTGAGAAAAACGGCTTTAAAATTTTGGTCAACTTTAACTCCTGAAAGATAAGCAATTTTAATACAATTTTATAAATTTATTAGATTAGGATGAAAGGCTTATATTTTGCCTTTATAATACCGTTTTGATATTTTCAAAATACTAATTACCGGCAAAGTTATAACAGAAAAACCGATCAATGGGACAATCGTAATACTGGCCGCCATTTTAAATTTAAAAATTTGAAAAAATTTTTATTCGATTAGGTCTGAGATATACTAACTTATAGCCAAGTTAAAACGACGCAAGTTTAAATTTGATAAAATGCGCCCAAAATAACCCCCTTATTTTGCTTCGCTCTGCACGGATTTGATTTATAAACTTGTTTTTTCGATGAAGTTTTGTTAAATAGCCTCAAACCAAATTTCATCTAAATCGGTTCAGTAGTTTTGGATTTACGGCGTTACATACATACACACACACACACACACACACACACACACACACACACATACAGACAAAAATTTTTTTTTGCTTTTTTTCTACTCAGAATGACCTGAAACGTCGAGAAATGAAATAAAAAAAATAAAAATTTTTTTTTCATCCATTTCCATTTCAATACTTTTTCAAATGTTGCTTTGCAACTGAAAAAGTAAAAAGAGAAAAACAACGAAACGATCAGTCGAAACAGAATTTTAGACATGCGGCAGCGTTTGTTGCTCTCTTTTCACTTCTTTGCTTATAACTTGGAAACGATGCACTTTTTGAGAATAGGTCTTCTACATAAAAATAAACTAGATAAAATTGCCTACAAATGATATCTGTAAGGTTTTTTCTTTTAGATGAACGGTTTAGGCACTAAAACGCATTAAAATTTGGCAAAAATTCATAACTGTAATAACGTAATTTAACAATTTAAATTACTTGTAGGATGTAAACGTAGGTATACGAGCAAAATGTGCCTCGTGCTCTCTAATATCATGTTATCCTAATATACGAAAAAGCTCTCATCGTTACAAACCTCGTATCTACTGGAACAACAAATTGTAGCAGTTATTAAAAGTAGCGGCCCAAGAGCTGCTAATAATCTGTTAAGCGTTCATTCACGCTGGTCACCCTTTTAATGGTCACTCCTTTCTGTTACTTTTGCCTTTTCGACATTATCATTCTTGCGTCTTGGTACAGGTTGCAATAATTACAAATACTTGCAATTACCAATTCCAATTACCAAGTAGATGTAGGTATACGAGCAAAATCCGACTCGTTCTCGCTATCATGTTATCCTAATAAACGAAAAAGCCAATGAAGTTGCTAGCAAGTCGTTCGTGTTGCGTGCGCTGTGGATGCAAAGTAACAATCGGCAAAAAAAGCTTTATAACTCGAAAACTGTTCAATTGATGAGAGTGTCCATATACAAAAATGAAGTACATTAAACGTTTTACAAACTATGTCTGATAGATTTTTTTGTCAGGCAAGCGGCTTAGGTGTTACGCGCTAGAACGCGTTGAAGTTTAGCGTAAAGAACTGCTCGGCATGAGTTTTCTTTAGCTTCAACAGCGTTTGCCACCATGAACGCTACACCGAAATATACACAAAAATATCTAATTTTTTAGTTTTTAAATATTTGAAGTACTCTATGGTTTAGTGTGACGCAAACAGCCACTTTTCTCAAGCACAGTTTGTCTGACAAAAAAAACCTAAGAGACACAATTTCGAGGAAATTGAATGAGGAAATTGAATGTACTTTAATTTTGTATGGAAACACATTTTTTTAATATCATTAGATAAGCGATAAACTGAAACAAATTAGTTTTTTGGCAGATTTTGGATTTTGGAATTTTTATCATATTTTAACGCGCTGTAGAGCCTAAACCGTTCGTCTGAAGAAAAAATCTAAGAGATATAATTTGTATGAAATTGGATGTAGATTCTTTTCATATGGAAGCCCTTTTTTCATAAAAAGCGTGGTTTTCGAGTTGTAAGCGATAAACTAAAACAAATCAGTTTTTGTCAAATTTTGAAAATTCTCTCACACTTTAACGCGCTGTAGAGCCTAAACCGTTCGTCTGAAGAAAAAATCTAACAGATATAATTTGTAGGAAATTGGATGTAGATTCTTTTCATATGGAAGCCCTTTTTTCATAAAAAGCGTGGTTTTCGAGTTATAAGCGATAAACCAAAACAAATCAGTTTTTGGCAAATTTTGAAAATTTTCTCACACTTTAACGCGCTGTAGAGCCTAAACCGTTCGTCTGAAGAAAAAATCTAAGAGATATAATTTGTATGAAATTGGATGTAGATTCTTTTCATATGGAAGCCCTTTTTTCATAAAAAGCGTGGTTTTCGAGTTGTAAGCGATAAACTAAAACAAATCAGTTTTTGGCAGATTTTGAAATTTTCCTCACACTTTAACGCGCTGTAGAGCCTAAATCGTTTGTCTGAAGAAAAAATCTAAGAGATATAATTTGTATGAAATTGGATGTAGATTCTTTTCATATGGAAGCCCTTTTTTCATAAAAAGCGTGGTTTTCGAGTTATAAGCGATAAACTAAAACAAATCAGTTTTTGGCAGATTTTGAAATTTTCCTCACACTTTAACGCGCTGTAGAGCCTAAATCGTTTGTCTGAAGAAAAAATCTAAGAGATATAATTTGTATGAAATTGGATGTAGATTCTTTTCATATGGAAGCCCTTTTTTCATAAAGAGCGTGGTTTTCGAGTTATAAGCGATAAACTAAAACAAATCAGTTTTTGGCAGATTTTGAAATTTTCCTCACACTTTAACGCGCTGTAGAGCCTAAATCGTTTGTCTGAAGAAAAAATCTAAGAGATATAATTTGTATGAAATTGGATGTAGATTCTTTTCATATGGAAGCCCTTTTTTCATAAATAGCGTGGTTTTCGAGTTATAAGCGATAAACTAAAACAAATCAGTTTTTGGCAGATTTTGAAATTTTCCTCACACTTTAACGCGCTGTAGAGCCTAAATCGTTTGTCTGAAGAAAAAATCTAACAGATATAATTTGTAGGAAATTGGATGTAGATTCTTTTCATATGGAAGCCCTTTTTTCATAAAAAGCGTGGTTTTCGAGTTATAAGCGATAAACCAAAACAAATCAGTTTTTGGCAAATTTTGAAAATTTTCTCACACTTTAACGCGCTGTAGAGCCTAAACCGTTCGTCTGAAGAAAAAATCTAAGAGATATAATTTGTATGAAATTGGATGTAGATTCTTTTCATATGGAAGCCCTTTTTTCATAAATAGCGTGGTTTTCGAGTTATAAGCGATAAACTAAAACAAATCAGTTTTTGGCAGATTTTGAAATTTTCCTCACACTTTAACGCGCTGTAGAGCCTAAATCGTTTGTCTGAAGAAAAAATCTAAGAGATATAATTTGTATGAAATTTGATGTAAATTATTTTCATGTAGAAGCATTTTTGTAATAAAAGTTTAAGTGTAAGTTTTTCAGCTTTATGTGAAGGTGGAAGGATTTAGCGCTTTCTAGAAACAAGATTATGTTACATTTGTAATTACTATGCTTTCCTGTTACCAGAAAAGATCAGTTTTGCCACTAAAATCCCACAAGTAGTTTGTTTCAGTGCACAATTTCTTTAAAATACAAACAAATGACGTACTACCTGATTACTGAGGTAGCGATTAAAAACTAAAAACAAAGTTTTGAAATAAAAAAAAAATTATGAAAGGAAACCGTATTTGTTGTTTATTTATAAAAAAACGAAGTTATCAACTTTTACTTAAGTATTATAAATAAAACATAAATTAATTGAAAAGCAAAATCGAGCTACTATTGCAACTATTGGAATCTTCGCGCAGTCATGTTTTCCTGATATAAGAAAAGATCAATTTGTTACTAAAATCGCACTTACTAGTTCATGGCCTACTTAAATTGTATTGGTGGTTCCTAAAAAGACTACCAAATTTGTTAAATTTAAAACCGAGCAACTAAAAATAAAAATTCGGCTTCAAAAATGAAATTTTTTGGGAAGCATTCCCTCTAATTTGACGGGAGAAAAATTATGATACATTAAAAGCGATTTTCCCGGATGAATTTCCACTAAAAAATTTGCCCTTTTTTTAGGAAAAAAAAATAAAATTTTACGCATACGCTTTGAATGTTAAAACGGTTATCCGTTATTATCGAGCGTGTCTGCGTTTGTTTCGCCATTTCGAGAAAATGCGTCTTTTGTAAATTTTTTTCAAAATGTAAAATTTTGAAAATTGTTGCTTTTATTAACTTTTAACAATCGACTATTTGCAACTCATGCGATCCTAATATTATTAAAGAATCAATAGCAGCCTGCTTGACCGACTGCCCTAACTCGCCACTTAAAAAATTAATTCACGACGCTCTTAAATACCGCGATTATTAATTTAAATTAATTCAAATGCGATTCAAATGGAAACTTGTTCCAAAAAAACATAGAGCCCTGCTACTAAGATGTGTAACTTTAATACTAAGGCGAAACTTCGTTGTTTCAATTAATAAATTGCAGACTTAAAACCTCCTTAAAGTTTATGGGCTCCTTATAGTTAAGATTACGAATGTTGTGGTAAAGTAATTTTAAGTAACAACTCACTTGACTTGAGAAAGTGCGGAACTAAATTTTTGTTTCGGCGGCCTTTTCACGCGAGTCGATACTTTTACAACTTACCGCACACTCGTTTATTATATCAAATCTCATTTTTTTTTATCTTATCTTCTATTTTATTAGTTGAAGCGCGAATTAGACTAATCAATACGCCTAATTTACTTTTATTTGCCAACGTCGTAAATTGCGTAATTGGGTCAAATGTTGCTCTTGCGTTGCGTGTGTTGGGCGCGTCCATAGTAAGTCTCGTGTGACCTCGCTATCTCACATTGTTCGCTAGCTCGTCAAGCTATGTCTGAGCTTGACAAGACGTCGATGCCCTTTTTTTGATACATACGGCCCGTCGACCCACATCTGGGTCTCTATTATTCCCCATCTAAAACACTCGAGACCTTTTCGTCGTTCAGAAAGTTTTGGGCGTTCTCAAGCTGGAATGGGGACCCTGGAGCAGCTCGGATTGGTCCAGTTTAATGTTTAATTAAACATTTCTAATGTAGTTAGATGTAACTAACGCAATTTGCCTATCAGGCCCATCACTCCACCGGAAATTAAAGGGAAATTCGTCACACCGGATTATTCCTGCTCATTGTGTAGCTTCGTGTGCACCACAAAGTTATATTTGACCTTTCTCTTTATAATTCCTTCATAGCCTAAATTGGACTCTTTTTAAAAGAGCTACTGGAGAAAGTACGCTCTTGTGTTCAAAGTCTGATGATTAAAATAAAAATAGGCAAATTGGACACCGAGAGTC
Organism: Malthinus flaveolus; assembly: GCA_950108345.1. Classification (NCBI taxonomy): domain Eukaryota; kingdom Metazoa; phylum Arthropoda; class Insecta; order Coleoptera; family Cantharidae; genus Malthinus; species Malthinus flaveolus. Next base: position 5,598,149 of record OX467289.1, on the reverse strand, counting down.
TCAAGTCTGGAGAAAAGATGAGGTGCGAGAGATGCGTTTTCGGGCTTTTTCTAGCCTCACCACGCATATTTTTTAAATTCCAAAATTAAATAATGTCTACCTGAATAATTAATATTGGCGAAGGGTAGGTAAGGGCTTTAATTATAATTAATGCGGAGGTAATGATCAAGTCCTCGTCAAAATGACGACATACCGCTCGAAATATTGCTGACAAGATGTAGGTAACAATGTCTAAACTAACACTGATTAAGTTTAATGAAGAGATTATCGTTGATTCCATTTGTTGCAAAGCCTATAGGGTTGTCTATAGAAATTGGATCCATCTCAATTTCGTATAAAATTGTAAAATGCAAATGTATGGAAATTAATAATTGCTATTAATAAAACGAATAACGTGCGTTAATGGAATCGTTTTGCTTTTTTTATCATTATTCGAAAATCAAATAACTCGAGTAATTTAAAATCGAAATATTTGGTAACTCAAAATGAGAAATTACTTAATGAAGAATTTTTATCATTATCATTAGGAGCGCGAAGTTAGTTAAAAAATTGACAACCGAGTGTAAAAATGAAAATGAATTATGAAACTCGAGCTGAACTAATTTATTTAACATTTTAATCAAAATTCGTAATTTAAAAGACGTTAATTTACGCCTTACGTTCGTTAAATAGAAATGCAAGAAATGTTGCGCTACAGTAAAAAGTAATAAGTATCAGAGATTAAGAACAATAGTTAATTGGGTGTGCTCAGGCGTGCCAATACGCAATGCGCCTGAAATGTATGCAATATGAACGTTTTTACCGCTTCTTTCAGACGATGCGTTTCGGAGCCGGTTATTTACGGGCAGATCTCAGTCCAATAAGCCGTACTCGGGACTATTCGCGTTTTAGATGCCGCGACGGGCTTTATTTTAAGAGCGCTCGAGTGTTTTGATTCTGCACGATTCTCCATGTGTGGCTTGGACATATACTGGAGCCCTTGCTTTTTCTTCTCTTTATCAATAATCTTCCTGCCGACAAGTTGTCTATACGAAGCTCAATGGAAGCATATTCGTGCTTGGGCGGCTGGCTGATAACGTGTCTCGGACTATGCCTATTTCGCCCTATGCTACAGCCATCTGAACTACTGTGTCACTGTGTGGGGACAAGTGTCTCAAGAACCCGTTCGTTTGCCACCCAATAAAGGCCAATTCGGGTTGTGGCTAGTTGAGGCTACTTCTAGAGCCTTTTGTTCGCTTCTTGTCTCGGTATTCTGACTTTGCCACCACCACCAAATTGCAGAAGGCGAAAGCAGGCTTTCTACAATCACTTGCTGGTGCGGCAATAATAGGTTTACCTTCCGACGATTTTATTAATAGAAAATGCCATTTATGGCAGTGAAGAGCATCCACGTCTTCTAAAAGAATACTAAACCGTCTTTGGTTTTTGATAAAATCCAGCCCCTAATGAACGTTTTTGCCGCTTCTTTCAGACGATGCGTTTTGGAGCGGGTTGTCTACGGTCTACGGGCATATCTCTTCTTATTTGGAGTCCAATAATCTTCTGTACTCGGGGAAATTCGCGTTTTGGATGCTGTGACTGAGCGCTCGAGTGTTTTGCTTCTGGACGATTCTCATAGCAACTTTTATTGATCTGACGCGCGCATTCAACTGTGCATCACATGAAATTTTGATTGGTGAGCCGAAAGAGGTTTTAAAGTCTTCCCTGGTCAATCGTTTTCAGGTGGTTAATTTTAATGATGTTGCTCCTAAAGGGATTTCAGTCTCTAGGACAGTGCCGCAGGTATCTATACCGGGTCCCCTGCTGTTTCTTCTCTTTAACAATGACCTTCCTGGATGCTTGAGAGACACTGCTCGCTGTACTCTGTATGCAGACGATGCAGCACTTTTAGTACCGATTTTGACGTGTCTATAACGATTTGGGCCAAGACTTCACGGGGGTCAGCGGTTTTGGGGTATATCTTTAGACCCTCAGCTCAAATATAATGAGCATGCTGACAAGCTGACTATACGAAGTTTAATGATAGCATATGCGTGCTTCGACGACTGGCTAATGGCGTGCTTCTCACTGTGCCTATTTCGCCTTTCTACAAGTTGTAGAAGGTCTAATTTACCGAGAGCAGGTTTTCTACAATCACTTGCTGGTGCGGCAATAATAGATTTCAAGCCCTCTATATAAAGTTACTTTTAATAGAAAGGGCGTTTTATAGTAGTGAAGAGCATCCACTCAACTGCTAGCGCCTTCTGAAACAATACTAAGCCTTCTCGACCAAATTTTGTTTTAATAGCTCTTTTTTTAAATCTTGGAAAGTAATGACTGTTTCAAAAGCGTCTCAAGTTATTAAGGCGTAATCTTTTGACGATGCATTTTCCCCATTTTCCAATAGGGGTTTTTTGCTGAAATACGACTATTTGGTCGATTTATTGTTTTTTTTTTCTACTTAGAAATTCGCTTTGTTGCGAACTTATTCGATTTCTTGCTTTATATTATGAAAGAAAACCGAACTTTGACTTTGAACTAAAGTTAATAACAGTTCCACATTTTAATTTTCAATTCTTATTTATAAAGTTTATAAATAAATTTAATTAAATTGTTTTGCTTCTAAAGTAATTTCAACAATGAATAACTCCATTTTTTTTTTTTTTTTTATTGTTATGTTGGTAATAAATAACTAATAACAATAACACCGTATTTGACGCGAGGAGGAGTGATTTAATTTAATTCTTTCCTGATCGTGTCAGTTAGGCCACTCGCCCGTCTGTCTATCCACCCATTCGTCCGCATCTCTGGTTGCTGATCTGACTGTGTATCTCCATATTTCGGCCTTCTGGTCTATATTTGTCGATTCCAAGGTGCACGTGTTGATTTGTTGGTATATGATGGGTTCATATACGCTTGTTCATCCGACCTGCTCGCCTGTTTGACTAACCTAGTCGGATGGTTGGTCCCATTTGTTTCATCTATCAATCCGTTTTTGTCCACATTTATTTGTTGTCTTTTGGCCTTTGTATCCATACCTACATAGGCCTGTTTGACCCAGATTTACAGGTGTAGTATTAATACGTAAATAAATTATTGTCATTTATAAAAGCTCCAGTAGAAACGATTACAATTTTTCCAATTTGCCAGAACTCTAAAAAATTCAATCTCAGCAATGCGATTGAAACTGCTGGCCGCTGACATTTAATTGTCGAATACCCGAATATTAATAACTATCGATTTCGTACCTCAGATAGAATTTAAACTTGCAACCTTCAAATCTAATAAATCTGGACACAGCTCAAATTGAATCGATTATTTAAATCGAAAAGAAAAATTTAAAAAAAAATGACGGCTGAACATAATCGTGCCTTTTGATACTTTTAAAGAAAGTTTATTTAAATTGGGCAATGTTAATATAAAAAATTGTTGGAAAATGTAATATAAATTGTTTTGATAAATTTTCTATTCGTGACGTCGTTCAACCAACGCGTAACATTTGCAAACACCAGAAGAAATATACGTTTGGTGCTTAACTAAATTTTGAGTTTAGAGCAACAGTTGCAAATAATCGTTTGTGTTTATTGCTTGCTTTGCGTTATCGCTTTTAATACTTCCTTAAGAAAAGGGCGAGGGTTAATAAACAAAATTTTCCAAAATTAACACTGTATTATGACATTATGACTTTAAATTTTTATAACTTTTTACCTTAACATTTAATTAAAAACGCAAATTAATTTTTTTAAATTATCTACAAATATTAAGAGTCGGAGTTGGTTTTAATCGCTTTAAAACGTTTTCCACTTTTAAGCTGGGAGTGCTATCAAGCTATCAAATTAAAATTTTTAATCAGATTTCGAGTAAATTAGATTTTTTGTACATATTTCATCCTAACCTATGAAATATATGTTTATTTATCATTTTCAATTTTCAGCCACCAGCCACCATATAGGCATAGCCGCTTCAGAGCACATTACCGTCGCCATAAAAGATATCGACGTGCTACGAAAACTAACAACTATAGCCAATAATTTTTTCTCAACAGCCAACAGCTCCCTAATGTTTAGGGAGTTTAATTCCCAAAACATAATTCAAAAACATTTATCCACAATAAATTTATCGATTTTGCCTTCAGGAGACGAGGCAGGAGACATCCGCAAAGAACTTAAGAAATACATTTTAGTTCGTAATTTCTGAATCCCTCAAGTTTTCTGAAATCCGATTACGCAGTTTGATAGTCCTTTACAAGACGCTTCGATTGATATGTGACACAACTTTTTCTACAATTTTGAGTTATTTGAGATTAAATCCAAATTTTGCATTTTTTTAATTTTTTGCGAATTTTGTAAGTCTTGACTACACCCATTTTCTTCCCATTTCAAAGATCTTAAGAAAACTTATATGAAAAAATAATTCTTTCCCACAAGTCCATATTGTATTGTTTTCGGTATAAGCACTTTTATTTTATTTTATTTTAAAACATTAAAATTCAATTAGTTTTTTATGGATGTAATTAAAATTTTCATCAACTTTACACTGTTATTTTAAATTTAAAAGGCGTATTTTAATATACCTATGTGACGGCCATTTTGCCGTAAACAATTAACTTTATTAGTTAAACGTTAAAATCCAATGTTGTTACTACGGTAACATTTCATAAATTCGCAATTGATTTCGACAAAACGTCAAATTAAAATTGATTTCAAAAACAGCTTATCTTTAGTAAATATCTAAGGCTTTTTAATACCTTTCTCTTGCGAAACACGGCAATTAACATCTTTAGTCAAAAAACCCCCTTTGTAAATAGTGTCTTCAACTCTGAGCCTAATAATAAGTTACTAAGTTAATAAGTTACTAATAATAAGTAACCTAAGTTTTTTTCCTCTGATTTTGACACAAACAATATTTACACCAGGTGTACGTATTGGCCTAAATTAATTTGCAAAACCATCCACAAGTGGTAAATTTGTGCGCTTTTTAGTAAAAAAATCTCCAAGAGGGCTTTTTACTATCGTTAATGAGTATTGTAGCTTTATATTTTTTAAATTTAATTAAACTCGACGTTACGTGTTAGTGACCAATTACAAACGCATTTTATAATTTTTATTTATTTAATAATAGCATCATCAATCTTATTGGGTACTGGTTGGCTACATAAAACTTCCGAGTTTAATTTGAAACTCATAATCTCAATAAATAAATAATTTTAGGTATTATATTACATTTAATTTGTTATTAGTTATTATCCTTACAAATAGTCGATGCCTTAAACTTAAACAGTTATATTGCATTATGTCAAGTGAAATGTAAATTTTAAATTGAATCTATCGCGAATAATAATTAATGTTATCTATTAAGTAGTAAAATATACTGACTCCTGTCAAATACGAGCGCAAAGTGCTTTAACGACAAAATTGGTAAGATTACGTACCTACGAATAAAAGCGTATTGATTTAAAAGTAATTTCCTCCTTCAGTAGCGCCTTAAATTCGTAACGTGTATTACGTAGACAAACTTTTAAAAATAAAACGGTCCTTCGAGCCGGATGATAAAATATTTAGAGCGTCTGACCCTTATCATACTCGAAGAATTTTTGTAGTACGTCACCAATTGTTTATTATTAATCGCCTAAATAATTCATAATGTCGTGACGAACGTTTAGGATATCGATAAAAATTAAATATTTATTGTAACCATTCAAATAATACCAAAACGAAAATTATGCTTTACGATTAATATTTACGCGATTGATTTTTGATCTACTATCTTGAAAGCTGTTTCGCCCCTTTACAAGGCTCTAGTAACATCCCTCATATGTTAAATGCTCCTATTTGATGTTATTGCTTTAGACATTTCTCTACAGCAAATGGCCTTTAGGCACAAGCAAACTAACTTTTGTGTGCAAAAAATGTTTATTACGGGCTACAAACAGTCAAAGGACAGACAAGTTGGTGAGTTGTTAATTTTCGCAAAAATTTAAATATTTTCGTACTTTTAGTTGAGAGAATTTTTATTGGTGTTATGAAACTGGTTTTTATAAAAATGAGAATACGCGAATAGCGAGTTTCTTTACATATATCTCATATAAATATCTACAATTAGAGTCTCTGGAGCCTGGAGAGTTGCTAAATGTCACTTTGTGACAGTTCTGATTTTATTAAGATTGAGACCCATTGAGACATGCAATAACAGCAAACGTAGTAGTTTTATTATTAAGTGGTTGGTAGTATTTTGGATTATTGTTCTCTTGAACGTCAGAATTTAAAAAGTTTACAAATATAGTCAAGTCCCTCTGTGGGCATATTATACAGGGTGTCAATTTGAAAACTTCTCATCTCCATTATCTTCATATTAGTATAAAATATCAAAATTCCGCGAGATCCGTCAATTTTATTACTGGGGAAGGGATCACTTTAATCGAGTACTTCCGTTCTTTCTAGATCTACCCCTAAAGGACAGTAGACTTAACCCCTTAAATCTTAAACGGCAAGGGGGTCGAGTGGCTCCTTTTCTGAAGCCCCCTCAATTGTCTGTATATCGAAAAGTTTCAAAACATAATTGTTTAAACCATAATAGAAAACATTTCTAACTATGAAAACCATTACTGCGAAAAGACAATTGAAGGGGGTTTCTAAAAAGGCGCCACTCGACCCCCTATACATTTAAATTTTAAGGGATTTAGTCTACCCCTCTTTGGGAGTTAATCTACAGAGTACTCCATAAAAGTGTCCTCTTCGGTAATAAAACTGACGGATCTCGAATAATTTCAATATCTTATTCTAAAGCGAAAATATTGGAGGTGACACCCTGTATAATATACCGTATGTGATAGTTAGCCAAATAGGTACCTATCTCTAATGGTTTACGTTACAAGGTCCCAACGGCAAAAATTCCACCGGAGTGACCACCAGGTATGCAGGGAGAGATTTAATGACTAGCCTGCTTATACGACAGGTATCTTCCCAAATCTTACCGACCTGCGCATAACCCCAAATCTCGCACTATGTCGTAACCGAAGCTGCACGTCAACCTAAAGACACAGATTGGGCGTCTATTTCTATCGCTACGCTCGTTGAGATTTGGCGAGATCTCTAAATGTATTTATTGTAGTTACACCGTGCTTGAAAGAAGTCAAGTAAACAATAACTTGGTAAATTTTTTGGGATGACTACATCCGCTTTGTATTAAAAAATCAGTGCCTGAACAGTCAATAACAATAACTAATCTCTGTCCATTCAATAGATGCAGCTAAGCCACGCCTCCCCAAATTTATGATTGCGTAGACCAATGAGCGCAACAACCAGTTTCACGAGCTACAAATAAATTCATAAAAGCGCGCCAAGTTAAAATAATTCCAAGAAATTGAAAATCAAGTTTGAGGGTGGCCTTTATTTTTAGCAACAAAAATTATAAGGTCAAAATTTATATTTCCGTGAGTGTTGTACACCAGCTTTTCAAAACTTGACCAATAAAAAAATTGGGGGAGGGGGTGTGGCTTAGCAGCACCTGTTGGATGAACAGAGAATAGCAAAAATTTTAATTTTGATGCAGTCACTTTATAAGCGCATTGTGGTAGATCCGGACCCGTTCCCAAAATACAGTATAATTCCATCTGACGAATAATATTAAGTTTGAGAAAGTTTTACCTCAACTCATAACTAAACAGGGGGATTAAAAGATTTCAAAGTTTTTACTTATTAATTTCAAAAGTTTAAATAAAATTACACGCGAATTAATTCAAACATTTTAATTTATTATATTTAAACGATTTAAATTTTAAAGTTTACAACTGGTCTATTGTTAATTTCTTTTGTTTTTTAAACAAGTCATTAAGCGATCGCTCTTGTGATTTTCAAATTTCAAAGTTTCTAAGAAGGGTAGCTAAAGTCTTAAACTTGGTTTTTGTTCAAGGGTGTTTTCATAAATGTAATTCGTTACTTTGCAAGGGTGTGCGGTGAATACTGACTAAGTTTTGATAGCCGTAAAGTAGAACTCGGGTTTTAAGGCCCCCTTGTCAATTTCAAAAAACAAAAAAAATTTCTGAAACGTGACCGAATCAACCAAAATTAGTAGGTACCACGGCTTGTACTTAAATTGTCCTGACAGGATAAATAAAATAAAAATTTTTAATATTAAACCTTTTTGTGCTTATTTATCCGAGCTTTAGGTACCTACTTATAAATAAAATTCTCGTCGCAGCTTTTGAAAGCTTTTAAACATTTAGAAGATTCAAGTCTTTTAGATTTAGTGTAAAGTAAATGTTTTATTGGGTTTTTGTTAACGTCCCAATAAAATAGAATGGACCGCTCAAGACAGTTACACGAAGCGCTCATCAATAACAGCAGATTGTTTGGAGATTTGGAATTGAACGACGATTTAGTCGTGCCCAACAACACCTGAAATATGTATGCCTTACACTTATCAAAAGAAAAATCTAGAATAAAATATCACTTGGATTTTGCAAGAGACACATTTTGTTTGTCGACGACTCGCATTAAGTTTTTAAAAGGCAAAAGTCGGGTAAATTTATACGATTTAAATCCGGCCCGAAGGACCATTACTATCTACACACTAGTATAGTTTTTCGCGTCTGATTTATTTTTCGAGAGAAATACAAAACGGCCAGCTAACTGACCGTCATTGGCGAAATTGCAGACATAGACATAAGTATTCGCCAAACAACCTATAGTGGCCAATAAATATTTCCCCGGCTGTACAACAGAAGTCTTATATAAATGGAAATTAAAAGTTTAAGAGATTTGCAATGTGTGGGAATATAGAACAACAGTGCGTATTATTTATTAGATGATATTACTTATGCGTTAGTAATTCGATGAATATAATACGTTAGTTCGCTCTAACAAACAAATGAAAACGCGTTGGTATTTAAAATAATAGACACATCTTTGCATATCCACTACATTTTATAACAAAAGGGAATGATTTAAATTTAACTGAATAAACAATGTGTAGTTACAAAATTTTGAATTTATATCCGCTTTAATTGGAACATCCAGAAATAGTGAACAATTTTAATGACATCGCATTTAAATGATTGAGCGACATAATTTCTGCTTTATGACTTTAATTAAAGCCTGTTCCTTCGAGGTTTTGATTTGAGAAAATCGTGTAAGGTCTTTTTACGAAAATGTAGGTTCGAGCCCTTATAATAAAGCAAAATACCTGTTTTTCTGAAAAAAAAGCTAACGGCGGCCTCCGTCTGTCTGTCTGCCAAACCGTCCGCCCGTTACCTTTCAGCTTGTCGTAGAATGTGGAATCGTGGAAAGCCTTTGTGCGTAAATGTCGGTTCCTGCCCTTGTATTATAAGGCTAAATAAGTAGTTTTATGGAAAACGTCCATCTACGCCTCAACCCCCTCTGTCTGTCTGTCGTTTATCCGTCCGTCTGTTACCTTTCTGTTAGTCGTAGAAAGTGAGATCCTGAACGGTTCTTTTCCGTAAATTTCGGTTTGTGCCTTTGTAATAAGGCGAAACATCAATTTCTATGGAAAAAAAGTTATACGTCCATCTACGCCTCAACCCCCATCTGTCTGTCTGTCGTTCAATCCGTCCGTTTGCTACCTTTCTGTTAGTCGTAGAATGTGAGATCCTGAAAGGTTTTTTTCCGTAAATTTCGGTTTGTGCCCTTATAATAAGACGAAACATCTATTTCTATGGAAAAAAGTTATACGTCCATGTACGTCTCAACCCCCATCAGTCAGTCTGTCGCTCAATCCGCCCGTCTGTTACTTTTCTGTTAGTCGTAGAATGTGAGATCCTGAAAGGTTCTTTATGTAAATTTCGGTTTGTGCCCTTGTAATAAAGCGAAACATACGTCCACCTGTCTTTCAACCTCCGTCTGTCTGTCTGCCTGTCTGTCGACCCGTCCGTCCGTTACCCTTCTATTTGTCGTTAGTTGTGGAATCGTGGAAGGTCCTTTTGCGTAAAAGCCCTTATAATAAGACAAAATATCTGTTTTTATGAAAAAAGTTATTTTCCATCCCTCAACCTTATCCGGTGCCTCTGTCTCTGCCTGTCTGTCTGACAAACCGTCCGTCCGTTACCTATCTGCTTGTTGTAGAATGTGGAATCGTGGAAGACCCTTTTGCGTAAATGTCGCTTCGTGCTCTTATATAAGGCGAAATATTTGTTTTTAAGAAAAAAGTGAATGGTCATCCCTCAACCTCATCCCGCGCCTCAGCCTCCGTCTGTATGTCTGTCTGATTGTCAATCCGTCCGCCCGTTACCTATTTGTTTGTCGTGGAATGTGGAATCGTGGAAGATCCTTTCACATAAATGTGGTTCGTGCCCTTGTAATAACGCGAAACGTCCATTTTAAAGGAAAAAAGTTATACCCATCTGTACCTCAACCCCCGCCTGTCTGTCATTCTGTCTGTCCGTTACCGTTCTGTTTGTCTGTCTGCATAATCTCTCTGCTCTTTTGTTTTCCTGTTTGACTGTCCGCCTTTCGGTCTTTTTGTCCTTATAGTCTGCTTGCCTGTTCATCTTTCTTTTTGGTCAACTTTCTGTGCCTGTCTTTTGATTTGAGTTTATGACTGCCTTTCTGTCTGCCTTTATGATGCTCATTTACAAAGCAAAGCAATACGATTTTTTTGGTAGACAATTTACTTGACTTTTTTCACTTTTTCATTGACTTCGTCTAAAAAAGTACCTAATGAGTGCCGCTGAATCCAAAAATAAAAAAAAAGTGTATGTGATGTGTGAAAAGGTGAGAAAAATGTTAAACTTTGAAACTTTTCTACGCTTTTTGTAGCAGTTCTACGTTTGGTCGTTTCATTTTTATCATTTCGTCCCAAACCCAACAGGGTACTTGCGTATCTGATTCGTCCGAGAAGTCTAAAATGTGGCAATGTGGCGTTGTGGCGAGCGGCGAGGATTTTATAACAAAGTTGTCACCCTCGCCCAACGTGTCGATTAAAGATAGGAACAGTTTAAATCCTTTAGAAAAACTGTTGCGCTAAACTGAAGCTATTAAAAATAAAGTAAATAGGGCGCATTGTGAGTTTAACTTTTCAAAGATAAATTAAATTATTTTTATCGGAAATTTCGCAACGCTATAGAGGACCTTTAAGGAGTTCAATTCAAAACGTTCAAACTCGTCCGCGTCCATTTGTACTCAAATAGACTAATAGTTCAAAGGTACCTACCAATCTGAAAGATGCTTACATTGGCTATTATATTCTTGAATAAACCAATCATTGAAATTGATTTTTGTATACACTTCCTGATAAAATATTGACAGTTTAGTAACGAAATTGAATGGCGTTCCTAACGACTCAAGTCAATCTCGTTTTAGCAATCTACGTACGTTTACTGCCCGTAAATGTAGCAGAAAAATTAAGTATCGCTTAAAGAGCAGTTAAAGTGCACCCCACTTAACTTATCAAAAACTCACAATGATAAATTAACATAACGAGACGGAATAAATTTGTAAATTTTTTCTCTGCGCTTAATAATCCCAAACTTAACTTTTTTTTTTATTTAAAATAATTTACAATAATCTGCATCAATTGTAACAGCATTGTGCCATTATCGATAACGGAGACTTCATAATATTATGACGACAAGCACTTAGCCAGTACAATAACTCGAGCAAAAAAATTGACATCCCTTAGTAGAAAGTTTTCAACTCTTGCAAAAGCTATTAGAAGCTTGTTACGTATTAAAAAACTAGCATTTCTTGCTTCTGCCAATACGTCTGCTGTTAAAATATCAAAAATCGTATTATACTCGAGCGCATTTCGTGCACTTTTCTCATTTTTAATTTTCATAAAGCTTCTATCGAGCTAACATTTAAATGTCAAGGCTTTACAATCATTAAATAATTCACTTGTGACAACTGCGGAAAGACTCGTATACGTTATTAATCTCGTCGAAAACGGACAGCTATCCCGCATCATTTAAATTAATAGTAGGTAGGCGAAAATAAGTCTTTTACGTTCAAATATTCCGAAATAAACCCTTTTTAGTGTATAAGACCCCTTACCGACTTATTTAAAGGCCAGTTTACAGCGACAGGCCGCTAGGCAGTCTAGAAGAGTGGCCTGAGCCACCCGTCCATCCGAACCAGCACGCCCCTGCATGCCCACATATGTGGATTAAGACGTTTGGACAGTAAGCAGCGAGTCAATAATGAAGCGGTTGTGAAATATGAATAAAATATTTTTTTAAACAAAAATGGATAGTTTACATTCATAAAAAGCCAAACGATCGCTATAATAGCTATAAGGAATCAATTCAATCAAACAAATTGCGAAAATTTCCACATGTTAAATTTTCCCAAACGCGAGGTAAACAGCTAAAACAAACAAAACTATCCTTACACAAACAATTTTACAAAAATATTATGTAACGTTTCAAAAGTGCCTGATTGGTTTTGTAGTTTGGTTACGATTTTTTTTAATTGAACTCTTCTTGTATTGTTAATGAATTGTCTGTTGGCCTCGGCTATATTTAAATATTTATTTATAAGTTGGGCATCAAGTATTTTATTACGAACCTACGAACCTACACGGAATTCAAACAATCTCCACTATGTCTCTGTAATTAGCGGTTAACCTTCCGTAAGCTCTCGCAAGATTCCAACTTTCAGAACATACTCAAACTTCCATTGTTTGGGTCAAGTGAACATGCAAACATCAACAAATTCTATTCCGTTCGTTCCATAGGGGAAAGCGAAGCAAATGGACATTGTACAAAATTTAAAAAATAAGTTAAAACGGGCACAATTGGACACAATTTGTATAAGGAAATTATGAAAAGGAAAATTTATTCGAAATTGTTACTAGAAATAAATTTAGGTAAATAAAAGGAAGAGAAGACAAGTAAAATGTCGTTATTCAAAACGTAGAAAAGGTTTATGGGTGTCAAATGAGATCAAAAAGCAATCGAGTGAGTGAAGTTGTAAAATGGAATATACAGTGTGTTCGAAAAGGAGAGTACAAACTGAATCAAATAGTGTGGCATGATCTAAACTACTTTAGGGTGGACTAATAGTACGCCGGGGAAGAAGTTGTCATTTTTTTAGGAAACTGGACCTATCGGGAGGAGGGTACTTGCAATATTAGAAGCCTCAGCTTAGCAACTCAATATGTTAGACAAAAATAACGGCATACAAATCGAGAGCGTTGTAACTATAAAACATTCCTTTAGTAATTCGTAAAAATTTCATTGCCAATAATTTTTTCTTCGACTGTACAACTAGGGGTAAGTGTAGTGGCAAACCCTCCCATATTTAGTGAAAATGAGCAAACAATAGCATTTTTATCGCTTTGCTAATTTACCAAAATTTCCGTTATAATCTCGAAACAAATCGGCCCTTTAAATTTAATTCCGTAAAGTTAATTGTTAAGTGGCTAATTTAAATTTTCAGAGCACACTTTCACACTCAATTCCATTACCTTTTATTAAGTTCCGTCGACTGTTGAAAAAAGAAAACTTTAGGATAAGTATAAAGTATAAACACCGTCTCGCATACAAATTAATTTTTGCGAGACAATACCCTTTCGTTTAATTTTAGTGCGTACTACCTACAAGCAAAATTTGTAATGCGAAAAAAAAGAAAAAGTAAAGAAAAATCGGCGGTTAAAAAATTTTCAAAGTGACAAGTAACACTAACTCTATTTGGAGCTTCATTTGCAGGCTATAGTTGCACAAACTTACAGTTCTCTGCACACCATCTAAATTAAGTTACAAACTTCTTACTACACTCAATGAACTATAGTTGATTTTTAGAATATAAACTTAAATCAATTTATTTCAACCATAGCCGAGAGTATAAACCATAAAGTACAGTTTTTTTTACTACGCATGATGAAAGAACACTGCAAATGAGTAAAAAAACCGACCGTCTGCCTGTTAAAAGTGGTAACATTAACTTGGAGAGGCTCGAAAAGGGGTGGATTTTGACTCTATTTTTCGATTTTTCGCTTATAACTTGAAAAGTAAGCGCCACCTCAACTGTTTGTTCGACGAAAAAATTTTCAGAAACTTAAGTAATTTATAGGAAATAGAATATATTTTATTTTTGTATACAAACACTTTTCTCTAGAAGTGCGTAGTTTTCGTGTTATGAGCAATAAAATAATTTTTTGTCCGATTTAGGAAGTTTTTTATAACTTAAACGCGCGCTAGCGCCTAAAACATTTGTCTGAAGAAGAAAAACCGGGAGCTATAATTTATACGAAATTTGATGTAGTTTATTTTTGTACAGCAGTACTTTTCTCCAAAAAAGCGTAGTTTTCAAGTTATAAGCAAAAACCTGAAAACAGTTTTTTGCCGTTTTTGTAATTGTTATCAAACTTTAACGCGTTCTAGCGCCTAAACCGTTTGCCTAAAGAAAAAAACTTTAGAAATATAATTTGTAGGAAATTGAATGGGCTTTACTTTTGTAGAGAAGAACTTTTTTCATAAAGTGCGTGGTTTTCAAGTTATAAGCTAAAAACCTATAAAAGAGCCAAAATGCAACCTTCTCGAGCACTTCCGTGTATTTCGGCTCTCGTTCGCTTGCTCTGCGAAATCTGCCCTTCTAACTTTGAAAGCGTTTACCACCATGAAGGCGCCACTTAAAACAGTCTACTACAATAAATATATAAAACATTTTCGTGTGCCCTAGCTTATATATGGTTTAGTTTTACCCCTCCAAAACCACCCTTCATACTTCAACGCGCTCTAACACCTAAACTCTTCGTTTGACGAAAAAAGTCAAAGAAATATAATTTGTAGGAAATTTAATGTAGTTTTTTTTATATAGAAAAGCTTTTCTTACAAAGTGAGTAGTTTTCAAGTTATAAGCGAAAAACAAAAGAAAGTTTTTTTTTAATTTTTGTCAAATTTTAACGCACTCTAGCGCCTAAACCGTTCACATGATGAAAAAAAATTTCGAATATAGTTGATAGAAAATTCTATTTAGTTTACTTTTATATAGATGCACTTTTCTCAAAAAGTGTGTAGTTTTGAAGTTATAAACAAAAAACTAAAAAAAGAGCAAAAACCCACCTTTCTCGAGCCGCCCCCAAGTTAATGCTGCCATTTTTAAGAAAAAGACGATTGGTTTTATTACTCATTTGCAATGTTCTTTTAGCCTGCATCGGTTAAAATAAAAAATTTTGTATTTTTGTATTTTGGCATTCTGCCTCCCAGACACGCTATGTCCGATACACCCTAAACTTCACGCGCCCGCCCTACCACCTCAACTGTTTGTTTGACGAAAAAAATGTAAGAGACATAATTTGTTTGAAATTAAATTTACCTTACTTTTCTATAGCATTACTTTTTTCCAAAAGTGCGTAGTTTTTGAGTTATGAACGATAAAATTTTTTTTCCCGATTTTGAAAGTTTTTGTAACTTTAACGCGCGCTAGTGCGTAAATGGTTTATCTGAGAAAAAAACTTACGAGATAGAATTTGTAGGAAATTTAATTTGGTTTGTTTTATGCAGATAAACTTTTGTCATAAAGCGCGTAGTTTTCGAGTTTTACGCAAAAAAGTGAAAAAGGAGCTAAAATCTGCGCTTTTCAGACCTCGCACTCGCCCAAGTTAATGCTGCCACTTTTAAGAGGCAGACGGTCGATTTGCAATGTTTCTTCATCATAGTCAAAAATGTTATACTTTAGGGTTTAGTAAAAGTGTTCTCTGCCTCCCAGACTAGAAACTTCAATAAAAATCACCGCGGTTTTGGGAAATACATAAAAGTGCGCAATAGTATTTTACGTACGGGGATGGCAAGCCTTTCGTTACAACGAGGGTCCACCAAAGTAAACTACGTATTGTAATCCAAGTTTTGACGTTTTTATTTAATTAAAATTTGGCAACTCAAGATGGTCAAAACCCGGTTCCCCGATCTCTAAATCAAGTACCATAATATCTGAGAATGCCTCCCACTGCTATTAGACCATGGTCTAAAAATTATTAATTTTGGGCAAGTAAATTTTAAATATAATTTTTAAGCCTGCGTTTACCCTTTTGAGCTAATGTCAACTTTGATATACAACGGAATATTTAAGTCTACTTATTTAGTCTAGGGTCTCAGTTCCAAGCAGTTTTTTACGTCCAAAAATATACAAGTCCATCACCGTCGCAATTTCACATGTCGCTGGTTTACAAGTAAAACGTCTTTCTTCATTAAAGGGGTCGATTCAAACTTAAAATTTAATCTTAAATTAACAGGACTAACATTAAATAATTAAATATTTGAGAGCTTTTTTCATATAAAATTTATGTCTTTGAAATCCCTTTTAGATGTATAAATTTATTTAATTTTTAACCAGTAACCACATACTCGAAAATCCACTTTTATCCTCAATTTATAAAAGGCCGTCATTAAAAATATTATAATTTTGTTACTCTCGCATTCATCGTAAGGTGTGAGGAAAGTCTCGTTCGTTATTCACCTTCCAACGTTTTAGGAAATGGAAGTCCGCCCGCGTGAGTACCTTCTTTCAGAACAGCTCGCGCTTTACAAAGAATCACACCTAAGATGGCCATGTTTAAAATGGCCGCAACCGCAAGGATAAAACAACAAGTGGTATACTTTCGTATTTTTAACAACAACCACCTCCCCTAAATATTACAAAGTATTTCGATTCAATTTAGTTTAAGTTCTTGAAAGTTGCAATTAAAAGTTTTACGGTTTTACTTTAGCTTTGATACTTTGTATTGAGTTTTAACAAAGAGATGTAAAATTATTTACATTTTTAATACCCATTCTTATTAAATATTTTAAGTGTCTTTATATACTATACGTGAAAGACATCCGATTAAAATTTAATTATAATAATTAGTCCAGACTAATTTTAAATCGATAAATTGGTAATAGGAGCTTACAGGCATACAGGCTCTGACGCAAAAAAATATCAATTTTGGTTCGAGTTCTACTTCAAACGATAAGTAATGAACGATAACACCCTGTACAATTAATGTTTAACGTGATTTAATTTTGTCTATAATACTCGAGGGCATCAAACGGTGCATTAATTTAGTAATTACGGCTGCGGGGCCCAAAAGAAGCGAAACGAAAGTTGCCATAAATTTGTCGAAGAGTGAGGGAGAGAAGGGAATCCGAAATGACTGATAGAATTGATAAAAGTAGAAATATGCACCATAGCGACTTAGCGTAAAAATTCAGAAGTTTTCGTTACTTAACCTCTTCAAATTTCACATTAACATCTTAAAAGACAAAAAGTTATGGAGGTAATCATGGTTTGTTCCACGCCCGGTATATTAAAAATTGACAACTTGTCATTTTTACAGGTAGTAGGTATAGTTCGGTGTAGCCCATTAAAAAAATATTAGGAAATGATTACACTGTTGGTAATAATGACGTTGTCGAATAAATTCGAATCGAGGAATACATTAAAATTTTAGAGAGCCAAACGACCCAAAGCTATCAATTCCACCCTTTTAAAAGTGTCACCGTAGTATTTCTCATTAACAATCAAAATAACCAGGGAATAGCAAATTACAATTCTGTGTCATCTAGGAAATAACAAACGAAGGTGTCTCTGTGTCTCAGAGTTTTTCAAGATGTTCTGGAGAGAAAGGCCATTGGTCGCAGTACGGGAAAGCACCGATGGTAGGATTTGCGACTGTTCTAAAATTTGTTTTAAATTTGAATGATATAATTTCGTACTTCATCGCTTCCTCCGCCTCTGTTTAAGTTCGCATATTTTTTAATAATAACGCAATAAACTGAGAACAACGGGAAATGTCGATACGAGAAGGGCAGGAAAATTGGTAGAAAAATAAAACACTCAGAAGTCAATAAAACTTTTAAGAAAATATTTGTTCTAAACTCAATTAAAAAAGCAATATTGCAACTTGGTACTTCATAAAACGTAATATTGTAATGCTCCGCCAAGTACCGAGTTCATAAAGGAACCTCTTTAGCCTCTCCCTTTTATAACGGATAATTCTGAAACGGGGCGCAATTTTACATACTTATATCCAGTTGTTAAAAAAAAAAATTTATTAAACTCGAAGATGAATCAAGAATCATAAAAAGTTACGACGACAACAAAATGAGCATTTGCAAAACCTCAAGAGTTGCTAGTCAGTGTAAAATGGTCTTTAGAAGAGAAAATTTTAATATTCTTTTTAATTTGTACTTATTTCCTTAATGTAAAGATTTGACATTTGGTGGAAATGAAAAGCGCGTCTCCGTAAAAGAAAATATATTAGAGCAACAATTTTATTCACAAATATTTGCACATGAATGGAGGCTGTGCATTCGATCGAATCAATTTAAATAATTAAAAGACACAAAAAGCACATTAAAGCGTAAAAAATTGAATTAATTATTAAAAATGTAATACTATAAAGCCGCAACCCTCACTAACCGACTCATTATTAACGAACGAAAATATGGCCGCGTTTTTTTCAATAAAAGTCTCTAAAATTAAGTACTTTGCGATGTATTTATTTATTTTTTGGAATTATTAAGGTAGTACTACCGATACCACAAGTGTAAAATGTGTGCTTACTGTAATTTGACTTCCGTCGTATTTATATTTGGCAACGCCGCGTAAAAGCAAAAGAGACAAAAAATACCTTTCAGGTTATCGGTTTGACATGTAATGTTTGTTTACTAATGAAATGTCTGAATCAAACTTATTAAATGGTACAAAACGAATATTTCATTGGAAAAATAAGAGTCACTGAAAAAAGGTATAAAAAAATGTGAAACAAGTAGCATTAGCCGTATTCTGTACATATTTAAATTTCGCGCGCGTCTAACCTTTTTGGCGGCGTTGCCACATGTAAGTTTTTTCTTAATTATTTATTAATTACTCTTACCACGAGCTCTAAAGTTAAGGTTTTATTAATACAGAAAATTCAATTAATTTTTTTCTTTCTATTGATACCAATTTCATAAAAATCTGAACGTCCAATTTTGTGAAATAAAATAAAATCTGTGATTTCCCATAAGGATCAATGTTAAAGGCAAAAATTTTTAAATATTTTTATCTTTTTTTCAGTTCTCTGTAGGCCTCCAAAAATTTAACTGGTTAATTATGATATTATAATGTACCAATATGCTAAGTTTCATTAAATTCTGAACGTCAATTCTAAAACCGGTAGTACTACCTTAAGTAGATGGGGACGAGTTTAAAAATTGAGGAGCTTTCCCAGGTGTGTGGTTGTAAAAAAAGTGAAGACAGTCCTCTTCAAAACTACATCCAGGAACGGAGACGCGCCTTTCAAAAACTTTTTAGCTGTCCACACACGTAAAACGATATAACGGTTACGAGAAAATTAATAAAAAATTCGAAATCTTAAAAATATACATTTATTTAAACAAAAACGCTCATGGCTCGTGTAGCGGTTTAGTATTTTTGAAGGATTTAGTTTGGCGCGCATAAATCGAAATATCGGTTGAAATGTTAATTAAAATAGAAAATGCAGCAACTATTTACCTCAAGTAGCAACATAATGGTTGAAATTAATCAAGTGCCAAAGTGATTTAGTTTACTTTCCCCCTAAATTAATTAAAAAGTTTAAATTAGTTTAGTCAATATGTAAATGTTTATTTACATTAAAAAGAATTCATTAACTGTGATCATTTAGACTACTCGAACTCTTTTTGGTTTATTCAATCAAAGAGCGTAAGTATTAATTTAAAAAAAAATTTTAGGGGATGCGAGATAAGGATAATTAAATCAATTAAAAGTTTTGCGTTCTACTTATTGTAAAGAAAAAAATTGGAGGTTAAAAGTTAAAAGTACTTATTATTTTCGGCTTAATTAATTTGGAGCTTTTAGTCCAGTCAAATAAGGATTTTTGGTGGGAATAATTTCTACAAAGCTGTATTTTTGTATTGACCTACGTTTCGATGTTACAAATAAAATATAATGCACCAAAATACTACAATTTGAAATATTCAAGGTCAAAGTCGCCTTAATTTGTTTGTTGGCAAATAACTCGCCTCCTACGCATCGTACGCTAATGAAGGTTATTATGAAAGTTGTAGAAAACATCATTAGCTACAAGATTGATTATATGCATTTTTTCATAAGTTTAACCTTTATCGAAATATAGCGCGGAGAAGTAGTAACAATCAATTAAGTAGAAAGCCGTGCCTTATAATTTTTTTACCAGCGACTCCTCAATTCGTTGGGGTCTTGTGTGTATATTTGTAGTTTGCGTTACCTTTTTCTAAAACTACGTCCCCTTCTTGAATTTCTGTAGCCTTGCAATCGGGGAAGCACCGATAGCAATATCTTGCAATCGTTTTAAAAGTTCATAAAAAATGTTGAAAGTCATTGTGAATTTGTAATAATTAGGCTGTTAAAAACTTGTAAAACCTCTTTATAAAAAAATCTGCGCATATAATTTTTTATTACTTCTATAAAACTGTTTTTTTAAATTAAATCGCTGTATATTTTAATTACAAAATCATCCTGTCAAGTTCAAAAAAAATTTATTCGTTGTTTAGCGTAATTTTCTAGTGATCATATTTTATAAATTCGAATAAACCAAATGTAATTTAAAAGGCGTTGACAACTACAGTAATAATAGTGGAAATTTAAATGCATTTCGAGCTCAAAAACGTTCCACTAATACCGCAATTTTACAGAGAAAAATATGAAAACTCACTTTATAATAATAGAACTCCCCGACTGACTCATAAACGAATTATAAGATTTTTTTAACTAAAAGCGGCAAGAGGAAGCGCTTGCAAGGAATTATTTTACGCCGCTTTTTAGAAAACAAAAAGAGTGAAAATTGAACGTTTCAACAGGGGCTCGTAGGTGTGAGGAAAGCGTAGATATGATACGTGGGTAGAATTTCTCCACTTTGTATAGGTAAACTTTGTTATTGTAATTATACGAGATATGGAGTTGGTTAAATTAGTCAAGTTGGGGCAGAATTGTATGTTTGTCTAATAAAAAATGAAAGTATTTTCTTCTCGAGAAAAATACAAAACGGCCAGCTCACTGACCGTCCGCCCAGGACCGAAGGGCGCTTTTGTGATAGTTTCTTCGTGTGTTGTAAATGCGTAAAACAATACGCCTGATGCAGGAAAAATAATAATAAATTCTGAATTTTAAAAATAGGCTTTTAATAAATTAATAATAGTAAACAAATTGATCTTGCAAGTCTCGCATCTTGTATGGCAGGTAAGTGGAGCCACAGAAAAATTTATTGGACACTAGTATTTTGTAGCAAATTGTTTCTATCGTTTTAACAAAGAATGAGGTAGAAATCGAGAGCAGAAATTGCGGACAGTATTCACAACCCTAATAGTGGCCAACAATTATTTCTCCGACTGTACATGTTCCGAAGAATTTATTAAGAATTTGATTTAATAAAAAGATAAGTAAAAGTCACATAAATATTTTAAGAGTTAATTTCCTTAAACTTATATAGATATCTCTTTAATTATTAGAAAATTATCGAATTACACATAACTCGATATCATTTGCCTTATTATTTTCGTTTCTTGTAAATGGAAAGAGATAGAAAATTAGGTTGGAAGGAAATTGGGTTGGAAGATATTAACATTTTAGTGCCTAAGTAATATACTAATGATGGTATTTGATATGAAGTATCAAAATTATCAATTAAAGGTGCATTATTAACACAAATCGATCCAATTAAGTTTGGAAGTGAGTAATTACCACTTTGTTATTCTGAAAATTACCGTAATACCCACATTATCTGGTATTAACATTCAAGAACGCTCAACAGACAGAAAATTCTAAAATCTTTAGTCCGAAAAACCCGAGTCCGTAGAACTACTCTTATAGAAAATAGAAAAACAAAACTAAAACACCCTACAGACGACTTGATTTGGTCAGGCGGTCGAGCCGATTTGGTCAGATCAGGTAGAATATTAGGTTGTGTGTAGGTTTGTCGTCTGATATTTATTGTGTCGGGTGTTGTCAGATGGCCCGGCCACCTGACTACCTAAACGCCTGACCAAATCAGGTCGTGTGTTGTCGGACGATTTTAGCATGATTTTAGCCGTGTCAGTCGAGCTTCATTCGACCGCGTCAGGTCGTCTGTAGGCAAAGTTGGTGTATGGGAAGTTGTCTCATCTACATTGTACGAACGATTTGTGACGTATGTAAGATACCGGAACACAAATAAGTTGCGATGCTTTACTACTGATTTAAAAGTTTTAAAATGTTAAAACATCGTTTGTTAATGTTTTTTAATTTGTAATTTGAGAAAGCTAGCGTTTGTGATTCAGCGAAACGTAATTTGAAGAGTTTATGACAATTCGGTTTTGAATAAAACCAAAATTACCTAGAATTAGACTTATCATATAGCTAATTAGCACAATAATATTTTTGAAAAGGTACTTTGTTAATAATAAGCAACTATTTAGTTTAATTTCAAAAATAATGATAAAAATATTACTATTTCCGTAAGAATTCTGTACTCGAGCGGGACTCTTAGGTATCTTACCTACGTCACTAGCCCGAATCGCACCGACCTCATCCGACCGTCGATGAGACAACTTCCCATACACCAACTTTGGTCTGTAGGGGGTTGTTGGATCACAAGTTGGGTCATGTGTACTGTCCTCGCAACTCAAGTTGGCAACGATGCCATAGAACTCGACGCCATGGATTGACGAAGCGTGGATTCACGGGGTTGAGCGATTACTAAGTAATTTCAAATTTGCCTACTTTACCTTACTTGCCTATTTGCCTATTTGCTAACCTAACCTAACCTAACCATAGTGTGGCTGGTGTGACCTTCTAAATTCTCTCCCACTCGCTCAACTTATACCACTCAATTATGGTACGATAAGCGTCAAAACTGTTTCACACCCCTTCCGCCTTACCTCAGCTATCGATGGTCAACTTGAGTTGCGAGGACAGTAGGCAACACCTGATTTGGTCGGACCGACTGTCAGGCCGACCGCGCCAGGTTGTCTGTAGGAGCTTTTACAAAAGCTCACTATGAAGGCGCGGGGCGCCAGAAAGACGACGTATTCTAGTATCGACGGATGCGGCGATAAAAAGTGCGGACCGCACGGCGCTGCGTGTGTCAGGGGGTTTAAATTAAAATTCGAAAAAGTTTAAATAGGTAATTTAACGTTTAACAAATAAATTGTTTTATTTTATTAAAAATACAAACGTTTACAATTATTTTTAATTTTTAGCATGTACTATTAGGGACGTAATTAGTCTTTGGCCTTTGATCCCTTGATTAGAGGTACCTACACTAAAGGTACATCAAATTGAACTACTAGAAATGTAATAAAAAGCTTGAATTTTTTTAAATAAATTTGTTTTATCATTATAAATAATAAGGTAGAAAAGAGAAAGTGAAAAAGAAAACAATAAAACTACAATAAATCCTCTTTCTACCAAATTCGCCCTTTCAAATTTTTATTTACTTATTTATTCTAATAAAACTGTTGAATTTTCTTATCAAGAGGTATTTGAAGGAAATCATTCAAATTTTCTGAAAAGCTCGCTTTTACAAAATGACCGGAATTTCATCCCAAGATACGTGGTTTGAGTTTCAAAATGGGTACATTTGTTCGGTAAAATGAAAAGAATAAACAAAGCGTGTGTTCGAACTAAAAAAAAATTTATACGTAAACTCTATTATTTATTAAACGATTTACATATCCCTTCTATTTATCAATTTATTTCACTTAGCAAAATGTAAATTTTATTTGTATATTATTTTTGTTATTGATATTGGTGTCTATTCGACCCTCACCCTCGGGCGAACCCATACGTATCGGGAAAATAAATCGAAAATTTTGTTTCAACTTTTACGTTAACAATGTATTTGAAGACCTTTATCAATAATTCTTTGGTTATTGTGTGCTTATTAAACAAAACCAATCGATTTTCCAACACGAGCTATTTAAGTATTCCCACAAATCGATCATTTTTGAATTACTCGTCGTTAGCAAATTATTTTTCTAACTCTTTAAAATACAACTTTTTGTAAAAATCCGTAACACTCGAGTTGCAAAGAGACATCGTATAAAATACTAAGCCACAACGAAGTCGCCAAAAAATATCTCTAAATATTACGTGTGGCTTTACGTAAGAGTAGATAAATCATTGGTAGCTTTAGAGGTGCCATTTTTGTGTTATTTTCAATATTTTTAAGAAAATTGCTTTTTCCGGACAAAAATTACATTTACGAGTGGTCCGCAGCATTGAACGGTTTTTATAGCTTAACACGTCGGCAATGCATGGGCTAACATCGTAAAGTAGCTCGTACATCAAAATGCTCGAACTGACCAACAGAAAGTGAGAAATGGACCTTATTGTCTTAGAAATGTCTTAGACATTCTAAATACGTCAACACACCACACACATTCATAAACTGCCGTGACAGATGAGGGCGGTACTTGCGCCACTTCCAATTTAATCAGTAACAACCATCAAAACTTTTTTGAGTTTGAGAATTATTTTTTCTTTTTCCCATATTTGACGTAGCGACTCCCACTCGACCGAGATCGGTAACGGTTGAGTTTGGTGA
The DNA here is from genome assembly GCA_950108345.1 of Malthinus flaveolus. Taxonomy (NCBI): domain Eukaryota; kingdom Metazoa; phylum Arthropoda; class Insecta; order Coleoptera; family Cantharidae; genus Malthinus; species Malthinus flaveolus. The sequence goes on along the minus strand of OX467289.1, from coordinate 5,573,693 downwards.
CCACACCAAGAGCACCTGAAAAAACGGTTGTCGAAGTGACCAAAAACTAGACCTAGAGCTAGAGACCTAGACTAGAGCGGGTGATTCCCCTAACCACCAAGTACTACCACAAAGTCGCTGCCCGACCAGATTTACTAGTCACGGTGTACCGAAAGGATGGGTATGCCAAAAGAAGACGATCAGTCGCACACAGCAAGAGTGAAGTCTGAGCGAGTACCAATTTGAGTAGATGGGGACAAGGATTTGGGTGATCTCGCGTGTTTAACCGTTTCGCGTTTTCTCGTTAGCCGTGCCCCTGGACATGAGCATAGAAACTGGAGATATACTAAAATACATGCCCTTCGGTCAAAAGTATGCACCAGCCAATTAACCAGCTTCTTTTTGTCACTTTCAACTTACGCCTATACTAAAGAGGTCGGATAGCTGAGTCACGTACGGCTCTTCCGACAGTTTTTTGGTGACACTCATCTTTTACCTGCACCGCAATCGTGAGCAAGGCTTGCCAAGCCCCTGGAAGTAGCAAAGATTAATACGAACAACTAAACCCCCCATTTCCACGCTCAAATTTTTACCGATATCTTGCGATTTCGTTCTCTTGTCGTCGGGAATCTATACGCCAGTGCAAACCGACTCGACTACCTATATGCAGATCATTTTTGTCTTAAAATTAATATTTATGGAAGTCTCGAAAGAGATGCTTCAATATCTAATGCAAAGTTTCAAAACTTTTGCTACTTTTTACCGAAAAACAATATCGATTCACTAAAGTAGAAAAAAAGGTTCCTGACAAAGTACAAAGTAATATTAAAGACGTATTAGTGTCCGGGCGATGGCTGAAAATTCAAATGAAACTGATACCAATCGTTAATTTAGATATGTTTGAACCGCCGCCGTCTGAGAGAAGCGTTAGAAGTGTTCGCTCCAACATTTTAGAAAAAAATGAGACCGACGAGCACAAAAAAAGCGATTAAAGAAAAACGTACACGTATTTGTAACTGTGAAAACTGTACAACAGTTTTACAAATATGATGATGGATGATCCCCCACTGATGAAAACCGCCTCGTGTAAGAGCGCCCTAAAAATTCCACATCTATCTCTCAATGACAAACAAAAATTTTTTTCGTCAATAAATGATTTAAATTGCCAAATTAGATTTTTTATTACATTTTTGTTTAAATTCGACACGAATCGTTTATTTAATATGTCAATATTCGTTCGAGCTCTCTCTATATCCTGAGACAGAGATGTTTTCACGGACGATTAATGAGACTGCCATTATTTTTACAAAATTAAAACGTACGTTTTAACCAATAACGCGAAAATTAGTGAAAAATGCTTTTGCGGACGTTAAATTTGAGCACCAACATCACTCCACTTCCAGACTTGCGAGTTATAGGAGAATAGTCGAGTCGTTGCGATAAGCAAAAATTCTTCTCAGGGCAATTTTTTTCGGAAATCTTTAGAAATATGTTGTACGAAGTTTACGTTTGTTGTCTGTTTGAAAAGGTATTGATTGTCATTTATCATAAAGACGAATAGAATTTTTATGGAAAATCGTTCGATATACTAACAACTGGATCAGAGAATTTATGGTTTGCTTTATACATAAAATTGCGGAACAATACCACCAAACTGATGCTTTTTTCCCTCTCTTGGAGTCGACGTAAATTTTCCTTAGAATCACCAACAAGTGGGAATTTCTTAAAATTCGAATTTTAAAGAAATCGATTAAATCGAGTGGATATACCCTACGTACTTATTATAAGGGATTAATTTTTCTTACGCGAAAGAATGGCAATTTAAATTGTTTTACTCATATTGGATTTAAATGGAATTTAATAGCTGTCTTGTAAAAATTGGGTCTTTAAACCTCGTAATAAAGCGTTCCCAGCTCCCTAATATCGAAACTTTTTTCTTCTACATTTTGGCCAACTTAACTTTGGACCAGTTCAGAGACGAATTTTTAGGAATAAACTTATTATTAATTGTTTCTCTTTTACTCTCGAGTAAATCGTTTATCAGGTTAAAGTGGTCGCTTCAAGAACTTCTTCTCGAAACTAATCGATCAAGAGTGAGTCTTAATTTTAAAGAAAAAAAATTGCAGTTAAACACTAGTAGCCCGACGGCACACATAGTCGACCAATAAATAGAAAAATAGAGAAGCAACAAAGCGGCCCTTCTGGAGTAGATTTTTGGATCTCTGACACACCAGCAGATAAAACTTCGCGCTTTAATCAGTGCTCAACAAGTCCTAAATGAATTAGTTTCGCCTTTGGCTCTCAGAAACACAGCAACTCGCGGCAATTGTGGAAATAATATTTTTTTATGTTTGTCTTTTGCTTTAGTGCCGTTTTTATACGTAAGTGCAAAGTTTCAGCTCGCTACCAAACTGATAAGTGGGCTTACTCTCCTAACAGCTTCATGCATAAGTTATGATTAAAGCAAAATGGCGCCCGAGCGTTGGATCTAACCTCAAAACATTAAATTAAACTGTCAATATTTGCGTCGAGTTAACGCAAGCGTCCGCGAGTGTTTAACAATTAATTAAATTAAATTTAGAGAGCATTTGGAAAATACGCGCTCGTACACTAAAAAACGATAATACTTTAGATTTATGATTATCATATTCAAATCCTACAAATAAGAAGAGAAAAAGTAAGCTCTGGTGTTTCCATAATCCACTGAAAGTGGAAAAAGCACGTACAGAATGATTTAACATAAATGTATTTTAAAACATAAAAATACACATCTCGGATTTCTAATTTTAATTTTTTTCGTGTAATTTTTCGATTGAATAATTTAAACGCGATTTGGGCGAAGTATCTTCCCCTATTTAATATGATCATGAATAGTATTAAAAATCGCATCGTTATTCATATAAAAACGAAGAAAAGCGACATCAAAAGAATTTGCTTATAATATTCAATTTCTTGAAACTCGGAAGATGTTATTAATAAATTACATCAAAATATATACTGATAATATTATAAGAGCTTAATTGAACTCGCGAGCTCAAATCGTTTGTAATATTTAATAAAACCAAAAAGATCCAGGTAAAAGAAAAATACATAAATACTCTATTAATTAAAAAAGATTTTCTTTGAGGTAAAGGTTAAATAATCTTTTATATAAATGCAATTTGAAAGTAAAACAAAGTAGCGCGGGCATTTTGTAATTGATTTATTTCCAAAACACAAACGGGCGGAAAGTGTAACCATTCCGATCTAACACAATCAACGCGAAGTCCATAGTAATGGACAGTGGACAGTGAACAGGTCTGTTAAATGGTTTTGACCAAGACTAAGGTTTTTGCCAATTCAAAGTTTAATAATAATGTCTTTTCGATTGGCCAAGAGGCCTACGTAAAGTGCAAGACCTACTAATGGTACTTTTCTCAAGGAAGCCCTAAAAATTAGAAGAACCACTCGGAAGACATTTTGGAAGCTTTCATTCTAATATTTAAGCTCATTTATCTGCATTCATTATTCCCAGACGAGGTTGTCCCAGAAAAAAAATTCGGTGACAGTTTTGAACGGGTGGAACTAATTGATGGCTCTGATTACTTTTTAAAACAAGAATCCGACTAATTAAAGAGTAGAATTGCAGGAAGTATGTATAGCAGGGTGTATAATAGACAGTTGAACAGCATAATCAGATCAATAAGTATACTGCTTTAGGGAATGACTAGGAGGAAAATTGCCAAGTTGCAAAGGTTACTGAGATTCGGGCTGCGAAAATCAGGCAAGAAGGGACAGAAGCATATTTTAGTCAATAAACAGACAGACATGTAAGCAGTATATAAATAGACGTGCAAATAGACAGTCAGATAGTCAAATGCCAGAAAAGGTCGCGGTCCAAAGAGAAATAGGCACGCATAAGCGATCTATCAAGAAATTTACAGATTAACAAGCAGGCGGCTAAAAGGTTAAGAAGGTAGATTAAGAGCGATTGTCGCATGTAGGTAAATAGGGTCTGGAGTGGCAGAGTCCCTCTAAAAATCCGTCTGGCTCCGGACTGGCCACCCCGCTACAAAAAGGAGTTTTGAGTTTGGTCTATTAGGTTATTTTAAATATCGACTCCTTGCTATCATATGACGTAAGGCCGTACCTCCTTGCACTTAGTCTGGTCTTTGTAAAGACAATAAGAGAAGCTGAGCTCAGAGTAGACTCTGTCAATGCACCAAAATTGGAAATATGGTTAATGCGTTGAGAAGACTCATTCTTTTCCCCGTAAACAACAGTCTCTACCTGCACGGTCCTCTTGGACGCCTAAAATTTAATTTTGAAAATTTTGAGATGATGTTCGTCCCCCCCCTCTCTTCTCACTCTCTCTCTCTCTTTCTGGAGCCCTTCTTGCGAGAATATATGGCAATAGGAAAGGTTTCACTTATTCTATTAGTCTCCAAGAAAAGATAGTTGAACCCAGGAGGGCTGAAATACAACGGAGGGTCGCCTAATGTCCCGAAGAAGGTTTTATGGTCGTACTTCATCCACTTAATCCGAGAAATGAAGCCAATACTTTCGTTACCCGGGCCCATAGTTTAAAAATTACAGAGTCCTTACTCATTACATATCCAAGTTTTTTATTTCCTTCAGGTTCGGTTCACGAGAGGGCTATTCTAATGTAGAAGAAAATATACAGTATACAGGGAAGCGTACACTGTTATAAAATACACTAATACACATTGCAAAAGAGGGCGTGTCTGTGTGTCGCTTCAACCTATTACAGCAAACACTAATCCGGCAAATTGGTAGAGAAACAGCAATTATCAGGGACCAGGGTGGTCGAACGGCTAAGACCGTTAGATGCAGTGCCGGATTTACCTATAGGCCAACTAGGCCCTGGCCTAGGGCCCTAAGACATTAGGGGCCCAAAACTTCAGCGGCTTTTTTAACTTTAAACCTTTAAACGACAAGCGGACAGAGGCGGATTCTGCTACCGGGCGATAGCAGATTGATTGCTTAATTTCACAGTATACAAAAATATGTTAAAAAATTCCAAAAATAGATCTAATGTTGACCTTGAAAATTCGCAAAAAATTGCCTGCGGCGCTAGGTGACCCGTGAAAGATCAAAATTAAAAAAATTGGGAAAACAAATTTCTCCAGAACTCTTCCGAGAACTAAAGAGACGCACCGATTTTGCTTGCTCCAGGGAGTTGAATATGTAACTACATCACTGAACATGCTGTTAGAAACAGCAAAATATTTTTAAGTAAATTAGCAATTAATTGGGGGCCGCCACTATTTAATTCGTCCAGGCCGTTTCTCCTCCAGGATCCGTCTTTGGGTCGGATAACCTTTTTAAGGAGCCCATTCTGTTCTTTGGCCGAGGGCCTATGAAAACCGTAATCTGGCACTGGTTGGATGTAAATCTAAAGGTTCTTGGTTCGAATCCGGCTGATACCACTAGATTTTTCTATGTGTCAAATACCCCTGTCCGGGTGGCTTGGAAACCACCTAAAGCTGGAGGTCCCGTCTGCTAATAACCATAGTAGTTGATGCGGACGTAAAATACCACATGTAAAAAAAACAGCAATTCTTCTGATCTTTGTAAGAATTTTGGAAGGATTCAAGCCCCTTTGACCCCTCCCCCACCGAACTACAGCTTTGATGTGACGTAATAAGGTGATACCGCGAAAACTCCATACGATGTTAAAATCTACTGACAGAAGAACATTTTTGTAGCCCACCCGGTTCTCAGCTACCCCCCCCCCCCCTATGTCCTCCTAAAAATGATCTAGTTACGTGTCTGCAAATAGGCAAACAGTCAGATACCAAACAGCGTGGCAAAAATACCGATATCTAGAGAAAGAATGGCAGTAAGAAGGTGGACCTATTAAGGCGGGCGTCTGACAATGTATTTTAGATAGGCGTTTAGAGGTTCAAGCGGTAGAAGGTTTCTCGAAAACTAAACTAGCAAATATAAAACAAAAAATAGGTACGAATTTGGAAATCATCACTCTTAGCTGTAAAGCAATCTTAACTCTCTAAGGCCCAGTTGTATAAACGAGCTAATCTGGGAGTCAGGGTTAACTCCACGATCTAAATATAAAGTTAAATCTTAAGGTAGATTAGATTAGGTTAGCTCGTAGGCACTTGGTCCAGGGTTAATCCACCAATTTTCTAGAGTGAAATATATTTCAATTTAACTCAGAGTTAGTTGTTATTTAGGTTGAATTTAGGTTACTCTCTGAGTTAACTCTGACTCCCAGATTAGCTCGTTTATACAACTGGGCCTAACTGTTATTGATGGTTAACCAGGTTAACCAGCAGCCTACAGACATATAGTGACTGCGTCAGATAGATGGTTAATTAGCCATAATAAGGCAGATGGGTAGTCAAAAGAGTCCGAAAGAAAGAGAGGGGAGAGAGCCATCGCTGAAGTTAAAGATCATAAAGTGTGCTGTTGTAATAATCCACACTGAACAGACTTGTAGAATAAATTTTAGTCCGAGATGTGGTTAGAAGCTTTTGAAACTTTTTTATTTGACAAAATTGCTAGCTACGGTACTTTATACGTTATAAAAGCTCTCCGGACTATTCCCATCTTTGGTTTTATTCAAATTAAAGCGATGACTTTGCCAAAAAATTTAATTCAACTGCAGTTACTACTAGTACTAGGTAGTTTAAATTTAATTTCGTGCAAGTTTTATCTTTACATTAAGAACTTACAGCTGTTTCGAATAAAATCACACTAATGGTTACATCATAACTTGCTTTAATTTTAATAAATTTAATAATGGTAAAGTCGCTTTTGTTCATTTAGCTTTTGTTACTTTATACAGGCTGTCGAGCTTCTACTTTTGGGCCGGAGGGTGTGCAAAATAAACTTATTGTGCGTCTTGTCACCAACTCGACACAACCTAACAAATATGCGCTTTTTTAGGAAATAGAGCGACCCGGGTTCCATTCTCTCAATATTCATCTAACACTTTTATCTTCTAAAATATTTTTAATTTTGTGCAACTATACTTTTCTTCTCACATGAAACGCTTTTGCGGCGCAATATGTTTTCTCAAATCATTGAGGGGCAAGGTGAATTTTGCCTTTCCCCCACTTTATATTTTCTATTCAGATCCAAGTCCCACCACCAAGATGGTCACGAGGCCCGCAAGACAAAAATCGAGGTGGGGTAGCAACTACCCTCCATTTTTTTTCAACCAACCGAAATTGATTTTTGTAAGTTTCGAATTTCAAATCGAAGAATCTTTAAAAATATTCAAATTTTCACTTCATGTAACACCGTTACAAAAATTAATATTTATATTTTAACAAAACTTCGAGTCTCCTCCATCCCCAAACCCCCAAATAATATTTTAACAAAATTCTTTAACTTTTCAAATCAAGCAACTCGAAATTACTTTGCTTCTCTTAACAAAACGCTACTCTTGAGGAAAAGTTGCAGTTTTTAAAATTTTTCTCCATTTTCTTTATGTCAACAATTACGATTCGTATCTCTAACTAAAGATTGTTATCAACTCATTTTGTTTTTTTTCAAATGTGTGCTTAAAAAAGTAATATACTGCCACGCAGTGCAAATAGACAAAGTAATAAGTTACACACTGACTCTTTTTTTCAGAAAAAAGCTTCAGTTTTTATTAAATGAAAATGAGAGTTGTTTGTGCTCTTGAAATGAAATTAGAGATAAAATTGACAAATTACCAGTGGCGTAACAACTAACAACGTATTTTAAGAACCATACCCAAACTCAACTACGAATTAAAAGATGCGTAACTTTGAACGTGCCCTCTATCCGCCTCCTTTTTCAAAATTTTACATTTTTTATAGCCGGGGGGTGAACTGACCACACTTCGCTTTGTCATTTCCATTTTTAAAAACTTCCAAACAAGTTTAGGCTTTTGACTAAGCGGAGGGCAGAAAGTCTAAAACTTGCGAAAAGCCATACGTGTAAGTACCCAACGATTACCCCAACGAAGGGGCCCTTCTTAATCCTCTTACTTCAATTAACGTTCAACCGAAGTCTTGCGGTTTCGTTCTCGGGTCGTCAGAAATCGTCACGGGAAGCCTCAAGTGTTTTATTAAAACCGTTTCTGGTCGTGATCGACTTAAAGCGTTTTCGAACAAACCGATCGGGTCTCAAGATATTTAAGGGCTGTACTTATATAAAAAGTCTGAAAAATTGAAAGTTTGATAAGTTTTCTTGACCCATTAAAAAGCTTCACACTTCAGACTTGCCCGATATTTAAGCCACGGGCAGCTATCAAAAGAAATTGTTTCGAGAAAACGTAAAAATAGCTTTTTGACCACACAAAGATAATTTCCGAAACCTTTGAGATTGGTCGTTATTTTGCGCTCAAATTACACGCCGAGAACAATGGTGGGCGCAATTAGTTGAGTAATTACTAAATTGAGAAAAGGGTCGAAAGTTACATCAAGAGCTCCGCCGATTGATATTTCGTATTAAAGGTTATGCGAAAAAGGTTTTTGTCATTCGAATAAAGCTCCAACGCGTTATGTTAAAAGCACTTGGGTGTCGTGGACTCGTAAGGCTTCTAATCAGATTGTTTGTCATTGTTTTTTGTTGCCATATTTATTTTATCGGAAAGGCAAAACTCGCACTTTTAATGAAAAGTAAAGTAATTATTGCGGTTTAATTCGTTTAATTGATTACATAATACGTAATGATAGTTGTTGATGTGAAGAGACCATTTGTCGTTTAAAAAAGAGAGAAAAATTGGCCATAAAGTTGGGTTATGTTGTTTGACTAAAAGCATTTTTTTAAAAGAAAAATAAGAAATAAACGCGTCAATAAAACGTTCAACAAGTTGTGCGTTATAAAATATACGCGAACATTTTATAATCATAATCGACTTGTATTGTGAACATCAAAACCAATATTTGTTAAACTAAACTCTAACCTAACTCTTTTGAAATGAGCAAACAAAGAGTTAGTCAATAGAGCGACATATTTGCAAAAAGATTTTAAAAAAGTTGAAATTGTTGATTTTTTTTTTAATTTCTCATTTTTAGAACCCCTGTGTAATTTGGATGTTTTATCGAATGTGTCTCGCGCTCAAAATACTTTTCTCTCGTAAATGTGAGTTGAAAACGATTCAATTAGTGTTGGTGCAGTATGTACATAAACAGCCGGCATACGTTTACTTATCTGTTAATTAACGTTTTTAAAATAGATGCGGGCTCCATCAAATGGCATTATGCAGAAAGGTGTTATTCACCTAATAAGAAATAGCATTTCTAACAAAAGAATTCGTAAATTTGGCATCGGACAGCCCAATCGTGGGTTCGATAAGTACCTACGTAAATTGATCGAGTCTCAAAAATTTTACAAAAAATACACTAGTCACAATAATTGAAGGATATTTAAAAAAAGCCAAATTTTAGGACGATTTTCAACAAAGGATAACTCGGCGAAGAATGGTCGTACAGAAAATTTAAAAAAAGGAAATAGTAGCCTCAAGTGTCTAGTTTTCAGATCTGGAGTGTAAAATCTTTTAGCGTGGGCGGTTTTTACGTAATTATCCGAAAACCAACTCGAAATAATGTTTCCAAATTTTTTTCGTCTTTGAAATGGTGTGTGCACTTCACAAATTTTTTTTTCATCTTGCGACTATAAAACTCGTTTAGACAATTTAATCAGCTTTAATTTGACCTCTTAATAAGTTGCGTACGATTTTTTGCCGCGAAGTAATCGTTCATCAAAGCAAGAAAGGTCATTTTAACTTTGACAATCGATTACTCGGGACCTCATAATTGTACAGAAAAGGAAGGTAGGGTTTTGGAAACTGCAAAACATTCTCTATAAGACACAATCGGTAACGATTGATAAAAAAATTTTTAAAGCGATGATGATAGCTTAAAAAAAGTGGAAAATTTGGGAATTTAAGGATATTTGGAAAATTTGGTATAACTTTGGATATAGTGGATGAACAAAGAATATCGTCGGTAATTTGTTAGCCTCAAAGTGTCCCTAATAAACCTTCAAAGTTGCAAAGCTCTGCGATTTGTTTTTCTTAGCGCCCCGAAGGTTTATAATTATCGTACCGGCCAAAATCACCGTAGCAAGCAGTTTTTCGATTTTTATGCATTTTTTCGACTTTAATGTGGTTTTTTGGCGACAATCCATATTTTTTGATTAAAAACAAGACTTCTTGGACAAAACCGAAAAAAATGTTTGGCTGAAAAAAATTCTTTTGTTGCTACATGTTCCCAATGCTTCATTTATTCATAAAAAAAACGAATTTGACTTTTTCTCGCTGTTTTCATATACCGCCAGCATTAGCGTTATCCAAAGCGTACTACGTGGAGGTTGAGGTCGGATTTACGCTTCTTACACACGCGCGTTTTGGGTGTATCTGCCTGTGTGAGCGCGCTTGTGTTGTGGTATGTGTGTGGGTAGATGGATGTGTGTGTGTGTGTGTGTGTGTGTGTGTGTGTGTGTGTGAGCAGATGTGAGGATGAAAATGGCTGTGTGCGCGTGTGTGTGAGAGTTGTTTAAGGGCATCCAAACTTCCGGACCAAAGTTTAATAGCGAGTATTGCCACCTCTGTTCTGAATTACCGCTTCTAAGCGTTCTCGCATGTTAATGCATTGACGAATGATGACATGACCGTGACCTTCTTGAAGAAGAGTAACTATGCGAGCCACATCTGCGGCAAGTAAGCGTCGCCGTGGCATATCAAATGAATAATCAAAAACTGTCCGCACCCACAAACGCGCGTGTGTAAGAAGCGTAAATCCGACCTCAACCTCCACGTAGTACGCTTTGGATAACGCTAATGCCGGGGGTATATAATAATAGCGAGAAAAAGTCAAATTAGTTTTTTTTATGAATAAATGAAGCATTGGAAACATGTGGCAACAAAAGAATTTTCAAATACGAGAAAAAATTTAGAATCATTATTTTGAGTTGGTTTTCGAATAATTACGTAAAAACCGCCCACGCTAAAAAATTTCACACTCCAGATCTGAAAACTAGACACTTGAGGCTATAATTTCCTTTTTTTAAATTTTCTGTACGACCATTCTTCGCCGAGTTATCCTTTGTTGAAAATCGTCCTAAAATTTGGCTTTTTTTAAATATCTTTCAATTATTGTGACTAGGTATTATATTATAGATATATTTACGAATTTACGTATTTACATAAACTCTTTTACGACCCCATAGATCCCCATACCCATTTCGATTTTTTTAGTATTTTGCGGTTCCGTTCTCGTGTAGTTAGGAATCGATGTATTACGTTCGTTAGAGTGATAATGCAGATGTGCAAACAAGCAGACAGGAAACCATACAAGTATACTATAGGTACATACATTCGTGCATGCTGAAGGACGACCGTTACAGACGAACACACATAAACAGACCGAAAGACCTTTTTCCTTAAAAGTTATGTTTTTCATCATAAAAAGTCAAAAATCCGTATGAAATATTAAAAACATGTTCAAGTTTTCATCATTACAACGTTTAAGCTACCATCCCCACCCCATCTATTGGGTAACAAAAGAATAATACGTTCGTGTTAATTAAATTAAAATTTGAAGCGTGCCTGGTAGTAGTAAAGTCCGGCTTCCTACATACAATTGGGATAATAAAAACTGAGCTTTCCCAACTTTGCGAGAAAGCAAAATTATTTCTTAAAATTGCCTAACCACGGACTCCACGTATAGTTACAGAAAACATAAGCCTGCCATCGTTATCCAAAATGGCGTCTAATTCGATTCAAACTATATACTTCGTTCTTAACTAATTTATAATTCAGTATTTATGTAGTTGCGAGTATTACTTCTTTAAATAACAATCGAATAATCGATAGCAATTACGCCAACCATCCCCCTTTGACGTCTAAATTGATTTACAAGGAAGTTGTCGGTTAAAAATTAATTATATGATCACTTATCGAACAGACTTTAATATTCTGAAGGCAAACGTTAAACAAAGTGTATGAGACGGTCTTATGAAAGATTAAGGCACCTTAGAGGTTTGTCGGAAATAAAATGTTTCGTTTCAAAAGACTACGAACTGTTAATAGTGGTTGCAGTAGTGATTTTTATTGCATCTAGCAGTGTCATTTGACGCCATTTTAGTTTTGCAATGGCGTCCACTTACTTCAAAAATTTCAATTGTTTTCTTACACTTGCAAAGAAAAGTACCAAAACTTTTAAAATAAATAAAGAAGTCCTCAAACTCAAAACAGACGCGTTGGGTATTGTCTGTTGTGAAGTTGGCTACAGTAAAACCACTTCACATTTTTCATAATTTTCATATTTTTCAAAATGGCGACATTGTAATTAGTCCGGTCAATTTAGACATTCGAATGTGTATAAAGTCCCAACAAGCTGAAAATCAGTAAAATTGTTCAAAACATAATTATAAATAAAATTTAAAAGTTCCCCATCATTCCCCGTGTATGGAAAAAATTTTATTTGAGGTTAAAGGTAAAAAAAATGAGTTTTTCGCGATTTTCAGCAAAACGGTAAGTTTTCTCATAAAAGTACCTCAGACAAAAATTGTAGATCATTAAATTATCTATAAAAAATGTATCAATACTTTTTTTCCTACGAGCCACCGCTTCTGAGATATAACGATTAAAAAAGTTGTTAAAGTTGCGCTAAGTACACTACCTCATAGGTGGCGTGGAAACGTGTGCATACTATGTAATAACTTTTAAAGGACTCATACGAATTAGTTCAAATTTTAGTACAAGGAAAAGTGGTCCTTTATCTTTGTAACCGTGTTTTTTAAATTATAATCGTTTCATTGCAATTTCTTTAAGCGACGTTTTTGAAGCCGCAGATTTTCAACTTGTTGGGACTTTATGCACCTTCACTCTCATTTTTTGATCTAGATTGACCGGACTAAATGAAATTAACTAAAATCGCAATTTGTACGATTTTTCATAATACTTATATTGATGCCGGTACCTTTTAAAGTAACGCAATATAAAATTCCAAAGATTATTAATTATTTAAACACCTTTCAATTAAGAAATTTGAAAACGAGCCCGTCAAATTTGCTAATTAATTCGTTAAAAATTTCCAAAACGTTGTTAGGCATAATTTTTTGATTCATTAAGGCATTCGACGCCTTTACAATTTAATAATGTTTTTTTAAAGTGTGTAAACGCTCATTTATTTAGTGAGGGTTAAATTACAACAGAGAGTGATAATTTTTTTAGCGAGTTTTATAAAATTTTACATTTTAAGTAATAATAAAACGTTAAAAATTACAAATATGTCGTTCAAATTACGTTTCAACCCCTTATTTTCCGAAAGTTGTTAAATTATTAATTTTTTATCAGTCGATTATAGGGGAATTTTTTTTCCAATATTAATAAACCTAACTATAGTTTCTAGTTTTAAAGTTACTAAAACGTCACTAAATTAGTTTGCGGTTTTCTGAAATAGCTTTGAAATAATTACCTCACAAATTGTGAGGTTGAGCAAAATTGTACAGAATTAACTGCCTCGATGATTTATGTACGCAAATTGCCTAATTTCGTTATTTACAGATAATGTTATAATTGCGCGTTAAAAGTTAAAATGTCTCTATAAACGGTTCTATTAAAATACGGCTTCGTGTGTGTAATGTCTAAACAGACTGTAAAAGTCCGAACGGATAGGTTAATTTCATTTCAGGTTCTCGTAAATTTTGGACGAGTTGCGCGTATTTACAAAAATTAAACTCCAATAAAAACACTAGTTGGCAAGGTGATCCATTTTTAATAGCACGCCATGCACAACGTCGACATAATTGACGTTTTTCAAATTATATTTTTCATCGATTCGTTAAGTTTATGCAACCGTTTTCCCGATTTCGACTTGCTATAAGCCCTCTCTAGGGACAAAATATAGGTATAAACGATCCATTTGGTTTAGTTTGACTCCCAAAACCTCACTATTCTATGCTTAAGCGCGCTCCAGCACCTAAATTCTTCGTTTAGCGAAAAAAACTAAGAGACATAATTTGTAGAAAATTTAATGCGCTTTATTTTGTTATAAGTCTACTTTTCTCTAAAAGTGCGTAGTTTTTGAGTTATAAGCAATAAACAAAAAACTCGTTTTTTGAACGATTTTGGATTTTTTAAAACTGTAACGCTCTCTAGTGCCTAAACCGCTTGTCTAAGAAAAATATATTTCAGATATAACTTGCAGAAAATTTTATGTAGTTTACTACCACTTTTTCAAAAAGTGATTAATTTCGAAGTTATCTGCGAAAAACAGAAAAAAGAGCAAAAGACCACTTTACGTCAGACGCTACCCACACACACGCGCCAATTCAAACTTAAACGGCTCTCTCACACCTGAACTGTTTGTTAAACAAAAAAATATAAGCAACATAATTTGTAGGAATTTTAATGTACGTCATTTTTCTATAAGTACACTTTTCTATAAAAGTGCGTAGTTTTCGAGTTATAAGCGATGCATCAAAAAACAGTTATTGGTCGATTTTTCGTTTTTTCAAACTTTAAGGCTCTCCAGTGCTTAAACCGATTGTCTGAGAAAAAACCTTTCAAGTCTAATTTGCAGAAAATTAGAAGTAGGTCTGAAGTTATTAAAGAAAAACAGAAAAAAGAACAAAAAGCTACTCTACGTCACACACTACCCACGCACATGCGCTACGTCTAATATACATCAAACGTAAACGCGCTCTCGTACCTGAACTGCTTGTTTGACAAAAAAATCTAAAAGACATAATTTGTAGGAAATTTAATGTACGTCATTTTTCTATAAGTACGCTTTTCTATAAAAGTGCGTAGTTTTCGAGTTATAAGCGATGAATCAAAAAATAGTTATTTGGTCGAGTTTTCGTTTTTTCAAACTTTAAGTCTCTCTAGTGCCTAAACTGATTGTCTGAGAAAAAACCTTTCAAGTCTATTTTGCAGAAAATTTGATGTAGGTCTGAAGTTATTAAAGGAAAGCAGAAAAAAAGACCAAAAAGCTACTCTACGTCACACACTACCCACGCACATGCGCTACGTCTAATATACATCAAACGTAAACGCGCTCTCGTACCTGAACTGCTTGTTTGACAAAAAAATCTAAGAGACACACTTCCTAGGAAATTTAATTCACTTCATTTTTCTATAAGTACACTTTTCTCTAAAAGTGCGTAGTTTTCGAGTTATAAGCGAAGAATAAAAAAATCAGTTTTTTGGCCAATTTTGGGTTTTTCAAACTTTAATGCGCTCTAGCGCCTACAGCGTTCGTCTAAGGAAAAAAATTTAAGAGATATAATTTGTAGAAAATCTTACTTATAAACGACATAAACTGTAAAAAAATCAGTTTAAAGTACACGTTTGCTAAATTTCAATTGGAGAACTTGTATAACAACAGCAACTGCACTAGAGTAATCCCAAAAGTTTCTAAAAATTATACTAAAATACTCTCATCAAGAAGACTTCTTCTAAACAAAAAGGCGACTACATATTTTAACTTAAACAGGTAGCAATTTCGCGACGACGTACATAAAACAGTACGCCCAATACGGAAAAATTATTTAAAAAAATTCGAAATTTCAAAAGTGAACTTTTTTGAATCAAAGTTTAATTTTGGCAGTTGTTCTAAACTAAAGGGTCAAGTTCTAGTGTGACTTTAGGATAGTAATTCTATACAAAAGTCGTTCTTAAATCTTTTAAATCAACATTAATCATTCTGAAATTAGCCTTCAAAAAATATTATTCGACGAAGCCCTACAAAAATTTTCATTAACGCGTCACTCCTCTGCCTCTCTTTGGCAATTGTTCGATTCCAAAATACATAAACCTTCAAAAACGTATTTGGGAAGATTTAATTCTGTTAAAAATTTCTAGTGTGGGGTGTGGGCTGTGGGAGCTCTCGAAATTAGTTTTTCCGAAAAAGCCTTTCAAATTAATAGCTCCAGCAAATTACTTTCGAGCACAAAATTTTATTAAGCCAAAAAAATTATTTATTTCCTCAACAATTTATTTGGAAAGCGAAAAACGAAAACGTAATTTTAATTTACGCACACACTTTCAAAAATTAAAATTATTTTTAACGTAGTAGTAGTCGTCGAAATTTTAATTTGTTTCTTGTGCTGTAAGATTAACAGATTTGGCAATTACAATTATTGTGAATCTAAGATTATTCGTTGAGAAATTAAGCCGGGAAAATTACTTTTTAGGGTTGTTAACCGTATTTTGAGAAATAATTTGTTGGGAGATTAAACATCGGTTCATCAGTTGGCATTTTTTCATCAGCGGCCTTTTCTCGTGAAAATCCAGATATGGCTGCAAAGGATTAGGACGGATTATTTCTTATTTGCAAAAATTAAGCCCATAACGCCTTTTGGAAAAAAAATGAACGATGGGGAGTTTCGAAAAAATTTGACTCGGTCGAACGGAAAACTTTATAGGACGAATTAAATTTTTACATCCCCGAAAAAAATATTTTTACGTACAAAATGTTACAAAGTTGCGATTTCCTTTAATAAAAATCTAAAATTGATTTATTACGTATTACAATTTATTTTAAGAAACCCCTCAAAATAATTTCCTTTCAATATGTATAATTAAATTTATTTATTCGCACATTTAAATTCTAATTTGATTAATTCGAAAAACATCCCTTACGCCAAGGAGGTTCAAGTTACGTGTAGATACAAGCGCCGAATCAAAATTTAAAATTTTTTCATTAGGTAGCTCAAAATTAATACTAAACACTCAAAAAGAATTAATTACACTTCTTGTTTGAAGAGGCACTAGAAAAGGCCAAAATTACGGAGCGTTTTCGGGAATTGTCTCAAAAAATGAGCGTAAAGGCGCAACTTTCGCGAATAATTCGAGACACCTTGTTGTGTTGTTTTAAAGTTAACAATAAATATTGTTACAAACAACTAATTGTATTCTCATATTATCTAGTTAGTTATACACAAACTAAATTGAAACAAAACTTTAAACTTAATTGTAGAACTAAATTTCAAAGGCAAAATTTCACTTACCAATTTTTTAAGCTCACGAGACGTATTAATAATTTTTTAAAGCACTAAAACTAAGTGCGCTCTTTTTTTAATTTATGTGCAGTGCAGGATTGTAGTTAACTTCGTGAAGGGTAAAGGACCTGTAGAGCTTTTGGGGGTGTTTCACCACCAACAGGATTGTAGATCTGCGCGCTTACGACATTCCTGCCTGTGGTTATATAGTTGTGTTTCCCCACCGTATCCACCGGGTACATAAAGCGTGGGTGTTTAAACCTATGAAAACGATGCTCGTTGCAAAATTATTTTATTTTCCGAAAAATAAAATCTTAAATAAATGAGAGAAATTCAAACTTTTATAACTTATTTTAACAAGACGAGGCTGCCTTTTAAAAACAAAAGGTGTGTTTTAAATTAAATATTTTATTTTACAACCCTCATCTTGAATTTTATCTATTTGAGTTATTTGCTTTTAATGCAAGTTGAAGAAGAAATCCGCATATTAATTTTAAGGAAAATATAAGAGGAATTTAAATTTAATTAATAGAACATGGTGGAACGAGATTTTCTTGCAATTTGAAAGCGTTCAAAAGCAACTGATTTAAAAAAAAACTTTACAGAAACTTCTTGAAGTTGAAGCGACTCAAAAAGAAAAGAATTGTTAAGAATGGTTGGTAAAACTTGGATTGGGAGTTGAGTACTGGCGAGAAAAATTGTCAAAATCTCAATCGAGTTGAGGACTCAGCTAAAACAGTCAGAGAAATGGCGTTCTCTGACTGGTTATACAGGACGTAAAATAGTCCGGAAGGCATACTAGACGATAAAGTATAAGATATTTAACCGTGCAAACTGAAAGAACATTGCAAATGGATAATAAAAGCGACCGCTTGTAACTCCAAAGTGGTCCCATTAAGTTGGGAGTGGTTAGAGAAGGGTGGGTTTTAGCTAATGTTTGGTTTCTCTCTTCTAACTCGAAAACTACGCACCTTAGGAGAAAAGCGCTTCTATACAAATATAAACTACATCAAATTTCCTACAAAATATGTGTGGCGGTTTTTCTCCTCATACAAACTGTTTGTTTAGGCGCTACAACGCGTTAAAATTTGACAGGAGTTCCAAAAAATTACAAAAAAATGTTTTTTTTTGTTTATCGCTTTAACTCAAAAACTACGCACTTTAGGAGAAAAACGCTTCTCTATGAAGATAAACTACATAAAATTTCCTACAAAATATAAGTTAACGACTTTTCTCCTCAGACAAACGGTTTAGACGGTACAACGCGTTAAAATTTTAAAATTTGACAAAAGCTGCCAAAAACCTATTTCTCTTTGTTATTGCTTATAACTCAAAAACTACGCACTTTAGGAGAAAAGCGCTTCTCTATGAAGATAAACTACATAAAATTTTCTACAAAATATAAGTTAAAGACTTTTCTCCTCAGACAAACGGTTTAGACGGTACAACGCGTTAAAATTTTAAAATTTGACTAAAATTCCAAAAACTGACAAGAAACTGCTTTTATTGTTTAGCGCTTATAACTCAAAAACTACGCACTTTAGGGGAAAAGCGCTTCTCTATAAAGATAAACTACATAAAATTTCCTACAAAATATAAGTTAACGACTTTTCTCCTCAGACAAACGGTTTAGACGGTACAACGCGTTAAAATTTTAAAATTTGACAAAAGCTGCCAAAAACCTATTTCTCTTTGTTATTGCTTATAACTCAAAAACTACGCACTTTAGGAGAAAAGCGCTTCTCTATGAAGATAAACTACATAAAATTTTCTACAAAATATAAGTTAAAGACTTTTCTCCTCAGACAAACGGTTTAGACGGTACAACGCGTTAAAATTTTAAAATTTGACTAAAATTCCAAAAACTGACAAGAAACTGCTTTTATTGTTTAGCGCTTATAACTCAAAAACTACGCACTTTAGGGGAAAAGCGCTTCTCTATAAAGATAAACTACATAAAATTTCCTACAAAATATAAGTTAAAGACTTTTCTCCTCAGACAAACGGTTTAGACGGTACAACGCGTTAAAATTTTAAAATTTGACTAAAATTCCAAAAACTGACAAAAAACTGCTTTTATTGTTTAGCGCTTATAACTCAAAAACTACGCACTTTAGGAGAAAAGCGCTTTTTTATGAAGATAAACTACATAAAATTTCCTACAAAATATAAGTTAAAGACTTTTCTCCTCAGACAAACGGTTTAGACGGTACAACGCGTTAAAATTTTAAAATTTGACAAAAGCTGCCAAAAACCTATTTCTCTTTGTTATTGCTTATAACTCAAAAACTACGCACTTTAGGAGAAAAGCGCTTCTCTATGAAGATAAACTACATAAAATTTCCTACAAAATATAAGTTAAAGACTTTTCTCCTCAGACAAACGGTTTAGACGGTACAACGCGTTAAAATTTTAAAATTTGACTAAAATTCCAAAAACTGAAAAGAAACTGCTTTTATTGTTTAGCGCTTATAACTCAAAAACTACGCACTTTAGGAGAAAAGCGCTTCTCTATGAATATAAACTACATAAAATTGCCTACAAAATATATATAGAAGGCTTCTCTCCTCAGACAAACGGTTTAGGCGGTACAACGCGTTAAAATTTTAAAATTTGACAAAAATTCCAAAATCTCCCAAAAAACTGTTTTTTTGCTTTATCGGTTATAACTCGAAAACTACGCACTTTTAAATAATACAAAAATAAAGCAAATTACATTTTCTACAAATTATATTTCTAAGATTTCTTTCTTCAAACCAACAGGCTAGGTGCTAGAACGCTTTGAAGTAGGAAGAGTGAGTCTTTGGGGGCAAACTAACTAGACACTAGACCATAATAAGGGTAGGTACACAAAAAATTTATATGCGTAAAAATTGATTTTTTGTGCAGTTTTTAAATATATTGTGGCAGAAGATTTTAAATATAGTTTTCGTGGTGACGGACCTCTTTGAAGTATGAAGATCGAATTTTCCTCAACTGAAATTTTTGTCGCACTTTAAAGCGCACTAGCGCCTAAACCGTTTATCTTAGGAAAACACCTAAGAAATACAATTTGTAGAAAAGTTGATGTAGTTTATATTCATATAGAAGCACTTTTCTCATAAAGTGTGCTGTTTTCAAGTTATAAGCGAGAAACCGAATAAAAGACCCTAAACCAACTCTTCTCAAGAAGTGAAGTGTGAAGTGGAACTTTCCAACAAAATCTCTACAAGAGACACGAGAAGTTGACGTTTTGACTTTTTAGCTTAACCTTACGGCACCCGTTGTATTTCCTATAGATTCGTGAGGCCTATAATACAGGAACCGATGAAAAAGTTTTTGATTTTTTAGTTTCCAGCGGCGAAGGCTTCGTAAATGTGATTTTAATAAAATCTCAACCTCTAATTTTACTACAGATTTTGAAGGTTTTCATTTTACTAGAAATAGTATATTACATACTGACGTTTGTATACATACAATGTTTGTTTGAAAATAAAAAATTACCACTTTGGTACAGTATCCGTGCGGACTGTTTTATTATTCAAAAAACACCTTCATTTTCTAATTTTCTTACTACTAACAGGATTTCCTCTAATTCCATTAGTATATAGAATGTCTTTGCCACTTAAGATTAAATATTTCTCACCTGACTCTAACAACAAACTTTTCCGAAAAAATAAACCCAAATTAAACTTGCAAAGCCCATTAATTATTATTGACTCGCCTAAGGCACTAACATTTGTACCTAATATTTCATTGTAGTTTAGGTACGTATATATACTCAATTTTATGAATATTAAATTTAGTTCAGCGCCAATTTATCTTAACATAGCCACTCGGATATTAATATTACGTAAATGGGGACGCAAAGGCCCAAAACTAAAAGTGAAGGTTCGCTCTGGTGCAAAAACACATAATACAAAGGTTTTGGGTCACTTGGGCGAGATTAGAGCCTTGTGTGGTCTCGTAGGCCCGGTTTATGCACTTTACAGTAAGAAGAAACGTTACGCAAAATTGCGAATGATGTAAATTGAACGTTAATCATTCATAACACAATCATAATCGCTTTACATATGGACATAAGCTCTATCGCTTTATTAGGGAGATTAAGATTTAGGCCCCCATTTAATTGAACTTTATCAATATTTTATATACTGTAGTAAAAACTAATTATTTACAATTATTTATCTCATTTATATAGGGTATATTTCCAACGTGAACATATTGATTTGGAATGGTTTATAACTTTTTTTTTACCTTCCGCACTTTTTGTTTGTCTGACATAAATTTTAGGTCATAATAACTGAGTAAAAAAGTTATAATTAATTACTCGACATAAAGCGAAACTTAAAAAATTCAAATTTCTTGTACTTGAAGCATTTATCGATTTTAAAAACAATACAAACAAAATTCGGATAATTAATCATTAATGAAATTTGCGGTTTCAACTTCTTTTCACCAAAAGTGTATCAATAGAAGTAATTCTGAGAACAAAGCTCAGATTCCGGTTCATTACGTATTAGAATTTTGGGAAATTTATAAAAGGAGTCTTTAAAATTTCAAATATTAGTTTTCATCGATAAGTGAACGCAAAGAGCGGCGGATAATTTATAAAAATTCGGATACGGACATACGTCATATTAAAAGAATTAATTTGTTAAAAAGGGCGGGTCTAATATGGCGAAGAAGAACGGCCGTATTTTAAAAATGGAGCGTTTTACAAAAAAATGTTAAAAGACAAAAATTGTTTATAAAGGACCAATTTACCTTAAGCATTAAAAAAGTTTAAAATTTTATTCAGATACGAGTCAAAAAGCTTTAAAATTTAAAACAACACGGAAGTAAAACTGTATAAACTCGCTATAGTATAGCAGAGTTGCCGCTCTTACCGTATAATTTGTCAGAGGAATTTTTTTTTCAAGCAAAACTTTTTCCTCTTATAGAAAAAGGTTCAAGGGATGCCCGTCTAGAAGTGTTTTCGTAAATTTTTCGTTAATATTTGTGGAAATACCTGTCAAAGAGAGACATTTTACATCACTCAACTTTTAAAGGTATTTCCATGGACAGTGAACAAAAATTTAAAAAAACACTAACAGACGGGCAAACCGTTTTCAATAAAAGGCAGAAGTTTCAATTGAAAAAAAAATCCCTTTGGAAAATTATACGGCAAGAGCGGAAACTGCATCCGGCATATTCTTATAGACATTATACTACGCTTTCGTACTTTTTGCACCCTGCTGTATAGTGGGGTACAATAATTATAATAATTAAAACAAAAACGACGATTAATAACAAACTTTTATATATTAAAAGTTAAAAGTTTTTGGTAACAAAATTCCATTTAGTTACAAACAGCCGAAATAAACTTTTTTCGCTCAAATTTTTGTTTCTCACAAAATCCAAAATAAGAGCGTATTAATTATTAAAAATAATTTCATGTGATAAAAACTTAAAAGGGGATCTCAAATTTGTATTAGAATCGACAAAGAAGGTTCCGTTTGTGATACGCAAAGGTTTTCACTGTAACAAGAAGTTCGCGAAGACGGTTATACCCTTCGTAATATCAAAGATGAAATTTAACATTTAAATAAATTAAAATGTGATTTAAAAATTTACATCTTGATATTAAAAACCGCCAAACTTAATTAACTAACTTAATCTTCGAAATTGACTTTTAATATCCGTTTAAAAAAAATCTCTTAATCGTAATGTGATTTTTAGATTAGTACGGTTTGAATTTGGCGCTCACATAAAAAAAGTGTTTCTAATAAATTAGTGATCAGTGATCAGTGATCAGTATATATTTTTTTTAATTAGAAGGGGTAAATAGCGAATGCCTATATTCTCACGGAATTAAAAATGTGTGTAGAGTGTAGATGTTAAGTGCCGGCTCCACATGGTTAAGCGACGGATGCCCCGCATCTAACGACACGCAATTAAAAAATATGAACACTTCAACTCTATAACCGTCTAGCCGATGGTCGTCAGGGGTGCCTACTGCCTAGGCTAGACCCAAGGGGTGGTAGTGGGTCGATGGGTAATAGCTCAAAGTAATAATTTGATTCCAAGCAACCTGGCCCTAATATGACACCCCATCTGGTTGCTGAGCCTCTAAAGGCAACCACGAATTGGTACTCAATGACAACAAAAGAAATTGTAGTCACTGAGTAGTACTCAGTGTACTCAGTGACAACAAAAGAAATTGTAGTCACTGAATAGTACTCAGTACTCAATAATTCAACTTAACTTGGGCATCAATAATAAATTACTAAAACACTCCTTACCCGGTACGATAGACACTCTCAGCCACGCTCTCAGCCCTTGGCGCGTGTTCGTAGCCTTTTTTTGTTAATTTCACTAAATTTAAACGATTATTATAACAAAGTCCAACTCTGGATGCTCTGATCACACAATTTGCTATTAAAAATAAAAGTAATAAATACCGTGACTTATGTACTTCAGGAGCAATCCTAGAGCGACAGATGGGTGCAACCTCCATGAGCAAACTATTGACTATAAAGAAGGTCCTCGACTCTCAAAACTAGAACCAGCAACCCAAATCACGAAACGAAAAGAAAAACTCCCTGAAAATAAAGAAAATAAAATTAATTCGACGATAAACTACAAGAAAAAAAAAAACAACATCTTCTTATCTCTTGCAAAAGGCTACTCAATCAATTACGGCGTTTATCTGCTCAACAGGCGACTGGGACACCGGTAAAAAGTAAGCGACAAGATAGCCGGTGCCCGCTTGGCGCAGCGATAACTTATAGAAAACGACCCAACAACTTAACAGTCACTCGCCATCAACACTTCAAGTAAAGTCCGAGCCACGAGTCAATAAGTCGGGGCTCTCAGACCACCTTGCAGTACTCGGTCTAGATTTGCCATTAAGCTAACTAGGCTAAAGCCTAGAGCTCCGGGCTAAAAGGAGCTTAATTTTCCTACTTTGTTTTTGTGAAACTTTTTTTGGACACACTATCAATCGCTACTAATATTCTTAAACTTTACTTGAAGCCGTTTGACCTTGAACATACACATCGAAAATTTTGTTCACGCATGGCTTCACCCTCCCCTGCCAAATCTTTACGAGGTACAGGGGCCCTTATAACTATTTTCAGCCTAGAATCCCCTCAAAGGTAAATCCTTACACAACGATAGTAGATTATCCAATGCCATAATCTACGGGTAGCGCTCATTTGAGCGCAACATATTAGGTTATAGCCTAAAGCTGATGTAGGCTTCTTGTAATATAAAAAACCGGAATGGGTAAGATATAGATAAATTAATTAAAATTCTTTTATATTGTTCTCATTTTGAGTAAACAGATCATGGCACGCTTTATGTAGACAACTAATAGAACGATAAAAATAAACACAGCCATGTTAGTTTTCAAACCTAATTTGTCGATTATAAGCGTGAATATAGCAAACAAACGTGATATTTAATAAATTTCGCAATATCATATTGTTTATGTGTTATGTGTACAACACAATTTGTTCAAATTTTCCGGTAATTTGTTTATTTAGTCTTGCGCGATAAAAAATAACAACGCAAATAGTTTAAACAAATTATATAATTCAGAAATTTTGTCCTCTGTTTCTAGTTCATTGCACACAAACACCACAAACTCTCACCCCCACACACGGTGGTTCAAACGAGTAAATAAACTTCATACTTCATACAATTCAAATTGGATTATTTTCTGCGATTGAGTTAGTGCTCTCGAAAAGCGCAACTTTTCTGCTTATCTGCTTTCTGCTTAAACGCTTCTAACATTTTATACAGTGTGTCTAAAAGGTATATTTGGAATATACTATACAGCTCAGTAAATATCCACTTTTTACAAAAAAGTTTCAAACAAAAGTTGTTTATCGAGTAGTTATCTACTACCTTACAGCCATAAACTCAAATTTTTGTTAAAAACAAAAGCGCAGCGAGTAACACTTGAAGAATTTTAATAGGCACGGTATGTCGTGATTATACTCATTCGATAGAGGCATTCTTTCTCTTTTCAGTCATGTAAAACTTTAGTGTCCTCACATCAGCAAATTTTTGAGAAAAACAAAAAAGTTTACAACATTTATTTTATTGTTCGGAATAAACTTTCTGATGTGAAGGCACTAAAGTTTTAGATGGCCAAAATGAGAAAAACAGCCTCCATCAAATGAGTATAATGACGATATACCTTGCTATTTAAAAAGCGACAATGTTATTTGCTGCTTTTTTGTTTTTAACAAAAAATTAAATTTACGGCTGTAAGGAGGTAGATAGCTACTTGATAAACAACTTTTATTTAAAACTTTTTTGCCTAAGGTGGATATTTACCGAACTGTATAACATATTCCATACTTCCATACTATTCGGACACACTGTATATGATTTAGATATAATATGGTATTTTAGATTTGGATTTTTTGGCAAATCTGTTACACTTTTACAATAAGTGGCAACTGAGCAACTGTTTTAGTTCACAGCAGCTTATTTAATCATTTATTTAGAATTTAACATTTTTGTTTCGTATCCAGAGAGACAACCAATTAGTACATTTCTCGAAGTTAGCAACTGATGGGGGCAACCATTAAAATTTGGTAACTTTTAGAAAGTGCACGTTGTGATTGATGGTTTCCTAGAAGTGGCGAAAAAATAATAAATAGCAGCGGGAACGACTGAAGGCGGTCTCCGTGGCGTTGGTCCCCGTGTGAAAGTTGTATACTACTTTTCACGTCATTCCGAAATAACTTCTTGACTTTACTTACGACAATCTGCGGTAAAAGGAGCCATAAATTAAACTTACAAAGCCACCTTAGACATTTGCTCAAAATATTACCTGGAAGAATTAAGGAAAAGGGGTAAAATTTTGAACAAATGTCTAAGGTGGCTTTGTAAGTTTGATTTATGGCTCCTTTTACCGCAGATTGCCGTAAGTAAAGTCAAGAAGTCATTTCGGAATAACGTGGAAAGCAGTATACCTTGGCCCCCGTGTAAAAATGATAAACGATATGAAAAAGTTAGACACTTATACTATTTCAACTCAAAACTATTTTTCTATAACTGTAATTGATGGGAAATTGAGCTTTAAATAGATATTTTTGTGGATAAAAATTTAATTAATAGTATGGGATTAAAACTATTTATGTGACATATCACATAATATTGTATATTGTAGGTAGGTATATGAAATAGTCATTGACATAAAATACCTAATTGATATAGACATACATATAATATAGATATAGATACAAATTTTAATAACCACCATTTATTGTTACAAAATTCATTAAAATTCCATTCATGCCGTGCTTTAATGTCCTAATTAATAAAATCATTTCAACGTCGACCGAAAATAAATTATTTTTATTTAATTTTAGAGCCCTGCGGGAAAGTACCGAAAGTTATTACTTATTACTGTAAAAGTACACTTAAAGTTAAAACAATGAATAGAACATTTGGCAAAAGCAGAAGTGGGATTAATACAAAAAGAGTCGAAACAAAAGTAAAACTTGCACGGAGCTTAACTGAGACCATAATTTCGTCCTTTGTAAAAAGGCAAATTGACGGAAATCGACTTGCAAACTGGACTTTATTCCTTGTTTTACTTTTCTCATGTGTAAATATATTATTTAAACACAAAATTTTGTATTGATTTTACGTTTAAACATTTTACTTATTTCTCTTATTTTATTATCATCGGCACTAATCTTTTATCTGTGTCTTTTGTGGGGTACTACTCTATTAATGACTGTGTGGAGTGTGGACATTTTATTATGTACTTCGCAGCTGCTTAATGAACAGCTATGTCACCCATCTTCATTTTACTGATTTTACACATTTGCTACAAATCAAACAGCTCGCTGCTTCACAGACGCAATTAGAGCCTCTTTACGGGCACGAGAAAGAATGTGACCGTAAAATGTTCGTCTTTGCGCACCAAAAACGAATTAACTTTTCTACTTATCCGGAAGCAGAATCAAAATAACGCTGTAAACTGATAAGCACAGGTGGATCGATTGAAAACAAAATCAAAGTTTACTTAATTGGCCACTTTTTTTATTTGAGTGCAAACCAATTATATTCGATCTTTTATCCAGCTCGTTATTTACATTCTAGAGCAGGTCTACTAGTAACAGGGTTAAAGGTGCAACATAATTATACGACGTACAGGGTGGGCAAAATTCGATGGTTCTTGTGGAGAAGTCGATAACTAGAAGATATATGGAAAAATGGATGACACATTCTCGTTCCCTTATTTTTGAGAGTAACTCAATGGCAAAAACTAAAATTGCGATCTTCTTTTGTTATGGACCTATAAGCCAAACTTCGATTTTTCAAGTTTTCGCTAAATGTCGATATGTCGGTTGTTGAAAGGTTACAGAAAAATGCACGTTCTTCAGGCACTTTTTTAAGGACAATAAAATTAGCCGAAGGGATTTTCAATATCTTCGTTAGTTTCCGGTTTATAACACAAAGTTGTATTTTTGTTACAAAAAAACATAGTTGGATGTGACATATTTGAATAGAGTTTTTTATCCTCTTTTCAACGATATGTAACATGTGGGGTCCATTATTTCAAATTCATCCCATTTTATTAAAAATGGTTAAATAAAAAACGAAAAAAAAAATATAAAAAAATAAAATAAATTTTTTCAAAAAAACATATTATATCGTTGAAAAGAAGATAAAAAACGCTATTTAAATATGTAACATTCAACTATGGTTGCTATTAAAAAAACATAACTTTGTCTTATAAAGTGGAAATTAACGAAGATATCAAAAATTCCGTCGGCTCGTTTTATTGTCCTTAAAGAGTTACTGAAGAACGTGCTAATATTTTTTTTGTAACTTCCCAACAACCGAGATATCGACATTTAAAGAAAACTCGAACTTTTGCTGATAGGTCCAAAACAAAAGAAGATCACAAATTCAGATTTTTACCATTGAGTTCCTCTCAAAAAAAGAGAACGAAGATGCTCCATCCATTTTTCCGTATTCCTTCTAGTTATCGATTTTTCTATAAGAACCGCCGAGTTTTGCCCACCCTGTACATACTATACGTGGCGTTTTAATTTAAAATTTCAATTAATTTCTCGATACATCTTCGAAAATAAAAAGAAATGAGTTACAAAGTTCGACGTTATACCTTCCATATACGAGATACGAGTAAAGTAAGGAAGAAAGTTTAAGATAATTATAAAATACCTGAAAAGTAAATTTGTGTAAAGGAATTTTAACAAGCTTAATTTTGTTAAAATGCAAAATATCCATTACACCAACTTGATGCGCTTACATTACATTTAATAACAATTTATGCACTTTTTTAGGCGTTAAACAAATTCGAAATTAATCCAAACGAATGTTATATAAAGTCAATTAAAATTAATTAACTTATCTCTAATTAACGTAAATTTACGTGTCGCGCTCGTTCCTTAAATTTTTTTAAATATGTAAACTATGTACCTATAATATGTATTTTAACATAATTGAGTTACATTTTTAGCAAAAGTAACATCAAAATGTACACAAATGAAAATTTTTTTATTAATAATTAAATAAAAATGTACACGAAGATCGTTCCTTTGAATACAAACGAAATTTAGGTATCTCGTGCGTCAACTCAAAAGTATAAAAGGAAGAACAATACCTTTTTGTTTAATATTTTTCCGTAGGTATACAATTTTTATTTTAATCAGGTTTACTCAAAATTAACGTATACGCCGCAGAGATCGACCGAAATAAAAATGTATCGAGAAGACCTCACTTCTCCTACAAACACGGGCATCAAGATGGAAGTTAGCAGTCATTTGAGCTCGTTGTTTTCTAGTAAAAATGTCGTCGTAGTCTTACCTACTTTTTTTGCGGGAGTAGCTATGAGCAAATTTTGTTTTAGTTCGTTTTTTCTGAAAATACCTTTTTCTATTTCTATTTTAAAATAACTGGACTTTTTCGTACCTTACGCGTTGAAGCTAATTCTACAACCTCTTAAAATATTTTTTTTAAATATCGGAAATAGTACCAAACAATAGTACGCTCAGAAGCTCTCCCTGATTTCAAAAAATTAACATTGTACTATAATTTCTATGTGAAATAGGAAAGCTGAGCTCATTTCTGGTTGAACCGGAAGTCAAAATAGAATGTTTGGTATTACTAGATAGATAATTTTACAGTCTTCCAAACCACTTAAAATATACAGAGTGTTGTATTTAAAATATAAAAGCAAACCTCATTTCCGGTTAAACCGAAAGCTAAAATTTAACGTGTTTGGTATCATTGGACAGCTAATCTTACGATATTTTAGAAAATTCTAAAATATACGGGGTGTTTTTAAAAACTCTTTTTACTTGGCTAATTTTTGGTTTGACCGGAAGTGGTTTTTAAACCAAAATTGTGTCAACTAATAGAAATTTACATAATAAATTAATATACAAACTTGCAATTACAAATAATTGTAATTACAAAAGAAATTATAAATTTTTGAAAAATGGACCTTCAAAAAATCATAGCCCCGAAACTAGCGCGTAGAGGAAAATAAAACTTAGTTGACACATTAAGAGCTTCAATATCTACAACATATCGAAAAATAGACAAAACGGCCGTAGCCAATTTTGAGAAATACCGTTTTAAAATGTTAGTCAACTTTGGTCATTTAAAAGTAGTCAATTTTGAAATTATTTTTTAAATGTACTATATCACAACTAAAGCCCTATTATTTGTCTATATATTCCTGTTTTTAGATTTTTATAATAATTATTATCTCCAAAGTTATAATAAAAAAGCTAGAAAATGGGCCAATCGTTCTACTGGCCGCCATTTTAAATTTAAAAGTTTGAAAATGTATTTTTTTAATTGGGACCGATGGGTGGAGATTTTTCAAAATACGATCAAGATAACCCCCTTATTTTAGGCCACCCTGTATCGATTTCATTTAATTTTGTTGACAAAGTTTTGTTAAAGTGACCGAAATCAAATTACAACACAATCGCTTTAGTAATTTTTGTTTTAGGGCTTTACATACACGTACACATCCAGAGACATTGACATATTTTTTGGAGAATGCAGGGGATTCAGGGGGGCCAAAAACGTCGAAAAATAAAACGAAATAAAACATTTTTTGTCAACAACACTTATTACTTTCTCAAAGTAGACGAAATCAACGCAAAAGTAAAATTGAAACTTCGAATCGATTTTTAATTCCCTCTCTACTTGTTTGGGACTACAACGTCTACAGAGGAGCAAGTCGGTAAAAACTAAAAACAAAGAGGGGTTGTTTAAATTTTTTTCTGCCTTGTACAGACGGTTTGTCGCAAGCACATCATCTTTGCCTAAATTATTTAAATTCATTATTTCACAATTTAAAAAAAAAGATGGGGGTAAACTCGAAAATTAAATACAGGGTGTTCTGGTAAGAGAGCGGCCTTCAATAACCTCTCATAGCAATTGGACAATTGGACAAGGTAACTTTTTTTGGGTAAAAATAGGTGCGCCGTCTTGTTTTCTAGCATTTGACCAATTTTAGTTAGAATTTTGTGAGTGTTCACTGTTCAAAATAAATATACTGGTAATGGTTATTGGACGTCCTGTAATTTCCTAGCGAAGCGTCGGAAACATACCCCAACCCCCAACTGCGTTTACCAGTGGAATACCCAATAAACCCAATTCGTATTATAAAATTATAAAGAACGCCCTGTATATTTGAAAAGTACAGGAACGACCTATTTATTGGGGTCGTGTCTACCATAAGAACATGTCATTGCGAAACACGCAAGCAGCAAATTCTAGGGGAGGCCGAATTTTTTAGGGTATATACTAGTACAGTGTGTCCACGGATAGACCTAACTATACTTATGAACTTTCTTATTTTTCATTATTAGATAAAAAGTCATTCTTTATCAAGAGTTTTGCTTCTTCTAAAAAGTCTTTTGCTATAGTCAAAATTTCGATGCAACGTACAGGGTGTTTAGAAAATAGGGAAACGTTAATGATGAAAAGAGACTTTTTAGAAGAAGCAAAACTCTTTATGAATGACTTTTTATTTAAAAATAGAGAATAGGAAAGTTTTCAAGTATAGTTAGGTCTATCCGTGGACACACTGTATAAGAAAAAATTAGATAAAGTACAATAAAGAACGTTTTGAGTAGGTAGCTACTAAAATTTTATATTTATTTTAACTCCACCACCAGCAGTTTGAAATTGTTTAACCCTACGGAAGGATCCCGACATTTTATAACATCGAAGGGCGGAAGGGCGCGTCGACCGAGGTGGAATTTCGATTCAAATCAACATTTTTTGGGGCCAATTATTTTATTACATCCATACTAAGTAATAAATAGTCCGGTCAATCCGGGTCAATCTAGACCAAAAAATGAGAGTGAAAGTGCATAAAATCCCAACAAGCTGAAAGTCAGTAAAATTGTTCAAAACATAATTATAAATAAAATTTAAAAGTTCCACATCATTCCCGTGTATAGAAAAAATTTTATTTTAGGTCAAAGGTCAAAAAAATGAGTTTTTCGCGATTTCCAGCAAAACTGTAAGTTTTATCATAAAAGTACCTCAGACAAAAATTGTAGATCATTAAATTATCTATACAAAATGTATCAATACTTTTTTTCCTACGAGCCACCGCTTCTGAGATATAACAATTCAAAAAGTTGTAAAAGTGTTATCGTCCACTACCTCATAGATGGCGTGGAAACGTGTGCATAAATATTATGACGATAACAACTTTTACAACTTTTTGAATCGGTATATCTCAGAGACGGTGGCTCGTAGGAAAAAAAATATGGATTCATTTTTTATAGATAATTTTATGATCTACAATTTTTGTTTGGGGTACTTTTATGATAAAACTTACCTTTTTGCTGGAAATCGCGAAAAACTCATTTTTTTTACCTTTGACCTCTAATAAAATTTTTTCCATACACGGGATAATTATGTTTTGAACAATTTTACTGATTTTCAGCTTGTTGGAATTTTATACACCTTCGAATGTCTAAATTGACCGGACTAATAAAAGTAATTAATAACAAAAAGTAATATTCATTTGTAATCATAAAAATCGCGAAAAATTAAACAATTATTGCGGCTGAAGGGCTGAATTTCAGCATCATTATGTTATCGTCCGTTGGAACTCCTTCATTAGACGATGAACTGGAGCCTGTTCTATTTAAAATTGTCTTCTAAATTATTATTTAGTAATTAGGAATTATAAACAATAAACAAAACTTAGAAGAATTCTAGAATGGCAAACTGCAGAAGTGGTTATAGCTCGAGTATGTAAGTTACTAAAACACAATAAACAAACAAAATTTGCGGTCGGTCTGCGGCACCGAAAACGCGAAAACGTTAAGAAAAATAAAAGCAATATTTGCACTCATCTTGCAGTTTTGCTGTATAATTAATCTCAAACCAACAAATAAGACAGCTAGAGAAAAATGGACGCCGATAAACTTGTAAACAATTGAAATAAATAGAAACAAATATCGCGTTGAGACCTGGCGCGTCACCTGGTCACCTCTAGGGTTAAATTACGATTTTGCAAAACTTGATGAGCTTCATTTTAAGCCGTTTGACCTTGAGTAATCCAAAAATTTTTGTCTGCGGCGCCATTTGCTTAAAAATTTTTAGAAAAATCTGGGCCTAGTGGGACGAGATTTTTTAATTTACGCGCAGGCGATCACAGTCTTAGAAGCGACTCTGATCATAGTCAAATATGGCTTTGATTCAATGTAATAATGTAAAAAAAACAGATTATGTCATAATGTCGCTTAACATTGGTTCTGTAACACCTTTTGACACCTTGTTTCCGCAGTTTTATTGCGTAATGCGTGTACCTAACTAGTGGTAAAAAAGAAATAATTAAATGTAAATAATGGTTACCTTCATGCACTAGCGAAAATTTAACTAAAAAATTCGTGTAAAATGTCCAAAACGGCACAAAATAATTCGAACGCGACACGCAAACACCGCGAGCACTTATCTAAACCGAGTTCAATAATGCACTAAGCTCAAAAATATTAAAAATGCGAGTCTATACGTGTTTTGTTTTTGTACATTATCCGATGCCATTTGGTGCACTCTTGCAGGTGCGAAAATTCTTAGAAATAAAACAAAAATGGCACGTACCACCACGTACTACCAACTTCAAGTTTAATTTTTATCAAATAAAATATTTTCGAATGAGTCAAAATTACAAATGGGAATTAAATTTTTAATTTGGGGTTAAAAAATATTATGGTAAACTTACTCGACGTCTGTATAGGCCAATTGAATAATTACAAAAATTTCTAACTAATAAAACAATTATTCTGCACGCTTCTTTACGCCATTCTCAGCGCAAATTTTTTTGAAAATTCACGTTTGGTTTTCCGGCGTTTTCAAATGGGCGATGTGGACATAACAAAACTTTTTCGTGCGCTTTGAACGCAGTCTACAAGCTCTCAAAATATTTAAAAAGACCTCGGAAATAGTATTAAAGCTCTGAAACTATTCTTGATTTTAAAAATTTATGGAGTAAATTAAATCACAAACTTGCGACTACAATTTTGGTTACAAAAGAAATTATAAATTTTTGAAAAGTTGACCTTCATAAAATCATAGCTCCGAAACTAGCGCGTAGTGGAAAATTAAACTTAGTTGATAAATTAAGAGCTTCGATATCTACAACATATCGAAAAATATACAAAACGGCCGTAGCCAATTTTGAGAAAATCCGTTTCAACATCTTAGTCAACTTTGGTCATTTAAAAGTAGTCAATTTTAAAATTATTTTTAAAATCTACTATATCACAACTAAAGCCCAATTATTTGTCTATGTATTCCTGTTTTTAGATTTTTATAATAATTATTATCTCCAAAGTTATAATAAAAAAGCTAGAAAACGGGCCTATCATTCTACTGACCGCCATTTTGAATTTAAAAATTTGAACATGTATTTTTTTAATTAGGGCAAATGTGTACTAACTTAGAGCCGAGTATAAATACCGTGATTCAAGATTTACCAAAATGCGATCAAGATAACCCCCTTATTTTGAGCCACTCTGAATCGATTTTGTACATACACACACAGGCCTGCATGTATTTGTGACATCTGTGCATGAGACCGACACCATGAGTAGCTTGGCAGTAGAGAAAAATTTGGGTTCGATTCTAGTAATTATACACTCCGTTATAGTGACACTGGACACTATGACGGTTCATAGTTCATATTGGCAAGCATAAACTGGACAAGTGACATCTATGCCACAAGTTCGGCGTGTTAGAAATGCGGTGAAGAATTAAACAAATATTCCCATCTCTACGGAGAAAGACGACACAATAATTTTAAAATAGCTTTATTGCGTAATCCCAGTGCCAGATTTACCTATAGGCCAACTAGGCCCTGGCCTAGAACCCTAAGACGCTGGGGGCCCAAAACTCCAGCGGCTTTTTTAACTTTAAACGACAAGACTGAGGGCGATAGCCCGGTGGGTCGCTGGTATTTTAGGAAAATGGGCTGCCAATGATTGCGAAAATGTTAAAGCACTTGCATTCAAACAACGCAGCTCTTCATTCTACATTCGCTACTGTTCCCTGGATGCGCCCAATTCCGAAAAAGATCTAAGCTTTGTTGACCTAGAAAATTCAAAAAGAATTTGGCTGCGGCGCTAGGTGACCCGTGGGAGATCAAAATTTAAAAAAATTAGAAAAACAAATTTATCCAGAGCTCTTCTGAGAACCAAATGGGCACACCGATTTTCCTTGCTTCAGGGCGCTGAATATATAACTACGCCACTCGCCACTGAACATGCTGTTAAAAAACAGCAAAACATTATAAAGTAAATTAGCAATCAATTGGGGCCCGCCATTATTTAATTCACCCGGGCCGTTTCTTTTCCAGGGCTCGCCCCAGGGCCGAACCACTTTTTTAAGGGGCACATTCTGTTCTTTTGGCTTAGGGCCCATGAAAACCGTAATCCTGCACTGCATAATCCAATGCCAAGAAAGCAACTTACGGCACACCATACGCGTACACAACTCTAATAACGCGTTATAACGTGATTAGTTCATTGTATGCCGTATAGTCCAGTCAATGGGGGGTTTTGCCCTACAAAAGGTGGTGTAGTTCTGATTTTTGAATATGTTATTGAGTTAGGGCCCTGATGAAAAATCTAAGTTTTCGACCTTGAGGGTCCTTGAGGGACCTTGAGCTGCGATCACTCATGACTCATTTTTCGACATTTATAGGTTATCATAAAACTGCTCTAACTTTGGATCTGGTTGAGCTAAAATATCAGTGATACACTCAGTTTAAAGGCAATTTAAAATCCTACAACTTTTGTTGCAAAGAATTTTCTCTCAAATAAACGGTAGAAAAGTCTCCAAGCGAAGTTCACCAAAAAAATTCATTTTTCCTAAAAATAGCGATTTTCTCCAGCTTATATCTCAGAAACCGTAACAGATAGGAAGAAGATGAATGGAACAAATATTGTAGGGCATTTTGTCCTCTCCAAAGTTGGATTTGACAGTTTTGTTGTGGGATCAACCCTTCAGAAGTTAAATCTGAAAAACCAATTTCTCGTACCTTTAATCCAAGATGGCGGATCGCGCGGACCCTCTCAAGGTCGAAAATTTAGATTTTTCATCAGGGCTCTAACTCAATAACATATTCAAAAATCAGAAATACACCACCTTATGTAAGGCAATGGCCTGTTATTCTCCCCATTGAGTGGACTAGTAGGGATAGTCCCCAAATGGCGGTACATTAAAAAACAAACAAACAGTACCTACTCGAATAGCGAAGAAAAGTTGTAAGATGGTCCAAGGGAAACGGATGCCACAGTGCAGCTTTATGTTTGCACAAGATGCCACAGCTTATGCGCCGGAAACACAGACAGACAGACCCACTAATAAATTTTTTATATTGTTTTGGAAGCCAGGGGGGCCACAGAAGCATCTGGAAATTAAATTTTAAAAAAATTATTTTGTTTTATTGTATTACTTTTTCAAAATGGACGAAATTAACTAACAGGAAATTTAGATACAAATTGCACAAATTAATGAACTATAACTTTAACGATAACGTATTATTCCAATGCATTAACAATAAACAATATAACATATAAATGCATGCAACTACTACCTACCTACATACCTATAGTTATAGTTTTAGTCAATTAGTTAATTGTAAATGTCTGTTTTATACAAAATGCATTTAATAAAATTACACGTAGTACCTACAAATATGTGAGTGCGGTTGCGGTTTTGTCATCATTTTGTGGTTCGTATTAATTTTCGAACTTCTGCTCGTGTCGTTTTATATTATTAAACTTAATACTCAAGATAAATTCAATTAAAGCACCCACTGCTGATGCATTTCTATTTAAATTATTGTTTTCGAATTATATCTACCGTTGTAATTTGGTTAATTTCAACTTGGAGCCGTTTTACGTTCTATACCCCTTCCGAAATGGGGGGCTCTAACATCGGAGGTTTGCTCTTTCAGTTTACAAAGGCAATAAATATTTAGATATTTTGGTGTAGTACGCTCATTTTAGTTTTGTATTGGCTTCATTATTATTCATAGTATAAATTATAGATTAACTTTAGTGATTACTTGACCCTATAATTTGCACGGATAGTAATAATGGAGTCAAAGTAAATGCTCGAAACGTTCAACACTATTGTTGTAGTCCAGTCATTAAAAACATTTGAAAATGCAAGTGAACCGGAAAGCGGATTTTTGGATATGTTGTAAAGGGGCCCCAAAAAAGCTTAACTTTAAATTTTCGACCAAGATTTCCTATGAGCTTTCGCCGCCATTTTGAAAAAAGGGTTAAATTTGATTTTTGCTCGATAACTCGGCCCTACTTTACGATACAAAAATTGTGCTTATGTACTTTTTTGTTGATTTTTTTACGCTCTACAATTAAGGTTATATGAATTTTTCACCTACCCTTGATCGTTCTTGAGATATCAAGCGCGAAAGTGAAAAATTGACAGATCGAGATTTGTTTTTTTCAGTTTTCTTCTTTCTGGTGATAGAATCGTATAGTATTGAAGTTAGAAAAAAATGTATGGAAGCTTTTTTATAGTAAATTTAATAATCTATGGTTTTTATCTAAAGCATTTCTTCGATATCATTAATAGTTCCTGAGATATAGGCGAAAAACTAAAAAAGAGTACCTTTTTCCAAGATGGCGGTCCAAGCGCAATAGTTATCGATTGAGCACTTTAGTATGTTTATCCGGAAGCCATAATGAGCCAGTATATAAAAATCCAGATTTTTACGGATTAATGTTTTTATTTTTTCTAATTTGACCGGACTACAAGCTAATATTATGAAATCTAAACTTCGCGCGGACTTGCTGACTTTGCGGCGTGCTACGAGATGTAATTTTTGTCTAAAAAAATAAACAAACCACATTTTAGATATTAAGATACTCTATAAGTTTTATTTCAAACACTTTTTCTATATCTATCACCAGAAAGAAGAAAACTGAAAAAAACAAATCTCGATCTCTCAATTTTTTATTTTCACGCTCGATATCTCAACAACGATCAACGTAGGTGAAAAATTCATATAACCTTACTTGTAGAGCGTAAAAAAAGCAACAAAAAAGTACATGAGCACAATTTTCGTATCGTGAAGTAGAGCCGAGTTATCGAGAAAAAAACAAATTTGACCCTTTTTTCAAGATGGCGGCGAAAGCTCATAGGAAATCTTGGTTAAAAATTTGAAGTTAAGCTTTTATGAGCCCCCTCTACAACATATCCAAAAATCAGCTTTCTCGGTTCACTTGCATTTATATACCTTTTTTTCCGACGTAATGACTGGACTATTGCTAGCTTTGATGGTGTAGGAGACACCCTGTAGAGTTTAGATTTAAAAATATATCAGTGTTGTGTAGTTGTGTTAATGGTAAAGGTACGTTTCCATTCCTACAAGTCCCTGGGACATGTCGCGCGACATGTCCCTGTGACATGTAGCACCGATTTGGTTTTGGTGTTTCCATTCACTGCAACATGTCGCAGATGATTGGGAAGCAAGACTCTGAGTTTGGACTCTGCATTGTAGCTGTGCAAATTATAGAAAACTTAGCTGCTTCCGCGTTTGTAGTATGAACTTAAGAAAAAAAGACGTAAACGACCGAGATGATGGGTTAGAAGTTTTTTAGCAAAACGACAATCAGAAGGGGCGTATAATTCTTTAATGAGAGACCTACGTCTTTAAAGTGGATTCGAGAATTTTGTTCGAATGACAGCAGAAGATTTCAAACTTCTATTGAATCTTATCGGACCGGATAAAGCCAAAAGCAGATAATGTCGAATGGCTATTTCTCCTGGCGAGATGTTGGCGGCCACTCTACGTTACTTAGCCACAGGAGATAGCTACAGTTCTATCATGTACCTACACAGAATCTCCAAGTCTGCTATTTCAAGATTCATTCCAATAGTGTGCAAGGCTATTGTTGCATCATTGAAAGACTTCCAATAATACCTCTCATGTGGCTGTGGCAGGTGAGAATCGCTTGTGATGATAACCGCAGCCACATATATTTGGGAGTGCTCAACATTTATTGCATATAATATGCCTGTCGCTGTCGTAAACTCCACAGCAAATATCTCATTTAGGTGCTTTAAAGCATATGGTTGTGACTATTGTAGCTCTCGCAATGTTATTTCTTAACCCAAAAAGAAGAAGGGATAGACAATAGCTCACACTTCAAAATAATTAGAAAATTAACGTTTCGCGTCATTATTAAATTTAACGAACAATTGAAGAATTTCTATAAAACAGTTCTTGACGAGTGCGGTATTTTCTATGAATCTGTGACAGAATGTTAGGTTTCATGGTCGGGAAGTGTATACAGTGCCCCTGCGCATGCGCGTGTTCAGGAACAAGTCTCAGACCGTTTCCATTGCCCGTGCGACAAGTCGCGGGGACATGTTTTGTTGCGCGGTCGGCTGGGACATTTTTGTCCCTGGAACATGTCGCGCGACTTGTCGCAGACCGTTTCCATTCTGAGACTTGTCCTAGGGACTTGTCGCACGACATGTCGCAGGAGTGTTTTGTAGGAATGGAAACGTACCTTAAGCAATTTTTATTTAATTTGTAAGAGCGACGCTTAAACAATAGCTGCCATTTTAAGTTTCGCTAATTGCAAGCTGAAAAAAATTAAAAATAAAATTGGCGCAACATCCACGTCAACGTTTTTTCAGTTTAATTAAAAAATTATTTAAATTGAAATGAACAAAATTGTCTTTTTTTGAAAGTAGATACTAGTGCATAATTAATACCCTTTTCTTAAAAATTTTGTTTTTACTTTATTTTTTGTGTCAGGACTCAGTACAATTATCTCCCTCTCCCGTACTTTTATTATCAAAAATTTTTACATAGGTAAATATTTATTAAGGTTGTATACTTTCCATCAAATTTGAATATTTGCTAAATGAGATTAAACTAAAAAGTGTGGTTGATCCGTGCAATTACTTGCTTTCAAAAGAAGAAAGCCATTTCTAATCTGCAAAGTGTGTTCGTGAATAAATGTTGAAAAGATTAAACTACAGTAAAAAGTATTATTAAATCTTTTAACGCTCTTTCATTACACTTTTGCTACCCAATTTTATATTGAACACGATTTAACTTAATCCTCCAATCTGCCAATCTCAATAGAAATTTATTGCAAAAACTTTTATACCTCTACGTATTACTTAATCAATTAATTTTTTTCTTTAGTGTAGAATTATGGAGCAGTCGGGTTGACTTCAAAAAATATATATAAGAACTGGATATTCGCTTTTAAAAGTTATCATAACATTTATTTTTTCCTTTATAAACTAATATAATTAAAAATACAAATTACAGATAAGAGCAAGTTATTACATAACTACTTAAGCCGTCCCTGCGTCGATGCAGTGATTCATAAATTCGCAAACCACAGTTTATTTATAACAATTTAATTTATTATCAATTACGAAGTGAACATGGAAACAACTTATTATACTTTGAACGAGATTAAACTTAATAATAATAAACAAAAAAAATCGCTTTGGATAATTATCGATGAGAGCGTTTACGACGTAACAAACTTTTTACATGACGTTCGTATTCAGACCATTTGTTTTTATTTTAGTTAAAATACTTATTTTTTACCAGCATCCAGGAGGTGCTGCACTGTTAGAAGAGTGGGCTGGAAAGGATGCCACACGGGCTTTTGAAGAAGTTGG
Organism: Malthinus flaveolus; assembly: GCA_950108345.1. NCBI lineage: Eukaryota > Metazoa > Arthropoda > Insecta > Coleoptera > Cantharidae > Malthinus > Malthinus flaveolus. Next base: position 5,533,580 of record OX467289.1, on the reverse strand, counting down.
GCATTCGTCAGCAGCGAAAACAATTCTAAATTCCCTTAAAATTGGAGAAGTTACGACAGTAAGTTTTTTGAATTATTTTTTTATTTTGAGCAATTTTAATTTGTTGTATTATTGTAGGAAGATCGAATTAACCAACAGGAGACTAACGAGGCTATCGTATTAAATAACGAGCTCTCCTCGCCAAGGAGGTAAATTAAAAAACTTTTAAGGAATAATTTTACAATTAAAACGTTGCAGAAGTTTCATATCGTTCGTATCTTGTGGAATTCTAAAGTAAGCTGCTACCCACGAAGTTATGTACTTATTACTCTCTCTCACCGGCTTATCTCCCTGTGGGCATCCGTATACCCAACAAGAACTTATTGTCGTATGTAGCGTCAGGTTAACTCTATGGGCGTACAATTAGGGTTTTAGCATTTTGTTATAAATGGTTACGATAAAAATAGCACATCAAAACGCCAGTTAAGTTCCAATGAGGTGCTTCCAAACTTATTAACACATTTGGACCTGGAGCAAATTCATAAACTATAGCAAAAGTGGCTGTGCAACGCTTGAAGTGCAGCCCGAAAGAGTGGTATAGGCTATAGGATACTACAAACAGAAACTTGTGAGATAAACCATACGAGTAAAGCGAATTCTTACAAAAAATGTTTGTAATTATTAAAATTGTATATTTTGCGCCTGAACGATATGCAACCAGCCGTACACCTGTGCAGCGCATTACTAAACTAAAATTGCGGGATATTTAAATTATTTTTTAATTTATAAAAAAATAGCAATAGTTACTGCATGTTAAGACTTCCAAAATAATCAAACGTTTATTAAATTTCACAATAAAATAAAATTACAATTTGGTGACTAATTTAAAATAGAATTATTAAAAAACAGAGGTCATGATATAAGATTGTAATAAAGTAGCTTAACTACATAGTTTTAAGATTATGTATAAAATTATTATAACAATACGCTTGATCTACACGTTGTGAATTATACTAATCCCTTGCAACACAAAAAATTTAACTAAACTTCAATTCAATATAAAAAAGTAAATATTTTGTTATATTTTGTACAAATTCAATAAAATGTGTTCCGTTTTCAACTTAACAAATAAAAATTGCATTTGATTGTCAAAGTGGAGTCTGCGGGCTTAAAAAATAGTTTATGAACTAATGTTAAAGTTTGTCGAACAAGCGCTACTTTAGAAGGAACACATTTTATAAAATTTACAAATAGATAAGACTAAATTTGCAAAAGTCGGCTAATAATCATTCTCTCCCCCCCAAACAAAAAGTTGACAAAATAAATAAAGACTTAAGTTGGCGATATACAAAATATAGCTAAGTATATCACAACTCTCTTCAATTCTTGAAATCCTGTACAATAAAAATTATAGGCACAACCACTAGCTGTGAAGCAAGATTATAAATGTGCCAAAATTACCTAATTTAATATCCATAACGTTCCTAAAAATCAAAACCATTAGATAAATAAAAATTTAACTTTTTAATCTGTACCTGCAACGACGACATCATTCCATTGGCTAAAGAACTAATTCTTCCAGCAACTTTTGTAACACCTTGACGTACACTTTCTCTCACATCGTCCAATTCGATATTTTGAAACTTATTTCCAGCTTGGCAATTATCTGAATTCAAATGTATCAAAAATATTAATTGTTTTTCTTAAAATTATCAACTTTACCTTTGCCGTTGCCAAAATATTCAGAAGACGATATACTAGAAGATCCTTGAAAACGACTCAAATTGGCTTGTTGTTCATGATCTGTGACACCATCGTTAAAAAACTGTTCCGACGATATGGCTTTGGCACTTCCAAATTTTTTCTGTGCACGATCAGAACTATCGACTTCAAAACTGCGTGTTGGGGTTCTACTAACTACAACAATTTCTAAAATAATAAGAGCCAACCATTTAAATAAACAACTTACCAGGTTTTGGAATACTTTTTGGTTTTTCTAAAGGAGGGTCGTCTACGATAACCCAATTATCTTTAGTCGAATTCGATTCGATAAAAAACGAATCTACACCACTACTTTTGCCAGAATCAAACCCACTGTTACTGTTACGATTCATACTAAAACCAGAAGTGTACGAGAAGTCGTCAAAAAAACTATCGTTATCCACTAATCTCAATTTTCTTAAAGAGCTTAAACTGCTTGGTGTTGGTTCTACATTTTCTTGCTCGATCGATTGCATGTCGTTTAAAATCGAATGACTCACACCCCTAAAATTAAAATTTAAAAAAATACGAATCGGCTTAGGAATAAACGTACGATTTTGAATGAAAACCCATGCCCAAACGCTCCATCTGTTCGGCTTTATGTGGGTCGATTTTTTTAAGTTGTTCCTCTCTTTTCAATTTTTCTGCTCCTAAATCTTTGTAAGCTAAACGCACGGCGGCATGTCGTTCTTCTTGCTCTTTAGCCGTTAAGGCGGCCACACGAGCAGTCTCTTCTTGAACACGTAAACGAGATTCTTCGGCTAAGGCAGCTTCTTTTTCCAAATCGGCGAAGTTTGTTTTAACTTTAGTCGCGCCTAAACCGCCTTTTTTACCACCCAACTGGAAAAATGTTGATTGATTAAGAAAATATATTAATTACCAAATGGTAATTTACGTACCCCAGATTTTTTTGGTTGAATTTTTCTAACTCCGATTGTTGGTTTTCTTTCTTCTGCAGCGGCATTGTCAAAATTAATAGTAGGACCACCACCAGGGGGTAGACTGGGTTTTTTGTCTCTTTTCGGCTCCTCTGGCTAAAATTTAGCAAGTATTTAGTACAACAGAGTTCGCTTTTAGAAGAGACAAATTGCAAAATGGGTTAAAATCGATTTAAGGCTAATATTTTCCAAAATTATAATTTTATCGAAAAATTACAAATATCATACTTTTATGGAGCCCATAAAATGTCCTTTAATTTGGTCTGTTTTTCATTCCTATACGATAAAAATTGGCGGAGATAAACGTTTCTAAAGTATCTACTTCCCCAGTTTCAACAATGAGGCAAAATGAAAGAACACTTTGAGCCCCATAACGCCCTTTAGAGTAGATTATGTAGATAATTTTACAACTTTAGAGCTTCATTTTGTTGCGGTAATTATGTACAGTGAATTAATAATTCAATAACGTTTTTGTATTTACAGAAAAGTGTTTTAAACGCAAGCACAAAAAATATGCTGTTTGTTAAAGAATGCCCACACTTACCTCCAATTGTTCAGCTGGTGTTAAGCTGGGAGATACAAAATTTTCGTGTTCGGCAAAAAAATCGACTTCTTTCTCTTCTTTTTCCTCAAAATGCGGTTGGATATGTAACTATTTTAAAATGTTAATCATAAAACGAAATCATAAACTTGTAACAAAATTAAGCAAGCCCAGAAAAAAGTAAAATGTTAAGGCAAAATAAAACCGAAAGCAAAAAGTGGCATTTAAGTAAAATGCCTACCTTTTTCCCAGTTGTGTTAGACCCTAATGGGTCGATTTGCAACTAAAATTACAAACACAATTTGGCTTAGTTTAGCAAACCACGTAAATTACGCGTATTTAATTACCTGAGTGCTATTTTGCAAGGCTCGTACAGCCAACTGATTTATTTTTTCTCTATACAACTGGGCCGCTCTCGAGTGGTACTTCTTTTGAGAATCGCTCGTTATACAATTATGTTGAGAGAAGAATTGCACCTACAACAAACGTTGGTTTAATGGAGTACGCTATAAATGTGAGTAACTTACGGCATTTGCGTTTCCTCCAACTTGCATTTGTCTCAACTGTATCCAAGTCCAGTTCGTGTCGAGTTGTGTCGAACGCACAAAAGTTAAATGTACGCCTAAACTACGGTGTGTGGCCGAACAATCGATACAAATAAAAACTCCATAAGTTATACTGGCCCAAGTTGGATTTTTTGCACTACAATCGAAGCACGTCTGCAAAATATGGAAATAACAAGCAGTTAGGTTATATGTCAAAAAAATAATTACTTTATTAGCGGGTATGGCGCGTAGCCTTTGAAAAACAGACTCGATGTTTGTTTTAGTAGGTTGTTCCGTCATTTTAATTTAATTTAATTTATATCACTATTTTGTAAAATTTAATAGACAGCAGGTTTTTGAAGGAAAAAAAGACACGTTGTCACTGCTGATTTGTAAGTGGCTGTGCTGTCACTTTTTTTCACGCAAATAACAAGGTTCTGCTCTCTCTCTCTCTCTAACATGTACGTACGTTAGCGTATTACGTCACATGAATCACGGTCACGTGACCATGTTAAAATGCCGTCTCCTAGGTCCTCACATGTAAACAACAATTCATTTTTATGCATTGTCAAGTTTATACAAATCAATTGTGACTGCAATCAATTTCCTGTCAAATCGTTAATTAATTTATAATTTTGGCTCGAATAATTAATAGAACAACAACAAAAATGGATGTGAGAAGCCAAAAATTAGAACAACAGGTAAGTCTCGCGAAACTAATTTTTATAACTGATCAATTGATTATTCGTCTAGCGACAAATAATGGAGGAAAAGATAAAAAAGAAACGTCAAAACGCAGCCATGGTTCAAGCGTCAGACGCACGTAATTCTTCGGCGAAGATGCGTACAAATAGTGCTAGTAGAAGAGAACTACATGGCTACGACGGCCCTCTCCAATACACCATGGGCCAAGACAATAATCCAGACCAAGTAATCTCAATTTTATCGAATTCGGACCACGTCGAAGTCACCGAAGTCGAAGACTTAACGAACGAACCTTCCAGCGACTTGATGGATATCGAAGATGAAGAATCGAGTCCAGTAGCATCGACGCCGAGCAACGGAAACATTCCAATTAATCCTTTAGTCGAACACACAATTATAAATAATCAAATTAATACGACGCCAGAAATTGAGGGCGATGTCGAAGGGAACATAGATAAGTTCGTCATACAACCGGCTCCCCAAAAAGTATTGTTCAAGTGTCGTATAACTAGAGATCGTAAGGGCATGGATCGAGGGTTGTACCCTACTTACTTCTTACATTTAGAGCGTGAATACGGAAAAAAGGTTTTCTTATTAGCCGGTAGGAAAAGAAAAAAAAGTGCTACGAGTAATTATTTAATTTCGACCGATCCGACCGATTTATCAAGAGGTGGTGATTCCTACGTAGGTGAGTTGAGTTTATAATTATCAATGTGTGTCATTGCCACGCTCGTAAACAGGGTCATCAAATAAGGTTGTAAGAGTATTGATTGAGAAAATAAAAATGCCATGAATGTTTACATAGATTCCCTAACTTAACTACTTAACAACTTGAATAAAACCATTAATTATTCAAACAACAATTTTTGCTTCTAAAGCGTATTTTTATCTACAAGGTCGTTCAGTCGCCTCATTTAACACTGCAAACTTGCAAAAAACTACAAAGTAGATGAAAGTAGTCAAATTACTTAAAAGCTGATCCTTAAATTAAATAGTGAAAAATGTTTCTAAACAAATCGAGCTTTCGAGGAGCATTTTTTAATTGTAAAATTTCAACCGTCCACAGAGCTCTGATAAAAAGACAATAGGGGGTTGCTGAATAAACTTGGAGTGCAATAAATTGTGCACATGCTTTACCACTTTTGATTAAACATAAACATTTTTTGTTAATTTTGAGCTTTGGAGACAACTAATGAAATTGTTTATTTTAGGTAAACTTCGCTCAAATCTGATAGGAACTCAATTCACGGTATTTGACAATGGAATTTCTCCACGAAAGGGCAACAATAAGGAGGGCAAGTTGCCTCGTCAAGAATTAGCTGCAGTTATATACGACACAAACGTTTTGGGCTTTAAAGGCCCGCGTAAAATGACGGTAATTTTGCCCGGTATGACGCCAGAATTTCAACGAGTTATACTATATCCACAAGATGAAAGTGAAGGTCTGATAGAAAATTGGAAAGCAAAAAGTATGGATAATTTGATACAGCTACATAATAAAACGCCAGTTTGGAATGACGATACTCAATCTTATGTGCTCAATTTTCATGGACGTGTAACGCAGGCGTCTGTTAAAAATTTTCAAATTGTTCACGATAGCGATTCCGATTATATCGTGATGCAGTTTGGTCGTGTCGCCGAAGATGTTTTTACAATGGATTATCGATATCCCGTATGTGCTTTACAAGCTTTTGCTATTGCTCTAAGCAGTTTTGATAGCAAATTGGCTTGCGAATAAGTTTAGATTTTTTTAAACACTCGGCTCAAAGTGTTGGAGTTATTCTTATCTCGGCTTTTCACTAATTGAAATTTTAGCGAACTAAAGCTTAAAAGTTTATCGAGTGTACAACTTAATTTTTAGTTTCATCTCAAATCGACTTGGGAGGTCTTTCTTAAAGCCCAAGCTACTAAGGTGCAGCCAATATTAATATGTTTATACATCAATGTAAACTCTCACTTTGAGCAGTCAATTACAATACAGGATTAGTCGCTAAGAACATCTCGGTCCATAAAAAAAAATTTGTAGAAGAATTGAGAGCAAGTACTACACTCGTAAAGTTATTTTTAGTTATACAGAGTGTGCGGTTTGAAATTAGTAGTACCACTAAAATGCACACCAGCAACATTTTTGCAGTTGGGTCTATTTCCTTTTATAACAGGTATTAGTCGAGATACTCCTCAACATACCTTAGCGTTAAACTTGCTTATATAGGGTAATATGTACAGTCAGTTTTTTAATGGAACATTCCGAGTTTCTTCAAATAGTTGTAGATATAAAGGTGTTCTCTTAAACAGTTTATTTATGAAACTTTCAAGTTATTAGCTTTGGAACTGTTGGAATATCACCTTGTATGTTGACTATGCGAGCTGCATAGATGTAGTTTGTGAGTATTTTAGAAATTTTGTAGAACCATTCAAGAGCAATGGGTCTGTTTAAAATTATACTGAGCGTTCTTTAGCTGTTCTTTACCCTGTGTAACTCAAAATAGTTTTAAGAGTACAGTTCTGTCTACTTTTTTTTTATTATTCATTGTAAGTATATCGGCTGAAACAATCTTAGTGACTCACCCTGTCTACTTAAAAGTACACTTTCTCAAATTGGGTAAAGTAGATTGAATAGAGCGTGTATTACGATAACAAATTTATGTTTATTTACATTTAAGAGTTTCCTTTTATATCTACAGGGTGTTGTGAATTTTTAAAAAATTGATACATCCTGTAATTAGTATTAAACTTTTTTCTAGTCCATGTTTACAATAGTTATAAATAGTTGATTAGATCTGTTGTTTTTTTAAAGCAAGTAACAGTTGTATATACAAGTATTATATTTAATTTTAAGTGCCTATAACGCTATTATAGACTTTGTAATAAAAATGTCTCGTCTTACAAATATTTATAAAACGAAAGTTTTTTAAAGAAAATTTCCACATGATAGTATTATAACACTTTTTTATGTGCCGTAAGCTATAACAGTTGTACATAATTATGTTATTGATGTATTTGAAATCTGTGGGTGTTTCTTGTGACAAAATACGAGCTCATTTTTAGTAATCACTCGGTGTAAAACATAGATCTGTTTTTTTTAAGTATTAAGTATTATTTTCAATTACATCCCATTTCAAAAATATACAGAGTGATGCAATAAGTACTTTTTTAACCAACATAATCGATATATGTAAGCGAGTGGCTCAAACAATGACCATTATTGATCAATGTACGAATTGAAAACTGACAATATTTGTAACTAGTTCATTTAAGAGCTCGGCTTGTTTTGAAGTAGTTTTCAGACAACCAACTTATTTTTAAGAGAAAGAGTAGCTATTAGCTATATTGAAGAGGCGAGGAAATATTGTTTAATTTAAATTTTTAAAATTATGTTGACACCGTCCAATATGCCAGTTTGCTCGAAGCTAATGTTTGGCAAATTATTTTATAGTTATCACCAGTTAGTTTTGTAAGTGTTATAATTTTAGGGAATATGTAGAACTTAAAAGTTTCACTGGAACACTTGAGAGATCAGTATTGTGTAGAATGTTCACCAAGTTGAAGGAGTTGTGTTATTTTAAACAATTTGTTATTATTGTAGTAGTTGATGGAATTTGCAAGTTATTAGTTACTTTGTGGGATGGCAGCAAAATTCCTAACATGTATTAAACTCAAGTTTTGGTCAGTAGTAAACGAACGACTTAAAGTCATCCCAGTGTGTTTTCCCACTTTTATGTACCAGTGTGTTTCTGTAGTGGATTATATTTTCAAGAACTTTTCTGTTGTAACTAACATCTTATACTAAAACGAAAAACCTGTAGCTTTCAAAAAAAGTTCGCATCTGACTTTGATGTGCAATGACATTCCTATATGTTGACAACACCAATGGGGTTCTGTGACCCTCCCTAGTAGTTATTGTTAAATTGTATTTTTGTATTTTGCTGTGAAATAGTATTAATTTTTTGATAACCACATAATTGCTTACGTACAAAAGTTAATTTAAGGAAGCTCCACAATTTTTTTCAGTATGAAATTTTGGCACTGAAATAATTCGAAAGATTTATTCAGTTTTTATGAGATCTTTTATTTAAAAGTTAGGATAAGATTATTGTATGAGGTGCAAAAATATTTTATGAACCTTGATTATTGTACACATTTTAAATAATGCATTAATAAAAAAGATATTATCTATTTTTTGTCATTATCAGCACTCGGCACAGTAATAAATACACAGGGTGAGTTTAGACTGATATCCTGATATGATGAGCCGTCTGGAGTACATCGACGTCTGTGGGAAATTTAAAAAGATTAAAGATTAAAAAGAAAAAGAATAAATTATCAAATCTTCCACAATGAAGGAAATAATCGCACCAGTTAAGAACGTTTTTCCAGTATTAGAAATTGCTAGTTATAAGTGATGCTATTCTGCAGTTTGGCAAGGGAAAAATGCTCGTGATGTCCGAGCTCGTTGTATCAGAGTTCAAAATCTACTGAGGTGAATGGCGAGTTTTTCGTGCCATGAGAAATTACTCGCTAAAACCGAGATCTCGCTATAAGCATAGCTCGTTATAACCGGACCCGACTGTATATTGAAATGATAATTTTTGTTAATAAATGTAGTCTTCCTACCTTTAAGCGTAATAAAAACTTTTAAGGTGTTTAGTAATTTCATAGTAAACTCAAAATCCTCAGTTAAATAGTTATTTTGCAACACTCGAAAATAGAAAAAAATTTTCGAATTGACATAACCTCAAAAAAAATTTTTACTACACCACATCAAAACAAATACTCGAATCAAAGGTTTGCACGCAAAATAGTAGAAAATGAATAAATTAGTTCACTTATTTTCAAAATCGAGGCACATTCCTTGCTTCAAACAATTTTCTTCGTATTTAACTTCAGAATTGTTCGAACCGGACTACTTGCAGGTAATTTTGCATATGCTATAGAATTTAGCTAAATTATCACTTTAGGCATTGAAATCAAAAATCCCGTGCTATGACGAGGTAAACGTACAAATTCGTGGCTACGATTACGCCGTCCTGGAAAATTACCAGAAGTTCATCCATCGTTTAGCCGAAAATATGAACATAAATGTAGAAGACTCGTTCGCAACACCAGCTCAAAGTTTACAAATTGTAACGTATAAACCAAACAGCGAAATAGTGAGCTCCAAATATGACTTAAAGTGTTACGAAAGGACAGTTCAAGTTTGCGAAATTACATCATTGCAAGTAAGATTTTGCTCATTGGTAGTCATCAGATTGTAACCGAAATTTCTTATAGTTAACCAACTTGTTGCGAGCTTTAGAAGCTAGCACACCGGCCGGTGTAACAGTTCAAGTTGTTCAAAATGAAGAGCACTTAGAAGAAAATCGATATGTACCCGATAACGAGTTAATAACATTAAAGAACCAACTAGAAGAAATGGGTGGCCCTCGTAAAAAATAAGTTTAGTTTATTATAAAAATAGAAAAATATAAATAAATATACAATATTTCACACTACGCCAAAATGGACAACTTTAATTTTTGGCTGAGTTGGTTTATCTTCGTCGTTTTCATTACGTCTTATTGGTGTGAAATCTTTCAAGTAATCTTCATTGGGATGGCACAGTGGCAAACTATCGGCTAGTTCTTTTTGTGGATTTGTAATGTGAGCTGGTGGTGTTGGCCGCACGGGTCGTTTAACTTCGGGCACTATGAATGCTGTTACAGTGTCTGAAAACTTAACTTTTGCTTGAGGTTTCTTCCCAACATTAGTTATAATGGGCTGAGGAGGTACAAAAGGTGTCGGGTTTGACGATGAAGGTATGTGGCCTTTTATTTCGAAGTTCGGTACAAATCTGTTTTGAAGTTGTGTGCTGGGAGGTGGTAGTGAGGTAAACGTTTGCATTTTGTTAAACCTCGATGGAAAAGCTATAGTTGTTAAAGGAGGTGTAATTGGAAGTGGTGGGGCTATCGGTAGTGGAGGAGGAGCTTTAGGAGGTTTTGGAATTAGAACCGGTTTGGAATGTTGCGGTTCAAAGTCATTAAAATTTGTAGATAACATATTTTCGTCTGTTTGTGGTAATTGTAACAACAAATTGGAAGTTGTTAGTTTGGATTTATTCTCTATGAAACTACTACTATCTTCACTGCTCTCCGAATACGAGTCTGAGCATTGAGAACAAGAAGAATGTGAACAACATGATGCTGTAAAGAAAAATAATAGCAAAAGGTATTTATTGGTAAACATCTTACCTTCGCTGGAACATTTACTCAATAAAGCGGATGCTTGGGCACGTGCAGCTGCGGCCATTTCTTTTTCGCCAATTTCGATGGCGCAATAATATAAGTCCATGAATAAATCATGGTGTCCGATATCAACGGCCAACAAAAATGCAATATCGAACATCTTATAACGGACTAATTGGTAAAAAAAACGTCTAGTTAATGCACGAACCTGTTGCATCAAAATATTTTGTTAAAGAAAAGCAAAATGGATAAAAATTACTATAAACGTTTAAAAAACGTTCACTTTTTAAGAAACCAATGATTGTAGACTGAAGATTGATTTTTAACAAATATCTTGAAAAATATTAATTTTATTGAAAAATGTCATCAGGCCCCTTTTCAAGCTTATGAAATTTTCTTTAATTTGGTTTACTTTTCATTCCTGCACAGTAAAAATTGGGCGAGATAGAATTTTTTAAAGGTACGGCTTTCTCCGCCCACTTTAGTCATACGAGCTATTTTCTTGATTTATTTGAAAATAAAAGGTTTTACGTATTAATACTTCTTACAAAGGTGAAAGTTTGTTGAATTTTCTTCATTTTAGTTTCTTTTGCATCAATGTTGGGCAAGAATTAGTTGAATTATGGACTAAACTTGCCTTCTTGGGGGACAATTTTAGTATAAATAAAACTAGAAAAACTAGAATAGTCTACTCATCAATTTCTTTCAAAGTGTGTTTTTAAGATTTTACTAACTGTGTAGAAACTAGTTACCTGTCTGCCGTATTTATGTTTGACATTGTGATCGAATGGAACAGACGAATTGTGAAAACTGCTTAGAGCATCTTGTAAATTTTGAGCATTTTCCTGAGTCAGAGGCAACTTCAATAAGTGAGTGACTATTTGCTGCAGTACGTTGAAACAATCGTCATTCCACTGCCAACTAAGCAACAAGCGTATAGCCTTTTGTATTTTATTCGATTTCAAATACTGAAAACTGAGTGAAGCAAAACTTAAACACCGTTCTAAATGAGTCACTACGATTATAGGGCCGTGCTCTAATAATATAAACAAATTACTCGTTCCCCAAGTCATAGACGTCACATTCATCTGTTTACTAAAATAACTGGATAAATCGAGCCCAACCGATGCACAATCTTCGCCTACTAATTGAAAACCAACGTTGCTTAAAGCAGCGTCAAAGTATTGCAACTGTCCTTTTTCGTTTAAAACCGCAAACATGGCTCCATCGTGATGCCATGTTGCAAACGTCGGTATTAGAGTTGTTTTTATTATTTGAGTCGACCCACTAGATCTATTTAAAAGGGCAATTGAGCCATCGATACAACCCAAAATCAAACGGCTTTCATCTTTACTTAGTGAACAACAGCTCACTTGAGTTTGCAAAGGAACGGCTATAACGGACTGCTTCTTTAATGCGTTGGTTATTATTTCAAAAGAATTGACTTCCACCGACACGGCTCCTAAAATTTAGTTATTAATAACGGAAAATGGCAAAAGGAAGTTTGCACCTCTTAATGAAACTTTCTGTTCTACACTTATCACAACTTTGTTTTGCACTTTACTGACAGTAATGTCGATTGGTTCCCCTTCCGTCTTTTTATGTGCCAGCAACTCGGGTCCTTTAAGACCAACGTAATACACCAACAAATTGGCCTTTTGATAATCTTTTATCGGCGTCCAAGGTTGAGGGTGTTCAGAATTAACACGCCCCCATATGCACAATAATTCGTCGTGTAAACTAACTCGCCTTTTTGACCCACAATCGATTATCCACTCTTCTTTCCACGAACCTCCCAGGCAAAATACACGGCCATCGTTACACACACATGCAGTGTGTTGTCCCGAGATAACACCTAAGAAAAAACGCGATTATTTTATTAAACTTGATGCAACAACGGTTTACCATCGCAAATTAGTTCAGATTGTAGCTTTGGAATTAAATTCTTGTTGAAGGTAACATTTGTGATATCGGAGGAACTCAAATTTGTATTAATCGTGACTGAAATGCCTTTTGAAAGTAAGAGCTCGACTTCGTTTATTTTCAAATGGCAACACACAACTTTACTTTGAGATAGATGTTCCTAAAAAACTGAACTAATTTATGCCGTAAAACTAAAAGCAGCGGTGGTACCTCCAGTTCTTTCAACTTATCTTTAAGTTTTACAGGTCGTTTGTTTGCAGGGGACCACGTTAAACCTCTGTTCTCCGCATATAACTTTTTACTCGTGTATAAAACATCGTTTACTTCCTTCTTTACAAAGTATCTAAAAATTTATTTGTATAAACTTGAACGGAGGGTGATACAAACTTTACTTAAATACTCCAAAATCTGTATGTTTTGTATTAATATCATCTTGAGAGCTCCAAAAATGAATTTCACTCAACAAGTGCATATTTTCTGAAATAAATCATTTTTAATTTGCGCTAACTTAAAATACCTACCATTAGTACCTTTTTGAAACTTTCAACAATAATAAAGGCATCGGGGAGTAGAAAGTTTTCTTATACGATTACATCAATTAAATCATCATGTTGCAAGTTTAACTTATGAAAATTCAACTAAAATAAATAAGTTATAGATAATTTAATAAATATTTCACATTTTGAAACTTTTCTAAAGGTCAAAATACTGTAAATTCCACGGGTAAACTATGCTCATTGGTGTTACGTTAAAGGTGAATGATAGATGGCGCGGAAATGCTAATAAAGTGAAAAAGTTGCAGAAGATAAAAGATAACTAGATAACCTAACAAAACAAGTTTCAAATTCTTGAAAACCTGGTTCTCGAGTTTGTTCGAGTTGTAGTTTGTGTCATAAATAAACTAACCATAAATAAACTAACTATCAGATGTTCCGAAAGCATACGGGGAAGTGGAAACACGCGGAGGCAGAACTGCGGTGACAGTAGGTAGAACTAAAAACGTCGGAATTACCCGATAGTATACGAAGCCATCATATGATTGGCGTTCGTGCACGTATTATTTTGCAAATGGCTGTAGTTTGCAGTTCATTTTAAATTTTAAATACAAATAAATAATGTAAATTAATATTTTAACGGCCAGGTAGGTATTAAAACTGTAGATTTAAGTGTGTTGTAGGGATATCCGAGGCCTAGGAGTATAAATAATGTATTAGTTATCAAACTTATAAGTGATATTGAGTTGGCGCCAGTTTTAGTTACCTACCCGAAACAAAGGTAAGATTGTAAAATATTCATGTTTTACTTAGAAACATTGAATTCTTTTTATAATACGTGTAATTTTTACTTTTCAGGTTGCTAAGTGAGCCTAGGCTGAATTGGATTGATCGAGGATAGGAGTTACATGTGGTGGATAGTTACCGGAAAGTTATCTTGAAGAATTTTATTATTGAGTAAGATTATTAATTTATCACATTACTATGTATTTAACTTTTTCCTGTTGTGTACCCGATGGCCCCAACACTTATTTACCTGAGGACTCGAAAATACATTTTTTTAAATTTCCTTCTAGTAGTGAGTTATGCAGTAAATGGATCGAATCAATTTCTCTTTTTAGTAATTCATTCAAGTTTTCCTCAAATGCACGTATTTGTGACGATCATTTTACCTCCGAATGATTTACAAATACTTTTCAGTCTAAGTTGCATAAGTTCAGTTTTGTTGTCCCAACTATTTTTATAAGTTCACATCCTGATCTGTGTACTCTACCACAAATTGTCAATTATCTATCGAGCCTTATTCTTCAGTAGAATTAAATTCAGAGCCATGTTCTAAAACCTTAACTCTTTCTAAAACCTTAATTCCCTCTAAAAATCGAAAACGTCGATTAGATTTTGAGCTCCGTTCTTCAAAGCGACACTGTACCTCGTCTTTACTACATCAATTAAATGTAACAAAAGTAGGTGACTTGACTGCGATAAGTGTAAGGCTTCCCTTTTATTTTTTTAGAACCTCATCACACTTTTACTATGTTCAAAGTGTTCACTGATGACAAAAAGCGTCTTTTTTATGTTACTTTTCCCTTTTTAAAAGCTCTAATTCATATCCACGACATTATAAAACTTTGTTTGAAAACCCATGGCCACATTAATTTCCTCCGTGGTAAAATTTCCCGTGTTCTTTTAAAACATGTAGATTTTTCTTTTATTAGTTGTGAGTCACATTTGGAAGAAACTTCTGCAAAGCTCATCCAAGAGTCCTCACTTATAGTAATTAGGAAATACTACGATGATTTAAAAAGACATCATGTATCTTCAAATACAAAAAAAATTCGTATTCTTCACCATTTATAATTAATTTGTTGTTTGTTACAGATTTTAAGTTTTCTCTATCTATGGTACTATGGTTGGGGTTTTCCAGTTATAATTTTTGTGATTATTGTGTGATTTCTGTATATATGTGCAATATTGGAGTTATTTTAAGTTATTATATTTGAGAATTTTATTTTTTATTTTCTAGCTATTGAAGTTATTTTAGTTTGCATGTTGAGTTTTTGAGAATTTATTTTTATTTTGTGATATATTATAATATATTGTGATCTATATACATATATTTAAGCAGTATTAGTTATTTGTGATATAATATTTTTAAATTATTTTACAGGAATGTTACCGTGCGAAGACATTATTTATTTTTATGTACTGTTATTACTTCTGTTCTTGTAAACACATATTTTTAATATACAATAAATGGTTATTTTGTGTATATTTGAGTTTTATTGTATATTTTCATTTGTAAAAATAAATTTAAAAGGAAACGTAAATTTGAGGTGTTTTAAATCGCGCGCCAAAACCGGTTAGTTCCACCTACTGTCCCCGCAGTTCTGCCATCGCCGTGTTTCCATTGTTGCCTACGGTATCAACACATCTGATAGTTTATTTTTGTCATCAGTGAACACTTTGAACATAGTAAAAGTGTGATGAGGTTCTAAAAAAATAAAAGGGAAGCCTTACACTTATCGCAGTCAAGTCACCTACTTTTGTTACATTTAATTGATGTAGTAAAGACGAGGTACAGTGTCGCTTTGAAGAACGGGGCTCAAAATCTAATCGACGTTTTCGATTTTTAGAGGGAATTAAGGTTTTAGAAAGAGTTAAGGTTTTAGAACATGGCTCTGAATTTAATTCTACTGAAGAATAAGGCTCGATAGATAATTGACAATTTGTGGTAGAGTACACAGATCAGGATGTGAACTTATAAAAATAGTTGGGACAACAAAACTGAACTTATGCAACTTAGACTGAAAAGTATTTGTAAATCATTCGGAGGTAAAATGATCGTCACAAATACGTGCATTTGAGGAAAACTTGAATGAATTACTAAAAAGAGAAATTGATTCGATCCATTTACTGCATAACTCACTACTAGAAGGAAATTTAAAAAAATGTATTTTCGAGTCCTCAGGTAAATAAGTGTTGGGGCCATCGGGTACACAACAGGAAAAAGTTAAATACATAGTAATGTGATAAATTAATAATCTTACTCAATAATAAAATTCTTCAAGATAACTTTCCGGTAACTATCCACCACATGTAACTCCTATCCTCGATCAATCCAATTCAGCCTAGGCTCACTTAGCAACCTGAAAAGTAAAAATTACACGTATTATAAAAAGAATTCAATGTTTCTAAGTAAAACATGAATATTTTACAATCTTACCTTTGTTTCGGGTAGGTAACTAAAACTGGCGCCAACTCAATATCACTTATAAGTTTGATAACTAATACATTATTTATACTCCTAGGCCTCGGATATCCCTACAACACACTTAAATCTACAGTTTTAATACCTACCTGGCCGTTAAAATATTAATTTACATTATTTATTTGTATTTAAAATTTAAAATGAACTGCAAACTACAGCCATTTGCAAAATAATACGTGCACGAACGCCAATCATATGATGGCTTCGTATACTATCGGGTAATTCCGACGTTTTTAGTTCTACCTACTGTCACCGCAGTTCTGCCTCCGCGTGTTTCCACTTCCCCGTATGCTTTCGGAACATCTGATAGTTAGTTTATTTATGGTTTGTGTAGTTTGTAGTCAGTTGTAGTGTAGTAACTGCGAAAACATAAAATATGGTTAAAAGGAAACATACAGAAGTAACTGGTAATGTACAAGAAGCTAGATGGTCTAATAAACAACGTGTGATGGTTTTCTGTACTCGCGGTATAGGCTACAGAGACAGGCACTTAATGGAAGATTTGAAAAAACTAATGCCTCATCATAAACCGGAACCCAAAATGAAACGTTGTAAAACATTAGAGGTGATCAACGAAATATCTGAACTAAAAAACTGCAACATTGCAGTTTTGTTCGAAGGATGAACAAAAAAAGATCTATACATGTGGATGTCCAGTACACCACATAGCATTAAATTTTTAGTTGAAAACAGTACGTGGTGTAATAACTTTTTATAACTTTGATTCAGTTTTGTTTTTTTTAGTTCATACAATGTCCGAGTTGAAGCTGACCGGTAATTGTTTACGTGGCTCACGGCCGTTGCTTAGTTTTGACGAGAGCTTCAACCAAAAAACTCATAAGTTGCTCAAGGAAATATTGTGTCAAGTCTTTGGCGTTCCTAAACATCATCCAAAAAGTCAACCTTTTTTCGATCATGTTTTTACATTCACTGTTGCGGATAATAAAGTCTGGTTTAGAAATTTTCAAATTTTATCAGAAGATGGTGCTTTGGCCGAAATTGGTCCTAGATTTGTTTTAAATCCTGTAAGTTGAATATTTTTAAGGTGAAGATGTATTTCATGGAGTTTGTTGCAGATTAAGATTTTTTCTGGTAGCTTTGGTGACATACCATTGTGGGAGAATAATAAATATATCACTCCGGCTTTATTGAGGCGGCGGCGGCCAGTGGCGTAACTAGTTGTAAAATTTTTTTGTACTTCAAAACTTTTTTTATAAGGTTTTTAATAAACAAAAACAGAGCTACTAAACCTGTATTTACAAAAACAAATATATAAACAAAATTCTGTCCATTTGCCAAATAGTCCAGTCAAATTACACAAAAAATCCCCTAATCCTGGAAAAATTCCTAAAAAGCTAAAAAGACTTTGGTAGGTATACACTATACACGTACTTTTCAATATTACAAAATTCGACAAAATCCTAAACATATCGGTGGAGCATCTTAAGATATTCAAGGTCAAAAGTCACAAAACTGTTGTTTTTGCAAATAACTCGTTTCCTGTCTATTGTACGATGATAAAGGTTATAGAAAACATTATTAGCTATAAGATTGGTTATATGCATTTTTCCTATAAGTTTAGCCCTTTTCGAGATATAGCGCGGTGAAGGGGTAGAAGTAAATTATTTTACGAGATAATGCTGTATAAACTGCGTAGTAAGACGCGTAATGCACTTGACGAAGAAATGGAAAAATGTTGATTATTAATAAAAAAGTTATTAATGAAAAATTGTATTTATAAATAATAAATTATGACTGAACTTTTGTTCAAAATTGCAAAACTAATGAACGCGCTATTCAACTTCGAGAGCTTATTATTCGCAACTTAGAGATGTCCTAAAGATTTCTTATATCACACTACATAAAATAAGGACGTACTTAAATATTTTTTAAAACCAAAGTCTTGTCAGGTTTCGCCTCCGTATTCTGTGAAGAAGTTAAAACATACTTTTGTTCGAAATTGCAAAACTAATGAACGCGCTATTCAACTTCGAGAGCTTATTATTCGCAACTTAGAGATGCCATAAAGATTTCTTACATCACATTATACAGGGTGTTCGGATATTCCTTGGCCAACGGTTTACACATGATTCTACAGGTCAAAATAGCACTAAAAGCTCCTATAACAAAAAGTCGAAATCTCAATAATAAGAAAGTTGTGGGGCCTTAAAATTGAGTTTTTAAATTTTCATTTTGGTTATAATTACTTTAAATGTTACCGAAATTTTTTGATATTGGGCACATTTACTAAGAATTATAAAGCCTCGAATAAGAAGTAGAAAAGTTTAAGAAATCTCTGCAATAAAGGGCACTTAACCTGAAGTCTAAATTTAATTTTAGCCCTAACTTTTTTGTCTGTTCTATTTTCAATTATTTTTTATACGAAAATTGAAAGATTAGACAAAATTATAAAAATAAGGTACTCTTCTTTTAAGTTGATATAATTAACCGTTTCATCAGAAATCGCTTTCAAAAAGATTAAGTTTGACCATTTTTTACGAAATTTTAAATAATCAGGTTGCCACGATCAACTAAAAACGAATAAACCAAAAGAATTTGGATTTTAGTAGATCATGGCAATTTGATTATTTAAAATTTAGTAAAAAATGGCCAAACTTAAACTTTTTGAAAGTGATTTCTGATAAAACGGTTAATTTTATCAACTTAAAAGAAGAGTACCTTATTTTTATAATTTTGTCTAATCTTTCAAATTTCGTATGAAAAATAATTGAAAATAGAACAGACAAAAAAGTTAGGGCTAAAATTAAATTTAGACTTCAGGTTAAGTGTCCTTTATTGCAGAGATCTTAAACGTTTCTACTTCTTATTCGAGGCTTTATAATTCTTAGTAAATGTGCCCAATATCAAAAAATTTTGGTAACATTTAAAGTAAATATGACAAAAATTAAAATTTTAAAACTCAACTTTGAGGCCCCACAACTTTCTTATTATTGAGATTTCGACTTTTTGTTATAGGAGCTTCTAGTGCTATTTTGACCTGTAGAATCATGTGTAGACCGTTGGCCAAGGAATATCCGAACACCCTGTATAGAAGAAGGAAGTTCTTAAAGATTTTTTATAACCAAACTCTTGCCAGGTTTTGCCTCCGTCTTCTGTGAAGAAGTTAAAAAATACCTTTGTTCGAAATTTTAATATTTAGTGAGCGCGCTATTTTCACTTCAGAAGCTTCTTATTCACAACTTGAAGGCGCGATAAAGATTTCCCATATCACATTAGATAGAATATCGATGTAGTTAAACATTCTTAAGAAACAAAGTAGTGCCAGGTTGCGCCTTTGCATTTTATGAAGAAACTAAAAAACAGTTTTTTTCGAAAATGTAAGTTTAAAGAGTGCGCTACTCACCTTTAAGAGCTTTTTATTCACGACTTGGAGGTACGATCAAGATTTGTTTCTAAAAAATCTTTAACTACGTCCTTATTCTACCTGATGTGATATGGGAAATCTTGATAGTGCCTCCAAGTTGTGAATAAGAAGCTCTTGAGGTTGAGTAGTAGATTACTTACTCTATGATTATAGTTATACCACTGAGGTCCAGTTGTATAAACGAGCTAATCTGGGAGTCAGAGTTAACTCAAAGATTAACATAAATTCAACATACATAACAACTAATTCTCAGTTAAATTGAAATATATTTGACTCTAGAAAATTTATGGATTAACCCTGGACCAAGTGCCGACGAGTTAACCTAATCTAATCTACGGTAAGGGTAAGGATTAACCTTATATTCAGATCGTGGAGTTTACTCTGACTCCCAGATTAGCTCGTTTATACAACTGGGCCTGAATATTTCACATCTCATTGCTGTTACAAGTGAAGGATAGATGGCGCGGGAATGCTAATAAAGTGAATAAAGTTGCAGAAGATAACCTAATAAATTTTATTTGAAATTCTTGAAAACCTGGTCGCGAGTTTGTTCGAGTTGTGGTGTAATAACTGCGAAAACATAAAATATGGTTAAAAGGGGCAATAAAAGGAAACATACAGAAGTATCTGGTAATGTACAAGAAGTAAAATCTGAACAGCATGTAGTTAAGGTACATAACCTCATTTTTGTTTAAATTTCATTTTATTAACTAAATAGTGATTATTTTAGAATCCCAAAAAGTTTAAGAAAAATGGTGAAAGCGAAAAAGCGAGTAATCTTAATATAAAGGTAATTTTATATTATTTTTGTGCAATTTTTTAAGTTATCGTTGTAGGTTACAAAAAATACTAAAACAGGAAAGCAAAGCGTATCTAAATTAGCTCCAACTTTCCAAACAAACAAGAAAAAGAAGTTGAATAATCGTAATAAAAAGGTAGTTGATGCAAGTAATTTCTTCAAGTGTTGCTAATAGGTTTTGTTTTACTGTAGGTTGTTAAAAACATTGAAACGAAAGAGCCAGTTGCAAATAAATCAAATACAAGTATTACAAAGAATAGCGTGGCTGAAAAGGTGAGTAACGTTACTGCAAAATCAGTTTTGTACCACTTTGTTTATTATAGAATACACAAAAAAATAAAAGCGAAAAACCTTTAATGACAAAAATGGTTGAACAGGCTAGTGTAAATGGTACTTCTGAAGGAAGTACTACAAACACAAGTAAAAAATTTAGGAAGAGGAAACGCAACAACAAAACTAAACTTTTGAAAAAGAAGGAAACTGCTTCGGAAAATGAAGAAGTCGTACCACCAAAGCCTCATTCGGAAAAAGCTAGATGGTCTAATAAACAACGTGTGATGGTTTTCTGTACTCGCGGTATAGGCTACAGAGACAGGCACTTAATGGAAGATTTGAAAAAACTAATGCCTCATCATAAACCGGAACCCAAAATGGAACGTTCCAAAACATTATCCGTGATCAATGAAATGTGCGAGATAAAAAACTGCAACAAGGTTCTATTGTTCGAAGGACGAAAAAAAACAGATTTGTACATGTGGATGTCCAGTACACCACATGGGCCTAGCATTAAATTTTTAGTTGAAAACAGTACGTGGTGTAATAACTTTTTATAACTTTGATTCAGTTTTGTTTTTTTTAGTTCATACAATGTCCGAGTTGAAGCTGACCGGTAATTGTTTACGTGGCTCACGGCCGTTGCTTAGTTTTGACGAGAGCTTCAACCAAAAAACTCATTATAAGTTGCTCAAGGAAATATTGTGTCAAGTCTTTGGCGTTCCTAAACATCATCCAAAAAGTCAACCTTTTTTCGATCATGTTTTTACATTCACTGTTGCGGATAATAAAGTCTGGTTTAGAAATTTTCAAATTTTATCAGAAGATGGTGCTTTGGCCGAAATTGGTCCTAGATTTGTTTTAAATCCTGTAAGTTGAATATTTTTAAGGTGAAGATGTATTTCATGGAGTTTGTTGCAGATTAAGATTTTTTCTGGTAGCTTTGGTGGCATACCATTGTGGGAGAATAATAAATATGTCACTCCAGCTTTATTGAGGCGGCAGTTGATTTTGGCACAGAAAAAGAAGTGAGTTTATTATATGACCATTTTGTTTGATTAATTTGTTTCGTTTTAGTTTGTACGTTAATAAAAAAGAAAACAAATTGTACTCCGAAGCTACTAAGCCCACTAAAACTTACGAGTTGAATCCATTGGATATATTTGAGAATGAAACCGAGTAACTCGAAGAAGTTTTTTGTATGTAATATTAAGATTGTTTTTAATAAAACAAAAAATACATTATTTTACAATAAAAACAAAACAAAGAATTGCAAAACTTACAAAAAGCTTTTACTATAAATAAAATTCTATGTCATAATTTTGATATGGAGAAGAGAAATGTGGGCAATAAATGTGCGCACTTTTTTTTCAAAAACAATTCGTACAAATGGCACTTTTACAAGTTATATAGGGCGTCTATTCTTCCTGATGAGCATGGTCATTCCCATCCTGGCACAGGAAGAATAGACAGGTCGTATTGTACAAAGTGGCTACTCGATCTATTTTACGCCAATAAATACTTTTAATTTACCATTCTGAGCAAACACTGTACACTTACAACGTTCGTTACTGCTACTCCTCAAATGTTCAAACGCACTAAACTTGGCTAACACGCGTTATTAATAAATAGGGCGCAAATTTATTGAAACGCCCAATTTAGAGACAAATAGTTTAACAATAGGGAGTGCTACATAACACTATTGCATTTTAGAATATTCAAATCTTGTATTTACGAGCTCTTCATCTGAATCCAAAACGGGCAATGTCGAATCTGTCGCAATGTTTTCTTCCAGCCACTTTATATCATCTTCGACCGAATGGTGTTTAGGAGAGCTCGCCCTTTGATGATTAATTCTAATTTTAACACCGTACGCGTCGTTAACTAGCTGTTCTTCTTCCTCTTCGTCGGCAATTTCCAGAAGTGGAACGAAAGCGTACCGTTGGTTGTTATTGGTAGGACGCCAGAGGATCATAATTACCAGCAAAACGGCCGAGAATAGAATATGCCAATACGCCTCTTCTAACCAAAGATCCTTCCAAATCATCAAACATGCGATGACTTTATGTGTTTTAATAGAATAGATCATGAAAATAACAGAAGCTACTACCGAGAAAATTAACGTGTTGGTAAAGTGTTTGTACAACGATAACTTGACTTCATTTCTACGCAGTCGTAGCGTACGTGTGGTGTTTACTAGTGCATTAAAAATCCACCAACAAATAGCAGAGTCTAAGACCGATAAAGGAACAGAGGCAACTAACAGGTCTTTACTTTGGTCGTTTTTGGGACGGCTAACTCTTAAATAGGATTCGGCGGCCGCTAAGAAAAAATACAACAAACCAACTCCCACAACACGATGCAGAGTGGCTCCAAGCCGTGGTTTGACTATCCCAAAACCCAAACTTACAATAATTACCAACATTCTCGCCAAAGTACGTTTTGCGCAAGACACCCATTCGGCAAAAATCATAATCCCTTGAATACGTGTTCCTGTGTTATTAATGCTTTGGATTTCGGCATAAAATGTCGCCTTTTCCAACATTCCTAACAAAATTACGCCCCCTATCCAAAACTGGACTCTCAACAAGTCCCTCCATTGTAAAAACGACAAAATGAGCCAAATCAACCCGAGGATAACATAAAAAATGCACATACAACCATAAAATGGCAACAATGGCCAGTCGGCTGCCGACAAATAACCGTAATAGCTCCTCATTTCTACATGCACGCCTAAATTAAACGCGGTAGTTGTTTCACCAGCTCGAAATATTAAAACATAAACGCTATCACGTGGAGTTATATACACAGGATGTGCATTCGCTAAAAATGATATTTCGTTGTCCTTCCCTAACTTTGCTTCTTCTAACATCGCGTGATCGTTACAAACGAAAGTTTGATCTGCAGATCTATGATACGATAGAGAACTATTCGCTGTTTTATTAGCCATGAGCTAAAAGTTGCGTATTAATTAACTTAACTTCTAAACTAAACGAAAGCTTACATTTCGACCTTGAATTGCTGCTTCTGAGAAATCCCAACAAAGCGATTGTACGACGGCCCATGTAATGGTAATGTTGCTAGGAAAGTCTCTCTCGGTTTCACAATTAACTGCAAATTTACCTAATAAGAGGCTTTTTAAGGCACGGGGGAAAATACGTACGTTTTATAAAAATCTGGGAGCCCTTATATAAGCTTTTGGCGATCATTATACTGTTTTGCTCCTGAAAACTATAATTGATTAACTGGAAAGGTTTGTTTGGTGTTATTATACCGCTGTTAGATTATAATCCCATTTTCCTTCGTCTGGTAAGGAGTATCCAAAATGTAATTGAAAAATCAACACTAGGGATAAACTTAAAATTATATTTTTGTACATTCCACATTTAATGTATTCCATATCTTATATTAAAATTTTGGTATTTTTTTGTTAATAAATATATTACATTTTATTTCCTTATACAGAATTTATTATTACACGTTTAAAATGTATACGCAGCAAAATGACATCTTGATAACTGTCAAAAACAATCAAACGTCAAATAGTTTTTGTTATATACAAGGTAGTTCAATATTTTGGGTCACTTTGCAAAGCGCAGCTATAACGTCAAAATGCCACAACAAAGTTACAATTTTTGAACTATTGAATGTATCGACGTATCGTCCTGATGGACATAACACTGGTATGGCCCTAATCAGTGACATTTATTTATTTAGTAACTCGTCCTACTTTTATTTAAAATTTAATCCATTTTGAAAATATATCATTTATTCCATTTTTATTAATTTATAAATTTCCTATAATTGGTAACAAATCGTAAATAAAAAATAAATAAGCGTGACTTTGAAAATAAAGTTATCTCTCTGGTAACAAATAATACATAATATTATATGAACAAAATCACGTGAGTATTCAAACAAATCACACTTCTTCTATTAAATTTTCTCCCTCTTCAGTTTGATCTTTTTTATCACTTGAAACATTCGAGACGGGATTTTGAGAATATAAAAACAAAGCATATAATACAGTTACGATAGCGAGAACTGTATTAATATAAATGGGTATGTCAAAAAATAGATAGGATAAAATAGCAGTAAAAATTAATTCAAGGGCACTGGCAAAAGTTTTTAAAATCGAATTTAAATTTTTTAGAAAAAAACTAGTGATAATACCGATAGCGGTATTATTAAACATAATAATTAGCACCTTAAAATGAAATACTTTACTTAAGCTAGCTAAAGTAAATGAGCTAACATTGC
The DNA here is from genome assembly GCA_950108345.1 of Malthinus flaveolus. Lineage (NCBI taxonomy): Eukaryota > Metazoa > Arthropoda > Insecta > Coleoptera > Cantharidae > Malthinus > Malthinus flaveolus. The sequence goes on along the minus strand of OX467289.1, from coordinate 5,508,488 downwards.
CCTGAATTAACAGCAAAAAACTGTTACAAACGATCGAATCTAAATACATGAAAACATTTTGAACGTAAATATTCACATCTGCACCAGGTTTCTTCAAAATGTATTCATTGTACACACCCGCAAAGCAAGAACAAGAGGCCTGTATTAAAATAAGTACGGCATTAATATCCCAATGAAATCCCGTCGATTTAGCAGTCTCCTTTATATCTTTTTGGTTCAAATTCACTTGCTTAAGCATGCAACCCAACGTTAAAATCACAAGAGAGAGCCATTGCTTCTTACTCAATTTCTTTTTAAATATAACCTAAAAATATAAATGAGAAATTAAGAAATTAAGCTCGTTTAAACAAACCTGAAATAAGACCGCCGTTATCACGACCCTCAATTGTAACAAGAGGTAATAAGTTGTAGGATCGAACGTAGCTAAGTTGATAAAAGACAGGTTGTTGTAAAAGCAATATAAAAGCGCAGGTACAAAGTATAAACTTAGTATCGTTTTATGTTTAACGATGTCTTTAATAAGCGTCGCAAATGAGTGGCTAAAACGAACGAGTTACAAAAATTAAAACTAAAAAACAGTAAGCAACTTACTCTTTGCAGTATAAAATAGTTGAAGTGGTTAATTTAAATACTTCGGTCAGAAGTACTACGGTAATAATATCGTAGTGATATGAATTGTTCGCTTCTTGCGAAGCAGTCACCAAAATACCTTGATTGACAAAGAGTAAAATATATAATACAAATATTAGAACACTGCATTTCGTTGGAAACAATTCGATCCAGTTTATATGACTAAACATGTTGTTATCTACACACGTATAAAAATTTTTTATGACATAAAACGTTGCACATTTTTCTTTAAAATGTTTTTATTATTTAGCCCATTGTCGTGTATTTAATTGAGTTTGCGATTTAATGCTCGGAAAAAGCGTTTAATAAACTGTCAATCTATCAATCATATCAAATTGGAAATCAACAAGTGTCAAATTTAGTGTTTGACATTGGCATAGTTCCAGGTACATCTCTAATGCATCTCTAGGTGTAGAGATGAGAAAAATATCAATATAATATATTATGTAAAATAAATAAGTGTACTAAATAAACTAATTATTGTTGCGTTAAAAATAAGGAGTATTAATTATGCTAATTTAATAAAAATTAATTAAATTACGTAAATAACACTTATAACGTTTTTATATGTAACGCAAATTCGACGTAACGCCAGTTACATCGAATTTGTCATGTCTTCAAAACAGAAATGTCAAGTTAAATTCGTTTTTAAATGTTAGCAAGTAAGGTTAATTAGTTATTTTAAACTAATTGAAGTTAATAATGGAAAGTAACGTAGAGGTGGCGGTTAGAGTGTGTCCTATTTTTTACAACGACGACGTCGAGTTATGTATAACCCCAAACACGTACAACAATACAATTCATCTGTGTAATTCGATAAATTCTCATACATTTCCAGTTAATTACGTTCTACCATCTGATTGTAATCAAGACACACTGTTTATAACTACAGTAACACCTCTGCTCAATTACCTTTTTGAAGGTTGTGACGTTTCGGTCGTTACTTACGGCGAGTGTGGTTCGGGTAAGACTTACACTTTATTAGGTCCGGGTCTAAGTTGCGCTTTAAGCGAAGCCGAGTACGGGATCATACCTAGGTTTTTACGAGAACTATTTAGTGTTATTTGTCAGAAGAAGGATAAAAACTGTTTGGTTCACATAACTTGGTCTCAGATATGTGGGGAGAACGTTCAAGACTTGTTGAGTGTGGGAAGTGTACAGTGCGCAAATATAAGTCAAGCCTTCGATGTTTTGCATCTTGGAATGACGAATATGACATCAGAAAATGTGCACACTTTGTTCACGATAACTTTAGAACAACATTGGGTCGTAGACACGATGGTTCAGCATAAAATATCGACTGCCAGTTTCGTAGATTTGGCAAGTTCGAAAATGATGTTGATTATGAATGGTAATGGAATTACAGAAACCGCACCTAGTGATTTAGGTTTGCTAAGCTTACAGAAGTGTATTTGTGCGTTATCGGAATCGGGTAGTCCGTCTTACAATTCGTCAGCGTTAACGATGCTTTTGAAAGATAGTTTTGGAGGGCGTGCTAAAACTTTGGTGATTTGTTGTGTTTCTCAACTTTTTAGTAACTTCATGGAGACATTTTACACTCTCGAATTTGCCATGAGAGCTCAAATGGTGAAGAATTTTGTTACGGTCAATTCGTACGCCACTTACGAAAATCCAGACAACACAGATGTGTTCGGCTTGCAATTTGCGGCCAATCAACTGTTGCAGTTAGTTTCTAATGCAGAAAATTTATTCAATAACTTAATTTTAAACGGGAGCTTATCGAAAAGTCAGATGCAACAAATATCTAAGTGGTTGACGTTGAAACAAGAATGCGACGATTGCATCAGTGATTCTTCGGAACACCATAGGTCGTTAGATATAATTAAAGAAGAGGAAGGGAGTCAAGAAAGCACAAGCGAAGAAAGTGAAGTTGCTTACGACGAAGAAACCCAAAGTGACGTACAATTAGACGATCTCATACAAAATTTTAAGCTTAAAACTGACGCTCTCGTTTTTGCTAGTAACAAAAAATATATTTCACATCCAGTCGTTAAGGCCAAGAGCACTAACTCGTCATACAACGAATACCATTCAAAAGGGGCGCGTGGGCGTCGTCCCAGCATACATTCCGCCGAAAAGGTATCTTTAGAATTACCAAAGTCTGAGGAAAAGCCTAATAAGACGAAAATTTCTGAACTAAGCTACGAAAGTAAGCTGAAAATTCTAAAACAAATGGCGGGAGAAATTGATAGGTGCGAAAAGGAAATTAAAGAATTGGAGCTCACCATCGAAACTAAGGAAAAGTTCGTCCAACAACTTTTGGCTTATAAAAATCAAAACATGTCGACTCGCGATAAGTTGAAAAAAAATTATCAAAAGTTACGAACGGAAGAGTCTAAAGCTCGTACTAAATTATTGCGCGCTAAATCAGATAAGGACGAGGACATGGAGCGCAAGTACTACACCGAGGTGAAAAGAATTGCGCAGAAACTAAACGATGCCGATATAATTAAAGTTATCACCAAGGAAGATGTCAAGAAAATTAGCGAACATGAGAACAGTCTACGAAATTCCAAAAAGGAATTGGAAAGGTTGAAGAAGTATAAAGAAAAGGAAGAGCGACAGCGGCAAAGTTTCGAATGCGAACTAGAAAAGTGTAAAAGAAGCGTAGGCTCAGAAACAAGTTGCAAAAACAACGAAATAATTAGGTTCACAGGCAAAACTGGACAGTCTTCTGTAGAAAATTCCGAAGTTCTAAAACACGAAATTAAAGAATTACGCAAAACGCGCGATTTACTCTTACAGCATCGCTACAATATGGGCATTAAATCCCATAAGGGCAGACTGCTGAAAGATTCGGACGAGCTCAAAATCTACCAAATCGAAGAAGCCATCGAAATCGTTGACTTAGCCATCGAATACAAAAACCAACTCCTGTGCGGCGTCGTGGCAATTTTAGACGAAACTACTCTAGAAAAACAAGAAGAAAACGTCGATAAAGTTCTCATAGGACAGCTCTTAAAGTTAAACACGAACGAAGTCCGCATGCTACTGAAACGCTATTTCGAAAAAGTCATCGACTTGCGTTCTAGCACAAAAAAGCTCGAGCACCAACTGAGCGATAACGAAGTACAAAACGAAAATTTGTTGCTTAGGATACAAAATTTAAGTCACGCTTTACAAAGAGTACGCTCGGAGTCCGAACGTAGAATCGTGTCTCTTAAGCAACAACACGAAGATAAATTACAGTTGATGATAAGACGTTTCATTCCGGACGATGACGAAGATGGCGAGCATGTTATGTCTCGTGTCGTTAAAACGTCGAAGCAAGCTTCGTTAGCATTCCAAGTTGCTCAAACTAGCAGTAAGCAGATGGATAAGGGAAGTTTGATTGCCAAAGTTACTCGTTACGCGAGACACGAAATAGTTCCGAAACAACTACAAGCTGCCATTACACAAGCCACAGTTACACGACAGAAGAATAAGCTTATAATACAACAGAGTAATAAATGATATTTTGGGAACAAGTACGAGACTTATGTGTAGGTTGAAAAGTGGGCGTGTAGTTATTTCAATAGGGGTCTAGCTCTTTCAATTTTAGCTGGAAGAGTACAGTTTCTATGCGGGACACGGTATGGCACGACTATTTTGGTTTAGGTCAATTGGACAAAGTGTTGTACTTTTGCGCCATTCAGAAGTTATTGACAAAAAACTGAAAAATTTTGAGATGTCAACTCCAATATGGCTCTAGTAGGAGAAAATGAATTTCAAGGTTTCTCAAAAACAGAGCTATTAGTTACTCTGGTTTTAAAGCTGATGTGGGGATGTGGCTAGCACTATGCGTCAAGGATGTAATTCTTGTAGTCTAGCGCCTCGTAACTCATACTTTCCTTTTGAAATTTTGTGATTCCTATAGTAGAGACCTAGGACTTTATCTCAACATAAAATGTTCGAATATTTAAAACTGGTTTATTGTTATACAAAGTGTTAAATTTTTCGAGAGGTAACCATTGGAAGAGATACATAAACGATTCAAATTAAAGAAAAGTTACGCATTTTACCTACTTTTTTCCATTGTGGGTAACTCTGGGGTTAGTTAGCTCTCACTAAAGGCACAAGTAACCAGAAGCAAATTTGTTGAAAACCTCCCAACTTTTTTTTAATTTAACCAACTCTCCATTCTCTTATAATTTCTAAAATGCCAATGGCGAGAATAGAAAAATTCGCCCCCCATGTAGTATATTTATTTATTGTTTTTATATTTTGTATATAACTATGATGTACTTTTTTAATTAGGAAAATGTAAGAAATAAAAATGATGTACTAGTAAAGTTATTAAAAGATCTGTAATTATTAATGTCTGGTTTTGTACTGTTTAAAAATTTCTTTTTGTTTTCAGAAATCTTGAATTGCATCTTGATTTTACCTCGTGCAGTTCTGGATTATTCATGAGTGGATGACTTTGGTGGCCGATTCCTTTCATGAAACTTACGCGTCATCCCATAAATAAATGTAACCCTAGTAATGTAATGTAATGAATGTGACACTGTAACCCTTTCTCCGTGCTATATCTCGAACAGGGTTAAACTTATGGAAAAATGCATATAACCAATCTTGTAGCTAGTAACGTTCTACAACTTTCATAATAACCTTCATCGACGCACGATCTATAAGAGGCGACCCTCCTTCTGGGACTCTGCGAACAACCATACCAATTTTTAAAACTCTTGGATTTCTTCCCTCACATGCTATCTCTTTGTCTAATTTGACTGGACTATGGGGGAAGAGGTTACAAGGTAAAAGTGATCTACACAAATTCGGTTACATACGTTTTATACCATGTTTAATTAAATAAATTTGTATTAATTAACCTAAAATTAACAAAAAAGAATGACCATAATATATCAACTACAAAAGCCTTCACTTATTTCAAACAAACTACATATTAATTTATAGTCGATAAATTGGCATTTACAATAATATCTTAAAACAAACTCATACATCGATAGAAAGAAAAATATTCACATTGTTTATAAAATAATCATAGTTTATTAATCTTTTATTACGAATACTTGCACAAACATTTTATTAATACGTCACACCCGATGATTATGATTTTTTGCAAAATATAAAGCTAAAAGTTTTATTCATCTTATTTAAGTAAAATTCTTTCTCCTTTTTTTAAAGTTCCACCTAAAATTACATTCTAAAGTAAACACTACAATTTCAATTTCTTAACTTACACAAGTCGACACTTGGAAAAAATGTTTAATTTGTAAAAATGACAAATTTTATAAAAAAATAATCTCAACTACGCCCCACACAGCAAATACTCTCTTCGATAATTTGTATAGACACTCAAATTTAAAGGTTTAAGTTTAAAGTTTACGTTATATACGGGGTGTTCAGATAAACGCGGTCTTCGATAGTTCTTTCATACCGAGTGATAATATACAGAATGAAAACATCAAACAGGTTTCTTGAAAATGTAACATCCTATGTATTTTTACAGTTCCTATTGCAGTTTTTCTTATCTATTCAATCAAATTTCAATTTAGTGTTTTAATGTCTCACCCTGTATATAATCACTGTGTATATTCCAAAACAACTTTAAATGGTAGATGTAAGTGCCATAAACCATTCGTTTTATAACTTTTAATCTACCACTAATATGCAGATATCAGAACACCCTGTATATTTCAACGAACAGATGTGTTTTTGTAAAAAAAAGTGCTGCTATTACATTAATTTGTGTAAGCTCAGCGGATTTGTCTATGATAAAAAAGCTATTTTAAACCACCAGTGAGTCTTATTCGATTCTTAAACCTTTTAAATCTTTTAAATATTAGCAGAACCAAGGGATGTCTACAACAATTTCACTAAATTAATCTCGCGGAGAAATTCGTGGATAACAAAGTAAAATCGTGGTAAATACCATTGAAGTTTAATAACATGGTAATATTTTGGTGAGTTAAAAATATTAATCGTTGCTGTGCAACAGTCGAAGCCACACTTTGAAAAATATGAACTTCAAATTCGCCGCCGTATTGTATTACAAACAAAAATATATGTATAATAAATATTTATAAAAAATTCAAAACTTACTTATAATAAAAAAGATTTCAATCAACTATGAATTATAAATTACCGTTCAATTAAAATCGAATCTCGCTAAGACTAAAACGTATACGAATCTACAAATTCCGAAAATTAATATACGAATTTATTTTTAAATACGAACACTTGCGATTTGATTCTTTTCAGTCTCAATTTTCGTCAAATGAGCACTATGAAACCATATCGTTCCAAGTACTGCTATTATTGCTTGAGTCGCTGCTCGATGAAGACACTAAGATTTTAAAAATGAACAAACATATTCAATTTTCATTAAAATCTTTTACCTAACGGATTAGGCACCTTATCTTTGGGACCCCAAACTCTAATTGTACAATCATCTGATACAGATACCAGCATGTGAGTATAAACGGGATTCCAAGCTACGCAGTTGACCGTTCTAGTGTGACCCGATAGTGTTAAAATTGGAATTTCGTTTCGAACGTGCCATATGTAAACCTTTTAAAAAAACAAAAGAGTTAGTCTACAGTAAAATAATTTTCAAAAAGGAAAATTTGCAGAGGTAGTTCTTGAAAAATAGTAGTCTCGTAAATTGTCACCTGGTCTTTTTTAAACTCATAAAATCACCTTTAATTTGCGTTTCATTCGTGTACAATAAAAATTGGCGATTTCCGGTAAAAATGGAAGCGTGAAACCCATTAATAGACGTCAAAAAGGCGCCCTTTTGGATGTACAAGACTCCTACCAAATTGCATTTCCACAAGTCAAACTTTAAGAGGAAAAATAAATTTGTGAGAAATTGAAATCAAAACGAACCAACGTTGAGTATTTTTTAATAAATGAGGTATAAAACGACCATACTTTCAAAAAATTGTATCTCAACCAATTTTTATCATATAGAAATCAAAAATAAACCAAATTAAAGGGAATTATATAAGCTTCCTAAAAGGTCTGATGACATTTTTCGATATCTCAATCGAAAATCCATTTTACCCACTTCTCCCCTTCGGCTGCTCGAGTTTCTTAAAAATTAATTATTTCCTTCATTTAGCAATTTCTTCATTAAACTTCATATAAATTAATTTTTAAATCAAAAGTAAGCCTTACTTGATTATCTTCGCTTCCGCTGGCTACAAATTCTTGGTTGGCCCCACCAAACGTGGAATGGATGGTAAAATGTCCTTGAGTAACGCCTTGATAGCGTCTAACCAAACAACGATCTTGTAAATCCCACAAATGAACTCCTTGAGTGGCAACGTTTAAAAGAGCCAAGCGATCGTTTTTATCCACAGTAAAAGCCATAATCGGATGCTCCTCTTGTATCCTAAAATTTGAGTATTAAAAAAAATTACTAAAAATTTGCTCAAATTGACTTACAAATTATGATCTGATAATTCTTCAAAATTATAACTACGAATTCGGTGATGAGTATCTGAAGCTAAAATTGATTTACCGTCGTTACGACACCATAAACAGTTAACTCGAACTCCTTCCCAAGTATCCGAGACGGTCGCTTCCATATCACATTGATAAAAATGTCCACGAATACCACCAACCTTAAAAACGGGTCTAAAAACTTCTCACTCTATACTCTAGGGTGATTCCAAAATGGCGGATAAACTCTTCAGTTTGTTATAGGGGACGGTTATTTGAACTAAAGAGAAATCATAAAAAAAATCTATCTGCTTTATTTTTGTAGTTATTCAAGAAGTAAACTGTAGATTTGGTAACATGATGTTGGTGTTAATTATCGGACAGGTAAAACCATAAGTGACATAAGTCATCATAAGGGTAGTTTCAAAACATCCTTGCCACATACTTTTTTTTAACAACTTGATACAAGAAATTTCGATATTCAAAATTAATTTTACGGGATAATAAGGTGTTACATGAGCATTTTCTCTGCCCAATAATTAAAAAACGCGTAAATTACTAGAGGAAACGATGAAGTTTCAAAATTTATCAGAATTCAGAGTTGAGTTCTCATTTTTTCTTTACTTCAATCATTATCCCCTACAAGATACTGAAGAGCTTATCCGCCATTTTGGAATCACCCTGTAAACCAACAACAAGCACTTACGACAAATTTATTGTTGTCTTTATTCCAAGCACAACAGGTTAGGATATCGTCTGGAGTCTGCGACACTTTCAAACACTTATCAGTGTCGATATTCCAAAGACAAACTTCTTGGCTTTCCTCGGGTCCACAGGCAATTAGGTGAGTGGAATCTGCATTCCAGGAAATATAAGCTGCACCTATAAGTTTTTACATTAGCTACACTTTGTAACAAAAAAATTAAGTTTACCGTAAGAGTGGCCCTCTAAAGTTTTTCTAGGTTTAATTAAACAAGCTTCGGGATCGACGTCCCATATGATTATATTGGTGTCTTTTGAGCCGGTGGCCAACTTCTTGCCGTCGGGAGAAAACTGACAAAACCAAACCTCGTCACAATGATCGTTAATAATTTGTATCGTGTAACTCGGTAGAGTATCTTTGGGACAAACGTGATCGACGAGCAACGAGGTATTGCTGATAGTTAGCTGTTGAGCAGTATTGTGATGACGACAACGAAGTGTTTGTAGTTCTAACGCTTGATTAAGTAAATTGCTCAAGCGATTAGGAGGTAACATAATTGTAGCAGGTAGAAATTCTTGCAACTTATCCATTAGTATGGTACGAGACTTTACACCTTTACCATCCCAATTTGTACGTATTCTCAAATCTTCGGTATTGGGGCACATCATGAAACGAGATAGTTGATGAACACGTTTGGTGTTGTGCTGCAAAGGAGTTAGTTCATTCCTCAATACGTGCAAAGCATCCAACACGCGACCGTCTTCCAAGTATTCCAAATACTTTTGCTCGAGCAACAAAAATTTCATCTCCTAAAAATGCTCACTTAAGATCGTCAAGGGTTTAATGATGAGCTTACCACAACATTAATTCTTTCGGGTAACAATGGCTTCAATTCTTGCAAGTCATGATCGGCCTTACTCCAATCCCCGTCCATTACGTGAACGCGAAACTTAGACGCGGCAGGATGGTCTAAGCGACATCCTGATTCGGTCATTAGCAATTCGGCCGTTTGACTGACGATAATTTTGTTAAAATTTTTACGAGAGGTGTAAAATAATACTCACTTTAAACCTTCCGATTTTAAGTATTGTCCGATTAAACGTACTACGCCTAAGCTGGCTTCGTTGAGGCGTGCGGGTGGTGCAGATCCGATTCCATTGCTGGTTACATTTTCGTCTACGTGTCCATTCGCTGCTGCTTCCGGGGCATCGCCGTTTTGTACACAATTGTTGGATGTATTTGAAGACTGCATGTTGTCGTTATTGCAAAAAGACGCGTCTTTTCGGGATTTCTTACGAGGCGGCTGTCCACCGTCGTCGTCCCCCGATGACTCGCTAGTTGAGGCCAGACTTATTTTTAAAATCTTGACTTTCTAATCCACCTTTGTTGTTAATTGCACACGAGGAAGCTAATAATAGATCTTTGTTGTGGAAAAATTAATATTCTCCGCGCACATAATCGAACGTTCCTTAGTATGTGTGTGTGTGTGTTTTTATACGACCAAACAAATTTAATAAAATATCGCGACCACTGTGTTAAATATAGGCGCACCTTGACAAGGATGCACACCTTTTTTATTTTCGATTAAAATTATTTTGCTCAAACTTTCCTATCATCGAATTATACGATCGATATTAGGCATCGATAAACGAGTAAATTAAAAAATAGTTATTATGCTCCAATCTTTCATTTATTTAGAATTCACGCACAAAATAGAACAAAGATCAGCTGGAATCTACGAAACAACAGCTGTCCTTTCGACATTTGGAGTATGCGCAATGTCAGAATGATGACAAGGTCGAATTTATTACTGTAAAAAAAACAAAACAATGCGCAGTGTGTATGTGCGGTAAACGACTACGAACACATACCAACCACATACCCCACATACGAGCAGAAGAGAAAGAGACAAAGAGACTTACATAGATTTGCCCTTTTGTAGGTGAGAGATAGACTACGATGGAACACCCTCACAAAAGAGAAAGAAAATAAATAATTATCAAATTTTTTTAGGAATTTTTTCTTAATTATTTTCTAATTGCTAGAAACCCCCTTCTCCGACGTTAATTAAACAAATAAGTTATCCAAATATGTACATTGTAATGAGTTTTTAATTACGCCTAATATAATAATGCTGTATACTATTATTTTTCTGTAAAGTAATAGGAACTCCCAAAATTCCGCCTTTGGTTTCCTGGACGTTGCGCAAAATGGCTTTGCATCACAGTTGCGTTATTGTTAATTATAGTGGAGGTGGAGCTTGCATTCAAATAAAACTTACGTATCATCGTGAGTTTGGCTCAATTTATTTTGATACAGAGCCATACAGTGACAATTTGCGCAGTGCCAGAAAATCAAAAATGTAATCACGGTTAATATTGAAAGTTCCGGGCTATATTGAATTTTTTGAGTATTTATTACAGCTTCCCCGATTCATTTTGCATTTAGTACAGTAGAATTATAATTATCTCCTAAAAAATCGAGTGAAGTGAGAAAAGATGAGACTATTTTCCGTCCTTTGTAATACACTTTCACGTTATTTTACTGTACTAATTGGGAATTAGCAAAGTAATTTCCCTAAGTGCATCGACCAACTCGTTAATACTTCCAAAATCAGTTCTACACCCAGTACAAACTAATCTAATAAAATAAAGAGGCGAAAAGTTACATTTGTAAAGAAATTTATTACAAAATTCAAGCCGATTTGATCGGTTTAACAAATACTCGCTTTCTCTTTAACCTCTTTCTAGTTGTTTCGAGGTATTGTAATTCATTTTGTATTTCTGAATAAATCTCTGCTTGTTCTTCTTCAGGGATCGTTTTCCTATTAAAACAATGCTATTATCAAGCTTCAACAAAATAGAAATTTATACTTACATATACTGCCTCATTAAATCGTATTTTAGCCATGGTGTGGCAACTTTTTTAGCTCTCTCCAAAATGTAGTCGGGTAAATTTAAATCTTGTACTCCTTTCAAATCTTGACGTTCCCATCTTTCTAACCAAGGCCGTTCTTTCAATTTTACTTTCAAAGTGTTCACTGGAACTGGTGCTCCTGAAAAATACCTAAAAGTTTTTCTCCCCTAACAAACATAAAAATGCAAACCTTCGGGGAGTAATTCGACATCCATATTTTGATCGAACGTACTGTATTCAGGTAAAGCATCTCTCAAATAGAATAGTTTATCATCGAGCCGCTTCTCCAATCTCAAAACTTCAATTTTACTTAAAGCCGGGTCGTACATTTCATAAAGCACTTCGACCCCCTAAAAAATTACGAAATTAATTTTGAGTCCTTTATATTCACACTTGATATGTACTTGATGATCAATAACATTTCGTAAAATAAATGTTGCCCTTAAACCACAACCTTCTCGATGAGTGCAAATACCAACAAAACGATTTGGCTTGCCTTGTGAATGTGGGTCGGATGAAGTTACAGCTAAAATTGAACCTAAAAGCAAAATTGTAACGTTTTTATGTGCAATAGTTTCCATAACTGACCAACGTAAAACTCTGGTATATCAATTTGAGTACGACGAGCTAACATATCCAAGCGTTCTAACTTTTCACGAATAGAATTTCTAAACTTAACATTAGGATCGGGAAGAAATTCTGAATAAACATTTCTATATTCTGCTAAAGATATATTCTTGTGGCCTATTTTCACGGAGGTGTTACATCCTCTTTTGGGTACTTCTGATAAAATCCTTGAAAGCACTAAAAGTTTAAGGCATATAAAGTGATAAATTAAAACCAAAATTACAAACATACCATTTGAAAGGCGTATTGAAATAATTCTTTGCGGTAAGTTCATGTTTACAAATTTGAGGTTATGTAAAAATACCAAAATTATTAATCGGACTTAATAATTTTTATTTTTTTATTTATTTTATTAATTTTTGTTGTAACCTTAACTTATTTTTCACGTTTATTTTCTTAACTTGTATTAATTTCAATGAAATAATCAACAATAATAAAATACTTTGTTGGTTCCACTTCCTTAATATAGTTCAAAAAAGTCCTAATAGCTGGCGCCATGAGTCACAAATCTAATTTTTTAAAGTTTTCGCGCAGTAAATCAGCTTCGCGACTCATTTCTTCTTCACTTCTTCTAATTTGAATTTCATCCCTATCGTGTTTTGCTAGTTCGGTATAAATGTCGTCACTTCTTTCAAAATCGTTAGCTTTTCGTGGTAAAATATGACAGTGAACGTGCTAAAAATTACTTGGTAAGTTCAATTTCATTTATAAAAAACTATCTTACAGGAACTGTCTGGCCCGCATCTATTCCATCTTGAATACACAAACAAGACGATTCGGCGTCGTATGTTTTTTCAACAACTTTTTGAACTTTAATAGCAGTTTGAAACAAATCTGAAGCTTCGGCAGGTGTTAAGTCTTGAAGTCGTCTTGCTGGGCGTATTGGTGACACCAGTACATCTAGTAGCATTAAAGAAAATTATCTTTTTAGGATTTGTTTGAGTAAAACCACAAATAACATTAAGGATACGTCCAGGCACCACACATTTTATATTTGTAAAAGCAAAACTGAGTTTGGATAAGTAAAATACCGTGCTTAAGGAGACGGTATTATTAGCAAATTTATAAATTGGCTTTTCTTCACTCTTGGGAATTTGAACAGGTGTTGCAACCACGTTGTACAAGTCGTTACGTCGGTGCTCAAATACTGGCATCTCATTTCTGATTTTTAGAACCAAATTGAGATCAACTGTAGCAACAGCGACACTTGTGTTTGATTTAATTTCAGGATTGTATTTTGGACACTCGGCCAAAATGGTGCCCCAAGGATCGACAATCTAAAATCAATATTTTTGATAAAACTGCAAAATGTATTTTAACAATTTTACCATGGCTTGTCCAAATGAAATCCTTTTCTCATTGTGATGTCCATATTGAGCTGCAGCAATTACATAACACTGATTTTCGATAGCTCTAGCTCGTAGTAAAATTTCCCAATGTGCTGTACCTGTATCTTTGGTAAATGCAGAAGGAAACGTTAATATTGTAGCCCCCATTTTACGTAAAATTGTACTCAATTCTGGAAATCGCAGATCATAGCACTTTCAAGCTAAGAAAAATGTTCTTACAAAACTTCTAGTAAAAATAATAAAGGATACTATTGATAAGCCGAGACGTCCTGCAGGAGTCTCAATGGGATGAACAATTGCTTTCCCTTTTTCAACATAAGTTGATTCTTTTAAATTAATGTTTTTTTCGGGAATTTCAACATCAAATAAATGCATTTTTTTATAAATCGATTCTAATTCACCTGAATCGTTTATTAAAATATGACAATTACTCATAGGTCCCTAAAAGTAAGAGCTACAATCGTAAAAATACTTAGAAAAGCTATTACTTGTAAGTTTCTTTCGTGAAAACCACCAATCGATAGCCAAACATTATATTTTTGAGCTAAATTTCTGTACTCTTTAATTAAGCTGCCTTCTAACGATTCTGACAATTCTTTAGCCTCTTCGTTTGTAGTTGCAAAATAATCGCATCCTTCGGGTAAGAAAATTACCTACAATTACTCACTCATAAACACCTACTGAATTACCGATTTGCGATTTACCTTAGCGTCCTTTTCTTTAGCTTCCAAAACTAACTTTTGTACAATTTTTAAATTATTTTCTTTGTTATTGGTGGCAGTAAATTGGCAAACCGCCACTTTACAAGTTGTTGCGCTCATGTTCCGAAAGAATCGTTTACTACAATTTACTAATGTTGTCCAGTTGCTATATCTTAGCATTAGGAATACCACGTAAGTTTTATTAGCGAAAATAAAACTTTTGATAAAAAATTGAGGTTATGTTTTAAACTTTTAGCGTTAATAACTATGAAATACACAGTAATCCAATTTATTTAATATTTTTTATTACTGGATTAACTCATTTTAAACTTAATTAGTTAAAAACAGCTTGAAATTGAATATTAATGTGAGGTTATATTCACTTTTACCTCTTCAAATTTAGGCGGCAAATTTAAATTCTTTAGTCAATTTTTAGACTAGTTTATAGAATAAAAAATCTCTAAATTTCAAAATCCAAAACCACTTTATTACAAAGAGAGCTTAAAAAGGCAGTATAACAGTTTTTCAATCTATGGTAACTCCAGACCCACCTAACGTAGTTAAAATTGTGTCAAATCCTTCCCTGTTGAACTCAATAATCAATTCTTCAACGTCGTTGCTTGAAACATATGGAGGAATAACAGCAAGAGCATAACCACCCCCACCGCCACCAGTAAGTTTTCCACAAATTCCCCTTTTTTTAAAAATGAAACAAATTTTATCCAAAGTTTCGTGAGACACCCCAAGCGCTTGTAAAAGATGTTGGTTCATCTCGATCACTTCCTACACAAAAATACTTAGCGTCACAAAATCTTTTTTTTACGTATACTTACTCCTAATTTATCGTATGAACATCTAATTTTTATTTCGTCCGTTTCGCATAAATCGTTTATTTCTTTTAAAATTTCAATAGCGCTGTGAGAAACCTCGTCCAAAGTGTTTAAAATTAATTCGACTATCTTCGGATGGTTTTGTTTTAAACTAGCCACACCTGCAACTAACCGTTTCGTGTCTCGTTGCACATTTGTATTTACAAGAAGGAGCTTGAATTCGCCCAAATGTAACAATTGATGACCGCTGCTTCTACGAAACGCAACAACTGAGCCGTAGGTACAAATTGTATTGTCTATTCCAGACGGTAGTCCGTGTATAATTTTTTCTGCACAATACGCCCATCGTGAAATTAGTCTCAAATATTTCTCGTCAAATTGTTTTAAATCTGCACAGTTTAAAGTGGTGGGTTTGTAGGAGCTTTTCGAGGCGTTTAAATGTTGCGATTTTAAGCGTATGTACTGAATGAAAGCAGCTGCTAGACAAACTGAAAAGGAAGCCGAGCTACCACACCCTGAACTAACACTTAATTCGCTTTCAATGTGTAAAGAGAATGGCTCTATTTGAATGTTTGTCGAATTAAATATTCCTGCGAAAAGATAGAGAAAGGAACTCGTCGATAATTTTTGTTGAGGAGTAAGAGTGTGGTCAGTACCAATGTAGTTTTCAATTCTTTGTAGGAGCTCGTTGTGATCGATTAAGTCCGGATGCTCGTAGTTAAAATCAGATGGTGGCTTGATTAGTGGTAGTTCCGAATTCAAAAATTTTGTTTGCAAATTCTGTAGAAGAAGAGTGGGCGATTTGTGATTATTAGTTATAACGAAACGTTTGATACTTACATCGATGTCGTAAATGTGTTTAAAATTTATTGCGGGAAATTCCAAACGAATTTGAGCGGGACAATCTTGAAGTTTTAATTTTGTTCTTAAGCCTAAACTTGCAGCAACGGCCAACTTGTCGTATACTACAGAATGTTCCCCATGCAAGATTACTTTTCCTGGCGCCGATATGTTTATTGAAATTTCTGAAATGTCTCAAAATAATTTTAAGTTATAACTTGACGATTTTTAAAGTACCCGAAGATGGTGTGGTTTGTGCGTTTAACATTGTTTATTTTTCTGTTCTTCCCACTGCTGGGGCGTGTAGTTTTTTTGGGAAAAAGCGTGTATATTCTTGAGTTCTTCTTGCAAGGCGCTATTGACCAACCTTGAAGCGAGATTTCGTGAAAATCTGTATAAAATTAAGCCAAAAGTCTTACCTGTGCCGCGCCAAAAGGGGCTTTCCTTGAAACTTTTCCGAAACTACGACGCAAGAGAATTTACCTCCACAACCATCAGACTCGTCTGTAACTTCCTAAATAAAATAAACAGGATGTTATGTCATGGGGTCGCTTCTTTAGTTCGAACTTACTACCTATTCTATTTATTTAATTACGAAAGTAGGTAAGTTGCGCCAATTTACGTAAGCAAACTCGTTAATTACATAATTGTTGGACAAACCTTGAACAACTTTTTTGATCGTGGTTGCTCCTTTACTGTTTTGTAAATGAAGAAGTTTAAAACTTGGGGTTCAGTGGCATTGACCTCAGAAAATTTGAAATACATAAATATTCTAATGGGTTAATAACTTCTCCTAACCCACTTTCAACATTTTATTTTTTTACCCCAACTGTTAAACTTCTTTTGAATTATCTTTATCTATTTATCTATAACTTTGAAAAAAAAATTTGATTTGATTTGAAACGTACTCTCACGTGACTCTGAATGGTAATCTGATGGTTCTCCTATTCGAGCTATACAATCACTTTAAATTTGAGCTCTCTAGCTCTTATAGTTTAGGCTGTGATACTTGCCTACGTGCTGGTGGAATTTCACCTAAAATTCAGTTTCATGGATCATGGGCGTGTCCGTCCATCCGTGGACCACTTTCGCAGTTCAAACTATAAGAGCTAGAGAGCTCAAGTTTGAAACGACTGCCTAACTCTAACTCTACAGACCCTATTTTGTAAAATAATTAGCAAAACCCGAGGTATGACCCTGTAGAAAACCTTAATTAAAATGAGGATAACTGTAATAACAACTTTATTGAGATAAACATTATAGTAGGTACATAAAAACATCACATGCCTTTCAGCTTTATATATCTGGTATCTTCCGCAGCTTGTGGTATTTTGAATTGTACGATATTAAAATAAACTAAAAACCCAAGAAAATGCACACAAGAGTAAGCCGATATTAAAAATGGAAAAACATCGGGGTACCTTTCTGGCGATTTCACTATGAGCGATAACAAAATTAAGACTAAATACCCGCTTAAAGATAAACTTATTGTAGTATACTTAAGTAAGTCGTACAAAACGGCACGATTTTTTCTTAAAGTCTTTAAAATATCTCCATTTTTAGTAAACTGAGTACTTAATAATAGGCGCATATTGTCCATTAAACTGGAGGCTTCTTTTTTAGCGCTATACTCTAAACTAACATAAAAGACAGTAACATAAAAGGTTGTCAGAGCAACAAAAGCAACAACAAGTTGGTCTTTTACAAATAAAGGGAACATGCTCGAGATGGAAGCTGTTAAAAACCAAAAAGTGGCAAAAGGTTGAGAACGAATCAAAAGCAAAACTGGTACTGCAGCAATTAAAATGCTTTTCTCGTGTACTTGAAAACTAAACAAAAAAAAAGCCAACGAGGAATTTATCAGCGCAGGAACAAACTTGTGTATATTTGGCCTTAAAAATAAGTCCGCGCTCGAAGGCAAAACGGCTAAAAGTGTTGCAATCGTACAGTAACGTAACATTTGGGCATTACTCAAAATTGTTTTTAATTTACAAAAGGCGTTTAGTGTACACCAAAAGTTAGCAACTTTATCTTCAAAAACGCCACGAGCCACGGGAAATAAGCGATGTAAAACTTGCAACGCATCGTTTAAATCGAACAAAAATGGTAGCCAAACTACTCCAAACGTAACAACCACAGAAACGCCAATTTTAACCAACATCTTCAAACCATCAAAATAGTTTTGTCCGGGCTTAGGCACGCACGTACTTAATAAGTAGACGAAAAATGGCAAGGAATGATAAAGCTCCATTTGTTTATAATTTAAGGCTAAACAAAATAATATCGAGCCTAAGATATCCTGCTGTATCGACATAAAGGCGGTGGCTAAAACTGTAAGCCCTAACGAAACGCAGTTATATTGAAAATGGCCGTGGTCTATTAAAATTAAACCAGGATAAAATAGAGCTAAGATTATTGCTAAAGTGGTGGACATTGGTTTGTACTTCGTCTTTTTCACTTTGGTAAAGATGAAGTAACAAATAATCGAAGGAATGTACACAAATAAGTCCACAAACAAAACACTATAGCGCATGAAAAGTTTGTGACTTTCACTCTCGTACCCTCTAGATTCGTGTAAGGCCACATAATCTGGATTAATAAAGGAAGCGACGAGTCCGCACAAGTAACTGTGATATGCGGTTAATGGAGGATAATCCAACCCCCAATATTGCAAATTATTTTTTGTTGTATTTTGATACCATTCTCTAATAGGCAAGTTAACAGTAATTTCCATCCAGTGTCGTTGTGCTTCATAATCACCAAACATTGGTGGTTTCTTATACCCCGAGTAAGGATGTAGCGAGGTGGCACAACGTAGCAATATTGCCACAAAAACACCAAATGCGCACAGCCAAATTTCACTTTTAACGTGCATATTTTAACCAGTATATTTAAATAAATTCACTTTAGTCGACCGATGTGGCAGATCATTCTCACAAACGTTGAGGTTATGTTATCGATCAGAAATTCTAACTTACACCGAGGGCTTTAAAAAACTTACCACATGCGATGCACTTAATTCCTTAGCCAGTTTCTCTTTGATGTATTCTTCGGTATAAGTCATCGCACTATAATTTTCTTAAATAACATCAAAAAGACGTACAAACCAAGCTGGTGTAAAGCAGATATCAAATAAAATTGATAGTCCACTATTTCGTTTCGCGGAATAAACACTTCTGCATTTAATTACTAATTAGTACGCTAAGATTAATTTATACGTCGTATTTATTGTGTACTTAAATTGCCTACAATTGTGTAAAATAATGTAAAGCGTTGGTTTAATTTAAAATTCCCGCTTGTTATTAATGACACTTGTAGTTGGCAACACTGCCGTTAAAGCGCTGTAATCTGCTTTTATGACAATTTGACAGTACAAAAAATTTGACAACTTTGAGCTTGACATTTCCGATCATAACCAAATAACTATTAATCACACCATAAATGGAGTAATTGTAGTGCAAATGGTGGGCGAAGATATGATGAAACATTAATTTTGTAAGAAACCATGTTACAGAAAACTCCTAAACCAGTTACCAAAAGGCTGTTTATTAAAGGACTTAAAATTGTGTTTGTTCTCGAAGCAGTTGGCTTTGCAGCAAGTTATTTTGTTTGGCACAAGTTAAATACAGAGAGAGATTTTCGTAACGTAATTGGCGAAAAGTTGCCTTATATTCTAGAAGGTTATTATAAAATTGGCGAATATTTGGGTGATCAAAATACGAGAAAACTCGATTACGAATATTGGTCGAAACGTTAATGGCTGCTTATGTTAAGTCCGCACTGTTAATTTTAGGTAGTGGAAGCATCGCTTACGCCTTGTTAATAGCAAGCGCTCCTAGCGATAAATACCGAGATAAAATTAAAAAGGTAAAAAGAAAATATTTATTTAGTTGACTT
This sequence comes from Malthinus flaveolus, assembly GCA_950108345.1. Lineage (NCBI taxonomy): Eukaryota > Metazoa > Arthropoda > Insecta > Coleoptera > Cantharidae > Malthinus > Malthinus flaveolus. The sequence continues at coordinate 5,488,585 of OX467289.1, read as the reverse complement.
ATGTCATTTTTGACAATTTCAAGGTGGCGGTTGAAGAACAGCAAACTCAAACTCTTTCGAAAAACCAACAACTTTTCAACGTACTACAAGGTGTGGCCGAAACCAACAAACCCTTTCATAGTTTAACAAAAAAAGAATTGGAAGCCCTCGCAAATAAAAATCACCCCAAAACAGAGTAATGGATGAAAATCAAGAAAGGTGTAATAAAATAACAGACATAATTAACAAAAGGGATGTCGAACGTAAATTGGATATTGAAAAAAAGCGCGAAGATAAGCGTCTAGGTTTGGCCGATAACGAAAATATCGAAGTTTTCGAAAAAGCATTTTTGAACGAAAGATTAGAAATTGAACATTTATTACATTCTTGTATGGGTATGGATGCGAGTAAATTACCCGAACGTTTTAACGAAGTTTCAAAAAAAATTTTAAGTTTACAAAAATATGTTGCCGCTTCGAACATTTTTTTAAGAAGTTACGACATTAAACGCTTTCAGGAAAGTCTACAAAATCTCGGTGGTGAAGCAAAAGATTTAGAAGAGCAATTGTTTCCTAAAAAGAAGTTTGGTTTTAAAAAGAAGAGCAAGGCGGAAAAAATAATACAACCAAAAGACGAAGTCGATTTCACTCGTAAAAGTGTCATCAGTACTTACAATTGTGAATTTGAGAATAGAAGAAATGAAGTTTTAGTTTTGGATAGTGATAGAATAAATAAAAAGGATATAATGATTCGTAACTTGGATTTTTGTGTGATCAAGTTGTTTGGAAATCCAACGACATTACATATGAGCTGCTTAAACGGTTGCACCGTGTTGTCTGGTCCAATTTCGACTTCGGTATTTGCCGAAAATTGCAAAAATTGTAAACTGGTTATTTCCTGTCAACAACTCAGACTTCATAGTTCAACTGAAGTGGACGTTTATTTGCACGTGACGTCGCGAGCTATAATGGAGGATTGCAACAAAATTTCTTTGGCTCCATATAATCTTAAATATAAAGAAATCGAGGGCGATTATGAGTTGTCCGGTCTTTCTCAAAGTGTGAATAATTGGCAATGTGTAGATGATTTTAATTGGTTAAATATCGAAGTGCCGTCTCCAAATTGGACAATTTTGAATGAAAATGAAAGGGTTAAGGATTGGGTTGATTTTGCATTACCGGTTGGTTGAAGTTGCACAAATGTAGTTTTTATTAGCCATCAAATAGAATAAACAAACACACCTTAGCACTTTTTTTTTTAATTTGACGACAGTAAAGATTTTACTTTTTCGTCGGTCTTATTTTGGTCACATCTTTATAATATTTTAAGAGTTTGTAGAATTTATTATTAGTTAACGCGTACGAAAAAGTCCTGTTATGGCTACATCGGCCTCTTTATGTACTACCAAGGTGAAGATTTAAACTAAAAAATACTTTTAAACTTTTTATTTCATAATTGTAAAATTTCTATCTAGTCAATGTACATTAAAATACAACTATAAACAAAAATGCAAAGCAATGTATGAAGCAAAAGTAGGAAATTCTATTTTTAAATCTGAACTTCGGTAGCATAAATACTATGATATAGGTTTCTGCATGTTTCGGTGATCAAGGTATTGTTAGTTGTAAAGTTTATTTCATTTTTTTAATTTTGACTACATTTGCTTCTCACAACTTGATCAGTCTCCTACAGAATGTTCAATTTGGTCTGAGCAGCAGCTTCCTTTAGTTTTTTTATTATGGTGCTGGATTATAACTCAAATTGAAGTGTAGGCCCCTAAAATAGGATATTTCATTTAAAAAATTAAGGAAGGTACAGCTCGGACAACATTGAACTTTTAGTACTTTTTAGAGCACTTTTTCTGTACTTGAAATAGTAACAGCTATCCAAACAATACGGTTTAGTGAATCACCCTGTATATGAAATTTATAACTTTTTATTCATACTTAATTACTTTTACTCTATATCCTTTTAATTCTAAACATACTATTAATGTTTACCCTTACAAGGAAAATTAATTTTTCAATCGGAAGTTTTAATTTATAACGTTACTTTATTTAAAACTGCCAAAACACTATTTGAGATAATTTGATTAAGATTTTTATGAACTAATATTCAAGTTTTTAAGTATAATTTTTTTGTCACTTAACTAATCTAATCTAAAACTCGCTTTGTATTCATCGAAGACAAACAAAACTTTCAGGAATTAAAACAAAACTCTGCATTTTATATATACATCAATAAGTTAAATTCGCCTAATCTAAATAACTTAACCTAAAGGCAAAATACTACTCCTTCATTTTGAGGTGTTTCAAAATTTGTTCGGATATTACTTTCGTCGCTTTATTAGCATTTGGTATTAAGAACCTATCCATGTCGGAAATCAACAAAGAATCGCCGTCAGGTATGCCATATTTAAATGTTATAAGCTCTGGATGCCGTTTTTTAGCAGTTATTTTGACTATGGCAGAAAGCGGTCGTGTTACTATAATTTCAGCAGAGCCTTTCTTGTCTGGAACTTCGCGTAAAACCAGCAAGTGCGATTGGGTCACAATTAAATGACTCTTATACATGAAACCATTCAATTTAACTTCTTGACAGTCGAAATGCTCGACTATCTCCGGATTTTTCAAACATGCACTAATCGAAACGATTTCTTTAAACTCTTCGTCAATGACACTCTGAAAAATAAACGTCGTAAATGTAACTATAAAATGGGGTTTGACGGGCCCCTACCTGTATACTTGCAACATTCTCTTGATCGTCGTCGATACTAAACACTGGCGCAACATTCCGATATCTTTTACCCAGTTTATCTGCACTCGAAACGTGTCTCTCTTGTACAGTATTATTATTAGGATTTACGATATAATCGAACAGTTTTCCTTTGACTTCGGCAGACTTTGACTTCATAGCGGCAGATATCTTTCCGAAAAGATCATTAGAATAAGTCACTTTTGAACTATCGTCGACGTCTCGTAAGGCAACATTTGGTGCGCACACAATACACTTGGCCACATTATGGTCTTGCAAATATTCACCGGCAACTTCTCCAAAATAATTATGAATAGCTATATAACCTCCGGTTAACAAAGAAACGTACTGGGTGTGCTTTTGCAAAAACGACGCTACAACCATGTGGGTATACTGGTCTTCTTCGTTACGCCCCGAACCCAAAAAACATAAATGTTCGCCACCGGCATTAGAATTAACAGCAATCGCCTGTTTTTGTGACGATAATAAGCCCTGAACGGCGGTCGAAAAGGCGCTAGGTTCTTGTAACATAAGATTACAGTCGAGATGAAAAGCGGTAGGTAAATGGCCGGCATTATATTGTTCCACAGGACGGCAATCGACGAGAAAAAAACGAACTTCGTCCATGTTGCTACTACGTGGCCACCCGGTATTTTCAACCTAGAAGTTATAATGAACTTACTGCCCTAGTCTAGAGTCAAAAGAGAGGGTCAATCAAAAATACCAAAATAGAAAACAAATAAAAGTAAAAGTCCATCAAATGACTTCTTTTATAACATTTTTTGTTATGCCTAAGTGCCAACTCACAATGGACTTAAAGCATAAAATGTATGGAAAGATAAAACCAACGTAAAATTAAAACAATGAACAAACTGTATTAGTCACAGCTGATTAAAATACTTTTATTATCGACCGCAAAAGTTACCTACGAAATAAGTTTATTGGGAATTGGCACTTAAATTTATCAGCACCTAAATTTTCAGCTATTTTGGTCTTTGAGGTTTAAACTCTCGACAAATGAGCTCTTAGGCTACAATAAAAAATATAATTTTTTTACCAGTTCGTGCACCGAAATGGGCAAACACAAGGCTTGCGAAACCAGCGCAGAGTCCTCCCCTTGACCACTGTATAAAGCTTGCATTAAGTCGGTTCGGAACGAATTTGGAGTTTTCATCGCATAATACTGAGCCAAAGAACAAAAGTCCTCGACGTCGTCTGCTTCTAATGCACAAGGCATATTCGACAAACTTAAAGCAATCTTTTCGCCACTTTCATTTTTCATCGACATAATCTGTTCTCGTGCATTTACAACCATAATCAACGATAAAAAAAATACGAAAAAAGGATCGGATTGTTGAAAATAATAATCCCACATGTTAATAACAACTGGAAGACTACAAGTTGCTGCAAACAACGACTGAAACCACATCAAACAATACACGTCTGGCGTGATACGTTTCGTATCTAAAAACGAACATAACTCTGGATCGTGATAAAGAAGTAACAACCTCAAGATGTGAAAAGCATTTCCAGTTTTTCGATTCGAACTTTGAGGTATGTAAGTATCTCGTATGGCTTCGAATAAATTATACGTAGTCGACCTCGGTGCCTTAAGAGCCAATAAAGGAAGCAAAATATCGATCCATCCATTTCCTTTTTCATATTTCAAATTTCTACACTTGCAATAAAACGTTAAAATCGACTCCAAGTCTGAAACTACCGACAGTTTATCTTCTTCGTCATTTCCCAACTTTGACACAAAACTTGCACAGTCTTCTCGCAAAACACTCTGATTGGGTAGATCGAACACCTCGTTAAAGTGATCTAACTGATTTCCCTTATCTCGAACGTCTAAACATATCTACACATAAACGAAAACTTCACGATCAATTCGTTCTAGTTACAGTAAGTACTCACTTGCCAGACTTCAGAACGTAAATTTTCCGGTAACGACTTTCCTTTACATATGCAATAAATGTTAGTTGCTGAACATTCTTCCAAAAGAGCGTTTTCTAATGCGGTTACCCTACAACGAGGTCCACGTTTAAACTTACTCGTACTCATTTTTATGCTCACCAATTATTGTCGTCGATTATATGTGCCATGATGACATATTTTTATCAATTATCTACTGTGTGATTAGGTTTCCAAACAAACTGATAAGACACCTGTTCCAAATTTCTGAACGTGGATCCACTATGTGAACGACGTCACCATTTGTTGGGTTTTGAAAAAATAAATAGTAAAATAAACTCGTCACCTCTCTTTAACAATTTAATACGACCGACTAATTATAATAACAAATTAACATCATGTTAAAAAATAGGACAGATGACGAGGAACTGATAAAATTGTGTTGTGGACATATTTGTGGTTGGATTTAAAAAGTAAAAGTGGCTAGTTCACACTAGCGATTGGCGCTGTGACGTAACAATTATAATGAAAGCTTAGATAATAAAATGTTTATTCTTTATAATACATTAACTTTAAAAATGTATTACTATAAATAATATCGATTAATTAAATTTATAAGTACAAAAGCAATTTGAAGTTCTGTCAAATTGACAGGTACGCCCTGCGACATCTGCCGGTAGAATTGTAAACGTCTAAAGTAAATAAATTTTCTCGTGGATATGTCATTTGAATTTTAATGAAAATATAAAATTTGATTTAAAAATAGTGCATAATTTCGGTTTATTGGTAGTCTTATAAATGTATGTGAAGTTCGTCTACAAAGACTGAAGTCCAGAAAATTTGGTCGATATTGTAGTGCTCGTATAAATTTTATGGAAAAAACTATTTGGGAAATTATCGTTCATATCGTTTAAACTACTAAACTAACGAGCTATAATCTAAGAAGATCAAAGGTTGTTTGCCTGCTTGGATTTTAATAGTCTACTTTAGCACGTGTTTACCTCTCGCCTTGTCCGCCCAATATCAACGTAATCCGCGTGAGAGCGAGACGTGAGACTCCATTCGACATAACCTCAAATTGGATCACGCAAAGTTTCTTCAAATATGATCGTGTAAAATAAGTAGTTTTTTGTCGCTTCCTTACGATGGTTTCTAATAGTGGTAGTGGTTTTCCTATATCGAGGTTACAAATTGCTCTGGCAGTCGGAGCTACCGGCGCAATCGGACTAGCATACTGGTACCTGAGACAACAAACGAATCAAACTAAAAAAATTAATTTAGCCAACATCAAAGACTCTTTATCGCTAGACGATGCGTCGCAAGACTTACCCCTCGAGGAAAGTCCGTTACAACAAGCTCAAAGATTCAAGAATGAAGGCAACACACTATTTAAAAAGGGAAAATACGACGAGGCCATACAGTGTTACAACAAAGCGATAGAAGTGTGTCCAGAACTTAACGAATTAGATCTAGCAACTTTTTACCAAAACAGAGCAGCCGCTTATGAACAACTTAAAAAATGGAGCTCCGTGATCGCCGATTGCACAAAAGCACTCGATCATAATCAGACGTACGAAAAGGCCCTTTATCGTAGGGCTAAAGCTTACGAAATTATCAAAGACTGGAAGAGTTGTTTAGACGATATAACGGCAGTTTGTCTCATTCAAAATTTTGGTAGTCAAAATGCGTTATTAATGGCAGATCGCGTTTTAAAGGAATTAGGAAAACATCACGCAGCAGAAGCCATGAAAAATCGAAAACCGAAATTACCGTCGAGCCAATTCATTAAAACTTACTTCATATCTTTTTCGGCGGATCCCGTATATCAGATGTTAATCGATACTCAAGAACCTATAGGAGAAGGTAAGCTCACTGGGTTTTTGAGAGCAAAGCTGGCGTTTGCAACTGAAGATTATGACGAAGTAATACCGGCTTGCACCGAAGAGATTAATTCGAGCGAATCAGAGTCTAATTATATAATGGAAGCGATTTCCTTAAGAGCGTCGTTTAGCTTGCTATGTGGCTCCCATAAGGAGGCAATCGAAGATATTAAAGCGATCATCGATTCCGAAGATTGTAGTACCTTAATTAAAGTAAATGCTTTAATTAAACGCGCTTCTTTAAATATGCAACTCGACAACGTCGAAGAATGTCTTAAAGATTTCGAAAGGGCTGCCGAATTGGGTCCACAAGTTGCAGGTTGTTAACCTAATTTTGTGTAAGAAAACTGAAATAATTCACTAATTGCACCTTTCAGATGTGTATCATCATCGGGGTCAAGTTCATCTTCTGTTGGAAAAAATTGAAGATGCGATGAAAGATTTCGATCATTCTGTCAAGTTAAATCCAAACTTCCCAATTGCCGTCGTGCAAAAATGTTACGCTCACTATCGCTTCCACTTAGCAACCGGAGATTTGAATATGGTTATGAAAACAATGAGCGATTTTAAGAGAGCCACCGAACGTTTTCCTAATTGCTCCGAAGTTTTTGTACTTTATGGGCAAGTGTTGACAGAACGTCAAGAATTTGCTGAAGCCGATAAACAGTATAATAAGGCCATCGAAATAGATCCCGTTAATGCAACAATTTTTGTTCATAAAGGACTATTAGTGTTACAATGGAAAGGGGATGTCGAGAAGTCGGTAGCATTGATGAATTCGGCAATGAAAATTGATGAAAAGTGCGAATTTGCGTATGAAACTTTGGGTACGGTGGAAGTCCAAAGGTAAAATAACATCTACAGCAAGTCGATTTTGTCCTAACACTTCTTTTTACAGGGGTAACTTACTAATAGCTGTCGAGTTGTTTAATAAAGCTATTTCGTTTGCACGTACCGAAATAGAAATGACCCATTTATTTTCTCTTCGTGATGCTGCAGTCTCTCAACTAAAGGTCACCACTAAACTTGGCATAGGATCGCAATTACTTAAATCTACAGGTTCTTCATAAAACAAATTCCTAGTTTGTATAAAATGAACGAACGGTCCAGTGGATATTAGTTTATTTAAAGATTATTTTCTACTATTGTTATGTATCAATTGTAAATTAAATAAAAAGTCTAATTTTACTTTTATTTGCTATTCATATCTTGAACTTACACGAAAAAGGTACTTCAAATGCTATAATTTTGTACGAGAATTAAACGTCGTAACCGACAATGTGACGTTTCCCGATGCACTCGCCTACATAAAACCAGCATATAATTTCAACCGTGACCAAGGTGTTAAGCCAAGCTTCTTTAACGGTGGTATTTTTCCAATTGCCATTTTTAACACCACCGAGTATTTTACCTATTCCAGCACGAATTTCTGGGATGTCACCGGGAGAAGGGGGTGTTAATTCGACTTTTGCGTATTTTACAAAGGTTTGTAATTTTGGTCGTCCTACAGTAATTAGTTCTGAAAAAGGTTCCGAGAAGGTTAACATTACATAATACATAGAAAAACTATAAAAACGTTAAAAAGAGATTTAACTTACGTTGGACCAAAGGACCGACTTTACTAGCTAAGTTGGACATTACTTTTAATATATTTCTATCTTTTTAAGAGAAAAATGTAATAAATTCCGAGTCGATAAATGAGTTGACAGCTAAAATTTGACAGTTGACGTTGACAGGGTTGACAACCACTTGAAATGTAGGTGTAGAATGTAGACGATGTGCACTCGTAACCTCAAATATGAATTTTTAACAAATTAAAATAAAATCAATAACTGGAACATAATTAAAAAATGTCAAACGAAGCGAGATACAAACTTTTATACGATGATCACGAACAAAGTGTTTGCATTAGCATACCATTTGGAAAGGCCGCTTGGTTGTTTGTATTACTACCTCTCGTAGCGTTAATCTTTTGTATAGTTTTTTCGATAACGTTTAACTTTGAAAGTGCAACATCTTCGCATTGTCGTGTTGATAATTTTTTACCTTCGATATCGGCTTCGATAGGGAACTTTTCGCCTCAGCGTGAGATATGGCAAATTGCTATTGCTTTAGATGCCATACCGAGGTTTTGTGTTGCCATAGCGTACTTACAGTACCATAAAGAGGTTTTGTACGGTTGGGCTTTATGTTTAACCGCTTTTACTTTTATTTTAAATATTGTCGAGAATTTTTCACTAATAATTTTATCGTTCTGGACCTCTTCACAGAATTATGGTGAGTTCTAACGGTTACTTATTTTGTCTTTATGGCCGATTTTATTTTTAGCTATTCATAAAACAGCCTTTGTTTCTTTTATATTAACGTCCGAATTCTACATGTTGTTGATGTGGTTGATTAATAAACGGTGTAGAAGACATCAACGAAACGTGGCCGAAATAAAGAGTCTTAAATGGAAAAAACGTTTCCTTATTTTAAATATATCTTGCATGTTTATTGGAACTTATTTTTTTATACGTCATAATACTTGGTGCGAGGCTTATGGTAAGTTAAATTAGTTTTATCGATACTTTTTAATTACTAGTTTCTTTTAGTCTATTCCGCATTCGCTTTTTTTGAGTATATTGTGGTTTTATGCAATATGGCGTTTCATATGACTGCATATTTAGATTTCAAAGACAGAAATTTAGTTGTTTCTACGTCGGGTGTCTTTTTACAATACCGTAGATAACATTTAATTGCATAGGTGTAAAATTCTACCTTTTTTTAACAATTGAAAATGGCAAAATCCGAACTAAAACTTCAACCTTTTTTGCAGTTTAAGTTTAATTCTACAATGTTTGCCTTTAAAGAGCCAATTTAATTGAATATTTAATCTACCTACGATAAATAGGTAGTAGCATTTAGATATAAGGTAAATGTCGATTGCGTCTGTATTTATGAAGTTCGGAGATAAATTTAACGTATTTAATGTTGCATGTCTTTAAATGTGACTTTAAAAGCACTCTTCATGAATTTACTCTTACTATAAGACAAATTTTGTACCGTCCAGCCTTATTTTTAAATAATTGAAATATATCGCTTAATCGTACCAATTTATGCCAAATGATGACTTTATTAATTAGTTGAGATAGATTTTATAAGATATTAAACAATTTTTGCACGTAGTTTTGTAAAATACACACATGATGCCTATTTTAGTTGTTTGTGGTGGTATAAACTATGCTCAAATTACTAGAAGTGAGGAATTAATTATTGACTATGGAATTCCTATCGTTACGCCACTAGTCAGTTTAATAATTATTTATGTATTAAGGGCATAAATAATTTTTTATGGTCGGAGACATAAAACGAGGGCTAGACATACTAAAGGGCCATTAAAGTAATTTAAGCTCATAATACCTACATTTTATGAACAATCGTACCTGTGCCTCTTAAAAAGTCAACGAAAAAGGGAAAATAAAATATCTGTTGTCACCTATCTATAGAGTTTGATTCAATTTTAATTTGCAATTCAACTATGGTATTTAAAATTTAATGTGGATTTCTAATGACACGAGAACGGAACTGCAAGTTTATTATTAAAAATACCTGCCGTATTTTCCTGTAATATCGATTAATATTACAAACATTTTCTGAAGTAGAACCCGAGTACGAATTAAATTGTTTGCAAGGGTTTGTGTAAATTAAACTTTATTATTAACTTAATAGTGGTAACATTCAACTGAGATATATGACGCTGTACCGTGCGCAGATGGGAAACATGCACAGTACTAATTAGAGAGAAATAAACCTATTCACCACTACTAATACACACCCGGTCGTATATCTCAGTTGAATCTGAGCGACGATGTAATAGTCAAATAATTGTAATGCGATTGTTCATACAGATTTATTATTTTGTGATATTTGAAATATAATAAATAGGGAAACATATTTTTGTGTTTCATTACTGCCTTTGTGTGGGGAAAGAAATTCATGTACTTTCACTAATTTGAATAGGATTCTATAAAATAATATGTTCTCGTTATATCTGCAATATCATAACTGAAACTGTGTCTCCAATTTATCCGTAATCATTTTAGCTATTGCCAAAGAGCTGGTGGCACCTGGAGATGGCGCATTTCTGCAATGTAAAATTCTTTTACCCAAATCGTTTTGCCCGATATCGAAACAAAAATCGTCGACCAAATTCCCACTTTCATCCAGGGCTTGAGCTCGAACTCCGCTTGGACCACGAATCACATCTCTCGACGAAATATCCGGTACAAATGCCTGCAAATCTCTAACTTGCAACGAAATAAAAGCAGATTTTAACATCTCCATACTTCCCGCCACCACATACTTCCTTGCTAAGCTACGAAATCCAGAAAACTTAACTGCGTCGAGCAGTTCGCTTACATTTATATCAAACCACCTAAAACGTTTCAATTCAATTACAATTCAGAAACTAGTGTAGAAACCGTACGTATATCCTTCCCTACGAAAAGCAAGAACTGCGTTTGGTCCCAACCACACACTTCCATCCATTCTCGGAGTGAAGTGCACACCGAGGAACGGAAAACGAGGGTCGGGCACAGGATAGATATTTCCTTTAATCATATGGCATTTTTCGGGCTTCAATAACAAATACTCCCCCCGAAAGGGTACAATTTTGGGCTTGTCGGAACATCCAGAAAGAGTCGCTAATTTATCTGAATATAAACCACCACAAGCGAGTACATATTTCGAATGCAATTCTTGCCCACTTTTTGATCTTATGACTACCGGATGGTCGCTATCGTTTCCTTCTTCGAAAGCCGAAGCCTGCGATAACAAAAATAACCATTGCATTTAAAACCTTTTTTACTCACTTCAAAGTTTAGATGAACATTCCCACCAAGTTGTTTAAAATCTTGTGCATAACTTTCTGTGACTACAGTATAATCCACAATCCCGGTGTGAGGTGACCACAACGCTTTAAGTCCTCTACAGTACGGTTCTATATCTTGAATCTTTTTACCATCGATAACTTGTAAGTCGGGCACTTTATTTTCTAAACCTCTCTTATGCAATTCTTCTAACTGTTTTACTTGATTCGAATTTGTCGCAACAATTAGCTTGCCTACTTTCTTATAAGGTATTTTTTTTTCGTCTAAATATTTGTAAATCAAATGTAGACCTTCGACACATAATTTTGCTTTCAACGAGCCCGGTTTGTAATAGATGCCTGCATGTATGACCCCACTATTGTGGCCGCTCTGATGAAATGCTAGCTTATTTTCTTTTTCGACAATCGCTATGCGTAAATTTGGACGTCTTTGAATGAGCTCACGAGCCGAAGTTACTCCTACTATTCCGCCACCGACGACGGTTACATCGTATTTGTTTTGAGTTTGTTGACTGCAAATTTGAACTACATTTGTTTTGTCGACAAACGAATAGAGTTTGTTTTAATTGAAATACAAACCTACGAGTCGATAAATAACTTTTTTGTAAACTTTTACTTTTTAGGTGCTTAAATACGGTACGATATGTACCTGGCATTTTAACTAAAGCGTAATTATTAGTGAAATTAAAATGTAAAGCAACTAGAACTTGAAGTTGAGGCTACTTTTAGATAAGTTATCTTTGTGTATGTCTAAAGCCCAATGACGTAGTTAGAATTATTAAAGGAATAAGAATGGTGATAACGATACGAAAAAGTAAACTGATAAACGTAATTTAGTTTCAAGCAGCAAGCACCAAAACAGAAACGGTTTCTAACTCAACTTATGTAATTACGTCACAATACGTACATTTAACAAAATTTTGTACTTTAAACCAGTGAATAAACTATAAAATCACAAATAAGTAGCGAAGTTTCGAGTTTTCTACATAATTTTCATCTCAAAATAAAAAGTGAGGTTATATACACTTTTAACCGTGAAAGTTACATAAATTTGATTTTGGTAGATGTTAGGCTTTTATGAGTATTTATTACACTTTTATGCAAGCTAACAATTTATTATTTATGTCCCTATTAAGTTAATTGTTCCTAAATTTCTAAATTACAGTACAAACCGCTGTTAGTATTTTAGTGAAATTATGGATTGCAGTTGGTAGCAGCTAGCAGTTGGCAAACATTTTGTAGCTGTCGAAGTCAAAAATACAAAATAGGTTAGGTACTTTTCAAAGAGTTCTTTTGAAATAGGTATATTTATGATTTTTAATAGAAAGTGCTTGAAATTCACTCTGGTAAAAATAAGAAAAAAGATTTAATATGATTTTATGGCATCGTATGAGCTGTAAAATATTTTTAATTCTAACTAACATCAGAACACCAAGATAAATATGATATCGAGATACAACAAAATACTTTGGAGATACGAAACAAACTGCAGTAGCTGACTATTACAAAGGTATTAAAATTCTAACAAACATCGAATTATATACTAACATAATTTTGAATAAATTGAATTTAAATAGACATACAGATTTGGAGTTGATGGAAGTTTCGCCATCGTACGTTAATGAGTATCAATGAAAAGTACCAAAGTATATAATTTATAAGTTAATTTGAATGAATTAACACGTGTTTTTTTAAGTTTTGTTGTTGTGAGCATTTATAATCGCAAACTTGGCATTTGTATGGCTTTTCACCAGTATGAATTCTAATATGTTTAGTTAAATCGCTTTTGGCGTAACACTGATATTCGCACAAGTGACACTCGTACGGTTTTTCTCCAGTGTGAACAATGAGCATGTGCTTTTTTAAGGTTTGCACTTGAGTGCATTGGTAGTTACATAAGTGACAGCGATAAGGTTTTTCGCCAGTATGAGTTCGTAGGTGTTTAATTAAATCGCCTTTTGTGGAAGATTGGTGTATGCACGAATTACAACCGTAGGGCTTCTTACTTCCGTGAGAAAGCATGTGGCGTTTTAAGCTTCGTTTTTCGAAGCTTCTGTAATCGCACAAATTGCAGTGGAAAGGTTTGTCACCGTTGTGAATTAGGTTGTGCACAACTAAAGTTCTTTTATTAGCAAAGCTATAATTGCATAAATCACAGTTGTATCGTTTTTTATCAGCTTGTACTAAACTATATTTTTTAAGCTTTCGTTTAGTACGGCGAGATTTTTTAGGTTTACGAGTCTTTTTAGGAATGTGAGTCTTCTTATGTTTAGTTAGGTCGATTTGTAAAAAGCACCGATAGTCACAAATATCACATTTGAGGAGTTTTGAATTTGTAAAAGGTTCAAAATTTGTCTCCGACGCACAGCCAATTTCCATCCCAATTAATTCTTTAGATTCCTTTTTAATTTCTGTACCCTGTCTTACATTTACATCGTTTATTTGGCTTTCAACATATTGTTCTGTAGTAAACATTATGTCCGATTGATCATTTTGAATGAGACCTTTAAAGAAAATTCATTGATTGCATTTTCCATTTTTAACAGATGCACTTGGATCATGTTAAATATTAAGGGTTGATTTACGTACCTGAATCGAGAAAATCGCGAATTTCGGTTTCGAAAAAAAGATCATCGCTTTCTTTGTCTTCAACGCCCATAAAAGTATCCATAATTTACTATTTTATTTTGTTAGAAAAGGAATAAATTGATGCTATTGTTTAATATAAATGATATAAATGTAGGAATTTTCAGTATGCTCAAAAGAAAACTGAAAGCAATTCCCTCAGAGGGCAGTGAAGAAAAGGTGGAAAGTGTAGAAAACTGTTTAGGCATAGTTCCAAACAAATAAACACTTGTATGGTTTTTCACCAGTACGAGTTTATAATTTTTTTTCAAATTTTGAGCAATTACTATCGATAGGGATGGATTTTATTATTATTATTTGTACGCAATTTTGATATTTTGACTATTTTTAAGGCTTCCACAAGAGGATTTGGTTCTTGAAAGTTTTTATTTTATTTTTATTACCTACTACTGCCTTGTAGGTAGGTACTTGTTTTTAAATTAATTTTTTTGTAATGTAAATAATGTGTTAACAAATCGATTAAGGTAATTATTTAAATTTAAACTTGATCGATTACGTTCGTAGTCGGTCGTGAGGTGTCGTTTATATTTATTACGGTAAACGCTCGCGAGCGCGTTCGACAAACTCTCAAACTCAGTTAGTTTGCGTATGATGGAGGAGGAGTTACGTTGTTGGTTGTGTAAACAAGTTTATAGTAACCCGGTGTTATTGCCGTGTTATCATGCTTTGTGTTTAAATTGTGCCGTACATATACAACAACCTGCAAGTCAGGGTACCGGTGGAACCAATATAGGTTCTACCGCTACCGCCGAAAATGCCGAAAGTTTAGCTTCTGGAAGTTCAGATTATCAAGAAAGCGATAAATTATCAATTTTGAGCGAAACCGATAGCGGCGTCGTATGCACCTCTAGACCAAATAGTTACGTCGGTACACCAAACGGCACCTTTCCGACCGCAATATCGCTAACTTGTCCAATTTGTCACAAGCTCGTTTATTTTGACGAGAACGGTGCTTATAACTTACCCAAGTACTTCGTCATGCAAACAGTTGTCAATCGTTACTGCGAAGTAAGAAGTCTCACTCTTAAATGTCAAATGTGCGAAAATGAACCCGCTAACGAAGCAACAATTATGTGCGAACAATGTGAAGTTTTGTATTGTGACTCTTGTAGGGAGTCTTGCCATCCTTCGAGAGGTCCTCTTGCGAAACATACCTTGAGCGAGCCCAGACGAGGCCACGGTACTCCGTTTAAAGGAAAAGATGGAAAATGTTTCGAACACGAGGGCGAAATAATTAACATGTACTGTCAGGTGTGCAAAGTTGGTGTATGTGCGTTATGTTTGATGGATCCACGTCATAATTCACACGATGTTCAAGCAATTGTAACCATGTGTAAATCGCAAAAGGTAATTACCCTTTTTTTAAATTAATTTAAGGTTTAAGGTATAAACTGTCGATAAAAACAAAACAAATGAAACGCCAAAACTACTTACAGGTAATCGCAATGATACAAACAAACGAATAAAAAAACAAATGCAGTAAATTCTTTGAAACAAAACAGAAATCATAAAATAACATAAATGTCATGAAAGTGAAAACAAAACATAGTTGATAAATAAAAACAAATGATTATATAACAAAATTGCTTTGCAGGTGAAGAAGGTAATTATTACAGACAGTAAATTGAATTAAAATAATTTCACACGAGATTTCCTCCTTTCAACACATTCAAAACCAAAACAATAGTCTTAGCACACACAACATTTATAGAGAAATTTTAGCAACATTTCCGCCCAGCTGCCGTATTTCTCTATAATGGCAAAATCTTCATTATATTATTGCGCTTCCAAAATTAATCCCATTTTACTAAAAGGGACAAGGATTCAATTTTTGTTAATGCGAATAAATGTAGACGATTTTGAGCCTATTTGACGCACATATAGAGGGTGATCTGCAAAAGTGATCACTTTTACCATTAAAGAGCCTCCGGGCATTTTGTGTATCGATCGACATCAAGAATTCAACTCAATAATTTGTTAAATGAAGTCCATTTAGAACTCGAGTTAATGCCATAATTAATTATACTAAATAAAAACAGAAGGTAAATTGAGATAATTGCTGCGTCGTGCTTTATCTTCTTACACTCTTGTCGTTGGAACGATATTTTAAAGGCTTTACGCGCGATTTTTTGTCCTAAATTTTTAATAAAGTTGGGGGGTATTACTTTTTTATTACCGAAATTTCCCACCGAATCTCCCCTATTCCTATATCCTATAAAATAAACAAAGTTTTGTTAATGCAGCACGTGTTGCTTTGTTCCAGCATTTTTAATTCATCGCATCCCTTAATTTTTTTTCGTGTAATGATTGGCGAGGGTCAGGTTTCTGTTGTGGGACTTAGCGAAGTTTGTCTGATTTTTCAAAGGGGAGCCATTTTAGTGTAGCTTTAACTTATAAGGGTTCAGATCCTGTTCGGTGTTTGCTTTCGTCTTTTGATTTTTGTATGAGGCAAATCGTTTCAACTTTAGATCAAATTGAAAATGAGGAAAACTCGTCGACATTTCTCAAGGGACGTGCAGGTCAGAAATAGGATTCGGTGCTACACCTCATTCTAACAACCGGGTTTATAGGAGAAGATAAATTACTTGGCATATTGAAGAAGACACTTTCACTCAGATATAGTAGCCCAAGTGTCCAAGGGCTAGCACTAGCAAACATTATACGACTTTAAATTGGCCTCGTTACAGTAGGGCTGGAACTAGGATAAAATTATAATCTGAAAAAGAGAAAAATAATTAACCGTTCTGTCGATACAGAATTTAGGGGGGTTGGAGTTATTTATTTAGTTTTTCACCTATAACTTGAAAACTGCACACTTTTTGAAGAAAGTGCTTTTATATAAAAATAAACTACATCAAATTTCCTACAAATTATATCTTTTAAGTTTTTTCTTCAGACTAATGGTTTCGGCACTAGAGCGCGTTAAAGTTTGGGAAATATTTCAAAATCGACCCTAAAACTGATTTTTTTAGTTTATCGCTTATAACTCGAAAACTACCCACTTTTTGAAAAAAGTTTTTTGATATAAAAACAAACTACATCAAATTTCTTACAAATGACGTTTTTTGGTTTTTTTCTTCAAACGAACGGTTTAGGCGGTAGAGCACGTTAAAGTTTAACAAAAATTCCAAAATCGACCCAAAAACTGATTTTTTTAGTTTATCGCTTATAACTCGAAAACTACCCCCTTTTTAAGAAAAGTTCTTTGATATAGAAACAAACTACATCAAATTTCCTACAAATGGTGGTTTTTGGGTTTTTTCTTCAAACGTACGGTTTAGGCGCTAGAGCAAGTTAAAGTTTAACAAAAATTCCAAAATCGATCCCAAAACTGATTGTTTTAGTTTATTGCTTATAACTCGAAAACTACGTACTTTTTGAAAAAATGATTCTATATAAAAAGAAGCTACATCAAATTGCCTACAAATCGTATCTGTTACGTTTTTTTCAGAAGTGCAGTTTAGGCGCTAGAGTAAGTTAAAGTTTTACAAAAATTCCAAAATCGACCCAAAAACTGATTTTTTAGTTTATCGCTTATAACTCGAAAACTACCCACTTTTAAAAAAAAGTTCTTTGATATAGAAACAAACTACATCAAATTTCCTACAAATGATGGTTGTTGGGTTTTTTCTTCAAACGTACGGTTTAGGCGCTAAAGCACGTTAAAGTTTAACAAAAATTCCAAAATCGACCCCAAAACTTATTTTTTTAGTTTATCGCTTATAACGCGAAAACTACGCACTTTATGAGAAAAGTGTCACTACACAAAAATAAAATACATACAATTTCCTACAACTTATGTCTGTTAGGTTTTTACGTCAGACGAACGGTATACGTTCCCCGTGTACGAATGTATTAAAAACCACTTTTTAAAGTGCGATTTGTAGTCGCCGTTTCAGTTCCTCGTTGCCAAGCAGTTGGTAATTTATAAACTTTTGGCTACTGGGGGCGGTAACGAATGATAGAATAGTAAAACGTGGCAATTATTAATGCAAACCGGCATCAATTTGGCTTGGTCGCGTGATATTTACTTATTTGTGATAAATACAACACTTGAACGGCAATAGCGAAAGTTAAAACCATGTCAAGTCTAACGGAGGAAAAATTTGTTTTTTTATGCCTATAAATAGCCCTTGCCAGTTATGTACGATCGAAATTGAAAAGTCGATTAAATATTATTTTAATTAAATTGAATGCTAATCATTTAGTTTACCCCGAGGGAGAAGCCAGCATTGCCTTTTTGAAGTTTAGAATCCACCCTTTTCTGCATCTAATTAAAATTGTATATTGTAAGCTCTAAACATTTGTGTTCGCAGTCGGCTAATTCTTGAGGTATGTTGTGATCTCAAAGGACTCTGTGAATGAAGGGGCATTTCTGTAAGTTGTTAAGGGACGTTAATGACCAGGGACGGGTTTAATACGTTGATCGTATTCGTATTTGGGCAAAACATTGTACTCGAGATTGTACTTTATTACCAAATTTACTTGTGCCGTTATACCTTCGTCCTGGATTCATTCATCAACTAATTTCTTTGATAGTCCAGTCGCTAAGGGGAGAGTAAAGAGGCACATCTACAGGAAAAATTTTAGAAGTTTTTTTCTCCATCAATCTTTATGTATTTTGTGATGAATCTGAATTTCAACGTCGCCACCTCGTAAAAATGATACGTTCGGAGAAAATTACGAAAACGATGCTCTTTTTAAGTTTTTTGCTTATAACTTAAAAACCACGCACTTTTGAAAAAAAGCATTAGTAGTATACAAAAATAAACTACATTAAATTTTCTACAAATTATGTTTATTAGGTTTTTTCTTCAGGCGAATGGTTTAAGCGGTATAGCGCATTGAAAAAAATTTCAAAATCTACAAAAAATTTTTTTCCAGTTTTCTGCTTATCACTTGAAAACTACTCACTTTTTGAGAAAGCACTTCTGTACAAAAATAAACTACATCAAATCTTCGAGATATTATGTTTCATAAATTTTGTTCTTCAGACGAACGGTTTAGGCGCTAGAGCTCGTTAAAATTTGACATAAATCCCAAAATAGCTCAAAATATGTTTTCGGTTTTTTGCGCATCACTTGAAAACTACGCGCTTTTTGAGAAAAGCACTTCTATACAAAAATAAACTACATAAAATTTTCTACAAATTATGTTTCTTCGGTTTTGTTCCTCAGACGAACGGTTTAGGCGCTAGAGCTCGTTAAAATTTGACATAAATCCCAAAATAGCTCAAAAATATATTTTCGGTTTTTTGCGCATCACTTGAAAACTACGCGCTTTTTGAGAAAATCACTTTTATACAAAAATAAACTACATAAAATTTTCTACAACTTATGTTTCTTAGATTTTGTTCTTTGGACGAACGGTTTAGGCGCTAGAGCTCGTTAAAATTTGACATAAATCCCAAAATAGCTAAAAAATATGTTTTCGGTTTTTTTGCGCATCACTTGAAAACTACGCGCTTTTTGAGAAAAGCACTTCTATACAAAAATAAACTACATAAAATTTTCTACAAATTATGTTTCTTCGGTTTTGTTCCTCAGACGAACGGTTTAGGCGCTAGAGCGCGTTAAAATTGGACATATAAATCACAAAATAGCTCAAAAATATGTTTTCGGTTTTTTGCGCATCACTTGAAAACTACGCGCTTTTTGAGAAAAGCACTTTTATACAAAAATAAACTACATAAAATTTTCTACAAATTATGTTTCTTAGGTTTTGTTCTTTAGACGTACGGTTTAGGCACTAGAGCGCGTTAAAATTGGATATATAAATCCCAAAATAGCTCAAAAATATGTTTTCGGTTTTTTGCGCATCACTTGAAAACTACGCGCTTTTTGAGAAAACCACTTCTGTACAAAAATAAACTACATCAAATTTTCTAGAAATTGTTTCTTAGGTTTTGTTCTTCAGACGAACGGTTTAGGCACTAGAGCGCGTTAAAATTGGACATAAATCCCAAAATAGCTCAAAAATATATTTTCGGTTTTTGCGCATTACTTGAAAACTACGCGCTTTTTGAGAAAATCACTTCTGTATAAAAATAAACTACATCAAACTATCTACAAATTATGTTTCTTAGGTTTTGTTCTTCAGACGTACGGTTTAGGCACTAGAGCGCGTTAAAGTTGTACAGAAATTCCGAAATCGGTTCAAACTTCTTTATTTTTGGGTTGGACGTAGAAATGATAAATATCTGCTTTGAACTCTATGCCTTGAAGAATTGAAGAAAAAAAAAACAAATACCATTACACACAACTTCCTCGTTTATCGATTACCTTAACTATTATTCCGCGTGTGTAGCCGAAGTATTTTACACGATTTCTCATTCCAGTCTTGTGTCTTTACAGTCGACCGGTTGTGACTGATAATTTCATGATGAAAGTTATTGCAGAGAATTTTTTATCAATATCGTTAAAACCGGTTGTTGAAGAAATAACTCGAACAGGGTTCCAAGTTCCAATGCTGCATTTGTGAATACGTGAATACCAACCGCACAAAAGACCAATAAAAGGTTACGGACTTGTTCTATACCTTTACACACTACACAAAGCGAAATGGACGTATTTTATAATTTTCTTTCATAAAAGACTCGAGAATTTATTATGTCAGAGGACGAACAACTTTATTTTTGTATTTTTATCGTTATTTCTTCTATTTTCTTTTCGTTTTTCATTCAGTTGTTTTCAACAATTTTACCTTATTTTATAAACTTTTTCAACTGTTTTCTTTTTATCTTATAATAATAATTTTTGTTTTACTTCTAAATTACACAAACAATTTTCATTTGTTTTTCAAGTTTTGTATTGTTTTTATATCTTTTTATTTATTCACTTACAACATTCTTATACATTCGCATTTTCTTTTTACTTTAACAATTCTAAAATCAAAATTAAAAGTATTGTCTTCATTTTTGAATTCGTTTAACGCGTATTTGGATATGTCTATTCTATTTTCTTCGTCGCAGCATTTCGAACCGTAAATTATTCCAATATTTTCTTTAGGATGCCGAAGAACTATCTCTTGCATATATTTACGCCCATTATTAGACGAACCGAAATATTTCGTAGCGATCCACGCCGGCTTACTATTATTACCGTCGACACCCTGTATCGTCCAAAATACATCTTCTCCAATCTGCGTCCTCCAAAACGTATGAGAATAAATTTTACCGGTCCTCTCGATCACTTCACCGAACTTGACGAAATAAACGCCCTCGTCGAAATCGCCCTTTGCCATTTTTTCCAACTTAAATTCGTGTCTTCTTTTACCTCTCATTCCACTTAGTCACTTTATCGCGGAATCCGATAAAAATAGATAAGTAATTTACACTGCCACGAACGTTTGTTGCGCGCGAAATGTATTCGACATCACTTACACTTTTTAAATTATACTTTTTCTTAGCCTAGAAAACAATTGGGTTAATAATTTAAGTGCCTAGTTTAAATACAACTGATTCGGAATTCCAATTCGTCTCTTGGCGTACCGTTCGGAATCCAATAAAGCATTATGAGTCTTCGGGGTAAAAATAGTCGTCGATTGCTTATCCGACTACTAAAAATGTTTATTTCTGAAGTTCATGGAGCTAAAATGAATGTGTCGTCTGTAATTTTACGTGTACACCATTTTAAAACGTTTCTAAAATGGAATCGTGCCAAGGATTTTGTAAGACATTGGCTTATCTTTTTTAGTCTCATTATTTTCGAACGTATCACCTTTCGATGTAATTTGAATCAATTTAAATGGGGTGTCATTTTCTCAAATCGCTCTAAAATATATACGATAAGAGTGTGAAATTGATTGCACAAGATATTACTCGCAAATTGATTATTTTAGATTACGATCCGGTTCGATTTCTGAGGTTAACGAAATCGAGTTGGAAAGATCGTTTTAAAACGAGAGTTATTTATGTTCTATTTGGATCGAATGACGCAGTTTGATTTGAATTTTATTGAAATCAAAATTTCTTTCAGTTCGCAAACACCGTTGTTACCCAATAACGTATATGCCGTAGAGAATCCCACGTACATAGAGCTATTACCCCAATTCGTCTTCTATAAACAGAGTTGTTATTACTTCCCGTTATTTCTCATTGAATGCTTCTCTTGTAGATGTCATTTTTTAACGACAGACTTATCGGCTTTTGATGCCGTTAGCTCATCTAAGTTAAATATCTGTTTCAGCCGCTCCCTCTTTCGTCATTATCTCATATCACAAGGCATTTTTTTTTCTTTTTAGCCCTTTATAATCTCGAAAACTGTTATTACTGATATTAAAGCAAAAGTAGTCTCTAATTTGGCTTTCTCTGCAACTGTCATGTGTGAATCAGAATTTATAGTCTCTGGAAGTTGGTTCTCGATTCATTTGTGTGATATCTATCTGCATTTGTGCCCTATTTTAGATGCTCATGGCTTTCAGAACTGTTCTCTGTACCAGAATTAGTGATATAGTTTGGCTGCTCACTGTTTCTATAATTTTTCTGTTCTTCGTCATTTCTTGATATCAAAACTTGTAGCCTCCAGAACTATGTGATATCTGCACTTGTGGCCTACTTTAGATGCTCATGACTTTCAAAACTGCTCTCTGCCAGAATTTGTGATATATCTTGGCTGCTCACTGTTTGTAGAATTGTTCTGTTCTTCGTCATTTCTTGATATCTAAACTTGTAGTCTACAGAACTATGTGATATCTGCACTTCTCGCCTATTTTATGTACTCATGACTTTCAGAACTGGTCTCTGCCAGAATTTGTGATATATCTTGGCTGCTCACTGTTTCTGGAATTGTTCTGTGTTTCGTCGTTACTTAATATCAAAACTAGTAGCCTTCAGAACTATGTGATATTTGCACTTGTGGCCTATTTTATGTGCTCATGGCTTTCAGAACTGTTCTCTGTACCAGAATTAGTGATATAGTTTGGCTGCTCACTGTTTCTATAATTGTTCTGTTCTTCGTCATTTCTTGATATCAAAACGTGTAGCCTCCAGAACTATGTGATATCTGCACTTGTGGCCTATTTTAGATGCTCATGACTTTCAAAACTGCTCTCTGCCAGAATTTGTGATATATCTTGGCTGCTCACTGTTTGTAGAATTGTTCTGTTCTTCGTCATTTCTTGATATCTAAACTTGTAGTCTACAGAACTATGTGATATCTGCACTTCTCGCCTATTTTATGTACTTATGACTTTCAGAACTGGTCTCTGCCAGAATTTGTGATATATGTATCTTGACTGCTCACTGTTTCTGGAATTGTTCTGTGTTTCGTCGTTACTTAATATCAAAACTAGTAGCCTTCAGAACTATGTGATATTTGCACTTGTGGACTATTTTATGTGCTCATGGCCTTCAGGACTGTTCTCTGTACCAGAATTAGTGATATAGTTTGGTTGCTCACTGTTTGTAGAATTGTTCTGTTCTTCGTCATTTCTTGATATCAAAACTTGTAGCCTACAAAACTATGTGATATCTGCACTTCTCGCCTATTTTATGTACTCATGACTTTCAGAACTGGTCTCTGCCAGAATTTGTGATATATCTTGACTGCTCACTGTTTTTGGAATTGTTCTGTGTTTCGTCGTTACTTAATATCAAAACTAGTAGCCTTCAGAACTAAGTGATATCTGCACTTGTGGCCTATTTTATGTGCTCATGACTTTCAGAACTGTTCTCTGCCAGAATTTGTGATATATCTTGACTGCTCACTGTTTCTGGAATTGTTCTGTGTTTCGTCGTTACTTAATATCAAAACTAGTAGCCTTCAGAACTATGTGATATTTGTACTTGTGGCCTATTTTAGGTGCTCATGGCCTTCAGGACTGTTCTCTGTACCAGAATTAGTGATATAGTTTGGCCGCTCACTGTTTGTAGAATTGTTCTGTTCTTCGTCATTTCTTGATATCAAAACTTGTAGTCTACAGAACTATGTGATATCTGCACTTGTGGCCTATTTTAGGTATTCGTGACTTTCAGAACTGTTCTTTCTACCAGAATTAGTGATTTAGTTTGGCTGCTCACGATTTCTGGAATTGTTCTGTGTTTCGTCGTTACTTATTATCAAAACTAGTAGCCTTCAGAACTATGTGATATCTGCACTTGTGGCCTATTTTATGTGCTCGTGGCTTTCAAAACTGTTCTCTGTACCAGAATTAGTGATATAGTTTGGCTGCTCACTGTTTCTATAATTGTTCTGTTCTTCGTCATTTCGTGATATCAAAACTTTTAGCCGCCAAAACTATGAGATATCTGCACTTGTGGCCTATTTTATGTGCTCATGGCCTTCAGGACTGTTCTCTGTACCAGAATTAGTGATATAGTTTGGCCGCTCACTGTTTGTAGAATTGTTCTGTTCTTCGTCATTTCTTGATATCAAAACTTGTAGTCTACAGAACTATGTGATATCTGCACTTGTGGCCTATTTTATGTACTCGTGACTTTCAGAACTGTTCTCTCTACCAGAATTAGTGATTTAGTTTGGCTGCTCACGATTTCTGGAATTGTTCTGTGTTTCGTCGTTACTTAATATCAAAACTAGTAGCCTTCAGAACTATGTGATATCTGCACTTGTGGCCTATTTTATGTACTCATGACTTTCAGAACTGTTCTCTGCCAGAATTTGTGATATATCTTGACTGCTCACTGTTTCTGGAATTGTTCTGTGTTTCGTCGTTACTTAATATCAAAACTAGTAGCCTTCAGAACTATGTGATATTTGCACTTGTGGCCTATTTTAGGTGCTCATGGCCTTCAGGACTGTTCTCTGTACCAGAATTAGTGATATAGTTTGGCCGCTCACTGTTTGTAGAATTGTTCTGTTCTTCGTCATTTCTTGATATCAAAACTTTTAGCCGCCAAAACTATGAGATATCTGCACTTGTGGCCTATTTTATGTGCTCATGGCTTTCAGGACTGTTCTCTGTACCAGAATTAGTGATATAGTTTGGCTGCTCACTGTTTGTAGAATTGTTCTGTTCTTCGTCATTTCTTGATATCAAAACTAGTAGCCTTCAGAACTAAGTGATATCTGCACTTGTGGCCTATTTTATGTGCTCATGACTTTCAGAACTGTTCTCTGCCAGAATTTGTGATATATCTTGACTGCTCACTGTTTCTGGAATTGTTCTGTGTTTCGTCGTTACTTAATATCAAAACTAGTAGCCTCAAAAACTATGTAATATCTGCACTTGTGTCCTATTTTAGATGTTCATGGCCTTCAGAACTGCCCCTCTACTAGAATTTGTGATATATTTTGGCTTCTCACGGTTCCTGGAATTGTCCTGTGCTTCGTCATTACTTGATAATAAAACTTGTAGCCTCTAGAGTCGAGACCTATATGTGATATCTGCACTTGTGGCATATTTTATGTACTCATGCCCTTCAGAACTGTTCTTTCGACCAGATTTTGTCATTTTTTGACTACCTTTGCAAGTTTCTAGAACTGCCATTTCGTAACGAGTAAAAATGAGGTTTAAATAATTATTACTTTGAATAGCTGCAAAAAATTTATGAGGCTTCTAAACGTAGTTGCGTTTACTCCTCTTCGTTTCTGTAAAAAGCGCCGATGTGTTTTGAACGTCTATAGAAGTATTCTGATTAGGTCTTTTGTATGTTGAAAAAGGATGGTTCTTGTGTATTTGTACGGAAAG
This sequence comes from Malthinus flaveolus, assembly GCA_950108345.1. Lineage (NCBI taxonomy): Eukaryota > Metazoa > Arthropoda > Insecta > Coleoptera > Cantharidae > Malthinus > Malthinus flaveolus. The sequence goes on along the minus strand of OX467289.1, from coordinate 5,462,896 downwards.
CGATTATCGACTTTGTTAACATTGGAATAATTTGGAGAAGGGCGAGAGGCGTTATGAAGCCACAGCCAGAAAATCGCATAAACTCATTAAATGTTTAATTTGCATTTAATCGCAGGTTTACATTTCGATTTTCTGTCACTAAACGTGTTTCGACAACAAATATACGCCAGCAAATGGATAAGAGGTGGATTGGAGCGTATGATTACTTATTCGAAATAGTACCGTGATATATAACTTTGTGGAACTGCAACTTGGCGATATGCTTTTGCTATATCAGAACTTAAATTTGGCTGTTAATCAGGATTTAGAAAAGTAATCGTGAGCTCACTACCACACCAGAAGGGGTAAATTGTGTAATTCAATATTAATTGTTTATTTAAATTTCGCGTAATAAAATTTTTGTGGCGTGACAATTTCATCTAGTTCGGATTATAGCTGAGGAGGGACTAATTAAGGGTTGCAAACTTTATATTGTTATGTGAGCTACTAACTACTAACTGCGACACTTCGGTAGGGAAGATACTTAAACCAAGAAAGAGCGAACAGCGGTGTTTTAACCCCTCTTATGAATTCCACATTTTCTTTTCGTAATAAGCGCATAGTTATTATACATTTTTGTAGGTTAAAGTTCGCAGTTTTCTAAGAAATCCTCGTACGTGAGTGTGTAAAGTATGAATTTATTAATTATGCACTAAAGCTGTACATGCGGCGTCACATCTTGGAAGGCAATGGCAGACAATCTAGACTAAAAAAGTGACTAATGAGCTTCTCAATTTAGTATTTGGGGTCACTCATTAAACCGTGGGCCTCTTACGCTGGTGTCTTGACAGTAAACCAGAAAGGCCGCTCGGATGTGATGATGCCGGTGAGCGTTAGTCTCTTCCCGCATTTTGGCGAAAAGTTCGTTTCACTATGCTTTCACTTGGAGAAAAGATGAATATCAGCGAGAGCAGCTTTGTTTGATCCTCGCAACTACAATTATATGTCGTCTGCCATGTTTTATTAAAATTAATATGGTCGAATTGATACAAAGAGAATTAGGAAGAAATTTTTGGCAACTAAAATTTGGCTCATCTTCAGTTCTTAAAAGTTATATTAAAATAAATACAAACCGCAAGAATTTTATTTATATAAAAAGTCAGGAAATCAATTATGGGACTCGCAAGTGCGTGGTGCTCTTCTTTTTTTTTCATTAGTAAATTCGCGTATTTTGTTGGGTTGTAAATTTAAATTGGGTTATATTAATTTGTTTTTTAATTCTGCGGCGGGTCTTTCGAATGAAAAACACGGAATTTTAATTAAATGGTATCACTTCAAACACTGTATAGTAGGTAATCCTCTTGTTATAACTGGAATGTGATTAAAATACAATTATATAATGCTCGCTGCATGAGAACAATTTACCTAAATTAGATTATTTAATTTGTAAACACTACATGCATTTCGTTGTCTATTTATCGTACATTTTAAACAATAATTGTCTTTGACGTTTCGCCCAATTTCAATTTTATTGTTAACTAATCCGTAATAGACGTGATCGTATCGGAGTTACGCCTACTATTATAGCGCTCTGACTGAATGTTCTCGAGGTTCCGGGTTCAATTTCTACGACATGTGCCCGAGGGACAAATTTTTGCATTTTTTTGAGTCTACAGACTCCTAACAGACTTTTTATCTAAAAGACACTCCACTTCCGAAGTCTCTCGCGTATATCGCTTCAGATATAGTGCCGTTCTCCGTGCATGCTCTTCTATGAAGAGAAGCTCCCAGGAACATATCAAATCGTAAGCAGAAAATCGCCATTGGAGTTTATACAGGCCCGTATTTAAAGAATTGTTCATTGTCCATTATCCATTGTCTAGTAGCAGATAGCTTAGGGGTTGTTACGCATAGATGGCGCTGCTTACGCCTCGTTATGCTGCTAAATTATGCCACGACTGTTTAGTTGAGACATTATGATGTCGACTCCATACATCTCCGAAACAAAAATTGTCAATAAAAATGCAAATTAATTGGTTAGTGCCAGGTATAGTCTTACTACTAAAGTCTGTTAAGTTCAGTATGAATGGCCTTTGACGTCTCTTTATCTTTAATCAATGAAGTTTTCAAGTAAAGTGTTCCATTTGATTTGTTTATTTTCATTATTGATTTTCGTTTATTGGTTCAAAGCCAACTCCGTGTGGCAAAAACACGTGTTCCGGTATGGCGAGATTACACCCAGCTTTCACAAGTCAATTTTGCGTTTTTTACGAAAACGATTCGTTTCGCGAGTTAGGGGCACGTTAAGTTATCTTTTCTAAAATTATTCCCGAGTCATAATTCTTAACTGAAACGGCTCTCAAGTTGTCGGTTTAAAAATTATGTGTAATTTAATTTGTTTTTGAATTTTAAGTCAGGTGCTTATATGAGTAGGAGTCTTCGTCCGGCAGAGAACTGAGGGAAGCCGAAAAGAGAGGGCTCTGCAAAGAGAATCTTTTATGTCTTGCCACCAAGGCATCAGGGTAGGCTTTGAAAAGGGCATACCTGATGGCACCTCTGGTGGAAGCCAAGCGTTTTCGGGGACCCCTAGATAGGGGGGAAACTTCCCTGAAGTCTTCCATTATTAAACTAGTCGCTTTGCGATGGGGAACGCATTGGGGCACTCAGAGACTCAGGCGGATGTAGCATCTTTGAAATGAACCACGCCTTTGCTGACTACATCTGAGAACTGCCTTAGGTCTACTGACGCAGTCTCCACCTACATACGGAGACTCCGGGAAGCAAAACGAATCTTCCATCTTCCCAACGCATTTTAAGCAGATGCCCATCTTTTACGGCGCCAAGATAGTCTATTACATGGATTCTGTTTATCTGGAAGGAACCGCTCTAGTAGGCTTGTAGCCTTTCTCGAAGAGTCCTGACCTAAGTGCAAGGATTTTTTTTCAAGAAGCGCCCGAAGTATATGGATACTGGCTTTGGATGATATCAACTATTAGTGGATATTTTTGAGTAGTCTTAGTCGCTCGCGTACACTGTAAAGAGAGACGAGGTTGGCGAAACACGATATTGCCAAACATACAGGAGCGAATTGGATGGAGAGTAGGAAAAAATGTCTAATAACAAATAAAAGGAAAAGAATTTGAGCAGTTTTTAGCGAAAAATCCTAAACTAAACGAATACAAAGAATTTAAATAAATTTGTAAAGAATTTTTATTTACTTTTGTTCTTTTCGAGTCGAGACAACGCTTTTGACTTATTTCAAATTTTTGTACTGTGGAAGAATTCAGCTTATTAAATTTTTTCCACTTTGTTTTTTTTTACCAGACACACTCTGATAGCAAGTCGATGACTTTAGATCGATTTTAATTTTCTCGAGTACCTAATACCTATTATTTTGTTTAATTAAATGACATCTTATTGACTATTTTTTCAGTTTTGTCGATATTAAGCTAATTTTCATAGCTGGAACTCGCTTTCGTGTAACACGAATTTCAATCTGAAAAATCGAACGAATTTGTGGCATTCAGAACTACTTTTATTTACTTAATCAGCGTTTTATTTATTGTTATCTTATTTCCTCGGCTATAAATTTTTCGTGTTTTATTTAGCGACAGTGCAGGACACAAACAAACGTTTAAAACAAGAACTTTTAGCTTCCAAACGTATACTACAGAGTACGTTGAAAATGTGAAAATCCTTTTTATTTGGAAAAAACTACTTTGAAAATGTCGTGTTCAATTGCGTGTCCATGAAACTTTGCAGGCAAACTTTATCTGATTTAACTAATTACTTCTAATCCTTTTTTTTTTTTTTTTTGTTTTTTAAAATCAGATTTACGTATACTGAAAATGTATATTTCGGTTTCCAAAGTTGATTTTGTAAAACATTAAAAGAAAGTGTGTAGTGCATGTTTCCAATTTATATTTTTTTAATTACACGAGTCTGGTTTTGTTTTTATTTGATTAGAATTAGATTAAACTGTACCTACTCGAGTCTTAAGTATTTCACAATTTTAAGATATTCGTGTGTGGAGTGTTTGGAATTCTAAAAGTATTACTGGTTCCGATAGTCCAAGAGGTAAATAATGAATCAGGCTAAAAGAACATTGCAAATGAGTAATAAAATCGACCGTCTGATGGCACTTATAAGTGGCAGCATTAATTTGGGGGTGGTTCGAGAAGGGTTTTTCGGTTTATCGCTTGTAACTCGAAAACTACGCACTTTAAGAAAAAAGTGTTTCTATACAAAAATAAAGGACATTAAATTTCCTACAAATTATTTTTCTTAGGATTTTTCTTCCGATGAACGGTTTAGGCGCTAGAGCGCGTTAAAATTTAACGAAAATTCCAAAATCAGCCAAAAAGCTGTTTTTCTAAGTTTATGGTTTGTAACTCGAAAACTGCGCACTTTTAAAGAAAAGGATTTCTATAGAAAAGCAACGACCATTACATTTGCTACAAATTATATGTCTTAGGTGTTTTTCTTTAGACGAACGGTTTAGGCGGTAGAGCGTGTTAAAGTTCGGCAAAAATTTCAACATTGGGCATAAAATTGTTTCTTTTCTTATCACTTATAACTCAAAAACTACGCACTTTAAGGGAAAAAATGCTTCTGTATAAAAATAAACTATATCAAATTTCCTCCAAGTTATATCCGTTGGGTATTTTCTTCACACGAACGGTTTAAGCGCTAGAGCGCGTAAAATTTCGACTAAGATTTCATAATCCGGTAAAAGATTGTTTTCTTAGTTTATCGCTTATAATTTCCAAACTACACACTTTTCGAGATAAGTGTTTCTATATAAAAGTAAACCACATTAAACTTTCTACAAATTATATTTGGGAAGTTTTTTCTTCAGACAAACGGTTTAGGCGCTAGAACGCTTTAAAGTTTGATAACAATTACAAAAACGGCAAAAAACTGTTTTCAGGTTTTCGCTTATAACTCGAAAACTAAGCACTTTTGGAGAAAAGTACTGCTATACAGAAATAAACTACATCAAATTTCGTATAAATTATATCTCCTGGTTTTTCTTCTTCAGACAAATGTTTTAGGCGCTAGCGCGCGTTAAATTTTGACGAAAATCCCTAAATCGGCTTAAAAGCTGTTTTTCAGTTTTTAGCTTTAAAACTCGAAAATTACGCATTTTTAGAGAAAAGTGCTACTATACAAAAATAAACTGCATCTAATTTTCTATAAATTATATCTCTTTGTTTTTCTTCTTCAGACACACGGTTTAGGCGCTAGAGCGCATTAAAATTTGAGGAAAACTTTAAATTCACCCAAAAAGCTGTTTTTCAGCTCTTCGCTTAAAACTCAAAAATTACCCATTTTTAGAGAAAAGTGCTGCTATACAAAAATAAACTGCGTCTAATTTTCTACAAATTATGTTTCTTAGGTTTTTTTCGTCAGGCAAACGGTTTCGGCGCCAGAGCGGGTTAAAATATGGCGAAAATTTTAAAATCGGCCAAAAAGTTGTTTTTTAGTTTATCGCTTGTAATTCGAAAACTACGCACTTTTCGAAAAAAGTGTCATTATACAAATAAACTTCATTAAATTTCGTACAAATTATGTCTGTTAGGTTTTTTCTTCAGACAAACGGTTTACGCGCTAGAGCGCTTTAAAGACTGACAAAAATTCCAAAATCTCCGAAAGCGCTGTTTTGATCGTTTGGTAAAAGTGGACTCTGCTTCCCGGGCTGCTAGTTCCTAACATCCCCGCCACCACTTTAGGCTGTTAATTATTATAATTTTAAATCTTTTTTTATTCAGTCTTGTCGACCTATTAGCAAATTGTAGGTACCTGCTTGGCCCACGTCGCGATTTTTGGAAGTTATTATGCGCCCGATACATAGGCAACACGTAATAAAAGCTTAGCCATTTTACTGGCAAGGCAGTTGTAGTCGAGCCGAAAATTGTTGCACAAATGTCCCGTGGCAAGCAATAAACAAACAGGTCGATCAGTCACGTAAATATTGTTGGAGTGGATGTGGATGTTAATTTTAGGTAAAAACAATTACGTAGGTATAACAATTCTACTAAATTATTCTGTTATGGTTTTGAATTTGTAATTTAGGGTTGAATTTGATAATGAATTATTCTCTAGTTATATACCCTTTTGATAACAGTTGATGACGGGTTCTATTAGACGGCAAATTCTAATCTATTATCAAATGCATAAGCGATCTTGTACATGTTGCGTCCGAAGGCTCTTAAATTATAGAGAACAATTTCCTAAAGCCCGCGTTGTGTCTGACACTTTTCACAGGGTTAAAACTTAATTAGATTTTTTTAAATTCGAAAGCGAGATTTATATTCTATTTTCTTTTGTGAATTGGTTAAAATTACTTAACTGTATTAAATTTAGTGCGCGCCTAAAGTAATACATTAGAAACTTGAGAGATAGACGCCTTTGTGTTAATTAGTGAATTGTTGAGGTTGAGCACACCGTAGGTATTTCCCTATGCGGTTTATTTGACGAAAATTGATATATTCAAACGTCAAAGTCGTGAACAGCTCATAATTGATCGAATTAGCCATTTATTCAACCTGATGTGCGGTGCGCATCAAGAGATGTCGGAACAAAAGTATAACTGGTGCAAAAAGTTCGCCAATGGCAAAATTTATCTTAGCGAGAAATTTTGATAGACGTTTAGAAATTATTAGTTTCGCGAAATTCCTATTATTACTATTTGTGCACTCGTTGGGCGCCAAACGAATTGTTTGCGCTTGTCTAAAAACTTCAAATCTAAATTACCCCATTTCTTTTGAAAAATCCGTCTAGATATAAAAGTTCAAGAAACTTTTAAGTGGCGCAAAGTTTTTTTTTTGTTTAGTTCAAGGGGTTGTGTCTGCGATGGAGGATAATAAGAGATATGGGTTATGATATAAAGGGGAAAATCTCCGTCTCCGTTATCTGCTCTTCCTACTGTAAATATAATGGCGAAACGAATTTTTGAGAAATGTCCGCTCATTTAGCTTCTCGAGTTTATAAAAAAATAAACTTTGGTAAATCAAATTGAGCTCATTTATAAAAATATAAGAGTTACGCCCGGCATCGAGAAAAATCAATCGTGTTCAGTTCGTGTCATCAAGTTGTTCATTATAAAATTCGGAAGTGTAGAACGGATGTGATGTATTACTTTAATAAAGAGACTCGACTGATGCGTTATTTATCTATGTCAATTTATTGATTGATTGCATGCAAATGGTGGTCGTTATTACCATTATTGCTCAATTATTGTATCACTCAATTGTCATATAACCCAAAAATTTAATTATAGATTCTATATTTAACTTTTCCTCGTTTAAAAATATAATTTCTAGAAAATTATTAAATCTTTAGAAATACGTAGTTGGCTCCAAGAAGTAACATAATTAATATAATACAAAAACTGTTAAAATAGCCTTAAAAACTAATTGGATCAATGGGTCGTCTTCTGAGCGTTTGGTTCCTGCTAGAAAGTTTTATGTACCTACCTTACTTTGTGAAAATTTCAGTAAGTATATGAATCCAAATAGAGATAATAATAACTTTGCCATCGAGTTTTAGATCTCGACAAGTGAACGAGTGATTGCTTACCATTCCTGCCCTGCCTCTTGGAGGCAGCGAGCACTTCTACTAAATGCCAAGTATAAAATTTTTAACGTTGCAGCATTGCAGGTTGAAATAATTTGGTAACCAAACTGACTGACTGTTACTCCAAAGTGAAAGCATTAACTTGGAGGTGACTTTTCGCTTATAACTCGAAAAATACGCACTTTATGAAAAAAGTTCTTCTATATGAATATAAAGTACATCAAATTTGCTACAAATTATATGTCTCTGGGTTTTTTCTTAAGACGAACGGTTTAGGCGCTAGAGTGCGCTAAAGTTTTACAAAAATTCTAAAAATCCACTGATTTTTGTTTCTTGGCTTATCGCTTACAAATCGAAAACTACGCACTTTTAGGAAATAGTACTGCTATACCAAAATAAAGCACATTCAATTTCCTACCAATTATATTTGTTAGATTTTTCTTCAAACCAGCGGTTTAAGCGCTAGAGCGCGTTAAAATTTGCCAAAAGTTCCAAATTCTGCCAACAAATTGTTTTTTTGCTTATCGCTTATAACTCTAAAACTACGCACTTTTAGGAAAAGGTGTTTCTATACCAAATAAGTTTTATGTTCAAGCAAGCGGTTTAGGCGCTAGAGCGCGTTAAAGTTTGACAAAAGTTCCAAAATTCGCCAAAAAATTGTTTTTTGTTTATCGCTTATAACTCGAAAACTACGCACTTTTAGATAAAAGTGTTCCTATATCAAAATAAAGTACATTAAATTTCCTACAAATTATATTTTATAAGTTTTTTCTTCAGACGACCGGTTTAGGCGCTAGAGCTCGCTAAAGTTTTACAATAATGATAAAAATCGACTGATTTTTGTTTCTTGGCTTATCGCTTACAACTCGAAAACTACGCACTTTTAGAGAAAAGTACTGCTATACCAAAATAAAGCACATTCAATTTCCTACCAATTATATTTGTTAGATTTTTCTTCAAACCAGCGGTTTAAGCGCTAGAGCGCGTTAAAATTTGCCAAAAGTTCCAAATTCTGCCAACAAATTGTTTTTTTTTTGCTTATCGCTTATAACTCGAAAACTACGCACTTTTAGGAAAAGGTGTCCCTATACCAAATAAGTTTTATGTTCAAGCAAGCGCTTTAGGCGGTAGAGCGCGTTAAAGTTTGGCAAAAGTTTCAAAATCGCCAAAAAATTGTTTTTTATTTATCGCTTATAACTCGAAAACTACGCACTTTTAGATAAAAGTGTTCCTATATCAAAATAAAGTACATTGAATTTCCTACAAATTATATTTTATAAGTTTTTTCTTCAGACGACCGGTTTAGGCGCTAGAGCGCGTTAAAGTTTGACAAAAATTCCAAAATCCACCAAAAAATTGTTTTTTTGTTTATGGCTTATAACTCGTTAACTACGCATTTTTGATAAAATACCAAAATAACGTACATTGAATTTCCTACAAATTATGTTTCTTAGGTTTTGTTCTTCAGACGAACGGTTTAGGCGCTAGAGCCTAAACCAAATGCAGTTCTTTCAGTTTTCGCTTTTTTTCGGAAAATTACGCACTTTTGAGAAAAAGTGCTCTTATACGAAAATAAACTACCACAACCTTTCTACAAATTATGTATTTTTTGTTTTTTTCTCCAGGCAGACGCTTTAGGCGCCAAAGTACGTTGAAGTTTGAGGAAAATTCTAAAATCATCGAAAAAGCAGTTCTTTCAGTTTTAAGCTTATAATTCGGAAAATTACGCACTTTTGAGAAAAAGTGCTCTTATACAAAAATAAACTACCACAAATTTTCTACAAATTATGTATCTTTTGATTTTTTCTCCAGGTAGCCGCTTTAGGCGCCAAAGTGCGTTGAAGTTTGAGGAAAATCAGCCAAAAAGCAGTTCTTTCAGTTTTCGCTTTTTTTCGGAAAATTACGCACTTTTGAGAAAAAGTGCTCTTATACGAAAATAAACTACATAAAATTTTCTACAAATTATGTATTTTTTGTTTTTTTCTCCAGGCAGACGCTTTAGGCGCCAAAGTACGTTGAAGTTTGAGGAAAATTCTAAAATCAGCGAAAAAGCAGTTCTTTCAGTTTTAAGCTTAGAATTCGGAAAATTACGCACTTTTGAGAAAAAGTGCTCCTATACAAAAATAAACTACATCAAATTTCTTACAAATTATGTATCTTTGGTTTCTTTCTTCAGACAAACGGTTTAGACGCTAGAGCGCGTTAAAGTTTGACAAAAATTCCAAAATCCGCCAAAAAATTGTTTTTTTGTTTATGGCTTATAACTCGTAAACTACGCACTTTTAGATAACAGTGTCCCTATACCAAAATAAAGTACATCGAATTTCCTACAAATTATATGTTATAAGTTTTTTCTTCAGACGAACGGTTTAAGCGCTAGAGCGCGTTAAAGTTTGACAAAAGATCCAAAATCTGCCAAAAAACTGTTTTCTTGTTTATCATTCTAACTCGAATTAGAAAAAGTGCCCCTGTACCAAAATAAAGTGCATTCAATTTCCTCCAAATTGTATCTTTTATATTTTTTCGTCAAACGAGCAGTTTGGGTGCTAGAACGCGTTGAAGCATAGCGCCGCGAGAAGAGTAGATCTTTGGGGTCAAACTACTAAACTATAGGGTACTTACTCAAAATTAGCTTTTTTGTGCAGATTCGACAAATCGTTACATGCGCTGGTTAACTATACCTTCCCGGTTTAGCGTTTAGCGTAAAGTAAAATTTATAAAATGACTGTTGGGGTTGGAATTAATATGTGGGGCTAATAAATCCTAATCTGTAGTAACTTAACGAGGAAAGAAAGCGGGGATGTATTGAATTTTTAATATCTTAGTAAGTGGAACATCAAAAGAAATCTAAAATGTACTAGAAGACATGAACACCTAAAGCAAATTCTTTGTGTCTCCGCGAGGCAAATCTGAATTTTCCCCCTCAAATTGTATATCTCTAACTCTTATTAGGAGTGCGTTTTCTTTTAGTTTTCTTTATTTTGTTACTCCCTTAGGGGTTTCGTTTTATGGATCCTTTTTGTGAATTGTACGTTATCTGATTCCATTAGCTAAAAATTTTTTTCTTCTTCTCGTTAAAGTAAGGTAGGTATACATAAAGATTTATTTTTAATGGCGTCCTCCATAATGTAAGGGGAAACACAACCTTCTATTTTATTTACTTTAGTTCGCGTTTCTTACACCACCTCTTCTGTGCCCTAATTGTCTTAAATCCCATCTAAACAGTGTTTTGTGTTTAGTATAGAGTATAGCACCCTTAAATGTTTCTTTTGTTTGCTTGTTAGTTGTCGAGCTTTTCTATGGGTTCTTTCTTAATAATGGCAACGAAAATAAGTTGTTTGTTGGATGAAATAGTTAATTTTGTGAAAATTGAACTTCGTTCGTCGTTGTTTTTTTCAGTCCACTCGCTCGTGAATAGTCTGGTCGTCCAATTTCCGTCCAAATAATCAAAGTTTATGTCGTCGAGTCAGCCAAATTTGAGGTTTATTCGATTACTCGACTTTATTATGCAAATTAAACAACTGAAATTGATTTTTTAAACAACAGCTCGACAATTAATTAAAATGCTCTTAATTACCATATATGGACGTTTACTATTGTAATTTGTGCATGAATTTTTCATGGATTTTAACTAAGTTGTGAACTTGTGTGTGAATAGGGTCAATATGTATGTAAATTCGCTAGGGAACAAGGATGCTCTTCCAACAATTTGCTTGTCGATACGAAATTTAAAGAAGTAAATTTGTCTTCGGAAGCGTTTGAGTTATACACACGGGGGAGTTTTATTTCCTATCAAATTTATTACAAATCTTTTGATTATTCTCCCTCGTATTGTTCGATTACTAAATCAAAGTCCACGCTTTGATTTGTTTATGTCATTAAGTCAACATTTAATTTGGAAATATATCTACACACGCGATTATATTTCCCAAGCACTTACAACTAATTTGAATATGTTAGGGGTGGAATAATAGTTCGAAGCTCATCTTACATTATGTAATTTACGATAATTTCGTGTTCAAATCAAAATATCCGATCTCGTTACCATTATAAAATATCTTTAGCAGTTCAAAGATAGTACTCCCTAATAATGTGTGGATAGGTTCTGAATGAGGTGACAATATCTCAAGAACGGTTTGTTTTACAGTCTGTCGAACAACTTCTCGGAATTTCTGGGACTTCCTCCAGGTCCTTTGGTACAGTCACTAGGGGAAAATGAGAGTTAAATCCAGGAAAAAAATATAGAAGTTTCTACCTTGCCGCTACGTCCGATCTAAACTTCAACGTGTTCAAGCGCCTATAACCTAAACCGCAATACGTCTGACATAAAAAACTTAAAAGATATAATTTGTTGGAAATTTGATGTAGGTAGTTTATTTTTATATCCAAGGACTTTTCTCTAAAACTGAAAAAACAGCCTTTTGGCTGATTTTGGAATTTACGTCAAACTTTAACGCGCTCTAGTACCTAAACCGCCTGCTTGGAAAAAAAAATAAAGATACATAATTTGTAGGAAATTTGATGTAGTTTATTTTTGCATAGGAGCACTTTTCTTCAAAAGTGCGTAATTTTCCGAATTATAAGCGAAAACTGAAAGAACTGTTTTTTGCTGATTTTGGAATTTTCCTCAAACTTCAACGAACTTTGGCGCCTAAACCGTCTGTCTGGGGGAAAAAACCAAAGATACATAATTTGTAGGAAATTTGATGTAGTTTATTTTTGCATAGGAGCACTTTTCTTCAAAAGTGCGTAATTTTCCGAATTATAAGCGAAAACTGAAAGAACTGTTTTCTGCCGATTTTGGAATTTTCCTCAAACTTCAACGAACTTTGGCGCATAAACCGTCTGTCTGGGGGGAAAAACCAAAGATACATAATTTGTAAGAAATTTGGTGTAGTTTATTTTTGTATAAGAGCACTTTTTCTTAAAAGTGCGTAATTTTCCGAATTATAAGCGAAAACTGAAAGAACTGCTTTTTGCCTGATTTTGGAATTTTTCTCAAACTTTAACGCACTTTGGCGCCTAAGGCGCCTGCCTGGAGAAAATAACAAAAGATACATAATTTGTAGAAAATTTGTGGTAGTTTATTTTTGTATAAAAGCACCTTTCTCCAAAAATGCATAGTTTTCGAGTTATAATCAAAAAACTGAAAAAAAACTTTTTGGCTGATTTTGGAATTTTCCTCAAACTTTGGCGCCTAAAGCGTCTACCTCAAGAAAAAAACAAAAGATACATAATTTGTAGAAAATTTGATGTAGATTGTTTTTGTATAGAAGCACTTTTGTCAAAAGATGCGACATGAGAGGAGATGAAAGAGGTATTTGAATATATGGACCAGATCTGTACCATTTTGGCACCCTCTCTCGAGAAAACAGTTAGGCCCAGCTTTCGAAACATCCTATATAATAGGTCAGATATTCATTTCATCTCTGCTAATAAAATGAAAGTATTTTGTACACACACCGACCCCATTAGATAAATTGATCGAATGTCGATATTTTTCTTTATTACGATATTAATAATTTTCTCACGAATCCGGCAAAAGTAAATACGTGCGTTCGAACTATCTACTTGTTAGTTAAATTAAAGGGGGCTCAAATTTTATCCATCAGCTTAAGAATTCACTTCGTATAACGTTAGACGTGATAAAAGCTCACGAGGGCCGAGTAAAGCCGTGGCTCGTTCACCGATTTAATTAAAAGGGCCGTTCACGTTCAACGAAAGCCGAAATGGGACGTAATTTATTACGAAAAGCATAGGTACATCTTGAAGCACGCAAATACTTACATAATGTAATTAAGAACACGAGACCAAAATTCAAACAATTTTACGATAAACACGCAGCTCGAAGCATGCCCGATATTTTTTTAATTAAAAAAAAATTCAAATTGTGCAAAGATTGGCTTTATTTTTACTCGAGAAAATGTAATTTAAAATTGTCGCTCTAAAGTAATTGAAAAGGTGCTTACAATAAATTATTATTCATTGAAATCTCGAATTAAATTTAGTTGTCTTTTTTCCATCTCCCATCAGCAGTTTATACCCTCGAATAAATTACTAATCAAATCAAACAGGTAACTGATATTTATTTAAAATTTTCTTATAATAGTAAGCGCTTTTCTTAACGAATCGTTATAATCTCGTTATTTTTCCATTAAAATTAACGTGCTCTTAAAAAGGCGAGAAATTATTACATCCATCCGTCCATATTCCACCCAATCCCTACCCTCGTCCCTTATTATTAATATTGACTTTTAGGAAAAAGTTTTTTGGATAAAGTTTTTACCAACTTTTCGTGTATCTTTGAAGTTCGTATTTGCCCTTTAAAATTACATTTTGTAATAATAGACTCTAACAACCCTCAGGGTTAAATATTAGTTATTAGTCAATTTATAAGCCTCTTATATCCAACTATTAGGGTGGGTTTAATTATTTTAATTTTCAGTTTACCGAAGGTATATAAAAATTTGATATAACAAGGGGCGCGACGATGCTATATTTGTGATTTAAAATTTTTTTTGTTAGTCTTCAGTAAAATCCAGCTTGTGGTGTGGTGGATTTAATCAATTAAAACAATATTGTTATTACCCACCTATAACAATACGTGCTAATATTTGTTTTATAGGTAGTCAGCGACTATACGTGTACACTTTACGCAGTTTAGGTTCATCATTAATTGCAAATTTAGGGGGAAGCGAAGGCGAAATCGCGAGTATACTGGCAGAGCTAAAATGGCTATAGCTACAAAAGTATGACGAGATAATATGACGATTACAATCGAATCTCTAGCTCTATAGTATTTATAGTCCGGCGGTGTATCACTGGATCACTATGACCAAAAATGAAGGAGTCTCGTTAAGGGAAAATTTACTCTCCCACATGGACTTGCACATTCGTTGATGCGGTCGATTGGAGATTTTAACACAAGACTTGTAGCCTGTGGCTTCACAGTCCAACGATGTATCACTGGATCACTATGACAAAAAATGAAGGAGTCTCGTTAATGAAAAATTTACTCTCACACATGGACTTGCACATTCGTTGATGTGGTCGATTGGAGATTTGAACACAGGACTTGTAGCCTGTGACTTCACAGTCCAGCGATGTATCACTGGATCACTATGACTAAAAATGAAGGAGTCTCGTTAAGGAACAATTTACTCTCACACATGGACTTGCACATTCGTTGATGTGGTCGATTGGAGATTTGAACACAAGACTTGTAGCCTGTGACTTCACAGTCCAGCGATGTATCACTGGATCACTATGACAAAAAATGAAGGAGTCTCGTTAATGAAAAATTTACTCTCACACATGGACTTGCACATTCGTTGATGTGGTCGATTGGAGATTTGAACACAGGACTTGTAGCCTGTGACTTCACAGTCCAGCGATGTATCACTGGATCACTATGACTAAAAATGAAGGAGTCTCGTTAAGGAACAATTTACTCTCACACATGGACTTGCACATTCGTTGATGTGGTCGATTGGAGATTTGAACACAAGACTTGTAGCCTGTGACTTCACAGTCCAGCGATGTATCACTGGATCACTATGACTAAAAATGAAGAAGTCTCGTTAAGGAACAATTTACTCTCACACATGGACTTGCACATTCGTTGATGTGGTCGATTGGAGATTTGAACACAAGACTTGTAGCCTGTGACTTCACAGTCCAGCGATGTATCACTGGATCACTATGACTAAAAATGAAGGAGTCTCGTTAAGGAACAATTTACTCTCACACATGGACTTGCACATTCGTTGATGTGGTCGATTGGAGATTTGAACACAAGACTTGTAGCCTGTGACTTCACAGTCCAGCGATGTATCACTGGATCACTATGACTAAAAATGAAGGAGTCTCGTTAAGGAAAAATTTACTCTCACACATGGACTTGCACATTCGTTACCGTGGTCGATTCGAGATTCGAACCCAAGACCTGTAGCTCTACAGTCCAGCGATGTATCACTGGATCATTATGACCAAAAATGAATGAATGAATGCACATGCTCGTTTGATTTTTTTATTTCCCAGTTCTATTTTGTGACTATTTGTACTTTCTCATTGGACACTTGGCCCAATTCGTGATACTAGCAAAGAGACTCGCAAATGAATTCCGTGATTATCAACCTGTTGAACAGGCGTAACGAATTCAGTACTCGCCATTTTTAAGTTCTAACTTACCGTAAATTTGACTTTAATCTTGAATTTTAAGTAGCACATTAAAGGCACCGACTGAGTGGTTATTAAGGAAATTATTCTTTAACGATTTTTTTTAAATGCGATCTTAATTATCTTAAAGAGTAGTCGTTTACCTGAACGATGTACATTTATACAAATGATGTTGCAAATTTTAAATAGAGCGTTTTGCTGCCTCATAAATTTGTCTCCTTTTCGTATATAGACGCATTAGGGTGTTTCTATGACGACACAGACATTTTCGCTTTGCGTTATGTTCTTTGCTTGAAAGCCACAACCGTATACACAAAACATAACACGAAATCACCACCCCCATTATGTGCCATGTCATTTTTTAAGAAAAGAGTTTTTTCACCTTCAAATAAGTGACATTTTATTAAGTGATTTTAGATTCGATTATATCGATGTTATATGGGCGATTTTGGCGTATGACAAATTTAGATGTTGCGCGATAAGAAATAACAAAAAAGTTTTCTGAAAGTTATTAAGTGTTAGTTTATCAACATCTCACTCCGGTACCTGCTGGAAGTTTACTTCTAGAACTTTCAAGAACGTTTCGTAACATCGTAATTTTTCATTTCTCAACCTTTTCAAGATTCGCTCAATCTTCTTTTTAACTTTATTTCCGAGTCTCCTGTCGGAACTAAAATAGAATATGAACTGTATCACCTACCAAGGGTTTTTACGAATACAGCACACATGAGACATCGCATCGTGGAAGAAGGTAACGTGAAAATTACTGGGTAACACACCAATATATGAAACCTATAAATAGTTTAATGTGGGATCCGAACTTTCGGAGGTTTGCGATTGCCTTCTGGTATCATAATTCTTTTGTAGTACCTATAGTACTTTGACAACTGATCCTACCAAGTTATCTAGCGCTTATCCTATAAACCGTACGTCTGACGCAAAAACCTGAAGGATATAATTTGCACGAAATCAAATGTACTTTATTTTTGTATAGGAACACTTTTCTCTAAAAGTGCGTAGTTTCCGAGTTATAAGCAAAAAACTAAAAAAACAGTTTTGGCCCATTTTGGAAATTTTGCTCAAACTTGAGCGTGCTCTAGCGACTAAACCATTCATCTGAAGAGAAAACTGAAGAAACATAATTTGTAGAAAATTTGGTGTAGTTTATTTTTGTATGGAAGCGTTTTTCTTTAAAAGTGCGTAGTTTCCGAGTTATAAGCGAAAAACTTAAAAAACAGTTTTGGCTCATTTTGGAATTTATGACCAAACTTGATTGCGCTCTAGCGCCTAAACCGTTCATCTGAAGAAAAAAACTTAGGAAACATAATTAAATTTGTAGAAAATTTGATGGAGTTTATTTTTGTACGGAAGCGTTTTTCTAAAAAAATGCATAGTTTTTAAGTTGTAAGCGATGAACTGAAAATGAGCATTTTTGCGCAATTTTCTCAGAACGCACACTTTAACAAGCGACGGCGGCAAAGTTGAAATTCAGATTTAGCATCTCAAAATACATTTAGAACGATAGAAAAAAAACAACATGACTAATAAAAGTACTATAAACTAACCCCTTAAAAGCACTGAGTTAATAATAATACGGTTTTAGGAGAACAATGACCATTTGTAGTTAAAATCGCCAAAAAGCCTATTGGCGTAATTTACTAATAAATCGGGGTTTTAGCGCTTTTGGTGTCCGATGCCAAAAAGATAGTTGCATCTAATAATGGGGATTAATTTTCTCCCTATTTCAAAAGTGCTTTTCACTCTAAAAATCCATTTTTATAGCTATAGCATTCACACACACACTAGCCACAGAAATAATCCACTCGGATACCGCTACGGTCGGTCAGATAGAGTGTATAGTTCAACTGCTTTTAATGGAAGGGTCTCAAACATACAGTGAGTGTAATGCGATTACCATTGTGTGTACTTACATCGAAGTAATAAAACTACACTTACTGAATCGTAAACGTAAACTCGGGGAGAGCACAAAGTTATAGGGCGCGATCAATATCGCGATCTTGAAAAATTCCTTTTCCTCCTACTACACATTCAAAACTTTTAACACCGCAAATATTTACTTCACATTTCACGTGAAGCAAATTATTTTTTTTATCGAGTGCCTTTTTGCCCTTTTCACGTTTGGTCGCTCTAAATTTTTATTTCTAAAACTTTCCCCGACAATTCGAGTCAATTGGAAAACTTTACGATCTCGTCTCTTTTTATTTTTCTTCCACTTTTCCTTCCTTTGAAATGACTTTTTACACACGATCTCCTTTAAAAAGCATCACGCGCGTCTTTCGACCGCTTTGCGTTTGTTTGATTTGACGCGATGTCTGGGATAACACTCGAATTTTAACTCTTGTGACTTGTGATAGTAGGGAAGATATAAACATACTGATGTGGGTAAACAGGACTTTTTCGTACGCGTCAGCTAATTCTACAACTTCTTAAAATATTTAAAAATATATTGGAAATAGTTCAAAACAATAGGATGCTCTGAAACTTTCTATGATTTTTAAAATTTGAAATTATACGGGGTGTTTCTATTTAAAATGGGAAAGCTGAACTCATTTCCGGCTGAACCGTAAGTCAATATGTGGAATGTTTGGTATCACTAGATAGATAGTTTTACAATCTTTCAAGCCACTTAAAATATACAGGGTGTTGTATTTAAAATAGAAAAGCTAGCTCCATTTCCGGTTAAACCGGAAGTTAAAATTTAACGTGTTTGGTATCATTAGACAGCTAATCTTACGATATTTTAAAAAATCGTTAAATATACAGGGTGTTTTGAAAAACTCATTGTTGTTAGCTCATTTCCGGTTTAACCGGGAGTGTTTTTAAAACCACAATTGTAACGAAATATAAACATTTATGTAATAAATTAATGTACCAACTTGCGATTATAAATTTTAATTACTAAGGAAATTAGAAATTTTTGAAAGGTTGACCTTCAAAAAATCATAGCTCCGAAACTAGCGGATAGCGAAAAATGAAACTAAGTTGATAAATTAAAAACATCAATACCTGCAACATACCTAAAAATAGACGAAGCGGCCGGGGCCGATTTTGAGAAAATCTGTTTTAAAATTTGAGTCAACTTTGATCGCTGAAAAGTATCCAGTTTTGAAGTTATTAAAAAAATTCACTCTAACAAAATTAAAGCCCTATTTTTTGCCTATATGTTCCTGTGTTTATATTTTTATTATAATAATTTTCTGCAAAGTTATAATAAAAAAACTAGAAAATGCGCTAATCGTTACAGTGGCCGCCATTTTGAATTTAAAAATTTGAAAACTCATTTTTTAAATTAGGGCCGATGTGTACTAACTTATAGCAGAGTATAAATACTGTGGGTCGAGATTTTTCAAAATGTGACTAAAATAACCCCCTTATTTTGGGCCACCCTGTATCGATTTCGTTTAAAAGCGTATGTTCTCGATGAAATGTTGTTCAAGTGACTGAAACCAAATTTCAACAAAATCGCTTTAGTAACTTTTGATTGGCGGTGTTAACATACTCACACACACTGACTGACTGACAACTGACACAGACGGATTTTTCTTAGAGTTTCACTTTTTTACTGTTTTGTATTCAGGGGAACCCGAAACGTCGAGAATTAAATTCAAAAACTTTTTTTTACATAGATATTACTTTTTCCAAGGATGTGTATGTGTATACTGTAACGTATTTTGATTTTAGTAACAGAAGTTGCCTAAGTGGCTAAATAATGATGAAGGGCCCCGAATTAAAGTTTATATATTAATGGCTTATTAAGACATATAGGGTGGTAAATCTAAAGTGGTGACGTTGTAGAGGGTGGTAAAATTTATATTAGGTGGGCTAAAAGCAATTTGCGATTAAATTATGTCTGAAATTTACGTAACGTTATAAAATGTATATCTCGTGACTAAGATCGTTTTTGTTGAGAAACTATACACTTGATTAAGTTCTGAATAATTAGGGATTAGACTTGTTGGGTAGGTAATTATCCCTATAGTCTCGTCTACAACGTATTACTAGTTTAGTAGTTTGTACTCGGATCGCTTGTATAAGTTGTCTGGGAGAGAAGGTTAATTATTGAAAAAGAACCTTTCGTCTAACAGGGGCTAAATTTGTTAAAGTGCGAACGTGGGTCGAATTATTTTTTTTCGTCCCTACTATAGTGGAGGTTATTATAATGTAAGCTTTACACCCGCGTGCATTCGTTTCTCTCCCTAGTCAAAGTGTCCCTCGGGATGTCGTGTAGGGGATTTTTTCTTGATTGTACCTTTTTTACAAGTCTACAGACGTAATTTACAAGATCGTAGGTAATGTAGCGAATAAAATACCAAAGATCGAGTCGGTAAAATAAGATGGATTTGAATTTCATTGGTAGACTTTACGAATAAAGACGGCTCGAGTCGTCGAACAGACTAAAAATTGGTTTTCATTTAAAGCTTTTATTACTACAACCAAAGACAACAAAGCAGTTTTTATTTACGTATGAAGTTTTTATTGAGCTTTTAGGGTTCTTCTTTCGGCTCCCTTTTTTAATTTTACGAATTTAT
Organism: Malthinus flaveolus; assembly: GCA_950108345.1. Taxonomy (NCBI): domain Eukaryota; kingdom Metazoa; phylum Arthropoda; class Insecta; order Coleoptera; family Cantharidae; genus Malthinus; species Malthinus flaveolus. The sequence goes on along the minus strand of OX467289.1, from coordinate 5,442,611 downwards.
TGGTCTCCGACTCCAAAGTCGATAAAAGGGAATACGCGTAAATCTTAGTTTGGACAATGTGTTGCCATTGATTAATCAATTTGTCGAGCCTCATACGATTGATGGAACCTATCACTTGATCCTGTTGATTATTTTAGTTATTTTTCATTAGTCGCTCGCACTATCGATTAATCGATAGTGCGGTATCGAGTTGATTTTAGCACCTATATCGAACTATGGATATATCAAAGTATCGATAGATAAACGGATTATCGATACATCGAGTTATTGACATCCCAGATATATTACAAATTAAAAAAAATTTTTTAGGATAAATTAATTAGATAATTCTAATACGTTGCTAATGAACCTCAACATACACACACATGTGAAAAAACTTTAAAGGGAGAAAATTTGTTTTCCACCAAACACCTCGGGAATCGAACCCAAGACTACTATGTCCGGTAGCAGGTCTAAACCAATTGCTAGGGAAAATTATGTTGACCGCCTGGCGTAATTGGTTTAGACCTGCTACCGGACATAGCAGTCTTGCGTTCGATTCCCGAGGTGTTTGGTGGAAAACAAATCTCCCCCTTTAAAGTTTTTTCACATGTGTGTGTATGTTGGGGTTCATTTGCAACGTATTAGAAATATCAGATATAGTTTAATCCGATAATTTGTGAAAGTGGGAGGAGTTGACAAAAACTTACGCCAAGTGTGACTCTGAGGTGAGTTTAATTCATGAATTTTGCCCTTAATCGCTCGTGTTCACTTATCGACTCACTGGTCTTTGTTTACTACTGAAAATGCTCGGATTTTTAATTACAACGAGAATAGAAGGCCCTAAGGGCTGACCCGCGCCGTTGGTGTTTATTATTCCATTATTCCTATTATTAAATTATTTCATTTCAAGATAATCCCAGTAATAGTCCCTTAGTAGTTCTCACGACCGTTTCTTTATGTCGAGTTAATTAACTTTAAATGTTTAGAATTATTCAATTAGGCGATCAAAATGTTTGGTAAAAATGTAGCGAATCTTGATTTAGCTGCTGACGATAAAATTGTTAAAACTCTAAAACTTAATAGAAGTGTAATGAAACTCGTTTAGATTGTGCCTCGACTACGGGAACGAAACTAATGGTTAATTTAATACATTTTAATGAAATTCAATTTGGGAAGGAACGAAAAACAGTTCCTAAGTTCGTTTGAGCACATCGTCATTATACAGTTGTTATGGCAACGACCTTTTTTGTTTACACAAAAAGAAAGCTTCATAATAATAATTGTAATTGGTGCTTTGTTGTAAGACTTTTAATTACATTATTAAATGCCACATTTTTTGGGTATAGCTAACTTGGCTGTTGGTTGGTATTGACGTAAAAATTTAGATTCCTATCTAAAAAAAACGCAATACCTTAGGGCTTATGTACACGTACGGAGTATGGATATTATTTCAGAACTTTAGAACATCATTATCGTGACTAAAAAAGTTGGATTTTAATTATTAATTAGGCGATCGTTAAAGCTACTTTGGTTGAAATGCTCGTTGAATATAGCTTTTTGATGAGGGCATTAAATTTAATTTGGCAATATACTATACAAAGGTACAAAAATAGAAAGTTTTATGTTTGTCGACACGTTTATCGATTATTATATTAATATTTATCTAATTAGTTTTATTTTTTGTTACAGACTGAATTATCTCATAATTTACAACAATTATCCGAACGAGCTAAATCTACTACCGAATTCATTCAACGGTTGAAAGGAATGAGTGATAATGTTAACGTGAGTAAAAGAGACACCCTGTATATGTTGCTTCCGTGTGTTTATAAGAAGCTTATGAGTAGGTATGGTAGGTACGCTCCGTAAAGTTGTCGGTAACTTTACCACCAGCAGAGAGGTACAATAATGAATAATCTCTTTTCGTACGACCGACTCTAAAAACATTCTTTACGCTTCGTGAAGTAACGCTTAAAGTCGGACATTTTGATCGAGTTTGTTTTACATACAAGTATATGATCGTAAAAATTATACATGGACAGGTATATAACCAATAAGGTACTTCACGGTTACTATATACTTTTTGTTTGATTCTGTCAAATTTCAATTTTATTCCACTAGATGGCGCACGCTCATTTGACAAAATTCAAACTTTGAATAATTATTTAGACAATTGAAGTCGTAAATTAATTACTTATTTAGCAAAATGCAAAATTGTGAAAGTATTAGTTGTACTTATAATTATAATACGAAAGATCAAAACTCAAAACAGTTATTTGCTGGAACAATTTTTAGAAACGTAATTTACGTAAAACATAACCTTACAAAATACAAAAGTTACTAATTTTATATTGCCGTCGTACGAAAAATTTTGTATGTATCTCGAGCAAAATGCGTTTTTGATGTTCGGTCGTCATTTAGCAGCTCAGCTCCGCTTCGCTGCTAAAAATTAGACCTCACATCAAAAACTCTCATTTTACGCTCTAGACACATAAATAACTATTCTATTCTATTCTTCTATTGATTGTATTGAACCTCTCTGCTGGTGGCGTAAGTCAAAAAGAACTTTACGGAGCGTACCTACCATACATTGTATAGTTTGTTTCACTTTCTTCCGATTTAGCTTTTCGACTTTACCTATTGAAGTGTCTTCTAATCCGTTCCTAAAAGAACCATAAATTAAACTTTCTTTACGGTTTAAAATTTTACCTGCAAGCATTATATTATACAGGGTGTTTCCCATAAGTGTGTCATAACTTCAAGGGCTGTTACAAGAACTCAAAAGAAGTCGTTTGACCCCAATTTTCTTATACCGAAAGTTCCCTCATTCAGAGTTACAGGGTGTTTTAGCTGAAATTTTCAAATTTTTGAAAATTTATTGTGGCAAAACGAAAGCAGCTGAGAAAATAATTTTTGTGGAGATGCCTTATGTATTTTAAACTCTATGAGATAGATGTGGTACTTTTGTTTTTCAACTGCCAATATGGCGGATTCAAGATGGCGCTTATCGAAATATTAATGGGATTGCAATAAAATTTTGGATACATGGGTTTCTTGAAAATTCAATATTTCAATATTAAAAAAAAAATGACAAACGCGTAACCTGAGCGAAAAAATTCTTTTTACCCAATTTGATGAAAATTACACTGTGGGTACTTTCGAATATTGGCTTTCGAACTATCGAGCCAGAATTTCAAAATTTCATCTAGAAAAAAAAATACAGCTATTTGAAAGTAATTAATTTATAAATTTTAAAATCAAGTGCCTACTTTATAAAATAGTTTCCCTCTTAATCATTTATTTCGGTCGTGGTGGTTGATGATTGTACTCGGATTGTACTTGTTGGCGAAATAAATGATATTATTATTATTTGTATTTGTACTGATATAAGAATTTTCAAATAGCTGTATTTTTTTTTCTTGATGAAATTTTAAAAATCTGACTCGATAGTTCGAAAGCCAATATTCGAAAGTACCTAACAGTATAATTTATTTTAATAAAATTTGAAAAAAATTTTTTTTTTCTCAGGTTACGCGTTTGTCATTTTTTTTAAAATTTTTAAATTCTAATTTCAGATTTGTCGACGAATTTTCAAGAAACCCCTGTATCTAAAATTTTATTGCAATCCCATTAATATTTTGATTAGCGCCATCTTGAATCCGCCATATTGTCAGTTGAAAAAAAAGTACCATATCTATCTCATAGAGTTAAAAATACATAAGGCATCTCCACAAAAATTATTTTCTCAACTGCTTTCGTTTCGCCACAATAAATTTTCAAAGATTTGAAAATTTTAGCTAAAACACCCTGTAACTCTGAATGGAGGAACTTTCGGTATAAGAAAATTGGGGTCAAACGACTTCTTTTGAGTTCTTGTAACAGCCCCTGAAGTTATGACGCACTTATGGGAAACACCCTATATAAAAGAGGTAAAACCGTAAAGAAATGGACAAGGCGGCTTTGTAAGTTTGATTTCTGGTGTAAAGTCGAAAAGCTAAATCGGAAGAAAGTGAAACAAACTATACATACTTCTACCACGAGAGTCCAACAGCTATTAGCAAAGTTTATACCACTTGATATTATTCTAAAGATTCATTAACAAAAAGCCACTCTTTCGCCGGGCTATATTGCCGCGCCAGTGCAGCGATTGGGCCTAGGCGCACCAGGCGCGTACCTAGGACTCCGTGTTGTTAAGGACCCCAAAACCGCTCATTTTATAAGAATTATGTCCAATTAAAATTTCTTTCTACCCATTTAATTGTTTTACTTATTGGAAAGCGCGTAAGATAGCTTTTTCAGCCCGGGTTTGTCATTTAGATGTAAACTATAAATTAAAATTGATACTTATAATAAAGAAATGGGGCCCATTCTGGGTCAAAAGGGATCTCGGAATTCTCCAACAATATTATCAATCGCTACTAAAATTACTCAACTTCATTTTAAGCCGTTTGACCTTGAACAATCAAAAACATTTTGTCTTCGGCGCTGTTTAGGTAATCGTACTCTTATCTTCATACAAGGGGCCTCAAAATGTGCAGCGTCTAGGGCCTCAAAAACTATGAACGCGCCTCTGGACCGCGCACTCAAATTTAGGAAAAAATGTGAAATTAAGGCATTTATTCTAAACCTAAATTTCGAAACTTTCTATCGAAATAGAATTCAGGCAGGCGGAAGCGGTTGTCCGGTAGACAGTATCATCTCGGTTTAGCGCGTATGCGGTAACTCGATAGAGCGAGACGTCTGCAGCGGGCAACGCGTGAGTCGGTTTCAAGAAAACGTGCAAACTAGAAATCTACACACTTTTTGAAAAAAGTTTCGAAGTCTCCCTCGACAACTGAGAGAGAGAGGACCTTTTAACTCGAAAATGTTTTCAAAATGATCTTATTACAGTAAACTTACGAGGTGCGTCAGAAAAGTTTACGTGCACTTCCAGGGAACAGACATCAACTATAGGGCAAGTCCATTTTTTGCAACTGAGAGATAGGGACCTCTTAACCCGAATATTTAAAAAGAAGTTCAGTTCCAAATAAGTGATGTCGTAAAATGGCATCACCGAACTTACGGGGTGCTTTAGGAAAGTTTTATGACGTGCACTTTGAGGGAACGGGCATTAATTATAGGACAAGTCCATTTTTCTGCAACTGAGAGAGATGGGGGTCTCTTAAACCAAAAATATTTAAAAGGAAGTGCAGTTCCAAATAATAAATGTCGTAATATGACATCACCGAACTTACGGGGGGTGCTTTAGGACAGTTTTATGACGTGCACTTTTATAGGGGACACATAACTATAGGGCAAGTTCATTTTTCTGCAACTGAGAGAGACAGGGGCCTTTTAGCCCGAAAATATTTTAAAAAATAAGTGCAGTTCTAAATAAGTGATGTCGTAAAATGACGCCACCGAACTTACGGGGTGCTTTAGGAAAGTTTTATGACGTGCACTTCCAAGGGACAGGCATCAACTATAGTGGAAGTCAATTTTTCTCCAACTGAGAGTGATAGGGGCCTCTTAAACCGAAAACATCTAAAAAGAAGTGATGTCGTAAAATGGCATCACCGAACTTACGGGGCGCTTTAGGAAAGTTTTATGACGAGTACTTACAGAGGACAGGCAGCAATTGTTTTTCTGAAACAGAGAGATGGGGACCTTTTTGTGGGTTTTATATAGCCCGGTAAACGAGCACTTTTATAGTTTTTATTCCGTAATTAGTCCGGGAAGTGACCTATTAAAGCATGAGTAAGATGTGTACGGACGAAGCGAAGCTGACGGACGGACGGATATCGTATAAAATTTTATTTCATACTGTTTTCTATTTGAAAAATTTCTTTGTATAAAAACGTCATTTTAGAAATGTCAAATTAAACATCCGCTGTAGGTATTTCATTTTAAATCACATCTACTTTATATTCGTTACTTAGCAACAAATAACTACTTTATAACTTCACGCTTTACATAAATATAGGTGTTCGTTTGGTGTAGGGGTTAGCAGCCTTGCATTTCACCCAGAGGTTCTTGGGTTCGAACCCCACTGCCGGCAAGATTTTTTCAAGCAAAAATTAAAAAATAAAACAGTCCGGGAAGTGTTACTTAGCAACACTTCCCGGCCTAGTGATTTAATGTGCCATTTCCCGAACTCAAATTAATGACGGAAAGTAGCAATACCCGTACAGTATGAAATAAAATAATATAATATTTGGAATAATATCACGTGGTAGTAGTATAATGTTTGCTAGCTTTTCGACTATTAAAATTGACTGCTGAAACCCATTGTTTCAATTATAAGGGCGTTATCCGCTATGATTAAATTAATATGGGCAACAATTTTAAAACTTCTTAAGTGGTGGTAAATAAATAGGAGAACAAATTTAAAAAATGTTTTGAAGTTTAATTTCCAAAAACGAAACTTTTGCGGCTTTTTAATGCAACCTAAACACACTTCAAGTTTAATTCGAGCAAGAAAATTTAATTATTCGATTTATTCGTGCGGAAACGATTGAATTGGAAATAGTATAAGGGCGACAAAATTATAATATAAAATCCGAGTTTTCAAAATTTTATTACTTTGTTTCAATTTACGATTTTTTCCTAATAAACTTTTCGCTCAAAAGTTTGTATTTTTTTACTGTAAAAGCAGACAAAAAGGCCATTTAAAAGTTTAATCTTTTCGAACTTTCCTCCTCTCTTTTTCTAATGTAAGAAATTTTCTGATATTGACAAATCAAAACTTGCGGGTCGCATTTTATATCGACCCCTCTTAATTAAATATTTCCCCAGGCTAAGGAGCGAACAAACTTTTTCTCTCATCTCGACTTCATTTGCACATTATCGTGGCGCAATTATTATATATTTTTCGGCAAAATAACGGATATGCAATTTAAAATTTAGAGCAGCTGCTTATTAAAGTGAAGCTGCAGATGCTTTCGATCGTCGAGACATCGTTTAGTCCCCTAACATAAAACTAAACTACAAAAGGCCCAAAGAATTTAATTTAATTTTATAATTTTAGGACAATTGTATAAAATTCGAGTCGATCGTATCTGCCCAATGTGATGCCCTCATTGAAGCCATTCATAGAAGACGAAACCAACTTTTAGATTGTATACGACAAGATAAAGATCTTAGGGTTAGGGCTCTTAAAGAACAAGTGGCAACTTGCACTGCTCGTCTTCAACAAACAACTGCGCTTCTCCAATTTTGCATAGAAGCTCTGAAAGAAACTGACAGCATGTCGTTTTTACAGGTAAATTGCAGTTTGATTGTTTTTACGCCATTTTGTTTTCAAAATGTCGACTTTGTTTCGGCGGTAAATTCAAATTTCATTTGATTTTTTAAGGTTGGTTCGATGTTAATAAGCCGGGTAGCAACAACGGACCATTCGTGGCACAAAGAATGGTCGGTGCCGAGAGTATCGCCTCATTTCGACCTCACTTTAGACGACAAATCAGTTCTTCGCGCTATAGAACAATTAAATTTTATTCAAATGAAACGTAAGTAGATTTTTTTTCATTTCGTTTGAAATTGAAATTTCTTTTGACGCTTTGTTCTTGTGCTAATTACATCATTGGAGCTTTTTAAAAAAATTTAAATTTGAAAAGATGTGTTAATCTTATTTAATGGAGCTTTGATTATTCGCCATTAGCTTACAAAGATGGAGAGGAGAGGGTCCCAGCAGGTAAAATCTTTAGCATGCGAAAATATTTCGACTAAATCAGCATGATGTTAATTGAAGCATGTATTTTTATTAAAACTCAGTGGCGTACCCCTAAAAGTAACCGAGTTTTAAATAATTGAACTTAATTCAATTATACTACCCCTAATTTTAGGAACGACAAATTAATCAACTTGTTCGTACCTCAAACTGTAAATTGAGTTTTGTCCATTGTTTTGTTATGCGAGGCACGAATTTAGTTTTAATTTTAGTTAATTTTTTTTAAACGAATCGTTATACTTAATTGCAGCACCGAGTCCTCCAAACATAATACCAGAGGATTGCAGCGCTGAAAATAATTCTGTGACGGTGGCGTGGCAAGCTCCACCTCATTCTCATATTGAAGGATACGTACTTGAGCTCGACGATGGAAATGGCGGCGATTTTAGGGTTTGTTTGTTTAATTAATTTTTTTAGAAGGAAGTTACAGGTGCAAAAAGATGTTTGTGTAAAACGACCTTTATTGAAAGCTACAATACACTACTTCCTCATTAATTATTATAAAGATCTCGCGTTGTCGAGCACTCCAAGGTGGATTTTTGAAAAAAAAATTCAGATTTTTTTCTTGCTTATTCCATGCAAGTAGTTAACAATTTGAACTTAGGTTTGCACATGTTGTGCTTGAAATAGCTTAAGCAAATTTCACCCTCGACCTCTAATAAACCTTGCTCTAAATATTAATTATTTTCAGGAAGTTTATTGTGGCATCGAAACCATTTGTACCGTCGACGGTTTACACTTTCACTGTATGTATAATGCTCGTGTGAAAGGATTCAACAGTTCTGGCGAGGGAGAGTATAGTGATATAATAGGACTTCAAACGGCCGAAGGTAATTATAACATTTAAACTAACTTTTAGTTTAGTTTGTGTCAAAGTAAGTTTAGGAACCTCGAATCAATTATCTCGACTAGACTAGAAAAGTTTTTTGTACCTGGCACTGTTATAAATGGTTGCATGTTTGTTTCGTCGACGTCTTCTGTCACTTTTAGTTATCTATAGGTGGATTTATTTTAAATTTGGAATTTGAATAATCGATGAGTTTCCTAATAGCGAAATTGGAAGAACACAAATCGCAATTTTGTCTCAAATATGAGCAGATACACTGGGCCTATCAAAAACCCATAGAACACCAAGTAAAATACCTAACTCATAATGAAGAGCAGAATATCGCTTGAAAGTCAATCTACGAATTTGACATTAAAAAATAATTTTGAAAAAAAATTGGATGAGGTCATTTCTGAAGACGGCATTTTTTAAGTTTCTCAACAGCTACTGTACATAATTGTACGAATTTTTTAACAATGAATATTTAGAACGTGTTCTAGGTTATATAAAAAATTGAAGCGTAAATAACGAGCAACTCCAAAGTTATACGCGATAACAGACATTTTTCAGAAAGGCGTCATTGAAAATCTATTTACAATATGCGTACTGATTAAGGTAGCTAATTAATATTGTTATTGTTTTTATAGTGGCGTGGTTTACATTTGACCCCACCATGTCAGGACAAGGATTGCAGTACTCAGAAGACAGCTTGAAGGTCACCAGTGAAGGATGGGAACATCGAGTTGCGTTAGGAACAGTTGGTTTTAGTCGGGGTATTCATTATTGGGAATTTACCGTAAATAAGTTCGATACAGATACGGATCCGGCATTTGGTATAGCGCGTATCGATGTAGCGCGTGATAAAATGTTGGGTAAGGACGATAAAGGCTGGGCCATGTATATAGATCGTCAACGTTCGTGGTTTCAACACGCCGGTAGTCACGAACAACGAGTCGAAGGAGGCATCGTTAGCGGGAGTACGGTGGGAGTACTTTTAGATTTAGATAGGCACAAATTGTCATTTTATGTAAACGAAGAACCACAAGGTGCAATCGCTTTTCACGATTTATATGGTGTTTTTTATCCTGCCGTTAGTATTAATAGAGGTGTAAGTGTTACACTCCACACCGCTCTCGATGCACCCTCGGATATCGAAGAAGGATAACATAAGGCTTAACGAGTGCCATAATTAACTTATTTATTTATTCTTAAATGGAGCTCGTGCTCGTACTGACAATTTGCAGTTCGCAGAAGATTTAAGACTTAAATCGCATCTTTTTAACTTATAATACGTCGAGTTCCCTAATGTCGCTTCTGTTTTTATCAAGACTTTAGACGCAGAATGACAGTTGAGTAAAATGGCCGGTATTAATATTTTTGATCTTTCTCGCCTTGAGCGTCAAAACTGTAGTGAGAGTCGATCACATTTTATAAAATAATTTTTGAAACTGTTCGTTACCAAAACAGAAGTGTCCAAAAATTACATTTAGGGGCTCTAATAATATGTAGAATGAGTTTGGTGATTTTCTAATAAAAAAATACCCCAAGTAGTAATTTAAGGTGCAGCTGGTCAAAAGATGGACGGGAATTCTCGTACTGCAGACTTCTCTTATATCTTTTGATATGCTATACCAGTACGTACAATAATTGGAAGAAATTAAGAAAAAATATCCGTCCCTAAATACCAACTCTTATAAATGAGGACCACTAAAAATGAGCTTTAGCCTTGATTTTAATAAGTCGCATCCAGGTCGAATGGAAAAGCAGTTTTTTGAATTCAATCAATAGTTTGTACGCTGCTTCTTACTTGCATCAAGTGTCGAGAGTGACAAAACGTTTAGGCAACAAGAAGCAGAGTACAGAACAGAGACACTCGGCTCGTTTCGGTGTTGTATAATTCCACATATCTTATATTATGCTTATAGTATTTAGTAATTCAGTATTGTTAATTAAAAATAAGGGCTCACTTCTTAACTCAAATATTTAAAGTATAATAATGGACAATTGTTATTTGTTGCAACGTATTCACACTTTTTCATAGGACGTAAAATGACCGGTTGGAAATACCTCAAACCAACGCGCCACGTCGAGAGTGGGATCAACCACCAAGTGGGCCTTAAGGCCAGCAGATTGTATTCAGCAAACAAATAATTATAGTATTGCCGATCCCGTACTAACACATCGCTCTCGCTTTCTTTCCACTCCTTCTGTAGCGCGCTGGTTTGAGGAGTTCTCTTCCCGACTCGATTCGTTTTTCAATACCTATTAACTGTTATCACTTATCACAAATTCCCCACTTAATAAAACACGAAACTTAAACAAAGTGGTTTATGAAGACTGATTAAGAGCTATTTTAAACTCTTAACGCCTAATAATTAGGATATTTTTTGTTAAAGTTTACGTTTTAAACTACTGCCATTTTATTTAAATAAATTTTTTTAACACTAGACAAATTGACCAAGCACAAAACTTTTTTCAACCTCTTAACGTAAAACCGAGCCAATAGTCCGGGGAAATTACGTTTTATTAATGGAAAAGTTTGTCGAGTTTTGGAACTTTTAGGACTGTAGGTAATAGAAAGTTCTATTTACTGCCTTAAAAGTGAAAAACTAAATACGATTCAATTACCGAGTTGTCATTAATAAAGTTGGAAAGTATCAACTAACTGGAGAACCCCTTCAGGAAATTGTATGATGAGAGCTTCACCTTCAAAAATTCGTAATTTTTCGGTTTTTCGTTAATATCTCGGAAACTATAGGTTTGAGCTGAAACGTGTCTATATACAAAATTAAAGCTTATAAAATTTGCTACAAAATTGAATATGTGCATTTTTTTGTACTTCTAAAGTTTACAGAGTTATAGGGGGTTGAAAATTGGTGTTCTTTTCTTTCGGCCAACAGAACGCCCATTTTCAACGCCCTGTAACTTGGTAAATTTTAGGAATACAACAAACATGCACATATTCAATTTTGTAGCAAATTTTATCAGCTTTGATTTTGTATAGAATCAAGTTTCAGCTCCAACCTATAGTTTTCGAGATACTAACGAAAAACCGAAAAAATTGGCATGTCTTGTTCGGCCACTTCTGATTCATGTGGACTAGACATCTATGAATGAGTGCGTGAAGTTTCCAAACTATTGGATTTTTTTTAAATTGAAACCAATAACCAACATTGGTTGACAATTATTTCCCGCTCCCATTATTCAAATCATCTTGATTTTACGCGATTTTGGGCCTACTTTTCCTGGACTAAATTAGAGCTTGTGATTAGGGTCGATCGAGCCAATGTTGGCTTTTTAAAAAGCCTATTAATTTGTAAATATTTTAAAAATTTTAATATTTATTATACATCGTAATATACATCATGTCATGATTTTTTCTAGTCTCGCTAATAAATGTACTTTTTTTTAATTGTAAACGCTTAACGATGATTGTTATCGTTTGCACTTGAAAATTGTGGCTCAGTACTTTGTATTTCTTCAATATTTGTTGCTTAGTTAATATTTAAAAAAATTTTAATTAGATGTTTTAAAATTACGTAATATCACTTGTAAATATCAGTTTGTACAATAAAATGTGATGATTAATTTGTTTGAATTTTAGCTATTAGACTGTGGCATGCACCTGTGGATTTTACAAAAAGAGTTTTGCCAACTTTCATAATTTAATACAAATTCTTCAGTAACAAAATAAACGTGTAATTTACAAAATACGTATTGTATACTCCATTCTCATTCACGTTCCATTAAGACCCGGTAGGCCATGGTCTCTGTGCATTGACAAATTTCTAAATTATCGAATTGGCCATAAACAAGTGCCGGTTAACTTAAAATAAATTATAATTGAGATTTCTCTATTTTAAAAAAATTATAAATTTGATTTACAATTGCACTAGCAACAACACTGTCAAATTTCCTCACCCTACTGGGTCTAAATGGATTGTTAATCGAGTAACTAAGCTATTGTGAGAGCCGACACTTCATTTGCGATTCCGCATAAATTTTTACCAATTGCAATGTACAAATAACCATCATCGCCAAAATTTTCGCCCCATGAATTCCTAATAATGTAATGAGGTATGTAGGCAGTTAGGTCATATCCGACAATCTGCACTGCATGGTTCATAAGTTCCAGTTTTCCACTACAGTGGTATTGAATGACCCCTCCTAGATAGTTTTGCCAAGAAAGTGCATTTACAGCCACAGCAACTGGACCTATTTTCTCCAGAGTGGATAAAATGTACTCTTCTTTTCCAACCAGGCTAAAAATTGGCGTTATATAAAAGTTACAAACAAATCCCACATACTTACTCTTGACAACCATACTGAGCAATTTGCACTCCGGAACTTGCATTGTTTAAACTACACTTCTCATTAATGAGGTGCAAAGGATAATCTTGTTCGGTTTGGATTTTAATATCAAAGTCAGACAACCACCCTAATAAAGAGCAAGAATCACCACCGTCACATCCCGAATTATCATAACCGGCACAATCGATCATTTGTTGTATGCTCAACGACACAAGTTTACCAGTTTTGATAGCGTACATCGTCTCGATATTCTGCACCGTGCTAAACGCCCAACAAGCACCACAATTCTTTTGATTTTTTACTCCGGAAACGTAGCCCAACTCGCGCCAATCGATCTTATTAGTTAAATTTAAAAGAGACCTCTTATCAAACCGTCTTCCTTCGTGTTCTCTCGATTCGCCACTGTTTGTTAATCTTTCGGATAAGTCTAGTTGAAGATGCGTTTTTGCAAACTCGTCTGGAGTCATATCGGAGAACTTGGTAAGTCCGTACGTCGCATCCAGTTTATGTTTTCGATGTGCATTGAGTTTATTTATTGTTGCCAACGAGCCCTTCAATGATTTCATTTGATTTTTAGTTTAAAAAAGGCGAGTAATTACCTGAAACGCTTTAAATCGTTGTTTGTATACAGTGTGATTGCTATAATTTTTGTTAAACAACTGAATAAAGTTTTCAAACTCTTCTTCCAAGTTCGAAGTTGAGTTGCTAACATCTACATGTAGTGGAATACCAAATAGGAGGAGAGCGAAAAAGCCTAAGCCTATAAAAAAATTCTTCCAACCTTCCATGGTAATTTAACTCAAACTGCGTTGCATAGAAAAAAATCGCACTTTTCTATTTGCACATCATGGTGGTTTTTCGATTATTATTATTTTTTTGTAAACTTTTGACTCCCACTTTAGTTATTTTGAACTGTAACCTCTTATACTTATCTCATTGATTTAAATTTCGTAATCTTACACTTACGGAAAATAAATAAAGTTTATATGGCTTTGCGGTTGCAATTTAATATTTGAGGGGGCGTTTCTCAATTCATTTTAAAATGCGCGCGCTTTATTACACAAAAACACTAAAACCTCTAAGAACCTCTATTTTTTTACTCATATTAACTATTAATTGTTACAAACATATTGTTTAATTTGTAATTTGCCTTTAATTCGAAGTAAGGTGTATTAAAAAATTAATTTTAAATTATACCGCCTAACGTTTAGTTACTTTTTTTTTACCGGTGCCAAATTTGTTTTGTGGTGGCAACACTCATCAACTGTGTAGTGTAGTTCTTTTTTTGACAGACTCTTTTGAAGTTACGCTAGAAGAATGTCGACTACAGTTTCAAAAAAACGTAAAGTAAGTTTATCGGTGTAAAATAGTATGTTTTACACAAAAATTTCTCTTCGTACGCGTATTTGGGCCACGTTATCTTTGATAAAAACTTAAATAAGCGTAAGATGACTTTGATAAACAAAGATATAACCTGACCAAAAATGCGTGTTTTCATCTCCAAAAAGTAAGTTTGATCTAATAATAATTAATATTTATTTTAGTTCGTTGGAGACGGTGTCTTCAAAGCAGAATTGAACGAGTTTTTAACTCGTGAATTGGCAGAAGATGGTTATTCGGGTGTTGAGGTTAGAGTTACACCGACTAAAACCGAAATTATAATAATGGCTACTCGTACGCAAAATGTTTTGGGTGAAAAGGGCAGACGTATTCGTGAACTCACGTCGGTAGTACAAAAGCGTTTTAATTTCCCCGAACATTCGGTAGAGTTGTATGCTGAAAAAGTAGCCACTCGTGGTTTGTGTGCGATTGCACAAGCCGAATCGTTGAGGTATAAGTTAATTGGAGGACTTGCCGTTCGTAGGGCGTGTTATGGAGTTTTACGTTTTATTATGGAATCTGGAGCTAAAGGTGTGTTACTTTTGTTAAAAGTTTAATAGGTTGTGATTGTGAATTTTCGTAGGTTGCGAAGTAGTAGTTTCTGGTAAATTACGTGGTCAAAGAGCTAAGTCAATGAAATTCGTCGATGGACTCATGATTCATTCTGGAGATCCCTGCAACGATTATGTAGATACGGCAACACGTCACGTATTACTTAGGCAAGGAGTTCTTGGTATTAAGGTGAGGTTTTGATTCAAATTAAGTCTCTTCGAAATAAACTTGTGCTTTTGTAGGTTAAAATTATGTTACCGTGGGATCCAAATGGCAAGACTGGACCAAAACGACCATTGCCAGATAATGTTTCGGTCGTTGAACCCAAAGAAGAAGTTTTGCCACTTTACCCATCGAGTGACATTAAAGCTGCAAAGCCTGACGCTCCACTTGTGGCAGTAGCAATGTCATAAATAAGTTCTACATCATTTTTATTAAATTAAAAATTAAAAAAAGCTAAAAATTTCCGTTTCTTTTTATCTTTGGGTAACTTGTTAATTGAAGGTTTTGAAATCTAAAAGATTTTAAGCATACTGTTCTATATTTCATTAGGGTTTAATTTAGTCTCATGGAAAATCCTGACCCACAGTATTTGTACTCTGCTATAAGTCACCTTGTGTTTGGGGAGCTCGCTAATAGCACGATTTTGCCATTAGGGGAGCTCGCTTTCAACGCTATGAAAGCTTTTGTGACGTCACGGTTCCAGTACGTAAACTTATGCGTCAAACGCTAAAAGCCTCTCCGAACGCACAGTAATACGTCATAATAGCGTGTGGTGCTAAAAGCGTGAAAGCGAGCTCCGCAGAATGCACCCTTAGTACACATCAGCCTTGATTAAAAAAATACCTTTAATTAAAACGGTCAGTATAACAATTGTCCCATTTTATAGTTTTTTTTATAACTAGATAATTATAAAAATTTATAAACAAGAATATATGGACAAAATAGGCTTCTCAAAATCGACTTCATTTCGTCTATTTTTGGATATGTTGTAGATATCAAAATTCTTAATTTGTCCACTTTTCAGCACCCTGTATAATTTTAGATTGTTGAAATCGGGGAGAGCCTCTCAGCTTACTATTTCTGATCTTCTGATATCTTTGGTCAATTTAGCTCTAACGTGTACGAAAACGTGCTGTTATGGCCACATCGGCCATTTATTATTTCATACCTTTGAGAATTTGGAGTAAAAGAAAACTCACAAGAAAATGCCAAATTCGATAATTAAATAGTTTTTATTTTTAAAAATCTCAATTTTATCCATAACACAGATTTTTACACCCAGACATGTATGCAACTACAGTGAATTTTGTTTAGTGGTCACATTCACAAAGTTCCAGCTCACGAATAAAAAGTATTACCAAAACCGATCAACCAAAAAGATTCATCCATTAACAAATAAAAAAAACTTAATAATACAGAGTATTAATCAAACACACACCGTGTTACAAATAAGATTAATTTATGCCAAAAATAACAGTTAATAAGGAATGCGTGTAACAATTTAGTCTGTAATTATAATAGTCTGTTTAACACAAACACTTTTTATTGAGGTGCCGCTGCCGGAGCAGCTTGTGGTGGCGATAATTTTGTAGTAAAATTCACAATAGCCAATAAAATTTGACCGACGAAACCAGGCATATTTGGTTTTGAGGCCGTCGACTCCAATAAAACACGAAGTTCGTGAAACATATTTCGTGTGTAAGGATTGCGTCTCGACGTATATCTTTGGATTACAAAGTGATAGTAAATAAAAGGTGTCGCCAATCCAGCTTTACCCCTAAAAAAGCAAAAATTAATTTTTAATAATTCCTCCCCGTTGAAATATACTTACATTAAAACCAAAACCACACATAAGGGCATCAAAACGATTTCGGTAAAGCTGATCAATCTTAAAATGTTACGTGACTGAAACTCCACGATGGATATCAATAAACGGGCTCCCCACCATGCGTTGTGTCCAAGTGTCTAAAAAAATAAGTTTAAGAGAAGAAATTCAATTTTATTATTAAATTAAAGGTTAAGATTCAAATTGCTTTTAGATTTTGGGACTTATAAGAATGAAACTAAAAATATAGGAGCCTTATTTTTGAAAAAAGAGCAACCCATAATGCTTCAGTGTGTAGTAGTACAGCATCAAATGAGTTTATTTATCTCTCCATGTGATAAAATTAATACTAGCTCGTTTTCATGCCTATAACAAAGCTAAGACAACATCATGTACGCAAACATCTTTAATTTCATTAATTCCAGCCTTTAATGCATTAATTTAACGATAATTGAAGCTCATTTATGTTATGATATACAATCAGTTTAAAAATATATTCAATTAAGAGAAGGTCATTTGAATAAATAGTAAGATCTTCTAAAAGAAAATCAAGTTTTCCCAAATTTATGCAAAACTAATACTTTAAACAAGTTTTTTGCTGTAAATTTGGACGACCTTGCCTTTTAATTAATAAATAATTGCCACACACTTTTTTATGCCTTTAAAAATTAGTCAAACAGGTCTTTTTTACTTATGAAGGTTCACCTTGAAGTATTTTGACGTAAATAAAAAAATACTTACGTCTAGAAGGGTCAAAGAGTAACTTGCCGAGTGAAGGATGGCAAATAGAACCACAGGTAATAATACCACTGAAAACAGATTAAGGAAAAATAGTCTTCCCAACATGCGTAATTGTAAAATTTTAAAAAAGGATACAAGTAATAGGAGCAACATATATAAATATGAGCGAAAATAAAAGATAATGACAACTATCTTCCAGTAATAATTGTGCCAAAAATTGCCTAGTCAGTTGTACCATTCCTAGTCGTTGGTGTAATCGCAATGCACTTATCGCTGCATTTGCAAGTAAAGCTTTGTAGTAAGCATTTTGTGATGTTCTAAAAAGAAAGAAAGAGAAAGTATACTTTCGCCCCTGGACACTAAACTGGATCTTAATGAAAGCGAAACTTACCCAATTATTGGTATAAAATATGCTAGGGTTTCGACTATAACTATTACGCGTAAGACCCATAAAGCTACGTCGATTTTATGGGACAATACGTGTGTTTTTAACCCTTCTATATTGAGGCTTCTCCCCTGAGGACGATCGCTACTTTCGTTTGTTGCACTGTCACTCATTTTTTAAAGAAATATTTCACCTTTGATATGTTTAACAAAAATCTATTGCTTACGAGGTAAATAGTTGTTAAAAATTATTAATAATAATTTAAACAACTCGCGAATAATTACAATTTTCGAATTAACATTAGCATTCACACTCGAGTATTAAAATTAATTATGTCAAGAACATGAAAGTTATTAAAATCACCAAGAACAAGATTGCCAACAAAAGTAAATTTCCCTACTATCGACCTTCAAATACTAGCACGGTTTTGAACATCTTCCTTTTAAATTGATTAGTTTACTTCTTTATTCCGATTGTAATCAAACAATCAGACAAGAGTTTCCGGTTTTTTTAAATAATAAAAATAGTTATTCAAATGGACAATGGATACCATAAAACATAAAAAGAAAACAGACTTGTGTTTGTGCCAATTATGAAAAAGTGCTATGTTAATTATTTAGAAACCACCCTTACAGAGTTACAACCCCTGAATCGATGAAGGTAACAACAAATTAAATTTTAATTCTCTTTGATGCAGATCATAAGCCAAAATTAAATTGAAGGATGGAAAGTGATGGAAATTCAAAATTGTGCCATCTACGATTAAACCAAGAACTACAAATTAAATAAAGCGCCATCTGTGATGAAGACCCTAAAATGAAACTTTAGAGTAGCGTTATCTGTGATGACTTGCACTAAAAGTTTAGCGCCACATGTAGAATGTGAAAAGCCTGAACTTATATTAAATGTGGGTCATGCAACGAAAGGGGGGAGAGTAGAAATGTTGGAGAAAACTTTTAATCATTTAACTATTTTCTGACTATTAAGGTAGAAAATTAATTTCAAATTTTGACGTTTAATTTTACCATGGTAATTAAAAATGTAAGGGCCCTAATACGCTGTACCTAATTGTATACTGTAAAACCTGTAAAATGTGTAGATGACACACTGTCCTACAATGTTGAAAATTTGAATATTAGCCGGTTATTTTATTTATTCTCTATTTTTAATTAGAAAAAATAGATTTATAATTATCCAAGAGTTTCGAAATCATTAAACCTATAAACGGTGTCACTCGTCTCAAAAACCTTCGACTTGTATGGCGTAATTTTAGTTTAACAAAAGAACAAAAGCTCGATTGACATGTGCATAATAATCCCAATAAAAAATTAAATTGTTGTATTCAAATTTGCTTTCTAGAAAAAGGGTTTCTGGTCGACTTTCCAGGGTTATCTCTGACTCGATTCAAACTCAAATCGTCGAGATAATGAAGAGCCAATCAGCAACGAAGCTACGCAAATACAGCGCTAAGCGCTTTCACCTGTAAACCCGGGGTGCGAGCGAACTAAAATAATAGTTAAATTTTGAATTTTGACAGCTATCACCGCTGTTGCAGTACGCCTAAAGTTTATTTTTTATTTTTCTCATTTTTTTTAGATCGCCCTAATCCCTATAACGATTATTTTTATGAAAAGAGTTTTTAATTTTGTTTCATGCTAATGGAATTTGTTTTAGCTAGTAATCGTTGGGACGTTGGGCAAACATTACCTAAGCATTTATCAATATTCACAAACGCGCATTAACTATTGTTTGTTTTAAAATTACATAATTGAATACAAATTTTTAAATAATTTGCATATATGATCAAATAAAGTGGAGCGCCTTGAGTAAGGCGCAAACTCAAACTAATAAAAACTGTTGCGTGAAATGGTGGCAGCTCAAAAGTAGCCCAAAACCTGACACAGTTGTTTTTCGTAATTCGACCGAGCGCACGATGTTAATCGCAATAATTATTGTGGTACTATTAGCGCTACTTTTAAACGTTTTATTTTCGAAAATCATCCAATATAAGTACTTTCATAAAAAATGGCTTTTTTTAAAATACGAGCACGAGATGAATTTGTCGGGAATAAGGTCTGTAGTAGAAGATTTTATTGCTAGAAAACAAAATGACTCTTTTGGTAAGTTCTCTTAAGATTTGGAAATAATTATTTAAAGTAATCTTTTAGTGCCAGAAAAGCGAAATGGAAAAGTTGCTTTAATTACTGGAGGAACTCGAGGAATCGGAGCCGAAGTAGTAAAAGGTCTCTTATCGTCAGAAGTTCACGTTATTATTGGTAAGTAACTTTTACGTTAATTAAAAAAAAGAAAAGAATGAGTCACCCACTGATTACTTTGCTTGCAATTAGCCCAATAGATAATAACTGTAATTATCAAACTGACTGCATTTGAAATTGGCGATTCAAAAAAAAGAAGGTCATTTTTTATTTTATGTTGAAATTGAAATTATGAAAATCAACGATGTGTTATAGGTGTCGATCGATTTAATTTACTTCAAACTACTTCTAAGCACATCGTCTTTCTCTTACAGGCTGTAGAAACATATCGGCAGCTCACAATTTACTCGAGTACATACGGATGGCTGGAGTAAAAACAGGAACGTTAGATGTCTTTGAATTGGACGTGGGTTCCATCAAATCGATTCGATCGTTTGCCAAAAGCGTCCAAGAAAAGTATTCAAAAATAGACATCTTAATTAACAATGGTAATAATTAGTAAAACTATCACACTCTTTGGTTAATTAATATTTTTACAGCCGGCATAATGTTCGTACCTTATATCGAGACCGAAGACGGTTTCGAATCCCAATTCGCTACCAACTATTTAGGCCACTTCCTTTTAAGCAGCTTACTTTTACCGCAATTGAAAGCTGCGGGTAGTACGAACTGCAATGCACGGATCGTTAACGTGTCTTCTTGTGCTCACACGTTGGGAAAAATTAATTTAGTCGACATTAACAATAAGTGAGAGTTACGAAACTATTTTTAAGCTCGATACATTTTTATTTTTTCAGAGAACTTTACGTATCGTCTATGGCTTATGCACAATCAAAGTTTGCGCAAGTTTTGTTTACCAATTATTTAAATCGCAAACTAAGGGAGGAAGAAGCTCCAGTTTCGGTGTTTACCGTCCACCCGGGAGTAGTCAATACCGAATTATTTATAGGTTCAACATTAAAACGATTTGGTTCAACGTTCATGACACTATTTTTTAAGGTAATAAGTAACTAACTAGTTGACAATTATTTATGAATGTTAACTGTTTTTCTATTTAGACTCCGGAACAAGGAGCCAAGTCAATTTTATATACGAGCTTATCGTCCGATTTGGATCAGTTAGGAGGTTGTTACATTACTAACTGTGAAGTTAACCGGGCAGGTGAAAATGCCAACTGTAGAAAACTACAAGAGGCTTTGTTTAATTTGAGCAAGAATTTATTAAGTATTGAAAAGTTTGGAGATTCTTTTTAAATGGGTATCATCTCTATTTGTAAAAAGTGCAAAGTGGCAGATCTATAAAGTGCTTTTGGGCCACACTAAGCAATTTCTCGTATAAGAGTACACAAAACTGGACGACTCGACTAGTAGGCAGCTATTTAATAAGTTTTTATACCGTATAAGGTTTTGAATTTTGATACCTTAGATGTAATACAGTAAAATTCTAAAGTAGTGAAATATTAAAAAAAACAAGTTTGAGAAGTGCAATATTTTGAAAAATAATCATTTTATCTAAAAATTTTATCAGGCCCTTTTTGAAGATTATAAAATTTCCTTTAGTTTGGCGCACGTTTTATTTATGTGTAATAAAAACACCGCGATAGAACTTTTTGAAGGTGTAAGGTGTGGCTTTTTCCACTTCTCGGCTTCATGAGCTATTTTGTTGATTTACTTGAAAATAAGAGCTTTTAGATAAAAATGTGCTGTATCAACATGAAAGCTTGTTAAATTTTCTTCAGTTTACTTGTTCTTGGCTCAATGTAAGAATAAAATCGCACGAGTTACAGCCAAACTTCCCCCAAAGTGCGTGTTCACAAAAATCAATGCCAAGGTACCACGTGATATTATTCCAAAAATTAACAATTACAACAAAAGTTTTGATAGAGAAGGCTGAAAGAGCATTGCAAATTAGTGATAAAACTCATCGTCTAACATTAGCTGAGAGTGGCTCGAGATGGGTGGGTTTTTCTCTTTATTCAGTTTTTCGCTTATGGTTCACCTAAAAATCAGCATATACGAGGATGTATTGATATCTAGTTAGCCTAGACCAGTTCCATGCATAAACAAAATATTGCGTTACCATAGCAACGAACAATAACTTATTAGAAGTGTCAGTGTAAAGTTTGACGTCAAAAAAGTAAACCAGAGTTAAGCAATAAATTAAAAGAAAAAAGATGTCCACCGAAAATTGTGAAAATCGAAAAATTGGAGTATCGAGCCATCATCAAGTACCTGTATTTAAAAGGGTTAAGTGGTAAGCAGATTTACGAAGATATGGTTAATACCCTTGGTGATCAATGTCCTTCGTATGCGACCGTGAAAAATTGGACTGCAAGCTTCAAAAGAGGTAAATTTTCAATTGAAGATGATGACCGATCGGGAAGGCCAGTTTCTGTGTCAGTCCCCGAAAATATCGATGCAGTTCATGACATGATTTTATCAGACCATCGAATTGGGCTAAAACGGATATCTGAAGGACTGAATATTTCATACGAACGCGTTCATCATATAGTTCACGTCAATTTGGACATGAGAAAAATTTCTGCAAAATGAATCCCCAAATGTTTGAATGTTGACCAAAAGCGTGCAAGGGTAGAAGCATCGCGTTCGATCTGTGCTCGATTTGAAAACGATGTAGACTTTTTAAACCGAATTGTTACTATGGATGAGAATTGGGTACATTTCTACGATTCAGAAACAAAGCAACAATCGATGGAATGGCGACACTCTGGTTCTCCAAGACCTAAGAAGTTTCGTGTCCAAAAATCTGCTGGAAAAGTTCTTGCTTCAGTTTTTTGGGATTGCCATGGAGTAATCATGATTGATTTTTTGGATAAGGGTAGAACAATAACTGGAGATTACTATTCGACATTACTGACCACTCTACGGGAAAAAATTAAAGAGAAAAGACGCGGAAAGCTATCCAAAGGTGTTTTGTTTTTGCAGGACAACGCCCCTGCACACAAATCTCATGTTGCCAAGCAAAAAATTTGTGATTTAGGGTTTGAATTACTAGAACACCCCCCTTATTCTCCAGATTTGGCTCCGTCCGACTATCATCTCTTTCCTCAACTGAAAAAAGTTTAAAAGGTCGTAAATTTTCTTCCAACGAGGAGGTAATAAAAGCTGTGGAGGTCTGGTTTGCAGAGCAAGAAGAAACATTTTTTTTGAAAGGTCTCGAGACGTTGCAGGTTCGCTGTAATAAATGTATCCAATTAAGAGGAGAATATGTTGAGTAATAAAATATTTTGACATTGAAATTTTGTTTGGTTCTATAGTAGGCTAAGAATTTTTCAATATATCCTCGTACACTTTATATGGGAACTTTTAAGGCGAACTTTTTTGCTTATTACAATAGTTGAAAAGTCGGTCGAAGTTTTCATATGTGTAGAATTTCAATGTCTGCCCCGCTATATTTTCAATTTGTGAAAAAAAATTTTTAATTTGATTAATTTATAGTCCAGTTCAATTAGTAATCCGCGATCGGAATTATTCCGGTAGTCCCAATTTTTTAAATTTGTTTTATAGAAAGGTCTCCTAATGTTAAATCCAAATTCTCGACCTCCGAGACTCTGTGCTCGAGCCGCCATCTTGAAAAGACTAATCAAAATCACGGGTAGATCTAGTTGTTTGAAAATAACTTGATTCCTATCCATCGTACGTTAGTAAAGGCAATAATAAAAGTTACAGAAAACCTTATTAGCTACAAGATTGGTTATATTCATTTCTTCCATAAGTTAACCCTTTTTTAGATATAGGACGAGGAAAGGGTAACTATGAATTTTTGTACTGGATAACAGCAATAAGACGCGTAAGTTTTATAAACGGAATCAACCGCCAAAGTTATTATGTCTTGGATAATCCTGCACTGCATAAGGTAGAATAAAAATGTAAGTAAAGATTTCTAAAAACAAAAATGGTGGTAGGTTTCGTCTTCACCTTTTATGAAGAAGTTAAAAACACTTTTGTTCGAAATTGTAACATTTATTGACCTTAAGAAGCTTCTTACTCATAACTTGGAGGCGCGATAAAGATTTTTCATACCACGGCACATAGAATAAGGACGTAGTTGCAGATTTTTTAAAACCAAAGTGGTGCCAGGTTTCACCTCTGGCTTTACGAAGACGTTAAAAAAACCTTTTGTTCAAAATTGTAACATTTTTTAGCGATGTATTGAACTTAAGAAGCTTCTTATTTACAACTTGGAGGTACAACAAAGATTTCTTATATCACATCACATAGAATAAGGACGTAGTTGAAGATTTTTCAAAACCAAAGTGGTGCCAGGTTTTATCTTTGGCTTTTATGAGGAAGTTAAAAAACACTTTTGTTGGAACATTCGCTAGCGATTTAGTTTTGGATTTTTGACAAAGGTCCAGAGCTCCACCGAGGTCGAAAACTTGAATTTATTATTGGGCATTCATCATGTATAACATACCAAAAATTCATAACTACCCCATTTGATGTAAGGTAAATAAAGCGGATCATTGTCAAAAATCAAAAATTACAAAACTAAACCGTTTTAGTTTTGGATTTTTGACAAAGATCCAACAATCTACATAGACCATTTTGGTCTTCATCTGTAGAAAATTTACCCTACTTTTAAAAGGTACAACACGGCCTTTGCCAAAAATGTAGTCCTTCTGGGTCAAAATTGACAAAAACTAGTCATTGGCTTGATTTCTGTTGCTTTTTTTAAGATGGCGACTCGAGCACAGGGTCTCGGAGGTCGAGATTTTGGATTTAACATTAGGAGACCATTCTATAAAACAAACTTAAAAAATTGGGACCACCGGAATAATTCCGATCGCAACCAAATTTTTTGCGCTAATTGTACTGTACTATTAATTAAAACGAGTTTAAAACATCAATTTTTAGAAAGCCCTGACGCCCAAATTACCAATGTTGAAAATTTTAGATTTTATCATCATTTGAGATACATTGTGGACTAGCCCGCTATTCTTTTACTTTTTTTTCAAATGTGCCACAATCGCAGATATAAGCGATTGAAATGATATCAATATAGGATGGTAGGCAACCAACATCACTTCTTTAAATTAAGTAAAATAGCCGTTTAACCCTCACAGCGGGAGTGGAGACCCTTTAAAGTACTCATATTGTCCTATTTAATCTTATTGTTGGCTTCAAAAAGCTTGTATTTACCTTTTTCCTAGCTTGTTTACTCAAATATTTGCTATCTGAAAATATGCTTATAATTATTATTTCATCATTTTAGCGTTAATTGAACAATCAACATCCTAAATCGTATTATGCATTCAGTAGATAATAAATAAATGCTGTCTCAAAAATGAAATTTTTAAAAAGTGGTGGGGTAGTTGAGTAGTAACCGTAAGTTTATATCTTTTGACTTTTCTTAGAAAAAAAAAGGTATTTACGGGTAGTACAAAGGGGATTAAAAAGCCATTTCGGAATAAGAGTTTTCGTAGAATAAGTACCTACCTATCTATAAATGTACATAAAGGCAGTATTGTAACCTACGAAGGGACAATAAAGAATTCTTAGAAATTGTCAAAGGATTAGAAAGGGTAGCAAGAAGAAAAAGTAATAAAATCTAATAAGTTTTGTCTTATTTGCTCCTAGGCTACCCATAATTTGACTTTATTCAAGCCGTTGTTATGGTAACACTGTTTATTTATTATTTTTTAATCCTTCAGGGATTAAATTGTCAATGCAATTATTGCTACCATACAACAATTACATTGATATCCTGATTAATGAAAATTTCAATAACTTTTCAACACTTTTTTACTCTTTCACTAAAAGCAATGTGAAATTTAAAACCTCTATTCTTTCTAATTTTGAATTCTGCATAATTTTTGTATCGTTCATATTTGCTCTTTAAGATCATACAAACTTACAAAACTTCGAACCCCTTATTTCTAAGAACCCCGTAATTTCAATATTTCCAAATTCGAAAAAAATATAAGTCGTAACTAATTGGTTATTGGAAATAGTAATTGTTGAAGAGTTCCGCGAATCCTAAAATCCTAGACTTTAGCTTAATTAGACTAATGTTAAATCCAGGCCTGGACCCTGTTTCCTTATTAGGTATCAATTTTAATTGATATAATAGTTTACATCTAAATGATAAACCCGAGTGAAAAAGCTATCTTACGCATTTTCCAATAAACAATTAAATGGGTAGAAATAAATTTTCATTTGACACTACACTGTTGTCTCCTCTTTATAACTTGTTAATAAGGTAAATAAAAAAATCCGGCCAGAGTGGAGGTAAAAATCTTATCAAATAATTTACTTTATATTTTGTTATTATAAATTTAAAGATCGTTGAAGGGCACTTCTTCTGGACTTAAATATTATCCGTATACTATAATTAGCTAATTTTTAAAATGGACTACTTATTTGTTAATATTTACCGGAACCTTTATCTCAATTTATTGTAATATTGTAATTTTATTTTCATTGGCAATTGGCGCCCCTTTTTGACTTGGCGCCTCTAGGCTACAGTCTCACTAGCCTAGTGGGTAATCCGCCACTGGGCTGGCCACGACAAATTCAGCACTACGCAACCAACTTTACTCAGTTTCTCAGAGAAGATATTTGTCCGAGGTAGACTACAGCCTTATAACTTGAAAACTACGCACTTTTGAGAAAAGTGCCTCTACATAAAAATAAACTGCATTAAATTTTCTACAAATTATTTCTCTTGCGCTTTTTCTTCAAACGAACGGTTTAGGCGCTAGAGCGCGATAAAGTTTAACAAAAATTCCAAAATCCTTAAAGTTATGTTTTTAGTTTATCGCGTATAACTCGAAAACTACGCACTTTTAGAAAAACGTGTTCTTATACAAAAGTAAAGTACATTAAATTTCCTACAAATTATGTCTCTTTCGTTTTATTTGTTAAACGAACGGTTTAGGCGCTAGAGCGCGTTAAAGTTTCACAAAAATTCCAAAATCCCTAAAAACTGATGTTTTTAGTTTATCGCGTATAACTCGAAAACTACGCACTTTTAGAAAAACGTGTTCTTATACAAAAGTAAAGTACATTAAATTTCCTATAAATTATATCTCTTTCGTTTTATTTGTTTGACGAACTGTGGAACGGTTTAAAGCGGCTCGAAAAAACTAATCCATATTAGGGTAGACGAAAAATTTAGATACCAAAAAATTGTATTTAATGGACTCGGCTTTTACTATGTGCAAATTGAGATTGATTTTTGTATGAACTAAATTGGAATAGCCATTTGCACTAATTTTGTCAGTTTGGTTGCTGACAGCTGTTTCGATACACTGTATCATCTTCGGAGTGGGTTTTTGACCTGACAAAATTAGTGCAAGTGGCTATTCCAATTTAGTTCATACAAAAACCAAAAAATTGCATGTTTGTCCAGATGGTCTAAGTGCAGCTTTCATGGTGGGAGACGCCTTTGAAGCTGAAGAAAAATCGTGCCGGGCAGGGGTTCTCTACATTAACTTCAACGCGTTCTAGTGCCTAACCTAAACCGTTCGTGTCTAAAAAAATTGACTAGAATCATTTTTACCGTGGGGCCCTGTATTGAATCGTGAAAACAGCGCGAAAATAGGTTTTGGCAAAATGAATAAAGACCGCACTTTAAAAAACGTCCATATCTGCCAATTTTGATCATACAGCAATAAAAAGTAAAGTAAATTAAAGCAAATTTTATAGGCTTCTAAAAAGGTCAAGTTCCATTTTTGGATGAACGTATTGGTTTTTGAAATATTGACCAAAGTTCGTAAATGGTGCTTTTAAGTGAGTGCAAATTTTCTTCTTTGCAATTTGCACCTAATTTTATGATACAACTTTGGTAATGAAACACCAGAAATGTTACAGTTTATATTTTCTTGCAACATATGTTTTACAATGTCATCTTTGGTCAAAGTTAGTAATGATAAAAATGTATATTAAATATGTTCAAAAATATCACCATTACCATACAAAATTTAAGTACATTTTACGAACTAATTAAATAAATAATTAAAATTAATCAATAAATAATTAACGGGACGTTCACATACGTCCGTTAAAAATACTGTATTTTGATCGACTATTTCAAAAAATGCAAAAATTAAATGCGATACCAAGCATTCCCTAACACTTTAAACACAACCGACAAATCGAGTAAATTTTCTATTTCCTAATCCGACAACTATTTATTTAGCACTTGACATGGAGCACGGAAACCTACAGAGTGCTCATCTACCGGGAACTTTTGAGTATTAAACTTAGCACTAAACGATAATAAATTATAAAACTTAACAAAGAGGTGAAAATCTACCTAAAATCTGTGAGCTAGTGAATTTTCATTAAATTTAAAACCTAAGTTAATCGACTACAACAATTGGAATCGCTGATAGTTGAAGTACCACCACTTATATTTGTGTTGTTCGACTCGTAACGTGGAAGGTCTTTACTTCTAGCTTGCTGAAATTCGCAAAATTAAACCCGAGCAAAAAAGAATTAGACGAGAGTTACCTGCATCAAATCTTCGGCGATTTTCATAAATAATTTCTCAACGTTCTCGGCTTCTTTAGCCGAAGTTTCTAAAAAGTACATATTGTGACTTATTGCAAAATTCTCACCAACCATAGTGGGAATTTCTCGATCTTCCCTATCGATTTTATTCCCGACCAAAACCCTCAAAACTTTGGTGCTCGCATATTCTTCAATTTCACGCAACCAATCGGGCAAACAGTCAAAAGTCGGTTGACACGATATGTCGTATACTAAAATTAAAGCGTGCGCCGAACGATAATAACTTTGAGTAATCGAACGAAATCTCTCCTGACCCGCCGTATCCCAAATTTGTAACTAAAACCATCGAGAAGAGTTATTACCACAAAACGTACCTACTCGTAGGAAGTTACCTTAACTTTTTCATTTTCAACTTCAACGGTTTTAATCATAAAATCGACTCCGATCGTGGCACCTTGTCCAGGTGGAAACAACCCTTGTGTAAACCTTCGTACGAGACAAGTTTTTCCAACACCCGCATTGCCGA
Source organism: Malthinus flaveolus (assembly GCA_950108345.1). Lineage (NCBI taxonomy): Eukaryota > Metazoa > Arthropoda > Insecta > Coleoptera > Cantharidae > Malthinus > Malthinus flaveolus. Next base: position 5,413,679 of record OX467289.1, on the reverse strand, counting down.
CTAACACAACTTTAAAGAGAAATTTAAAATCATCCATCGTCGAGACATCAATTAAAACGAGGAGATAATTTTATTGACCCTGTAAATTTTTTTTGGCTCGATACCGTGAAGATCCTAAAAAAATACGGCGTAAAATCGAAATGCAAAAGGACCTCTTCTTACCTCATTGCTCGAGTCACACTTTGAAAATGTCAAGGTTTTTGTAAACTTGGGAATAACGAAGATATTCTGCAAGTTATCACTTACAGTTATTTTTTGTAAAGATAATGACTCGATTAATTACATTAAGACAACTGCTGGCGTAGTTTCTAGAATATCCGGAACGTATTGCAAAATTAATTTCGTTTTCTAGCGTTTCATAAACATTTTCATTGACAATAAAAAATTATTTGACAGAGTTGCGTATTGACGTCACACAGGTAAATTAGTAAATGTCAACAACGTCAAGGTCATTTACGTTATTTTCACGCCGTTATAGCAAGTGGTTAAAGTAAATAACCTAAATTGCGCGTTAATTAAAATTAAAGTATTAATTTGCGTTTACTGTTTTAATAAATTTAAATTTAGTCATCTCGTGAAGTTGGTAGCGTGGAGTGGCGTAACAATAAATCGACCTCGTTTTTGGTTTTATACGTAACCTTTAATTAATTTTTAGATAGTACGCCACTGGGTGTGTACGTTCTGTTACTAGGTGTCAACGTAATTGGCCAATAGCGAAGCGAATATTTTAATTACCTACATTACCGGCACCACTCGCGCATGTTCGGCGGAATGACGAGGAACTAATGACGACGTATCAATATCAGGCAAGTGCAAACAATTTATGTGGAAACGAAGGCCGAGCAACGCCATTTTTGTGAACAGTATTTAGCTAGCCAGTGTAGTGTTGTAAGTGCTTTAAAGATATGTTTAACAAGAGTGCCAGATGAAAAATGAAATGGTAGATGAAATTGTGAACAACGAGAACGCCCGCTTATGTGAATTATTATCATGTAAGTGAAATTTGCCGTCGTGATTTTTTTTAGAAAACACATGATGCTTATTGTGTGACGTTTGTTAAAGATTTTCTTTGGGAATTCCGTTGAACTGATTGGAATTTAAATTATTATGGCCGGTAAAAACGAAATTAAAGAAGAATACACGTCAAGTTTAGCCGACTTAACTTTCAATTCCAAACCTTTGATAAGCGTTTTAACTATATTAGCCGAAGAAAATATTGCACACGCTAAAGAAATTGTCCAGGCAATCGAAGCACATCTGTCAAGGGTATAGTTAAATATAGTATTTTTATTTTATTTAAGTAGTAAAATTTACGTTTGGCCAATGTGCAAAATATTTTATTAATTATTAATCGAATTTATTGCATATTTTAGGCCAATTTGTATTCGTTCGTTCAAAGAAATTGTCAAATTTGTTAATAAATATTTTTGAAAGTTATCACTTATTTATTTCATAGTAAATAGGTATATTCTTCAGTTATCGTCAAGACATAACCTGCCTATTTGCTTGCTCGGAACAAATCGGTCAAGATCGTTCAATCTTGCGCAATAAAAAATAAAATTGTTTATAAAATCCAGGTAGTAGTGTTAAGTTTTAAATTTAATTTTAACTCAAACTATATAAATAAGGAAGTGTTAACAAAAATTTTGTTTACCTAATAAGTAAATAAAATAATACGGTTTTAATTAAGTGTGACATAACTGTTAAACATACCGAGTTGAGGTGACCGGAAATTTTTGTAGTTTGGGGCAGTAGGACACACGTTTTTTTTCCTAGATACTCGAATAATTTTACGATGAGGGCTTTTACCTGATGTCTTCAATTTCAAGGATGAAAATTGGGCCAGAAAACTAAAGCTCTTCGAAAATCGTTGCAGTTGTAAAGAGAAATCGCGGATAAATATTTTTATGCCGCTCCTAAAATATAAATTTCACCACCCAACTTTTGAGTTTGGTTTTTGGTGTTGAAATTGCCTTTGAAGAGCTCTGTCATGTTTTGATTCCTTATAATTTATGAACAGTGAAAATCGACCTATGAGAATTCACGTGTAATGTTACGGGAATAGTCAAAACGGAATATTAATTTTGTACTTCCTTGGAGAGGCAACCACATCTATTTCCCACCACAAAATTGACGTCTACGCCGACTCGAAAATATTGGGTCTTGTGCACCTTGCCCAAAAAAAGTGTTTGTGCACATTTTGGTCACTTAATCGCTTATGTGCAAGTATTTTGGTTTCAATCTGGTACAAGATGTCGATGTGACCTCGAAAGATTTGACTTGTACGACCCAAAATACCTTCAACATTTTTCCAGACCTATCTCATGCTTCATAGAGAAGTTGTACTCTCGGTAGCTTACCATTTCTTTCCGAGACTTGACACCATATTTAATTTTTTAAAATTTATCTAATGGAACATTTTGTTTTAATATTTATAGTCGCCAGAATTGGAATCACCAGACTATAGAGTTGAGAAACCAGTTCTCTAACTCTACACCACGGCCTCCATATTATGAGAATAATGACCAATTAAAGTGATTGCTTTGGGTCTTTGGTTCCCTTCTCAGTTTTACACGTTCCTGTATCCTTTTTTATTTATAATCAGATTGATATCAAATTTTAATTACTACAACTAACATCCCTGAGAAATAAATTTTCTATTTCAAAACTCTTCTTCTTATATTAGCTAAAGAATTACCTATAACTGCTAATTTAAGGTTCACTGCAAAATTGTCCGTCTTCCATTGAGCTCGGATCCAGCTAACATCCTGCAATCTAATCTAGCGCCAGGACAGGGACCTTTTGTACATCCTGGTCGTGTTATGGATTCAACTATGGCATCTATTGGGAGCGGAGTTGTAACGTATTTGGAAAAGTAGTTGTCAATTTGAATTTGTGATGGACCACGTTTACATTTTGAATTCAGATGGGAATCTATGTAGAGTCTCACCAGTCAGTAGCGCATTATACTTTTATGGGGCCTAGGGTAATTGACATAATTGTGCTCACTAACTTAACAAATTTACCGGACGTTGTACCGCTACATATGTAGCAGCTGGATCGGTATCAGTTTACGCTACATCTGGTGAATGCGACCATTGTAATGTCTTTGAGACGAGCACTCGGTACTTATAACTCGTGTGGCTGCACCAAACAAAATGAATGAGGGAGGGTGGACTTAATAGAGATGCGAAATTCACTGCCTATCTATGCGCGTGATTGTTTAGCTTATAAGTATTGTCGACCAACCCAAAAATGGCTGGAAGGTAGTCACAAAAATCTTAATTGGATATTAAAACTTTAAAAGTTAAATTAAAAATTAAATTAAGTGATACAATGAAGTGCGAAGTGTTAAAATTGTATAATTCAACTGCAAACCAATAGTTTTCATTTTCAACTCTGGGTAATGGTGTGGTGGAGATGGTAAACTTTTATAAGTAATCAATTAATTATTTTCTTGGAAGTTTCAGCAGTTTCCTCGGTGATTCTTTTTTGTTTTAACTATTTTATTAGGGCAACTTCTATGATTTTCTTTTTTGAATTGCTAGTGGCATTTAAAGAAAATGAGAGCGCCAACACTTGGAGCTGTTTGATCGAACTTCCATTTGAATTTTGCCGCACGAAACGAATTGCGGTTGTATCGTTATTTTTTTGTAATTTATTCAATTTAACGCTACTGCTTGGATTGAAATTTTATTTTCTATTGTAAATAAATTGAATAAACAAATTAAAACAATCCAAGCGTTGTTAAATAGACGAGTTTATTCTGTAGGTTTGCGCCAGAGTGAAGCTACCAGTACTTTATCTAATCGACTGTATCATCAAAAATGTCGGAGAAAGCTACACCGCTCTTTTTTGTCAAAATATTGTTTCGACATTTTGCAGTGTATTCGAACAGGTAACAAATTTTTTTTTGTTCTCTCCTTTCGTATAGTTACAAACAACCATCGTTTATAGGTAGATGAAAAGACAAGAGCAGAAATGTATAAACTACGCCAAACTTGGAACGACGTTATTCCTCCTAAAAAGCTGTACGCTTTGGACGTACAAATTAAACAATTAGATCCGGCGTGGCCCGTTACGGCACTACCTCCAAGCAGTATTCACTTCAATCCCAAATTTTTAGTAACAAACGTAAGTTAATCTATTTTTTTAAATTATCATTTTGTAAAAATGTCAATTTTAGGCGACTGCACCGACCAGTTCGTCGGCACCGACTGTTAGCAAGGCTACTGGCCAACTAAGGTCGAGTACAATCGCGTCTAGTCTAGATCCTAAAACGATTACAATGCATCAGAAACTCATTAACAAACAAAGGGAATTATTGGAGCTACAACAACGAAAATTGGAGCTCGAGTTGCTGCAGACCCAAGTAAAATTACACGAACAAATCAAGAGCCAAAATCCAACACAATCGACTACTCCGGCTACGCAATCACAGGCAAGTGCACTATTTCTTACTAAGGTCGATTTCCGAAGATTTTGTTCAAATATTTGGCCAAATGTTACAAAAGCAAGTAGGTAGCGATGAGCTCGCTTTTGAGATTGATCTGGTAAAACCATTGAATTTCTCTTGAAATGGGTTGCCTCGTAGTTACACTGTATTGGTTCACCCTGTACTATTTGATGCTCATTTCTATTACCACACGTAAAAGTTTGATATGAGCATTTGTCAATGATAACTCAATTTGTACCTGTTGCAGAATTTGCTCTTAAAGCCTGAAGTTGCAAAACAGTTATCATTAAGTACAAAAGGAGAAAATATAACAACAAATGTGAAGACGAAAAGTGGTTCACATGTATGATGCGAATTATAAATTTGAAAATTCGAATTTATATCTTTTTTTCCAGACAATTTCGACGTCTGCTGGAAATGGACGATCGCACAACAGTTCGACGACAAGAATAGCGCCTGTTGGCGGTAATCTGGCCAATGCACGTCCAGTGAGAGACCCAAGATTAATTCGCCATCAACAGCAACAACAACAAACTCAACCAAATTTATCTACCACTGTTAATTCTGTTTTAGTAGAAAATAAGTTTAAGGCTGGAACTCAAGTCACTATAGATTCAGAAAATAAAATTGTTAACAATAAAACAAATGTTCGAAACGAACGTATCGAACATGGTTTAGTAAATAATAAAGGTAACATTGAATCACACGGCAAGTCTAAGACTTTGCCTCATTCCTCTTCTCCCCTTAAACACACCCAGAAAATTGGCAGTTCACGTAAAAGTAGTAAATCTGTACGCGATTCTAAGTTATCTATTAATTTGAGCTCCTCTTCAGATTCGCCCACCAAAAAAAGTGATACAAAAAGTAGATTGACTAAATTGTCTAATTTAAAATTTAAGAAAAAGAGTAGTAATAGTAATTCTGTACGTTCTGATAAAGATGGTTTGTTGTCTCGTTCAAAAGAGTCTACGTCGCATTCAGACAAAAGTAACAATTCAGGACGTTACGATAAAAGTGATAGTTTAATTCACGGTGTGGAAAAGAAAAGTGATAAACATTCTAAAAGCCTTAAAAGTGTTAAAGATAATAAGATACATAAAAGTGACAACTCGACGTTATTTAAAGATCTCAAAGGTTCTACAAAGAATCGTAATTATATTAGGCGTAGTCAAACTAGTGTGAGTCCGGAACTGAGTCAAGACGTCGATCTACGGCTTGGAGGACCGCCCGAGAAGCAGGCCAGATTACAAGGTGACATCACTGACGATAAAAGTAAGCTACAAACAATTTTTAGGGCTTCATTTCTTGCTTTTTTTTTCATTTTATTTGAAGATGTTACGCAAATGGAAATCTTTTTCATTAAGTGGATTGGTGCGAATTTATTTTATTCACTTAACGTGGAAGATTGGTGGTAGGCTACTCGGTTTATGTTTTAGGGGCGCACTGTAACGGTGATGGGTATGTTGTACCACCTTGAAAAAATGGATGGTCGACAGAAAACTTACCAACTAACCTTAAGGCTATGGTACTCATGTATAACGCAGGTAACTCAACATTCATAATCGATGGCTCAATTATACTTGAAAGTTGATTGAAAATAATGTGATTAAGGCCCAGTTGTATAAACGAGCTAATCTGGGAGTTAGAGTTAACTCTGCGATTAACCTAAATTCAACATAAATAACAATAATTCTGAGTTGCCCTGGACCAAGTGCCTACGAGCTAACCTAATCGAATCCACGCTAAGATCTAACCTTATATTCAGATCGTGGAGTTAACTCTGACTCCGCGATTATTTCGTGTATACAACTGGGCCTAAGAGGTAATTGACGGAATTTTTTCGGAAGTTTCTCAACAACTACTGTTCAGAACTAGACGAGTTTTGGAAAAATTAATATTTAGAAAATGCTCTACATTGTAAAAAAAAATGAATTACAAATAACAAGCAACTCTCAAGTTATAGCCAATAATTCAAAATAATTGTTGATTTCCACTTATCTTCAATGCAATATTCTGCTATGAGTTTACTTGGTCTGTTATACATGGGTACTGGGTACCCTACCCATGAAGAGCCTTTGTAAGAACGGTTCAAAGTCCCAGAAGATCAGCTTTTGCCTTTGGAAGCATTTTTTTGGTGGAATAAGTAAATCAGTTTAAACAGAGTTGATGGAAAATAAAATCATGCTTCTTCAGTACATCGCTAATCAATTATAGTTGCACCTGATCTAAACTGATTTGTTTATTCCAAAAGTTGCTCATTTTTAGCCGGCCATCAATTTATTTAAGATTTTCCTGAAGGACGTGGGGCTAAAAGTGAATTCGTGCTTAGGTAGTTTTTAAGCTTTTCATAAGACCTACTTATTTCAATTTATCTCCACTGGGTTACTGTATTATAGCTATTTAAATGGCAATGAATTTGTCTGAGAAATTGTGACGGGCACTACGATCTTTCTTACACTCAACTTTTCTAACATTTGATATACAAAATGAAGTCAATTGTAAGGTAAGCCGAGGGTTAATTACAAATTTTTCAACAGTTACTTGTTTAAACTTTACTTTAGTTGAAAGGTTCGTCTCTGTTTAAAGAGGTACAGGGTTGACAGACATATTTAGATGTTTTTATATACAAAAATGGTTACCAGAATAAATAGGACAAAGTATACATTTTTTAAAACAGCAAACAGTCGTCTATTCATAAAGGTACATAGTAGCCACCCGGTATATCGCGAAAGTAAAAAAAATGTATAACTCGAAAGAAAAGATGATAGCTAATTTTGGTTTTCACCATTGAGTTTCTCTTAAAAAAAGGGATTGGGAATGCCCGAATCATTTTTTTATACGTCTGATAGTTTCAGAGTTTATAGAAACATCGAAATGCCTCCCATCCTGTACATCTACGAAGTTTTGTAAATAATCTCAAGCTCGACCCTACTTGCAATTGACTCATTCAATTTTCTTACTCTCTGCAACTACAACTATTCTTTTGATACTATCGAATTTTGAGCTTCAACTAGTGTGTGAGAGTGATGGAAGTAGTTAATAGAACAGTCAGTTTTTTGGAGTGTTGAAGGTTTTTAAATATGGGGCAAATAAGTTCACATTCACCCTGTAAATACTTGTAAAATAAAAATTTTAAAAAGATCGTTGCATTTTTTTGAGGCAACCATATGTTAATTTTGTTTGCAATTGACTAAACATCTTAGCTCTACTTTTAGATCACGATAATCCTAACCAACCCATGGATGTTGATTTACGCCAATTACCGGCAGCTGTAGGAAAGAAGAGACCTTCGATCGAAAATAACGATTCGTCCGCCGCTAAAAAGAGTAAAACCGAAATTTTCGATGTGTAAGTAATCTTCTGTGCTGAAACTGTATAAAAATTAATTTTTACTTCAAACTGTAGCTTGTTTGGTCGAGAAGACACCGATTTAAGACAGTTGTCGGGTGTTTTGTCGTCGCCCCAATCGACCGAACGTCCACCGACTCCACCACCGCCTATAATTTCTGACAAAATTTCCAAAACTCGAGAGACAAGTGCTGAAGAAAAAACTCCAGTTGAAAAACCCGAAATTTCAAACTTTGACGTTCTTAGAGCAAAATTAGCCAATGCCGTCAATCAAGATAAATTTACATCACAAGAAAGTCCGGAAGAAAACAAATTAAAATCGCCCTCTGATATGGACATGAGAAGACTTTCAACCTTCGGCGATCGCGTCGGTTCGGCGTTGAAGAAGATAATAATTTCCCAAGCCGACGAAGAGATCATAAAAACTGGCAACATGACCAAAGCTCAAGGAAAAGCGCTTATGACGAAAATAGTCGCTCAAATCGAGACTCAAAAACTTAGGGAAGCCCAAAGAAAGGAATCTGAAAGTATTTCCTTACAACCTATAAGCGATGACGAACTCGAACCCGATTTTAGTAGCGATTCGGACGGCGACGGTACAGTTAAAGATAAAACTCGCAAAGACAAACCAAAAAAGAGCAGATTACAAAGAATAAATTTAATTAACGACGACAGACAGGCCGTTATTCCGCCTCAAGTGAGCCAACTCGAAGATTCTTATCCTAAGTTTGCTAATAACCGAAATATGGACTACCGCGATCCGAGGCGAGGACGCAATTGGAGAGGAACCGGACGAAATAGGCCAAAAGTTTGGGAAAATTCTCCAGCTCTTCCTCCTCCTTTATTACGGCCAGGAATTCATGCTCCTTTACGACCACAAATCGAACCTTGGGCTAGGCCACCGACCAACAGTGCTTGGCGTTCGATGGCGCCATCCATTTCCGATGCGATGTTAGACGAAACTTTGCCTCCCCTTATACCCCCTCACGTCACTGACCAAGGAAGTCAATCGCCTAATTCCAACATTCAAGACATTCCTGCTTTGGAGTACGTTCATCCTGACAGCTACAAGTTCATAACCATCGATGGGGAAGCGCGGGAAATTCGTTATTACGACGAAACTGCAATAGTTTTCATGAGCGCAAACGACCCACGCGAAATAACTTTCCACAGTGGAACAAGACGCATTTACTTTGACGACGAATTTTTCACCCTTAAACTGAACCATCCTTACGAAGAAATTTCGATTAAAGGTAACATTCATAAAGTCCGCCTGGGTGGACCTTCGCGCGAGATTTTCGTCGATGGCAAAGGTTACGAGTGCTACTTTGGTCAAATTGAAAAAACCATAGATTTGGACGGCAATAAAATTGTAGTAAAATTAGAACCACCCCCTCCTCAAGTTAAAATTGGACAAGATAAGAGAACCGACTTGGTGGCCGGAAAAATTCAACTCGTCGTCAACGCTAAGAATATGTTTACGGTCTTTCTCGACGCCAAACCGCAAACATTTGAAATAGACGGTCAAGTTTTCACTTTGAAGTTTGTCGACGCCCTTCGAGCTGTTTTAATCAATGATGTTAGATACGAGTTTGAGTACGGTGGACTTCCGAAGCCGATTATGGTGGAGAATACCAAACATTTTATGCGTTTTTCTGTTTTGCCGAGAGGAATTAAGCCGGGTCACGTCCGAATTAAAGATATGGATAGCTTCAAACCAATTTCTAGTCCTAATAATGATAATGAGAATAGTCAGGATGGAGTAATGGTGGGACATTTGAATCCATTGCTGGAGCATAGTTCTGCTGGTGTTAGAAATTCGCCCGAAAGGAACTCGAATTCACCGTCTCAATTCCAAAACTTCCTTCACAATCAAAATATAAGTAAGTACAAAGATCGTTTCCACTCGAGGGCTTACTAATCTTTTTTAAATTTTAGATAATTTAGATTTGTTATCTAGCGTCATGGCTTCGTCGATGTTTCACAGTTCGAGCGAAGGCGGTTATAAAGTTGAAAATGGCACTGGCACCGACAGTCAACCTTCAGAAGTACAACCTAGCACAATGGTCAATGTTCCTACCGTCCCACCTCAAGAAACTGTCACGGCCCCCACTTTTAACATAAGCGATTTGTTTCAAAAACTTGTCGCGACTGGCATCGTCACGAGTGCTACTCGGCAAAAACCCGAAGAACCGCCTTCTGCTCCTCCTCCTTTAATGAAGACTCACTTTAAGAATTTCAAGCCAGTGAGTTTTGATAAACCGGAAACTTTAAAAACGTAAGTTAATAGCTTTTAATAGTATAGTAGGGGGCCCAACACCAGGAATCTTCACTATGTGGGTAGAGTCGGGTTTCAGGAATTCACGAGAAATTTTCGAGATTTCCATCATAAATCTCGAGAACTGAAATTTGAGATTGTTTAAATTTTAGCCTGAATTCGCACTATTCTAGTAAACGCAAACTGATTTTTATTTTTTTCAGGCGTCACTCACCTCGCATTTTATCTTTGTATGTTGGAATGCAGTGCAGCAGTTGTGGCATGCGTTTTCCACCCGAACACACAATGCATTATAGTCAACATCTTGATTGGCACTTCAGACAAAATCGTAAGGGAAAGAAAAATATACGCAAAGCAGCCAGTAGGAAATGGTATTATATTCTTGCTGATTGGAAAAATTATGAAGAAATCGAAGACTTGGAAGAAAGAGGTACTAGTTTTTCGTTTTCGTTGATAAAACGTAATTTCAATGTTGTTATTTCCTTTACAGAGAAGAGTTATTTTGAAAACCAAAACCAAAATCAAGCCGAAAACGCTAACGAGGAAGCCGAGGAAGACGTTGAGATTCCTTGCGTATCTGCAGATCCGGAAGTACAAATTGCGACTTGCGAAGTGTGTCAGGATAGGTTTGAACAATTCTATAACGAAGAAAAAGACGAGTGGCAATTGAGGAAGGCGATTCGAGTCGACGATAAAATTTACCATCCGCTTTGTTACGAAGACTATCAGAATTCGCTTATAAACGAAAGCAAATTAAGCTCCGGGGAGATTGAAAACGAAAGTAACTCTACTGGTGGCATTCCTGGACTCGAAAATGTTCTAGAAGAGTCTGTGGTCGAAAACAAAAATGAAGAAGACGATGTTATGGAAATAATCGATAACATCGATGATGAAGATGATGGTGTAACCGTTGAATTGAAGCCATTTATAGAAGACGCCCCAAAATCTGAGGTGGTAGAAGATGAAGACGAGGACGATGACGATGTCATCATTAATGAAGTTGTACCTGAAAAAATAGTCGTCGACGATGACGATAAGGACGATTATGTTCCGACTGAAGAAGGTTTGATTCCTGGAGTAGTCGTTAAAATCGAGCCGATTGACGATGGCTTCGTCGACGTCGAGGACGGTGTGGTCAAAGTACTTAAAGAAAATGAAATTAAAATCAAGGACGAATTACTCGATGGTAAGTAAAAAATCTTTGGCTCCTTTAATATTAAAACAGTACATTTATATTATGGAATAATTCTTCAACTTTTAATTTGATTTTTAACTTCAAATGATCGACTCGACGAGAGTTTTCCCCAAAATCTCAAATTGTGTTCGACCTAAAGTTTTGGTAAGAGAATTTCTTGTAGGAGTTGCCTATTTATTTAGTTTGTATTAGTCGAGGGCCTTTTTAAAACCATTTTTCTTAGGTGACATGGAGACGGAGCCCCTTGAAGTAGGAAAACTACCAGAATCAACCGATAGGACTCAAATCGAAGTTGTTAGCTCCATTGACGGTAATGTAGCATTTGAAGGTGGGGTACAACCACCTTCGTCGGCTAACTTGAGTGCTAAAATTAAAATAAACATAACGAAACCCTTGCCCGCCGTAATTAATAAAGATAACCACGACACGTTAAATGAAGATTTAAAAGTAGATTTTATCGATCCTAGTCAACCTTTACCGCCAGGTGAAGAACCTGTGCAGCTTAATGTTAAACCCGCTTTAAAAGGCTTAGAATTAAGAAGGCAACCGATGGTTAAAAAGGGTTCAGAGTTAACCGGCCTATGTTCTATAATGTGATTGAACAAAGTGTTTTAAAATTGGTGTAAATAAGGAACGTGTAAATATTCTTATAAAAATAGTGTAAAAATGCCATTATAAGGACATTCCTCGAAAGTTGTTTATTATTGAAAAAAGTTTAAATGTGAAAAAAAGAGATAATTGTAATGTTTTAAAATACATATTTTGTTACAATTGTGTGCATAATTCTTTTATGTTTCAGGCTAACTCCCTGTGTATAATAATAAATTGAATATTATTAGTTTATTTAATATCAATAAATGTTGGTTTATTTTCTTATTGTGTGTGTCCTAATTTACTTAACGACCAAAAATAATAAAATTGATTTAATTAACTAATTGTGTAATAATTCTAGCCCGTTTTAAACGCAAATTCGCCAATTTTTATTCATTGTGTTTTTAGGAACAAATAAGAAATTTAAATTGGCGAATTTTCGTTTGCTTGTAGGATTTTGTAATGATTTAAAAATTGCGGTGAATAAAATAATTCAAATATTATATTACTTGTGTAGATTTAATTTATTATTTAAATATAGGATAAAACAAATACTTGTCTTTTATTAACTTTTCTTTATAAATTTTTATTTTACTTGCGAAACACCCTGTGTTTAACGATTGAACGCGACAATACTCTAACCTCACTTTTTGTTTTTAATTACCAATTTTAAATAGATAAAATGTTTGGCAAGTTGTGTCGTAGAAGTTTTTCGTCTCAGCTAAAGTCTTTTAGTATTTTAAACATTTTTCAAAGTAAACCTGTAGGCGATAAAATTAAAATCAACGTACGTAAGCCCACCACTCACCAAACACCTATTTTTTAACATTTTAATTTAGGGTTGGATCAAGTCGCTACGTAAAATGAAAGAATACATCTTCTTCGACGTTAACGATGGTTCGTCTTCCAAAAATTTGCAAGTTTTAATACGCAATAGTAAAAATTTTGAAGGTTTGGCGTCCGGTGCTTCGATACACGCGACCGGCTGCTTAAATTTATCTCCTAAAGGCCAACTAGAATTAAACGCAGAAAGTTTGGAAGTATACGGTAGATGTGACTTGATGGAAGGTTACCCTTTTAGCCCGAAGAAAACCTACGAAGCCGAGTATTTGAGACAGTACTTACATTTCCGACCTCGCACCGTAAAATTTGCTTCCCTTCTAAGAGTACGCGATTCGGCGACTCGTATTGTACACGATTTTTTTAATCGAAATAATTTTGTGCACGTAAACGCTCCAATTTTAACTTCGAACGATTGTGAAGGTGCCGGTGAGGTTTTTAAAGTTTCGCCGGAAAACGAACAAACTGTGCAAAGTATGGTAAAACAAGGCGCGCGTTTGAATGAAGCTTATTTTAATTCTAAAGTGTTCCTGACTGTATCGGCTCAGTTGCATTTAGAGGCTGCTGCTCACAGTTTAAGTAAAGTGTATAGTTTAGGTCCTACATTTAGAGCAGAAAATTCAAAATCTCGTCTGCATTTGTCTGAATTTTACATGTTGGAAGCCGAGTGTGCGTTTGTGGATAAACTCGAAGAAGTTTTAGTTTTTGTAGAAGGTTTTATGAAAGATACTAGTACTAAGATTTTAGATAAGTGTTCTGGAGATGTCGAAAAGTGCAAAGACACTAATGTAGACCATAAATGGCTTAATGAGAATTTTATTGTAATGACTTTCGATGAAGCAGTTTCCATTTTAAACAAAAATAAAGGGAGGTATAAGAACCAGTTTATTGAAGAGAAAGGTTTTGTTAAAGAGCACGAGCTATTTCTAGTAGACTATTGTAAGGGTGTTCCAGTTTTCATTATTAACTGGCCGAAGAGTTCTAAACCTTTTTATATGAGAGACTGCGAAGAAGACACCACAAAGGTCTCTTATCATACTTTCTAAGCTACTTTAGCTAATATTTGTAATTTGCAGGTTGCTGCATTTGATCTGCTAGTTCCATGCGTCGGTGAACTTATAGGTGGTAGTTTGCGTGAAAATAATTATGATATTCTCAAAGAAAAATTACCTCAAGGAAGAGACGACTTGGACTGGTATTTGGAAATTAGAAAATTTGGTGGAGTACCAACTGGTGGTTTTGGACTAGGCTTTGAACGTTATTTACAATTTCTTTTAGGTATAAATAATATCAAAGATACAATTCCCTTCCCACGATGGCCACATAATTGTAAATTATAATTTTCAGTAAAGATTTTTTTAAATCTTTAAAACATTTATTTTTTAACACTATTTTTTTGAGTTGAGCTGAGTAGTTGGCCCATGTTCTGTGGTTGGATCGTGTCTTGCGTTGAATAACGTGTTTTTATTTTAATAAAAAGGTCGTATATTTAACAAAAAATATACCTAAGATATAAATTATAGACTGCACAATAATCTTTTATCAAAGAACTTTGTCGAAATCTTTTATATTTTAATACCGGCCTAAATGAATAAGAAATAGTAACAAATTTTTTAATAAAATCAAAATTCAAATTATTATTCGATTAAATAAATCGCATCAACCATAAATTCAGCTTTGTGCGATGGGTTGCATATTCAAAAAATTTAAACTTATTCTACCGTATAGTAAATAAACATGGTAGCCACTCGCGAGAAATGTCAATGTCAACTGTCAACGTTATTGTTATGGGTGGTTATGGGGGTGTGAAACATGTAGGTGTACAAGTGGAAAACCTATAATTTAGTAGTTTTGTGCTTTTAGATACAAATGAATACAAGGACATCGGAAGTCAAATGTGGTCTTGAAAACGATCCGAGAATTGTATCTAATGGAAGCTACCAACCTACGTAACAGATCTACGGGCTAAATTGCCCTTGAGCAGATGTGATGTTTCTCGCTGCAAGATTTTGAATAGTGGATTTCGTCTAGTGAGATGGAAATTGCACGAGATTTGCTGCTTTTTACTGGACAGGAGATCTTATGCACTAACAAATTCTCAATTAGTCTCAATAGCAATAGTATTCTACCTACCTAAACAAGATATACATTTTACATTATTTACCTGAACCTGAAATAGAAACTGTAAATCGAAGTGTGGCGATTGTCGTTGCTTCCTACAAAATACGTCTGCAGAAGATTTGGTAGGGCTGATATTTTTTAAAGTTTAAAACGAATACACCTATTAGTGACATTTTTTTATTAATTGACGCTTTATTTTAGTACATTAACTTGTCCTAGTCAGAGAATCTATTATTTTGGAATGATGACTTATTGGTCGCAATAAGAGTGGATGGCATCTGGCATACAACGTGCAATTTCGACCTTAGATGCAGGGCCACAGTATGCCAGTAAAAACAGTGGATGGCATTAAATTTAAAGAAAGCAACACCTAACAATAACATAAAAATCTTGCATCAGACATATGAGAAGTTAAATAAGGGAGCTGCATTTGTTTTAGTTTTTTTCGAACTGGATCCTTGTCAATTTAGTATGCGATGTTGAAGTTCGTCATTTCAGTTATTTTTCACATATTGGAATTGTCGTTAGTGAACCAAGAACAAGAAGGTAAGTTATAAGTGTCTTCTTTTATCACAACAGAATCGGTCAAAATCGACAAACAAAAAACAGCAATGCTTTGAATTTATAAAACATATCAAATGGACATTTAGCGTGTTTAATAATTGCTCGAACATCAAAGTTGCGTTTTTTAATGCAGTTTGAACAAATGAGCTCGCGTTTTAAAATGGCAGATTTTTGCTCAAACAACAAACATGAACTTCGTGCACCTAGTAGCTAGGTGGTGCATATAGATCCTGTTCGAACACGGAGCAACCTCAAAATTTAAAATTGTATTTAAAACTTGTTCGAGCAACTTTTACTCGAACAAAGAGTGCAATTATAAATCACGCTCATTATTTATAGTCCAAGATCTTGTCCGGGCTATGGTCCTGGCGATCATTACTCTTAGTAATTTTTTTTCATATTTTACTCACTTGTCTAACAGACGAATTTAATTCTAATCGGAAGTATAAAGCATAACGAACATACAAAAGTTAGGTTGCCTATTTTTTTGTGGTCCCATTACTGGATTGCCAAGTATAAAAAGGTGAGTCGATATAATAACATGTACCCTTCTGCTTTCTCATTGAAACATCAAAATAAAGATAATTTTATTGCAAACACGGTGGTATAGGGTTGCATATTAATTTGATATTGCTTTTTGATGGTTGTTTGTTTTTGTAATTTTGTGGCAACAACAAATTTTTGAGTCATTTGATTTTGTTTGTAATTAAAATTACAGTTCCAATCGTAAATATTCATAGATGTGTTTAGAATTGATCGATGATTACTGGACAAAAGTTTAATTACTAACAAATGCCAAATTAGTCTACTTAAATCTAAACAGATATATGTACATGCTACATTTACAGGCACAAATGGCATAGGTGAACCTGAAATAGGAACTGAAATCAAAGTGCGGCGAATGTCATCATTTGGCAGGACTCCTAGAAAAATAAGTTCACAGAAGATTTGGATGTCGCGACAGACAGCCTATTGGGTTGTCAGTAGAGAATTAGATAATTTTGATAGCAAAACCAGTAGACACTAGACCAAAACGTAATATTTGAAATGACTTGTAAAAATTACACAACGGGAAGGGGGCAAAAAGAAGAAAGATGACAACTAACAAGGGAAAGGGAGGTCAATAACACCAACATTATTAGAACATTAGGTAGGATTGAAATTTTGTTTAGTGTAAAAGTGGAAAACACTCACTACTGAACTTTTTTATTTTTATTAATTGATGCCTTGTTTTAGCACTCTTGTCTTAGTAGGAGAATCTGTTATTTTAGAATGATAAAATATTGGTTGCAATAAGAGTGGATAGCATACAACTTGCAACAAATCTGACAACATCAAAAAGTTATTCCAACTGGTCTTTCAAGGTAATTTTTCACATTTAGCAATTTTTAGAGCTTAATTACGTTTCATTTGATACGTAATGTTGGAGAAGTTGTTAATTTTGTGGTAGTCATAAAACAGTGAACTTATTTGCAATTACGCACTGCAATTAATTAGATTCTAAATTAATTTTCCATAGATAAATAGCACATTTCGTATTAAACCTATGGTATAATCGCATCCAACCATTAGTACACCGCTGTATGTTGGGTTGCATACTCATTGAATATTGATATTTCTGTAGTGATGTGAACCAGTAAGTATTTGTGGTTTCGGGAGGAAATCGTACATGGTACTTTTATTAATTGATAGATGGTGCTGAAACAAATAAACTTTCGAATCTAGTCAGATCTCTTTAATTCCCTGGTTTCAATAATTAGTTGCTATACTTCTTAATAGATGGCACTTGCAAATGTATACAAAAATTATAACTGATTATAACCTCAAAAAATTTTTAGTATTGTAACAAGAAAATTTCGAAACTGAAAGAAACTGAGTCAGTTTACGAATTTAGTGCCGACTCACTAAAAGGTGAAACCGTATCAGTCGAAAAGTACAAAAGGCATGTTTGTTTCATTGCAAACGTTGCTTCGAAATGTGGTTATATGAAGAAAAACTATCCAGAATTGGTAAAACTCGAGGAAGAGTATGAAATTTCTAAAGGTTAATTTACGCACAGTAACTTTTGGTGAGAGAAGTGCACTTTGATATATCATTATTTTAATACAAAATTGTGTTATTTATTGGATTTAGGCTTGATAAGAGTATACTTCCTACACTAAGCAACAAGAAACAGTGACGGGTATATATGAAACATAGGTACGCTTAAAATTGGTTGACGAGGAAAGTGTAAAGGTAACAATGAAGTGTAGCTACGAAGCTGGGGACAAAGCGACGAGATAAGTAATGCAATTTTAATTGTAACTTATATTTAGATGAACTCGAGCATAGTGAAAAGGTTGTTACTGCATCATGCAACATCTGAGTACTGTAATTTTAAGTTGCGTCCTTTTGTCTGTAGCCTCGATGTTGCACTGTACATTATCAAGAAGTTGATATTGATAGTAATGGCCATGTTTACAGCGACCAATTATTTGTTCTTGTTCGCAAGTACTAAAGGAGTGGAGATAGTTTACCCAATCAAGATAAACATATAATTCGAGTATGTTTACGTCGCGCGTCTAAGGATAGAACCTCTTGTGGACTAAGATATTCTAACCTCATAATGAAATCTTGTGTTTAAAGTTTTCATGATGTTAAGAAAAAAATATAATGTGCTTGGATTACTGCTTACTATACTACTACTCCTGAATAATAATCGAAATGAGAGGAGAAAAAAATAAAAAATTATTACAAATGATTAGGAGAAAAGGCTTTTAGAAGACAACAAACACATCGTCATTTGCACAGTTCCATTGCATTGAACTTGACCAAACTCTGAACTACTTTAGTCTGGTACACAAGCTGACGAGTACTGAACCAATTTGATATGTGAATGTTGACAACGAGCGCACCACATGCTTAATCTACAATTTTGACGTTGGTACGGGAACTAAGCCGTTACTGTAAACATGAACATTGACCATTATAACGCCTTATAATCAAAGCTAATCGTTTTATGAATCATCAAGTCTTCATTGTAATGTAATCGCAGCAGTCTAGAATGTTTTTCAGGTATCAGAAATTGTTTGTTAATAGGTGAACTAATTGCGCAGTTTGGCAAGAGAAATATGCTTGTTATAACAGATCTACTCATTACATCAGAACTCAAAATGTATTAAGTTTAATGGTTGATTTTTGTTCACTTGCGAAATTACGCTAAAATTACTCTTTCATGTTAGTCTCAGCTCGGCCGTAAAAATTTCATAATTTTTTTAAATTAAATAACGCAATAGAAAGTACGCTTACATTAGTCATACTTTAATTTAAATTTAAGGTACATGACGCACACTCGATTTTTAAATAAATTTTTAGAGGATTTTCCATTTTTCCGACGAGTGTTGCCTAGACTGTACCGACTTCACGTTCACCGGAGACATGAGGCCATCGGTACTTCCAGATTCTGCAATAATTTAGAAAAAAATTTATAAAGTGTGCCAATTACTAATTTATTGAAACATTCCGTTTTTTTTAATTCGAAAAAATCCACAACATAAGTGTTTGCCTGTGGCCTCAAGCATCAGTCGAACTAATCTCAAGTGGTAGGTTGAGAAAAATACAAAATCTCCCATTTCTCTCATTACTTAGAAGAAAACTTTTAAGATACACTTTTGCTGTTATCTGAAAGTCATTTAGGGATTTTCATCAGTTCGCTGTCACGTTTCGGGTTTAAATAGTTGATTCATGAATCCCTCATGGGTCCTTCGAACTTTTAGAGCCGATAGTACACAACTTCTTCAAAACAAGCTCAACGGTGAAGCAAGCTTACCATCGTCGATAGTAAGCAAAAAAACGGTAATGTCAAAAATCATAAGGTCGTTTTACAGTCGAGCTTGCTTAGAGTGAGTAATCAACAATCAGTCAATGATAGACATCTCTAAAACACATTTTAGGCTTTCAAAGAGCATCGAGTGTGAGAGTTTTAAAAATACGCTAATCTCATCTCTCATCATGGTAGAAAAACACACCGACGTCTCTCAGAGATCAAATGACATAATTAAATGTCTCTCACTGAGCTAGTGATGCTAATAAATATCCCTTTTAAAGTTTCTCAGTCAGTTACTAATGAGGTCATTTAGGGTTGGTTTTACATTTGTGTTCTCAACTAATAGTCGAATCGACTACTAGTCTACGTCGACTAGTAGTTGTAGGCGACGATGGGTTTTACAATCGTTTTTAAGCCTCTAGTAACTTTGAGAATCGAGTTGTTTGTTGTTGCTGCTACCAAAGAAATGTATAGTAACATCCTAATTACAATGCTAATACACAATAGCGCCAGGGTCAGTCATAACCTTGCTCTTACTTTTGTTACCTGTTATCTGTTATCTACCTGTGCTTGTACTTGTTATTTTTTTTTATTACACCATTACACGTGCTATTTTACATCTGTAGATTTAATACTTTGACGTGTGATTTGTAAAATGCAACATAGGCAAAATTACATTAGTACACCTTCACTTTTTTCGTATGTTGCATACTAAAAATCAAGCACTGTATATTTAAAAAAAGGTAACGTAATAAATGAGTAAGGAAAATAAAAAATAACGTAAAAAATAATACAAATTTTTAAATATTTAGGGTTAATTAGTTAGATAGATCTAATACGTTGTAAATGAACCCCAACATACACACATAAGTGAAAAAACTTTAAACGAGAAAATTTGTTTTCCGCTAAGCGCCTCGGGAATCGAACCCAAGACTTTGCTATTTCCGGTAGCACGCCTATACCTAATACGCCAGCAGATTACATAATTTTCTTTGCGGTCCGGCATTGTTTTAAATGCGTCGAGAAAGCGAAATATATTTAAATCAAATTAGTATGCATACAACAATCATACGTGAAAGTATGTATACGTAAAAAATAATAACGAACAGAGGAAAAGCCTAAAAAAAGGCTACTTAAAAATTTAGTAACAAAAAAAAGGTAACGTAAAAACATATTATCCTATCAACAGTCCTTGCAACAGTACAACTTTTGATTGAAACGCGGTATAGCACTTTTGGTGCTTGACTAGCAGAATATCTGCTAGTCAATATAACTTATAGTTGGACGCCATTTTTTTCGTTGACTATCGATTGTAAAACGGAAAAGCTGCTTTCAACTATTAGTTGAGCTTCGACTACTGGTCGACCGCCGCCGACTAGAGGTGGTAAAACCAGCTCCTAGTGTCCTAGTTAAAGTATCTCAGTGAGCTAGTAAAATACACAAATGTCATTCAGTGAACGTATGATAACACCAAGGTCCCTCTGTGAGCTTTAAAAATAACCCAACGTTCGCCAGTGAGCGTCAAAAATAAAAAAACGTTTCTCAGTGAGGTATAAAAATACACAAACGTCTCTTAATGGGCTTTAAGAATATACTTCCGTCTCTCAATGAGCGTGAAAAGTAAAATACGTCTCTCAATGAGCTTTTAAAGTACACAAACGTCTCTCAATGAGCGTAAAAATTAAAAAACGTTTCTCAGTGAGCTTTAAAAATATACAAGCGTCTCTCAGTGAGCTTTACGAATATATGTCTGTCTTTCAGTGAGCGTGAAAAATAAAAAACGTCTCTTAGTGAGCTTTAAAAATACACAAGCATCTCTCAGTGAGCTTTAAGAATATACTTATGTCTCTCAGTAAGCGTGAAAAATGCAAAAACGTCTTTCAGTGAGCTTTAGAAATTCACATACATCTCTCAGTGAGCTTTAAGAATATATTTATGTCTCTCAGTGAGCGTCAAAAATAAATAACGTCTCTCAGTGAGCTTTAAAAATACACAAACGTCTCTCAGTGAGCTTTATGAATATACTTCCGTCTCTCAGTGAGCGTGAAAAATGCAAAAACGTCTCTCAGTGAGCTTTAACAATTCACAAACTTCTCTCAGTGAGCTTTATGAATATATTTATGTCTCTCAGTGAGCGTCAAAAATAAATAACTTCTCTCAGTGAGCTTTAAAAATACACAAACATCTCTCAGTGAGCTTTAAGAATATACTTATGTCTCTCAGTGAGCGTGAAAAATGCAAAAACGTCTCTCAGTGAGCTTTAACAATTCACAAACATCTCAGTGAGCTTTATGAATATATTTATGTCTCTCAGTGAGCGTCAAAAATAAATAACTTCTCTCAGTGAGCTTTAAAAATACACAAACGTCTCTCAGTGAGCTTTAAGAATATACTTTTCCGTCTCTCAGTTAGCGTGAAAAATAAAAAACGTCTCTCAGTGAGCTTTAAAGATACACAATCGCCTCTCGGTGAGCGTGAAAATTTTGTAAACGTTTTAGAGTGAGTTTTAAATATAGACAAACGTCTCGCAGTGAGCTTCAGGAATATATGTCTGTCTCTCAGTGAGCGTGAAAAATAAAAAAAAACGTCTCTCAGTGAGCTTTAAGTATATACTTCCGTCACTCAGTGAGCGTAAAAAATAAAAAACGTCTCTCAGTGAGCTTTAGGAATATATTTCTGTCTCTCAGTGAGCATGAAAAAATGCAAGAACGTCTCTCAGTGAGCTTTAAAAATAGACAAACTTCTCTCAGTGAGCTTTAAAAATACACTAACGTCTCTCAGTAACCTTTAAGAATATATTTATGTCTCGGTAAGCGTGAAAAATAAAAAAAGTCTTTCGTGAGCTGGAAAATAAAAAACGTCTCTTTCTGAGCTAAATTGCAAAATTTTAAACTCGAATTTTTACTCGAAAAAATCGTAAGGTTAACCCCTTACGATTTTTTTGGGCCCAAAAATGAAGGTCGTAGAAATGCATTTTTAACGTGGAATATCGTAAGGCTATAGCCTAGGCTATAACCTTTCGTATTTAAAAGACTAAATTGCAAAATTTTAAACTCGAATTTTTACTCGAAAAAATCGTAAGGTTAACCCCTTACGATTTTTTTGGGCCCAAAAATGAAGGTTGTAGAAATGCATTTTTAACGTGGAATATCGTAAGGCTATAGCCTAGGCTATAACCTTTCGTATTTAAAAGACTAAATTGCAAAATTTTAAACTCGAATTTTTACTCGAAAAAATCGTAAGGGAACCCCTTACGATTTTTTTGGGCCCAAAAATGAAGGTTGTAGAAATGCATTTTTAACGTGGAATATCGTAAGGCTATAGCCTAGGCTATAACCTTTCGTATTTAAAAGACTAAATTGCAAAATTTTAAACTCGAATTTTTACTCGAAAAAATCGTAAGGTTAACCCCTTACAATTTTTTTGGGCCCAAAAATGAAGGTTGTAGAAATGCATTTTTAACGTGGAATATCGTAAGGCTAAAGTCTAGGCTATAACCTTTCGTATTTAAAAGACTAAATTGCAAAATTTTAAACTCGAATTTTTACTCGAAAAAATCGTAAGGTTAACCCCTTACGATTTTTTTGGGCCCAAAAATGAAGGATGTAGAAATGCATTTTTAACGTGGAATATCGTAAGGCTATAGCCTAGGCTATAACCTTTCGTATTTAAAAGACTAAATTGCAAAATTTTAAACTCGAATTTTTACTCGAAAAAATCGTAAGGTTAACCCCTTACGATTTTTTTGGGCCCAAAAATGAAGGTTGTAGAAATGCATTTTTAACGTGGAATATCGTAAGGCTATAGCCTAGGCTATAACCTTTCGTATTTAAAAGACTAAATTGCAAAATTTTAAACTCGAATTTTTACTAGAAAAAATCGTAAGGTTATCCCCTTACGATTTTTTTGGGCCCAAAAATGAAGGTTGTAGAAATGCATTTTTAACGTGGAATATCGTAAGGCTATAGCCTAGGCTATAACCTTTCGTATTTAAAAGACTAAATTGCAAAATTTTAAACTCGAATTTTTACTCGAAAAAATCGTAAGGTTAACCCCTTACGATTTTTTTGGGCCCAAAAATGAAGGTCGTAGAAATGCATTTTTAACGTGGAATATCGTAAGGCTATAGCCTAGGCTATAACCTTTCGTATTTAAAAGACTAAATTGCAAAATTTTAAACTCGAATTTTTACTCGAAAAAATCGTAAGGTTAACCCCTTACGATTTTTTTGGGCCCAAAAATGAAGGTTGTAGAAATGCATTTTTAACGTGGAATATCGTAAGGCTATAGCCTAGGCTATAACCTTTCGTATTTAAAAGACTAAATTGCAAAATTTTAAACTCGAATTTTTACTCGAAAAAATCGTAAGGGAACCCCTTACGATTTTTTTGGGCCCAAAAATGAAGGTTGTAGAAATGCATTTTTAACGTGGAATATCGTAAGGCTATAGCCTAGGCTATAACCTTTCGTATTTAAAAGACTAAATTGCAAAATTTTAAACTCGAATTTTTACTCGAAAAAATCGTAAGGTTAACCCCTTACAATTTTTTTGGGCCCAAAAATGAAGGTTGTAGAAATGCATTTTTAACGTGGAATATCGTAAGGCTAAAGTCTAGGCTATAACCTTTCGTATTTAAAAGACTAAATTGCAAAATTTTAAACTCGAATTTTTACTCGAAAAAATCGTAAGGTTAACCCCTTACAATTTTTTTGGGCCCAAAAATGAAGGTTGTAGAAATGCATTTTTAACGTGGAATATCGTAAGGCTATAGCCTAGGCTATAACCTTTCGTATTTAAAAGACTAAATTGCAAAATTTTAAACTCGAATTTTTACTCGAAAAAATCGTAAGGGAACCCCTTACGATTTTTTTGGGCCCAAAAATGAAGGTTGTAGAAATGCATTTTTAACGTGGAATATCGTAAGGCTAAAGTCTAGGCTATAACCTTTCGTATTTAAAAGACTAAATTGCAAAATTTTAAACTCGAATTTTTACTCGAAAAAATCGTAAGGTTAACCCCTTACGATTTTTTTGGGCCCAAAAATGAAGGATGTAGAAATGCATTTTTAACGTGGAATATCGTAAGGCTATAGCCTAGGCTATAACCTTTCGTATTTAAAAGACTAAATTGCAAAATTTTAAACTCGAATTTTTACTCGAAAAAATCGTAAGGTTAACCCCTTACGATTTTTTTGGGCCCAAAAATGAAGGTTGTAGAAATGCATTTTTAACGTGGAATATCGTAAGGCTATAGCCTAGGCTATAACCTTTCGTATTTAAAAGACTAAATTGCAAAATTTTAAACTCGAATTTTTACTAGAAAAAATCGTAAGGTTATCCCCTTACGATTTTTTTGGGCCCAAAAATGAAGGTTGTAGAAATGCATTTTTAACGTGGAATATCGTAAGGCTATAGCCTAGGCTATAACCTTTCGTATTTAAAAGACTAAATTGCAAAATTTTAAACTCGAATTTTTACTCGAAAAAATCGTAAGGTTAACCCCTTACGATTTTTTTGGGCCCAAAAATGAAGGTCGTAGAAATGCATTTTTAACGTGGAATATCGTAAGGCTATAGCCTAGGCTATAACCTTTCGTATTTAAAAGACTAAATTGCAAAATTTTAAACTCGAATTTTTACTCGAAAAAATCGTAAGGTTAACCCCTTACGATTTTTTTGGGCCCAAAAATGAAGGTTGTAGAAATGCATTTTTAACGTGGAATATCGTAAGGCTATAGCCTAGGCTATAACCTTTCGTATTTAAAAGACTAAATTGCAAAATTTTAAACTCGAATTTTTACTCGAAAAAATCGTAAGGGAACCCCTTACGATTTTTTTGGGCCCAAAAATGAAGGTTGTAGAAATGCATTTTTAACGTGGAATATCGTAAGGCTATAGCCTAGGCTATAACCTTTCGTATTTAAAAGACTAAATTGCAAAATTTTAAACTCGAATTTTTACTCGAAAAAATCGTAAGGTTAACCCCTTACAATTTTTTTGGGCCCAAAAATGAAGGTTGTAGAAATGCATTTTTAACGTGGAATATCGTAAGGCTAAAGTCTAGGCTATAACCTTTCGTATTTAAAAGACTAAATTGCAAAATTTTAAACTCGAATTTTTACTCGAAAAAATCGTAAGGTTAACCCCTTACGATTTTTTTGGGCCCAAAAATGAAGGATGTAGAAATGCATTTTTAACGTGGAATATCGTAAGGCTATAGCCTAGGCTATAACCTTTCGTATTTAAAAGACTAAATTGCAAAATTTTAAACTCGAATTTTTACTCGAAAAAATCGTAAGGTTAACCCCTTACGATTTTTTTGGGCCCAAAAATGAAGGTTGTAGAAATGCATTTTTAACGTGGAATATCGTAAGGCTATAGCCTAGGCTATAACCTTTCGTATTTAAAAGACTAAATTGCAAAATTTTAAACTCGAATTTTTACTAGAAAAAATCGTAAGGTTATCCCCTTACGATTTTTTTGGGCCCAAAAATGAAGGTTGTAGAAATGCATTTTTAACGTGGAATATCGTAAGGCTATAGCCTAGGCTATAACCTTTCGTATTTAAAAGACTAAATTGCAAAATTTTAAACTCGAATTTTTACTCGAAAAAATCGTAAGGTTAACCCCTTACGATTTTTTTGGGCCCAAAAATGAAGGTCGTAGAAATGCATTTTTAACGTGGAATATCGTAAGGCTATAGCCTAGGCTATAACCTTTCGTATTTAAAAGACTAAATTGCAAAATTTTAAACTCGAATTTTTACTCGAAAAAATCGTAAGGTTAACCCCTTACGATTTTTTTGGGCCCAAAAATGAAGGTCGTAGAAATGCATTTTTAACGTGGAATATCGTAAGGCTATAGCCTAGGCTATAACCTTTCGTATTTAAAAGACTAAATTCCAAAATTTTAAACTCGAATTTTTACTCGAAAAAATCGTAAGGTTAACCCCTTACGATTTTTTTGGGCCCAAAAATGAAGGTTGTAGAAATGCATTTTTAACGTGGAATATCGTAAGGCTATAGCCTAGGCTATAACCTTTCGTATTTAAAAGACTAAATTGCAAAATTTTAAACTTTAATTTTTACTAGAAAAAATCGTAAGGTTAACCCCTTACGATTTTTTTGGGCCCAAAAATGAAGGTTGTAGAAATCCATTTTTAACGTGGAATATCGTAAGGCTATAGCCTAGGCTATAACCTTTCGTATTTAAAAGACTAAATTGCAAAATTTTAAACTTTAATTTTTACTAGAAAAAATCGTAAGGTTAACCCCTTACGATTTTTTTGGGCCCAAAAATGAAGGTTGTAGAAATGCATTTTTAACGTGGAATATCGTAAGGCTATAGCCTAGGCTATAACCTTTCGTATTTAAAAGACTAAATTGCAAAATTTTAAACTCGAATTTTTACTCGAAAAAATCGTAAGGGAACCCCTTACGATTTTTTTGGGCCCAAAAATGAAGGTTGTAGAAATGCATTTTTAACGTGGAATAGCGTAAGGCTATAGCCTAGGCTATAACCTTTCGTATTTAAAAGACTAAATTGCAAAATTTTAAACTCGAATTTTTACTCGAAAAAATCGTAAGGTTAACCCCTTACAATTTTTTTGGGCCCAAAAATGAAGGTTGTAGAAATGCATTTTTAACGTGGAATATCGTAAGGCTAAAGTCTAGGCTATAACCTTTCGTATTTAAAAGACTAAATTGCAAAATTTTAAACTCGAATTTTTACTCGAAAAAATCGTAAGGTTAACCCCTTACGATTTTTTTGGGCCCAAAAATGAAGGATGTAGAAATGCATTTTTAACGTGGAATATCGTAAGGCTATAGCCTAGGCTATAACCTTTCGTATTTAAAAGACTAAATTGCAAAATTTTAAACTCGAATTTTTACTCGAAAAAATCGTAAGGTTAACCCCTTACGATTTTTTTGGGCCCAAAAATGAAGGTTGTAGAAATGCATTTTTAACGTGGAATATCGTAAGGCTATAGCCTAGGCTATAACCTTTCGTATTTAAAAGACTAAATTGCAAAATTTTAAACTCGAATTTTTACTCGAAAAAATCGTAAGGTTAACCCCTTACGATTTTTTTGGGCCCAAAAATGAAGGATGTAGAAATGCATTTTTAACGTGGAATATCGTAAGGCTATAGCCTAGGCTATAACCTTTCGTATTTAAAAGACTAAATTGCAAAATTTTAAACTCGAATTTTTACTCGAAAAAATCGTAAGGTTAACCCCTTACGATTTTTTTGGGCCCAAAAATGAAGGTTGTAGAAATGCATTTTTAACGTGGAATATCGTAAGGCTATAGCCTAGGCTATAACCTTTCGTATTTAAAAGACTAAATTGCAAAATTTTAAACTCGAATTTTTACTCGAAAAAATCGTAAGGTTAACCCCTTACGATTTTTTTGGGCCCAAAAATGAAGGTTGTAGAAATGCATTTTTAACG
Organism: Malthinus flaveolus; assembly: GCA_950108345.1. Lineage (NCBI taxonomy): Eukaryota > Metazoa > Arthropoda > Insecta > Coleoptera > Cantharidae > Malthinus > Malthinus flaveolus. Next base: position 5,386,030 of record OX467289.1, on the reverse strand, counting down.
TGGAATATCGTAAGGCTATAGCCTAGGCTATAACCTTTTGTATTTAAAAGACTAAATTGCAAAATTTTAAACTCGAATTTTTACTCGAAAAAATCGTAAAGTTAACCCCTTACGATTTTTTTGGGCCCAAAAATGAAGGTTGTAGAAATGCATTTTTAACGTGGAATATCGTAAGGCTATAGCCTAGGCTATAACCTTTCGTATTTAAAAGACTAAATTGCAAAATTTTAAACTCGAATTTTTACTCGAAAAAATCGTAAGGTTAACCCCTTACGATTTTTTTGGGCCCAAAAATGAAGGTTGTAGAAATGCATTTTTAACGTGGAATATCGTAAGGCTATAGCCTAGGCTATAACCTTTCGTATTTAAAAGACTAAATTGCAAAATTTTAAACTCGAATTTTTACTCGAAAAAATCGTAAGGGAACCCCTTACGATTTTTTTGGGCCCAAAAATGAAGGTTGTAGAAATGCATTTTTAACGTGGAATATCGTAAGGCTATAGCCTAGGCTATAACCTTTCGTATTTAAAAGACTAAATTGCAAAATTTTAAACTCGAATTTTTACTCGAAAAAATCGTAAGGTTAACCCCTTACAATTTTTTTGGGCCCAAAAATGAAGGTTGTAGAAATGCATTTTTAACGTGGAATATCGTAAGGCTAAAGTCTAGGCTATAACCTTTCGTATTTAAAAGACTAAATTGCAAAATTTTAAACTCGAATTTTTACTAGAAAAAATCGTAAGGTTATCCCCTTACGATTTTTTTGGGCCCAAAAATGAAGGTTGTAGAAATGCATTTTTAACGTGGAATATCGTAAGGCTATAGCCTAGGCTATAACCTTTCGTATTTAAAAGACTAAATTGCAAAATTTTAAACTCGAATTTTTACTCGAAAAAATCGTAAGGTTAACCCCTTACGATTTTTTTGGGCCCAAAAATGAAGGTTGTAGAAATGCATTTTTAACGTGGAATATCGTAAGGCTATAGCCTAGGCTATAACCTTTTGTATTTAAAAGACTAAATTGCAAAATTTTAAACTCGAATTTTTACTCGAAAAAATCGTAAGGTTAACCCCTTACGATTTTTTTGGGCCCAAAAATGAAGGTTGTAGAAATGCATTTTTAACGTGGAATATCGTAAGGCTATAGCCTAGGCTATAACCTTTCGTATTTAAAAGACTAAATTGCAAAATTTTAAACTCGAATTTTTACTCGAAAAAATCGTAAGGTCAACCCCTTACGATTTTTTTGGGCCCAAAAATGAAGGTTGTAGAAATGCATTTTTAACGTGGAATATCGTAAGGCTATAGCCTAGGCTATAACCTTTCGTATTTAAAAGACTAAATTGCAAAATTTTAAACTCGAATTTTTACTCGAAAAAATCGTAAGGTTAACCCCTTACGATTTTTTTGGGCCCAAAAATGAAGGTTGTAGAAATGCATTTTTAACGTGGAATATCGTAAGGCTATAGCCTGGGCTATAACCTTTCGTATTTAAAAGACTAAATTGCAAAATTTTAAACTCGAATTTTTACTCGAAAAAATCGTAAGGTTAACCCCTTACGATTTTTTTGGGCCCAAAAATGAAGGATGTAGAAATGCATTTTTTACGTGGAATATCGTAAGGCTATAGCCTAGGCTATAACCTTTCGTATTTAAAAGACTAAATTGCAAAATTTTAAACTCGAATTTTTACTAGAAAAAATCGTAAGGTTATCCCCTTACGATTTTTTTGGGCCCAAAAATGAAGGTTGTAGAAATGCATTTTTAACGTGGAATATCGTAAGGCTATAGCCTAGGCTATAACCTTTCGTATTTAAAAGACTAAATTGCAAAATTTTAAACTCGAATTTTTACTCGAAAAAATCGTAAGGTTAACCCCTTACGATTTTTTTGGGCCCAAAAATGAAGGTTGTAGAAATGCATTTTTAACGTGGAATATCGTAAGGCTATAGCCTAGGCTATAACCTTTTGTATTTAAAAGACTAAATTGCAAAATTTTAAACTCGAATTTTTACTCGAAAAAATCGTAAAGTTAACCCCTTACGATTTTTTTGGGCCCAAAAATGAAGGTTGTAGAAATGCATTTTTAACGTGGAATATCGTAAGGCTATAGCCTAGGCTATAACCTTTCGTATTTAAAAGACTAAATTGCAAAATTTTAAACTCGAATTTTTACTCGAAAAAATCGTAAGGTTAACCCCTTACGATTTTTTTGGGCCCAAAAATGAAGGTTGTAGAAATGCATTTTTAACGTGGAATATCGTAAGGCTATAGCCTAGGCTATAACCTTTCGTATTTAAAAGACTAAATTGCAAAATTTTAAACTCGAATTTTTACTCGAAAAAATCGTAAGGTTAACCCCTTACAATTTTTTTGGGCCCAAAAATGAAGGTTGTAGAAATGCATTTTTAACGTGGAATATCGTAAGGCTAAAGTCTAGGCTATAACCTTTCGTATTTAAAAGACTAAATTGCAAAATTTTAAACTCGAATTTTTACTCGAAAAAATCGTAAGGTTAACCCCTTACGATTTTTTTGGGCCCAAAAATGAAGGATGTAGAAATGCATTTTTAACGTGGAATATCGTAAGGCTATAGCCTAGGCTATAACCTTTCGTATTTAAAAGACTAAATTGCAAAATTTTAAACTCGAATTTTTACTCGAAAAAATCGTAAGGTTAACCCCTTACGATTTTTTTGGGCCCAAAAATGAAGGTTGTAGAAATGCATTTTTAACGTGGAATATCGTAAGGCTATAGCCTAGGCTATAACCTTTCGTATTTAAAAGACTAAATTGCAAAATTTTAAACTCGAATTTTTACTCGAAAAAATCGTAAGGTTAACCCCTTACGATTTTTTTGGGCCCAAAAATGAAGGTTGTAGAAATGCATTTTTAACGTGGAATATCGTAAGGCTATAGCCTAGGCTATAACCTTTTGTATTTAAAAGACTAAATTGCAAAATTTTAAACTCGAATTTTTACTCGAAAAAATCGTAAGGTTAACCCCTTACGATTTTTTTGGGCCCAAAAATGAAGGTTGTAGAAATGCATTTTTAACGTGGAATATCGTAAGGCTATAGCCTAGGCTATAACCTTTTGTATTTAAAAGACTAAATTGCAAAATTTTAAACTCGAATTTTTACTCGAAAAAATCGTAAGGTTAACCCCTTACGATTTTTTTGGGCCCAAAAATGAAGGTTGTAGAAATGCATTTTTAACGTAGAATATCGTAAGGCTATAGCCTAGGCTATAACCTTTCGTATTTAAAAGACTAAATTGCAAAATTTTAAACTCGAATTTTTACTCGAAAAAATCGTAAGGTTAACCCCTTACGATTTTTTTGGGCCCAAAAATGAAGGTTGTAGAAATGCATTTTTAACGTGGAATATCGTAAGGCTATAGCCTAGGCTATAACCTTTCGTATTTAAAAGACTAAATTGCAAAATTTTAAACTCGAATTTTTACTAAAAAAATCGTAAGGTCAACCCCTTACGATTTTTTTGGGCCCAAAAATGAAGGTTGTAGAAATGCATTTTTAACGTGGAATATCGTAAGGCTATAGCCTAGGCTATAACCTTTCGTATTTAAAAGACTAAATTGCAAAATTTTAAACTCGAATTTTTACTCGAAAAAATCGTAAGGTTAACCCCTTACGATTTTTTTGGGCCCAAAAATGAAGGTTGTAGAAATGCATTTTTAACGTGGAATATCGTAAGGCTATAGCCTAGGCTATAACCTGTCGTATTTAAAAGACTAAATTGCAAAATTTTAAACTTTAATTTTTACTAGAAAAAATCGTAAGGTTAACCCCTTACGATTTTTTTGGGCCCAAAAATGAAGGTTGTAGAAATGCATTTTTAACGTGGAATATCGTAAGGCTATAGCCTAGGCTATAACCTTTCGTATTTAAAAGACTAAATTGCAAAATTTTAAACTTTAATTTTTACTAGAAAAAATCGTAAGGTTAACCCCTTACGATTTTTTTGGGCCCAAAAATGAAGGTTGTAGAAATGCATTTTTAACGTGGAATATCGTAAGGCTATAGCCTAGGCTATAACCTATCGTATTTAAAAGACTAAATTGCAAAATTTGAAACTTTAATTTTTACTAGAAAAAATCGTAAGGTTAACCCCTTACGATTTTTTTGGGCCCAAAAATGAAGGTTGTAGAAATGCATTTTTAACGTGGAATATCGTAAGGCTATAGCCTAGGCTATAACCTTTCGTATTTAAAAGACTAAATTGCAAAATTTTAAACTCGAATTTTTACTCGAAAAATCGTAAGGTTAACCCCTTACGATTTTTTTGGGCCCAAAAATGAAGGTTGTAGAAATGCATTTTTAACGTGGAATATCGTAAGGCTATAGCCTAGGCTATAACCTTTCGTATTTAAAAGACTAAATTGCAAAATTTTAAACTCGAATTTTTACTCGAAAAAATCGTAAGGTTAACCCCTTACGATTTTTTTGGGCCCAAAAATGAAGGTTGTAGAAATGCATTTTTAACGTGGAATATCGTAAGGCTATAGCCTAGGCTATAACCTTTCGTATTTAAAAGACTAAATTGCAAAATTTTAAACTTTAATTTTTACTAGAAAAAATCGTAAGGTTAACCCCTTACGATTTTTTTGGGCCCAAAAATGAAGGTTGTAGAAATGCATTTTTAACGTGCAATATCGTAAGGCTATAGCCTAGGCTATAACCTTTCGTATTTAAAAGACTAAATTGCAAAATTTTAAACTCGAATTTTTACTCGAAAAATCGTAAGGTTAACCCCTTACGATTTTTTTGGGCCCAAAAATGAAGGTTGTAGAAATGCATTTTTAACGTGGAATATCGTAAGGCTATAGCCTAGGCTATAACCTGTCGTATTTAAAAGACTAAATTGCAAAATTTTAAACTTTAATTTTTACTAGAAAAAATCGTAAGGTTAACCCCTTACGATTTTTTTGGGCCCAAAAATGAAGGTTGTAGAAATGCATTTTTAACGTGGAATATCGTAAGGCTATAGCCTAGGCTATAACCTTTCGTATTTAAAAGACTAAATTGCAAAATTTTAAACTTTAATTTTTACTAGAAAAAATCGTAAGGTTAACCCCTTACGATTTTTTTGGGCCCAAAAATGAAGGTTGTAGAAATGCATTTTTAACGTGGAATATCGTAAGGCTATAGCCTAGGCTATAACCTTTCGTATTTAAAAGACTAAATTGCAAAATTTTAAACTTTAATTTTTACTAGAAAAAATCGTAAGGTTAACCCCTTACGATTTTTTTGGGCCCAAAAATGAATATTGTAGAAATGCATTTTTAACGTGGAATATCGTAAGGCTATAGCCTAGGCTATAACCTGTCGTATTTAAAAGACTAAATTGCAAAATTTTAAACTTTAATTTTTACTAGAAAAAATCGTAAGGTTAACCCCTTACGATTTTTTTGGGCCCAAAAATGAAGGTTGTAGAAATGCATTTTTAACGTGGAATATCGTAAGGCTATAGCCTAGGCTATAACCTTTCGTATTTAAAAGACTAAATTGCAAAATTTGAAACTCGAATTTTTACTCGAAAAATCGTAAGGTTAACCCCTTACGATTTTTTTGGGCCCAAAAATGAAGGTTGTAGAAATGCATTTTTAACGTGGAATATCGTAAGGCTATAGCCTAGGCTATAACCTGTCGTATTTAAAAGACTAAATTGCAAAATTTTAAACTTTAATTTTTACTAGAAAAAATCGTAAGGTTAACCCCTTACGATTTTTTTGGGCCCAAAAATGAAGGTTGTAGAAATGCATTTTTAACGTGGAATATCGTAAGGCTATAGCCTAGGCTATAACCTTTCGTATTTAAAAGACTAAATTGCAAAATTTTAAACTTTAATTTTTACTAGAAAAAATCGTAAGGTTAACCCCTTACGATTTTTTTGGGCCCAAAAATGAATATTGTAGAAATGCATTTTTAACGTGGAATATCGTAAGGCTATAGCCTAGGCTATAACCTGTCGTATTTAAAAGACTAAATTGCAAAATTTTAAACTTTAATTTTTACTAGAAAAAATCGTAAGGTTAACCCCTTACGATTTTTTTGGGCCCAAAAATGAAGGTTGTAGAAATGCATTTTTAACGTGGAATATCGTAAGGCTATAGCCTAGGCTATAACCTTTCGTATTTAAAAGACTAAATTGCAAAATTTTAAACTCGAATTTTTACTCGAAAAATCGTAAGGTTAACCCCTTACGATTTTTTTGGGCCCAAAAATGAAGGTTGTAGAAATGCATTTTTAACGTGGAATATCGTAAGGCTATAGCCTAGGCTATAACCTGTCGTATTTAAAAGACTAAATTGCAAAATTTTAAACTTTAATTTTTACTAGAAAAAATCGTAAGGTTAACCCCTTACGATTTTTTTGGGCCCAAAAATGAAGGTTGTAGAAATGCATTTTTAACGTGGAATATCGTAAGGCTATAGCCTAGGCTATAACCTTTCGTATTTAAAAGACTAAATTGCAAAATTTTAAACTTTAATTTTTACTAGAAAAAATCGTAAGGTTAACCCCTTACGATTTTTTTGGGCCCAAAAATGAATATTGTAGAAATGCATTTTTAACGTGGAATATCGTAAGGCTATAGCCTAGGCTATAACCTGTCGTATTTAAAAGACTAAATTGCAAAATTTTAAACTTTAATTTTTACTAGAAAAAATCGTAAGGTTAACCCCTTACGATTTTTTTGGGCCCAAAAATGAAGGTTGTAGAAATGCATTTTTAACGTGGAATATCGTAAGGCTATAGCCTAGGCTATAACCTTTCGTATTTAAAAGACTAAATTGCAAAATTTGAAACTTTAATTTTTACTAGAAAAAATCGTAAGGTTAACCCCTTACGATTTTTTTGGGCCCAAAAATGAAGGTTGTAGAAATGCATTTTTAACGTGGAATATCGTAAGGCTATAGCCTAGGCTATAACCTTTCGTATTTAAAAGACTAAATTGCAAAATTTTAAACTCGAATTTTTACTCGAAAAATCGTAAGGTTAACCCCTTACGATTTTTTTGGGCCCAAAAATGAAGGTTGTAGAAATGCATTTTTAACGTGGAATATCGTAAGGCTATAGCCTAGGCTATAACCTTTCGTATTTAAAAGACTAAATTGCAAAATTTTAAACTTTAATTTTTACTAGAAAAAATCGTAAGGTTAACCCCTTACGATTTTTTTGGGCCCAAAAATGAAGGTTGTAGAAATCCATTTTTAACGTGGAATATCGTAAGGCTATAGCCTAGGCTATAACCTGTCGTGTTTAAAAGACTAAATTGCAAAATTTTAAACTTTAATTTTTACTAGAAAAAATCGTAAGGTTAACCCCTTACGATTTTTTTGGGCCTAAAAATGAAGGTTGTAGAAATGCATTTTTAACGTGCAATATCGTAAGGCTATAGCCTAGGCTATAACCTTTCGTATTTAAAAGACTAAATTGCAAAATTTTAAACTCGAATTTTTACTCGAAAAAATCGTAAGGTTAACCCCTTACGATTTTTTTGGGCCCAAAAATGAAGGTTGTAGAAATGCATTTTTAACGTGGAATATCGTAAGGCTATAGCCTAGGCTATAACCTTTCGTATTTAAAAGACTAAATTGCAAAATTTTAAACTCGAATTTTTACTCGAAAAATCGTAAGGTTAACCCCTTACGATTTTTTTGGGCCCAAAAATGAAGGTTGTAGAAATGCATTTTTAACGTGGAATATCGTAAGGCTATAGCCTAGGCTATAACCTGTCGTATTTAAAAGACTAAATTGCAAAATTTTAAACTTTAATTTTTACTAGAAAAAATCGTAAGGTTAACCCCTTACGATTTTTTTGGGCCCAAAAATGAAGGTTGTAGAAATGCATTTTTAACGTGGAATATCGTAAGGCTATAGCCTAGGCTATAACCTTTCGTATTTAAAAGACTAAATTGCAAAATTTTAAACTCGAATTTTTATTCGAAAAAATCGTAAGGTTAACCCCTTACGATTTTTTTGGGCCCAAAAATGAAGGTTATAGAAATGCATTTTTAACGTGGAATATCGTAAGGCTATAGCCTAGGCTATAACCTGTCGTATTTAAAAGACTGAATTGCAAAATTTTAAACTTTAATTTTTACTAGAAAAAATCGTAAGGTTAACCCCTTACGATTTTTTTGGGCCCAAAAATGAAGGTTGTAGAAATGCATTTTTAACGTGGAATATCGTAAGGCTATAGCCTAGGCTATAACCTTTCGTATTTAAAAGACTAAATTGCAAAATTTTAAACTTTAATTTTTACTAGAAAAAATCGTAAGGTTAACCCCTTACGATTTTTTTGGGCCCAAAAATGAAGGTTGTAGAAATCCATTTTTAACGTGGAATATCGTAAGGCTATAGCCTAGGCTATAACCTTTCGTATTTAAAAGACTAAATTGCAAAATTTTAAACTCGAATTTTTACTCGAAAAAATCGTAAGGTTAACCCCTTACGATTTTTTTGAGCCCAAAGATGAAGGTTGTAGAAATGCATTTTTAACGTGGAATATCGTAAGGCTATAGCCTAGGCTATAACCTTTCGTATTTAAAAGACTAAATTGCAAAATTTTAAACTCGAATTTTTACTCGAAAAAATCGTAAGGTTAACCCCTTACGATTTTTTTGGGCCCAAAAATGAAGGTTGTAGAAATGCATTTTTAACGTGGAATATCGTAAGGCTATAGCCTAGGCTATAACCTTTCGTATTTAAAAGACTAAATTGCAAAATTTTAAACTCGAATTTTTACTCGAAAAAATCGTAAGGTTAACCCCTTACGATTTTTTTGGGCCCAAAAATGAAGGTTGTAGAAATGCATTTTTAACGTGGAATATCGCAAGGCTATAGCCTAGGCTATAACCTTTCGTATTTAAAAGACTAAATTGCAAAATTTTAAACTCCAATTTTTACTCGAAAAAATCGTAAGGTTAACCCCTTACGATTTTTTTGGGCCCAATAATGAAGGTTGTAGAAATGCATTTTTAACGTGGAATATCGTAAGGCTATAGCCTAGGCTATAACCTGTCGTGTTTTAAGACTAAATTGCAAAATTTTAAGCTTTAATTTTTACTAGAAAAAATCGTAAGGTTAACCCCTTACGATTTTTTTGGGCCCAAAAATGAAGGTTGTAGAAATGCATTTTTAACGTGGAATATCGTAAGGCTATAGCCTAGGCTATAACCTTTCGTATTTAAAAGACTAAATTGCAAAATTTTAAACTTTAATTTTTACTCGAAAAAATCGTAAGGTTAACCCCTTACGATTTTTTTGGGCCCAAAAATGAAGGTTGTAGAAATGCATTTTTAACGTTTAATATCGTAAGGCTATAGCCTAGGCTATAACCTTTCGTATTTAAAAGACTAAATTGCAAAATTTTAAACTTTAATTTTTACTCGAAAAAATCGTAAGGTTAACCCCTTACGATTTTTTTGGGCCCAAAAATGAAGGTTGTAGAAATGCATTTTTAACGTGGAATATCGTAAGGCTATAGCCTAGGCTATAACCTTTCGTATTTAAAAGACTAAATTGCAAAATTTTAAACTCGAATTTTTATTCGAAAAAATCGTAAGGTTAACCCCTTACGATTTTTTTGGGCCCAAAAATGAAGGTTGTAGAAATGCATTTTTAACGTTTAATATCGTAAGGCTATAGCCTAGGCTATAACCTTTCGTATTTAAAAGACTAAATTGCAAAATTTTAAACTTTAATTTTTACTAGAAAAAATCGTAAGGTTAACCCCTTACGATGTTTTTGGGCCCAAAAATGAAGGTTGTAGAAATGCATTTTTAACGTGGAATATCGTAAGGCTATAGCCTAGGCTATAACCTTTCGTATTTAAAAGACTAAATTGCAAAATTTTAAACTTTAATTTTTACTAGAAAAAATCGTAAGGTTAACCCCTTACGATTTTTTTGGGCCCAAAAATGAAGGTTGTAGAAATGCATTTTTAACGTGGAATATCGTAAGGCTATAGCCTAGGCTATAACCTTTCGTATTTAAAAGACTAAATTGCAAAATTTTAAACTTTAATTTTTACTAGAAAAAATCGTAAGGTTAACCCCTTACGATTTTTTTGGGCCCAAAAATGAAGGTTGTAGAAATGCATTTTTAACGTGGAATATCGTGAGGCTATAGCCTAGGCTATAACCTTTCGTATTTAAAAGACTAAATTGCAAAATTTTAAACTCGAATTTTTACTCGAAAAAATCGTAAGGTTAACCCCTTACGATTTTTTTGGGCCCAAAAATGAAGGTTGTAGAAATGCATTTTTAACGTGGAATATCGTAAGGCTATAGCCTAGGCTATAACCTTTCGTATTTAAAAGACTAAATTGGAAAATTTTAAACTTTAATTTTTACTAGAAAAAATCGTAAGGTTAACTCCTTACGATTTTTTTGGGCCCAAAAATGAAGGTTGTAGAAATGCATTTTTAACGTTTAATATCGTAAGGCTATAGCCTAGACTATAACCTTTCGTATTTAAAAGACTAAATTGCAAAATTTTAAACTTTAATTTTTACTAGAAAAAATCGTAAGGTTAACCCCTTACGATTTTTTTGGGCCCAAAAATGAAGGTTATAGAAATGCATTTTTAACGTGGAATATCGTAAGGCTATAGCCTAGGCTATAACCTGTCGTATTTAAAAGACTAAATTGCAAAATTTTAAACTTTAATTTTTACTAGAAAAAATCGTAAGGTTATCCCCTTACGATTTTTTTGGGCCCAAAAATGAAGGTTGTAGAAATGCATTTTTAACGTGGAATATCGTAAGGCTATAGCCTAGGCTATAACCTTTCGTATTTAAAAGACTAAATTGCAAAATTTTAAACTCGAATTTTTACTCGAAAAAATCGTAAGGTTAACCCCTTACGATTTTTTTGGGCCCAAAAATGAAGGATGTAGAAATGCATTTTTAACGTGGAATATCGTAAGGCTATAGCCTAGGCTATAACCTTTCGTATTTAAAAGACTAAATTGCAAAATTTTAAACTCGAATTTTTACTCGAAAAAATCGTAAGGTTAACCCCTTACGATTTTTTTGGGCCCAAAAATGAAGGTTGTAGAAATGCATTTTTAACGTGGAATATCGTAAGGCTATAGCCTAGGCTATAACCTTTCGTATTTAAAAGACTAAATTGCAAAATTTTAAACTCGAATCTTTACTCGAAAAAATCGTAAGGTTAACCCCTTACGATTTTTTTGGGCCCAAAAATGAAGGTTGTAGAAATGCATTTTTAACGTGGAATATCGTAAGGCTATAGCCTAGGCTATAACCTTTCGTATTTAAAAGACTAAATTGCAAAATTTTAAACTCGAATTTTTACTCGAAAAAATCGTAAGGTTAACCCCTTACGATTTTTTTGGGCCCAAAAATGAAGGATGTAGAAATGCATTTTTAACGTGGAATATCGTAAGGCTATAGCCTAGGCTATAACCTTTCGTATTTAAAAGACTTAATTGCAAAATTTTAAACTCGAATTTTTACTCGAAAAAATCGTAAGGTTAACCCCTTACGATTTTTTTGGGCCCAAAAATGAAGGTTGTAGAAATGCATTTTTAACGTGAAATATCGTAAGGCTATAGCCTAGGCTATAACCTGTCGTATTTAAAAGACTAAATTGCAAAATTTTAAACTTTAATTTTTACTAGAAAAAATCGTAAGGTTAACCCCTTACGATTTTTTTGGGCCCAAAAATGAAGGTTGTAGAAATGCATTTTTAACGTGGAATATCGTGAGGCTATAGCCTAGGCTATAACCTTTCGTATTTAAAAGACTAAATTGCAAAATTTTAAACTCGAATTTTTACTCGAAAAAATCGTAAGGTTAACCCCTTACGATTTTTTTGGGCCCAAAAATGAAGGTTGTAGAAATGCATTTTTAACGTGGAATATCGTAAGGCTATAGCCTAGGCTATAACCTTTCGTATTTAAAAGACTAAATTGGAAAATTTTAAACTTTAATTTTTACTAGAAAAAATCGTAAGGTTAACTCCTTACGATTTTTTTGGGCCCAAAAATGAAGGTTGTAGAAATGCATTTTTAACGTTTAATATCGTAAGGCTATAGCCTAGACTATAACCTTTCGTATTTAAAAGACTAAATTGCAAAATTTTAAACTTTAATTTTTACTAGAAAAAATCGTAAGGTTAACCCCTTACGATTTTTTTGGGCCCAAAAATGAAGGTTATAGAAATGCATTTTTAACGTGGAATATCGTAAGGCTATAGCCTAGGCTATAACCTTTCGTATTTAAAAGACTTAATTGCAAAATTTTAAACTCGAATTTTTACTCGAAAAAATCGTAAGGTTAACCCCTTACGATTTTTTTGGGCCCAAAAATGAAGGTTGTAGAAATGCATTTTTAACGTGAAATATCGTAAGGCTATAGCCTAGGCTATAACCTGTCGTATTTAAAAGACTAAATTGCAAAATTTTAAACTTTAATTTTTACTAGAAAAAATCGTAAGGTTAACCCCTTACGATTTTTTTGGGCCCAAAAATGAAGGTTGTAGAAATGCATTTTTAACGTGGAATATCGTGAGGCTATAGCCTAGGCTATAACCTTTCGTATTTAAAAGACTAAATTGCAAAATTTTAAACTCGAATTTTTACTCGAAAAAATCGTAAGGTTAACCCCTTACGATTTTTTTGGGCCCAAAAATGAAGGTTGTAGAAATGCATTTTTAACGTGGAATATCGTAAGGCTATAGCCTAGGCTATAACCTTTCGTATTTAAAAGACTAAATTGGAAAATTTTAAACTTTAATTTTTACTAGAAAAAATCGTAAGGTTAACTCCTTACGATTTTTTTGGGCCCAAAAATGAAGGTTGTAGAAATGCATTTTTAACGTTTAATATCGTAAGGCTATAGCCTAGACTATAACCTTTCGTATTTAAAAGACTAAATTGCAAAATTTTAAACTTTAATTTTTACTAGAAAAAATCGTAAGGTTAACCCCTTACGATTTTTTTGGGCCCAAAAATGAAGGTTATAGAAATGCATTTTTAACGTGGAATATCGTAAGGCTATAGCCTAGGCTATAACCTGTCGTATTTAAAAGACTAAATTGCAAAATTTTAAACTTTAATTTTTACTAGAAAAAATCGTAAGGTTATCCCCTTACGATTTTTTTGGGCCCAAAAATGAAGGTTGTAGAAATGCATTTTTAACGTGGAATATCGTAAGGCTATAGCCTAGGCTATAACCTTTCGTATTTAAAAGACTAAATTGCAAAATTTTAAACTCGAATTTTTACTCGAAAAAATCGTAAGGTTAACCCCTTACGATTTTTTTGGGCCCAAAAATGAAGGTTGTAGAAATGCATTTTTAACGTGGAATATCGTAAGGCTAAAGTCTAGGCTATAACCTTTCGTATTTAAAAGACTAAATTGCAAAATTTTAAACTCGAATTTTTACTCGAAAAAATCGTAAGGTTAACCCCTTACGATTTTTTTGGGCCCAAAAATGAAGGATGTAGAAATGCATTTTTAACGTGGAATATCGTAAGGCTATAGCCTAGGCTATAACCTTTCGTATTTAAAAGACTAAATTGCAAAATTTTAAACTCGAATTTTTACTCGAAAAAATCGTAAGGTTAACCCCTTACGATTTTTTTGGGCCCAAAAATGAAGGTTGTAGAAATGCATTTTTAACGTGGAATATCGTAAGGCTATAGCCTAGGCTATAACCTTTCGTATTTAAAAGACTAAATTGCAAAATTTTAAACTCGAATCTTTACTCGAAAAAATCGTAAGGTTAACCCCTTACGATTTTTTTGGGCCCAAAAATGAAGGTTGTAGAAATGCATTTTTAACGTGGAATATCGTAAGGCTATAGCCTAGGCTATAACCTTTCGTATTTAAAAGACTAAATTGCAAAATTTTAAACTCGAATTTTTACTCGAAAAAATCGTAAGGTTAACCCCTTACGATTTTTTTGGGCCCAAAAATGAAGGATGTAGAAATGCATTTTTAACGTGGAATATCGTAAGGCTATAGCCTAGGCTATAACCTTTCGTATTTAAAAGACTTAATTGCAAAATTTTAAACTCGAATTTTTACTCGAAAAAATCGTAAGGTTAACCCCTTACGATTTTTTTGGGCCCAAAAATGAAGGTTGTAGAAATGCATTTTTAACGTGAAATATCGTAAGGCTATAGCCTAGGCTATAACCTGTCGTATTTAAAAGACTAAATTGCAAAATTTTAAACTTTAATTTTTACTAGAAAAAATCGTAAGGTTAACCCCTTACGATTTTTTTGGGCCCAAAAATGAAGGTTGTAGAAATGCATTTTTAACGTGGAATATCGTAAGGCTATAGCCTAGGCTATAACCTTTCGTATTTAAAAGACTAAATTGCAAAATTTTAAACTTTAATTTTTACTAGAAAAAATCGTAAGGTTAACCCCTTACGATTTTTTTGGGCCCAAAAATGAAGGTTGTAGAAATGCATTTTTAACGTGGAATATCGTAAGGCTATAGCCTAGGCTATAACCTTTCGTATTTAAAAGACTAAATTGCAAAATTTTAAACTCGAATTTTTACTCGAAAAATCGTAAGGTTAACCCCTTACGATTTTTTTGGGCCCAAAAATGAAGGTTGTAGAAATGCATTTTTAACGTGGAATATCGTAAGGCTATAGCCTAGGCTATAACCTGTCGTATTTAAAAGACTAAATTGCAAAATTTTAAACTTTAATTTTTACTAGAAAAAATCGTAAGGTTAACCCCTTACGATTTTTTTGGGCCCAAAAATGAAGGTTGTAGAAATGCATTTTTAACGTGGAATATCGTAAGGCTATAGCCTAGGCTATAACCTTTCGTATTTAAAAGACTAAATTGCAAAATTTTAAACTCGAATTTTTATTCGAAAAAATCGTAAGGTTAACCCCTTACGATTTGTTTGGGCCCAAAAATGAAGGTTGTAGAAATGCATTTTTAACGTGGAATATCGTAAGGCTATAGCCTAGGCTATAACCTTTCGTATTTAAAAGACTAAATTGCAAAATTTTAAACTCGAATTTTTACTCGAAAAAATCGTAAGGTTAACCCCTTACGATTTTTTTGGGCCCAAAAATGAAGGTTGTAGAAATGCATTTTTAACGTGGAATATCGTAAGGCTATAGCCTAGGCTATAACCTTTCGTATTTAAAAGACTAAATTGCAAAATTTTAAACTCGAATTTTTACTCGAAAAAATCGTAAGGTTAACCCCTTACGATTTTTTTGGGCCCAAAAATGAAGGTTGTAGAAATGCATTTTTAACGTTTAATATCGTAAGGCTATAGCCTAGGCTATAACCTTTCGTATTTAAAAGACTAAATTGCAAAATTTTAAACTTTAATTTTTACTCGAAAAAATCGTAAGGTTAACCCCTTACGATTTTTTTGGGCCCAAAAATGAAGGTTGTAGAAATGCATTTTTAACGTGGAATATCGTAAGGCTATAGCCTAGGCTATAACCTTTCGTATTTAAAAGACTAAATTGCAAAATTTTAAACTCGAATTTTTACTCGAAAAAATCGTAAGGTTAACCCCTTACGATTTTTTTGAGCCCAAAAATGAAGGTTGTAGAAATGCATTTTTAACGTGGAATATCGTAAGGCTATAGCCTAGGCTATAACCTGTCGTATTTAAAAGACTAAATTGCAAAATTTTAAACTTTAATTTTTACTAGAAAAAATCGTAAGGTTAACCCCTTACGATTTTTTTGGGCCCAAAAATGAAGGTTGTAGAAATGCATTTTTAACGTGGAATATCGTAAGGCTATAGCCTAGGCTATAACCTGTCGTATTTAAAAGACTAAATTGCAAAATTTTAAACTTTAATTTTTACTAGAAAAAATCGTAAGGTTAACCCCTTACGATTTTTTTGGGCCCAAAAATGAAGGTTGTAGAAATGCATTTTTAACGTGGAATATCGTAAGGCTATAGCCTAGGCTATAACCTTTCGTATTTAAAAGACTAAATTGCAAAATTTTAAACTCGAATTTTTATTCGAAAAAATCGTAAGGTTAACCCCTTACGATTTGTTTGGGCCCAAAAATGAAGGTTGTAGAAATGCATTTTTAACGTGGAATATCGTAAGGCTATAGCCTAGGCTATAACCTTTCGTATTTAAAAGACTAAATTGCAAAATTTTAAACTTTAATTTTTACTAGAAAAAATCGTAAGGTTAACCCCTTACGATTTTTTTGGGCCCAAAAATGAAGGTTGTAGAAATCCATTTTTAACGTGGAATATCGTAAGGCTATAGCCTAGGCTATAACCTTTCGTATTTAAAAGACTAAATTGCAAAATTTTAAACTCGAATTTTTACTCGAAAAAATCGTAAGGTTAACCCCTTACGATTTTTTTGGGCCCAAAAATGAAGGTTGTAGAAATGCATTTTTAACGTGGAATATCGTAAGGCTGTAGCCTAGGCTATAACCTTTCGTATTTAAAAGACTAAATTGCAAAATTTTAAACTCGACTTTTTACTCGAAAAAATCGTAAGGTTAACCCCTTACGATTTTTTTGAGCCCAAAAATGAAGGTTGTAGAAATGCATTTTTAACGTGGAATATCGTAAGGCTGTAGCCTAGGCTATAACCTTTCGTATTTAAAAGACTAAATTGCAAAATTTTAAACTCGACTTTTTACTCGAAAAAATCGTAAGGTTAACCCCTTACGATTTTTTTGAGCCCAAAAATGAAGGTTGTAGAAATGCATTTTTAACGTGGAATATCGTAAGGCTATAGCCTAGGCTTTAACCTTTCGTATTTAAAAGACTAAATTGCAAAATTTTAAACTCGAATTTTTACTCGAAAAAATCGTAAGGTTAACCCCTTACGATTTTTTTGGGCCCAAAAATGAAGGTTGTAGAAATGCATTTTTAACGTGGAATATCGTAAGGCTATAGCCTAGGCTATAACCTTTCGTATTTAAAAGACTAAATTGCAAAATTTTAAACTCCAATTTTTACTCGAAAAAATCGTAAGGTTAACCCCTTACGATTTTTTTGGGCCCAATAATGAAGGTTGTAGAAATGCATTTTTAACGTGGAATATCGTAAGGCTATAGCCTAGGCTATAACCTTTCGTATTTAAAAGACTAAATTGCAAAATTTTAAACTCGAATTTTTACTCGAAAAAATCGTAAGGTTAACCCCTTACGATTTTTTTGGGCCCAAAAATGAAGGTTGTAGAAATGCATTTTTAACGTTTAATATCGTAAGGCTATAGCCTAGGCTATAACCTTTCGTATTTAAAAGACTAAATTGCAAAATTTTAAACTTTAATTTTTACTAGAAAAAATCGTAAGGTTAACCCCTTACGATTTTTTTGGGCCCAAAAATGAAGGTTGTAGAAATGCATTTTTAACGTGGAATATCGTAAGGCTATAGCCTAGGCTATAACCTTTCGTATTTAAAAGACTAAATTGCAAAATTTTAAACTCGAATTTTTATTCGAAAAAATCGTAAGGTTAACCCCTTACGATTTTTTTGGGCCCAAAAATGAAGGTTGTAGAAATGCATTTTTAACGTTTAATATTGTAAGGCTATAGCCTAGGCTATAACCTTTCGTATTTAAAAGACTAAATTGCAAAATTTTAAACTTTAATTTTTACTAGAAAAAATCGTAAGGTTAACCCCTTACGATTTTTTTGGGCCCAAAAATGAAGGTTGTAGAAATGCATTTTTAACGTGGAATATCGTAAGGCTATAGCCTAGGCTATAACCTTTCGTATTTAAAAGACTAAATTGCAAAATTTTAAACTCGAATTTTTACTCGAAAAAATCGTAAGGTTAACCCCTTACGATTTTTTTGGGCCCAAAAATGAAGGTTGTAGAAATGCATTTTTAACGTTTAATATCGTAAGGCTATAGCCTAGGCTATAACCTTTCGTATTTAAAAGACTAAATTGCAAAATTTTAAACTTTAATTTTTACTAGAAAAAATCGTAAGGTTAACCCCTTACGATTTTTTTGGGCCCAAAAATGAAGGTTGTAGAAATGCATTTTTAACGTGGAATATCGTAAGGCTATAGCCTAGGCTATAACCTTTTGTATTTAAAAGACTAAATTGCAAAATTTTAAACTCGAATTTTTACTCGAAAAAATCGTAAGGTTAACCCCTTACGATTTTTTTGGGCCCAAAAATGAAGGTTGTAGAAATGCATTTTTAACGTGGAATATCGTAAGGCTATAGCCTAGGCTATAACCTTTCGTATTTAAAAGACTAAATTGCAAAATTTATAACTTTAATTTTTACTAGAAAAAATCGTAAGGTTAACCCCTTACGATTTTTTTGGGCCCAAAAATGAAGGTTGTAGAAATGCATTTTTAACGTGGAATATCGTAAGGCTATAGCCTAGGCTATAACCTTTCGTATTTAAAAGACTAAATTGCAAAATTTTAAACTTTAATTTTTACTAGAAAAAATCGTAAGGTTAACCCCTTACGATTTTTTTGGGCCCAAAAATGAAGGTTGTAGAAATGCATTTTTAACGTGGAATATCGTGAGGCTATAGCCTAGGCTATAACCTTTCGTATTTAAAAGACTAAATTGCAAAATTTTAAACTCGAATTTTTACTCGAAAAAATCGTAAGGTTAACCCCTTACGATTTTTTTGGGCCCAAAAATGAAGGTTGTAGAAATGCATTTTTAACGTGGAATATCGTAAGGCTATAGCCTAGGCTATAACCTTTCGTATTTAAAAGACTAAATTGCAAAATTTTAAACTCGAATTTTTATTCGAAAAAATCGTAAGGTTAACCCCTTACGATTTTTTTGGGCCCAAAAATGAAGGTTGTAGAAATGCATTTTTAACGTGGAATATCGTAAGGCTATAGCCTAGGCTATAACCTGTCGTATTTAAAAGACTAAATTGCAAAATTTTAAACTTTAATTTTTACTAGAAAAAATCGTAAGGTTATCCCCTTACGATTTTTTTGGGCCCAAAAATGAAGGTTGTAGAAATGCATTTTTAACGTGGAATATCGTAAGGCTATAGCCTAGGCTATAACCTTTCGTATTTAAAAGACTAAATTGCAAAATTTTAAACTCGAATTTTTACTCGAAAAAATCGTAAGGTTAACCCCTTACGATTTTTTTGGGCCCAAAAATGAAGGTTGTAGAAATGCATTTTTAACGTGGAATATCGTAAGGCTATAGCCTAGGCTATAACCTGTCGTATTTAAAAGACTAAATTGCAAAATTTTAAACTCGAATTTTTATTCGAAAAAATCGTAAGGTTAACCCCTTACGATTTTTTTGGGCCCAAAAATGAAGGTTGTAGAAATGCATTTTTAACGTGGAATATCGTAAGGCTATAGCCTAGGCTATAACCTTTCGTATTTAAAAGACTAAATTGCAAAATTTTAAACTCGAATTTTTACTAGAAAAAATCGTAAGGTTAACCCCTTACGATTTTTTTGGGCCCAAAAATGAAGGTTGTAGAAATGCATTTTTAACGTGGAATATCGTAAGGCTATAGCCTAGGCTATAACCTTTCGTATTTAAAAGACTAAATTGCAAAATTTTAAACTCGAATTTTTACTCGAAAAAATCGTAAGGTTAACCCCTTACGATTTTTTTGGGCCCAAAAATGAAGGTTGTAGAAATGCATTTTTAACGTGGAATATCGTAAGGCTATAGCCTAGGCTATAACCTTTCGTATTTAAAAGATTAAATTGCAAAATTTTAAACTCGAATTTTTACTCGAAAAAATCGTAAGGTTAACCCCTTACGATTTTTTTGGGCCCAAAAATGAAGGTTGTAGAATTGCATTTTTAACGTGGAATATCGTAAGGCTATAGCCTAGGCTATAACCTTTCGTATTTAAAAGACTAAATTGCAAAATTTTAAACTCGAATTTTTACTCGAAAAAATCGTAAGGTTAACCCCTTACGATTTTTTTGGGCCCAAAAATGAAGGATGTAGAAATGCATTTTTAACGTGGAATATCGTAAGGCTATAGCCTAGGCTATAACCTTTCGTATTTAAAAGACTAAATTGCAAAATTTTAAACTCGAATTTTTACTCGAAAAAATCGTAAGGTTAACCCCTTACGATTTTTTTGGGCCCAAAAATGAAGGTTGTAGAAATGCATTTTTAACGTGGAATATCGTAAGGCTATAGCCTAGGCTATAACCTTTCGTATTTAAAAGACTAAATTGCAAAATTTTAAACTTTAATTTTTACTAGAAAAAATCGTAAGGTTAACCCCTTACGATTTTTTTGGGCCCAAAAATGAAGGTTGTAGAAATGCATTTTTAACGTGGAATATCGTGAGGCTATAGCCTAGGCTATAACCTTTCGTATTTAAAAGACTAAATTGCAAAATTTTAAACTCGAATTTTTACTCGAAAAAATCGTATGGTTAACCCCTTACGATTTTTTTGGGCCCAAAAATGAAGGTTGTAGAAATGCATTTTTAACGTGGAATATCGTAAGGCTATAGCCTAGGCTATAACCTTTCGTATTTAAAAGACTAAATTGCAAAATTTTAAACTCGAATTTTTATTCGAAAAAATCGTAAGGTTAACCCCTTACGATTTTTTTGGGCCCAAAAATGAAGGTTATAGAAATGCATTTTTAACGTGGAATATCGTAAGGCTATAGCCTAGGCTATAACCTGTCGTATTTAAAAGACTAAATTGCAAAATTTTAAACTTTAATTTTTACTAGAAAAAATCGTAAGGTTATCCCCTTACGATTTTTTTGGGCCCAAAAATGAAGGTTGTAGAAATGCATTTTTAACGTGGAATATCGTAAGGCTATAGCCTAGGCTATAACCTTTCGTATTTAAAAGACTAAATTGCAAAATTTTAAACTCGAATTTTTACTCGAAAAAATCGTAAGGTTAACCCCTTACGATTTTTTTGGGCCCAAAAATGAAGGTTGTAGAAATGCATTTTTAACGTGGAATATCGTAAGGCTATAGCCTAGGCTATAACCTGTCGTATTTAAAAGACTAAATTGCAAAATTTTAAACTCGAATTTTTATTCGAAAAAATCGTAAGGTTAACCCCTTACGATTTTTTTGGGCCCAAAAATGAAGGTTATAGAAATGCATTTTTAACGTGGAATATCGTAAGGCTATAGCCTAGGCTATAACCTGTCGTATTTAAAAGACTAAATTGCAAAATTTTAAACTTTAATTTTTACTCGAAAAAATCGTAAGGTTAACCCCTTACGATTTTTTTGGGCCCAAAAATGAAGGTTGTAGAAATGCATTTTTAACGTGGAATATCGTAAGGCTATAGCCTAGGCTATAACCTGTCGTATTTAAAAGACTAAATTGCAAAATTTTAAACTCGAATTTTTATTCGAAAAAATCGTAAGGTTAACCCCTTACGATTTTTTTGGGCCCAAAAATGAAGGTTGTAGAAATGCATTTTTAACGTGGAATATCGTAAGGCTATAGCCTAGGCTATAACCTTTCGTATTTAAAAGACTAAATTGCAAAATTTTAAACTCGAATTTTTACTAGAAAAAATCGTAAGGTTAACCCCTTACGATTTTTTTGGGCCCAAAAATGAAGGTTGTAGAAATGCATTTTTAACGTGGAATATCGTAAGGCTATAGCCTAGGCTATAACCTTTCGTATTTAAAAGACTAAATTGCAAAATTTTAAACTCGAATTTTTACTCGAAAAAATCGTAAGGTTAACCCCTTACGATTTTTTTGGGCCCAAAAATGAAGGTTGTAGAAATGCATTTTTAACGTGGAATATCGTAAGGCTATAGCCTAGGCTATAACCTTTCGTATTTAAAAGATTAAATTGCAAAATTTTAAACTCGAATTTTTACTCGAAAAAATCGTAAGGTTAACCCCTTACGATTTTTTTGGGCCCAAAAATGAAGGTTGTAGAAATGCATTTTTAACGTGGAATATCGTAAGGCTATAGCCTAGGCTATAACCTTTCGTATTTAAAAGACTAAATTGCAAAATTTTAAACTCGAATTTTTACTCGAAAAAATCGTAAGGTTAACCCCTTACGATTTTTTTGGGCCCAAAAATGAAGGATGTAGAAATGCATTTTTAACGTGGAATATCGTAAGGCTATAGCCTAGGCTATAACCTTTCGTATTTAAAAGACTAAATTGCAAAATTTTAAACTCGAATTTTTACTCGAAAAAATCGTAAGGTTAACCCCTTACGATTTTTTTGGGCCCAAAAATGAAGGTTGTAGAAATGCATTTTTAACGTGGAATATCGTAAGGCTATAGCCTAGGCTATAACCTTTCGTATTTAAAAGACTAAATTGCAAAATTTTAAACTCGAATTTTTACTCGAAAAAATCGTAAGGTTAACCCCTTACGATTTTTTTGGGCCCAAAAATGAAGGATGTAGAAATGCATTTTTAACGTGGAATATCGTAAGGCTATAGCCTAGGCTATAACCTTTCGTATTTAAAAGACTAAATTGCAAAATTTTAAACTTTAATTTTTACTAGAAAAAATCGTAAGGTTAACCCCTTACGATTTTTTTGGGCCCAAAAATGAAGGTTGTAGAAATGCATTTTTAACGTGGAATATCGTAAGGCTATAGCCTAGGCTATAACCTTTCGTATTTAAAAGACTAAATTGCAAAATTTTAAACTTTAATTTTTACTCGAAAAAATCGTAAGGTTAACCCCTTACGATTTTTTTGGGCCCAAAAATGAAGGTTGTAGAAATGCATTTTTAACGTGGAATATCGTAAGGCTATAGCCTAGGCTATAACCTTTCGTATTTAAAAGACTAAATTGCAAAATTTTAAACTTTAATTTTTACTCGAAAAAATCGTAAGGTTAACCCCTTACGATTTTTTTGGGCCCAAAAATGAAGGTTGTAGAAATGCATTTTTAACTTGGAATATCGTAAGGCTATAGCCTAGGCTATAACCTGTCGTGTTTTAAGACTAAATTGCAAAATTTTAAACTTTAATTTTTACTAGAAAAAATCGTAAGGTTAACCCCTTACGATTTTTTTGGGCCCAAAAATGAAGGATGTAGAAATGCATTTTTAACGTGGAATATCGTAAGGCTATAGCCTAGGCTATAACCTGTCGTGTTTTAAGACTAAATTGCAAAATTTTAAACTTTAATTTTTACTCGAAAAAATCGTAAGGTTAACCCCTTACGATTTTTTTGGGCCCAAAAATGAAGGTTGTAGAAATGCATTTTTAACGTGGAATATCGTAAGGCTATAGCCTAGGCTATAACCTGTCGCGTTTAAGACTAAATTGCAAAATTTTAAACTTTAATTTTTACTCGAAAAAATCGTAAGGTTAACCCCTTACGATTTTTTTGGGCCCAAAAATGAAGGTTGTAGAAATGCATTTTTAACGTGGAATATCGTAAGGCTATAGCCTAGGCTATAACCTGTCGCGTTTAAGACTAAATTGCAAAATTTTAAACTTTAATTTTTACTCGAAAAAATCGTAAGGTTAACCCCTTACGATTTTTTTGGGCCCAAAAATGAAGGTTGTAGAAATGCATTTTTAACGTGGAATATCGTAAGGCTATAGCCTAGGCTATAACCTTTCGTATTTAAAAGACTAAATTGCAAAATTTTAAACTTTAATTTTTACTAGAAAAAATCGTAAGGTTAACCCCTTACGATTTTTTTGGGCCCAAAAATGAAGGTTGTAGAAATGCATTTTTAACGTGGAATATCGTAAGGCTATAGCCTAGGCTATAACCTGTCGTGTTTTAAGACTAAATTGCAAAATTTTAAACTTTAATTTTTACTCGAAAAAATCGTAAGGTTAACCCCTTACGATTTTTTTGGGCCCAAAAATGAAGGTTGTAGAAATGCATTTTTAACGTGGAATATCGTAAGGCTATAGCCTAGGCTATAACCTTTCGTATTTAAAAGACTAAATTGCAAAATTTTAAACTTTAATTTTTACTCGAAAAAATCGTAAGGTTAACCCCTTACGATTTTTTTGGGCCCAAAAATGAAGGTTGTAGAAATGCATTTTTAACGTGGAATATCGTAAGGCTATAGCCTAGGCTATAACCTGTCGCGTTTAAGACTAAATTGCAAAATTTTAAACTTTAATTTTTACTCGAAAAAATCGTAAGGTTAACCCCTTACGATTTTTTTGGGCCCAAAAATGAAGGTTGTAGAAATGCATTTTTAACGTGGAATATCGTAAGGCTATAGCCTAGGCTATAACCTTTCGTATTTAAAAGACTAAATTGCAAAATTTTAAACTTTAATTTTTACTAGAAAAAATCGTAAGGTTAACCCCTTACGATTTTTTTGGGCCCAAAAATGAAGGTTGTAGAAATCCATTTTTAACGTGGAATATCGTAAGGCTATAGCCTAGGCTATAACCTGTCGTGTTTAAAAGACTAAATTGCAAAATTTTAAACTTTAATTTTTACTAAAAAAAATCGTAAGGTTATCCCCTTACGATTTTTTTGGGCCCAAAAATGAAGGTTGTAGAAATGCATTTTTAACGTGGAAAATCGTAAGGCTATAGCCTAGGCTATAACCTTTCGTATTTAAAAGACTAAATTGCAAAATTTTAAACTCGAATTTTTACTCGAAAAAATCGTAAGGTTAACCCCTTACAATTTTTTTGGGCCCAAAAATGAAGGTTGTAGAAATGCATTTTTAACGTGGAATATCGTAAGGCTATAGCCTAGGCTATAACCTTTCGTATTTAAAAGACTAAATTGCAAAATTTTAAACTTTAATTTTTACTAGAAAAAATCGTAAGGTTAACCCCTTACGATTTTTTTGGGCCCAAAAATGAAGGTTGTAGAAATGCATTTTTAACGTGGAAAATCGTAAGGCTATAGCCTAGGCTATAACCTTTCGTATTTAAAAGACTAAATTGCAAAATTTTAAACTCGAATTTTTACTCGAAAAAATCGTAAGGTTAACCCCTTACGATTTTTTTGGGCCCAAAAATGAAGGTTGTAGAAATGCATTTTTAACGTGGAATATCGTAAGGCTATAGCCTAGGCTATAACCTTTCGTATTTAAAAGACTAAATTGCAAAATTTTAAACTTTAATTTTAACTCGAAAAAATCGTAAGGTTAACCCCTTACGATTTTTTTGGGCCCAAAAATGAAAATTGTAGAAATGCATTTTTAACGTGGAATATCGTAAGGCTATAGCCTAGGCTATAACCTTTCGTATTTAAAAGACTAAATTGCAAAATTTTAAACTTAAATTTTTACTAGAAAAAATCGTAAGGTTTACCCCTTACGATTTTTTTGGGCCCAAAAATGAAGGTTATAGAAATGCATTTTTAACGTGGAATATCGTAAGGCTATAGCCTAGGCTATAACCTGTCGTGTTTAAAAGACTAAATTGCAAAATTTTAAACTTTAATTTTTACTAGAAAAAATCGTAAGGTTATCCCCTTACGATTTTTTTGGGCCCAAAAATGAAGGTTGTAGAAATGCATTTTTAACGTGGAATATCGTAAGGCTATAGCCTAGGCTATAACCTGTCGTGTTTTAAGACTAAATTGCAAAATTTTAAACTTTAATTTTTACTAGAAAAAATCGTAAGGTTAACCCCTTACGATTTTTTTGGGCCCAAAAATGAAGGTTGTAGAAATGCATTTTTAACGTGGAATATCGTAAGGCTATAGCCTAGGCTATAACCTGTCGTGTTTTAAGACTAAATTGCAAAATTTTAAACTTTAATTTTTACTAGAAAAAATCGTAAGGTTAACCCCTTACGATTTTTTTGGGCCCAAAAATGAAAATTGTAGAAATGCATTTTTAACGTGGAATATCGTAAGGCTATAGCCTAGGCTATAACCTTTCGTATTTAAAAGACTAAATTGCAAAATTTTAAACTTAAATTTTTACTAGAAAAAATCGTAAGGTTAACCCCTTACGATTTTTTTGGGCCCAAAAATGAAGGTTATAGAAATGCATTTTTAACGTGGAATATCGTAAGGCTATAGCCTAGGCTATAACCTGTCGTATTTAAAAGACTAAATTGCAAAATTTTAAACTTTAATTTTTACTAGAAAAAATCGTAAGGTTAACCCCTTACGATTTTTTTGAGCCCAAAAATGAAGGTTGTAGAAATGCATTTTTAACGTGGAATATCGTAAGGCTATAGCCTAGGCTATAACCTTTCGTATTTAAAAGACTAAATTGCAGAATTTTAAACTTTAATTTTTACTAGAAAAAATCGTAAGGTTAACCCCTTACGATTTTTTTGGGCCCAAAAATGAAGGTTGTAGAAATGCATTTTTAACGTGGAATATCGTAAGGCTATAGCCTAGGCTATAACCTTTCGTATTTAAAAGACTAAATTGCAAAATTTTAAACTCGAATTTTTACTCGAAAAAATCGTAAGGTTAACCCCTTACGATTTTTTTGGGCCCAAAAATGAAGGTTGTAGAAATGCATTTTTAACGTGGAATATCGTAAGGCTATAGCCTAGGCTATAACCTGTCGTGTTTTAAGACTAAATTGCAACATTTTAAACTTTAATTTTTACTAGAAAAAATCGTAAGGTTAACCCCTTACGATTTTTTTGGGCCCAAAAATGAAGGTTGTAGAAATGCATTTTTAACGTGGAAAATCGTAAGGCTATAGCCTAGGCTATAACCTTTCGTATTTAAAAGACTAAATTGCAAAATTTTAAACTCGAATTTTTACTCGAAAAAATCGTAAGGTTAACCCCTTACGATTTTTTTGGGCCCAAAAATGAAGGTTGTAGAAATGCATTTTTAACGTGGAATATCGTAAGGCTATAGCCTAGGCTATAACCTTTCGTATTTAAAAGACTAAATTGCAAAATTTTAAACTTAAATTTTTACTAGAAAAAATCGTAAGGTTTACCCCTTACGATTTTTTTGGGCCCAAAAATGAAGGTTATAGAAATGCATTTTTAACGTGGAATATCGTAAGGCTATAGCCTAGGCTATAACCTGTCGTGTTTAAAAGACTAAATTGCAAAATTTTAAACTTTAATTTTTACTAGAAAAAATCGTAAGGTTATCCCCTTACGATTTTTTTGGGCCCAAAAATGAAGGTTGTAGAAATGCATTTTTAACGTGGAAAATCGTAAGGCTATAGCTTAGGCTATAACCTTTCGTATTTAAAAGACTAAATTGCAAAATTTTAAACTTAAATTTTTACTAGAAAAAATCGTAAGGTTTACCCCTTACGATTTTTTTGGGCCCAAAAATGAAGGTTATAGAAATGCATTTTTAACGTGGAATATCGTAAGGCTATAGCCTAGGCTATAACCTGTCGTGTTTAAAAGACTAAATTGCAAAATTTTAAACTTTAATTTTTACTAGAAAAAATCGTAAGGTTATCCCCTTACGATTTTTTTGGGCCCAAAAATGAAGGTTGTAGAAATGCATTTTTAACGTGGAAAATCGTAAGGCTATAGCCTAGGCTATAACCTTTCGTATTTAAAAGACTAAATTGCAAAATTTTAAACTCGAATTTTTACTCGAAAAAATCGTAAGGTTAACCCCTTACGATTTTTTTGGGCCCAAAAATGAAGGTTGTAGAAATGCATTTTTAACGTGGAATATCGTAAGGCTATAGCCTAGGCTATAACCTTTCGTATTTAAAAGACTAAATTGCAAAATTTTAAACTTTAATTTTTACTCGAAAAAATCGTAAGGTTAACCCCTTACGATTTTTTTGGGCCCAAAAATGAAAATTGTAGAAATGCATTTTTAACGTGGAATATCGTAAGGCTATAGCCTAGGCTATAACCTTTCGTATTTAAAAGACTAAATTGCAAAATTTTAAACTTTAATTTTTACTCGAAAAAATCGTAAGGTTAACCCCTTACGATTTTTTTGGGCCCAAAAATGAAGGTTATAGAAATGCATTTTTAACGTGGAATATCGTAAGGCTATAGCCTAGGCTATAACCTGTCGTATTTAAAAGACTAAATTGCAGAATTTTAAACTTTAATTTTTACTTGAAAAAATCGTAAGGTTAACCCCTTACGATTTTTTTGGGCCCAAAAATGAAGGTTGTAGAAATGCATTTTTAACGTGGAATATCGTAAGGCTATAGCGTAGGCTATAACCTGTCGTATTTAAAAGACTAAATTGCAAAATTTTAAACTTTAATTTTTACTAGAAAAAATCGTAAGGTTAACCCCTTACGATTTTTTTTGGCCCAAAAGTGAAGGTTGTAGAAATGCATTTTTAACGTGGAATATCGTAAGGCTATAGCCTAGGCTATAACCTTTCGTGTTTTAAGACTAAATTGCAAAATTTTAAACTTTAATTTTTACTAGAAAAAATCGTAAGGTTAACCCCTTACGATTTTTTTGGGCCCAAAAGTGAAGGTTGTAGAAATGAATTTTTAACGTGGAATATCGTAAGGCTATAGCCTAGGCTATAACCTTTCGTGTTTTAAGACTAAATTGCAAAATTTTAAACTTTAATTTTTACTAGAAAAAATCGTAAGGTTAACCCCTTACGATTTTTTTGGGCCCAAAAATGAAGGTTGTAGAAATGCATTTTTAACGTGGAATATCGTAAGGCTATAGCCTAGGCTATAACCTTTCGTATTTAAAAGACTAAATTGCAAAATTTTAAACTTTAATTTTTACTAGAAAAAATCGTAAGGTTAACCCCTTACGATTTTTTTGGGCCTAAAAATGAAGGTTGTAGAAATGCATTTTTAACGTGGAATATCGTAAGGCTATAGCCTAGGCTATAACCTGTCGTGTTTTAAGACTAAATTGCAAAATTTTAAACTTTAATTTTTACTAGAAAAAATCGTAAGGTTAACCCCTTACGATTTTTTTGGGCCCAAAAATGAAGGTTGTAGAAATGCATTTTTAACGTGGAATATCGTAAGGCTATAGCCTAGGCTATAACCTGTCGTGTTTTAAGACTAAATTGCAAAATTTTAAACTTTAATTTTTACTAGAAAAAATCGTAAGGTTAACCCCTTACGATTTTTTTGGGCCCAAAAATGAAGGTTGTAGAAATGCATTTTTAACGTGGAATATCGTAAGGCTATAGCCTAGGCTATTACCTGTCGTGTTTTAAGACTAAATTGCAAAATTTTAAACTTTAATTTTTACTAGAAAAAATCGTAAGGTTAACCCCTTACGATTTTTTTGGGCCCAAAAATGAAGGTTGTAGAAATGCATTTTTAACGTGGAATATCGTAAGGCTATAGCCTAGGCTATAACCTGTCGTGTTTTAAGACTAAATTGCAAAATTTTAAACTTTAATTTTTACTAGAAAAAATCGTAAGGTTAACCCCTTACGATTTTTTTGGGCCCAAAAATGAAGGTTGT
Source organism: Malthinus flaveolus (assembly GCA_950108345.1). NCBI lineage: Eukaryota > Metazoa > Arthropoda > Insecta > Coleoptera > Cantharidae > Malthinus > Malthinus flaveolus. The sequence continues at coordinate 5,356,774 of OX467289.1, read as the reverse complement.
AGAAATGCATTTTTAACGTGGAATATCGTAAGGCTATAGCCTAGGCTATAACCTGTCGTGTTTTAAGACTAAATTGCAAAATTTTAAACTTTAATTTTTACTAGAAAAAATCGTAAGGTTAACCCCTTACGATTTTTTTGGGCCCAAAAATGAAGGTTGTAGAAATGCATTTTTAACGTGGAATATCGTAAGGCTATAGCCTAGGCTATAACCTGTCGTGTTTTAAGACTAAATTGCAAAATTTTAAACTTTAATTTTTACTAGAAAAAATCGTAAGGTTAACCCCTTACGATTTTTTTGGGCCCAAAAATGAAGGTTGTAGAAATGCATTTTTAACGTGGAATATCGTAAGGCTATAGCCTAGGCTATAACCTGTCGTGTTTAAAAGACTAAATTGCAAAATTTTAAACTTTAATTTTTACTAGAAAAAATCGTAAGGTTAACCCCTTACGATTTTTTTGGGCCCAAAAATGAAGGTTGTAGAAATGCATTTTTAACGTGGAATATCGTAAGGCTATAGCCTAGGCTATAACCTTTCGTATTTAAAAGACTAAATTGCAAAATTTTAAACTTTAATTTTTACTCGAAAAAATCGTAAGGTTAACCCCTTACGATTTTTTTGGGCCCAAAAATGAAAATTGTAGAAATGCATTTTTAACGTGGAATATCGTAAGGCTATAGCCTAGGCTATAACCTTTCGTATTTAAAAGACTAAATTGCAAAATTTTAAACTTAAATTTTTACTAGAAAAAATCGTAAGGTTAACCCCTTACGATTTTTTTGGGCCCAAAAATGAAGGTTGTAGAAATGCATTTTTAACGTGGAATATCGTAAGGCTATAGCCTAGGCTATAACCTGTCGTGTTTTAAGACTAAATTGCAAAATTTTAAACTTTAATTTTTACTAGAAAAAATCGTAAGGTTAACCCCTTACGATTTTTTTGGGCCCAAAAATGAAGGTTGTAGAAATGCATTTTTAACGTGGAATATCGTAAGGCTATAGCCTAGGCTATAACCTGTCGTGTTTTAAGACTAAATTGCAAAATTTTAAACTTTAATTTTTACTAGAAAAAATCGTAAGGTTAACCCCTTACGATTTTTTTGGGCCCAAAAATGAAGGTTGTAGAAATGCATTTTTAACGTGGAATATCGTAAGGCTATAGCCTAGGCTATAACCTGTCGTGTTTTAAGACTAAATTGCAAAATTTTAAACTTTAATTTTTACTAGAAAAAATCGTAAGGTTAACCCCTTACGATTTTTTTGGGCCCAAAAATGAAGGTTGTAGAAATGCATTTTTAACGTGGAATATCGTAAGGCTATAGCCTAGGCTATAACCTGTCGTGTTTAAAAGACTAAATTGCAAAATTTTAAACTTTAATTTTTACTAGAAAAAATCGTAAGGTTAACCCCTTACGATTTTTTTGGGCCCAAAAATGAAGGTTGTAGAAATGCATTTTTAACGTGGAATATCGTAAGGCTATAGCCTAGGCTATAACCTTTCGTATTTAAAAGACTAAATTGCAAAATTTTAAACTTTAATTTTTACTCGAAAAAATCGTAAGGTTAACCCCTTACGATTTTTTTGGGCCCAAAAATGAAAATTGTAGAAATGCATTTTTAACGTGGAATATCGTAAGGCTATAGCCTAGGCTATAACCTTTCGTATTTAAAAGACTAAATTGCAAAATTTTAAACTTAAATTTTTACTAGAAAAAATCGTAAGGTTAACCCCTTACGATTTTTTTGGGCCCAAAAATGAAGGTTGTAGAAATGCATTTTTAACGTGGAATATCGTAAGGCTATAGCCTAGGCTATAACCTTTCGTATTTAAAAGACTAAATTGCAAAATTTTAAACTTAAATTTTTACTAGAAAAAATCGTAAGGTTAACCCCTTACGATTTTTTTGGGCCCAAAAATGAAAATTGTAGAAATGCATTTTTAACGTGGAATATCGTAAGGCTATAGCCTAGGCTATAACCTTTCGTATTTAAAAGACTAAATTGCAAAATTTTAAACTTAAATTTTTACTAGAAAAAATCGTAAGGTTAACCCCTTACGATTTTTTTGGGCCCAAAAATGAAGGTTATAGAAATGCATTTTTAACGTGGAATATCGTAAGGCTATAGCCTAGGCTATAACCTTTCGTATTTAAAAGACTAAATTGCAAAATTTTAAACTTAAATTTTTACTAGAAAAAATCGTAAGGTTAACCCCTTACGATTTTTTTGGGCCCAAAAATGAAGGTTGTAGAAATGCATTTTTAACGTGGAATATCGTAAGGCTATAGCCTAGGCTATAACCTTTCGTATTTAAAAGACTAAATTGCAAAATTTTAAACTTTAATTTTTACTAGAAAAAATCGTAAGGTTAACCCCTTACGATTTTTTTGGGCCCAAAAATGAAGGTTGTAGAAATGCATTTTTAACGTGGAATATCGTAAGGCTATAGCCTAGGCTATAACCTGTCGTGTTTTAAGACTAAATTGCAAAATTTTAAACTTTAATTTTTACTAGAAAAAATCGTAAGGTTAACCCCTTACGATTTTTTTGGGCCCAAAAATGAAGGTTGTAGAAATGCATTTTTAACGTGGAATATCGTAAGGCTATAGCCTAGGCTATAACCTGTCGTGTTTTAAGACTAAATTGCAAAATTTTAAACTTTAATTTTTACTAGAAAAAATCGTAAGGTTAACCCCTTACGATTTTTTTGGGCCCAAAAATGAAGGTTGTAGAAATGCATTTTTAACGTGGAATATCGTAAGGCTATAGCCTTGGCTATAACCTGTCGTGTTTTAAGACTAAATTGCAAAATTTTAAACTTTAATTTTTACTCGAAAAAATCGTAAGGTTAACCCCTTACGATTTTTTTGGGCCCAAAAATGAAGGTTGTAGAAATGCATTTTTAACGTGGAATATCGTAAGGCTATAGCCTAGGCTCTAACCTTTCGTATTTAAAAGACTAAATTGCAAAATTTTAAACTTTAATTTTTACTCGAAAAAATCGTAAGGTTAACCCCTTACGATTTTTTTGGGCCCAAAAATGAAGGTTGTAGAAATGCATTTTTAACGTGGAATATCGTAAGGCTATAGCCTAGGCTATAACCTGTCGTGTTTTAAGACTAAATTGCAAAATTTTAAACTTTAATTTTTACTAGAAAAAATCGTAAGGTTAACCCCTTACGATTTTTTTGGGCCCAAAAATGAAGGTTGTAGAACTGCATTTTTAACGTGGAATATCGTAAGGCTATAGCCTAGGCTATAACCTGTCGTATTTAAAAGACTAAATTGCAAAATTTTAAACTTTAATTTTTACTCGAAAAAATCGTAAGGTTAACCCCTTACGATTTTTTTGGGCCCAAAAATGAAGGTTGTAGAAATGCATTTTTAACGTGGAATATCGTAAGGCTATAGCCTAGGCTGTAACCTGTCGTGTTTTAAGACTAAATTGCAAAATTTCAAACTTTAATTTTTACTAGAAAAAATCGTAAGGTTAACCCCTTACGATTTTTTTGGGCCCAAAAATGAAGGTTGTAGAAATGCATTTTTAACGTGGAATATCGTAAGGCTATAGCCTAGGCTATAACCTTTCGTATTTAAAAGACTAAATTGCAAAATTTTAAACTTTAATTTTTACTAGAAAAAATCGTAAGGTTAACCCCTTACGATTTTTTTGGGCCCAAAAATGAAGGTTGTAGAAATGCATTTTTAACGTGGAATATCGTAAGGCTATAGCCTAGGCTATAACCTTTCGTATTTAAAAGACTAAATTGCAAAATTTTAAACTTTAATTTTTACTAGAAAAAATCGTAAGGTTAACCCCTTACGATTTTTTTGGGCCCAAAAATGAAGGTTGTAGAAATGCATTTTTAACGTGGAATATCGTAAGGCTATAGCCTAGGCTATAACCTTTCGTATTTAAAAGACTAAATTGCAAAATTTTAAACTTTAATTTTTACTAGAAAAAATCGTAAGGTTAACCCCTTACGATTTTTTTGGGCCCAAAAATGAAGGTTGTAGAAATGCATTTTTAACGTGGAATATCGTAAGGCTATAGCCTAGGCTATAACCTTTCGTATTTAAAAGACTAAATTGCAAAATTTTAAACTTTAATTTTTACTAGAAAAAATCGTAAGGTTAACCCCTTACGATTTTTTTGGGCCCAAAAATGAAGGTTGTAGAAATGCATTTTTAACGTGGAATATCGTAAGGCTATAGCCTAGGCTATAACCTTTCGTATTTAAAAGACTAAATTGCAAAATTTTAAACTTTAATTTTTACTAGAAAAAATCGTAAGGTTAACCCCTTACGATTTTTTTGGGCCCAAAAATGAAGGTTGTAGAAATGCATTTTTAACGTGGAATATCGTAAGGCTATAGCCTAGGCTATAACCTTTCGTATTTAAAAGACTAAATTGCAAAATTTTAAACTTTAATTTTTACTAGAAAAAATCGTAAGGTTAACCCCTTACGATTTTTTTGGGCCCAAAAATGAAGGTTGTAGAAATGCATTTTTAACGTGGAATATCGTAAGGCTATAGCCTAGGCTATAACCTTTCGTATTTAAAAGACTAAATTGCAAAATTTTAAACTTTAATTTTTACTAGAAAAAATCGTAAGGTTAACCCCTTACGATTTTTTTGGGCCCAAAAATGAAGGTTGTAGAAATGCATTTTTAACGTGGAATATCGTAAGGCTATAGCCTAGGCTATAACCTTTCGTATTTAAAAGACTAAATTGCAAAATTTTAAACTTTAATTTTTACTAGAAAAAATCGTAAGGTTAACCCCTTACGATTTTTTTGGGCCCAAAAATGAAGGTTGTAGAAATGCATTTTTAACGTGGAATATCGTAAGGCTATAGCCTAGGCTATAACCTTTCGTATTTAAAAGACTAAATTGCAAAATTTTAAACTTTAATTTTTACTAGAAAAAATCGTAAGGTTAACCCCTTACGATTTTTTTGGGCCCAAAAATGAAGGTTGTAGAAATGCATTTTTAACGTGGAATATCGTAAGGCTATAGCCTAGGCTATAACCTTTCGTATTTAAAAGACTAAATTGCAAAATTTTAAACTTTAATTTTTACTAGAAAAAATCGTAAGGTTAACCCCTTACGATTTTTTTGGGCCCAAAAATGAAGGTTGTAGAAATGCATTTTTAACGTGGAATATCGTAAGGCTATAGCCTAGGCTACAACCTGTCGTGTTTTAAGACTAAATTGCAAAATTTTAAACTTTAATTTTTACTAGAAAAAATCGTAAGGTTAACTCCTTACGATTTTTTTGGGCCCAAAAATGAAGGTTGTAGAACGGCATTTTTAACGTGGAATATCGTAAGGCTATAGCCTAGGCTACAACCTTTCGTATTTAAAAGACTAAATTGCAAAATTTTAAACTTTAATTTTTACTAGAAAAAATCGTAAGGTTAACCCCTTACGATTTTTCTGGGCCCAAAAATGAAGGTTGTAGAACGGCATTTTTAACGTGGAATATCGTAAGGCTATAGCCTAGGCTACAACCTGTCGTGTTTTAAGACTAAATTGCAAAATTTTAAACTTTAATTTTTACTAGAAAAAATCGTAAGGTTAACCCCTTACGACTTTTTTTGGCCCAAAAATGAAGGTTTTAGAAATGCATTCTTAACGTGGAATATCGTAAGGCTATAGCCTAGGCTATAAGCTTTCGTATTTAAAAGACTAAATTGCAAAATTGTAAACTTTAATTTTTACTAGAAAAAATCGTAAGGTTAACCCCTTACGATTTTTCTGGGCCCAAAAATGAAGGTTGTAGAACGGCATTTTTAACGTGGAATATCGTAAGGCTATAGCCTAGGCTACAACCTGTCGTGTTTTAAGACTAAATTGCAAAATTTTAAACTTTAATTTTTACTAGAAAAAATCGTAAGGTTAACCCCTTACGATTTTTTTTGGCCCAAAAATGAAGGTTTTAGAAATGCATTCTTAACGTGGAATATCGTAAGGCTATAGCCTAGGCTACAACCTGTCGTGTTTTAAGACTAAATTGCAAAATTTTAAACTTTAATTTTTACTAGAAAAAATCGTAAGGTTAACCCCTTACGATTTTTTTTGGCCCAAAAATGAAGGTTTTAGAAATGCATTCTTAACGTGGAATATCGTAAGGCTATAGCCTAGGCTACAACCTTTCGTATTTAAAAGACTAAATTGCAAAATTTTAAACTTTAATTTTTACTAGAAAAAATCGTAAGGTTAACCCCTTACGATTTTTCTGGGCCCAAAAATGAAGGTTGTAGAACGGCATTTTTAACGTGGAATATCGTAAGGCTATAGCCTAGGCTACAACCTGTCGTGTTTTAAGACTAAATTGCAAAATTTTAAACTTTAATTTTTACTAGAAAAAATCGTAAGGTTAACCCCTTACGATTTTTTTGGGCCCAAAAATGAAGGTTGTAGAAATGCATTTTTAACGTGGAATATCGTAAGGCTATAGCCTAGGCTATAACCTGTCGTATTTAAAAGACTAAATTGCAAAATTTTAAACTTTAATTTTTACTAGATAAAATCGTAAGGTTAACCCCTTACGATTTTTTTGGGCCCAAAAATGAAGGTTGTAGAAATGCATTTTTAACGTGGAATATCGTAAGGCTATAGCCTAGGCTATAACCTGTCGTGTTTTAAGACTAAATTGCAAAGTTTTAAACTTTAATTTTTACTAGAAAAAATCGTAAGGTTAACCCCTTACGATTTTTTTGGGCCCAAATATGAAGGTTGTAGAAATGCATTTTTAACGTGGAATATCGTAAGGCTATAGCCTAGGCTATAACCTGTCGTGTTTTAAGACTAAATTGCAAAATTTTAAACTTTAATTTTTACTAGAAAAAATCGTAAGGTTAACCCCTTACGATTTTTTTGGGCCCAAAAATGATGGTTGTAGAAATGCATTTTTAACGTGGAATATCGTAAGGCTATAGCCTAGGCTATAACCTTTCGTATTTAAAAGACTAAATTGCAAAATTTTAAACTTTAATTTTTACTAGAAAAAATCGTAAGGTTAACCCCTTACGATTTTTTTGGGCCCAAAAATGAAGGTTGTAGAACGGCATTTTTAACGTGGAATATCGTAAGGCCATAGCCTAGGCTACAACCTGTCGTGTTTTAAGACTAAATTGCAAAATTTTAAACTTTAATTTTTACTAGAAAAAATCGTAAGGTTAACCCCTTACGATTTTTTTGGGCTCAAAAATGAAGATTGTAGAAATGCATTTTTAACGTGGAATATCGTAAGGCTATAGCCTAGGCTATAACCTTTCGTATTTAAAAGACTAAATTGCAAAATTTTAAACTTTAATTTTTACTAGAAAAAATCGTAAGGTTAACCCCTTACGATTTTTTTGGGCCCAAAAATGAAGGTTGTAGAACGGCATTTTTAACGTGGAATATCGTAAGGCCATAGCCTAGGCTACAACCTGTCGTGTTTTAAGACTAAATTGCAAAATTTTAAACTTTAATTTTTACTAGAAAAAATCGTAAGGTTAACCCCTTACGATTTTTTTGGGCTCAAAAATGAAGGTTGTAGAAATGCATTTTTAACGTGGAATATCGTAAGGCTATAGCCTAGGCTATAACCTTTCGTATTTAAAAGACTAAATTGCAAAATTTTAAACTTTAATTTTTACTCGAAAAAATCGTAAGGTTAACCCCTTACGATTTTTTTGGGCCCAAAAATGAAGGTTGTAGAAATGCATTTTTAACGTGGAATATCGTAAGGCTATAGCCTAGGCTATAACCTTTCGTATTTTAAAGACTAAATTGCTAAATTTTAAACTTTAATTTTTACTAGAAAAAATCGTAAGGTTAACCCCTTACGATTTTTTTGGGCCCAAAAATGAAGGTTGTAGAAATGCATTTTTAACGTGGAATATCGTAAGGCTATAGCCTAGGCTATAACCTTTCGTATTTAAAAGACTAAATTGCAAAATTTTAAACTTTAATTTTTACTAGAAAAAATCGTAAGGTTAACCCCTTACGATTTTTCTGGGCCCAAAAATGAAGGTTGTAGAAATGCATTTTTAACGTGGAATATCGTAAGGCTATAGCCTAGGCTATAACCTTTCGTATTTTAAAGACTAAATTGCTAAATTTTAAACTTTAATTTTTACTAGAAAAAATCGTAAGGTTAACCCCTTACGATTTTTTTGGGCCCAAAAATGAAGGTTGTAGAAATGCATTTTTAACGTGGAATATCGTAAGGCTATAGCCTAGGCTATAACCTTTCGTATTTAAAAGACTAAATTGCAAAATTTTAAACTTTAATTTTTACTAGAAAAAATCGTAAGGTTAACCCCTTACGATTTTTTTGGGCCCAAAAATGAAGGTTGTAGAAATGCATTTTTAACGTGGAATATCGTAAGGCTATAGCCTAGGCTATAACCTGTCGTATTTAAAAGACTAAATTGCAAAATTTTAAACTTTAATTTTTACTAGAAAAAATCGTAAGGTTAACCCCTTACGATTTTTTTGGGCCCAAAAATGAAGGTTGTAGAAATGCATTTTTAACGTGGAATATCGTAAGGCTATAGCCTAGGCTATAACCTGTCGTATTTAAAAGACTAAATTGCAAAATTTTAAACTTTAATTTTTACTAGAAAAAATCGTAAGGTTAACCCCTTACGATTTTTTTGGGCCCAAAAATGAAGGTTGTAGAAATGCATTTTTAACGTGGAATATCGTAAGGCTATAGCCTAGGCTATAACCTTTCGTATTTAAAAGACTAAATTGCAAAATTTTAAACTTTAATTTTTACTAGAAAAAATCGTAAGGTTAACCCCTTACGATTTTTTTGGGCCCAAAAATGAAGGTTGTAGAAATGCATTTTTAACGTGGAATATCGTAAGGCTATAGCGTAGGCTATAACCTGTCGTATTTAAAAGACTAAATTGCAAAATTTTAAACTTTAATTTTTACTAGAAAAAATCGTAAGGTTAACCCCTTACGATTTTTTTTGGCCCAAAAGTGAAGGTTGTAGAAATGCATTTTTAACGTGGAATATCGTAAGGCTATAGCCTAGGCTATAACCTTTCGTGTTTTAAGACTAAATTGCAAAATTTTAAACTTTAATTTTTACTAGAAAAAATCGTAAAGTTAACCCCTTACGATTTTTTTGGGCCCAAAAGTGAAGGTTGTAGAAATGAATTTTTAACGTGGAATATCGTAAGGCTATAGCCTAGGCTATAACCTTTCGTGTTTTAAGACTAAATTGCAAAATTTTAAACTTTAATTTTTACTAGAAAAAATCGTAAGGTTAACCCCTTACGATTTTTTTGGGCCCAAAAATGAAGGTTGTAGAAATGCATTTTTAACGTGGAATATCGTAAGGCTATAGCCTAGGCTATAACCTTTCGTATTTAAAAGACTAAATTGCAAAATTTTAAACTTTAATTTTTACTAGAAAAAATCGTAAGGTTAACCCCTTACGATTTTTTTGGGCCCAAAAATGAAGGTTGTAGAAATGCATTTTTAACGTGGAATATCGTAAGGCTATAGCCTAGGCTATAACCTGTCGTGTTTTAAGACTAAATTGCAAAATTTTAAACTTTAATTTTTACTAGAAAAAATCGTAAGGTTAACCCCTTACGATTTTTTTGGGCCCAAAAATGAAGGTTGTAGAACTGCATTTTTAACGTGGAATATCGTAAGGCTATAGCCTAGGCTATAACCTGTCGTATTTAAAAGACTAAATTGCAAAATTTTAAACTTTAATTTTTACTCGAAAAAATCGTAAGGTTAACCCCTTACGATTTTTTTGGGCCCAAAAATGAAGGTTGTAGAAATGCATTTTTAACGTGGAATATCGTAAGGCTATAGCCTAGGCTATAACCTGTCGTGTTTTAAGACTAAATTGCAAAATTTCAAACTTTAATTTTTACTAGAAAAAATCGTAAGGTTAACCCCTTACGATTTTTTTGGGCCCAAAAATGAAGGTTGTAGAAATGCATTTTTAACGTGGAATATCGTAAGGCTATAGCCTAGGCTATAAACTGTCGTATTTAAAAGACTAAATTGCAAAATTTTAAACTTTAATTTTTACTAGAAAAAATCGTAAGGTTAACCCCTTACGATTTTTTTGGGCCCAAAAATGAAGGTTGTAGAAATGCATTTTTAACGTGGAATATCGTAAGGCTATAGCCTAGGCTATAACCTTTCGTATTTAAAAGACTAAATTGCAAAATTTTAAACTTTAATTTTTACTAGAAAAAATCGTAAGGTTAACCCCTTACGATTTTTTTGGGCCCAAAAATGAAGGTTGTAGAAATGCATTTTTAACGTGGAATATCGTAAGGCTATAGCCTAGGCTACAACCTGTCGTGTTTTAAGACTAAATTGCAAAATTTTAAACTTTAATTTTTACTAGAAAAAATCGTAAGGTTAACTCCTTACGATTTTTTTGGGCCCAAAAATGAAGGTTGTAGAACGGCATTTTTAACGTGGAATATCGTAAGGCTATAGCCTAGGCTACAACCTTTCGTATTTAAAAGACTAAATTGCAAAATTTTAAACTTTAATTTTTACTAGAAAAAATCGTAAGGTTAACCCCTTACGATTTTTTTGGGCCCAAAAATGAAGGTTGTAGAAATGCATTTTTAACGTGGAATATCGTAAGGCTATAGCCTAGGCTATAACCTGTCGTATTTAAAAGACTAAATTGCAAAATTTTAAACTTTAATTTTTACTAGAAAAAATCGTAAGGTTAACCCCTTACGATTTTTTTGGGCCCAAAAATGAAGGTTGTAGAAATGCATTTTTAACGTGGAATATCGTAAGGCTATAGCCTAGGCTATAACCTTTCGTATTTAAAAGACTAAATTGCAAAATTTTAAACTTTAATTTTTACTAGAAAAAATCGTAAGGTTAACCCCTTACGATTTTTTTGGGCCCAAAAATGAAGGTTGTAGAAATGCATTTTTAACGTGGAATATCGTAAGGCTATAGCCTAGGCTATAACCTGTCGTGTTTTAAGACTAAATTGCAAAATTTTAAACTTTAATTTTTACTAGAAAAAATCGTAAGGTTAACCCCTTACGATTTTTTTGGGCCCAAAAATGAAGGTTGTAGAACGGCATTTTTAACGTGGAATATCGTAAGGCTATAGCCTAGGCTACAACCTTTCGTATTTAAAAGACTAAATTGCAAAATTTTAAACTTTAATTTTTACTAGAAAAAATCGTAAGGTTAACCCCTTACGATTTTTTTTGGCCCAAAAATGAAGGTTGTAGAAATGCATTTTTAACGTGGAATATCGTAAGGCTATAGCCTAGGCTATAACCTTTCGTATTTAAAAGACTAAATTGCAAAATTTTAAACTTTAATTTTTACTAGAAAAAATCGTAAGGTTAACCCCTTACGATTTTTTTTGGCCCAAAAATGAAGGTTGTAGAAATGCATTTTTAACGTGGAATATCGTAAGGCTATAGCCTAGGCTATAACCTTTCGTATTTAAAAGACTAAATTGCAAAATTTTAAACTTTAATTTTTACTAGAAAAAATCGTAAGGTTAACCCCTTACGATTTTTTTGGGCCCAAAAATGAAGGTTGTAGAAATGCATTTTTAACGTGGAATATCGTAAGGCTATAGCCTAGGCTATAACCTTTCGTATTTAAAAGACTTAATTGCAAAATTTTAAACTTTAATTTTTACTAGAAAAAATCGTAAGGTTAACCCCTTACGATTTTTTTTGGCCCAAAAATGAAGGTTGTAGAAATGCATTTTTAACGTGGAATATCGTAAGGCTATAGCCTAGGCTATAACCTTTCGTATTTAAAAGACTAAATTGCAAAATTTTAAACTTTAATTTTTACTAGAAAAAATCGTAAGGTTAACCCCTTACGATTTTTTTGGGCCCAAAAATGAAGGTTGTAGAACGGCATTTTTAACGTGGAATATCGTAAGGCTATAGCCTAGGCTACAACCTTTCGTATTTAAAAGACTAAATTGCAAAATTTTGAACTTTAATTTTTACTAGAAAAAATCGTAAGGTTAACCCCTTACGATTTTTTTTGGCCCAAAAATGAAGGTTGTAGAAATGCATTTTTAACGTGGAATATCGTAAGGCTATCGCCTAGGCTATAACCTTTCGTATTTAAAAGACTAAATTGCAAAATTTTAAACTTTAATTTTTACTAGAAAAAATCGTAAGGTTAACCCCTTACGATTTTTTTTGGCCCAAAAATGAAGGTTGTAGAAATGCATTTTTAACGTGGAATATCGTAAGGCTATAGCCTAGGCTATAACCTTTCGTATTTAAAAGACTAAATTGCAAAATTTTAAACTTTAATTTTTACTAGAAAAAATCGTAAGGTTAACCCCTTACGATTTTTTTGGGCCCAAAAATGAAGGTTGTAGAACGGCATTTTTAACGTGGAATATCGTAAGGCTATAGCCTAGGCTATAACCTTTCGTATTTAAAAGACTAAATTGCAAAATTTTAAACTTTAATTTTTACTAGAAAAAATCGTAAGGTTAACCCCTTACGATTTTTTTGGGCCCAAAAATGAAGGTTGTAGAACGGCATTTTTAACGTGGAATATCGTAAGGCTATCGCCTAGGCTATAACCTTTCGTATTTAAAAGACTAAATTGCAAAATTTTAAACTTTAATTTTTACTAGAAAAAATCGTAAGGTTAACCCCTTACGATTTTTTTTGGCCCAAAAATGAAGGTTGTAGAAATGCATTTTTAACGTGGAATATCGTAAGGCTATAGTTTAGGCTATAACCTTTCGTATTTAAAAGACTTAATTGCAAAATTTTAAACTTTAATTTTTACTAGAAAAAATCGTAAGGTTAACCCCTTACGATTTTTTTTGGCCCAAAAATGAAGGTTGTAGAAATGCATTTTTAACGTGGAATATCGTAAGGCTATAGCCTAGGCTATAACCTTTCGTATTTAAAGGACTAAATTGCAAAATTTTAAACTTTAATTTTTACTAGAAAAAATCGTAAGGTTAACCCCTTACGATTTTTTTGGGCCCAAAAATGAAGGTTGTAGAAATGCATTTTTAACGTGGAATATCGTAAGACTATAGCCTAGGCTATAACCTTTCGTATTTAAAGGACTAAATTGCAAAATTTTAAACTTTAATTTTTACTAGAAAAAATCGTAAGGTTAACCCCTTACGATTTTTTTGGGCCCAAAAATGAAGGTTGTAGAAATGCATTTTTAACGTGGAATATCGTAAGGCTATAGCCTAGGCTATAACCTGTCGTGTTTTAAGACTAAATTGCAAAATTTTAAACTTTAATTTTTACTAGAAAAAATCGTAAGGTTAACCCCTTACGTATTTTTTGGGCCCAAAAATGAAGGTTGTAGAAATGCATTTTTAACGTGGAATATCGTAAGGCTATAGCCTAGGCTATAACCTGTCGTATTTAAAAGACTAAATTGCAAAATTTTAAACTTTAATTTTTACTAGAAAAAATCGTAAGGTTAACCCCTTACGATTTTTTTTGGCCCAAAAATGAAGGTTGTAGAAATGCATTTTTAACGTGGAATATCGTAAGGCTATAGCCTAGGCTATAACCTTTCGTATTTAAAAGACTAAATTGCAAAATTTTAAACTTTAATTTTTACTAGAAAAAATCGTAAGGTTAACCCCTTACGATTTTTTTGGGCCCAAAAATGAAGGTTGTTGAACGGCATTTTTAACGTGGAATATCGTAAGGCTATAGCCTAGGCTATAACCTTTCGTATTTAAAAGACTAAATTGCAAAATTTTAAACTTTAATTTTTACTAGAAAAAATCGTAAGGTTAACCCCTTACGATTTTTTTGGGCCCAAAAATGAAGGTTGTAGAACGGCATTTTTAACGTGGAATATCGTAAGGCTATCGCCTAGGCTATAACCTTTCGTATTTAAAAGACTAAATTGCAAAATTTTAAACTTTAATTTTTACTAGAAAAAATCGTAAGGTTAACCCCTTACGATTTTTTTTGGCCCAAAAATGAAGGTTGTAGAAATGCATTTTTAACGTGGAATTTCGTAAGGCTATAGTTTAGGCTATAACCTTTCGTATTTAAAAGACTTAATTGCAAAATTTTAAACTTTAATTTTTACTAGAAAAAATCGTAAGGTTAACCCCTTACGATTTTTTTTGGCCCAAAAATGAAGGTTGTAGAAATGCATTTTTAACGTGGAATATCGTAAGGCTATAGCCTAGGCTATAACCTTTCGTATTTAAAGGACTAAATTGCAAAATTTTAAACTTTAATTTTTACTAGAAAAAATCGTAAGGTTAACCCCTTACGATTTTTTTGGGCCCAAAAATGAAGGTTGTAGAAATGCATTTTTAACGTGGAATATCGTAAGACTATAGCCTAGGCTATAACCTTTCGTATTTAAAGGACTAAATTGCAAAATTTTAAACTTTAATTTTTACTAGAAAAAATCGTAAGGTTAACCCCTTACGATTTTTTTGGGCCCAAAAATGAAGGTTGTAGAAATGCATTTTTAACGTGGAATATCGTAAGGCTATCGCCTAGGCTATAACCTTTCGTATTTAAAAGACTAAATTGCAAAATTTTAAACTTTAATTTTTACTCGAAAAAATCGTAAGGTTAACCCCTTACGATTTTTTTGGGCCCAAAAATGAAGGTTGTAGAAATGCATTTTTAACGTGGAATATCGTAAGGCTATAGCCTAGGCTATAACCTGTCGTGTTTTAAGACTAAATTGCAAAATTTCAAACTTTAATTTTTACTAGAAAAAATCGTAAGGTTAACCCCTTACGATTTTTTTGGGCCCAAAAATGAAGGTTGTAGAAATGCATTTTTAACGTGGAATATCGTAAGGCTATAGCCTAGGCTATCACCTGTCGTGTTTTAAGACTAAATTGCAAAATTTTAAACTTTAATTTTTACTAGAAAAAATCGTAAGGTTAACCCCTTACGATTTTTTTGGGCCCAAAAATGAAGGTTGTAGAAATGCATTTTTAACGTGGAATATCGTAAGGCTATAGCCTAGGCTATAACCTTTCGTATTTAAAAGACTAAATTGCAAAATTTTAAACTTTAATTTTTACTAGAAAAAATCGTAAGGTTAACCCCTTACGATTTTTTTGGGCCCAAAAATGAAGGTTGTAGAAATGCATTTTTAACGTGGAATATCGTAAGGCTATAGCCTAGGCTACAACCTGTCGTGTTTTAAGACTAAATTGCAAAATTTTAAACTTTAATTTTTACTAGAAAAAATCGTAAGGTTAACTCCTTACGATTTTTTAGGGCCCAAAAATGAAGGTTGTAGAACGGCATTTTTAACGTGGAATATCGTAAGGCTATAGCCTAGGCTACAACCTTTCGTATTTAAAAGACTAAATTGCAAAATTTTAAACTTTAATTTTTACTAGAAAAAATCGTAAGGTTAACCCCTTACGATTTTTTTGGGCCCAAAAATGAAGGTTGTAGAAATGCATTTTTAACGTGGAATATCGTAAGGCTATAGCCTAGGCTATAACCTGTCGTATTTAAAAGACTAAATTGCAAAATTTTAAACTTTAATTTTTACTAGAAAAAATCGTAAGGTTAACCCCTTACGATTTTTTTGGGCCCAAAAATGAAGGTTGTAGAAATGCATTTTTAACGTGGAATATCGTAAGGCTATAGCCTAGGCTATAACCTGTCGTGTTTTAAGACTAAATTACAAAATTTTAAACTTTAATTTTTACTAGAAAAAATCGTAAGGTTAACCCCTTACGATTTTTTTGGGCCCAAAAATGAAGGTTGTAGAAATGCATTTTTAACGTGGAATATCGTAAGGCTATAGCCTAGGCTATAACCTGTCGTGTTTTAAGACTAAATTGCGAAATTTTAAACTTTAATTTTTACTAGAAAAAATCGTAAGGTTAACCCCTTACGATTTTTTTGGGCCCAAAAATGAAGGTTGTAGAAATGCATTTTTAACGTGGAATATCGTAAGGCTATAGCCTAGGCTATAACCTTTCGTATTTAAAAGACTAAATTGCAAAATTTTAAACTTTAATTTTTACTCGAAAAAATCGTAAGGTTAACCCCTTACGATTTTTTTGGGCCCAAAAATGAAGGTTGTAGAAATGCATTTTTAACGTGGAATATCGTAAGGCTATAGCCTAGGCTATAACCTGTCGTGTTTTAAGACTAAATTGCAAAATTTTAAACTTTAATTTTTACTAGAAAAAATCGTAAAGTTAACCCCTTACGATTTTTTTGGGCCCAAAAATGAAGGTTGTAGAACGGCATTTTTAACGTGGAATATCGTAAGGCTATAGCCTAGGCTACAACCTTTCGTATTTAAAAGACTAAATTGCAAAATTTTAAACTTTAATTTTTACTAGAAAAAATCGTAAGGTTAACCCCTTACGATTTTTTTTGGCCCAAAAATGAAGGTTGTAGAAATGCATTTTTAACGTGGAATATCGTAAGGCTATAGCCTAGGCTATAACCTTTCGTATTTAAAAGACTTAATTGCAAAATTTTAAACTTTAATTTTTACTAGAAAAAATCGTAAGGTTAACCCCTTACGATTTTTTTTGGCCCAAAAATGAAGGTTGTAGAAATGCATTTTTAACGTGGAATATCGTAAGGCTATAGCCTAGGCTATAACCTTTCGTATTTAAAAGACTAAATTGCAAAATTTTAAACTTTAATTTTTACTAGAAAAAATCGTAAGGTTAACCTCTTACGATTTTTTTGGGCCCAAAAATGAAGGTTGTAGAAATGCATTTTTAACGTGGAATATCGTAAGGCTATAGCCTAGGCTATAACCTTTCGTATTTAAAGGACTAAATTGCAAAATTTTAAACTTTAATTTTTACTAGAAAAAATCGTAAGGTTAACCCCTTACGATTTTTTTGGGCCCAAAAATGAAGGTTGTAGAAATGCATTTTTAACGTGGAATATCGTAAGGCTATCGCCTAGGCTATAACCTTTCGTATTTAAAAGACTAAATTGCAAAAGTTTAAACTTTAATTTTTACTAGAAAAAATCGTAAGGTTAACCCCTTACGATTTTTTTGGGCCCAAAAATGAAGGTTGTAGAAATGCATTTTTAACGTGGAATATCGTAAGGCTATAGCCTAGGCTATAACCTTTCGTATTTAAAAGACTTAATTGCAAAATTTTAAACTTTAATTTTTACTAGAAAAAATCGTAAGGTTAACCCCTTACGATTTTTTTTGGCCCAAAAATGAAGGTTGTAGAAATGCATTTTTAACGTGGAATATCGTAAGGCTATAGCCTAGGCTATAACCTTTCGTATTTAAAAGACTAAATTGCAAAATTTTAAACTTTAATTTTTACTAGAAAAAATCGTAAGGTTAACCTCTTACGATTTTTTTGGGCCCAAAAATGAAGGTTGTAGAAATGCATTTTTAACGTGGAATATCGTAAGGCTATAGCCTAGGCTATAACCTTTCGTATTTAAAAGACTAAATTGCAAAATTTTAAACTTTAATTTTTACTAGAAAAAATCGTAAGGTTAACCCCTTACGATTTTTTTTGGCCCAAAAATGAAGGTTGTAGAAATGCATTTTTAACGTGGAATATCGTAAGGCTATAGTTTAGGCTATAACCTTTCGTATTTAAAAGACTTAATTGCAAAATTTTAAACTTTAATTTTTACTAGAAAAAATCGTTAGGTTAACCCCTTACGATTTTTTTTGGCCCAAAAATGAAGGTTGTAGAAATGCATTTTTAACGTGGAATATCGTAAGGCTATAGCCTAGGCTATAACCTGTCGTATTTAAAAGACTAAATTGCAAAATTTTAAACTTTAATTTTTACTAGAAAAAATCGTAAGGTTAACCCCTTACGATTTTTTTGGGCCCAAAAATGAAGGTTGTAGAAATGCATTTTTAACGTGGAATATCGTAAGGCTATAGCCTAGGCTATAACCTGTCGTGTTTTAAGACTAAATTGCGAAATTTTAAACTTTAATTTTTACTAGAAAAAATCGTAAGGTTAACCCCTTACGATTTTTTGGGCCCAAAAATGAAGGTTGTAGAAATGCATTTTTAACGTGGAATATCGTAAGGCTATAGCCTAGGCTATAACCTGTCGTGTTTTAAGACTAAATTGCGAAATTTTAAACTTTAATTTTTACTAGAAAAAATCGTAAGGTTAACCCCTTACGATTTTTTTGGGCCCAAAAATGAAGGTTGTAGAAATGCATTTTTAACGTGGAATATCGTAAGGCTATAGCCTAGGCTATAACCTTTCGTATTTAAAAGACTAAATTGCAAAATTTTAAACTTTAATTTTTACTCGAAAAAATCGTAAGGTTAACCCCTTACGATTTTTTTGGGCCCAAAAATGAAGGTTGTAGAAATGCATTTTTAACGTGGAATATCGTAAGGCTATAGCCTAGGCTATAACCTGTCGTGTTTTAAGACTAAATTGCAAAATTTTAAACTTTAATTTTTACTAGAAAAAATCGTAAAGTTAACCCCTTACGATTTTTTTGGGCCCAAAAATGAAGGTTGTAGAACGGCATTTTTAACGTGGAATATCGTAAGGCTATAGCCTAGGCTACAACCTTTCGTATTTAAAAGACTAAATTGCAAAATTTTAAACTTTAATTTTTACTAGAAAAAATCGTAAGGTTAACCCCTTACGATTTTTTTTGGCCCAAAAATGAAGGTTGTAGAAATGCATTTTTAACGTGGAATATCGTAAGGCTATAGCCTAGGCTATAACCTTTCGTATTTAAAAGACTTAATTGCAAAATTTTAAACTTTAATTTTTACTAGAAAAAATCGTAAGGTTAACCCCTTACGATTTTTTTTGGCCCAAAAATGAAGGTTGTAGAAATGCATTTTTAACGTGGAATATCGTAAGGCTATAGCCTAGGCTATAACCTTTCGTATTTAAAAGACTAAATTGCAAAATTTTAAACTTTAATTTTTACTAGAAAAAATCGTAAGGTTAACCTCTTACGATTTTTTTGGGCCCAAAAATGAAGGTTGTAGAAATGCATTTTTAACGTGGAATATCGTAAGGCTATAGCCTAGGCTATAACCTTTCGTATTTAAAGGACTAAATTGCAAAATTTTAAACTTTAATTTTTACTAGAAAAAATCGTAAGGTTAACCCCTTACGATTTTTTTGGGCCCAAAAATGAAGTTTGTAGAAATGCATTTTTAACGTGGAATATCGTAAGGCTATAGCCTAGGCTATAACCTTTCGTATTTAAAAGACTAAATTGCAAAATTTTAATCTTTAATTTTTACTCGAAAAAATCGTAAGGTTAACCCCTTACGATTTTTTTGGGCCCAAAAATGAAGGTTGTAGAAATGCATTTTTAACGTGGAATATCGTAAGGCTATCGCCTAGGCTATAACCTTTCGTATTTAAAAGACTAAATTGCAAAAGTTTAAACTTTAATTTTTACTAGAAAAAATCGTAAGGTTAACCCCTTACGATTTTTTTGGGCCCAAAAATGAAGGTTGTAGAAATGCATTTTTAACGTGGAATATCGTAAGGCTATAGCCTAGGCTATAACCTTTCGTATTTAAAAGACTTAATTGCAAAATTTTAAACTTTAATTTTTACTAGAAAAAATCGTAAGGTTAACCCCTTACGATTTTTTTTGGCCCAAAAATGAAGGTTGTAGAAATGCATTTTTAACGTGGAATATCGTAAGGCTATAGCCTAGGCTATAACCTTTCGTATTTAAAAGACTAAATTGCAAAATTTTAAACTTTAATTTTTACTAGAAAAAATCGTAAGGTTAACCTCTTACGATTTTTTTGGGCCCAAAAATGAAGGTTGTAGAAATGCATTTTTAACGTGGAATATCGTAAGGCTATAGCCTAGGCTATAACCTTTCGTATTTAAAAGACTAAATTGCAAAATTTTAAACTTTAATTTTTACTAGAAAAAATCGTAAGGTTAACCCCTTACGATTTTTTTGGGCCCAAAAATGAAGGTTGTAGAACGGCATTTATAACGTGGAATATCGTAAGGCTATAGCCTAGGCTATAACCTTTCGTATTTAAAAGACTAAATTGCAAAATTTTAAACTTTAATTTTTACTAGAAAAAATCGTAAGGTTAACCCCTTACGATTTTTTTTGGCCCAAAAATGAAGGTTGTAGAAATGCATTTTTAACGTGGAATATCGTAAGGCTATAGTTTAGGCTATAACCTTTCGTATTTAAAAGACTTAATTGCAAAATTTTAAACTTTAATTTTTACTAGAAAAAATCGTTAGGTTAACCCCTTACGATTTTTTTTGGCCCAAAAATGAAGGTTGTAGAAATGCATTTTTAACGTGGAATATCGTAAGGCTATAGCCTAGGCTATAACCTTTCGTATTTAAAGGACTAAATTGCAAAATTTTAAACTTTAATTTTTACTAGAAAAAATCGTAAGGTTAACCCCTTACGATTTTTTTGGGCCCAAAAATGAAGGTTGTAGAAATGCATTTTTAACGTGGAATATCGTAAGGCTATCGCCTAGGCTATAACCTTTCGTATTTAAAAGACTAAATTGCAAAATTTTAAACTTTAATTTTTACTAAAAAAAATCGTAAGGTTAACCCCTTACGATTTTTTTGGGCCCAAAAATGAAGGTTGTAGAAATGCATTTTTAACGTGGAATATCGTAAGGCTATAGCCTAGGCTATAACCTTTCGTATTTAAAAGACTAAATTGCAAAATTTTAAACTTTAATTTTTACTCGAAAATATCGTAAGGTTAACCCCTTACGATTTTTTTGGGCCCAAGAATGAAGGTTGTAGAAATGCATTTTTAACGTGGAATATCGTAAGGCTATAGCCTAGGCTATAACCTTTCGTATTTAAAAGACTAAATTGCAAAATTTTTAACTTTAATTTTTACTAGAAAAAATCGCAAGGTTAACCTCTTACGATTTTTTTGGGCCCAAAAATGAAGGTTGTAGAAATGCACTTTTAACGTGGAATATCGTAAGGCTATAGCCTAGGCTATAACCTTTCGTATTTAAAAGACTTAATTGCAAAATTTTAAACTTTAATTTTTACTCGAAAAAATCGTAAGGTTAACCCCTTATGATTTTTTTTGGCCCAAAAATGAAGGTTGTAGAAATGCATTTTTAACGTGGAATATCGTAAGGCTATAGCCTAGGCTATAACCTTTCGTATTTAAAAGACTAAATTGCAAAATTTTAAACTTTAATTTTTACTAGAAAAAATCGTAAGGTTTAACCCCTTACGATTTTTTTGGGCCCAAAAATGAAGGTTGTAGAAATGCATTTTTAACGTGGAATATCGTAAGGCTATAGCCTAGGCTATAACCTTTCGTATTTAAAAGACTAAATTGCAAAATTTTAAACTTTAATTTTTACTCGAAAAAATCGTAAGGTTAACCCCTTACGATTTTTTTGGGCCCAAAAATGAAGGTTGTAGAAATGCATTTTTAACGTGGAATATCGTAAGGCTATAGCCTAGGCTATAACCTTTCGTATTTAAAAGACTAAATTGCAAAATTTTAAACTTTAATTTTTACTAGAAAAAATCGTAAGGTTAACCCCTTACGATTTTTCTGGGCCCAAAAATGAAGGTTGTAGAACGGCATTTTTAACGTGGAATATCGT
The DNA here is from genome assembly GCA_950108345.1 of Malthinus flaveolus. Taxonomy (NCBI): domain Eukaryota; kingdom Metazoa; phylum Arthropoda; class Insecta; order Coleoptera; family Cantharidae; genus Malthinus; species Malthinus flaveolus. Next base: position 5,335,206 of record OX467289.1, on the reverse strand, counting down.
AAGGCTATAGCCTAGGCTACAACCTGTCGTGTTTTAAGACTAAATTGCAAAATTTTAAACTTTAATTTTTACTAGAAAAAATCGTAAGGTTAACTCCTTACGATTTTTTTGGGCCCAAAAATGAAGGTTGTAGAAATGCATTTTTAACGTGGAATATCGTAAGGCTATAGCCTAGGCTATAACCTTTCGTATTTAAAAGACTAAATTGCAAAATTTTAAACTTTAATTTTTACTAGAAAAAATCGTAAGGTTAACCCCTTACGATTTTTTTGGGCCCAAAAATGAAGGTTGTAGAAATGCATTTTTAACGTGGAATATCGTAAGGCTATAGCCTAGGCTATAACCTTTCGTATTTAAAAGACTAAATTGCAAAATTTTAAACTTTAATTTTTACTAGAAAAAATCGTAAGGTTAACCCCTTACGATTTTTTTGGGCCCAAAAATGAAGGTTGTAGAAATGCATTTTTAACGTGGAATATCGTAAGGCTATAGCCTAGGCTATAACCTTTCGTATTTAAAAGACTAAATTGCAAAATTTTAAACTTTAATTTTTACTAGAAAAAATCGTAAGGTTAACCCCTTACGATTTTTTTGGGCCCAAAAATGAAGGTTGTAGAACGGCATTTTTAACGTGGAATATCGTAAGGCTATAGCCTATGCTACAACCTTTCGTATTTAAAAGACTAAATTGCAAAATTTTAAACTTTAATTTTTACTAGAAAAAATCGTAAGGTTAACCCCTTACGATTTTTTTTGGCCCAAAAATGAAGGTTGTAGAAATGCATTTTTAACGTGGAATATCGTAAGGCTATAGCCTAGGCTATAACCTTTCGTATTTAAAGGACTAAATTGCAAAATTTTAAACTTTAATTTTAACTAGAAAAAATCGTAAGGTTAACCCCTTACGATTTTTTTGGGCCCAAAAATGAAGGTTGTAGAAATGCATTTTTAACGTGGAATATCGTAAGGCTATAGCCTAGGCTATAACCTTTCGTATTTAAAAGACTTAATTGCAAAATTTTAAACTTTAATTTTTACTAGAAAAAATCGTTAGGTTAACCCCTTACGATTTTTTTTGGCCCAAAAATGAAGGTTGTAGAAATGCATTTTTAACGTGGAATATCGTAAGGCTATAGCCTAGGCTATAACCTGTCGTATTTAAAAGACTAAATTGCAAAATTTTAAACTTTAATTTTTACTAGAAAAAATCGTAAGGTTAACCCCTTACGATTTTTTTGGGCCCAAAAATGAAGGTTGTAGAAATGCATTTTTAACGTGGAATATCGTAAGGCTATAGCCTAGGCTATAACCTTTCGTATTTAAAGGACTAAATTGCAAAATTTTAAACTTTAATTTTAACTAGAAAAAATCGTAAGGTTAACCCCTTACGATTTTTTTGGGCCCAAAAATGAAGGTTGTAGAAATGCATTTTTAACGTGGAATATCGTAAGGCTATAGCCTAGGCTATAACCTTTCGTATTTAAAAGACTTAATTGCAAAATTTTAAACTTTAATTTTTACTAGAAAAAATCGTTAGGTTAACCCCTTACGATTTTTTTTGGCCCAAAAATGAAGGTTGTAGAAATGCATTTTTAACGTGGAATATCGTAAGGCTATAGCCTAGGCTATAACCTTTCGTATTTAAAGGACTAAATTGCAAAATTTTAAACTTTAATTTTAACTAGAAAAAATCGTAAGGTTAACCCCTTACGATTTTTTTTGGCCCAAAAATGAAGGTTGTAGAAATGCATTTTTAACGTGGAATATCGTAAGGCTATAGCCTAGGCTATAACCTTTCGTATTTAAAGGACTAAATTGCAAAATTTTAAACTTTAATTTTAACTAGAAAAAATCGTAAGGTTAACCCCTTACGATTTTTTTGGGCCCAAAAATGAAGGTTGTAGAAATGCATTTTTAACGTGGAATATCGTAAGGCTATAGCCTAGGCTATAACCTTTCGTATTTAAAAGACTTAATTGCAAAATTTTAAACTTTAATTTTTACTAGAAAAAATCGTTAGGTTAACCCCTTACGATTTTTTTTGGCCCAAAAATGAAGGTTGTAGAAATGCATTTTTAACGTGGAATATCGTAAGGCTATAGCCTAGGCTATAACCTGTCGTATTTAAAAGACTAAATTGCAAAATTTTAAACTTTAATTTTTACTAGAAAAAATCGTAAGGTTAACCCCTTACGATTTTTTTGGGCCCAAAAATGAAGGTTGTAGAAATGCATTTTTAACGTGGAATATCGTAAGGCTATAGCCTAGGCTATAACCTGTCGTGTTTTAAGACTAAATTGCGAAATTTTAAACTTTAATTTTTACTAGAAAAAATCGTAAGGTTAACCCCTTACGATTTTTTGGGCCCAAAAATGAAGGTTGTAGAAATGCATTTTTAACGTGGAATATCGTAAGGCTATAGCCTAGGCTATAACCTGTCGTGTTTTAAGACTAAATTGCGAAATTTTAAACTTTAATTTTTACTAGAAAAAATCGTAAGGTTAACCCCTTACGATTTTTTTGGGCCCAAAAATGAAGGTTGTAGAAATGCATTTTTAACGTGGAATATCGTAAGGCTATAGCCTAGGCTATAACCTTTCGTATTTAAAAGACTAAATTGCAAAATTTTAAACTTTAATTTTTACTCGAAAAAATCGTAAGGTTAACCCCTTACGATTTTTTTGGGCCCAAAAATGAAGGTTGTAGAAATGCATTTTTAACGTGGAATATCGTAAGGCTATAGCCTAGGCTATAACCTGTCGTGTTTTAAGACTAAATTGCAAAATTTTAAACTTTAATTTTTACTAGAAAAAATCGTAAAGTTAACCCCTTACGATTTTTTTGGGCCCAAAAATGAAGGTTGTAGAACGGAATTTTTAACGTGGAATATCGTAAGGCTATAGCCTAGGCTACAACCTTTCGTATTTAAAAGACTAAATTGCAAAATTTTAAACTTTAATTTTTACTAGAAAAAATCGTAAGGTTAACCCCTTACGATTTTTTTTGGCCCAAAAATGAAGGTTGTAGAAATGCATTTTTAACGTGGAATATCGTAAGGCTATAGCCTAGGCTATAACCTTTCGTATTTAAAAGACTTAATTGCAAAATTTTAAACTTTAATTTTTACTAGAAAAAATCGTAAGGTTAACCCCTTACGATTTTTTTTGGCCCAAAAATGAAGGTTGTAGAAATGCATTTTTAACGTGGAATATCGTAAGGCTATAGCCTAGGCTATAACCTTTCGTATTTAAAAGACTAAATTGCAAAATTTTAAACTTTAATTTTTACTAGAAAAAATCGTAAGGTTAACCTCTTACGATTTTTTTGGGCCCAAAAATGAAGGTTGTAGAAATGCATTTTTAACGTGGAATATCGTAAGGCTATAGCCTAGGCTATAACCTTTCGTATTTAAAGGACTAAATTGCAAAATTTTAAACTTTAATTTTTACTAGAAAAAATCGTAAGGTTAACCCCTTACGATTTTTTTGGGCCCAAAAATGAAGTTTGTAGAAATGCATTTTTAACGTGGAATATCGTAAGGCTATAGCCTAGGCTATAACCTTTCGTATTTAAAAGACTAAATTGCAAAATTTTAATCTTTAATTTTTACTCGAAAAAATCGTAAGGTTAACCCCTTACGATTTTTTTGGGCCCAAAAATGAAGGTTGTAGAAATGCATTTTTAACGTGGAATATCGTAAGGCTATCGCCTAGGCTATAACCTTTCGTATTTAAAAGACTAAATTGCAAAATTTTAATCTTTAATTTTTACTCGAAAAAATCGTAAGGTTAACCCCTTACGATTTTTTTGGGCCCAAAAATGAAGGTTGTAGAAATGCATTTTTAACGTGGAATATCGTAAGGCTATAGCCTAGGCTATAACCTTTCGTATTTAAAAGACTTAATTGCAAAATTTTAAACTTTAATTTTTACTAGAAAAAATCGTAAGGTTAACCCCTTACGATTTTTTTTGGCCCAAAAATGAAGGTTGTAGAAATGCATTTTTAACGTGGAATATCGTAAGGCTATAGCCTAGGCTATAACCTTTCGTATTTAAAAGACTAAATTGCAAAATTTTAAACTTTAATTTTTACTAGAAAAAATCGTAAGGTTAACCTCTTACGATTTTTTTGGGCCCAAAAATGAAGGTTGTAGAAATGCATTTTTAACGTGGAATATCGTAAGGCTATAGCCTAGGCTATAACCTTTCGTATTTAAAAGACTAAATTGCAAAATTTTAAACTTTAATTTTTACTAGAAAAAATCGTAAGGTTAACCCCTTACGATTTTTTTGGGCCCAAAAATGAAGGTTGTAGAACGGCATTTTTAACGTGGAATATCGTAAGGCTATAGCCTAGGCTATAACCTTTCGTATTTAAAAGACTAAATTGCAAAATTTTAAACTTTAATTTTTACTAGAAAAAATCGTAAGGTTAACCCCTTACGATTTTTTTTGGCCCAAAAATGAAGGTTGTAGAAATGCATTTTTAACGTGGAATATCGTAAGGCTATAGTTTAGGCTATAACCTTTCGTATTTAAAAGACTTAATTGCAAAATTTTAAACTTTAATTTTTACTAGAAAAAATCGTTAGGTTAACCCCTTACGATTTTTTTTGGCCCAAAAATGAAGGTTGTAGAAATGCATTTTTAACGTGGAATATCGTAAGGCTATAGCCTAGGCTATAACCTTTCGTATTTAAAGGACTAAATTGCAAAATTTTAAACTTTAATTTTTACTAGAAAAAATCGTAAGGTTAACCCCTTACGATTTTTTTGGGCCCAAAAATGAAGGTTGTAGAAATGCATTTTTAACGTGGAATATCGTAAGGCTATCGCCTAGGCTATAACCTTTCGTATTTAAAAGACTAAATTGCAAAATTTTAAACTTTAATTTTTACTAAAAAAAATCGTAAGGTTAACCCCTTACGATTTTTTTGGGCCCAAAAATGAAGGTTGTAGAAATGCATTTTTAACGTGGAATATCGTAAGGCTATAGCCTAGGCTATAACCTTTCGTATTTAAAAGACTAAATTGCAAAATTTTAAACTTTAATTTTTACTCGAAAATATCGTAAGGTTAACCCCTTACGATTTTTTTGGGCCCAAGAATGAAGGTTGTAGAAATGCATTTTTAACGTGGAATATCGTAAGGCTATAGCCTAGGCTATAACCTTTCGTATTTAAAAGACTAAATTGCAAAATTTTTAACTTTAATTTTTACTAGAAAAAATCGCAAGGTTAACCTCTTACGATTTTTTTGGGCCCAAAAATGAAGGTTGTAGAAATGCACTTTTAACGTGGAATATCGTAAGGCTATAGCCTAGGCTATAACCTTTCGTATTTAAAAGACTTAATTGCAAAATTTTAAACTTTAATTTTTACTCGAAAAAATCGTAAGGTTAACCCCTTATGATTTTTTTTGGCCCAAAAATGAAGGTTGTAGAAATGCATTTTTAACGTGGAATATCGTAAGGCTATAGCCTAGGCTATAACCTTTCGTATTTAAAAGACTAAATTGCAAAATTTTAAACTTTAATTTTTACTAGAAAAAATCGTAAGGTTAACCCCTTACGATTTTTCTGGGCCCAAAAATGAAGGTTGTAGAACGGCATTTTTAACGTGGAATATCGTAAGGCTATAGCCTAGGCTACAACCTGTCGTGTTTTAAGACTAAATTGCAAAATTTTAAACTTTAATTTTTACTAGAAAAAATCGTAAGGTTAACTCCTTACGATTTTTTTGGGCCCAAAAATGAAGGTTGTAGAAATGCATTTTTAACGTGGAATATCGTAAGGCTATAGCCTAGGCTATAACCTTTCGTATTTAAAAGACTAAATTGCAAAATTTTAAACTTTAATTTTTACTAGAAAAAATCGTAAGGTTAACCCCTTACGATTTTTTTGGGCCCAAAAATGAAGGTTGTAGAAATGCATTTTTAACGTGGAATATCGTAAGGCTATAGCCTAGGCTATAACCTTTCGTATTTAAAAGACTAAATTGCAAAATTTTAAACTTTAATTTTTACTAGAAAAAATCGTAAGGTTAACCCCTTACGATTTTTTTGGGCCCAAAAATGAAGGTTGTAGAAATGCATTTTTAACGTGGAATATCGTAAGGCTATAGCCTAGGCTATAACCTTTCGTATTTAAAAGACTAAATTGCAAAATTTTAAACTTTAATTTTTACTAGAAAAAATCGTAAGGTTAACCCCTTACGATTTTTTTGGGCCCAAAAATGAAGGTTGTAGAACGGCATTTTTAACGTGGAATATCGTAAGGCTATAGCCTATGCTACAACCTTTCGTATTTAAAAGACTAAATTGCAAAATTTTAAACTTTAATTTTTACTAGAAAAAATCGTAAGGTTAACCCCTTACGATTTTTTTTGGCCCAAAAATGAAGGTTGTAGAAATGCATTTTTAACGTGGAATATCGTAAGGCTATAGCCTAGGCTATAACCTTTCGTATTTAAAAGACTAAATTGCAAAATTTTAAACTTTAATTTTTACTAGAAAAAATCGTAAGGTTAACCTCTTACGATTTTTTTGGGCCCAAAAATGAAGGTTGTAGAAATGCATTTTTAACGTGGAATATCGTAAGGCTATAGCCTAGGCTATAACCTTTCGTATTTAAAGGACTAAATTGCAAAATTTTAAACTTTAATTTTAACTAGAAAAAATCGTAAGGTTAACCCCTTACGATTTTTTTGGGCCCAAAAATGAAGGTTGTAGAAATGCATTTTTAACGTGGAATATCGTAAGGCTATAGCCTAGGCTATAACCTTTCGTATTTAAAAGACTAAATTGCAAAATTTTAAACTTTAATTTTTACTAGAAAAAATCGTAAGGTTAACCTCTTACGATTTTTTTGGGCCCAAAAATGAAGGTTGTAGAAATGCATTTTTAACGTGGAATATCGTAAGGCTATAGCCTAGGCTATAACCTTTCGTATTTAAAAGACTAAATTGCAAAATTTTAAACTTTAATTTTTACTAGAAAAAATCGTAAGGTTAACCTCTTACGATTTTTTTGGGCCCAAAAATGAAGGTTGTAGAAATGCATTTTTAACGTGGAATATCGTAAGGCTATAGCCTAGGCTATAACCTTTCGTATTTAAAGGACTAAATTGCAAAATTTTAAACTTTAATTTTTACTAGAAAAAATCGTAAGGTTAACCCCTTACGATTTTTTTGGGCCCAAAAATGAAGTTTGTAGAAATGCATTTTTAACGTGGAATATCGTAAGGCTATAGCCTAGGCTATAACCTTTCGTATTTAAAAGACTAAATTGCAAAATTTTAATCTTTAATTTTTACTCGAAAAAATCGTAAGGTTAACCCCTTACGATTTTTTTGGGCCCAAAAATGAAGGTTGTAGAAATGCATTTTTAACGTGGAATATCGTAAGGCTATAGCCTAGGCTATAACCTTTCGTATTTAAAAGACTAAATTGCAAAATTTTAAACTTTAATTTTTACTAGAAAAAATCGTAAGGTTAACCCCTTACGATTTTTTTGGGCCCAAAAATGAAGGTTGTAGAACGGCATTTTTAACGTGGAATATCGTAAGGCTATAGCCTAGGCTACAACCTTTCGTATTTAAAAGACTAAATTGCAAAATTTTAAACTTTAATTTTTACTAGAAAAAATCGTAAGGTTAACCCCTTACGATTTTTTTGGGCCCAAAAATGAAGGTTGTAGAAATGCACTTTTAACGTGGAATATCGTAAGGCTATAGCCTAGGCTATAACCTTTCGTATTTAAAAGACTTAATTGCAAAATTTTAAACTTTAATTTTTACTAGAAAAAATCGTAAGGTTAACCTCTTACGATTTTTTTGGGCCCAAAAATGAAGGTTGTAGAAATGCATTTTTAACGTGGAATATCGTAAGGCTATAGCCTAGGCTATAACCTTTCGTATTTAAAGGACTAAATTGCAAAATTTTAAACTTTAATTTTTACTAGAAAAAATCGTAAGGTTAACCCCTTACGATTTTTTTGGGCCCAAAAATGAAGTTTGTAGAAATGCATTTTTAACGTGGAATATCGTAAGGCTATAGCCTAGGCTATAACCTTTCGTATTTAAAAGACTAAATTGCAAAATTTTAATCTTTAATTTTTACTCGAAAAAATCGTAAGGTTAACCCCTTACGATTTTTTTGGGCCCAAAAATGAAGGTTGTAGAAATGCATTTTTAACGTGGAATATCGTAAGGCTATAGCCTAGGCTATAACCTTTCGTATTTAAAAGACTAAATTGCAAAATTTTAAACTTTAATTTTTACTAGAAAAAATCGTAAGGTTAACCCCTTACGATTTTTTTGGGCCCAAAAATGAAGGTTGTAGAACGGCATTTTTAACGTGGAATATCGTAAGGCTATAGCCTAGGCTACAACCTTTCGTATTTAAAAGACTAAATTGCAAAACTTTAAACTTTAATTTTTACTAGAAAAAATCGTAAGGTTAACCCCTTACGATTTTTTTGGGCCCAAAAATGAAGGTTGTAGAAATGCACTTTTAACGTGGAATATCGTAAGGCTATAGCCTAGGCTATAACCTTTCGTATTTAAAAGACTTAATTGCAAAATTTTAAACTTTAATTTTTACTAGAAAAAATCGTAAGGTTAACCCCTTACGATTTTTTTTGGCCCAAAAATGAAGGTTGTAGAAATGCATTTTTAACGTGGAATATCGTAAGGCTATAGCCTAGGCTATAACCTTTCGTATTTAAAAGACTAAATTGCAAAATTTTAAACTTTAATTTTTACTAGAAAAAATCGTAAGGTTAACCTCTTACGATTTTTTTGGGCCCAAAAATGAAGGTTGTAGAAATGCACTTTTAACGTGGAATATCGTAAGGCTATAGCCTAGGCTATAACCTTTCGTATTTAAAAGACTTAATTGCAAAATTTTAAACTTTAATTTTTACTAGAAAAAATCGTAAGGTTAACCCCTTACGATTTTTTTTGGCCCAAAAATGAAGGTTGTAGAAATGCATTTTTAACGTGGAATATCGTAAGGCTATAGCCTAGGCTATAACCTTTCGTATTTAAAAGACTAAATTGCAAAATTTTAAACTTTAATTTTTACTAGAAAAAATCGTAAGGTTAACCCCTTACGATTTTTTTGGGCCCAAAAATGAAGGTTGTAGAAATGCATTTTTAACGTGGAATATCGTAAGGCTATAGCCTAGGCTATAACCTTTCGTATTTAAAAGACTAAATTGCAAAATTTTAAACTTTAATTTTTACTAGAAAAAATCGTAAGGTTAACCCCTTACGATTTTTTTTGGCCCAAAAATGAAGGTTGTAGAAATGCATTTTTAACGTGGAATATCGTAAGGCTATAGCCTAGGCTATAACCTTTCGTATTTAAAAGACTAAATTGCAAAATTTTAAACTTTAATTTTTACTAGAAAAAATCGTTAGGTTAACCCCTTACGATTTTTTTTGGCCCAAAAATGAAGGTTGTAGAACGGCATTTTTAACGTGGAATATCGTAAGGCTATAGCCTAGGCTACAACCTTTCGTATTTAAAAGACTAAATTGCAAAACTTTAAACTTTAATTTTTACTAGAAAAAATCGTAAGGTTAACCCCTTACGATTTTTTTGGGCCCAAAAATGAAGGTTGTAGAAATGCACTTTTAACGTGGAATATCGTAAGGCTATAGCCTAGGCTATAACCTTTCGTATTTAAAAGACTTAATTGCAAAATTTTAAACTTTAATTTTTACTAGAAAAAATCGTATGGTTAACCCCTTACGATTTTTTTTGGCCCAAAAATGAAGGTTGTAGAAATGCATTTTTAACGTGGAATATCGTAAGGCTATAGCCTAGGCTATAACCTTTCGTATTTAAAAGACTAAATTGCAAAATTTTAAACTTTAATTTTTACTAGAAAAAATCGTAAGGTTAACCTCTTACGATTTTTTTGGGCCCAAAAATGAAGGTTGTAGAAATGCACTTTTAACGTGGAATATCGTAAGGCTATAGCCTAGGCTATAACCTTTCGTATTTAAAAGACTTAATTGCAAAATTTTAAACTTTAATTTTTACTAGAAAAAATCGTAAGGTTAACCCCTTACGATTTTTTTTGGCCCAAAAATGAAGGTTGTAGAAATGCATTTTTAACGTGGAATATCGTAAGGCTATAGCCTAGGCTATAACCTTTCGTATTTAAAAGACTAAATTGCAAAATTTTAAACTTTAATTTTTACTAGAAAAAATCGTAAGGTTAACCCCTTACGATTTTTTTGGGCCCAAAAATGAAGGTTGTAGAAATGCATTTTTAACGTGGAATATCGTAAGGCTATAGCCTAGGCTATAACCTTTCGTATTTAAAAGACTAAATTGCAAAATTTTAAACTTTAATTTTTACTAGAAAAAATCGTAAGGTTAACCCCTTACGATTTTTTTGGGCCCAAAAATGAAGGTTGTAGAAATGCATTTTTAACGTGGAATATCGTAAGGCTATAGCCTAGGCTATAACCTTTCGTATTTAAAAGACTAAATTGCAAAATTTTAAACTTTAATTTTTACTAGAAAAAATCGTAAGGTTAACCCCTTACGATTTTTTTGGGCCCAAAAATGAAGGTTGTAGAAATGCATTTTTAACGTGGAATATCGTAAGGCTATAGCCTAGGCTATAACCTTTCGTATTTAAAAGACTAAATTGCAAAATTTTAAACTTTAATTTTTACTAGAAAAAATCGTAAGGTTAACCCCTTACGATTTTTTTGGGCCCAAAAATGAAGGTTGTAGAAATGCACTTTTAACGTGGAATATCGTAAGGCTATAGCCTAGGCTATAACCTTTCGTATTTAAAAGACTTAATTGCAAAATTTTAATCTTTAATTTTTACTCGAAAAAATCGTAAGGTTAACCCCTTACGATTTTTTTGGGCCCAAAAATGAAGGTTGTAGAAATGCATTTTTAACGTGGAATATCGTAAGGCTATAGCCTAGGCTATAACCTTTCGTATTTAAAAGACTAAATTGCAAAATTTTAATCTTTAATTTTTACTCGAAAAAATCGTAAGGTTAACCCCTTACGATTTTTTTGGGCCCAAAAATGAAGTTTGTAGAAATGCATTTTTACGTGGAATATCGTAAGGCTATAGCCTAGGCTATAACCTTTCGTATTTAAAAGACTAAATTGCAAAATTTTAATCTTTAATTTTTACTCGAAAAAATCGTAAGGTTTACTTACCCTTACGATTTTTTTGGGCCCAAAAATGAAGGTTGTAGAAATGCATTTTTAACGTGGAATATCGTAAGGCTATCGCCTAGGCTATAACCTTTTGTATTTAAAAGACTAAATTGCAAAATTTTAAACTTTAATTTTTACTAGAAAAAATCGTAAGGTTAACCCCTTACGATTTTTTTGGGCCCAAAAATGAAGTTTGTAGAAATGCATTTTTACGTGGAATATCGTAAGGCTATAGCCTAGGCTATAACCTTTCGTATTTAAAAGACTAAATTGCAAAATTTTAAACTTTAATTTTTACTAGAAAAAATCGTAAGGTTAACCCCTTACGATTTTTTTGGGCCCAAAAATGAAGGTTGTAGAAATGCATTTTTAACGTGGAATATCGTAAGGCTATAGCCTAGGCTATAACCTTTCGTATTTAAAGGACTAAATTGCAAAATTTTAAACTTTAATTTTTACTAGAAAAAATCGTAAGGTTAACCCCTTACGATTTTTTTGGGTCCAAAAATGAAGGTTGTAGAAATGCATTTTTAACGTGGAATATCGTAAGGCTATAGCCTAGGCTATAACCTTTCGTATTTAAAAGACTAAATTGCAAAATTTTAAACTTTAATTTTTACTAGAAAAAATCGTAAGGTTAACCTCTTACGATTTTTTTGGGCCGAAAAATGAAGGTTGTAGAAATGCATTTTTAACGTGGAATATCGTAAGGCTATAGCCTAGGCTATAACCTTTCGTATTTAAAAGACTAAATTGCAAAATTTTAAACTTTAATTTTTACTAGAAAAAATCGTAAGGTTAACCTCTTACGATTTTTTTGGGCCCAAAAATGAAGGTTGTAGAAATGCACTTTTAACGTGGAATATCGTAAGGCTATAGCCTAGGCTATAACCTTTCGTATTTAAAAGACTTAATTGCAAAATTTTAAACTTTAATTTTTACTAGAAAAAATCGTAAGGTTAACCCCTTACGATTTTTTTTGGCCCAAAAATGAAGGTTGTAGAAATGCATTTTTAACGTGGAATATCGTAAGGCTATAGCCTAGGCTATAACCTTTCGTATTTAAAAGACTAAATTGCAAAATTTTAAACTTTAATTTTTACTAGAAAAAATCGTAAGGTTAACCCCTTACGATTTTTTTGGGCCCAAAAATGAAGGTTGTAGAAATGCATTTTTAACGTGGAATATCGTAAGGCTATAGCCTAGGCTATAACCTTTCGTATTTAAAAGACTAAATTGCAAAATTTTAAACTTTAATTTTTACTAGAAAAAATCGTAAGGTTAACCCCTTACGATTTTTTTGGGCCCAAAAATGAAGGTTGTAGAAATGCATTTTTAACGTGGAATATCGTAAGGCTATAGCCTAGGCTATAACCTTTCGTATTTAAAAGACTAAATTGCAAAATTTTAAACTTTAATTTTTACTAGAAAAAATCGTAAGGTTAACCCCTTACGATTTTTTTGGGCCCAAAAATGAAGGTTGTAGAAATGCATTTTTAACGTGGAATATCGTAAGGCTATAGCCTAGGCTATAACCTTTCGTATTTAAAAGACTAAATTGCAAAATTTTAAACTTTAATTTTTACTAGAAAAAATCGTAAGGTTAACCCCTTACGATTTTTTTGGGCCCAAAAATGAAGGTTGTAGAAATGCACTTTTAACGTGGAATATCGTAAGGCTATAGCCTAGGCTATAACCTTTCGTATTTAAAAGACTTAATTGCAAAATTTTAATCTTTAATTTTTACTCGAAAAAATCGTAAGGTTAACCCCTTACGATTTTTTTGGGCCCAAAAATGAAGGTTGTAGAAATGCATTTTTAACGTGGAATATCGTAAGGCTATAGCCTAGGCTATAACCTTTCGTATTTAAAAGACTAAATTGCAAAATTTTAATCTTTAATTTTTACTCGAAAAAATCGTAAGGTTAACCCCTTACGATTTTTTTGGGCCCAAAAATGAAGTTTGTAGAAATGCATTTTTACGTGGAATATCGTAAGGCTATAGCCTAGGCTATAACCTTTCGTATTTAAAAGACTAAATTGCAAAATTTTAATCTTTAATTTTTACTCGAAAAAATCGTAAGGTTTACTTACCCTTACGATTTTTTTGGGCCCAAAAATGAAGGTTGTAGAAATGCATTTTTAACGTGGAATATCGTAAGGCTATCGCCTAGGCTATAACCTTTTGTATTTAAAAGACTAAATTGCAAAATTTTAAACTTTAATTTTTACTAGAAAAAATCGTAAGGTTAACCCCTTACGATTTTTTTGGGCCCAAAAATGAAGTTTGTAGAAATGCATTTTTACGTGGAATATCGTAAGGCTATAGCCTAGGCTATAACCTTTCGTATTTAAAAGACTAAATTGCAAAATTTTAAACTTTAATTTTTACTAGAAAAAATCGTAAGGTTAACCCCTTACGATTTTTTTGGGCCCAAAAATGAAGGTTGTAGAAATGCATTTTTAACGTGGAATATCGTAAGGCTATAGCCTAGGCTATAACCTTTCGTATTTAAAGGACTAAATTGCAAAATTTTAAACTTTAATTTTTACTAGAAAAAATCGTAAGGTTAACCCCTTACGATTTTTTTGGGTCCAAAAATGAAGGTTGTAGAAATGCATTTTTAACGTGGAATATCGTAAGGCTATAGCCTAGGCTATAACCTTTCGTATTTAAAAGACTAAATTGCAAAATTTTAAACTTTAATTTTTACTAGAAAAAATCGTAAGGTTAACCTCTTACGATTTTTTTGGGCCGAAAAATGAAGGTTGTAGAAATGCATTTTTAACGTGGAATATCGTAAGGCTATAGCCTAGGCTATAACCTTTCGTATTTAAAAGACTAAATTGCAAAATTTTAAACTTTAATTTTTACTAGAAAAAATCGTAAGGTTAACCCCTTACGATTTTTTTGGGCCCAAAAATGAAGGTTGTAGAAATGCATTTTTAACGTGGAATATCGTAAGGCTATAGCCTAGGCTATAACCTTTCGTATTTAAAAGACTAAATTGCAAAATGTTAAACTTTAATTTTTACTAGAAAAAATCGTAAGGTTAACCCCTTACGATTTTTTTGGGCCCAAAAATGAAGGTTGTAGAAATGCATTTTTAACGTGGAATATCGTAAGGCTATAGCCTAGGCTATAACCTTTCGTATTTAAAAGACTAAATTGCAAAATTTTAAACTTTAATTTTTACTCGAAAAAATCGTAAGGTTAACCCCTTACGATTTTTTTGGGCCCAAAAATGAAGGTTGTAGAAATGCATTTTTAACGTGGAATATCGTAAGGCTATAGCCTAGGCTATAACCTTTCGTATTTAAAAGACTAAATTGCAAAATTTTAAACTTTAATTTTTACTAGAAAAAATCGTAAGGTTAACCCCTTACGATTTTTTTGGGCCCAAAAATGAAGGTTGTAGAAATGCATTTTTAACGTGGAATATCGTAAGGCTATAGCCTAGGCTATAACCTTTCGTATTTAAAAGACTAAATTGCAAAATTTTAAACTTTAATTTTTACTCGAAAAAATCGTAAGGTTAACCCCTTACGATTTTTTTGGGCCCAAGAATGAAGGTTGTAGAAATGCATTTTTAACGTGGAATATCGTAAGGCTATAGCCTAGGCTATAACCTTTCGTATTTAAAGGACTAAATTGCAAAATTTTAAACTTTAATTTTTACTAGAAAAAATCGTAAGGTTAACCCCTTACGATTTTTTTGGGCCCAAAAATGAAGTTTGTAGAAATGCATTTTTACGTGGAATATCGTAAGGCTATAGCCTAGGCTATAACCTTTCGTATTTAAAAGACTAAATTGCAAAATTTTAAACTTTAATTTTTACTCGAAAAAATCGTAAGGTTAACCCCTTACGATTTTTTTGGGCCCAAGAATGAAGGTTGTAGAAATGCATTTTTAACGTGGAATATCGTAAGGCTATAGCCTAGGCTATAACCTTTCGTATTTAAAAGACTAAATTGCAAAATTTTAAACTTTAATTTTTACTCGAAAAAATCGTAAGGTTAACCCCTTACGATTTTTTTGGGCCCAAAAATGAAGTTTGTAGAAATGCATTTTTACGTGGAATATCGTAAGGCTATAGCCTAGGCTATAACCTTTCGTATTTAAAAGACTAAATTGCAAAATTTTAAACTTTAATTTTTACTAGAAAAAATCGTAAGGTTTACCCCTTACGATTTTTTTGGGCCCAAAAATGAAGGTTGTAGAAATGCATTTTTAACGTGGAATATCGTAAGGCTATAGGCTAGGCTATAACCTTTCGTATTTAAAAGACTAAATTGCAAAATTTTAAACTTTAATTTTTACTAGAAAAAATCGTAAGGTTAACCCCTTACGATTTTTTTGGGCCCAAAAATGAAGGTTGTAGAAATGCATTTTTAACGTGGAATATCGTAAGGCTATAGGCTAGGCTATAACCTTTCGTATTTAAAAGACTAAATTGCAAAATTTTAAACTTTAATTTTTACTAGAAAAAATCGTAAGGTTAACCCCTTACGATTTTTTTGGGCCCAAAAATGAAGTTTGTAGAAATGCATTTTTACGTGGAATATCGTAAGGCTATAGCCTAGGCTATAACCTTTCGTATTTAAAAGACTAAATTGCAAAATTTTAAACTTTAATTTTTACTAGAAAAAATCGTAAGGTTAACCCCTTACGATTTTTTTGGGCCCAAAAATGAAGTTTGTAGAAATGCATTTTTACGTGGAATATCGTAAGGCTATAGCCTAGGCTATAACCTTTCGTATTTAAAAGACTAAATTGCAAAATTTTAAACCATAATTTTTACTAGAAAATATCGTAAGGTTAACCTCTTACGATTTTTTTGGGTCCAAAAATGAAGGTTGTAGAAATGCATTTTTAACGTGGAATATCGTAAGGCTATAGCCTAGGCTATAACGTTTCGTATTTAAAAGACTAAATTGCAAAATTTTAAACCATAATTTTTACTAGAAAATATCGTAAGGTTAACCTCTTACGATTTTTTTGGGCCGAAAAATGAAGGTTGTAGAAATGCATTTTTAACGTGGAATATCGTAAGGCTATAGCCTAGGCTATAACCTTTCGTATTTAAAGGACTAAATTGCAAAATTTTAAACTTTAATTTTTACTAGAAAAAATCGTAAGGTTAACCCCTTACGATTTTTTTGGGTCCAAAAATGAAGGTTGTAGAAATGCATTTTTAACGTGGAATATCGTAAGGCTATAGCCTAGGCTATAACGTTTCGTATTTAAAAGACTAAATTGCAAAATTTTAAACCATAATTTTTACTAGAAAATATCGTAAGGTTAACCTCTTACGATTTTTTTGGGCCGAAAAATGAAGGTTGTAGAAATGCATTTTTAACGTGGAATATCGTAAGGCTATAGCCTAGGCTATAACCTTTCGTATTTAAAGGACTAAATTGCAAAATTTTAAACTTTAATTTTTACTAGAAAAAATCGTAAGGTTAACCCCTTACGATTTTTTTGGGCCCAAAAATGAAGGTTGTAGAAATGCATTTTTAACGTGGAATATCGTAAGGCTATAGCCTAGGCTATAACCTTTCGTATTTAAAGGACTAAATTGCAAAATTTTAAACTTTAATTTTTACTAGAAAAAATCGTAAGGTTAACCCCTTACGATTTTTTTGGGCCCAAAAATGAAGTTTGTAGAAATGCATTTTTACGTGGAATATCGTAAGGCTATAGCCTAGGCTATAACCTTTCGTATTTAAAAGACTAAATTGCAAAATTTTAAACCATAATTTTTACTAGAAAATATCGTAAGGTTAACCTCTTACGATTTTTTTGGGTCCAAAAATGAAGGTTGTAGAAATGCATTTTTAACGTGGAATATCGTAAGGCTATAGCCTAGGCTATAACGTTTCGTATTTAAAAGACTAAATTGCAAAATTTTAAACCATAATTTTTACTAGAAAATATCGTAAGGTTAACCTCTTACGATTTTTTTGGGCCGAAAAATGAAGGTTGTAGAAATGCATTTTTAACGTGGAATATCGTAAGGCTATAGCCTAGGCTATAACCTTTCGTATTTAAAGGACTAAATTGCAAAATTTTAAACTTTAATTTTTACTAGAAAAAATCGTAAGGTTAACCCCTTACGATTTTTTTGGGTCCAAAAATGAAGGTTGTAGAAATGCATTTTTAACGTGGAATATCGTAAGGCTATAGCCTAGGCTATAACGTTTCGTATTTAAAAGACTAAATTGCAAAATTTTAAACCATAATTTTTACTAGAAAATATCGTAAGGTTAACCTCTTACGATTTTTTTGGGCCGAAAAATGAAGGTTGTAGAAATGCATTTTTAACGTGGAATATCGTAAGGCTATAGCCTAGGCTATAACCTTTCGTATTTAAAGGACTAAATTGCAAAATTTTAAACTTTAATTTTTACTAGAAAAAATCGTAAGGTTAACCCCTTACGATTTTTTTGGGCCCAAAAATGAAGGTTGTAGAAATGCATTTTTAACGTGGAATATCGTAAGGCTATAGCCTAGGCTATAACCTTTCGTATTTAAAGGACTAAATTGCAAAATTTTAAACTTTAATTTTTACTAGAAAAAATCGTAAGGTTAACCCCTTACGATTTTTTTGGGCCCAAAAATGAAGTTTGTAGAAATGCATTTTTACGTGGAATATCGTAAGGCTATAGCCTAGGCTATAACCTTTCGTATTTAAAAGACTAAATTGCAAAATTTTAAACTTTAATTTTTACTAGAAAAAATCGTAAGGTTAACCCCTTACGATTTTTTTGGGCCCAAAAATGAAGGTTGTAGAAATGCATTTTTAACGTGGAATATCGTAAGGCTATAGGCTAGGCTATAACCTTTCGTATTTAAAAGACTAAATTGCAAAATTTTAAACTTTAATTTTTACTAGAAAAAATCGTAAGGTTAACCCCTTACGATTTTTTTGGGCCCAAAAATGAAGGTTGTAGAAATGCATTTTTAACGTGGAATATCGTAAGGCTATAGGCTAGGCTATAACCTTTCGTATTTAAAAGACTAAATTGCAAAATTTTAAACTTTAATTTTTACTAGAAAAAATCGTAAGGTTAACCCCTTACGATTTTTTTGGGCCCAAAAATGAAGTTTGTAGAAATGCATTTTTACGTGGAATATCGTAAGGCTATAGCCTAGGCTATAACCTTTCGTATTTAAAAGACTAAATTGCAAAATTTTAAACTTTAATTTTTACTAGAAAAAATCGTAAGGTTAACCCCTTACGATTTTTTTGGGTCCAAAAATGAAGGTTGTAGAAATGCATTTTTAACGTGGAATATCGTAAGGCTATAGCCTAGGCTATAACCTTTCGTATTTAAAAGACTAAATTGCAAAATTTTAAACTTTAATTTTTACTAGAAAAAATCGTAAGGTTAACCTCTTACGATTTTTTTGGGCCGAAAAATGAACGTTGTAGAAATGCATTTTTAACGTGGAATATCGTAAGGCTATAGCCTAGGCTATAACCTTTCGTATTTAAAAGACTAAATTGCAAAATTTTAAACTTTAATTTTTACTAGAAAAAATCGTAAGGTTAACCCCTTACGATTTTTTTGGGCCCAAAAATGAAGGTTGTAGAAATGCATTTTTAACGTGGAATATCGTAAGGCTATAGCCTAGGCTATAACCTTTCGTATTTAAAAGACTAAATTGCAAAATTTTAAACTTTAATTTTTACTAGAAAAAATCGTAAGGTTAACCCCTTACGATTTTTTTGGGCCCAAAAATGAAGGTTGTAGAAATGCATTTTTAACGTGGAATATCGTAAGGCTATAGCCTAGGCTATAACCTTTCGTATTTAAAAGACTAAATTGCAAAATTTTAAACTTTAATTTTTACTCGAAAAAATCGTAAGGTTAACCCCTTACGATTTTTTTGGGCCCAAAAATGAAGGTTGTAGAAATGCATTTTTAACGTGGAATATCGTAAGGCTATAGCCTAGGCTATAACCTTTCGTATTTAAAAGACTAAATTGCAAAATTTTAAACTTTAATTTTTACTCGAAAAAATCGTAAGGTTAACCCCTTACGATTTTTTTGGGCCCAAAAATGAAGGTTGTAGAAATGCATTTTTAACGTGGAATATCGTAAGGCTATAGCCTAGGCTATAACCTTTCGTATTTAAAAGACTAAATTGCAAAATTTTAAGCTTTAATTTTTACTAGAAAAAATCGTAAGGTTAACCCCTTACGATTTTTTTGGGCCCAAAAATGAAGGTTGTAGAAATGCATTTTTAACGTGGAATATCGTAAGGCTATAGCCTAGGCTATAACCTTTCGTATTTAAAAGACTAAATTGCAAAATTTTAAACTTTAATTTTTACTCGAAAAAATCGTAAGGTTAACCCCTTACGATTTTTTTGGGCCCAAAAATGAAGGTTGTAGAAATGCATTTTTAACGTGGAATATCGTAAGGCTATAGCCTAGGCTACAACCTTTCGTATTTAAAAGACTAAATTGCAAAATTTTAAACTTTAATTTTTACTAGAAAAAATCGTAAGGTTAACCCCTTACGATTTTTTTGGGCCCAAAAATGAAGGTTGTAGAAATGCATTTTTAACGTGGAATATCGTAAGGCTATAGCCTAGGCTACAACCTTTCGTATTTAAAAGACTAAATTGCAAAATTTTAAACTTTAATTTTTACTAGAAAAAATCGTAAGGTTAACCCCTTACGATTTTTTTGGGCCCAAAAATGAAGGTTGTAGAAATGCATTTTTAACGTGGAATATCGTAAGGCTATAGCCTAGGCTATAACCTTTCGTATTTAAAAGACTAAATTGCAAAATTTTAAACTTTAATTTTTACTAGAAAAAATCGTAAGGTTAACCCCTTACGATTTTTTTGGGCCCAAAAATGAAGGTTGTAGAAATGCATTTTTAACGTGGAATATCGTAAGGCTATAGCCTAGGCTATAACCTTTCGTATTTAAAAGACTAAATTGCAAAATTTTAAACTTTAATTTTTACTAGAAAAAATCGTAAGGTTAACCCCTTACGATTTTTTTGGGCCCAAAAATGAAGGTTGTAGAAATGCATTTTTAACGTGGAATATCGTAAGGCTATAGCCTAGGCTATAACCTTTCGTATTTAAAAGACTAAATTGCAAAATTTTAAACTTTAATTTTTACTAGAAAAAATCGTAAGGTTAACCCCTTACGATTTTTTTGGGCCCAAAAATGAAGGTTGTAGAAATGCATTTTTAACGTGGAATATCGTAAGGCTATAGCCTAGGCTATAACCTTTCGTATTTAAAAGACTAAATTGCAAAATTTTAAGCTTTAATTTTTACTAGAAAAAATCGTAAGGTTAACCCCTTACGATTTTTTTGGGCCCAAAAATGAAGGTTGTAGAAATGCATTTTTAACGTGGAATATCGTAAGGCTATAGCCTAGGCTATAACCTTTCGTATTTAAAAGACTAAATTGCAAAATTTTAAACTTTAATTTTTACTAGAAAAAATCGTAAGGTTAACCCCTTACGATTTTTTTGGGCCCAAAAATGAAGGTTGTAGAAATGCATTTTTAACGTGGAATATCGTAAGGCTATAGCCTAGGCTATAACCTTTCGTATTTAAAAGACTAAATTGCAAAATTTTAAACTTTAATTTTTACTAGAAAAAATCGTAAGGTTAACCCCTTACGATTTTTTTGGGCCCAAAAATGAAGGTTGTAGAAATGCATTTTTAACGTGGAATATCGTAAGGCTATAGCCTAGGCTATAACCTTTCGTATTTAAAAGACTAAATTGCAAAATTTTAAACTTTAATTTTTACTAGAAAAAATCGTAAGGTTAACCCCTTACGATTTTTTTGGGCCCAAAAATGAAGGTTGTAGAAATGCATTTTTAACGTGGAATATCGTAAGGCTATAGCCTAGGCTATAACCTTTCGTATTTAAAAGACTAAATTGCAAAATTTTAAACTTTAATTTTTACTCGAAAAAATCGTAAGGTTAACCCCTTACGATTTTTTTGGGCCCAAGAATGAAGGTTGTAGAAATGCATTTTTAACGTGGAATATCGTAAGGCTATAGCCTAGGCTATAACCTTTCGTATTTAAAGGACTAAATTGCAAAATTTTAAACTTTAATTTTTACTAGAAAAAATCGTAAGGTTAACCCCTTACGATTTTTTTGGGCCCAAAAATGAAGGTTGTAGAAATGCATTTTTAACGTGGAATATCGTAAGGCTATAGCCTAGGCTATAACCTTTCGTATTTAAAGGACTAAATTGCAAAATTTTAAACTTTAATTTTTACTCGAAAAAATCGTAAGGTTAACCCCTTACGATTTTTTTGGGCCCAAAAATGAAGTTTGTAGAAATGCATTTTTACGTGGAATATCGTAAGGCTATAGCCTAGGCTATAACCTTTCGTATTTAAAAGACTAAATTGCAAAATTTTAAACTTTAATTTTTACTAGAAAAAATCGTAAGGTTAACCCCTTACGATTTTTTTGGGCCCAAAAATGAAGGTTGTAGAAATGCATTTTTAACGTGGAATATCGTAAGGCTATAGCCTAGGCTATAACCTTTCGTATTTAAAAGACTAAATTGCAAAATTTTAAACTTTAATTTTTACTAGAAAAAATCGTAAGGTTAACCCCTTACGATTTTTTTGGGCCCAAAAATGAAGGTTGTAGAAATGCATTTTTAACGTGGAATATCGTAAGGCTATAGCCTAGGCTATAACCTTTCGTATTTAAAAGACTAAATTGCAAAATTTTAAACTTTAATTTTTACTAGAAAAAATCGTAAGGTTAACCCCTTACGATTTTTTTGGGCCCAAAAATGAAGGTTGTAGAAATGCATTTTTAACGTGGAATATCGTAAGGCTATAACCTTTCGTATTTAAAAGACTAAATTGCAAAATTTTAAACTTTAATTTTTACTCGAAAAAATCGTAAGGTTAACCCCTTACGATTTTTTTGGGCCCAAAAATGAAGGTTGTAGAAATGCATTTTTAACGTGGAATATCGTAAGGCTATAGCCTAGGCTATAACCTTTCGTATTTAAAAGACTAAATTGCAAAATTTTAATCTTTAATTTTTACTCGAAAAAATCGTAAGGTTAACCCCTTACGATTTTTTTGGGCCCAAAAATGAAGGTTGTAGAAATGCATTTTTAACGTGGAATATCGTAAGGCTATAGCCTAGGCTATAACCTTTCGTATTTAAAAGACTAAATTGCAAAATTTTAAACTTTAATTTTTACTAGAAAAAATCGTAAGGTTAACCCCTTACGATTTTTTTGGGCCCAAGAATGAAGGTTGTAGAAATGCATTTTTAACGTGGAATATCGTAAGGCTATAGCCTAGGCTATAACCTTTCGTATTTAAAAGACTAAATTGCAAAATTTTAATCTTTAATTTTTACTCGAAAAAATCGTAAGGTTAACCCCTTACGATTTTTTTGGGCCCAAAAATGAAGTTTGTAGAAATGCATTTTTACGTGGAATATCGTAAGGCTATAGCCTAGGCTATAACCTTTCGTATTTAAAAGACTAAATTGCAAAATTTTAATCTTTAATTTTTACTCGAAAAAATCGTAAGGTTAACCCCTTACGATTTTTTTGGGCCCAAAAATGAAGTTTGTAGAAATGCATTTTTACGTGGAATATCGTAAGGCTATAGCCTAGGCTATAACCTTTCGTATTTAAAAGACTAAATTGCAAAATTTTAATCTTTAATTTTTACTCGAAAAAATCGTAAGGTTAACCCCTTACGATTTTTTTGGGCCCAAAAATGAAGGTTGTAGAAATGCATTTTTAACGTGGAATATCGTAAGGCTATAGCCTAGGCTATAACCTTTCGTATTTAAAAGACTAAATTGCAAAATTTTAAACTTTAATTTTTACTAGAAAAAATCGTAAGGTTAACCCCTTACGATTTTTTTTGGGCCCAAAAATGAAGGTTGTAGAAATGCATTTTTAACGTGGAATATCGTAAGGCTATAGCCTAGGCTATAACCTTTCGTATTTAAAAGACTAAATTGCAAAATTTTAAACTTTAATTTTTACTAGAAAAAATCGTAAGGTTAACCCCTTACGATTTTTTTGGGCCCAAAAATGAAGGTTGTAGAAATGCATTTTTAACGTGGAATATCGTAAGGCTATAGCCTAGGCTATAACCTTTCGTATTTAAAAGACTAAATTGCAAAATTTTAAACTTTAATTTTTACTAGAAAAAATCGTAAGGTTAACCCCTTACGATTTTTTTGGGCCCAAAAATGAAGGTTGTAGAAATGCATTTTTAACGTGGAATATCGTAAGGCTATAGCCTAGGCTATAACCTTTCGTATTTAAAAGACTAAATTGCAAAATTTTAAACTTTAATTTTTACTAGAAAAAATCGTAAGGTTAACCCCTTACGATTTTTTTGGGCCCAAAAATGAAGGTTGTAGAAATGCATTTTTAACGTGGAATATCGTAAGGCTATAGCCTAGGCTATAACCTTTCGTATTTAAAAGACTAAATTGCAAAATTTTAAACTTTAATTTTTACTAGAAAAAATCGTAAGGTTAACCCCTTACGATTTTTTTGGGCCCAAAAATGAAGGTTGTAGAAATGCATTTTTAACGTGGAATATCGTAAGGCTATAGCCTAGGCTATAACCTTTCGTATTTAAAAGACTAAATTGCAAAATTTTAAACTTTAATTTTTACTAGAAAAAATCGTAAGGTTAACCCCTTACGATTTTTTTGGGCCCAAAAATGAAGGTTGTAGAAATGCATTTTTAACGTGGAATATCGTAAGGCTATAGCCTAGGCTATAACCTTTCGTATTTAAAAGACTAAATTGCAAAATTTTAAACTTTAATTTTTACTAGAAAAAATCGTAAGGTTAACCCCTTACGATTTTTTTGGGCCCAAAAATGAAGGTTGTAGAAATGCATTTTTAACGTGGAATATCGTAAGGCTATAGCCTAGGCTATAACCTTTCGTATTTAAAAGACTAAATTGCAAAATTTTAAACTTTAATTTTTACTAGAAAAAATCGTAAGGTTAACCCCTTACGATTTTTTTGGGCCCAAAAATGAAGGTTGTAGAAATGCATTTTTAACGTGGAATATCGTAAGGCTATAGCCTAGGCTATAACCTTTCGTATTTAAAAGACTAAATTGCAAAATTTTAAACTTTAATTTTTACTAGAAAAAATCGTAAGGTTAACCCCTTACGATTTTTTTGGGCCCAAAAATGAAGGTTGTAGAAATGCATTTTTAACGTGGAATATCGTAAGGCTATAGCCTAGGCTATAACCTTTCGTATTTAAAAGACTAAATTGCAAAATTTTAAACTTTAATTTTTACTAGAAAAAATCGTAAGGTTAACCCCTTACGATTTTTTTGGGCCCAAAAATGAAGGTTGTAGAAATGCATTTTTAACGTGGAATATCGTAAGGCTATAGCCTAGGCTATAACCTTTCGTATTTAAAAGACTAAATTGCAAAATTTTAAACTTTAATTTTTACTAGAAAAAATCGTAAGGTTAACCCCTTACGATTTTTTTGGGCCCAAAAATGAAGGTTGTAGAAATGCATTTTTAACGTGGAATATCGTAAGGCTATAGCCTAGGCTATAACCTTTCGTATTTAAAAGACTAAATTGCAAAATTTTAAACTTTAATTTTTACTAGAAAAAATCGTAAGGTTAACCCCTTACGATTTTTTTGGGCCCAAAAATGAAGGTTGTAGAAATGCATTTTTAACGTGGAATATCGTAAGGCTATAGCCTAGGCTATAACCTTTCGTATTTAAAAGACTAAATTGCAAAATTTTAAACTTTAATTTTTACTAGAAAAAATCGTAAGGTTAACCCCTTACGATTTTTTTGGGCCCAAAAATGAAGGTTGTAGAAATGCATTTTTAACGTGGAATATCGTAAGGCTATAGCCTAGGCTATAACCTTTCGTATTTAAAAGACTAAATTGCAAAATTTTAAACTTTAATTTTTACTAGAAAAAATCGTAAGGTTAACCCCTTACGATTTTTTTGGGCCCAAAAATGAAGGTTGTAGAAATGCATTTTTAACGTGGAATATCGTAAGGCTATAGCCTAGGCTATAACCTTTCGTATTTAAAAGACTAAATTGCAAAATTTTAAACTTTAATTTTTACTAGAAAAAATCGTAAGGTTAACCCCTTACGATTTTTTTGGGCCCAAAAATGAAGGTTGTAGAAATGCATTTTTAACGTGGAATATCGTAAGGCTATAGCCTAGGCTATAACCTTTCGTATTTAAAAGACTAAATTGCAAAATTTTAAACTTTAATTTTTACTAGAAAAAATCGTAAGGTTAACCCCTTACGATTTTTTTGGGCCCAAAAATGAAGGTTGTAGAAATGCATTTTTAACGTGGAATATCGTAAGGCTATAGCCTAGGCTATAACCTTTCGTATTTAAAAGACTAAATTGCAAAATTTTAAACTTTAATTTTTACTAGAAAAAATCGTAAGGTTAACCCCTTACGATTTTTTTGGGCCCAAAAATGAAGGTTGTAGAAATGCATTTTTAACGTGGAATATCGTAAGGCTATAGCCTAGGCTATAACCTTTCGTATTTAAAAGACTAAATTGCAAAATTTTAAACTTTAATTTTTACTAGAAAAAATCGTAAGGTTAACCCCTTACGATTTTTTTGGGCCCAAAAATGAAGGTTGTAGAAATGCATTTTTAACGTGGAATATCGTAAGGCTATAGCCTAGGCTATAACCTTTCGTATTTAAAAGACTAAATTGCAAAATTTTAAACTTTAATTTTTACTAGAAAAAATCGTAAGGTTAACCCCTTACGATTTTTTTGGGCCCAAAAATGAAGGTTGTAGAAATGCATTTTTAACGTGGAATATCGTAAGGCTATAGCCTAGGCTATAACCTTTCGTATTTAAAAGACTAAATTGCAAAATTTTAAACTTTAATTTTTACTAGAAAAAATCGTAAGGTTAACCCCTTACGATTTTTTTGGGCCCAAAAATGAAGGTTGTAGAAATGCATTTTTAACGTGGAATATCGTAAGGCTATAGCCTAGGCTATAACCTTTCGTATTTAAAAGACTAAATTGCAAAATTTTAAACTTTAATTTTTACTAGAAAAAATCGTAAGGTTAACCCCTTACGATTTTTTTGGGCCCAAAAATGAAGGTTGTAGAAATGCATTTTTAACGTGGAATATCGTAAGGCTATAGCCTAGGCTATAACCTTTCGTATTTAAAAGACTAAATTGCAAAATTTTAAACTTTAATTTTTACTAGAAAAAATCGTAAGGTTAACCCCTTACGATTTTTTTGGGCCCAAAAATGAAGGTTGTAGAAATGCATTTTTAACGTGGAATATCGTAAGGCTATAGCCTAGGCTATAACCTTTCGTATTTAAAAGACTAAATTGCAAAATTTTAAACTTTAATTTTTACTAGAAAAAATCGTAAGGTTAACCCCTTACGATTTTTTTGGGCCCAAAAATGAAGGTTGTAGAAATGCATTTTTAACGTGGAATATCGTAAGGCTATAGCCTAGGCTATAACCTTTCGTATTTAAAAGACTAAATTGCAAAATTTTAAACTTTAATTTTTACTAGAAAAAATCGTAAGGTTAACCCCTTACGATTTTTTTGGGCCCAAAAATGAAGGTTGTAGAAATGCATTTTTAACGTGGAATATCGTAAGGCTATAGCCTAGGCTATAACCTTTCGTATTTAAAAGACTAAATTGCAAAATTTTAAACTTTAATTTTTACTAGAAAAAATCGTAAGGTTAACCCCTTACGATTTTTTTGGGCCCAAAAATGAAGGTTGTAGAAATGCATTTTTAACGTGGAATATCGTAAGGCTATAGCCTAGGCTATAACCTTTCGTATTTAAAAGACTAAATTGCAAAATTTTAAACTTTAATTTTTACTAGAAAAAATCGTAAGGTTAACCCCTTACGATTTTTTTGGGCCCAAAAATGAAGGTTGTAGAAATGCATTTTTAACGTGGAATATCGTAAGGCTATAGCCTAGGCTATAACCTTTCGTATTTAAAAGACTAAATTGCAAAATTTTAAACTTTAATTTTTACTAGAAAAAATCGTAAGGTTAACCCCTTACGATTTTTTTGGGCCCAAAAATGAAGGTTGTAGAAATGCATTTTTAACGTGGAATATCGTAAGGCTATAGCCTAGGCTATAACCTTTCGTATTTAAAAGACTAAATTGCAAAATTTTAAACTTTAATTTTTACTAGAAAAAATCGTAAGGTTAACCCCTTACGATTTTTTTGGGCCCAAAAATGAAGGTTGTAGAAATGCATTTTTAACGTGGAATATCGTAAGGCTATAGCCTAGGCTATAACCTTTCGTATTTAAAAGACTAAATTGCAAAATTTTAAACTTTAATTTTTACTAGAAAAAATCGTAAGGTTAACCCCTTACGATTTTTTTGGGCCCAAAAATGAAGGTTGTAGAAATGCATTTTTAACGTGGAATATCGTAAGGCTATAGCCTAGGCTATAACCTTTCGTATTTAAAAGACTAAATTGCAAAATTTTAAACTTTAATTTTTACTAGAAAAAATCGTAAGGTTAACCCCTTACGATTTTTTTGGGCCCAAAAATGAAGGTTGTAGAAATGCATTTTTAACGTGGAATATCGTAAGGCTATAGCCTAGGCTATAACCTTTCGTATTTAAAAGACTAAATTGCAAAATTTTAAACTTTAATTTTTACTAGAAAAAATCGTAAGGTTAACCCCTTACGATTTTTTTGGGCCCAAAAATGAAGGTTGTAGAAATGCATTTTTAACGTGGAATATCGTAAGGCTATAGCCTAGGCTATAACCTTTCGTATTTAAAAGACTAAATTGCAAAATTTTAAACTTTAATTTTTACTAGAAAAAATCGTAAGGTTAACCCCTTACGATTTTTTTGGGCCCAAAAATGAAGGTTGTAGAAATGCATTTTTAACGTGGAATATCGTAAGGCTATAGCCTAGGCTATAACCTTTCGTATTTAAAAGACTAAATTGCAAAATTTTAAACTTTAATTTTTACTAGAAAAAATCGTAAGGTTAACCCCTTACGATTTTTTTGGGCCCAAAAATGAAGGTTGTAGAAATGCATTTTTAACGTGGAATATCGTAAGGCTATAGCCTAGGCTATAACCTTTCGTATTTAAAAGACTAAATTGCAAAATTTTAAACTTTAATTTTTACTAGAAAAAATCGTAAGGTTAACCCCTTACGATTTTTTTGGGCCCAAAAATGAAGGTTGTAGAAATGCATTTTTAACGTGGAATATCGTAAGGCTATAGCCTAGGCTATAACCTTTCGTATTTAAAAGACTAAATTGCAAAATTTTAAACTTTAATTTTTACTAGAAAAAATCGTAAGGTTAACCCCTTACGATTTTTTTGGGCCCAAAAATGAAGGTTGTAGAAATGCATTTTTAACGTGGAATATCGTAAGGCTATAGCCTAGGCTATAACCTTTCGTATTTAAAAGACTAAATTGCAAAATTTTAAACTTTAATTTTTACTAGAAAAAATCGTAAGGTTAACCCCTTACGATTTTTTTGGGCCCAAAAATGAAGGTTGTAGAAATGCATTTTTAACGTGGAATATCGTAAGGCTATAGCCTAGGCTATAACCTTTCGTATTTAAAAGACTAAATTGCAAAATTTTAAACTTTAATTTTTACTAGAAAAAATCGTAAGGTTAACCCCTTACGAAACAAGGGTGGATGTGGAGGAATTTTAAAAAGTGTAATTGGAACAGTAAAATCCACGGACATGTTACCAATCTACGTACTACACGCATACTACATGCATACTACTAAAATGTGCATAAATTTTATCTTCTCAGAAGTTGTGACGTGCAGGTGTAAAATTGTTTCAAAAATCGACTCGAGCAGAACCAAAGCCCTATATTTTGCCTATGTATTCCCGTTTTAAAATTTTTATTTAATAATTAACTTTAAAGTTATAATAAAAAGCTGGAAAATCGGACAATCATTACCCTGGCCGCCATTTTTAATTTTTAAGTTTGAAGCGGTATTTTTTTAATTAGGACCGATCGATGTGTACCTACTTATAGCCGAGTATAATTACTGTAGGTCAAGATTTTTCGAAAATGCAACCAAAATAACCCCCTTATTTTAGACCACCCTGTACCCTGTAGCCAACAAGTAAATTTTCAAATTTTAATTATTAGTAATTTTGCAAATTTTTTATAATAGTAAAATCAGAAGTGGTTACATTACCATTGTTATGTTCATAAAAAATGCATTTATTCCATAAAAAATATAATTAAAAAGTTATCATAATACGGAGTTATCATAATTACAATTAACAAACTTTAAGATTTTCCTCGTTTATTTCCAATCGGAGGTTTCTGTAATTGAAAAGAAGTATTAGAACTATTAAAACTAAGATTAGTGTTTGATATATTTCCAAATAAAGGAATCGTACTAGGTTTAGGAAGACTAAATCCAGGAATCGGAGCTCCTCCGGTCGTCGCAGGATAGGCGGGTGGAGGCGGTGGATGATTTTGAGCCAAAATTTGAGCGTGGGAATTGCTCAACGAGTTAAAAGGCGTAGGACCGGTGAGTATAACCGGCGAGTGATTGCCCATATTTTCTAAAACCACCTCGAGAGCTTCCAATTCTTTACTCTTATTTTCGAAAACGTTAGTGTGATCCTTAAGTATGCGCTTTCGCATGTTAAGGTATTCTTCTTTTTGTAATTCCACTTGATTATGAAGCGACTGTAGTCGTCCGGCTAATGCTACAAACGTCTCGTGTAACCGACGCATTCCTAGAGACAAGTCTTCGGACGTTAAAGTGGGCGTGGGTTTTGAATTGAATACGGATTTGTTGATATTTTCAATATGCACTCTTAAACTTTGCATTTGTCTTTCGAAGTTATCGGTGAGTTCGATAAAATATGCTAATGGTGCCGTGTTGTCGTACTGCATTCCCGAGGGCGTGTTGAAAGTTCTTTGTGCGAGTTCGACGTGTTCTAGACCTTTAGAACTGTCCATTTTCAGTTTTACGGCCGCCATTTTATTAGTTTGCAGCTCGTTTTCCATCTCTCCAATTTTTTTGTTTATGATTTCGATGTCGGTCTCTGTTTTCTTTAAGTCTTGGAAGGAAGAACGAGAAACTTCTGACATATACGACTTTTGCTCTTGCAAGTACTTCTTAAATTGTTCCACCGATAGCAAGAGCTCATTAGGAAGCGCTTGCTCTCTCGGCGCTATTTCGACTTGTCCCGTTTGGGTTGTGTTCGATTGTTGAGGCGGGGTCACACTCACACCACCTAACCCGACTTTAGACTCGATCGTTGCAGTGGTGGCGGCCGTAGTCGCAGCAAGTCCTGGAAATGCCGACGTAGGCGCCACAAGTCCTGGAAATGCCGGAGTCGAAGTTGGCGGTAGTTTGGGTAATCCGAGTCCTAAAGTAGTGCTAACGGCAGTCGGTTTGGAAGTGTTGAAGTTTAGAGTTGCATTTGGCGCCGAAGACGTGGGGAGGCCGACAAAGTTAGACACAGGTGCACCGAGGGATAAGGTTGGCGCTGTAACAGGAGCCGAAGCTGCCGGTGTAAACAAAGAGGATGTTGCTACTGCCGTAGGTGGGTTGAAACTTAACGGTTTCGTTGTTGCAGAAGAAAATTGCAGCACTGTGCTCGCTGCACTAATCGACGGTGGTGCAGCTATCGGTGTTGTGCCAAATGCTAAATTTGTAGATGCAGGAGTAGACGTCAAATTTCCAAACGTCAACCCACCTTGTGTGGTTGAAGGAGCTGCAAACGTTAATCCCCCAGCCGTCGATGCGGGTGTTGGAAATGTTAAGCCTGCACTTGCCGTAGGAGCCTGGGCTCCGAAATTTAAACCTCCGGCCGACGACGCTGGAGCTGTAAATGGTAAACTTCCACTACTCGAAGCAGGCGCTGCAAAGTTTAATCCACCACCGGTAGTAGGAGTTGGAGCCGTAAACCCAGTCGATGCTATGCCAAATGACAATCCTTGCGAAGCCGATGTTGCTGCGGCAAAAGTTGACGTACCAAACGCAGCTCCCGTTGTTGTAGCCGGTGTACCAAATGTTGGTGCCTGAGATGCAGAAGCTAAGGCACCGAACGAAGTTGCACCTGCAAGTAAACAAATGAGTAACATCTCACTCCAAAGTTTTGTTCTTGAATTTAAAAAAAACTTTATACTAACCCGGTGTAGCGGTTCCAAACATATTTAAACCTTGTGACGTCGTGTTAGCACCAAAAGTTCCAAAACCAGAACTATTCGGTGCCGGTCCACCTAAACTTGCAACCGGAGTCGAAGTAGGTTGATTAAAACCGCCGAAAGCAGCTGGAGCTGTTGTAGCTTGCGGTGCAGAAAAGTTAAATGGTTTGGCAGCTGCGGGGCTTCCAAAAGCAGAGCCAAATGCAGGTGCCGCAGGAGGAGATGCGGCTGTTAAATTTAACGGCTGAGTGCCAAAAGATACAGTTTGCCCAAATGCTGGTGCGTTTGGAGGTTTAGCTCCGAAAGTAAATCCTGAAGGCATAACGCGTTTTTAACACTTAAACGGCTGTAGTAAAAATTGTTTATATATCACAACGTACTTAACATTTAATTTTGATTTTTGTATTGTGAGGTTATGTTGCACTGCCAAAAATATAATTTAAATGGGGGTTGTCAAATGGAGCCAATCGTACATCGTACCAACATCATTTTATTACTAAAAAAATAACTCAAAACTTAAGTTTAACTCCAAAAGTAAATCCTGAAAGAATAACGCGTTTAAGACTGAAAAAGAATGTAGTAACAATTAACAATTGTTTATACATCACAAGGTACTTAAACTTAGTCTTAATTTTTGTATTGTGAGGTTATGTCGCACCGTTAAAAATAGAAATAAACAACTGTATTGATTTAGTCAGCTGTACAAATGAGAAGCGATCGAATAAATGAACTTTTTAAATTCAGTTTTCTGCCGTTTTTATGATAATGTCGTCAACCGTACAGTCGGTGGATTGTTTCAAACCATAGCAGGTTAAACTCCCGTTCGGACACTGCAGAATCGTCACGATTGGATTTTTACATTAGCTCTTCTGTGAACAGGCGTGAACGAATATAAATATACACATTAATGTAAATAAGATCGGATACGGTTACCACACACATAGTAAACATCTAAACAGAGGGTAAAAGTGCAAAATATAAAAATAAATAACACAAAATGAGAAGAACATATATATTTGAATAGTACACAATTTTCTCATCCTTACTAGCTTTTTGCTAGGCTATAAAATAAAATAACTGTAAAGAAATATAATATTTTTAAAGTATTTGAATTTTTGTATGTAAAATAAATTTAAAAATCTAATAAGGATGAAACAATTTTGTTAACAATTAGACAGTCGATTAAGAATTGAATTAAAAATAACGATTTGTGCAACAATCAATTATAAAATTAAAAATCTTAAAAATAGGCCGCCTTAATTTTATCACAAGAAAAATATTTCAGTTCACTGTTAACTGTTAATTAGATACAATTATTTGAACACAAAATGAAGTTGTTCTTCTCTTTTTTTTGAATTTTTTTAACAAATAGGTCCCCTTCGGTTGACAAAAACTCATACCCAAATTTCATTTATTGACCAAAAATTATCAAACTGAAAATTTAACAGAAAAACAAAGGGTCACAAACTGTCTATTTAAAAAATGCTCTTTACCCCTCCCAACCCCCCCGTCAAAATTAATAAAGCTTGCCAAAATTGGTTGATATAAATTTTGAAAATAAATCTTACGTAGACACCGTTAAATTTAAAAAAAAATCGACCGACGAGCGGTCTTAAATTTCATGTTAAATCCCCAAAAAATTGCCAATATAGGTGTCTTGTATTTAATCGATCGATTAAGTGTTGTATAATAAAAAAATACTCTCGAGGTGAAATGTAAAATACAAACCTAAATCAATCGATTTTACATGTTGAGTCGAATTACAATTATAAAAGATTGATTTTGCGACTTTCAAAATCAGCCTCAAGAATCTCCCAGTACTTTTGTCGGTACACAATGTATATCTACCCCACATTTTTTTTACTCTTCGCGTTAAAGTCCTTTTAAAAAAACTGCGAGTAGATCGTAATCGTAAATTAAGAAGACAGAGAAGTCTCGTTTCTTCCACTTTAAAAAAGCTTCACCACAAAATCCAAACTTAAAAGTCTTAACACTCGATTTTTTAAATTAGTTTCGATTCACTAAATTCAACTTAAATTATGATTTTAAGGTTTTGTTAGGTTAAAACAAATCGCAATTCTTTTCATAGTAAATCGGGGAGATTCGATCTTAAAGTAGCCGATTTACTATAAATAACGAGCTGTCGACGATAAGATTCGTAACTTTAACAAACAAAACCTATTAAAAAAATCAAAACCACGCACGATTCGAATAAAAGAAAAAGAAAAACCTGTACATCATTTTTAAGCTGAGCTACGCAGCACCTCCCCAAAAAATTTTGCCTTATAATCTCTAAGTATAAATCTCTGTATAAAAATTTTTAACAAAAAAAATCATTCTGCGTTTAGTGTTTTTAGTTGTAACGAAAAAATAAGTCTCGTCTTTGTTTTGTTTTTAAATTGAGCGCTAATATTTACACACAATAACTTCACTTTTTTTTAAATAGCAAAATTCCAACCATTACTTATTAGAATCCTCTAACAATTCGTCGTCCGGATTCGGTACGTATAATGACGGATCGATGATTTTCGGTATAGGTTTAATTTCCGTACCCAATTCGTGCTCGATACGATGTAATGCAAACCTATCGTCGTAAGTTATCAGATTGATCGCTATACCCAGATGACCAAAGCGACCGGATCGGCCTATGCGATGTAAATATGTCTCCGCCATTTTAGGAAAGTCAAAATTAATCACTACGTTTACGGCTTGGACGTCGATACCTGCAAATAAACGCTTTAGTATACAAATACTCGAGATGCACAAATGGGGAAATCTTCTACTCGACATCTGATGACACGCAGAAGGGAAATCTACATCTACAGAGTGATGATCGAGATCTGGGACATAGGGTTTTACCATATTATAGTCCTGTCCTGATAACTTGATAAACGCAGCACCAGTAGTAGAGTTAAATTAGTTCGAAATTAGAAAAAGAAGAAAAAAATGGCCTATTTTTTAAAAAATTGCAGAGTTGTCACTCCAGTTGATTGAAGTTTAAGGTTTTAAGAAACGAACAAAACAACAATGGAAGCGAATTATTGAATGACAGTTCAAATATAAACTGCCACGTTGAAATGCGCTGTTCTTTATTTAGCATACTTGTCCCTTTTAATCGGCAGAATCGCCATATTAAAGTTACTTATATGTATGCACACAATTAAAAAATTGAGAAGTTCTTGCAAATTTGCGCCCACATTATAAGACACCGTCATTAGTTGTAAGAAGGGCGGAACTTTGGCCAAGATTTGTAAAATAATAGTTTTACCAAAAAGTGTTACCAGACCTTATTTAAAGCTCATACAATTTTCTTTAATTTCGCTTATTCTTCATTACCGTACGTTAAAAATTGGGCAAGATATAAGTTTTTTGAGGTGCAGTATTTTTCACGTTTTTCAAAATTCATATTTTCCCGCACAGTTTTCACAATTTAGTTAAAAATGAAGAGCTCTACGTAAAAAGTTCTTCCCTTCAGATTTTAATGATTGTTCAATCTTCTATAATTCGACCTCATTATGCATGAGAAAAGCTGGTCAAGTTATATGCAGACGTTTGCAAAAAGTGAAAAAATGTAAGACATCATTTGTAGGATATTTAAGTTACTTTGTCCTTTTATATGTACACCTTTCTTCCTTTCTCTAAAAGTGCATCGTTTACGAGTTACAAGCGAAAAACTAAAAACATCAATGTTATTGACAGTTTTGGAATTTTTGTCAAACTTTAACGCGCTCTAGTGCCTAAACCGTTCGTCTGAAGAAAAAACTTAAGAGACATAATTTGTAGGAAATTTAATGTACTTTATTTTTCCATGAGCACACTTTTTTCTAAAAGTAAGTCGTTTTCGAGTTACAAGCAAAAAACTAAAAACATCAGTGTAAAGGTGCGATTTTGTTGCGACGTCCAGCGGTCGCAGCCGGACGCAACGTCCAGCAGTCGAGCACACGATCGAGCAGCGGCTCATCTTGCACTTACACAAAGTGCATTGTAGCAGTGCTTGACTGCTGGACGTCGTGGCCGGCCGCAACCGCTGGACATAGCAACGAAACCGCACCTATATTGACAATTTTGGAATTTTCTTCAAAGTTTAACACGCTCTAGCGCCTAAACCGTTCGTCTGAAGAAAAAACCTAAGAGACATAATTAGTAGGAAATTTAATGCCCTTTATTTTTGTATAAGAACACTTTTTTCTAAAAGTGCGTCGTTTTCGAGTTACAAGCGATAAACTAAAAAAATCAGTGTTTTGACGGTTTGGGAATTTTTGTCAACTTTAACACTGGTTCCCCGACCAACTCACGCGCTGCTCGCAAACATCTCACTCTATGGCTGGACTTCTAGACCTTATCTTAAGAATCAAAAAGCATCTAATGAAATTTTTTGAGAAAACTATTATTTTACAAAATGCTGGCTAAAATCCACTTGATCCACCCTTACAACTGGTAACTAGGATAGATTTCTTAAAAACTTCCCAGTTCTTTCTTTTTAAAATCTAATTTGTTGTACAAAACACTAAAGCATGAACTAAATAACCAAAAACGAACTCACCTCTAGTAAATAAATCTGAACACACTAAATTTCTGCATAGACCAGCTCTGAAGTCGTGAAACACTCGATTACGATGCGCTTGAGCCATTTTAGCGTGTATATAATAACAACAATAACCAAGTTCGGTAATTTTCTTAGCTAACAATTCGACCCTTTGTGTCGAGTTGCAAAATATAATACTTTGGTTAATTTGCAATTTTGAAAATAGCGTATTCAGACAATGCACTTTTTGTCGTTCTTGAACGAACGCATAATATTGAGTGACTCCTTTTAACGTCAATTCTTCCATCAGATTGATCTCGTACGCATCTCGTAGGTGTTTTTCCATAAACTGCTTAACCGTTAATGGAAACGTTGCCGAAAACAACAATATTTGTCTTTCGTCAGGTAATCTCGATATCACATGGTCTAACATCCCTAAATGAGAAATGGCCATTAAGTAAAATTGCATTTAGGACGGCCACACAATGATTTACCTTTAAAATCTTGGGAAAGTAATTTATCGGCTTCGTCCAAAACTAGTATCCTGCACTGATCCATTTTCGCCACTTGTTTATCCATTAAATCGAGGATACGACCCGGAGTAGCGATGATAACTTGAACTTTTTGATAGATACGCATTATATCGTCACGTAAATTTGTACCGCCGGTGGTCACCATCACTCTGACACGCATGTGTTTAGCTAATTCTATACATATTTGAGATGTTTGTAACGCCAATTCTCGTGTAGGTACGATGATGAGAGCTTGGATGAAATCTTTCTCGGGATCTACTTGCTCCAATACTGGAATGCAGTACGCACCGGTTTTTCCTTAAAAAAATCACTTTGTTACCACACAAATAAGTCATTTTGGACGAGTTTACAACATCCACACAACAATTTACTCTCGTACTACTGATAAAAGTAGTAAGTGCTTACCAGTTCCATTTTTTGCACGAGCCAAAACGTCCTTTCCCGACAAAGCAATAGGAATTGAAGCTTCTTGAATGGGCGACGGTTTTTCCCATCCTTTTTCAAATATTCCCATTAACAGCTCTCGTTTTAAACAAAATTCTTCAAATTCGTTACCTCTCGTGTCAGTTACATCCTGTTACAAAAAAACGTTTACAATTTCGACATCTTATTTTTTTTAGAAAGGACACTTACACTAGTCTTTATTCTCCTATCTTTCGGTGGTATTTTAAGTTTTGATTTCCACCCGATGTCATCGAGTTTAGTATCCCTGCAAAGTAAGTTTCGATGAGTACAATTATACGATATTTGTCGGTTTAGTTTTCTTACATTTTCGTCTGTAGAGACAGAACATGATTGGTGTTGAGTGTATCCGTCATCATGATGATATCACAATGTCGATAACAATATACCAATTAATACGAAATTTTGGGTTTATAAAACCCACTTATAATTCTACAATATGTAGTAATATATACTAAGTGTTCTTTACGATTTTACACACTTTTTTTGATCTGCAAAAAATAAATTTAGCGTACGCGTAGTACAATGTGCAATTTTGGAACAAAAAAAAAACAATTTTTAGTCCGAGATAACGGAAATATTTTTACAGTTAAACTTTGTACCGGGACTAGTGGGGCGTAATAAAAGAGCACCATTAAAAAGTAAAACTCGCCGCAAGAATAATTAACTAGCAGGATGTTAGCAGATGAACGATTTTATCAAAGTAACAAAATCATAAAATGGCTACGAGCTACGACGTTGGGATGTTAAGATGTCAAAAAAAAATTTGCAAGAGCCGAACAACCGAACGTACAAAGTAATTACCTGTATTGTACGACTTATTTCATAAACAAGTCCTACTCGAATACATAAAACTTTTATGCATTTTTCTTCAAAATTTATTTGCACAAATTTTCGTCTATTATCACTTTTTTAATACAAAGAACGCCCGCGTACACACACAGCAAAGAAAGCCAATTGACAAAATGGATTTATTTGTTTGACAGGACGGCTTTGACAGCGCCACGATTGATAGCGGAATTTACCGGAAGCGATGGCGCGAGATTTAAATATGTAGGTTTCGATTGGAAATTAACAATCACGTACGATTTCATTTTAATAAAAACGTAAGATGTTTATTAAGGTTATATTTGCTTAAAATACTCATTAATGGTTATACAAAACTTAAGTGCTTATTTATTTATGGCAAGGAGGCAAGGTAACATTTCTTCAAGCAACAATTTTACGCTTTAAGGGCCGATATTTAAATCTTCTATTAAAGTTCCTAATAGCTATTTGGCGAATAAGTTTTGGTTGCTACATAAATCCTTTTTTATAATTGGTTAATTTTTATAATCAATTACCAACTAAATAAATTATTAGGCAAATAGCTATTAGGAACTTTAATAGAAGATTGAAATATCGGCCCTAAATAAACTAAAATATTTATGCACACTAATCTGCTTACTAATTGTATAATGCGAGATTACAAATCCGTGTTTATTGTTTACAATCTAAGCACTAATACTGTAGTCAAAATATCCTGAAAAATGCTTGGAATAGCAAATTTTTTCTTGAAATTGTTAGCAATCGCAATCTGCACATGAGAAACTGTTTATTTGTGTACATTTAAAAAATGCTTGTTTCTTTCTCGTAATTTATTTAATATCTTTGGTTATATTGAGTAAGATTAAAGTTACAAAATATTTGGACCAGTCAGAACATCTTTTGTTGCTTTACGAAAAAAGACAACTACAAAATCACTTATACTGATTTAAACGAATTTAAGGAGACCACAAAATGTAGCAATTAAATTACTTCGTTCGCATGTCCTTTCTCATTTAAACTCGGGCAGCTTTCACCAACACCAACGTCAGTTGTTGAGCACCTCTAATCTTATTTTATTTCGGTCACATTACGAGCACTCCTTTGCTTCTTAAATTCATGCTTTTGAAGTCTACAAACGTTTAAGGTAATGGATAATGGTAGTGGATGGAAAACAACTTTAAATCTTAATTTAACAAATGGACCGAGGCTCCTGAACCAGCTTCACAATTTTATGAGGTAAAAGATTAATCATCTCGCGACAAATCAAAATTTCGCTCGGTATCAATTTATCTGCGCCTGGATTTTCCTCACAATACCTCTCGACTTCCTTGTAGGCGTCTAAACTTGCTTTAATATGAGTTAAATTAATGTGCTTGTCTAAACTAATAAAACGACCGTTTAATGCGCCAATATGAAAAAACGCTTGTAGAAAAGGTTTCTCGTGTTCCTTATCTACAGTTTTCGGTAATTGATCGAGCAAAGTATCTTTAAATGAGTCGATGAAGTGTCTAAAATTACTGATGGACTTATCGACTAGAAAATTAATTTTCATCAAAGACTGAGGAGCCGGGCGATTTTTTGATTCTTTCAACTTGTCTAATTTTATGTGTAAAATTTCTGAGTACGTTTGAGCTAGTTCGTACCACAATTGTTTGCAATAACGCATGTAATACTTGGGGTTTACCTTACTGAGGACGTCTTCGTACAAATCGACCCGACGTTTGTGCATTTTAGCTTGATTCTCTGGATTGTCTTCGAAAAATGCCAAATTCAAATACAACTGGGCTAGATCGTGCGCAATTTCAATATAATCGGACGCTAAATTATCCAAAGTATAGTAAGTGTGAGCGCTCTCTAGCCAAGTTCTTACATTTTGGAAAACTAGACGTGCATCTTCAATAGCTAAAATAAACTGATCCGTAATTTGACTCTCGTACCGGTCGAGATTCAAATCTGAGAAAGTCAAGTTTGTGAGAGTACCGGAGTTTAACTGAACAATACCTAAGTCGGTTGCGACTGAAGCATTTTCATCTATATCATCTGTATTGTTTAACAATCGTTCGCGAGAATTAATCAACAATAACAGACCATATTTAGCCCAACAACGAGCAACGTCGGCACTTCTATGCCGAAAGTTTTCCAGTTTGGCCTCATATTCCTCGCCTTCTTCCGCTGTTTCCGTTAACTGCTTCTCGTACGCTTCTAATACATACGAACTTGCCGCTAAATGATGCCTCGCTTGTTTAAAACCGTTATGTTCCATAAAGAATTGAGCCAACGTAGCCGCATTTAAAGCCCAATCGATGTGCTCGTAATCTTTACTTTGTAATTGCCGCGATAACGTCGTATGACAATAAATTGCACTCTTCATAGCTTCCTTAAGAGTTCCGTAAATTTGAGCTAAATAATACAATGTTAAAGTGTGCAATTTCTCCAAATTCTTCACACCTAACTCTTCGTTTGAATTTCTGGTAACGGCAAACAAATTTTGAACGTCGACTGGTTTCAAATTCAGGTCCTTTACTACTTTATATAATTTTTCGGCTTTTTCCAAGTGACTTTTAGCTTTTTCCGGGTCTTCTTCGGACAACAATAAACCAAACTCGTTTAACACGCTCAAATTGACTAAAATTAATTCCGGTTCAGTTTCGTATCGTTCGACTAGTTCTCGACACTTGACTAAAAAATTTTCACCAACCGAATATTCGTCGGTTTCGATGGCAGTCGTACCTAAGAATAGGTACACCACACCCAACATTCCTAAAAAAGTTTATTGTTAATTACGTTAAAAATAAAACTAATACACGCACCAGTTAATTTTATGTGCTCTTCACTTGCAGGCGTTTGTGTACGCAAC
Source organism: Malthinus flaveolus (assembly GCA_950108345.1). NCBI lineage: Eukaryota > Metazoa > Arthropoda > Insecta > Coleoptera > Cantharidae > Malthinus > Malthinus flaveolus. The sequence goes on along the minus strand of OX467289.1, from coordinate 5,294,621 downwards.
AAATTTTCAAGATTTGCTTTCATTCCTATTAAAACTTGACGAGCATTATATTTTGAAAGATACGGTTCGTTTTCTGGATCCAATTTACTGTCTTCTTCTATTAGTTTTTTAACTTTTTCATATTTTTCTTGCAAATCAACGTATACTTCCTTCGTTAATATCATTTTCGTCTTTTAATTCTGCAAGTGCGAGCTTTTAGAAATGTCACAATTTATAGGTTATGTTATGTTAGGTTAGGAGCTAGGACAGTGTTGCCAGTCGTCTGTCACTGTCGAGGTATTACAGCACAGCGTTGCAAGAATAATTATCAGATTTTTGTTGTACCATTTCATTTTCAAATAAAGGGGGTATTGGGTATCAAAATAATATCATTATTTTAATAAAAAGGTGGTAGTCGTACGTGACGGGAAACTGACCTAAAATAAAATTACAAAAATTGTTTTAAATTTCCAAATTGACTATGGAGTCCGTCAGCTCAGCCAGTCGTGGGCCTGTGGGTACTTTGTTGAAACATTTTTTTATTTTTTAATCGAAAATATTCAGAAATATGCTCTAAAATTACAAACTTGGGCATCAAAACACACCTAGATCTCTCAAAAGTCAAAAGTAAAAAACCATTGAAGTTAGTTTTGAAAATCTATTTCGATTAATTTGTGGCCCTTAAAAGGGCCGTTGTACGTTGAGGTGAAGTTTGAAGTCCTCGGAGTCTTGACAATTTAAAATTTAAGCTTTCTTTTCGGTTTTCTTTGGTAACAATACAGCTTGAATGTTGGGCAGCACACCACCTTGAGCAATGGTAACCCCAGATAGAAGTTTATTCAGCTCTTCGTCGTTACGGATGGCAAGTTGCAAGTGACGGGGAATTATACGAGTCTTCTTGTTGTCACGAGCAGCATTACCAGCCAATTCGAGAACTTCAGCTGCTAAATACTCCATGACGGCGGCCAAGTACACTGGGGCACCCGCGCCAACTCGTTCGGCATAATTTCCTTTTCTCAAAAGACGGTGAATTCTGCCAACGGGAAACTGGAGTCCGGCACGACTTGATCTTGATTTTGCTTTTCCCTTAACTTTACCACCCTTTCCACGTCCAGACATGTCGAATACGAATAAATTTAACACACGTTTACACTACAAGAGTCAGTTGGAAAATGATCATCGCAAAAAATTGACTGCATTTATAATGTGTTGCATTAACCAATCACATACGTATAACGTTTATAGGGAGGAGCCTAACTCGACACGGATAGTCTATAAAGATGCATGTAAAAAATAAATTTGATCAGATGTTCCTTGTTTCGTTCAACTTCATCTGTCAAAGTCTAAGTAACAACAACTTTCGCGTGCATAATTTTACTTATTCGACAAGTTTATTGTTTTAATTAACAAATTAACCAATAATGCCACCCAAAACTAGTGGTAAAGCGGCCAAAAAAGCTGGTAAAGCTCAAAAGAATATTTCCAAAACCGGCAAGAAGAAGAAGCGCAGGAGGAAGGAAAGTTACGCGATCTACATATACAAAGTGTTGAAACAAGTTCACCCAGACACCGGCATCTCGAGCAAAGCCATGTCAATCATGAACAGCTTCGTCAACGACATCTTCGAGCGTATAGCTGCGGAAGCGTCTCGCCTCGCTCATTACAATAAGCGATCGACCATCACTAGTAGGGAAATTCAAACCGCGGTGAGACTTCTCCTACCTGGAGAATTAGCCAAGCACGCTGTGAGTGAGGGTACCAAAGCGGTCACCAAGTACACCAGCTCGAAATAAGAGAATAATTAATTATTATTACCATTCGAAATACCATATACTATTCGATTTTAAACATCGGTTCTTCTCGGAACCACAATTTATCTGAAAGAGTTAATAAAAACAAATACTTAGGAATCGAAGGTGGATCTCAATTTCTCAATTATTCTCACTAGAACTGCTACGCAGTACATTGGAGGCTTTCATGCGCAGCTAGGGGCAGTATAAGGCCAGAATTTCACGGTCGATCCTATTCTTAACAAGGTGTAAGACGATTGAAATAAAATTAGACGCAGGGCTCGACGTATGTCGATGGTCTTGTATTTGCCGTAATTTCGAGAGCATTGTCGAGATTTCAGAGCTGTTATGCTATATCAAGAAACTAGAAACCGATGATCAACTTCTAATGAAATAAAAACAGTCACTTGGGACACCAGTGGTGAAGGTCAGCTGGCCCCTGTAGCATAGCATAATTTTTAGAAGTTTCTGCATCCATTTTTACTCATCGTAGAAATTGGAGAAGTAGCCTATGTTTTAGGAAATGGCCTTGGTTTTAATTCATCCCTCTTGACATTCCACCTTAAAATTTCGAATTTAGAAGAGATCGCCAATAAAGTGAGATGTCGAACTGATTTTGCTTTCATCACTACCCCAACGTAACCTTGATGTCAAATGTCAAACGTCAAAACTTTCTCGAGTTTCACCCACCATCCACTACTCTGAAAGCGATAGGACACACTGTATAAAATAAAATTCAACAAACGCCAATGTTTAAATTTTCTGATTGCAAGTGACGAAGTTAAGCTTATTAGCTATCTCCTTTCTGAAGTCCAGCCCAAATGCATAATGAGCATAATTCTATATTTGCTCGATGATTCACCTATAGCACAGTATTATTGTAATAAATATACAACACTAGGCTTATATTTCAAGATAAAACAATCAAAATGTTAATGAAAATTCCTATGTGTCGAAATACAAACTTTGGACTGTTCATTATTAGCAGATAATTATTTTTCAAAGTCATCAAGCTCTCGTAAAAATACTCTTCTACTAAAAACATTGGTGGTCCTGAAAAGAACCGATTTTTTTTCGAATAAGCGTTAAGCGATTCCTTTAGCGTGAGTTAGAATATTTTATAATTGCCTTGGCAGCCTTATTAACGGCATATCGCGATAGCTGTTTCGGAAAAACAAGTCGCACTGCAGCTTGTATTTCCAGGCTGGAAATTGTAGACTTTTTCGCATGATGAGCCAAACAGGATGCTTCCGAAGCGATGCGTTCGAAAATGTCGTTGAAGAAATTGTTCAAAATAATCATCGATTTATTGGAAATACTTAAATCCGGATGAACTTGTTTCAACACCTTGTAAATGAAAAGGCCGTAACTCTCGTAACTGCGTCTCTTTTTTTTCTTAACAATTTTATTAACTTCTTCCCCATCGGGTTTTTTATTAATTTGGTCTTCTTTATCGTCACTTTTTGATGGTCGCATGATGGCGGATGAGCAAGTGAAGAGTGAAACTTCTATGCAACTGGAACAACTCAAACCTCAAACTTAACGCACACTAATACTTAGGGTCGAACTGCGAAACGTGTGATTAATAATTTAAATATTTGAAACAATCAACTCGTATACTCGGCACACGACGAACTCCGAAGCACCGACAAATTGGTCATTTGATGAAAAATCGTAACTTTTAGTTTCACCATGTAACATGTAGATGTCCGAAAGAAAATACAAAGTGAAAAAGCTAATTATTTTGTTTTTCTCCGAGGGTTTCTATTTCCTATACAAGTCACTTGGGCACTTAAGCCAGACGGCCCTCGCAGTTCTGTGTCTTGTCTCCTCGAAGAAAGCTACAAGTCTGCTCGGAAGGATCTTTTGTGTATTCACTGATGGTTCCGGATATGCAGAACCCAGGGTAGTACCTACTCCAGTCAAGCAAGGGCTTCACCTTCAAAAAAATCCAATATAGTTTTGAAACTGCTTGTAGAGACCTAGTGATAAATATCCTAAAAGTCTGGATGAATTAGAGACGAGCTTTAGCGACAGTGGCCGAAGACATGTCACTTGCCTCGGTTTATCGTAAATATCTCGAAAACTATCGGCTGGAGCTAAAACATTATTCTATACAAAATTAAAGCTAATAAAATTTACTACAACATTACATAGAAGCATGTTTCTTGCATTCCTAAAATTTACCAAGTTATAAGGAGTTGAAAATTGGTGTCTTTTTGTCAAAACCATGTTAGCGCTGTTGAATTGGTGGTTTTGCCAAAAAGCGCCTAATAGCTTGATTAACTTAAGGAATACAAAAAAATACACTTATTCAATTTTGTAGAAAATTTCATCAGCTTTAATTTTGTTTATGATGACCTTTTAGCTCCAACCCATACTTTTCGAGATATTTAATAAAAACAGAAAGAAGTATCATGTCTTCGACGCTGTCATGTGATCGACGCACCTCTGATTAATGAGGACTTTTACGATATTTATCACTAGGACCCTACAAATGAGTATGCAAAGTTTCGTAACCCATTGAATTTTCGTTGACCGGACTAATAGAGCTGGTCTCAGCGTCTCAGTGCAGTCTGTATCTGCTTAAAATGTGTTGGGAAGATTTGTTCACTTCTCCGCAGCCTCCTACTAATGTAGGGTCTTCTCAAACATTAAAGGAACAGTACCTTCCTCAAATGTGGATAGCGCCTGATATTGGTATTATCATGTATTATTCAGATTACGTATATCAGTTGGAGTTTTTCATTGATCTATAGAAGGCAGAGTCCCAGTCTTAATAATTCGCAATTATACACAAAACGCAGTCAACGCGACCAAAAGCGCAGCCGCTCCAGCGACCACCCATCATCGTGATCTTCGGCCAAGACATGCCTTGGAAGGACAACACACAATACTTGGGACTCACCATCGACAAAGGCCTCACATGGAAGCCCCACATCGAGGGAGCAGTCGCCAGACTACCGACTACCCGCTCTTTTCAGGGACAATTTTGGACCTTAGGAGCAGGTTGCTGCTGTACAAGACCGTCATCCCGTCATGCGACCAATAATGACCTACGTCGCCCCCGCCTGGGGGTACGCCGCCCCGACTCACATCAAGAAGTTGCAGCCAATCCAGAACAAGATCCTACGAACCATAGTCAACGCATCATGGTTCGTACGGAATCGGAACATCCACGAGGACCTCCAGATGATCAGCATCAAGGATTTTATCCGAGAAGCCGCCGTCAAATTCCACGACTCAACGACGGACCACGACAACCCCACCATACGAGGATTGTGGGGTTACAACGTCAACGAGACGAGACTCCGAAAGAGGCCCAAGCTGGACCTAGACAGAGTCTAGTTTTCGCCCACCAAGACCGACAAGGATTAATGTTCGCCTCTGGCGAACTAAGTAGGACGCGTATCGTCAGCGACTTCGGTCGCACTTCATTATTACTGTAATTTCTAATTACCCATGTTTTATCTTTTCAGATCCAGCCGATGAAGAAGCAATGGACCCAGTTCCGCAGTTTCATAGCCAATTAAGATTTACGATTCACGCTCTTCTGTTGTGCATATTGAGTCACAACAGATCACTGGCCCTATCAGTAATACTACGGATACTACCATAATTTCGTATTCCAAATACAAGTAATATCAAGCTATCAAGTAGGAGTTCTGGACCCGTTGGATAACGCTAGCAGAGTGGTAGACTAATGAATTACTCAGTCATCCAATCTTATCGTAAAGCGTCAAGGGTGGTTTAGTAGATACCTCGATACAACAATTTGAAATTTAAGACAGTATTTACGTATGGCTACTCAAAGGCAGTAACGAAGGACTTAGATGAATTAATAATGAGTTCTGAGTTCGTGTGCAGTCGCAGGTCCCAACGCAGACTTCTGATTCTGAGCAATAACTATTATGTTAATGCAGTGTTCTTATGACTTATTTCCATCATATGGAAACTTAAGATATGTAAAGAAAAGAAAGAAGTGCCCAGTTATAAAATAGAGGACCAACGAATGAACTTTGCGACACTCCTGTCAAGAGCGTCCCTAAACCAGACCTCCTCAACATATTTTCTTACATAATATACCGTGGGCGATTGCGGAAATTGTTTTTATTTACTCATCATCACTCGGTGATTGCCCAAAAGCACGCTCTGGTTAAACATTTGGGCGAAAGTCGCAGTATATGAGAACAAAAAAGTTGTTGGGTTAGACGTTAGACCGTTAGACTATCGCTAAGTGGCTACCTATATTTGAGGTTAAAGATGCGTTTAACGACCCACTTTCATCTAAAACCTATTTTATGAATGGACATTAACACATTTTAGCAGTTCAAATTAGGGTTGAAATTTAAAAAACATCCACTAAATAATAAATTACATATTGTAATATTCTAACCGTCATTAATTCAGTCGGGGAAGCCGCCCTGACTCTCTCCATTTAGAACATGGAATTGAATTTAAAAATTTTGACAAATTTATTTATTTCTATTTATTTATCCTATTTATGGACATGCTTGTCTGCGGGACTTATTAAAAAACTATTATCATTATATTATTTTAAGAGGAAGTGGGTACAAAACGAATGAGCACTCGTTGATTATTATAGCGCTAGAAAATCCACATCGTGTTCCACGGTACAAGCCATTAAACAAACCTCGATAACAAATTTATCCAACAAATATTAGGTTAGAATTGTTGAAACTTATATATTACAGACTTGCCGCAATCGAAATGTGCTAAAATAAGAACAATAAACAAAGACATTATAACAATACAAGCATCGAAAGAGCGTAATGTACAAGAGATTGCTGCATATCGATGGAAATAAAGCTTCGTGTACGGGTAACGAGTTGACCTTTTAAACAAATTATTGTTTTTATAAGTAAAATGAAGTTTCTAGATCGGATATTTACTATTTTGAAGTGCCAAAATATTTCTATTGGGCCTTATCGTCCTTCCAAAGTATGAGAAACAACACGAAAGCTGTACGAGCGTATTGTGGCGAAAAATTTTTTTCAGAATCTGTTGACGGTACGTGCACATATATAGACTAGACACATTTGCCAACTTGCGTTATTCGCTTGAATTTTGTTCGTTTTACGAAACTACAAGTTAAGTTAACGTCTATTATTATTGCTGATTTATTCACTTGAAGTAGAAAAATGACCGAGACCGAAGCAGCAGTAGCTACTCCAGATACGGAGGTGGTGTCCACTCCTACGAAGAAAGCTTCTGGTGCAAGTGCAAAAAAGGGAAAGACTGCCACATCCCGATCCAAATCGAGTCATCCACCAACATCTGACATGGTCAACAGTGCCATTGCGACCCTCAAAGAGCGAGGCGGATCTTCGTTACAAGCAGTTAAGAAATACATCGCCGCCAACTACAAAGTAGACGCAGAAAAGTTGTCTCCTTTCATAAAGAAGTACATCAAATCTGCGGTCGTTTCTGGAGTTTTGGTCCAAACTAAAGGAAAAGGAGCATCGGGATCTTTCAAGTTGGCAGCAGTTGGTGCAACAACTAACAAACCCGCAGCCACCAAGGCCAAAGCTAAGAAGGGCGCCAGCAAACGTAGTTCGATCACGAAACCAAAAGCTTCTCCGGTCGCTAAAAAATCTAAAGTTGCCGCTAAGAAACCAAAACCAGCTCCAGTTAAAGAAACAAAAGTGGTAACTCCGGTTGCTAAAAGCAAGAAACGCGCACCTCCGGTAGAGAGAAAGGCCGTCGCTACCAAAGCTCCGTCGAAGGCTAAGAAGACCACCAAAACGCCGACAAAGAAGCCGAAATCTCCAAAGGCGAAAAAGGGGTCTGCTAAGAAAAAGTAAATTTTGTTCTTTTCTCGAGAGCGGCGAAAAACAATGGTTCTTTTCAGGACCGCAAAAAGATTAAGAAAGAGTTTTAATTTTACAAACTTCCAGTCGAACAACCCTTTAATTTAAAAACACAGTTCTTAACCCATTTTGCCTCCATGATTTGCAAACAGTTGTGACGTTGCCACGCACGACGTATCTAAAATCTAATTAATGAATAAGTAAAAATTCAGAAAATTAAATTATTCACATTCCAGGAGTGCATTGCATCCATGCATAGGTTGTTCAGGGAACTTTACTGCTATACGATTGGTGGTTTGGTGAACTGGCCACGCCCACAAATTGAAACGTATAAATATGGCGTGAATCCGAAATGCGCTTCAGTAAAGCAACTTCAGTGGTCGTGTACGTACAACTTTTGTTTGCATTTCTTCAATAAAGTGAATAAAAAATGACTGGTCGTGGCAAGGGAGGTAAAGGATTGGGAAAAGGGGGTGCGAAGCGTCATCGTAAAGTTTTGCGCGATAACATCCAAGGCATAACCAAGCCTGCCATTAGGCGTTTGGCTCGCAGAGGTGGTGTGAAACGTATTTCTGGCTTGATTTACGAAGAAACCAGGGGAGTATTAAAAGTGTTTTTGGAAAATGTCATCCGAGACGCCGTCACTTATACCGAGCACGCGAAAAGGAAGACAGTGACTGCTATGGACGTGGTGTACGCTTTAAAACGTCAAGGGCGTACTCTGTATGGTTTCGGAGGTTAAGTTTTTTGATTAATAATTGCAACGAATACGAACATCTTTATTCATCACCATCAAATAAAAGTAACGGTTCTTTTTAGAACCACAATGTAGTTTAGATATGAGTTTTAAAAAAAAAGCAACTTTGTTAGAAGATCGGATGATTATGATTTTATGACGAGATGTACGCACTTGGATACGGGTACTACGGCTACTTACAGAATAAATGTGCGCATGCGCATTGTTAAATTAGTTTTATACCTCAAATTCTTTCTACATTTAGAAGAATTTTTTTCTGCGTCGCTAAAAATAACAAAAAACGTTTAAAAGTCACCGGTTCGACTGTATTTTCGTTTAGAGAAAATCTATAATTTTTCAAGAGTAAAGACAGGCCTATTTTCAACTGTATACTGGCCAATCTGCTACCTGCAAATATGATCTTCATTTAAATTTCTCCTTTAATTTGAAACTTCTTTGTAAAACTTACCCACGCAATTTCTAGGACCTCCTCCGAAAGGCAAGTAGGTAAACGGTGGACGACTTTCCACAACTTCGGGAATAAAACGATCTGGATCGAACTTTAATGGGTCGGGGTAATATTCTGGGTCGTTTTGGAGACCAAGAATTGAAAATAGTGTCATGGTGCCTTTCTTAATTACCGTATTGCTATCGGGTATTTTATAATCTTTCGTACATCTTCTGGAAATGACGTGTACTGGAGGATATTTTCTGAGCGTCTCTAAAATGTTCAAATCATTTAAATTAGTCAACTACAACTGAATTATCTCAATACCTGATATAACTCGTCCTGTATATTCCATAGTTTTGAGAGTGTCATACGAAAGTTCTTCGTCATGTTCGTACGTTTTGATAATTTCGTCCCTTAACTTTTCTTGAATCGTTGGATTCTTAGCGAGTTCGTAAAGACAAAATGTGAATGCGACACTCGAAGTCTCAAAATTACCGATGTAAAATATTAAACACTGCGCCGTAATTTCCTCCATGGTCATCACGCCTTTGTTCCTCAAGTCCATCATTATTTTCAACAGGTCGTCGTTGAGCACGTTATTTTGTTGTCGAAAGTTTACGATTTCGTCCACTATGCTCGTGTAAAAATCGGCCGTCTTCTTCGGAGCGAACGATACGCCTAATTTCACCGCTAATTTCGGAAAGACTTGTCCGAAGTATAGTTGACAATTTCTCCAAAGCGATTTGTCCGTGAATAATTTCGATGCGTACTTTTCGAATTTTTGACTTCGTTCGTCTTGGTAGCTGTTAGTTTGGACGCCTAGCACAAAGGCGCTCGCAATGTTGGCAAAATATTTGACCGTTATATCGTAAATGTCGACTCCGACGTCGTTTTCGCTCATTAAGTTCGAGTTGATCGCCTGCATCATGTTATTGGCGCAAATTCTAATTTGTTCTATGATCTTCTTCATTTTGGCCGGCGTGAAAGCGGGCGATAGTTTAGTTCTGGCAAATCTCCACTCGTCGTGAAAACTGTTGAGTATGTTTTCGTCGATGATACCAGCTTTTTTATTAAAGTAAAAACCCCGATTGGTAAAATATTGAAAGTCTGTTTGTAAAATTGATTTGATTAATTCGTTATCCGCAACGAAGTGAATGGGTTGAAGACATAAATAGATGTTGGCACTTCTACAATTCTTCGCTTTTAAATCAAAATAAAGTTCTTTGAAGACTTCTGCGCCGGATTTGTTGGAGAGGATACAATAAATATCGATAAAACTGCGTTTTAGGAACAAAACGTAATCGGGGTTCGATTTAATCACCATTAGTGCAGTCGATATTAACACTACGATTAGAGTTAACGTTTCTGTAACGTCCATTTTTTTCTAAAAAGGCCCAAGTTAACCTACAATTAAAAACGTAATTTCAACTTACGTACTTTTTTCTATGTTGACTCAACTTGAAGAAGTTCTACACTGGCTTAGTTTTATTAAATGTTTCAGGTAGTTTTGCAGGCCAAGGTGACCGTGGTCCTAGTTTTATTTGGAAGTTGTAGATATCGAAATTAAATTTCGTATACATTATGCAATTGCTAGATTAATTAATTAGCCCTCCAAAAAAATATGTACGACACATTTCTTCAATACTATTTTCTTTAAAAACATTCTTTAGTTTAAGGGTGTAAGGGCGGTTGAAATAATTTTTTTTTCGATCGAATAAGATGAACGAATTAGTGAAAGTAATTATTTATTTCCCATATGACACTTTCACTAACGGCATAAGGTTAAAAAACCAGTTGCACTTGTGTTAAATTTTATAGTCGATGTTTACCATAACATTATAACATTAATGAATTTGAATAATTTCGTGTGAAGTGTGTGTAATGAAAATTTAAGTGACTTCGTTGGATGCCGACATAAAATAAAGAAAAGGATATAACGCGGAATGAGGAAATTCTTGACAGTTTTCGTTTCACGAACCAACATCCTGGTTGATAGTAGGTATATATAGTCTTCTAGTCGAGTCTAGACGAAAAGTTGCCGACTCTGCGCTAGTCACCCTTTTGCAAGCGCCACCACCACCAAGCTCTTTGAAAAATTTATAAAGGATGCAACTGACGGTTTTCAATTTCCAACAACACCATCAGAGTGAGTCGTCGATCTACCAGTTTCAAGATTCAAATGCAAGGCATGTTTCAAAATAATTGGAAGTTGACTATTCAACTTTTTAGCTTAACCCACTTAGAAGTAGATACTAGGCCCCTCCTACTCCTTACCATGTGCCCAGCATTAGCTATACACCGGGGTATACATACAACATGGGAGAGTAGACTGATGGAGTAAACCACTCCCTAAAGAAGCCGTGCGCCACTGCGACGCCAACCTCATCAAAAAGATCAACTGCCCGCAGTACCAATGCCAAAATAACCACGCTGAAAGAGCTGGTATAGTTCAATTGACCCTCACCCTGACACGTGGAGAATATAACCATACTCACTTGTTCATACTTACTTGATTGACAACAACCAGGATCAGGTAACCATCAATGGCGCAAAATCTTGTGCACTAGGTCCGAAGAGAGCGTTCTTCTCCCACAGGCATCCACAAAGCCGCTTTTTTACGATTACAGCTTGTTTACCATGATGGTGCGCCGAGAGAACCATCATGCGTAGATTGCAAGAGCGAGGCCTGAATCCTTCAACCAGGCTAGGTATTATGCCATCATGAAGTGCCTCAAGAGTGCGGGTACAACTTAACCACCAGGCGCACATATCAAGAGCGAGGACTGAGCCTGCACCAGAAATATTGGCGGTCATATGGCCATTAGAGCATGGCTACTAACACTCCTATCAGACTCGTGTCTTTAAAATGCATCTGCAGATGCACTAGTCTAACCGCTCCCCCAGTCTAGAGACTGCAGCAGCCAATTAAACAAAATGTCGCATATGGCTCCGCTGAGAGCACCAAAGCACCTAAGAGCAGATACACTCTACGACGGTGCCCATCTGTTAACTGTACTTAATCAAGTACTGGATTAGACAGAGCAATCAAACTTTGGAAGTACCAGACTTGCCTGCAGATTAGAATATGGTAAACAACTGTCACACCTCTCTCTCAAAACCTGCGGACGCCCTTTTTCGATTTCTTACGAAACGGCAATTTCATCTATCGCCCTTTAATATTTTGGGGAAATCGAAACTGGTCGTTCTTGGGAATCGTTCTTTTTAACCGCCTACTAATTTGGGCCACGATTGGACGGTTTCGTAATTTGGGTCCTTTTGGGCTCTAAAAAATTTTAAGAACTCCGATTAACTTTATATAAATATTTTGGCAGGCGTATCTTACGTTTCTTAAAAATTAAAGATTTTACAATCCAAGGGTTTCCGGTTTCCGAGATATGGCTTTCTTGGTCTTACGATCCAAATCAAAAATAAACTTCTCATTTACCGTCCCTTGTTTGTAGTTTGACTTTAAATTCCTATTTTACATATAAAACAGTGTCTAAAAAAGATTTTTTTAAATCTAAACGACTATTTAATTAATTAGAATTAAATTTAAATTTTTATAAAATTTCCTGTTTTATTAATTTAGTATTATTTAAAATAAATTAATTATACATTATCCATACACAATTTACATGTTTAAAATTTTTTAGTTCAATTCTTAAATTTTTTTTACAAAAATTAGAATTTTTAGATTTGCATCTCAACAGCGGTGTATAATGAGTTGCCTACCTACGCACAATACATAAACAAATTAAGAATTTCTCGGTATTGACTGTTTCTAAATATTACGAATCTACTTCTTGACTCTACTTATTGCAATTCGTTTGAAAACAGCCATAAATTAAACTTACTAAACCCCCTTTATACATTTGTTTACAATTTTACCTATAAGTATCTATGCCATCTGAGAATCACAAAATCTTTTATATATTTTTTTAAATTTTACCTGAAAGAATTGCAGAAAATAGAAATTGTGAGCAAATGTATAAGGAGTGGCATTATAAGTTAAATTGATAGTTCTTTCCAATAGGTACAGTCAAGAGGTAAATTCGGAATATCTACTACAGAAACAGCATTTTTTTACTTAGCCAAATAGTAGCATCCCCAGTATGGGTATTTCTGACAACCGTTTGTCTGACAAAAAAATCTAAGAGATCTATTTTGTGAGAAATTGAATGTACTTTATTTTTGAATAAAAACACTTTTTTCTAAAAGTGCGCAGTTTTCGAGTTACAAGCGATAAATAAATAAAAAATCATTTTTTGAGACCCATTTTAGAATTTTTGTCAAACTTGAACGCGCTCTAGCGCCTAGGCCGCTTGTCTGAACAAAAAAACATAAGAGATATAATTTGTAGGATATTTAACGTAGTTTATTTCTATATCCAAGCACTTTTTTCTAAAAGTGCGCAGTTTTGGAGTTACAAGCAAAAATAAATAAAAAATAATTTTTTGGGACCAATTTTAGAATTTTTGTCAAACTTGAACGCGCTCTAGCGCCTAAACCGCTTGTCTAAACAAAAAAACATAAGAGATATAATTTGTAGAATATTTAACGTAGTTTATTTCTATATTCAACCACTTTTTTCTAAAAGTGCGCAGTTTTTGAGTTACAAGCGATAAATAAATAAAAAATTATTTTTTGGGACCCATTGTAGAATTTTTGTCAAACTTGAACGTGCTCTAGCGCCTAAGCCGCTTGTCTGAACAAAAAAACATAAGAGATATTATTTGTAGGATATTTAACGTAGTTTATTTCTATATCCAAGCACTTTTTTCTAAAAGTGCGCAGTTTTCTAGTTACAAGCGATAAATAAATAAAAAATCATTTTTTGGGACCAATTTTAGAATTTTTGTCAAACTTAAACGCGCTCTAGCGCTTAAACCGCTTGTCTGAACAAAAAAACATAAGAGATATAATTTGTAGGATATTTAACGTAGTTTATTTCTATATCCAAGCACTTTTTTCTAAAAGTGCGCAGTTTTGGAGTTACAAGCAAAAAATAAATAAAAAATAATTTTTTGGGACCAATTTTAGAATTTTTGTCAAACTTGAACGCGCTCTAGCGCCTAAACCGCTTGTCTAAACAAAAAAACATAAGAGATATAATTTGTAGAATATTTAACGTAGTTTATTTCTATATTCAACCACTTTTTTCTAAAAGTGCGCAGTTTTTGAGTTACAAGCGATAAATTAAAGAAAATCATTTTTTGAGACCTATTTTAGAATTTTCGTCAAACTTGAACGCGCTCTAGCGCCTAAACCGCTTGTCTGAACAAAAAACATAAAAGATATAATTTGTAGAATATTTAACGTAGTTTATTTCTATATTCAACCACTTTTTTCTAAAAGTGCGCAGTTTTTGAGTTATAAGCGATAAATTAAAGAAAATCATTTTTTGAGACCTGTTTTAGAATTTTCGTCAAACTTGAACGCGCTCTACCGCCTAAACCGCTTGTCTGAACAAAAAACATAAGAGATATAATTTGTAGAATATTTAACGTAGTTTATTTCTATATTCAACCACTTTTTTCTAAAAGTGCGCAGTTTTTGAGTTACAAGCGATAAATAAATAAAAAATTATTTTTTGGGACCCATTTTAGAATTTTTGTCAAACTTGAACGTGCTCTAGCGCCTAAGCCGCTTGTCTGAACAAAAAAACATAAGAGCTATAATTTGTAGAATATTTAATGTAGTTTATTTTTATATCCAAGCACTTTTCTCAAAAAGTGAGTAGTTTTCAAATTATAAGGGAAAAACTGTAAAAAGAGCAAAGCGCAAACTTGAAAGAAGGGGCAGCATCAGGCGTGCCCTGTTAAGACTTAGCATCATTTGGTTTCGTTACAATGAGCCTCAGAGTGTCTCCGTGCTTTCCGTGCCCCTTTTTAAGAGCTATTCCGCGTAGCTTCGTTCGATGAAGATGAAAGGGTTGTCTGGTGCCCCAGAAAGGTTTGTGTGGTTGTACTTAGCCCATGTAGTCCAGGCACAATTCGAGACTTTCGAAGCGAGCCATTCTTGTTCTTGTCTCAGGTATCAGGCTGTCGTTCTGTTATTCAAAACAACATCCATGACGAACAGACCAGAGGCGTAGTGAGCATAACTGGCGCTCGGGGCACGATACCGTTTTAGCGCCCCCATCCCCGAAAAATCGTAATATAAAATATAGAATGTACTTTTTATAGTACAATACGTTATAAAAAAAAGAATATATATATAAATTTTGGTTTGTTCAAGATCAAACGGCTTAAAATGAAATTCAGAAATTTTAGTAGCAATTTATCGTGTGTATACGGATTGAGTTGCCAATAGGTGTAATAGACACTAAATTTTAGAATTTGATGTTGATATATTGGAATGTTGCCTTGCTTGGCCAAAAAACAATTTTAAGCAGGTTCTCAGGGTGAAAAAATATAGTGGGCCGTGACAATTAAGAGAAAACTATTTTTTATTTAGGTAAAGTGCCTTTTAGGCCAATAATACGACAAAATTGTATTTAAACAAATTGCTCAGAATATGAAACTATGACCTTATGCCAAATTTCAAAGAAATCGTGAATTAAGTTTTTTTTAACAGTCATTTTACGAATTTCGATTTGTGGCATCTAACTGTTTCCAAAGCGCGTTTTTTTCACTAAATGTCCGTTTTCGGTCTTAGGGCCTAACAGTTATATTAATTGGAGATTGTAATATTGAATTAAAATTTGAAAATTGTATTAAACTCGTTATCATCTAATTAAAATTAAAATTTGCGATCTTTTTGAAATTTGGCATAACGCCTCTGAGCAATTTGGTTATACAATTTTGCTATATTATTGACCTAAAAGGCACTTTACCTAAATAAAAAATAGTTTTTTCTTAATTGTCAAGGCCCACTATATTTTTTCAAACTAAAAATCGGCTGAAAAGTTTTTAGATCTAGCAGGGCGACATTCCAAAATATCAACAGATCAACACCAAATTCTAAGATTTATTGTCCATTACAAACACCTATAGGCAATTCAATCCGTTTACACGCTGTATTTTTGGAGGAACACAAATGTTTTTAACAGATGCAGTACGCATTGTAAATAGTTGTTGTTTGTAACGCGTTCAAAGCTTTCGGTCGAAACCCTATGGTTAGAGACCTTTATCTATAAGTTATTAGTTGCCGATCAGGAAAAGACTGTAAAAAATAATAATAAACCCATCAAACTGATCGTAAAATTATTGGAAATATCACGCACATGCCGGTACCAACTACACATTTTAGACAATTATTATAAAAAGGACAACCTTCACCGTAGATATTTGATTAATTTCGGTACTGCATATTTTATCAGCCAAATCAAGAAAGGAAATAATTATATTACAGTAATTATTAATTTAAAATATATTTCCCAGAAATCGATCAAAATAAAAATTGAAATTTTGAGGAAAATATTGTTTGTCTTGGGAACCATTTGGCGCCCCTCTGATGAAAGACCCTCTTGCCCCCCCTCGCTACGCCTCTGGAACAGACAATAACATCATGGATGGGTGACGGTAGACCTATATGTTTTACAATATTTTGTATAAATGCAAGGTTAATATAGATACAATGATCTGACTATATTATTATCAAAAACAAAAGGTTAACACCTTTGCAATAAAGGTTAACACCTTTGCAATTTTGGGTATAAAATAATTATTTTACCCGCTCTAATTGTTTAACAATTGTTCACACGAAGTCAACAAATAAAAAATTGTAAGTCCATATAACTATTTTAATTGTAGATAAATTTTAGGTTTTTCAGAAGGAGAATGAACACTATTATACTCGTACTAATCGCGATGTTAATAATAATAACATTATTATTGGCGATCAAATTAAATCCCAATTGCGTTTTATTCTTAAAACGCAGTTCTCTAGATCTTTATTGCATAATTTCGAATAAATCCATTGCTGAAGCTTTCAAAAAGCTTCATCTTGAACTAAAAGCCAACAATTATAAAAGTGCGAGCGCTCGTTTGTGTCTTCAGCCCTTTCACATTTTAACGGATAGCGAATTAATAAAATCAGTGTTACAGACAGATTTTCAACACTTTACGCATCGGGGTTTATATTTTAATTTTTCCAAAGAAGCTGGAAACATCGATGAAAGCGTATTTACTAGTTTTCACAAAGAATGGAAATTTTCAAGAACTAAACTAAAGCTCGCTTTCACGCCCAACAGAATGGAGAAGCTCATAGAACGAATTAAAATTTCTTGCAAACAAATGATAGATGCGACTAATTCGGATTTGGCAATTAAAAAAGATGTAGAAGTCAATATTGTAGCCTTAAGTGAAAAATATTTCTGTAACATTGGAAACGCTTTCGTATTCGGAATCGGATGTGATGGTTTTCAAGATGAACGAACTAAAAAACTCCACGAGTACGCTTCGAAATTATTTACGGGCCAATCGTTTTGGAGAGATATCCAAGTGTGTCTCTCAAACTTGTTTCCTAAATTAGGAATGAAATTAGGAATATTATTCGTGCCTCAGGAGACCGCCGACTTCTTTATAAAATCAATGGACGAAATCGTATCCGAACCGCAACAAAATATCGTACTCCAAGATAGTGTGTTGAAACTAATGATGGATTTGCACAACAAAGGCGCTATGACGAAGGAAGAAGTTGCAGGCGAGTGCTTAAACTTTTACCACGGTATTTTGTTAACGTCGAGTATAACTTTCTCCTTTTGTCTTTACGAACTGGCAAAAAATCAAGCGGTTCAAGAACAATTAAGGGAGGAAATTAACACAACGTACGAACTTAATGAAGACCTCACTTACGAAGCTCTCGAGAGTATGGAGTATTTAAGCCGAGTTATAGCGGGTGAGTCATCAAAAACTGAAAATCTTCTTGCGCCGTTTAATTTATAAATTTTAGAAACGCTCAGGAAGTATCCTCCAGTGCCCGTCCTCACTAGAAAGTGCACTAAAAGTTACAAAATACCCAACAGTAACGAACTAATAAAAGAAGGCACTGTCGCGATATTTTCAATTATTGGGGTTCACCACGACCCCGAATACTACCCTAACCCTCTCAAATTCGACCCAGAACGTTTCATTCCTGAAGTTGCGAAAAGTCGTCCACCGTTTACCTACTTGCCTTTTGGTGGGGGTCCTAGGAACTGCATAGGTAAGTTTAATTTACGCGGTGAGGCCTAATTTGAATAAAAACTTTGCTTTTAGCAGTAAGATTGGCCTATACGCAAGTGAAATTAGGCCTGTTTTCGCTCTTGAGGAATTTTAAATTTTCTGTAAACGAAAATACAATTATTGACGAGCCATTGCCTTTTGGACGTTTGTTAATGTTTTTAAAACCGCAGCACAAGATTCTTTTACGCGTGGAAAAGATTTGAAATAAAAACGGATTTTTCAAAAACTCGAAAATTTGCAAACTGCATTAATAATTTCACATTTTTTTAATTTTCTATTGTTCTAAAGGGAATTTATGACATTTCGGTTTTAAATAAAACCAAAATTTACCTGGAAATTTTGAGTCTATTCTTAAACCAACAAAATTTTAATCTTTTAAAGTTTTTTTCTATTTTATGATTTTTATTTCTACACCGGTGTATAATGAGTTGCCTACCTATCAGTTCAGTCAACGAAAACCCAAAACTAGGCATTTACCGTAAAAAAATCCATTAGTTATTGAAACTTTCCATAAGCATTTGTAGGTGTATTGTGATAAATATCCTGAAAGAGTCCTGATGAATCAGAGATGGTGAGCTTTCGCGGTAGTAGCCAATGACATGCCACACATAAGTTTTTTGTAAATATCCCAAAAACTATGGATTGGAGCTGAAACGCGGCTCTATACAAAATTATAGCAGATACAATTTGCTACAAAATTAAACGGAAGCATATTTTTGGTATTTCTAATGTTTACGAAGTTATAAGAGCTTGAAACTTGTTGTCATAGCCAAAATTACTAATGCAACAGCGCTAACATGGCTTCGGCACAAAGCATCAATTTTCATCGCTTTATAACTTGGTAAACTTTAGAAGTACAAGAAACATGCATATATTGAATTTTGTAGAAAATTTTATTACCGTTAAGTTTTTATTAAACCATGTTTAGCTCCAACCCATAGTTTTCGAGATATTAACCATAAATCGAAGACAAGTGCCATGTCTTCGGCCACTGCCGCCCGCTACGCTCACATGTGATTTATCAGAACTTCTAAACTATTCATCAGTATACACCTACAACCTACAAATAAACAAGACTGTCGCACCATAAGAACAGTGCGTGCGAAACACGCGGGCGGACCATTCTTGGAGCGTCAAAATTTCTCAGGATAAACGAAGAAGTTAAATAGTAAAAAACAAAATCGAAAATCACTTACAGTTTTTACAATGGTTGGACGATCACGTGGAGCTTGTATATGTTGCGTCCGTACGCAAATCGTGTCGAATGTATCTAAACTGGGATCAAATTGTAAGTTTGTCCCAGGAGCACACTAAAATTAGAAATCAAGTGGCCGAACGAACGTTTTGGAAAATACTAAATTCTATTAACAAGTTTAAGGGTATATATACATTTTGTTAACAGTAGGTTAAGGGTTAAGCTGTAGGCGCCAACATTAGCGGTTGGCACCAAGAAATTTGGGTAAAACCCCATTGTGATCACTGCGGCAAAAATACCGCAAAAGGGTAACTGTAAACTCAACACTGGTTTTACTCAAAATTTCTTTTCGTTCTTCAAAAATAATAATTGATTTAATTTAGTAAAATTGATCTTTTAACGAATCGAATCTCTCTCTTAATGAATCCCTTCCCTCTTATTAGTTACTTTTCCATCTCCAATTTAACTGTATCGTGAGATACATAAATCTAAAAACGCATTTCGAGTTAAATGAGTAAATCTGCGGCTTCAAAAACGTCGCTTAAAGAAATTGCAACGAAACGATTATAATTTAAAAAACACGGTTACAAAGATAAAGGACCACTTCTCCTTGTACTAAAATTTTAAATAATTCGTATGAGCTCTTTAAAAGTTATTACATAATATGCACACGTTTCCACGCCACCTATGAGGTAGTGTACTTAGCGCAACTTTTACAACTTTTTGAATCGTTATATCTCAGAAACGGTGGCTTTTACAAAAAAAGTTTTGACACATTTTTTATAGATAATTTTATGATCTACAATTTTTGTTTAAGGTACTTTTATGAGAAAAGTTACCGTTTTGCTGAAAATCGCAAAAAACTCATTTTTTCGACCTTTAACTTCAAATAAAATTTTTTCCATATATACGGGAATGATGGAGAACTTTTAAATTTTATTTATAATTATGTTTTGAACAATTTAAATGATTTTCAGCTTGTCGAAACTTTATGCACCTTCACTCTCATTTTTTGGTCTAGATTGACCGGACTAAATACCATGTCTAAAAAGATTTAAAAAAATAAAAACGACTTTAATTTAAATTAATTTATATTATTTTATAATTTCCCGTTCTGTTAATTTTATTATAAATAACCCACTTATACGTTATTCACAAAATTTTTTAATTCTTTAAAGTTTTGTTGTTAAAGTGGTTCAATTTTTAAAATTCTTGTACAAAAATGAGGATTTCCTTATTTTTATTTATACACCGGTGTATAATGAGTTGCCTACCCATAAGTGCAGCGAACGAAAATCAAAAATGGGTTTCGCCGTAAAAACAAGCGATAGTCTTGAATCTTTGCATACGCATTTTTAGGTGTTTTGTGAGTTTGTGAGTTTTGTCAAGTCCTCATGAATCAGAGGTGAGTTTTAGAGGCAGTGGCCGAAGAAAAATGTCACAGATAAGTTTTTCGTAAATATCTCGAAAACTATGGGTTGTAGCTGAAACGTTACTCTATACAAAATTAAAACTGATACAATTTGCTACAAAATTGAACACGTGCACGTTTTGGGTATTCCTAAAGTTTACCAAGTTAAAAAAATATTATATTAATAATAACTTATTACTAAGTTATAAGGCGTTTTTTTTGCCAAAATCGCCAACGCAACAGCGCTAACGTGGTGTTGGCAAAAACCACAAATTTTCAACGCCTTATAACTTGGTAAGCTTTAGAAATAGCAAAAAGATGCATAAATTCAATTTTGTAGACAATTCTATTGCTGTTAATTTTGTATAGAATCATGTTTCGGCTCAAACCCATAGTTTTCGAGATATTAACGATAGACCGAAGACATGTGGCAAGTTTTCGGTCACTGCTGCCAAGCTCACAGCTGATTAACTTTGGACTTTTAGGATATTCATCAGTAGGCATCGCCTACAAATAAGCAGGGCCGTACTAACCATAAGAGCAGCGCGTGCAAAACACGCGGGCGGCCCATTTTTGGGGGCCCAAATTTCTCGGGATTAAACAAAATAAGTACAAATCTGAGGCTTCCCATGCGAGCCATTCTTGTTCTTGTTCCAGACTGTCATTCTGTAGTTCGAAATATCATCCACGACGAACAGACAACAACATCACGAATGATGTACGGCAATATTTTGTATAAATTCAGGGTTAACAGGTGCAATGATCAGATTATCAACGAAAACTTGTTGACCTTTGAAATAAATGAGAGTAAGATAATTATGTAAGAGACCCAGGCACAAGTACACTTGTTCGCGTCGAGTCAACAAACAAAAAATTGTAAGTCCCAATCATTATTTTAATTATAGATAAATCTTAAGTTTTTCAGAAAGAAAATGAACATTACGGAAACTTTAATACTAATAATCGTGGTGTTAATAACCTTAGCATTATTGGCGATCAAATTAAATCCCAATTGCGTTTTATTCTTAAAACGCAGTTCTCTAGATATTTATTGCTTAATTTCGAATAAATCCATTGCGGAGGCTTTCAAAGAGCTCCATTTTGAATTAAGAGCGAGCAATTATAAAAGTGCGAGCGCCCGTTTGTGTCTTCGACCCTATCACATTCTAACGGATAACGAATTAATAAAGTCAGTGTTACAGACTGACTTTCAACATTTTACCCACCGGGGTTTATATTTTAATTCTTCTAAAAAAGCTGGAATTATCGATGAAAATATACTTAATAGTTTTCACAACGAATGGAAATTTGCAAGGACTAAACTAAAGCTCGCTTTCACGCCGAACAGAATGGAGAAGCTCATACAACGAATTAAAATTTCTTGCAAACAAATGATAGATGCGGTTAATTTGGATTTGTCAATTAAAAAAGATGTAGAAGTCGATATTGAACAATTAAGTGAAAAATACTTCAGTAATATTGGAAACGCTTTCGTATTCGGACTCGGATGTGATGCTTTTCAAGATGAACGAAGTGAAAAATTCCACGAGTGCGCTTCGAAATTATTTACGGGCCAATCGTTTTGGAGAAATAGTCAAGTGTTTCTCGCATACCTCTTTCCTCAATTAGGAACGAGATTAGGAATATTATTCGCCCCTAAGGAGATCGCCGATATTTTTATAAAGTCAGTGGATGAAATTGTAACCCATCCCCAACAAAATATCGTACTCCAAGATAGTGTGTTGAAACTAATGATGGATTTGCACAACAAAGGAGCTATGACGAAGGAAGAAGTTGCGGCTCAGTGTTTAATATTTTACCACGGTGTTTTGGAAACGTCGAGTATAACTTTCTCATTTTGTCTTTACGAACTGGCAAAAAATCAAGCGGTTCAAGAGAAATTAAGGGAGGAAATTAACAGAACGTACGAACTTAATGAAGACCTCACTTACGAAGCTCTCGAGAGTATGGAGTATTTAAGGCGAGTTATAGCGGGTGAGTCTTCAAAAATTAAAAATCTTCGTGCACAGTTTAATTTTTAAATTTTAGAAACGCTCAGGAAGTATCCACCAGTGCCCCTCCTCACTAGAAAGTGCACTAAAAGTTACAAAATACCCAATAGTAACGAACTAATAAAAGAAGGCACTGTCGCGATATTTTCAATTCTTGGGCTTCACCACGACCCCGAATACTACCCTAACCCTCTCAAATTCGACCCAGATCGTTTCATTCCTGAAGTTGCTGAAAGTCGTCCACCATTTACTTACTTGCCTTTTGGTGGAGGTCCTAGGAACTGCATAGGTAAGTTTTGTTTACGAGGCGTGGTCTAATTTGAATAAAATCTTTGCTTTTAGCGAGAAGATTGGCCTATATACAAGTGAAATTGGGCCTCACTTCGCTATTGAGAAACTTCAAATTTTCTATAAACGAAAATACTATTATGGGCGAGCCATTGCCTTTTAGACATTTTTTAATGTTTCTAAAACCGCAGCACAAGATTCTTTTAACCGTGGAAAAGATTTAAGTTGAAAACGGAACGGAAAACTTTTTTTTTTATTTCCTTATTGGGAATATTATAATAATATTTATTCCTTATATAGCCTAATGCTACAAACGGGTAGCAAAATTTCAGAATGATGCAGGCTGAAATAACATTGCAAGTGAGCAATAAAACTGACCGCCTGTCACTCTTACGAGGCAGCATTTTTGGGGGGTGACTCGAGAAAGTTAGTTTTTGCTCGTTTTTCGGCTTTTCGCTGATAACGTGAAAACTACGCACTTTATAAAAAAGGTGTTTTGATATGAAAATAACATACATCAAATTTGTTACAAATTATAGCTCTCAGGTTTTTTTTTTCTTAGACAAACGGTTTAGACGCTAGAGCGCGTTAAAGATTGATAAAATTTCCAAAATCGGTCTCAAAAACGGTTTGTTTAGTTTATCGTTTATAACTAGAAAACTACGCACTTTTAGGGAAGAGTAGTCGTGAAATGAAGTAAATTAAATTTGCTACAAATTATATCGTACACTTTTTTTACGCCAGACGTACGGTTTAGCCGCTGGAGCGTGTTAAAGTTCGTTAAAAATTCTAAAACCACCCCAAAGCATTTTTTTAGTGTTTTGCTTATAACTCGGAAACTACGCACTTTTAGAGAAACACGTTGTTATAAAAAAATAAAGTAAATTAAATTCTCTACAAATTATGTCTCATAATTTTTTTACGTCAGACTTACAGTTTTGGTGCTAGAGCGCGTACAAATTTTTTAAAAATTCCAAAATCGGCCAAAGCAACTGTTGTTTAATTTATCGCTTATAACTCAAAAACTACGGACTTTTAGAAACTATTTTTTATAAAAAAAAATAAAGGACATTAAATTTGCTTTAAATTACGTCTTTTAGGTTTTTACGTTAGGCGTGCGGTTCAGGCGCTTGAGCGCATTAAAGTTTTGCAAAATATCCTAAATCTCCCAAAAAACTGTTTTTTTAGTTTATCGCTTATAACTCGAAAACTACGTACTTTATTTAAAATTTTATTTAAATAAAAAACTAAAGGGCATTAAATTTCCTACCAATTATGTATCTTAGTTTTATTACGTCAGGCGTATAGTTTAGGCGTTTGAGCGCGTTAAAATTTGACAAAAATTCCAAAATAGACTTGCAAAACTGTTTTTTAGTTTATTCGTTATAGCTCAAAAACTACGCACTCCTGGAGAAAAACGTTTTTATAGAAAAATAAAGTACATTTAATTTCCTGCAAATTATGTATCTTAGGTTTTTTTCTTCAGACAAACAGTTTCGGCGCTAGAGCGCGTTAAAGTTTAACAAAAATATCAAAATGTTGTACTTTATCGTTTATTAAAAGTGCACGCTTTATCTTCTTGTTCGCTACCATGCATTAATTAAAAAATAATAATTGGATAATGTTACAAATAAAAATTAAACTCAGAAAATTATTTACTCCGACCGTACTTCAATTCCTCTCGTTGTTAACACAACAAGCAATTTCCATTAAAGTCATCAAAGTAAATTAGTAAATGTCCCCACCTATTTATTATTACTACCTTGGCTACTGGCTGATTACTGCGCACCAGTTCGTATACCTCAGTGGAATTTGAGCGACCTATATAATAATGCAATGTTAAAATAATAAAAAGTGGTTATCAAGGTGAGACAGCTAGGGCTTCGAACCGGAACTGAACCGAAAACCGAAACAAACATCGATACGGATGTACAAATTTTAGCACTAAGGCCATAGCTTCAACTTTCGCAAGAGTTTTTATTTTTCTCGACAATGAACCATAGCATGACAATGTTTGTTCAGCTAGGTTTAATTTGCAAAGTAATTGGACTTCTGAAAGCCTCGGCGGTCCGTGTATTGCACGCACTTTCAGTAGAAGATGGCAAACGTAAAATAAATTGGTGGAAAATTTTCAATTCTACAAGTAATGAGCTGCTAGAAGCAGCGGCTAAATTGGAGACTACACTGCTTCTGTCTGAAGATGTCAGGGCTGACTTACCGACATAGAGACTGTGAGAGAGTTTTTGTTCACCTAGAAACAATCTTCTTTAACAATATCTGCAGTGCACCAAGATCTGGAATGTTTTGAGTGGAATCAGGACCCCAAGCAGTATCACAATAACCCACCCTCTCAGATTTTGGATGAAACAAAGTACGACCCAGTTGCTTGTACCAAAGCTTGTGCTGCAGAGCTTGTCTTGAAACTTTGCCGCTGCGCTCATGCTCTTCTCAATCTCTATGTACGGTCCCAGGGCCGCCCTTAGGGGTGGGGGGGCGAGCAGGGTCCAGGCCGTGGTCTTCGCGCTTTTTTGCTTAATTTAGGGCCTGGCGCTACCGATGCTTAAGCATCATATTCTTTATAATCTTCGGCGCAGATTCATGTGAGCCTCGCAATTATTTTTGCTCTGGGCTTCGCAAATCCTAAGGACGGCCCTGTACGGGCCAGTCGAATGAACCGAAATGAATAAGTGCGAAAGTATTATAATCCCGACAAGTGTTTGTAATATTATTGTACATATTATTATTATTTATAAATATTGTTAGCCAGAGGTCCACAGTTACAGGGACTATCGATACAATTCTCCAAGGAGGTAAAGTACCTAGGGGTAACTCTAGATGCAAAACTCACCTGGAAATCACACATAGATAAAACTCTTTTCAAAGCGACGGGGGCCTTTTGGGCTTCTCGCAAACTATTCGGAAAGACCTGGGGGCTAAAACCGAAGATGATATATTGGTTATATATATATATCGGTAATTAGACCCATTGTCGCATACGCTTCGCTCGTGTGGTGGACAAAAACGAATGAAATCACGACACAAAGCAAGCTGCAGAAATTGCAGCGGCTAGCGTGTTTGGGTATAACAGGGGCTATGAGCACAACCCCGACTGTGGCTATGGAGGCACTTCTGGACCTGCCGCTCCTGCAATTGCGGGTGAAGAGGGAAAGCCTACAGGCCGCCTTAAAAATAACCCAAATCCGGAAATTCAAACCGGGTGACAAAACAGGTCACTTAAAGATTCTGGACTTCTTACAGCCTGAACTCTTTGAAAAAGAGTATTTGACTTCCAGACACCTTTCGAAGTGGTCATTCGAGACCGCGACATGGCTAGAAGTCAAATAATACAACAGGAACCAAATTCCTCCATCTGATACTCGGATGGATCTAAAACTGAACAGGGAACAGGTATAGGAATATATGGCCCAAAATATAGGGCATCGATAACCTTCCCCACAATTATGCAAGCTAAAACACTTGCAATAGACCTATGCGCCCAGGAATGCCTACGAAGGCGTATAAAGGGTAAACAGGTTTATATAATGTCTGACAGTCAAGCCGTGCTGAAGGCACTCAAAGCCATCAGCTATGAATCCCTATCCACTTGGGAATGCAGACAGTCCCTCAAAAAACTGGCTAAGGGCAACAAAGTTGCTCTGCACTGGGTGCCAGGACATGAGGGAGTTATAGGAAATGAAATAGCTGATGAACTAGCTAGAACAGGCTCAAAAGCTATCCCGATTGGACCAGAACCCTTCTGTGGTCTATCCAAAACACACAGAACAGTAAAGATCCAAAAATGGGAAACTGAGAACAAAAAATCTCACTGGCATAACATACCAGGACATAGACAGACGAAGAAATTCATTGAGTACTCGTCTACGAATGCTAAAAAGCTTTTTCTTCTATCAAAGAACGAAATCAGACTTATCACAGGTCTGTTTACTGGACACTGCCCAGTGACCAGTGAGGTACCACCTCAAAAAACTGGGATTGGAAGATAGTGACACATGTAGGTTATGTGAAACGGAGATCGAATCCGCCGAGCACATTATCTGCAATTGCGATGCACTAGCTCGACTTAGGTTGAAACACTTAGGGCAGGCACAACTAACGCCTGAAAAAATGAAAAGAAAGCCTCTCAGGGACACTGTAGGCTTCGTTGACAAGATCGAATTCCTGAGAATATAACACGAGTAGGGTTATGAATAAAAGATCAACGCTGGTCGCAGTTCTGTAAGGCTTACGTAGCCAATCGACCCCTGAGTACAATACAATACAATACCCAGAGGTCCTAAAACATATAGTATATCAATTTTTATTTTTGTAAAAAGTATAAAAGTAAACTTTTTGAGAAAACAGTTAGTCCTACATAAAAATTTGTAATAACCTTTTTTGTTTAGAATAGATGTAGCAATATTTTTTATCTAAAAGTTTTTTTTGTAATCCCAACGGTTATTCAGATAAATTGGAAAAAAATGTTCGATCATTTTGTTTTTCGCACGCAGCACTCAAACGCATCATTTTTGAGAGTCCCAACATCGAAATTACGGTTCTCAAAGGTCAAATAAAGAGAGTGACACTACTACTACACTTGCATCATTAAAGATCCCACGGATGTACACTAAAATGTAATTAGATTAGTCTACTAATGTTAAGGGTGTTCGGTAGGTATAAAAACATTTTCAAATTACAACTGTTTTGGTTGACACGGAAAGGTAACTAGTAAATTACATGCACCGACACGCGAAATAGTTTAGAGCAACAACCTACCGAACATGAATTTGGGCGGATAAACGCTCAATAAGTGGTAGAAGTGCGCATAATAGTCGACATGCAAATTTTCAAGGCCAAACATTTTAAACGGATGCTTTGAAGGGGGGAAGGGATTAAAAAACAGATTTGTTTTGTAGTTGTACTATTTTACAATTGTTGTGCTCTAAGACTACTGTAATCGTAATCAATTTCGAAAAGAAGTGTCCTTGCTCTTCGCTGCTTTAAGGCACGAAGATGACCGCATCTTAAATTGATTGACGACTATTACACCTTGCCGGGAATGAGCTCGTTGGTGTGAACGCAAGGCGCGAGAAAGAGACAAGCCGAGGTGTACAGAGGTAGCACACAATAAAATATGATCTCAGTCATCTTTCTCTTATTACCTTCGTTCACTTCCCGCTTCCCGGCCAGCCCATTCTCGGTCAAGGTGTATCTACCGTATTACATCGAATTATAAAAAAATAAGTTTTTAACTTCTTCACACTTCCGCGTCCGACTTAAACCCTTTCAACTCTTAAAATAATCTTGTGCTTCGGTTTTAAAAATGCCAAAAAGCGCGCGAAAGTCGACGGCTCGACGGTATCCTCGTTTAGGGAAAATTTAAAATTTCGCAAAAGCGAAGCCAATCCAACTTTTTGTTGTACTAAAGCCATCCTCTTTGCTAAAAACAAAACGAGCGACATTTTTATTTAAAAGTTACGCGATGGGCACAAAACTCACCGATGCAGTTCCTAGGTCCTCCCCCGAAAGGTAAGTAGGTAAACGGTGGACGCCTTTCAGCAACTTCGGGAATGAAACGGTCCGGGTCGAATTTAAGAGGGTCGGGGTAGTATTCGGGGTCGTGTTGGAGCCCGAGGATTGAAAATATCGCCAGGGTGCCTTCTTTTATTACAACGTTACTATTGGGCATTTGGTAATCTTTAGTACACTTTCTAGAGAGTATGGGAACTGGTGGATACTTTCTGAGCGTTTCTAAAATTGCAAATTATACCGGGGCGCACTAAAGTCGTTTTAAGGTTTGAACTCACCCGCTATAACTCGCCTCAAGTACTCCATACGCTCAACAGCTTCGTAAGTGAGTTCTTCGTTAAGTTCGTACGTTGTGTTAATTTCCTCCCTTAATTCGTCTTGAATTTGTTGGTTCTTCGCGAGTTCGTAAAGACAAAATGGCGTAGTTAAACTAGACGTTTCGAAATTACCGTGGCAAAAAATCAAACACTGACCTATAACTTCTTCCATTGTCATAGCGCCCTCGTTTTTAAAATCCATCATTAGTTTTAACATATCTTCGTCCCCGCTGGGCAACACGTTATTTTCGAGCCGTTCCTTCAGGACTTCGTTCACTAAGCTTTTAAAATCGTCCGCAGTGGCTTTAGGGGTGAATGATATTCCTAACATCGTCGCTATTTCGGGGTACATTTGTGCGAAGAAAAATTCGCAATTTCTCCAAAACGTCTGCCCCGTGTATAACTTTTTGGCGCAGTTTAAGACTCTTTGACCGCGTTCGTCTTGAAAATTTTTAACGTCGATCCCTAGCACAAAACAGGAGCTAATGTTAGCGAAGTACTTCTGAGCTATCTCATAAATGTCGACGTTTGCGTTTGTTTTTGTAATTAATTTCGAATTAATCACGTCTACCATTTGTTTGGAACAAATGTCGATTAGTCCCACGATCCTTTTCATTTTTAACGGTGTGAAAGCGGGCGTCAATTGCGTTCTTGCGAGTTTCCATTCGTCGTGGAAACTAACAAAGACGTTTTCGTCGATTTTTACGTCTTTTTTATTAAAGTGGAAACCTCGGTGCGTGAAGTTATTAAAGGCCGTTTGTAAAATTATTTTTATTACTTCGTTGTCCGTTAAAAGGTGAACTGGTCGTAGACATAAGTGGCCGCTTACGCTTTTATAATTTTTCGCTTTTAGTTCAAAATAAAGTTCTTTGAAAACTTCCGCGATGGATTTGTTCGAAAGTATTGAGTAGATTTCCAAAAATGTGCGTTTTAAAAGCAAGACAAAATACGATTTAAATTTCACCAGTAGGGCTAACGTAAAAATTTTTGTTAATACAACAATTGCTAATAAAGGCGCGTTGACATCCATTATTTTGCTAAACAAATTAAATCTGATTTGTATATAAGTACAATGAAAATCATAAGTTCAACTTACTCTTTTTTGTGTCGACACAACACGGCGGCGTGGAGATGTTTATACGTCTATTATAGTCTCGTAAAGAAAAACAACTATTGTTTTAAATATTTTTCAACGGTCAGGGTAAAAGGTGATCAAAGTACCACATATTAGTAATTCCTAAGTATAAAAAGAGCAGCCGATAATAATTATTTGCAGCACTTGTTAACCCTGAATTTTGCAACAACACTAATAGTTCGTCTCTAATCTCTAATTGTTCTACGCCTTATAACAATACACTTTTCGAATGACCCAAAGATCTTTTCGAGGCCACGCAAAGTGGGGGCCCCTTTAACTCTTCGATTAGTACCTAATCGAATTTACCAATTTAACAAATTCTGGAATCAAACGCGCAAGCCATTTATAGCAATGACAACGAAGGATCTCGACTTCTTTTCGAGACCTCTCAAGTTAAACCCGTTAAACCCCTTTAAAACTTAACAAAAGCTCCATGCCCCCCCCTTCCTGTACACTAGCAACCAATTTATCAAAAGAAAGTTAGTATAATTGTTGTTCGACTCCGACGAAGGTCTCATTAAGAGGTCGAAACAATTGTTAGTTTCTAATCAATAAAATTGTTGGGAACGAATCTCAAGCGTTTCATTCATTTTTTTAAATGTTAATGTTGCAACAAGTGCATTGAGAAATCCATCGAAGATAATTAGTATTATTGTGGTGGTGCGCGGTGCTCGTTGTAAGTTGAAGGAAATGTCCGCGTCTGTCCGTGCGTTAACAATATTCACGGCCCAAACTGTAAGAGCCATAGAAAGCTAAAATTAGAAACCATAAATTAATTGGCTCGGGTATAATAGTTAGCAAAATTAAATTTAGAAGCGTAGCGTAGGTCATCGGGGTCACATGGCATTTAGGTTAAACGAAAGTGAAAGAATGACAAAATAAATAGGTATAACGCGTCTCTATCCAAATAACAAGGTTGGAGCGCATTTCTGTATCACCCTGTATTCATATCGCGAATTTAATGTCATAAATTACAATCAACACCGCCCAAAATATCACAGGACGTTAATTATGATTGATTATATAGCTCTAAATCCTAAAAAATAATAATTTTATGTATGCTTCTTTTTAACAAGATACAGATTGCATTAAGAGCTTCTCTTGTTTTTAATAATACGAACAAACTACTAATTAGCTTGCACAAACAATTCTAAGATCGATGATCGCATCGATGGCTAAGGTTTTTACGTCCCACACTCCACAGGATGTAAGTAATTATTACTGAATTAGTAGATGCATGCAAAACGAGCATTTTATACTCATTTGTACCTTCTTGTAGTTGGTAGTTCTTAATTTATTTAAATCGTCCAATTAAAATTTAAAGTTAATCTAAAAGTACCGTTAACGTGCGTACACGCGCGTATAGCCGGTTGCCTAACTTTAGGCGTAATAGACTATCGACGCCTTTTCCGCAATTCTGCAAGTTTATTCGCAACATAATAGAAGAATAGAACGCAAATGCTTAATTATAATCATAAATATGTTAATTTTGCACAGGTTATAATCGTTGTAGAATAAAAAATAGGACTTTTTTGTCTGTCGTACGTGTTCTAGTACCGGAAACGACGCAAGTAGCGACGTAGCGTCTGGTAAATCCGCCGCTGGTAGTTATAAAAATTAGCGAACATACAAACAATTAGTTTAAGTATTACCTACTAACGTGCAGTATTCGAAATTAAAATCAATTATTTTTTAATGCCGTGCGCGCCTGCGGCGCATTGATTACGGATAATAAATTAATTAAGTATACAATGTATTACACATGTTGTAAAGAAATAAAATATAGCTTATTAAAAGGATGTTCGACTGATAAATAATCATCAATAAAATCATAAAACGTGCGCTTTAGTCTAAAAATTGCAATAGCTTTAGAAATTAGTAATAAATCCTATAAATTTAATGTTTTCAAAAAATTTTCACGGTCTTTCCGTAAAATAAAAACTTCTTTAATTGGCAAAAAATTGTGTATCGGGGGGGGGCGCTTTAGTCTAAAAATTGCAATAGCTTTAGAAATTAGTAATAAATCCTATAAATTTAATGTTTTCAAAAAATTTTCACGGTCTTTCCGTAAAATAAAAACTTCTTTAATTGGCAAAAAATTGTGTATCGGGGGGGGGGGGGGATCACCCTACTCCAACCTACAGTAGACTTTTTTCCATGTCGAACCTTCATCCGATATTCTTGGGATCTTTATTTGACTCAGAAAGCCAATAATACTAATTCAAACCCTTATTATTGGCAAAGTAAATATATTTTCCAGCCGTGTAGAAATATATTTATGAAAAACAGTTTCCGATTTAATTTGTGGTCCTGAAAAGGACCGTTGTTTTTTGTTTTCAGCAGTCAATAATAAAATTAATTAAGCGCGTTCGCCCCTTATTCTCCTAGCCAACTGGATGTCTTTGGGCATGATAGTAACTCGCTTGGCGTGAATAGCGCATAAGTTCGTATCTTCGAAAAGACCCACCAAGTAAGCTTCGCTCGCTTCCTGCAACGCCATCACGGCAGAGCTTTGAAAACGCAAGTCGGTCTTGAAATCTTGTGCAATTTCACGAACGAGCCGTTGGAAAGGCAACTTGCGGATCAATAATTCGGTGCTCTTTTGGTAGCGACGAATTTCACGAAGAGCCACAGTTCCGGGACGATAACGATGTGGTTTTTTGACGCCTCCGGTGGCGGGTGCACTTTTTCTTGCAGCTTTCGTGGCCAACTGTTTGCGAGGAGCCTTGCCTCCGGTAGATTTGCGGGCGGTTTGTTTAGTACGTGCCATAACTAATTCGTTTAAATTCAACAATAATTGGATAAACGTCAATCAACAAACAAGACGAACACAACTGTAAAAATTTTTCAAATTCCCTTGCTTATATATGTTTGACTTTTGTAAGGAGAGCTGTGATTGGTCATACGCCACACAAGTCCCGCCCACAAAGTAAAGGTATAAATACTCGCCGCACCATATATTGCGTCATCTGCAGCTGCTGTGCGACTTGTTCGAACGTTCGTTTTAGTACGATTATCGATTATTCTTGTTTTTTCTCTAAATTGAAATCGAAATGACTGGTCGCGGCAAGGGTGGTAAAGGCTTGGGAAAAGGGGGTGCCAAGCGTCATCGCAAAGTTTTGCGCGATAACATCCAAGGCATCACTAAGCCGGCCATCAGACGTCTAGCTCGTAGAGGAGGTGTTAAGCGTATATCTGGGTTGATTTACGAAGAAACACGTGGTGTGTTGAAGGTATTTTTAGAAAACGTAATTCGAGATGCAGTCACCTACACCGAGCACGCTAAGAGAAAAACAGTTACAGCAATGGACGTCGTTTACGCTTTGAAGCGTCAAGGCCGCACTTTGTACGGTTTTGGCGGTTAATTTTACCACCGACTCTATTACGGCAAGGAAAAATCGGTTCTTTTCAGAACCACAACTTAATTTCGATTTGAGTTTTTCGTTTCCAAAACAAATGCTTTATCAGAGTTCCTGGCAAAAGTTAATTATGGTGTAATAAAAGACCACCAAATCTGAGCAGCAAAGGAAAACTACCCTCTTATACCCAGGTAGAAATTGGGCAAGACTAATCCTTTCTTGTATAGACGTCTCGTCTTTATAAGTGAAACCGTTTTATTTTGACGTGAGTGATTTATACTGCCAGCAGAGGTACAATACTAAATAATAATGAAAAAAAGTTAAGATTGTAATTGTCAAACAAAGGTTTAACCAGAACCATAGATTTAAACCTATTGTTAGCAATTTAACTTTAACCTTTGTGGAATATAAGGCCCGTCATTTTAGGGCAAAGATAAAACGGATTTATATCGCTCGTTACGAAAATCTCAATCATGTACTTTGTGGCCCTTAAAAGGGCCGATGTGTAGATGTGCGAGTAAAATTTATGCCTTCTTTTCGGTCTTCTTGGGTAACAATACGGCTTGTATGTTAGGTAGTACACCTCCTTGTGCAATAGTAACCCCCGAGAGTAGTTTATTCAACTCTTCGTCGTTACGAATGGCAAGTTGCAAGTGACGAGGAATAATTCGAGTCTTCTTGTTGTCACGAGCAGCATTACCAGCTAATTCGAGAACTTCAGCTGCCAAATACTCCATGACGGCGGCCAAGTACACTGGAGCACCGGCGCCTACTCGTTCCGCATAATTTCCTTTTCTCAAAAGACGATGAATTCTTCCAACTGGAAACTGAAGGCCGGCACGACTCGATCTTGACTTTGCCTTTCCCTTAACTTTTCCGCCTTTACCACGTCCGGACATATTTTAATTATTTTTTTGATATTTTAAATCAAACGTCAAGACTAGATCGGTTAAGATTTTGATTTGAATGCGAATCTCGAATTTAACGTCTATATATAACGTATACTGTTAACCAATCACACGAGAAGCACATATGTAGGCGGAGCCTGTCTTTACAATGAGTTTGTATAAAAATGAACCGGCCAAACCGCTAGCGTCAGTTTGAATAATCGTTTGACGTTCGTAGATACGTGAATTCTTTATCAACGTGTGTTTTCTGTTTGTCGATTGTTGTGTCCGTCTACGTTCTACGTGTTAATTAATCATGCCACCAAAAACTAGCGGAAAAGCGGCCAAAAAAGCTGGAAAAGCCCAAAAGAACATTTCTAAGGGCGATAAGAAAAAGAAGCGCAGGAGGAAGGAGAGTTACGCAATCTACATCTACAAGGTATTGAAACAAGTTCACCCAGACACCGGCATCTCCAGCAAAGCCATGTCCATCATGAATAGCTTCGTCAACGACATTTTCGAGCGTATAGCTGCGGAAGCGTCTCGCCTCGCTCATTACAACAAGCGATCGACCATAACCAGTCGGGAAATTCAAACCGCAGTGAGACTTCTCCTACCAGGAGAATTGGCCAAGCACGCCGTTAGTGAAGGAACTAAAGCTGTCACCAAGTACACCAGCTCAAAGTAAATTACAATTCGCATCTTCGATTTAAAAAAAAACCGGCTCTTTTCAGAGCCACAAAACGATACGGTTAAGAGATTTAAATAAAACAACACGTACTACGTACTCCCTGCTAATTTTTACGATTAAATACTTTTATTATTTGGGGCCGTTTTCTCTTTGCCCAACTTTCACTAGTAAAGTAATCGATTACGGGGTGTATTACCACTCAAGTTGCTCACACAAGCAATGCAAATTTGATTATTAATAGATAATAGATAGCCCGCCCCAAAGATAATTTTTTGACTAGATACCGATGAATTTTCTTTAATTATTATAACAATGCGTGCAAAATTGGCATTTTATGGCGGTTGTACATTCTTGTAGTTAATTTCATTAAAATCAGCAGTTTCAGTCTGTAAAATGTAAGGTTGGCTTGGAAGTGCTGTTAACGTTTGTTCACGCGTGCATAGCTGGTTGCATACCTATAGGCGTAACAGACTCCATAAAATATCTATAAAACCTCTTTGGCTTCCAGCACAACATTGTGTTGTAATTGAGAACAACTTCATTGCTTTATTCATAATAGAATGAAAACGCTTAATCATAAATGTTAGTTTTCCACAATTTACAATCTTACAATGAGTTAGTTATACTGTAATGGGGCCATAACATGACTTTTTCGCATGTGTCGAAGCTGCATATATTTTGGGTTTAGGAGACTATAAACGTAGGGTAGTTAATAAAAAGTGGTAATACTTTTTCAGTAACGTAAAAGTAAAGGTAATAATTTTGTTTTGCGTGATAAAACGATCTGTATTTTAAACGTTTCGGTGGTACGCACGGTCTGGCTAAAAGAACGTGAGATTTTTTTTAAAACGAAGTTTGCTTGGGAAAACTTATCGACTAGTCGAACTCCAGATCAGTACGAGGGATTTAATAAAAATAAATTGTTCCGAGCCTATAAAAGTTAATTTTGAAAACGATGACAGAGCTTAAAAATAAAATAAGTGAAAAGATTACCACGATAAATCCAAATATTTTCGTCATTATTTCCATTACATTTTATTTTTAGAGGTAAAAAGGGAAAAGAGGTGTATTTGAATTTTTTGTTTTGGTTATTGGTTATTGACGTTTTTCTTTTCTTCCTCACGCTTTACTATTTTATGACGCGATTCATCATTTGCTGACAACAATGTGGTCATCTATTATATATCGAAATACACTGGAGGGTGATAGAACCCTCGCCGTTCGGTTATTTAATAAGAAATTCTTTATTCACCTATAACTTAAAAAAACTCTTTTTACTTATTTTTCTTTATTGCAAACACAATGCGAGTAATTTATAAAAATTGACTAACGTTTTATCAATTCAAAACTAATCACAAGTAAGTAAAGGGTAATTGCGGAAAATAGATAGTTATCGTTCTTTTCACGTTACGTTCCTCTTTTAGAAAACTACTAAAAGGTTGACTTAATAATTCCATTTCCCCAAAGACAAAGACGTATGGTAATTACATTCGTAAAAAATACGAACGCCCATAGTCACTTACCTTTTTATTCTTGTGACTTGTGGCAACATTTAGGGTATTTCCAAGATCAATACTTTTAGTAGAAACGATTTCTGCGCTCATCTAGCCTACGAATTTTGGGTACATCGCGCTTTTGTTTCTCTCAAAGAATGGGGACTCTTTAGCCTTTAGAGGCTGCGTTTTTCAGAAATTTTCAACACTAAGCTTGTTACGGCCGCCATATTGAAAAATGGCGACAGTAGCATACGATACTTGAG
Source organism: Malthinus flaveolus (assembly GCA_950108345.1). Lineage (NCBI taxonomy): Eukaryota > Metazoa > Arthropoda > Insecta > Coleoptera > Cantharidae > Malthinus > Malthinus flaveolus. The sequence continues at coordinate 5,258,087 of OX467289.1, read as the reverse complement.
GAACACGCAAGAATTGAATGCCAGCGCTTTCTAAATTCATTTCCTCAACTTACTCTTTTAGAAAAATTAATTTTGGGGCTGAACGGCACTTCGATTTAAAAAAATTCCTAGAATGAAAGTTATAGACAGTTTCACGACAAACAGTTGATTTGAGAGGAAAGAAGGGACAAAGGTGGGCGGTCCGCATTAGGTGGCGATGGTAGCGCCACGTTAATTTACCGTCGACTTTGAGTATGTTAGTTGGGATAGCCCGTCCCAAGACAACTTCAAGGAGATCGTTTTGTTCTTAAAGAAATACCAACACATTCGGGAGTATAATGGTACCCCAGGGCCGGCTCAAGTACGTTGGGTGCCCTCAGGCAAATTTTTTTGCCGCGCCCCTTCAACTTAATTTTAAAACCACCGTAATAATCTAGTTTTGACTTACCCATGCAATGTCAGGAACTGATGCTAAATCAATGCTTCAAATTATAATCAAGTCCACACGAAGTTAATACACAAATCGTCAAAAAATCTTGAATTAAGTAACATTTGATCGCACTTATTGTTTACACTCATTTTGAATTAAATTGAATTTATAACTTATTTATTGTTTAAAACTTCATAGAATCAAAATTAGAAACGCATAAAACGTCCTATAAGCCCGACGTATTCGCGTAAACTAAAAGCTACAAATTTGATGTAACAAATATTGAATGCGGAAAGATTAACTTGCTCGTCACTGATAAGTTTCTATATTACACGTCAATATTTCGAATTTATTCTTTGTATTGAATTAGAATATGAGTAATATCTCTTATTTATAACTAATATATATTTTACACGAAATTAGCGTTAATTTGTTAATGATTTTAACCCCCGAGTTACACCACCGACCTGTTCAACGCTTCGACATAGAATGATTATAATATGTAGTGAAGTAGGTATCCTCGGACAAAGAATAACAATTAGACCCTTTACCTCGGACTTTCCAAAATACACAATGGTACAAATTCTAAGGACAGGAAGGTAAAGAATAGATCTTCGACGAAAAACCCATTACCGACCTGGTTTTCCATTTTTGCCATTTTTTTTAGATATTTCGCTTATAACTCGAAAACTACGTACTTTATGAGAAAAGTGCTTCTATATTAAAATAAACTATATCACATTTCCTACAAATTGTATCTGTTGAGTGTTTTCCTCAGACGAACGGTATAGGCGCTACAGCGCGTTAAAGTTTGACAAAAATTCCCAAATCATCCAAAAACACTGTTTTATTGTTTATCGCTTGTAATTCGAAAACTACGCCCTTTTGGAGAAAAGTGTTTCTATATAAAAATGAAGTACACTCAATTTCCTACAAATTATATTTCTTAGGTTTTTTTTGTCACAAGATCGGTTTAGGCGCTAGAGCGCGTTAAAGTTTACAAAAGATCCAAAAAACTGTTTCTTTAATTAATCGCTTATAACTCGAAAACTACTTACTTTTAGAGAAAAGTGTTTGTATAGATAAATTAAGTAAATTAAATTTCCTACAAATTATGTCTGTTAGTTTTCTTTGTAAGATATGCGCTTTCGGTGCTAGAGCACGTTCAAGTCAACAAACATTCCAAAATTCAGAAAATTAGTATTTTTAGTTTATCGCTAATAATTCGAAAACTACGCATTTTTGGCAAAAATGTTTCTATAGAAAAATAAAGTCCATTCAATTCTCTACAAATTATATTTTTTAGGTTTATTTGTCACAAGATCGGATTAGGCGCTACAGCGCGTTAAAATTCATTAAAAATTCCAAAATCGGTCAAAAAACTGTTTTTTTAGTTTCTCACTTATAGCTCAAAAACTAATCACTTTTAGAGAAAAGTCCTCGTATAGAAAAATGAAGTAAAATAAATTTTCTACAAATTATGTTGCTTAGGTGTTTTCGTAAGCCTAGCGGTTTAAGCGCTAGAGCGAGAACAAGTTAAAGAGTACAAGAGAAAAAATCCAAAATCTGCAAATAAAACTGTTCTTTTAGTTTATCACTCGGAACCCCGCAATTTAGAGAAAAGTGTTCCTATAGAAAAATAAATTAAATTATGTCTCTTAGATCGCGCTTTAGGAGCTAGTTCAAGTTAGACAAACATTCCAAAATTGACCAAAAAACTGTTTTTTAGTATATCTCTTATAACTCGAAAATTACGCATTTTTTGAGAAAAGTTCTTATCTGTTAATAGAAACTACATTGAATTTCCTACAAATAATATTTTTTAGATTATTTTTAGACGACCGGTTTAGGCGTGACAGCGCGTACAAGTTTGACAAAAATTACAAACTCGGCCAAAAAAATTGGATTTTTAGTATCTCGCTTATAACTAGAAAACTTTGCAGCTTAGAGAAAAGTGGTCAGATAGAAAAATGAAGTGCATTAAGTTTTCTTCAAATTATGCCTCTTAGGATTTTTTTGTAAGACGAGCGGTTTAGGCGTAAGAGCGCATTAAATTTTGACAAAAATTACAAAATCGACTAAAAAACTGTTTTTTAGTTTATCGCTTATAACTCGAAAACTACGCACTTTTGGAAAAAAGTGTTTATTTATCAATATAAACAACATTAAATTTCCTACAAATAATATCAGTTATGTTTTTCCCGGGAGAAACTATTTACGAGCTAGAGCGCGTTGAAGTTTGACAAAAATTTAGGAACAACTGTTTTATCGCTTGTAACTCGAAAACTATGCACTTTATGACCAAAGCGTCCCTATACAAAAATTAAGTACATACAATTGCCTATAAATTATGTCTGGAATTTTTTTTTGTCAAACTAACAGCTTAGATGCTAGAGCGCCTCGAGCAGAATGGGTTTTTTGGGAACAACTTTCCTCAAGTCGAGTCGCCGAGGTTGTGGCGGTATATTTTTGGCTCTTGTCATTTGCTACAAAAGAATGTGGATATTATAAGTACTTCTTGTTACGATAATAAAGAAAAAAAACTTCAAGCAAACATAATGCTTTATTAGATACACCACTGCAGTTATACACGCTTGTAACAAACTGATATGACTTAATCATTAAATATTGTACTCAATTTGACAATAATCACTAAACTTATAAAGTATTATATAAATAAATAAATAAACAAACCGTAAATTTTATTAATAATAACGTCGACGTCTTGAAGCATATCGGAAGAGATCATCATCATCATCATCATCATCATAATAGTAGTAGTATGTATGATGGGGTTTAATTCTCATTCTTCAAAAATAGAGACTTAAAAAAATGTAAAAAATGCCGTGTTAATTCCATCGGCGCTACTAATTAATTACGAAACAACCATGTATTTAATAAATATCGATGGAACTGCACAACATCGTTTAATTATTTTTTTAAATATTAATTACTTCGTAAAATTGACCTGAACTCTATTGACTAGGCACACTTAGTTTATATAAATAACAAGAAACTGTCCTATATGAAAAATAGAAACTTCCCACAATAAAAATTAAACAGATAAATAATTATTAAAATCGAATCCGGATAACTGCCCTCTTCGGGGAGTTATCCGAACATATAGGTGGCTTCGTTCGCCGGCTCGCCCTCTTCTCTTTATTACGACGAGGAGTCGCGGCGAATGGAGCCACCCAAATTCACAACGGTTATTTTTCTCGACATTTCTTTTTATTTTTTTAAAAATAGTTTATCATTACAACATATAAATTATTCAGATATTCTCATATAATAATGTTAACAGGACCAACAGTGTTTCACATGGAATGTTTAGCCGGATAATGTGCTCCATTTAAAATATAATTCTAGTAATAGTTTTAGTTATCTTGGAGTATCATCGATACATGCAATAACTACATCAATATATTATAATAACGATCATCGTATACCAAAATAAACCATCTGTTTTGGAATGTGCAAAGTTCCAATGAACAAAACGACAACCTAATAATGCAGCTTTTTTTCGTCTTAATTTTAATAACATTTTGATTCAACAACTTTGAAAATACTTTGGAAATATTACGGTTTAAGATTTGCCAACAAGTGGGGGATAACGTTTATTGTCCACTGCCGCAATAATAAACAAGTGAAGGTGCTCTTGGTCTAGAAGGGACGTGGTGCATGCACAACTAGACTAGGCCAAGCAGGCGGCCCTTTTTTTATATTTTTGCTCAAATTTAAAAAATGGCCCCTACAGCGTAACAACCGAATTAATACTCAACGAGTTTGATTATGTTCAACAAACATACCTCAAAAATATATCATCATATTGCCTTGATTTTCTTTTTTTTTTAATTTCGCAAAGTACAAAGAGACAATAAATTTAATACATCAGTCTTACAGTCGAGAGAAACAAGCTTAAGCGGCAGGGTATTCACCTACGAAGAGAGCGAAACGGCGCGACGGAAGCGGCGACGATATACTAGCGCCCTCTCGCGCCGCGCCGATTTTCAAGTCGTCATTAAGCTGCATCTACGAATTTTACACTATTTTACCAACTACGATTATTAATAATTTACAAACACTTAAGGCGTCACACATCACGAGCAAGCAGCAACGAAGAAGCACATTATCGGGAGGAATTTAAATTTACACAACATGATATCGCTAAGATATGTCTTTTAGCTAACACATTGTGAGTATTTTAACCTTTTTTTTTGTTTCTTTTAATAATTACAAACAACACGCACTATTGCTATTCAGATGTAGAGTATCTGCGATTTGTCTGCGCGACCAATGGCAGGAACAATGACGGACAAAGCGACTAATATCATCGATTAACGCGCGAGAGACTAGGAGGAAATCTATTTCAAAAAAATAACTTTCTCCGACCGACGTTTCGTTTAAAAAAAATTTCCTGCCAGCCACAACAGCACGCGCGTGTTTCATAATTTTTTTTTATAATAAATATGCGGCCTCACAACAAGAAAAAACACTTAAACTTCGATATCAGTCCTAACAAATATTCTACCCCTATTATTTATAAATATTTTTTTATTTTTAAGATATAGTAAGAAACTGGCAAATATGAGAACGTACAAAGCCACATAAAAATACAATATTATCTTTCGATATAAAACGACTAGACTAGATTAAGACGTAAGCAGTTACTTGGTCGGTGGCGCGCGGGCCGCGCTTGCTTTGGTCCGCGAGTTCCAGCCAACAAGCAGGGAATAATAATTGGTGTAATCGGTACAGTCAGTACAACACGTACATATAATTTGGTGTTCGTACTTTTTAATTAAAAAGAAGGTCGAAAAAATATGGAAGAGCTTAGCTTACGGTCACACGCGCTTTACAAAATCCAACATTTTCGTAAAATTTTTCAAGTTTGATAATTTATTTATTTATTACGGCCGATGTGTGCAAGAACTATAAGTTACGACGGGAGCTTTTTCTTTTTTCTTTAAATATATCATCGAGTTTTGAAAAGGGGGTGCAAGTGATAACATTTGGATCGGGGGGAAGGCATTTCCAATAATCACAGTCTGTTAGAAATCTGTCTAGCGCAATGCCGGGAATAAATTACAATAAATACGGGTGCCTTTTTTTGGAAGTGTGGACTCTGCGGCGTGGCGCAATTAACAGTGCACAACAACAATCTACAACATGAGCAAAATGCATCAAATGTATAAAAATTTATAATTCTGGAACAATTTCATGCAGCGAATAACAAGAGATTGTGCGACGGGAATACGTGAAATCCCTTACTTTAAAAAGGACTTTTTTCTTCTTCTTCTTTTGGGATTAGAAATGCGACAATCCCACCTACTGAAGATGTAACGACAACATATATTTATAATAAATACAAACTACCATTTCAAAATTTTAAAATACTAGAATGCCCAAAGGGAATAAACTGCATCGTGTAAAACGGGCTTTAAAAAAGTCATTTGACAGCTATCAATACTTCCTAACTCCCACCTCTTAATACCAAAAAGGAATACAAATTTTTCGCCTATCGATAAACTTTTTTTCTGCCATCGTATTTCTCACAAATAAGTAGTATACAATTACATCTAACGCCTCGACGCTCGTAAAGGAGAGTACACACACGGCCGAACAATTCGTCCCGCACGTCCGCCATTTTGCGACAACTCGATTAACTACAGCAAAGGAAAAATTGATCGGCCGCTAACATTAACTTCACCTAAACGTCAAGAACAATTTTCATCCCTTAAACACTATTCAAAATGGCCCTTTTTTTCACTTAAATTACGATAGAAAAAACAATTGTTTTATTGAAACAAATGGAAGAAAACAATTGCGTCGAGTCGTTTGACAGCTACCAAAACTTTCGGCCATCTTTTGTTTCTTTTGTGTGAGGTTCAAGCCCAGCCAACATTCTGGCATTTTAAAATAAAATGAGACGGGTAAAAGTTTTCTAAGCGGTACAAATAGGAGGGAAACTATTTACACTTCTTCACCTGGTTTAAAAATTTATGTTCCCTAGAGTAATTGACATGAAGGTAAAAACGCAACATATTCTAGTGTCGAACTTTGCCGGGCCTCGGTTTTTTCCATTTTTTGGGCTAATTTTGATTTAAACGACGACTCATTTGTGCGTGTCTTTTGGAATGTTTTGTTTTTTTTGAGAGTTGACGACTTTTGGCACGCCGTTTTTTTTTTGACGACACGTGGCTTCGGCAGAAGGACTATTGCATTTTGCATATCACTAAATATGTTCCTTTACTAGCAGAAGAAATGTGTTGTTCTATCAGTCTTTCCAAAAAACATTTTGATGCTAGAGAAGCTTGCGGATTCTTCCGCTTTCTTTTTCTTTAGTAATCGTATAAGAAACTGCTTACTAATTACTCAAAATCACTACTAAAAACTATCAACTAATGACTACCATGATACCATAAAATCACACTTCTATAAACTATTTAGGAATTACTAAAAAGTTGGGCCCAGAAAGATTGTTTTTTTTTATAAAAAACCATCCATTTTTTTTGTTTAATATCAAAAAGCATTCATTTTAACGAAAATTTTCTTATCACTTTAGTCTACGTGAAAAAAGCGAAGACGAAAAGATAAAAAACTTCTTATCGCTTATACGATGTGCCGTGTTTTTAAGGTTCAAAAGGTTTTTAAAGAAGCCAAACGAAATTACAATCCTCCAGTCGACGATTCGTTAAAAAATTTCCTTTTAAGTGCGCGCGCGGTAGAGGCTCCCAACGTTTCGGAAAAGTTTCGTTTTAAATAAAAACGACGCGCGGAAGCGGGTCGTTTTTCAATTGCCACCAGTCTAGACGCTCTTCGGGGCGGCGGGGACAATGCAAAAATAATTGGGCCGAACTGTAACGTTCGGCGATGCGTCGTCGAGCATTATGGCCGAATTGAATAGATAGTTCGGAGCCACTACCGCGAGTATCGTCTAGTCGGAGCAAAATATTGGTCGAAAGCGCCACCTTTTGCTTAATCGCAAAAGTGCGATTTAAATGGTAAAATTAATGTACGAAATGGCACTCGTTTGGCTTGTCTAAAAAGGAAAAGGGTGCATAAAAAGTCATCCATACACAAAAACCAAACTAAATAAAAAATATCAAATGTAATGAAAACTGCAAGAATGGTATTATTAATTAAAAAAGCATTTTACAACAAAAACAAAACAATTTACATTTAATTCAAGAACAAATTTATCATTAAAAATAATATAACAAATTATTTAAAAAAAATACAGATACAATCGTGTAGCAGATAGGATACGTGCGACGATTAGGGGGGGTTTTTCGTGAAAAATTTATGAGACCCATCCGAGGGAGTCAGAGGAACAATAGAAAAAATAGAGAGTACTCTGAACAAGACACTAAAAACAAATTAACACAAGTCGGATGGGTGCCACAAACAAAAACCATCGCGCCTTCATAAAATCGTATCTGCATTTGCAGTCTGCTTAACTTTGGGGGGGACCGGTTAATATAGAATGAGATCGCTCAGTCCCCCCATCTTCATTTAAATATATAATAATAACCAATATAAATGCGATCGTGATTCAGAATTTACCTTTCTTTTCTTCTAATAATAAAAAAAAAAGAAGAAAAATTAACAAAACAGTTCAAAAATATATAAATTAAGATATTATAAATAAAGTGGTAAGTGTGTATGTGCAACGCTCATTAAAACGGCGCGCTTAATAATAGTTATCTTAAAAAAAAGGAAGGCGCCCTTTAATTTAAAAATAAAACAAGTTCTAACTAACTAAAAAAAAACAAAAAATGCACAATTCTAACTAACGTAGTCTTGGTCGCGAGTGATCGGGAAAAATCACAGCTAACATGCTCCGTCGATGTGATCCCATTTTTTGTATCTTAATCTTGGCAGCATTAACAAATAAAAAAAATATATATTACTACTTACTACAACTAATAATAAAAATGGTGAAAATATTGCATGCACCATTATAATTACTAATGAACTTAACAAATAATAATAATAATAATATTATACATTAACAGATTCGAAAAAGTTTGTACGAATCGTCCCTTCGCGTCGGTCGGAACTAAAATTAAAAATTCAGACGGACGCGACGGGACGAAGAAAATATGCCGATGTATAATAAGAATAATAACAAAACTGAGATAAAACAAAAACTAATACGGGCTAGAGCTTATAAACACGGCACGCGGTGTGTAATACAAAATACAAAAAAAAATAAAAATAATAAAACATACAGAACTACAGCTCGAGGGGGTGACTAGGGTCGCTAACAACGCGGCTTCCCGCAAAATAACAACTCACTATATGCTAAGGACATTCACAACATCATACACGCATATTAAAATAGATATTATCAATATATATATGGAAATTGATGCGTACAACAATGGCCCAGGCACCGCTATGCTTGGTAAAAACTCTAAATGTGATTAAATATCCCTGTTTTGAATAAGTGATAGATTTGGTCTCGTACAATGGGCCGCCACTCCTACCCAGGAGCGTTATTATAATCCAACATATCGTCACAATGGTACATATTAAAAATATCAACATGTTACACTACTACAAAACTATCATCTTCAACGTTTACAAATTGAGAAGAGAAGACTTAAAAATTAAAAAATTTAACAATTATTTTCATTATGGCAGCGAACCACTCTCCATTCTTTTTTTTTCTCTTTTAAAAAACGTAACAAAATTATGATGGGAATGGTGGCTGAGGACTCCATCTCTACAGACCAATGGGCGGTACCTGAACGTAACGATAAATGTACAAACGGTAATCCTTACTAGCCAAGACGACGGAACCGTCGTCCATGAGAGCGACGTCGAAACACTGCGCGTGCTTCACCTTACTCTCCAAAGCCGAAACCAACTGACCGTCTTGCGTAAATATGGTCAAGTTGAAGTTGTTGTGATTGTCGGCAATCAAAATATCGCCGGACGCGTTTATTCCGACGCCTATCGGATAATTTGTGATGCCTTCGCCTCCAATTTGTCTTAAATAACGACCGTCGTAATCGAAAACTTTAACGCAATGAGCTCGATTGTCACTTATAAATATTTCTTGTTTATCATTAACAACGACCCCGTTAGGAAATTCGAGGTGCTTCGAACAACCGAACTTTTGTAAAACGGAACCCGTCTGATCGAATATAATAACTCGCATCACTTTACATTCGACCACCACTATGCGTCCCTTATTATCGACGGTCACTCCTCGTGGATGCTGGAGGATGTTCGCGCCGAACTTACGCACGAATTGACCGTACTGATTGTAGATTTGTATTTGGTGTGTCGGCGAACGTTCGGTAACTATAATATCTCCGGACGTGCGTACTACCGCCACCCTATTCGGATAAAGCAACTGCCCGTCTCTCTTGCCACATTCGCCGAATTGAAACTTGAATCTACCCTCCTTGTCGAAAATTTGAATCCTGTGATTATTCGTATCCGCCACTATAATATCGTTTTGAGCGTTGACCGCGACGCCGCTCGGTTCCGTAAACTGACCTTCCATAACACCAAATTCGCCGAACTTACAATGATAGATCATCTTTTGGCGCTTTATTTGTGATTTTGGCGGAAAAATGGTGGTCGACATTAATTTCGACGTTAGGTCTAACATCGAGTCCGTCGCCCCGCTCGCTAACGAGTAAGGATCGCTAGACCCGTTTTGGAAAATACTGTCCGTTCCTCCGTTGGACCACTTTTCGTACGGATTAATTCCGTTTATGTTTAAATCTCCTATTGTGGTCGAAAAAGGCCCGAGACTATTAGCACTACTAAATCGCTTGGATATGATATTAGACTCGAACGGCGACGTCGATTGACTACAACCGGAAAGCGGGAAGGATCCCTGTATCACCCCGTTAAGGCTACCGGAACTTCCGTTAACGCTACTTCCGCTCGAACTCGAACCTCCCGTAGGTCTAGCTATGGGTGGCTGTTTGCTAGGCCCGACGGACGCCTCGGAGTTCGATCTCACGTAGCCGAACGTGTTACGAACGCCGACTTGTATCGCCTGATAATTGGAGACGAATTCGATTTCGCCGGCCGATTGTACCATCTGGTCGATGTTGGAGCTCATGAGCGTTTGCAATTTTTGATCCAGCAATTTGCGAAACATTAAAATTTCGACAAAATTGGCCGTCTTGTTCATTTTGTCGACGAATTCGCAAGCTTTGTAAATTTGCTCGACCAACTCTTGCCCCTTTTGCGTGGCTACTCCGAGCGAAATTTGTTTGGCCGAAAATACGCTTTCGAGTTCCTTGAGCAGCTCTTGTTTTCTTTCGTCTAACATCGATCTATAAAATGAAAATGTGTCGTTGATTTCGTTTTGGGCTTTGTGATATTGCATCTGCAAACGACTAGAAACGTGCTCTACGTTTTTGAGCGTATTTCTTATATCCGTAGATTTTACTTTGGCGTCTTGAATTGCGTTCGATATAGCTTCTAAGTGTTTAGGTGCCACGTCACCGATATGTTCTAGATCGTGTAAGCCGTGGGGGTGGTCCAGGGAGCATTCTTTGCAGACGGGCAAGGTACACGTGCGGCAATAATACTTTAATATTTCGGTTTTGTGTCTTGGGCAGATCATGGATTTTTCGCCGTTCGTGACGGTGCCGTTCGTCACGGTTCCGTTAAGTATGAGTCCATTATTTTTGTGGTCGTCTTTCAGTTCCGAAAGACTTATGACCCTGTGTCCCTCGAAGCAGTGCATAAATTGGTGTGCCATGACGCAACTAGCGCATAAAATGTTAACGCAATCGACGCAACGCGCTATACCGTCTAATTTGTTAGTTTTACACGCCGTGCAAGGAACGGCGACCGGTACGATGGTCTCAGAATTAAATTCGCTGTTGAATAACAAATTTGTTATGAGATGTTCGATCGATTCGGCTTGACAACGAGGACAGACCAATTTGTTCTTTTCGAAACAATTGTTGCACACCGTGTGGCCGCAAGTTAATATTTTCGGGTCGTTTACAGATTCTTTGCACTGCAAACAGTGTAATTCGCTTAAATCGCTTAATTCTCTATCGACAGAATCGCTTATAGGTGGCGACGATCCGCTCACTGTTAGGGGTGAATCGGCCAAAGGAGACAAATTTGTATAATCGACGTGCTCGCCAAAAGATCCAACTGAGTTAGCTCTAGGCAATGAATCTAGCGAAGGAGTCGGTGAGGCCATTTTCAATTAACCGTCATCCCTGAAAAAAGAAAAAGACGTATATAGTAAATTTCGACGTGAAATATATTTATTTATTTAAATAAAATTGATTCTAGTTCGCGTAAGTTGGGTCGTATGAATTGTGAATGAATCATTTCAATTGCAAATACAACATGTTTTATTAAAGGATCCAAAGCCACGCTTCGGGCTAATATTACGCCACTACCGCGTCGGGGATATAAAGTACTTTTTTTGTCGGTTGTACATAATTTAATGTATTTTGTATGAACTTGGTGGCGTGGCCGTGACGATGGCGGATGCATTCATCGACTGTCAATTTGCGGGGGCGATGTGTTTAGACATAACTCGGGAGGGAGAGGGCGATCGATGTGCAGACTGAGGGAACTAATGCTGTTTGTTGCCACAGCAACCGGCGAGGGTTGCAACCCCGACTTGAATTATTGCTGCAACAAGGTGGCTGGGAAAAGCTAATGTCTACGAACTGCTTTTGTTTTTACAAGTTTGGGAAAAACGGCGAGACGGCGGTGCACAATCGCCGCATAAGGTCACTAAACGTTCGATAATAAAAAGGAAAGAACCGAACACACTCAAGAATCCGCGTCACCTGTTGCCAACAGAAAATTCCACTTCCATAATATAAAACAAGTCGTCGACGAAGCGATTCGATCAACAAACCGAGTTATAAAACAACATCTCTCCAAGTTTGTTTAAGACTTTTACGTATCGCCGCAATGAACGAAAATTGGTTATACAAGACCATTTTACACGCTTCGAAGAGCATTAGCGTGAGCATACAAAGGCCAAGTTAAAGAGAGGAGGGTAGAAGGCGTTTAGTTTTAATCCCAACGTTGTTAAACATACGACGTTTTCCTTTTCCTCGATAGATATCGATTGTTACATACTCCAACTCGAAACAATTCGGCACTTCGCCAAACTTGTCGCTTTCAAACTAAAATTATCAAAACACGGCAACCGACGAAAAGAAGTTAATAAATATTTAAAAACCAAGTCACGAAACTGACAATACGCGAAAAATGGTCGCCTGTGCTTGTAGATTCAATCGCACTGTGACGATTACATCTGTTGAGAGCGAACGAGAAGTTTTCCAATTTAACGTTTACAAAGTCTCACAAAAATCGGTAGAAATGCAACCAAGTTCGACGAACTTCTGAGGTAAGACGAAAAATAATGAGTTTGGGTTCCGAAATAATAAAAAATTATTAATACGAAACTTGCTACAACTACTAGAAACTATTTATTGACAATCGACACGAGCTATCATAACTTGGCGTTTGCGAAGAAGCCGTACGGTTGCCATTTCTTTTTGTTAAATAAATTGCTCTAGGGCGCAGATAGGGAGACGGAAGTTGCAGTTTAATACACTCGAGGGGTCTAGAAAGCTCTTATGACAAGATATGGCCTTTGGAAGTTCTGCCGAGGTACCGAGGCAGGGACAAGACCCAAGCGACATGCAACGGGCAGATATTATCATCGGATAGTTTTATGAATCAGCTTTTTAAAATCGATATAAGAAGAAAACACACTTTTCGGCTTGTAGTAATAAGAGATTCTCACGTGAAATTAAAAAAAAATAGTACGACCAAGTACTAATAACTGGCGTATGGTAACCATAGCCTGTCATGGGTGCCAGCTCATGCAGGCATACCAGGGAACGAGAAAGCGGGCGGTTTGGCTAAGGAGAGCAGCAAAATAAGACCCATTGGAGCAGAACCAGCTTTGAATTCCCTATAAAATGGCAAATAGAGAAATGAACCTACTCCTGGAGAAGTGGAATATGAAACACTGGGGGGGGGGGGGGAGACTCCTGAACAGGAGCATTCTGAAGTTCTATTGGAGAAACCCTCAAACAAAACAACCCCATGTCTCCTCAGAATGAGCAGAGGTACGACTGGCAACGGCAATAATAACGGGCCATTGCCAGCTTAAAAAGCACCTGTATACGATGAGACTAGAAGATCCACTATACCGAGGACGTGATACTCCAAGATGCTCTAAAGAGAACTGGCCAAATAATCAATAAAGATAATTCTGAACTTTATCAAAATTAGAACCGCAAATAACTACTGCGTGACTTGAGTACCCTCAGACAAACAGATGCAGCTTTAAAAAACGCTAAGCGTCGAATGCTGTGCGCTACGTGGCAAATAATGATCGTTAAAGGTGAGTGGTTGCATATTATACAGTGTGTCTCTGGACTGACTTCACTATTGTAGGTATAATCAGTCAAAAAATTTTAATTATTAGCCGAAATGTCACTTTACCGAAACAGAAAATAGTTTCTTCTTAATTCCCACGACCGCCCTGACTTTCTAAAACTAAAAATCTGCTTGAAATGCTTTTCAGATCAAGCAAGGCGGCTTTCAAGAATATTAACACGATATTCAAACATTTTTGGTCGATTACACGCGGATAGTGAAGTCAATCCAGAGACACGCTGTAGTAGGAAGATTTACAAACTGCAACTCTGGTCTAGAAACTTGTTGGGAGTATATTTACATTATGGAAATCCTATAAAACTATGCAAATATTCTATTATAAATATTCATATAAATATAAATTTATCAATATCACTCTTAGACCAAAGTTCATCAGAAGAAGAATAACTTGGAATTGTAACCGAAGTTATACGAACCACCGCCGGAAAATAAATCTACACGAGATAAACTATTTTAAACAAACAAAAGGCAAAGACAAAAACAAAATTAAATTACACGGAGCCCACTTCAATCAAATAGCTCATTAAAATATATTTTTTGTTCCAAAAGTTCGCTCCAATTGTTTATACAACAAAAGACGTCCAATCAGTCTCACAAACGAGAGTAATTCGTCTCCCTATTTTCGGAGTAGATAAACGTGAAAAAAACAAATTCGATATGCGAAGCATCGAGGGATAAAAGATAAGAGAGACGTAACAGTTGTCTCGAGTACGGTTTATATAGTATTCATTACTAGCACATTTACCAGTTTTTATTGATATTAACGTAACAATAGCGAGTTTGACATAAACGTTCGTTTATAAATAATAACCACAAAAAATGAGTAGGCCGTGCAAACACATAAGTAATTAGAATTGACGTTTACGAGAAATTGTGCAGTTTATAGCAGTAGCCGAGTGGTTAATTGTTTTTATTATTTACTAGCGGGAGATAAAAATTTATTGCCGCCTTTAGGCAGAGAAAAATAATTTCTCGACTTATAGGCAATAATCATGTTGTTTCCAGACCAGTAAAAAAACAAATTTAAGAGCCTACGATGGCTTTACAACAACTTAAACCCCACAATGCGAGAATCGGTAAATTAGGCAAGTAACTTTTCGATTTCAAGTCACATCAAGACAGGTTTTTCTCAGGTAGATTTAATAATCTTTTAACAAAAGGTATACCAGAGTTAACCGATTCCAACAATTTTACAATTTGACTAAAAGGAATTGGAATAATTTGTAACCGTCCAAACGAACTTATCGTCATCTTAAAAGCTTAAAACAAAGGAGAGCGAAAGAGACGACGGTTCGAAACTATTTGCCGTACGTTAAAAAAAAAAATTAGCGGGAAATCCGCGCGGGAAATTCTAATCGGCCAACTGGCAAGAGTCGAACATTAATTTACGAAAACAAACGAGAAAATTAAAGTTTCATTTGTTTCAATTAGCGCACTTTATTGTTTTAATGACCTCTATATTTACTTTTTAAAAAAACCTAACCTAAAAATGTAACGAACAAAAGACTTACGGTTTTTCGAATAATGCAGAAATCAACATATAAAATTTTCCAACAACAACAACAACAACAAAAACAAAAGCAGTGTATCGTAAACAAAATTAAAATTTCCTCACTCGATAACAACAATCCATTACATGTTCGTGTTTGTGATGTTCTGATGTTATGTGCTTACCATACCGTGCAGCTGCCTGAAACCGACTAGAACCACGAAGAGAGGGGCAACATTCCGCCGTTAGAGGTCTTAGAACTCGTATTTAAAAATTTTTCGATAGGTGTGCGTACCTACGTGTGTAACGTCACTTTTATCCGAGCAGGTAAAAGGCAAATTCCTTTTATAACAACACAAACGGGGATGAAAAATCGACCTTCGGAGAAAAATATAAATTTTTTTTTCTCTTTCTCCCGATGGTTGCACCCCCCAAAAAAAGAAAAAGATTCCAACTCGACTTGTCTGACCACAAAATGAAGTTGTTTTGTACGGAGCTAAACTGTGGTTTTAGTATTGTACCCGAAAGGATTATTTACGAGGACGTCTGTCTCGAAATTTCAAAATTTAAGACAAGAAAGTTATCTCGAGGGAGCGATCCCTTTTTTCTTATTTTACTATTTTGGCAGGGTTCGGTTTGTTCACCCTTAGAAAGGGCGACGTTTGTGACGTGGATTGCAAAAATAAGTAAATAATAAAATGGATTCGGAAGAAGTTTGGAGAAGTTTCGAAACTTATACTATTTGAGGTTATGTTTAGTGCAGTGCGTCTTGATGTGGTCTCGAGAGAGATGCGTGTCATAATTTTGAATGGCGAATGAATTATAACGATGGGAATGCACGTAATGATGTTCCAATTATACTCCTGTGAGCGCACAAAACTATAATTTATGTAACAAGTGCCGTTCTTTAATTAAGATATAACAATGGCATCTATTGAGTAACGAGCGACGCAATAAATCACATGTACCTCTCTTAATAATCCTAATTCTAATATAATATGATTTTATCGATTTGCAACCCCAATACACGAGAGAAAACAATAGTTTCGCTTCATGAATTTAATCGTATTACTTTGGGGATTTATAGAGCGCTCAGTTCGGGAGAGGATTTCGTTTAAATTTTAGGAGTTTATTCTTTTGAAAATAGAGCCGAGACTGCAAGAGATCATGCGAATCTCGATGAAAGCTTTCAGAACAGTATAGGTGCAGCCACGGAAAAATTTGTTGGGCACACTTTCTTTTTTTTACATACGATTTAGCACACAACAAGCTATAGTAGCCAATAATTATTTCCTCGACTGCACACAGCGTAGTGACAGATAAACCGTGTTAAATTTAAGATCACACTCGACGATAAAAAGTGTCCCGAGGAAGAAGAAATCGCCAATTTGTCCGAAGGTTCAAAATATTCAGTCTCAGTTTAACGAGTGCGAAACCCGTCCAATGCCGTAGATGCGAACTAGCAGACGAAACGGTTGAACATATTATGCTTTGCCACTGTCCAGCTCTAACGCAGACAACAAGACTTCTGGCTCGACATGGCCAGAATTTTGGAGTTTATAAGATGGCTCGAGATCTGACGAGCACGGAGAGGCTGCTTGGAGGCAGTACAATGGGCCAGAGCAAGTGTCCTAACTGCAGGGAGCTAGTCCTCCCCCCTAAATAATTCAGACCAAGAACACATCCCAGACCGAAGTCTGTACAGCATCTGATGCCCTTCCAAGGGAAGTGACAATAAAACCAAAGCCCATCACTTTCTCAAGACAAACTTAAGTACGCGAGGGGGGGGGGCAAGAGCGACTCAAGAGTGTTCAACATGCGAGTTGTAAGGTCGCAAAAAATCAACAAAGAAATTGTCAAACTTTTTATTTTGATGGCTACGTAGCAAGCATCGTTTAAAGGTAGACTAGAGCTTTTCGGCGTAGCACCGGTCCGCCATGGTAGCACTGCATTAAAGAGCAAGCTAGTCGGAAACAAAAATTACCCAAGAGAAGCTTTTTAGGGCAGAAGAAATGCAAGGGCCGCCACTGGTGTAGTTCAAATGTTCACATTGAAGCTCATTGCTTACGAGAAACGTGTCATCGCTCCTTTCACCACAATCAAATTAATTGAATAGGAAGTCATATTGTTAGGTAACATCAACACAAAAGTTGAAAAGAAATCAAAAGATGGTTTGTATATTTCCCTTTTACCAGGGGGGTCGACGAGACGACGAGTAAAACCCATAATATGTGACTTCGCGTCTATATACGTAAAAGTTAAACGCTTTTAATAATATTGTAAGGCGGTCTTTTTTCGTTTATCGCTTGGCTAAACACACGGGTATATACGGTCTCTTTTTTTCCTCTTCACTTCTTAAAATGTTAATTTTCGGTTAGGCGAAACCGACCAAACGTAGACAGCTCTTTCCGTGTGAAAAAAATTATACAATAAACGTGCACAAGTATAATTTGTTAGGACAACAAAGCTGATGCATACCGGAGATAAACGCAAAAATTACGACCCGTTGAAATTAGTCTATTTTCTACTTAGGTACTTAGGCCGAACTGTCTTTGACGAAAAAAAAAGTTTCATTACCTATATGACACTTTCGACAAATTATTCAAATTTAATTACATTAAAGCCGTCTCAAGTTTGTAACTTGTAACTAATTACGAATTACGGCCGGAAGTAACTCACAACTCTACGTCCTTATAAAATAAGATAGCGCCCTGTAACTTCATTTACATCAAGCCCCTCTTCGCAATAAGAAAACTTAAGAAAACTAATTTGATGGGGCTTTGTTTAAGTTGTTGTGACACTCTTTTAAAGCCTCGAGAGACGATAATAAGTCATCGCAACTCACAACTACACCATTAGAAAAGCTTCTACCTACAACTTATCCGGCTCGAAGGACCGTTCGTATCGTTCGCAATTATAATATCCGTCTCGAAGGACCAAGTTTAAATTTGAATTTTTCGCCAGACGAATCGAGCTAACCCCTTTAAGGTCAACAACACCGGCTACATAGAAGAATCGACTTTAAGAGGCTGCGTTGTGTTTGAACGGGAAATTAAGTACTTGGCGTATTGTGTACTTAAGTACTTGGTCGATGTTTGTCTGAAGTGACCCTTTAAAAGGCAACAAATATTTAAAAAAAAAAAGTAAATTGACTTCTCTAGTTATTTTCTCCCGAAGTTACTTGCGAAAGTAAAACGAAATATTTCCTCTTTCGCCAAAAATTCAACGTCAATTAATTTTCGCACAAAAACTTGCATCGATACTCTCCCAAGTTCAATTTTCTCTACACGGTTCGTTAGTATACAACCGAACCCACCCACACACACGAACATCTCGTGTAGAAGTGTAGAAAATAAATTGTACCCCTTAACTCGAGTAAATTCTTTTCCAATAGCACGGATGGCGATATTTCGCTTTAATATTCTACAAAATTTTATTTATTAACTCACTCGCAATTACGCCAACGGATGGACGCAACATACCTGGAACAAAAAAAGAATAATTAGTTTCGAATGTTTGGACGCTTAACAATCTTCGGTGCGTGGGTGTGTTGTATCGATAAGTTTTTGATACTTCACCAACCACACACGGAGTCATTAAAATTTATTAATAGAATTTTTCGAGTTTTTTCCTCCGGAGCCAGTTCGCCTTTTAGTTTTAAATGACATGTGTTCAATGTTCACTAAAACGCGCTCAAGCGATAAACAATTAACAAAGAAAATAACTTTCCCATGAATTACCAACCGTGGTGAATAATAAAATTACATAAAAGGTGTGCGTAGGTGTGTAATTTAAAAAAAAGTTTATATGTAACAAACGCGGGAGATGCCTTCCTCTTAAAAAAATAAATAGATTTCCAACTTTTCTCCTTTTTTAACCGCGACCAACGTTTGTCGAGTTAGACACCAACGTTGGGCTATTCCAAAAGCTGCGCTTTTATCTAAATAGGAAATCGGTATTGGGGTATTGCAATAATATACGGCACAGCATTTGTTGGTACGGTTTTTAGAAATTAATTAGAGGGTAGAATGAACAATGTGATCACATAACGTTTTTGTACAAATTATTACTGTTGCTAGACGTAAACTACACCTGGTCTCACCGGAAATTACAGACCAGGGAGTTATCTGTTCGCAAACGGTTACAAAAGGCCCTTCCACCCTCGACGGCGTGCTCTATGACGATGTCGTTAATTTCATAAATTCATAAAATGTTCAAAAAGTTTGTTACGTTGCAAACTTTTATCGTCCAAACTTGTATACCCATCAATTTAAACTCGAATAGTACAACCATGAAGGGCCTATTATAGGTTAGGTAAGGTTTTCGCATAATACGATTTGGAAGAAGTTGGTGCGTAATTAGTGGAGCTCTTTTAAATATAATTAATTACAAGTGACTAGGACAAAATTAACCAATAAATTTCAAATTGGCAACACGGCTCCCTCCCTATAAAATTTATAATATGCATCAGCTGCAGCTGCAACTATATACGCAAGGTTTTGTCGGAGCAAAAACTTTGTAACTTCATTATTTATACCCTAGCAGTAAAAACGCATTAATAAAACTCGTTCAACATTAAATTACCTAAAGCTTCAAAAAACAATTTTCGATTAAATTCAGTTATTTCGCGTAAACCCGGCTTCCAAGACCCACGACCAATCTAATACGACGCCCCGAATAAAGGAATAAAAAAAGTGTCAAAATCAATTTTTTTAATTTACTAATAGGACGAAAGTTGATGATTATGAAATAATCCAGAACTTTTCCTAGCAACAAGCAACAAGTTTCCGAGAAAAATTAATATTTTTTCTGCTAAAAACCTCCACAACGACACTTCGCAAACTTCGGCTTCTAAAGAAAGTTGTTCGTAAACTGTTTATTATAAAATTATTCTAACGTCTCTACTAAGTAATTAAATTTTAATTCGATTGTTTTATATAAAAACTTTTGTAGGTTCCACACTAAAAATACACTTTTTGGTGGAAGAAAATTCGCAACTCGACGATCATTTCGGCCCAAAGAGCAAAAACTTGTCAATAGAATAGATATTATCTACTACCAAATATTCTACACTTACTTCTCAGCAAGTAAGGTTTCATTAAATGTTTCATGAAAACCCCCACAATTTAAAGAAAACCCATAAAACTCAATTAAAGAAACACACGTGCGGTTCCGCACTACACCTTCGCGAATAAGAAAATTCCCTACTCACTAATTTCAGCCCGTAGAGCAAAAATTTGTTCATAGAAAATGTTTATTAGGTAATGAGCTACAATTTTCCTTAAAAGAAATTTACGCAATTCAATTGTTTGATTGGAAACCCACAATTTAAAGAAACACACGTGCGGTTCCGCACTACACCTTCGCGGATAAGAAAATTCTCTACTCACTAATTTCAGCCCGTAGAACAAACATTTGTTCATAGAAAATGTGTATTAGGAAATGAGCTACAATTTTCCTTAAAAGAAATTTACACGCAATTCAATTGTTTTATTGAAAACCCACAATTTAAAGAAACTACACCTTCGCGGATAATAAATTTCCCTACTCACTAATTTCAGCCCGTAGAGCAAAAATTTGTTCATAGAAAATGTTTATCACGAAATGAGCTACAATTTTCCTTAAAAGAAATTTACACGCAATTCAATTGTTTTATTGAAAACCCACAATTTAAAGAAACACACGTGCGGTTCCGCACTACACCTTCGCGGATAAGAAAATTCTCTACTCACTAATTTCAGCCCGTAGAACAAACATTTGTTCATAGAAAATGTGTATTAGGAAATGAGCTACAATTTTCCTTAAAAGAAATTTACACGCAATTCAATTGTTTTATTGAAAACCCACAATTTAAAGAAACACACGTGCGGTCCCGCACTACACCTTCGCGGATAATAAATTTCCCTACTCACTAATTTCAGCCCGTAGAGCAAAAATTTGTTTATAGAAAATGTTTATTAGGAAATGAGCTACAATTTTCCTTAGAAGAAATTTTCACCCAATTCAATTGTTTTATTGAAAACCCACAATTTAAAGAAACCTACACCTTCGGGGATAAGAAAGTTCCCTACTCACTAATTTCAGCCCGTAGAACAAACATTTGTTCATAGAAAATGTGTATTAGGAAATGAGCTACAATTTTCCTTAAAAGAAATTTACACGCAATTCAATTGTTTTATTGAAAACCCACAATTTAAAGAAACACACGTGCGGTTCCGCACTACACCTTCGCGGATAAGAAAATTCTCTACTCACTAATTTCAGCCCGTAGAACAAACATTTGTTCATAGAAAATGTGTATTAGGAAATGAGCTACAATTTTCCTTAAAAGAAATTTACACGCAATTCAATTGTTTTATTGAAAACCCACAATTTAAAGAAACACACGTGCGGTCCCGCACTACACCTTCGCGGATAATAAATTTCCCTACTCACTAATTTCAGCCCGTAGAACAAACATTTGTTCATAGAAAATGTGTATTAGGAAATGAGCTACAATTTTCCTTAAAAGAAATTTACACGCAATTCAATTGTTTTATTGAAAACCCACAATTTAAAGAAACACACGTGCGGTCCCGCACTACACCTTCGCGGATAATAAATTTCCCTACTCACTAATTTCAGCCCGTAGAGCAAAAATTTGTTTATAGAAAATGTTTATTAGGAAATGAGCTACAATTTTCCTTAGAAGAAATTTTCACCCAATTCAATTGTTTTATTGAAAACCCACAATTTAAAGAAACCTACACCTTCGGGGATAAGAAAGTTCCCTACTCACTAATTTCAGCCCGTAGAACAAACATTTGTTCATAGAAAATGTTTATTATGAAATGAGCTACAATTTTCCTTAAAAGAAATTTACACGCAATTCAATTGTCTTATTAAAAACCTTATTAAAGATTATTATTATTAAAGAAACACACGTGCGGTTCCGCACTACACCTTCGCGGATAAGAAAATTCTCTACTCACTAATTTCAGCCCGTAGAACAAACATTTGTTCATAGAAAATGTGTATTAGGAAATGAGCTACAATTTTCCTTAAAAAAAATTTACACGCAATTCAATTGTTTTATTGAAAACCCACAATTTAAAGAAACACACGTGCGGTCCCGCACTACACCTTCGCGGATAATAAATTTCCCTACTCACTAATTTCAGCCCGTAGAGCAAAAATTTGTTCATAGAAAATGTTTATTATGAAATGAGCTACAATTTTCCTTAAAAGAAATTTACACGCAATTCAATTGTTTTATTAAAAACCCACAATTTAAAGAAACACACGTGCGGTTCCGCACTACACCTTCGCGGATAAGAAAATTCCCTACTCACTAATTTCAGCCCGTAGAGCAAAAATTTGTTCATAGAAAATGTTTATTAGGTAATGAGCTACAATTTTCCTTAAAAGAAATTTTCACCCAATTCAATTGTTTTATTGAAAACCCACAATTTAAAGAAACACACGTGCGGTTCCGCACTACACCTTCGCGGATAAGAAAATTCCCTACTCACTAATTTCAGTCCGTAGAGCAAAAATTTGTTCATAGAAAATGTTTATTAGGTAATGAGCTACAATTTTCCTTAAAAGAAATTTTCACCCAATTCAATTGTTTTATTGAAAACCCACAATTTAAAGAAACACACGTGCGGTTCCGCACTACACCTTCGCGGATAAGAAAATTCCCTACTCACTAATTTCAGTCCGTAGAGCAAAAACTTGTTCATAGAAAATGTTCATTAGGAAATGGCTACAATTTTCCTTAAAAGAAATTTACACGCAATTCAATTGTTTTATTAAAAACCCACAATTTAAAGAAACACACGTGCGGTTCCGCACTACACCTTCGCGGATAAGAAAATTCCCTACTCACTAATTTCAGCCCGTAGAGCAAAAATTTGTTCATAGAAAATGTTTATTAGGTAATGAGCTACAATTTTCCTTAAAAGAAATTTTCACCCAATTCAATTGTTTTATTGAAAACCCACAATTTAAAGAAACACACGTGCGGTTCCGCACTAAACCTTCGCGGATAAGAAAATTCCCTACTCACTAATTTCAGTCCGTAGAGCAAAAACTTGTTCATAGAAAATGTTCATTAGGAAATGGCTACAATTTTCCTTAGAAGAAATTTTCACGCAATTCAATTGTTTTATTGAAAACCCACAATTTTAAGAACACACGTGCGGTTCCGCACTACACCTTCGCGGATAAGAAAATTCCCCACTCACTAATTTCAGCCCGCAGAGCAAAAATTTGTGAATAGAAAATAGTTATTAGGAAATGAGCTACAATTTTCCTTAAAAGAAATTTTCACGCAATTCAATTGTTTGATTGGAAACCCACAATTTAAAGAAACACTCGTGCGGTTCCGCACTAAACTTTCATTGATAAGAAAATTCCCTACTCACTAATTTCGGCCCGTAGAGAAAAAATTTGTTAATAGAAAAAATTTATTACGAAATTATCTACAATTTTTCTAGAAACGAGTTTTCGCGTAACTCAACTATTTTATTGAAAAACCCACAATTTAAATGGACACTCGTGCGATTTCGTACTACACTTTCGTGGATTTAATTTAAGCCCACAGAGTCAAAGCTTGTTAACAGAAATTGTTGATTGTACAATTATCTTCAACTTTTTTCTACGAACAACTCTACACAAAATTGCATTGTTTTGTCTGAGAACCCTTCCATTTAAAACACTCATACGAGTAGGTGTGGCTCTCTACATTGCACTTCTCGGGAGAACAAATTCATAAAATTAGCTAAACTCGACGTATAACTACAGCTTTTATCCACAACATTATTATGTTTAAACACACATCGTCAACTTTTTAATAAAAGAACCGAATTGAGGTAAATTTTACCAATCCAAAAAAAGCAATTACTTTTGTCACTTTTTTCCCAAAATGTGTAATATAAATTCAGAGGATTTTGTTCGATATTATTCATCCGAAGAAACTTTTTTATAAAAAAAATATCTACACAATTCATGAAAATCTGTCACAATCGTCTTATCAAGCCCATTTTTGAGGTTAAGTCTCATTCGGCACGAAAATGACGAATTGGGGAAGTTGCGAGAGCTCGCGCGGATTGCGGAAAATGGGATAATATATAAAATATTTATTTGTAATACATTATAGGTGTACTACCCATAAAATAATTCAGCCTTACAAGCTTTTAAAGGTTAAAATGTATTTTATAAACCTCGAAATTGCATTACCTATACCTACAATAATATACTTTCACTTTGGAAAGCGACTCCCGCGCGAGCGTTATGTAGGTACTACCTCGCAACCGGCAAAATTACGATTACATTGTTATGTGGATGGACCTTTTACTTCTGTTACGTAAATTTAGTTTACCTTCGATAATTACATTTTGATAATATCGCACGCCATTGTATTACTATAGATGAAATTAGAAAAATTTCCACCGCGCGCTTAATCACCACTACCCACTGATGGCATTTTCTAAATGGGACATACAATAATGTGACTGCCTACAAGTCGTTAACAGGGTGTAAGCGAATTAAAAATGACCTACCATCTACAAATTGATACTCTTGGAGATTAAAAGAGCGTCAGGAAGGCTCTCACTGCACTAACTGACAAAGGGTTTACTTGCGGGTGATTTTGGGAAAGCTTTTACGTCGATAATCAAGGACGCTTTTTGCTTAAATGCGCAAAGAAAAATAATAAAAAAATTCGAAATTTCAAAACTAAACTTTTTACGAATTAGTTTCGTCGATTTAATTGGATGTGGCTCAAGTACCTCTTTTAATTATAATGGTAAACTTTCGGAGTGGATTGTAGAAGAAGTGGATAAGTCGTTTTGACACAAAATATATCCAGAACTTGGCATATTCCCAATTAAGTCACCCTAATCGTTTGGTTTACATCTCGCAACATAAATTTGATGAAATTACTTAAAATGTGTGAGAAATGTAAATGGGATACGCGATAAAGAGTCGATTAAATCTTTCTTTTATGTTAAAAATTGCTTGTCGCAACATTTACTTTTCGGACATTGATTGACACCACCAAAACACACCCACGCGCGATAAGCGTTAACGTATTTTCACCCCTAAAAATAAACGTTAAAGTTGTGTCACTAGCAGCCGAAACTTTGCTGGTTCATGACTCATGACAAATTAATGAAATGTCGGTAAGGCTATTTAAAATGAACAATGGAA
The DNA here is from genome assembly GCA_950108345.1 of Malthinus flaveolus. NCBI lineage: Eukaryota > Metazoa > Arthropoda > Insecta > Coleoptera > Cantharidae > Malthinus > Malthinus flaveolus. The sequence continues at coordinate 5,232,564 of OX467289.1, read as the reverse complement.
GACGAAAAGTCGCCTAACGCATAATGGTTTTACTTAGTGGAAAGCATTGAGACATTGAGATGGAATGGATTAGGTATTGTCACAAGTAACAAGTGAGTAGGGCGACGGATAGAAAAGGTAAAATACGACCCAAAAGCGACCATGAGGAACATCACCTAAGGGCCTACAGAATAGTTTTAGCAGATAACAAAAGTGAAGTGTCACTAGCTGAAGAGCACAGTGGACTTTGAAAAGACGAGATCGTACCCCCACCATTTTTAAGTTGTTTTAACTGCCTCGTAATTGCTTAACGTTTATTTAATGATAAACAAACATAGTCTGGGTGCTCCGACAAAGTGACAAATTCATTAAAAGACACCCAAGTTAGTGTCGAAGTTATAAAATCCGAAAGCGTCACGTCTGGGTCCGAGACGATCTTAAAATTGTCAGACAGGATGTAGATAGTTGATTTTTGAAGAGGATAATAAATCAGATTTAGGACCAAATATATATACAACACACACACACACACCAACATCTGGTTAACAACAACTTAACGAGCTCAGAAGTTAAATAACGTAAATTTACACAACCAAAATATGAAGAGAGATAAATAGATCCTGGTCGTAAAGAAAAAGTCCATTAATAGGCACTCCAAGGATAAGATAAATTTAAAAGGCACTACCCTCCTAAGCATGAAAGGTAAAATGTGTAAAACTGTCAAATTAGAGAGATGGGGAGTTTCGGCGTAAACAAACAGGTAGGGGTGAATTTTTAAGAAGAAACTTCGAGAAAAATTTCGTACATAACCTCACATTTGTGTCACTGTCACGTGTTAGCTTTGCAATAAGTTTAAAAATAAACAACGTACCTCTCGTCTTCCTCTTTGTATAATCCATTAAAGAATGATAATCCTTAAAAACACGTGTTTTACGTCATTTCAAGTCACTTGTTGTTTTTTTCGAAATATACAATAAACCGACGCGCAATTACTATTTTTAAAAAACTCGAAAGGAAATTTTCTTTTGTTTAAATTATAAAACGGGCAACGATTACCGCACGAGCACACACGTGACCTTATTTAAACGTCCGTTTTCTATTAAGGTTCGTAATCGAATGGCTTCGTTTGTTGCCAACTACTCTTTTGACAGACGAAGAACCTACGTTCCTACAACGTTCGACTTCGGTTGTTACTTGAAACTCAATTGTTTCCATAAGGCATTACGTAATACACTTGGCTGCATAACTAACGAGAGTGAAAGTACACCTACCTTGATAATATATGAGCTATTGCATAAAAGAGTTAGACCAAGAGCATTCTAATCTTTTTTTTATCCTTTTTAAATCTTTTACTAATTTATTTTAGTTATATCTTCCAACTTTCTACAAAGAAAACAAATGAAATGTGTAACAAAACACAATTAAGATTATCTTTTCCGGTTAAAAAAAAAATTATTGCCATTGTCACAACAATAATGAAACTGTTATTTTTTAATAACGTAATTGTTTTCACATTTGTACAACGCCGAAATTATTTTGTTTCCCCCGATGATAGCTTATCGGGGAAATTTCGCCAATTTTACGAATCGTTAATTTTTTTATCCTTATCACTTTGTTTACATTCTCACGATACTATTTTACAAACGACTAACAAACAAAAGTGCGCGAGACTAAACAAAATGCGTCAACTTGCGGTTATTTTTTTCTCTGGAACCCCCCCTGCATAAACTAAAATTAATTTAATTTAGTTTTGTTTACAAAACGATAATTGCAATGAGCATCCAAACAAAGCATCAATCAAAGTTTAACCAATAACTCGAATTGTTGTTCCCTAACCCCATTTTAGATTTTTGAAAAACTTATACGTGTCAAAATGTAAAAGTAGGCCATTACATTGGACACCAAGATCAGAAAGCGATCAAGGATTATAGGAAACGTTTTTATTCAGGTCACTAATCGAGCAAATCACACACATCTTGCATCTTTTTTCAACGTTAAACAATAAATGAGAGATTATAAGATATAAAAGAAGTTAAAATTTCCTTATAAATTAAATAAAATTAAAACATACCCAGAATGCTGAATTAATTACAATAAATTTACATTAATTAAACCGGCACGTTAAACTTAAAAAAGTTAGGTTATGTAATTTGTTGATGTTGTACGACGCCAAACACAAACGTTCTCATCTAACCAATTCTCATTAGACATAAAAGGACTTTACGCTAACAGAACGTTTTTTAAATTAAAACTATTTTCGCACTATTTTTATTTAAAAAATAGGAATTATATTTTATTCTTTTGAAGCGCGTTCTCCAGTGTCTCCATCACCAACCACCCAGTGGCAGAGTTACAAAAGGGGCAAACTTTTTCAAACAAACCTTGTCCTAAATTTACAACAGTTGCACTTTTCTTGTTTTTTTAAAAACTCTTTCAAGCGAAATGAAGGACGCAGCCTTGTATTTAAATTAAGAAAAGAAAAAAAAACAATCAGCGCGCGTAATTGAATCTGTGCTAGATTAGATTTTGACTTTCGTTACGAAATTTATTATTATTACGGTTCAATAATTGAATTATGCAACGACTCTTTTGTTTCGTACAATTTCCCTAAAAAAAATTTAAGGAACAATCAAGAAATTTTACACGTCGGATATTTTAACGGAAAATTAACGGAGACGGGAAGTCGCTAATTTATAATAAAATACCTGATCTTTTTTCGTTTGTTTTAAAACAATTGCAAGTTTGTTTTACAAGAGTGGGAGATTCGAACAAGAAATTATTTTACTCGGCAATATCAAGAGCTCGAAGCTCAAAGAATGCGCGTGGTTTTGTTAGAAAATACAAATTAGCGTTTACATCAACTCGTTACGTTACATATTAAATACGAAATTTCTGATATTCCTGATTAACCAGACGACTAGTAATTAGCAATGTTGAATCTCTTACATTTTCGCGATTATTTCTGGAGCCGGGGGGGGGGGGGGTAGTCGAGTGAGTCGAGACAGAGGAAGAGAAACTTGGAAGAGTTTTTCGGTTTTTAGGTTATAACTCAAAAACTATGCACTTTATGAGGAAAGTTATTTTATACAAAAATAAAGTACATTAAATTTTCTACAAATGATATCTCTTAAATATTTTTCCTCAGGTGAACGATTTAGACGCTAGCGCGCGCTAAAGTTTGCCAAAAATTCCAAAATCGCTCAAAAAACTGTTTTATCACTAATAATTCAAAAACTACGCACTTTTTGAAAAAAGTGTTCCTATAAAAAAATAAAGAACATCAAATTTCCTACAAATAAGCTCTGTTCAATTTTTTTCGTCAAACTACAGTTTCGGCGCTAGAGCGCGTTGAAGTTCAGAACGTAGAGCGTTCATACTTCAGATACTTCAACGTGCTCTATCGCCTAAACGGTTCGTTTGCCGAAAAAAATTTAAGAGGCATAATTTGTAGCTAATTGAATGTATCTTATTTTTGTGCAGAGACACTCTTTTCCAAAAGTGCGTAATTTTTGAGTTATGAGTCATTTGACCGATTTTGGAAGCATTTTAACTTTAACGCGTGCTAGCGCCTAAACCGTTCACCTAAAGAAAAAAACTTAAGAGATATCATTTGTAGAAAATTTGCTGTACTTTATTTTTGCATAGAAAAACTTTTCTCATAAAACGCTTAGTTTTCAAATTATAAGCGAAAAACCTAAAAATAGCCTAAATCCACCCTTCTCGAGCCTCCCCCTAGTTAATGCTGCCACTTTTAATAGTCAGACGGTCGGTCACAATGGCTACCCACAGTAAACTCACAACCGTCGCAGAAGAGATTAATGAGAGACTCTTGGCCAAATCTAAAAAATTATGAATACTTATACAGGGTGCTGCTTTAATAAACTTTAATACCTTTTCAAATTACATTAATTTTTTCAAGCAGAAACTTTTGACGAACTAAAGCTGTAATTTGTATATTTAATGAGCATAAAATTCGAACAGGTATCTAAAAGGTTTTTTCCTCTCGAATATAATGAATAGATGAAACAAAATATTGAAAGAGTTTGTTTCGTTAAAAGCCAATATAGTCGAGGAAAAAAAAACTTTTCAATTGAAAGAGACGAGGTACGATTCTCGCACGCGCGCGATACTTCTTCCCCAAGATTTTTGTAACAAACTTGAAATTACTTTAGAATTCAATACTTCGTCTCCAAAAGCTTCCGGTGACTTAACCGAAACGATTTCGAAACCTATATTTCTTTCGAAATGCGCCGATAAAATATTCTCTCCTCTATTATTGGTATAATATTTACTCTTACGCACTTTTTTTTCCTCTCCAGATAAATGAAACGTTTCAACTTCCCACATTTATTTAAAATTCAAAGTAGCGAATTAATTTCTAATTACGTTGGGAACGTTTCCAACTACATAATTTAATTAGTTTTTATCGTATAATGTTACGAATACTTTAAGCGTCTTACGTCGATTCAAGAATTTGACGCCAAAGTTCTTTACCAGAAAGTATTCGATTGAGAATGGACTAAGAGAACTTTTAGACGGAATTAAATTCTAAGTTTCCATTTTCAAAAATAAAAGCCTCAAAATTTAATTAAATTCGCTCTAAACGAAAACATGATGAGCTATCCGTGGTCAAGTCACAAAGTCGTTTCGGAATATCTCAAGTGAGAAGAGGTCGTAGCGTTGTAGAATGTGGAGTTGAGAAATGTTCGAACGAACCTCGTATATTTTTCTTGTGAAGGATCACAAATTAATTTAACCATTAAGGCGAAAATGGCTGCAAATATCCATTACTAAAACGATTAGGTTCGGGTTAACAATTACCTTTTGTAAATGTTAATTTTTAATGTCGGCATCATTTAAAAAGTCAAGACTATTGTTATTAATCGCCCAAATTGTGGGAGTATTTAAAATTCGATAATAATTACGTAAATAAATCTTAAGGTAAACTTTTAGGATGTATATACACGAGAATCGTGTACAACCGTTATTTAATATGCCCCTTAAATATTATTCTTCGCTTTTAAATGGGTGTCTGTGTCCACGAAGTTGACATCGTAGGAGCAACAACCGTCACGACGACATTTATCTTAATCTGGCCTCGAACCCGCATCGCATTTCATATTGTATTCGTAAAGTTCGTTCCCTTCACATTTTGTGTCTTGGGCTTTACTCGCGCTTTCAATAAGGACAGTCTGTTAAGCCTTCCCTGTCACAAACACGCCGAATTTCGATTATTCTAACATCCAAAAAGTAAATTAATGATAATATAAAGTAAAATCGTTCATTTCTTAATTGTGTCACGACTTTGGTTTATTATTGGTAGTTGAGTAATGAAAAAGTCAAAGATGTTTATAAATAACGAGGTCATTAATTACTAGTAACGAAAGTATCGCAAGCCCTCGTTTTCACTTTCGTTATAAATGTTAGAGCACTTTTAATCTTCATCAAATAATGCGACCATAAATTTTACAGCTCTCAATTGCTAAATTGAACCGTATTTATCTATTTAAAGATTGTTTAAAAATTATTTTTATTGGCCAATTATTCTTAAATTGTACAATTCAATCAAATACGACTTGTGACGACTTTTCGACACGCAAAATTTGAACTTTTTCCAAACAATTACTATCTTCCTCTTTTTAACGTTCTTCAAGCTACGGCAGAGCATCTACGAAGACTCTCTGTACAATATTGACAAAGGTAATTAAGTTTAAAAGAGTCTGGAAAGTTAGGAATCAAAGAAAAGTGAACTTTCCGAATGCGACGCCGTAACTCGAAAACTATTGGTTTTTGACAAAATGCACATCTGTAACGTTCAAAAGAAAATTTAATTCTGCATTGACTACCCTAAAAATACAACAGGGGATGTAATTAAAAATTTCGAGAAATAAGAGTCGGAAAAGTTGGGAATGGCAGAAAAGTGAACTTTTTGAACACGACGCTGTAATTCGAAAACTATTGGGTTTTGACAAAATGCACATCAGTAACATTCAAAAGGAAATTTAATTCTGCATTAACTACCCTAAAAATACAAGGAAAGATATATTTAAAAATTTCGAGAAATAGGAGTCCGAAAAGTTAATAGTCGCAAAAAAGTAAACTTTTTGAATGCGACGTCGTAACTCGAAAACTATTGGTTTTTGACAAAATGTACATCAGTAACATTCGACAGAAAATTTAATTCTGCATTAACCACCCTAAAAATACAAGAGGGGAGGTATTTAAAAATTTCGAGAAATAGGAGTCGGAAAAGTTAGGAATAGCATAAAAGTGAACTTTCTGAATGTGACGCCGTAACTCGAAAACTATTGGTTTTTGACAAAATGTACATCAGTAACATTTGAAAGGTAATTTAATTCTGCATTAACCACCCTAAAAATACAAGAGGGGAGGTATTTAAAAATTTCGAGAAACAGGCGTCGGAAAAGTTGGGAATGGCTGAAAAGTGAACTTTTTGAATGTGACGCCGTAACTCGAAAACTATTGGTTTTTGAAAAAATACACATCAGTAACACTTAAAAGAAAATTTAATTCTGCATTAACCACCCTAAAAATACAACAGAGGATATATTAAAAAATTTCGAGAAACAGGCGTCGGAAAAGTTGGGAATGGCTGAAAAGTGAACTTTCTGAATGTGACGCCGCAACTCGAAAACTATTAATTTTTGAAAAAATACACATCAGTGACACTTAAAAGAAAATTTAATTCTGCATTAACCACCCTAAAAATACAACAGAGGATATATTAAAAAATTTCGAGAAACAGGCGTCGGAAAAGTTGGGAACGGCTGAAAAGTGAACTTTCTGAATACGACGCTGTAATTCGAAAACTATTGTTTTTTGACAAAATGTACATCAGTAACATTTAAAAGAAAATTTAATTCTTCATTAACTACCCTAAAAATACAAGGGGAGATGTATTAAAAAATTTCGAGAAATAGGAGTCCGAAAAGTTAATAGTCGCAAAAAAGCAAACTTTTTGAATGCGACGTCGTAACTCGAAAACTGTTGGTTTTTGACAAAATGTACATCAGTAATATTCGTCAGAAAATTTAATTCTGCATTAACCACCCTAAAAATACAACAGAGGATATATTAAAAAATTTCGAGAAACAGGCGTCGGAAAAGTTGGGAACGGCTGAAAAGTGAACTTTCTGAATACGACGCTGTAATTCGAAAACTATTGTTTTTTGACAAAATGTACATCAGTAACATTTAAAAGAAAATTTAATTCTTCATTAACTACCCTAAAAATACAAGGGGAGATGTATTAAAAAATTTCGAGAAATAGGAGTCCGAAAAGTTAATAGTCGCAAAAAAGCAAACTTTTTGAATGCGACGTCGTAACTCGAAAACTGTTGGTTTTTGACAAAATGTACATCAGTAATATTCGTCAGAAAATTTAATTCTGCATTAACCACCCTAAAAATACAAGAGGGGAGGTATTTAAAAATTACGAGAAATAGGAGTCGGAAAAGTTAGGAATGGCAGAAACGTGAACTTTCTGAATGCGACGCTGTAATTCGAAAACTATTGGTTTTTGAAAAAATGCCCATCAGTAACATTTAAAAGCAAATTTAATTCTGCATTAACTACCTTAAAAATACAAAAGGTGTCATATGTAAAAATTTCGAGAAATAGGCGTCGGAAAAGTTGGGAATGGCAGAAAAGTGAACTTTTTGAATACGACGCCGTAACTCGAAAACTATTGGTTTTTGACAAAATGTACATCAGTAACATTTGAAAGGGAATTTAATTCTGCATTAACCACCCTAAAAATATAAGAGGGGAGGTATTTAAAAATTTCGAGAAACAGGAGTCCGAAAAGTTAATAGTCGCAAAAAAGCAAACTTTTTGAAAGCGACGTTGTAACTCAAAAACTGTTGGTTTTTGTCAAAATGTACATCAGTAACATTTGAAAGGTAATTTAATTCTGCATTAACCACCCTAAAAATACAAGGGGGGAGGTATTTAAAAATTTCGAGAAACAGGAGTCCGAAAAGTTAATAGTCGCAAAAAAGCAAACTTTTTGAAAGCGACGTTGTAACTCAAAAACTGTTGTTTTTTGTCAAAATGTACATCAGTAACATTTGAAAGGTAATTTAATTCTGCATTAACCACCCTAAAAATACAAGAGGGGAGGTATTTAAAAATTTCGAGAAACAGGAGTCCGAAAAGTTAATAGTCGCAAAAAAGCAAACTTTTTGAAAGCGACGTTGTAACTCAAAAACTGTTGGTTTTTGTCAAAATGTACATCAGTAACATTTGAAAGGTAATTTAATTCTGCATTACCTACCCTAAAAATACAAAAGGTGATGTATGTAAAAATTTCGAGAAATGGGGGTCAAAACAGTTTTCGTAAACTATTGTTTCTTAAGCTTTAAAGCAATTTGCACGTAAACCTACTAGAAATTCAGTTAGTAAATAAGCAATTTTTGAAGTGTGGTGTCCTAAAGTGTTTGAAAAAAAGTAAATAATGTCCCAAATAAATAAATATCAACCTTTCTGCGAGTTTCGTGTTCTGCAAACGGGCAAACTTGAAACTCACAATCGATCTCAAGGCTTCTAAAAAGGAGATATCATTTATAATATAAAAACATTTCATCAAAATAAGAAAACAATCGGTTTTATAAATATTACATCGTTAACGATGATAAAATGAGGTTCACGCAATATTCAGCGAGCAATTTTACCTAAAAGTAGGAAGTTATGAAGTTGTTGAAGGTTTAATTGTTTTCGTATTGGATGAATTCCATTTTCTAGATAACTCCCGTTGACGGAAGTCGTTACGAGACAGTCAACATTTGTAACCTCGCTGCCATTGCGTTTGTTTAATTAATATTAAGATTTTAAGTATAGCACAAAAAGTCATAAATTAAAGAAATTACGATTTAACCTCAAAACTGAAAAGTTTTCAGCGAGGTTTTACGCATTTTATTTACTTGGAAACGAAAAGAAAATCCAAGTTTTTACTTTTACTCGAAACAAGAAGCTGGATGTGTATTTCTTAAAATTCTTTAATAAGCGCCGTCGATAAATAATCTATCGGGCTTTTTTCCAACAAAACTTGTTCCAAACTCTCACTTTCGTGTGGTATCGAAAACGAAAGTGGATTTACTTCTTCGCATGCTTCGATTATCTGCACGACCAATTTTTAAATTGTTTATTACTATTACCAAACAAAAGAAAATCGATGACATTATAACCTTACCGTTGTAGTTGTTGTTCTCTTATTCTAATTCTGATAATAATAATAATAGCAACACGAATTGCATTTCAGAATCACGTTGTAATGCGGTTCTTGTTGCAGATACTTAATACGGCAAAACTAAACGACCTTTTTTTTTATTGGTACGAGGTAACTAACAAACAATAAAGGAGCAATTCAACAGACTTTAATAAATACGAGGGCGAAACAAAAAAAAGAGCAATTAATTGGAAAGTAGTAGTTGGATTTCGTAATGTAATATTAAACAAACAACGTAACGTTTAAAATCAACTCAAATTATCCATGGTCGTGCTTTCTGACAGTTAACAATAATATTAATTTTAACAAACCGAGGTGGTTTTGTGGACAATTCAAAAAGTTTGTTGTTAATAATATAATAATTTGAAGTGCCTATTAATTACGGTTATTTAATATAATTATGCGTGGCTAAAGGCCTTTTACACTGTTTGGTAAGAATGGAAAATATAAAATGCTGATTGGCTTTTTTGTGTTTAACTTATTAAAGGGGCTTGTTAAAAGTTTTAAAGAAAAACTGAAGAATAATAATTAACAGAGTAAAGTTATGCTTTTGTAAGAACCACGGAAATAACGGGAGGAAGTAAAAACAAATTTACGCGAAGCATTGCCAGGTTATTCGCCGCTCTTTACAATTTACACACAATTTCACTTATCAAAGTACCACCCACTTTTACTTTACGAAAATTTGGAAATCTACGGAAGATTTTCCTTTCGCACAAACCTAAAACTGATGATAGTTTTCGCGTACGGAGGTTTTATCCACAGTGCAGTGTCTTTTTACAAAAATTATACAGGATGTTTTAAATACACTTCTTAAAACTCGTAAAAGCTGTTTTACAGGTACAAACACCGCATTACACGGCTATAATATACGGCCTGTTTTACGTTTCATTTCAAAGGCAACTCGCTAAAAACTAGAGAACTATAGCTAACTAGCAAAAACGAAAAAGTAAGTATCGGTACAGTTTTGCCCTACAAACTAAAGGTACTTTTACACTGCCAGTTAATAAATATCGTTAAGCTCGTCCGTTTAAAGCTATTAGAATTTTAATTAAAAATTCAACTTACTCGTAAACAATTAAATTTATTATTAACAAAAGGATAATTTTGTTTGTTAATTAAACTACAAACGTAATTAGAAAATAAAAGAGCTTTGCACAAAACATCCATCATAAAAGCACGGATGAATGCTTTTTCACAAAAGCTCTCAAAATAAACTTAATATCGCATTCCGATATGTTCCTTCGATAAACACTCAAGAAAATTAATAAAAAACCAACACTACAATCAATTAACGTGGAATTCGATAAAATATTTGCGTTGGCAATAAAATTATTTGTTTTAGAGTTTGTAAGTTTTGGGTAAATTATTTGTGATGTGCGCGATTATAAAAGATTTACACAGGTGCAAATTAAAATTGGCGCTTAATTTAACTTTCGACATAACCTCACTACTTAAGACATTTCCTTTAATGATTGATTAGCTCTAACCACATGATTGATTACATATTTAGTGGTTGGCTCGTTCACGATAGAATCGAGTAGAAATGTATTGGAAAATTGCAAATAAAAATCTTAAGAGAGCAAAAACCAAGTAGGTAGCAAGTACAAAGTTAATCGACTTATTCGTAACAGTGGCGTAACCACCTTGTAGGAATATAATCCTTACAACAGTCCAGCTGAAGCGAAATGCTTAGTTTCAAGATTACTTGGGTAAAACTGTTACGCCCCTGTTTTTTTTAAATTTTAGGACGATACGCACAAGAAAAGTAAGCAAAAACATTTTTAATGGAATTTTCTTCTTAACGATCGCATCTGAAATGTTATTGCAATTCGATTAGTTTCCTCTTTCTGATAAAAAGTTGGATAAGAAATTTATTAACTATAAAATGTAAATTTATAAAGGTTACGGGAGATTAATTTAAAATTTCAATCACGAAACGATTATAAAATGTAATTTCCTATAAGAATCGATCAATAAATACCATTAATCCAATTGACGTCTTAATATAATTAGATTTGTGTGCGCCTACCGACTACCGAGGGAAAAATTTTTCTCTAAATTAAATTAAATTAAGAAACTAAATTTACCGAACTCGAGCAATAAATTACGAAAAGCAGCTGAAATTTTTAAGGCACACGTATTGGTAATAATAACGATCCTGTGTTTTAAAGTAAAGGTAACTGCAAATTTTAGAGGAAAATGTTTACAATTACTCACTGCATGAAAACTAATAGTTTTAGACAAAATATGCATGAGAAACATTTAAAAGCAAATTCAATTCTGCATTAAATAACTTAAAAATATACAGTGTGTTCTAGCGAAAAATTTCGAGAAATTGGAGCCGGAACAGTAAGGAAATCGGAATGTTCAACTTCTCGCAAATGAGAGCACTGCATCAAAACTATTAATTTTAAACAAAATATACGTCAGTAACATTTGAAAGAAAATTATATTCTGCATTAAATTACCTAAAAATATACAGGGTGTTCCAGCGAAAAATTTCGAGAAATTTGGGTCGGTACAGTGAGAGTTATCGAAATATTCAACTTTTTGCAAATTAGGGCAATACATGAAAACTACTAGTTTTAAACAAATTATACATCAGAAACATTTAAAAGCTAATTCAATTCTGCATTAAATAACCTAAAAATATACAGTGTGCTAGCGAAAAATTTCGAGAAATTGGAGCCGGAACAGTAAGGAAATCGGAATGTTCAACTTCTCGCAAATGAGAGCACTGCATCAAAACTATTAATTTTAAACAAAATATACGTCAGTAACATTTGAAAGAAAATTATATTCTGCATTAAATTACCTAAAAATATACAGGGTGTTCCAGCGAAAAATTTCGAGAAATTTGGGTCGGTACAGTGAGAGTTATCGAAATATTCAACTTTTTGCAAATTAGGGCAATACATGAAAACTACTAGTTTTAAACAAATTATACATCAGAAACATTTAAAAGCTAATTCAATTCTGCATTAAATAACCTAAAAATATACAGTGTGCTAGCGAAAAATTTCGAGAAATTGGAGCCGGAACAGTAAGGAAATCGGAATGTTCAACTTCTCGCAAATGAGAGCACTGCATCAAAACTATTAATTTTAAACAAAATATACGTCAGTAACATTTGAAAGAAAATTATATTCTGCATTAAATTACCTAAAAATATACAGGGTGTTCCAGCGAAAAATTTCGAGAAATTTGGGTCGGTACAGTGAGAGTTATCGAAATATTCAACTTTTTGCAAATTAGGGCAATACATGAAAACTACTAGTTTTAAACAAATTATACATCAGAAACATTTAAAAGCTAATTCAATTCTGCATTAAATAACCTAAAAATATACAGTGTGCTAGCGAAAAATTTCGAGAAATTGGAGCCGGAACAGTAAGGAAATCGGAATGTTCAACTTCTCGCAAATGAGAGCACTGCATCAAAACTATTAATTTTAAACAAAATATACGTCAGTAACATTTGAAAGAAAATTATATTCTGCATTAAATTACCTAAAAATATACAGGGTGTTCCAGCGAAAAATTTCGAGAAATTTGGGTCGGTACAGTGAGAGTTATCGAAATATTCAACTTTTTGCAAATTAGGGCAATACATGAAAACTACTAGTTTTAAACAAATTATACATCAGAAACATTTAAAAGCTAATTCAATTCTGCATTAAATAACCTAAAAATATACAGTGTGCTAGCGAAAAATTTCGAGAAATTGGAGCCGGAACAGTAAGGAAATCGGAATGTTCAACTTCTCGCAAATGAGAGCACTGCATCAAAACTATTAATTTTAAACAAAATATACGTCAGTAACATTTGAAAGAAAATTATATTCTGCATTAAATTACCTAAAAATATACAGGGTGTTCCAGCGAAAAATTTCGAGAAATTTGGGTCGGTACAGTGAGAGTTATCGAAATATTCAACTTTTTGCAAATTAGGGCAATACATGAAAACTACTAGTTTTAAACAAATTATACATCAGAAACATTTAAAAGCTAATTCAATTCTGCATTAAATAACCTAAAAATATACAGTGTGCTAGCGAAAAATTTCGAGAAATTGGAGCCGGAACAGTAAGGAAATCGGAATGTTCAACTTCTCGCAAATGAGAGCACTGCATCAAAACTATTAATTTTAAACAAAATATACGTCAGTAACATTTGAAAGAAAATTATATTCTGCATTAAATTACCTAAAAATATACAGGGTGTTCCAGCGAAAAATTTCGAGAAATTTGGGTCGGTACAGTGAGAGTTATCGAAATATTCAACTTTTTGCAAATTAGGGCAATACATGAAAACTACTAGTTTTAAACAAATTATACATCAGAAACATTTAAAAGCTAATTCAATTCTGCATTAAATAACCTAAAAATATACAGGGTGTTCTAGCAAAAAATTTCGAGAAATTGGAGCCGGAACAGTAAGGTAATCGGAATGTTCAACTTGTCGCAAATAAGGCCACTGCATGAAAACTACTCGTTTTTTACAAAATACACATCAGAAACATTTGAAAGCTAATTAAATTCTGCATTAAATAACCTTTAAATATACAGAGTGGTTCAGAAAGTTTTTTTGAGAAATTGGGGTCGGTACAGTAAGCATCATCTGAATGTTCAACTTGTTGCAAATGATGGCACTACATGAAAACTATTCGTTTTAAACAAAATATACATCAGCAACATTTGAAAGCTAATTCGATTCTGCATTAAATAACCCCAAAATATACAAGGTGTTTTAGCCAAAAATTTCCATAAATTAGAGCCGGATGAGTAAGGTAATCGGAATGTTCAACTTGTCACAAATAAGGGCACTACATGAAAACTACTCGTTTTAAACAAAATACACATCAAAAACATTTGAAAGCTAATTCAATTCTGCATTATATAATGTAAAAATATACAGGGTTTTCTAGCAAAAAATTTCGAGAAATTGGAGCCGGAACAGTAAGGTAATCGGAATGTTCAACTTCTCGCAAATGAGAGCACTGCATGAAAACTACTCGTTTTAAACAAAGTACACATCAGAAACATTTGAAAGCTAATTCAATTCTGCATTCTATAGCCTAAAAATATACAGGGTGTTCTAGCGAAAAATTTCGAGAAATTTGGGTCGGTTCAATGAGAGTTATCGAAATATTCAACTTCTTGCAAATTAGGGCACTGCATGAAAACTATTCGTTTTAAACAAAATACACATCAGAAACATTTGAAAGCAATTTTAATTTTGCATTAAATAACCTCAAAATATATGGGGTGTTCCAGCGAAAAACTTCGAGATATTGGAGCCGGAACAGTAAGGTATATCGGAATGTTCAACTTCTCGAAAACGAGAGCACTGCATAAAAACTATTAGTTTTAAACAAATTATACATCAGAAACATTTGAAAGATAATTCAATTCTGCATTAAATAACCTAAAAATATACAGGGTGTTCTAGCCAAAAATTTCGTGAAATTGGAGCCGGAACAGTAAGGTAATCTGAATGTTCAACTTCTCGCAAATGAGAGCACTGCATCAAAACTATTAATTTTAAACAAAATATACGTCAGTAACATTTGAAAGAAAATTATATTCTGCATTAAATTACTTAAAAATATACAGGGTGTTCCAGCGAAAAATTTCGAGAAATTTGGGTCGGTACAGTAAGATACATCTGAATGTTCAACTTCCCGTAAATGATGGCACTGCATGAAAACTATTAATTTTAAACAAAATACACATCAGAAACATTTGAAAGCTAATTAAATTCAGCATTAAATAACTTAAAATATACAGGGTGTTTCGGGGATTTTTTTAGAGAAATTTGAGTTTGCGTAGCTAGAAACGTCCAGAACTTTGAGACGAAATATTCCTTAGTAACATTTGGAAAATAATTAAATTACGCGTACAAGGACCTGAAAATATACAATGGTTCTATTAAGAAAAACTCGTGGTAAAAAGTAAAAAAGAAATCTAATTTAGGTAGTTATTGACATCAACTAACAGTAGAACCCCTTCAAGTGTTAAAGTCAAATTATGAATGAAACTAAAAATATACTTGGAAGTTTTTTTAATGTTATAAGAATTTTAATTCATATTAAATTACATTAAAGTTGTGTAATTAGAACAACGATCCGTGAAACTCGTATTATTATATAATTTACATCATCGCGCACTTTCACATGAGTATCAGACGGAGAGAATATTATAATCGAAATAAAAATTTTATTAATCGCGTACGTATTTCCTGTTTTTATTTAATATTGTAGATATTATTTAAATTTTTTTTAAACTAAACCGCTTTAAACCACAAAAGGCGTTTAAATAGTTATTAAATATCTCGAGTTCAATTTTAAGTGGTTTTAATTACGAATAATGAATTCTATACTTGTCGCGCTAATTAAGTGATAAACTACAAATAATTACACTCATTACACTAGTTTTATTACAAAAAAACAGTGTAACCTAATCTAATTTAAGTTAATACATTATTACTATTACAAAAGCTATAATAGTCACTGACTGACTCGTTAACCAACAAAAACATGGCCGTCCTTTTAAAATAAAAATGCGGGCGACTTTTGGGGGATTTCGTGTGGTGGTTGGAAGAGGAGAATTTGAGGATCGAGGGTGTCAAGTTTCAACTTGTTCGGTTTAAAATTAAGGGCCGGGGGTGCTTGTTTGTAAGTTCGTTTCGTGTTAGGTGCTTAAAACGGTACGTCGGATAGGGAAAAAATGATAAAAAGTTTAATATCAAAAACGGAGTTTCTGTGAATGAAAATAATCTTTCAAATCATTCGCGGTTGAACGTCATTTCACGTAAAAACTTTTTTATTTAAGAAGAGCAAGAAAGATCCGAGCAAATATCTCTTGAATGTTGATTATAAAAAAAACAACAAATTACTGAAATTTTGAAAGAAAAAAGTATCTCGAGAGAATACGCGCTCGCCTACGTAAATTCTCAAGTAGTGAACTTCATCAAAAATTTATATCATCAACAAAAGAAACCTTGACACTCGAAATATCAAAAGACGACTTTTCTCGTTCTCGGTACGAACGGGAACTGTCAAAAAATTGTTGTAATGTTGGTCGTTACAAATTATTCAAGAGCGTGGTATGACAGGTTGTTGAATTTTGTACAAAGTGGCCCAACTAAAACAAGTTGAACGCGCCAAGTTTCCCACTTTATTATTATTACTATCATTAAGTTTTCCCTCAATTGTCGACAAGTTCGGACCCTCTCGCCTCATTAGTTGGACGAGAAATCCACGACCGAAACTTATTTGCGCTTATCGACGATTTGAATTCTTTTTAAAGTTTTTACGAGTTAATGGGCGCCCACATTAATTACTACGATAAGTTGACCGTTAACCTTTAATTTGCTTTTTCCAACTTTTCGCAAGAAAGGCCAAAAATACTTTTGTAAAAAGCGCCTTTGTCGTTCGTCAAATTGAATAAACTTCTCGTATTTTGCCATTATCGATGGTATGCTATTAACGAAAAAAGATTAAGTAGAGCGGAAAATAATGTGACTGGTAACCTTTTATATATGAATAACGTTTTACTTTCATTGTTAACCCTTTACAAACATTTTTCTATCGTTTTAGGTTTTTTAAAAAAATTCTTCCCTTCAAAAAAATCCATTTATGCCGCTTTTTGACTTTAAGCGAATTATTTGACCATATAAAACGACCGTAGTAAAAGATGAATAATGCATGTGGATGAAAAGCACCTCGCAGAAATACAATTTATCCCAACTAAGCACCAATTTAGCCGAGTGGCGAACCAAAACACGCCTACGTCGGTTACGCGTATTAAAAACTATAAAATGCGTGCCTTCAATCAAATAGATTTAGATCAGAGTTTATTAACCTTATAAACAAGTTAATGTTTTTACCATGTAATTGAATTTGACGCCGTCGTCAATGCGACATGAGATCATCTTGTGATTTATAAATAATAATCTCATTAACATCTCGTTATAAGTGCTCTTATCGTCGTCCATATTAAATTCCATCCGCGCATGTAGAAAAGTGACATTTTACTTGTTACAACACAAAACTACTTAAACAGGATGGCGTTTCGACTAAAATAAATAAACTTTCCAATGTTGACGCGTCTTTATATAATTAGGGATATTTTGATAGTACCAAAAACACATGTTTTTTTTTTAAAAAAAAGCAAATAAACGAATCACTGTGTGGTCTGCTAGCTTTAAAATAATTTTTTTTATTTACATAAGCAACATATTCCGGTTAAACCATCTTCAAAAAGTATATTTTTCCAACCAACACGAGGCGTGTGCTGTGTCGATACGAGCCAAAAGTAACGAAGTTCAAGAAATGGCCGCATTTTTGACGTCCATGCGAAACAACGCACTAATAAAAAAAACTCGCATTCGATTTCTAAACAAACTTCAAGAAGCGAGAAGTTGAGAGCATCCCTTAATTGTGAGAAAATTCCAGTTCGGAGCCGAGCACACGCAAAAAGCTTGTGGAAATCGCCTAATTTATATTTAAAAGGAAAGTTTAACGAAAACGTCGAAAACAATTTGTTCGAAATAAAGCAACGAACAAATTTATTTCCTTGTAAATTTCTTACCAAACCAAACCAAACTAAATTGCTCTAAAAAGGCCGCCCTTACGCGAGCGTGCTTGCGTGGAATGCCTCGGAGAAAGTAATAGAAAACTTTAAAACCGAGTTGTAAAGAGTAAGGAGTTTTTTTCAAAAGGTTTACTTTAAAAAAAAAGTTTATCGCGAATTAACAACGTCCGATTAAAGACGCGGAATGGACACGGTGGCCATTTTTAAACCGCCATTGTATTACGAACTTCCCCCTTTCTTTAATTCAAGAGTCAGAAACGTCCCACTAACAATTCTGATTAAAATTTATTACGGGTAAATGATAAGCATTTTTGTAATTTAAAAGCGGCAGGAGCCCTTTTACGATTAAACTGAACAAAAAGAAGGTTAAAATCCACCAATTATTTTTTTCACCAATCATTTTTAATTACTTTTAATCTTACTCGACATTTTAAGGGTTTCGGTAGCCAAAAAAAGTTCTGTTTGTTGATAAAATTATAATTTATTGTTTTTAAAGCATTGCGTTGGTTATTTCGTAAATTAGGCGCTAGAAAAAAGAAAACATAAAAAGTATGCCCAACTTAAAGGGTAATTTAAGTCAATTTTTATGAGCAAAATGAGACATTTATGGGTTACGGTCGCTGAACTCGATCATAACAATCAACAATTAGTTTCGAATTACGATTTATTCCCTTTTTTGATACGCTAATTTAAGGAAAAAACGCAAAATAAATTGCGGTTCCGAAAGTCTGTTTGATATACACTTGCACTAAATCAAAGAGGGTTTACTCGAGACTTATATGCAGAAACTGCAACTGCCAAGAAACATTAACTGCGCGAAATAAATTGAGACAAATTATTCTATATTTCACTGTAACGAAGAAATAAATAATGTCGCCCATTTCTTCTCAATAAGCCAGAATTTTCATAGAAAACACGAATACGGTAATTTTTTACACATTTCAGCGTACAACTTGGCATAAGCGCCAAGAGACAACCTCATTAAGAAAATTTGCATTTAATTTAATATGTAGTAATCGAGTTTCCACCTCAAAATTCCACAAAAACGTGAGCGAATTAATGGCCTATTAAGTTCTAGATGTGAAGTCCAAGTTCAAGGTGTGATTTGGGCAGATTTCATTTTCTCAAAAATCATAGAAAACTAATCAAGAGAGCAATTTTATGCAAGAAAAAAAATCGTGCAAACTTTGGAATTTTTGTCAAAATAAAACGCGCTCTAGCGTCTAAACCGTTCGTCTGAGGGAAAAAACCTACGATATATAATATGTAGAAAATTAGAAGTAGTTTACTTTTATATAGAAGCAATTTTCTCAAAAAGTGTCTAGTTTTGAAGTTATAAGCGAAAAGCTAAAAAAATCAGTTTTAGTAGATTATGGATTTATTGTCCAACTTAAACGCGCTTTAGCGTCTAAACTGTTCGTCTGAGGGAAAAAACCTAGGAGATATAATTTGTAGAAAATTAGATGAAGTTTACTTTTAATTAAAAGCAATTTTCTCAAAAATTGACTATTTTTGAAGTTATAAGCGAAAAGCTGAAAAAAATCAGTTTTTCTAGATTTTGGATTTATTGTCCAACTTAAACGCGCTCTAGCGCCTAAATTGTTCGTCTGAGGGAAAAAACCTAGGAGATATAATTTGAAGAAAATTAAATGTAGTTTACTTTTAATTAAAAGCAACTTTCTCAAAAATTGACTATTTTTGAAGTTATAAGCGAAAAACTGAAAAAAATCAGTTTTTCTAGATATTGGAATTTTCGGCCAACTTTAACGCACTCTAGCGCCTAAATTGTTTGTCTGAGGGAAAAAACCTAAGAGATATAATTTGTAGAAAATTAGATGAAGTTTACTTTTAATTAAAAGCAACTTTCTCAAAAATTGACTATTTTTGAAGTTATAAGCGAAAAACTGAAAAAAATCAGTTTTTCTAGGTATTGGAATTTTCGGCCAACTTTAACGCACTCTAGCGCCTAAATTGTTCGTCTGAGGGAAAAAACCTAGGAGATATAATATGTAGAAAATTAGAAGTAGTTTACTTTTAATTAGAAGCAATTTTCTCAAAAAGTGACTATTTTTGAAGTTATAAGCGAAAAACTGAAAAAAATCAGTTTTTCACAATTTTGGATTTTTTACTCAACATAAACGCGCTCTAGCGCCTAAACCGTTCGCCTGAGAGAAAAAACCTAAACGATATAACTTGTAGAAAATTTGACGTACTTTATTTTCATATAGTAGCACTTTTCTCATAAAAAGCGTAGTTTTCGAGTTATGAGAGCAAAACCGAAAAAGAGCAAAAATCCATGGTAAAGCGATCTTTCTAGGTTTATTCGGCACAACTTGGCAATAGTTAAATTTTCTAGAAAATCTTAATAAACCTTGCAGAGTACTAAATAATACACAAATTGGATTGTGAAAAGTTTGTCGTAAATTCGAAGTAAATAAATAAAAGGCCTATTGGGTACATGATAAAGTGTCGAGAAGAATCTTGTCGAAGTTATTTGGCGCACAACTTGGCAACGCGTTCTCAAAACAGAAAAGTTTGTTGAAAAAATTTGTCGGATATTAAACAATAAATAAATTTTATTTGAACTTTTTTACGTAAACGACAGGTGAGGCGAGTTAAAGGGCCTAGTAGTACACTTTTGATGTCGGCAAAAATCTTTCCCAAACTTTTTGTTTTTAAAACGTCTAAAATTCAAAGACGCCTTTGGTTCAAAGAAAATGTAATTAATAAACAAATTTACAGTCTTAAAATTTTTCGTCATTTTGCGTAAAATGAGTAAGCTTTGTTTACAGGAAAAAGTTGCAAAGCGCGTCGCGTCGTTGTTTCTAATTTAAAATTTCTTGCGAAAGGCTTAAAAATGTAAGAAAAATTAAAATTGGGAAGGACCGAAAAGTAAAGCAATTTGTCCGCTTTACAATTTTGCACAAGCCCTTTAAATTAAGCAGAAAATTTAGTTATAATTAAAACTTCGACGTTTTAACCGGTCAAAGTGGCCCTAAAAATCCTATTTTTAGTATCTCACACTTCATGTATAAAAATAATTACACTCTGTAATCAAACTAAGTTCGTTGCACCTATAATTGTATATTTCCCCCCAAAAATATATTTTTAGTTGGAATAATATAAATTGTTTAAACTTAATTAGTTACACGCAATTTTATAATTTTCTCCCAAAAATTTTTTTGATAATTAATTGCCAACTTAATTTTTTTTAAGTTAATGAACTCTAAAAAGGATTTTTAGCACTAATAAAGCTAAAATCTAATAAAATGACGCATTGGCCTTTTCCTTATCGATCCTTTCTTTATTAAAACCGTTGGCTGTACGAGCGAATAAAAACCTTCAACTTTTACACGTCCTCTCAATTTTACAACCACAAAATCCCCAAAATTAATCCCAACTTATTTAATTATAAATCGCGATACAATTTAATTTGTTAAATACTTAATGCGTCCGCCTTTATTTTGAAGAGGCGAACAAAGCTTTTTCGGGAAAAACACAAAGTGGAAAAAAGCTTTTCAAGTTAATTGATTTGGTTGTAAGTTGTAAGGGCCAAGATATTTTTGTACAAATTACGTACTTATTTAGAAAAGAGTAAGGATAAAATGAAACAAAGTGGTCGTGGGTCGTTTGTAGTAGTAAGAAAATGTTCCCTTCATTAGAGTTGATGTGGGTGCCAAGACGAGGGGTCCAGACTCGCTCTTTGAAGGGAACAGGCGACGTCTTCAAAACAACGGCCTCTCCTTGTTTCTCTTTCGTTATAGGCGTATAACTCGAGATTTAATATACAAGTGGTTTAAGAGGCATGTGTCGTGTCATCCGACACTTTACCACTAAGATATTGTATTGCATCAGCCTACTTCTTTCGGTTTGTATTCCGAGAAAATTACGAAACCAGCCACTAACAACGGAAAGTGCGACATTAAGTCCTAATGATATCTACGTAAAGTTGGTTTATAACATAATTAAGGGCCTTTTCGAGTCGTCAAATTAACGAATATTTCCTTTCGTCTTCAATTTGACAAAATATTAAAATTACGCCGCAATAAAACGCGTATAAACGATGAACGAGCACTTTTTATAAATGGCGGGAAATTTAAATTACAAAAATCTCGAACGACGTTCCACGCTATAAATATTTAAAAGAGACCGCAATAATGAAATTTTAAGAGCGAATAAATTGTTAATACATTACATAATGTTTATAAAAACAGTTTTTACATTATAAAATGATGAATTGCGGCGAGTACTCGATCCATAAACTTGAGAGAGCTTTGTTAAGTAATTTTGCTTAGATAGAAAATGCAAAATGCTTTTTACATCTATCTCTCATACGAATTATTAGCTTTTATAAATTTTAAGTGCTCGGAGGTAAAACGTTTTCAATTTATTAAATGTTAGTTAAAAAGTTTCGACTGTCGCCCCAGAAAAAAACACCAAAGAGCTTAGTACGAATCGATGTAGGTACCTATTTTACGTATGTGCATTGTAAGCTATTCGAAAGGGTAAATTGAAATTCTCTTTTTACGTCATCTTCAAATTTGAAATTCGTTTCGTAATAGGTACTTTTTAGCAAAATAGTAATAATAAAAAAAAACTTTAAAATGGAAATGAATCGAACATGAATGGAATTTACATAATACTGCTTTATGAATACACAATTATTGCATACGGAATGCATACTTTTAAATAAAATGGGCCTTTAAAGTGCATTTGAAATTGAAATGAGGGGCTTATGCTCGCATCCTAGACGCCATGTTGAAAAATGGCGGAAAAAACAATAACTGGCCAGTAAATCAATTTCTTACCAGCTCCTTGCATTTCGATTACTTCAAAATCACGACAAAATGTATCGACATACCTGTAAATAAAAAAATAATAATTAGAAAAGGTTAACGATATAAATAATAATTATATTAACATTAAACTAAACACAACAAATTTATTCTTAATTGTTCCAATGTGCGTGGAAACAATTGAACAATCTACCTCTACCTACGTTATATGATTATACTAGAAAATAATTGATGGTGCGATAAATGTTGATCATGAACAAACCGATGTAAAGAATTAATGTAAATTAGACAACATAACGGAGAGTAAGGTTGGCTCTTTCCAAAAAAAATGTTGGAATTATTCAATTTGCGACCTTTCAAAGATTAAAAATTGATCTGTATAATGTACGTGTCTGTAACTTCAACTCCCGAATAGTTTAAGCGTCTTTACGACACGAGAACGAAACATTCGTTTTGATGTTGCTAAAAATAGCAGTGAGAAAGGTCCCAAAAGTGACCATTTATTAAATCATTAATTCCAGCATAAAAATGGCGAGCATGGGTAGACGTTCCCACCAAAAGACTTTGTAGGTCCCCATTTTTTTGCGGCCCCTCAAGTCAAAAATGTGAATTTGCTCGGAAACGAAGACGGGCCTAACGGCTCATTTGGCCTTTCTAGAGAATTCCAACGGTGCAAACGGCAGCTCGCTATCTTGTCTACTTCTTGAGATACCGAAAGAAAGAAATTCAAAAAAGGGCCACCTTCGGAAGGTTCTCGCTAGGTCAAAAACTACTTTCAAGAATTGTTGATTTTTTACAAGGTAGGTCGATTCTTTCAGATTAGAATGGCACAATCATGAAGTCACGAGCGTGTTTTCTACTACCTTGACGGATTTTTCTGCAACACTTTAAAGTTTTGGTCCTTCGAACCCCTTTCGGAAAAAAAATTAATGCAAATTAGACATAGCAGAGGGTAAGGCTCTTTTCAAAAAAATGTCCGACTTCAATATCAGTTTTTCAAGATGAGAAATTGATCTGCCCGTCTGTGTGAACTCCAACTTGACGACACGAGAACGAAACATTAAGTTATTGGTAAAAATAGCAGTGAGAAAGAGTCAAAGAAGGGCCCTTAATTAAGAATTTGTATAATGATTAATTCCAACATAAAAATGGCGGACACTGTAGAGTGTAGAGGTTCCTACCAAATTAAGACTTTGTAGATCCCCATTTATTTGTGGCCCCCTCCCCCCAAGTCGAAAATGTGAACTTGTTCGGAAACGACTCAGTCGGTCTTTCTAGAGAAATCCAACGGCGCAAACAGCAGCTCGCTATCTTGCCTACTTCTTGAGATAATGAAAGAAATTTTTTGAAAAATTCGAAAAAGGGCCACCTTTGAAAGGTTCTCGCTAGGCCAAAAACTACTATCAGCAATTGTTGATTTTTTACAAGGTAGGCCGGATCTTTCAAATAGAACGGCACAATCATGACGTGTCGAGCACACGTTTTCTACGACCTTGGCGAATTTTCCCGCAACCCTCTAAACTTTTGGTCCTTCGAACCCTCCTCGGGTTTTTTAATGGTTCGATTTTGCACCAACGAAAATCACAATAGTTTTTGATCGTGTCAATTTTTCCCCCATGAGATTGGTTTGAAGGTTCAAAGATTTATTTTCAAAGTTTTCAAGTCTTTGGGTGAGCGGGTGAAGGGGGGGGGGTGAAAACCAATCGAGGTCAAGTCGATGGTTTCACAAGAGTAATGTTAGCAATGGCCTCTGTCATATTCATCAAAATAACAATTACTTCCTTCTCTCTCATTTCTACCACTATACTGCGGTTCCGTTCTCGTATCGTTAGAAATTGCTTCCGATTTTAAAGTAATACGAGAAATTTTCTATCCTAAAGTTGGTAGTATTTATGGTTATAAAATATCGGATTTTTCTGCAATACCAAAGACTCAGGTACATCATTGCTTCATGACTTCGTTCTCTAATTATTTTTGAATTTTTCGACTCTTTCGGCAGGTGAGTTACCTCCCTGATCTAGCTACACGTGCATAGATTACACAATTTTGGCTCTGCATATAGAAAAACGAGGTATTGTTTTACGTAAATTCGAAAAAGAAAATAGAAGCAAATATCTGTTGCGGAATGCGCAACAAAGAACTATTGTTTCAAGAGTAGGTACACCCATAAACACAATTAATACAGAAAATATGTAAAGCTCCACAAAATGATACCAGCATTTTCTTCTCTCCATTTTAAATCCACACTTAAATAAACCTTTGATATTTCGAGGTTATACGGGTTCGTTTAACT
This sequence comes from Malthinus flaveolus, assembly GCA_950108345.1. Taxonomy (NCBI): domain Eukaryota; kingdom Metazoa; phylum Arthropoda; class Insecta; order Coleoptera; family Cantharidae; genus Malthinus; species Malthinus flaveolus. The sequence continues at coordinate 5,207,651 of OX467289.1, read as the reverse complement.
TAATGCAAAAATTCCGCACACGATCATTTTGGGTTCATTGTTTTCTAATAAAACAAGATACACAAACACATAAATACGTACGTACATACGGCTTTTCAACATACATAACATACTAATTAAAGAAGCCCCCTCCCCTTTTTTTTTCTTCCCTTAAAAACTCGTAAATTGTACATGTGTGCCCAACTATATCATACCACTTCATCTTAAAATAGTCGACATAAGACAAAACTTATGGCAGCAAAATTAACTTAAAAGTAAAAGTTATTTTCGATACAGCCGTCTGCTCAAGCTCAAGGACGCGCGAGAATAAAATTAGCCCTTAAAACGAATTTTCGAAAAGAAAAACAAAATCACCCACAATTCAATAACAAACGATCGACTTTTAATTAGAAAAACACGAAGTCGCCGTAATTTATTCAACAAGCCAATCAGTTAATTAAGGCAAATTTAAGCCAAGTAGTATTTTCATAATTTGAATATGCGTCGCAGAGAAGAGAAATTTTTACATAAAGCGGAAGCGTTTTTACAGTCTATTTTTTTATTTATTCCGTTCGATCAAAGTAAACGTAAACTATCGCCCAATTACTATTAGGTAGTAGTAATGGCCTCAGCGGACGTTAAAAATACTACGAGAAGCTTCATTTTACTTAAAAATGTTTTATTTAACCCCCACTGCGCAAACAAATTGGGTTAGCGAGTAATAAATTTTTGGCGCCCAACAAAGGTAAATTCATTTTAGTTTCAAAAGAGATCAGTAGTTACCAACAATAACCTAAGGACGCAATTTTACGGCTTTAAAAAAATAAGTGTCCCTGCTCGGGCGCCAAATACTCGAAAAGTGCACCCGTAGTTTTTTACAATTGCAGTTACACTGTTTTCTGTTTTTAAGCCTCCCCAACTAAACCTCAAGTCTGACTTTGAGACTAAACAAACCACCACCTATTCGACGCTTTTTTTGTTGCGCTTGCCGCTTGTTGGGAGTCAAAAAAGTGTCTAATTATAAACTTGCTATTTCTAGTCGTGATTTTACGTGAATTTGAAAAAAATAACCGCGTCTATTTTCGATGGAGCGTCCAAGATACGATATTTTACCTTCTCTATCATCATTAATCATATTTTTTCAACATTTGTTATCTTTTATGCCCAGGAGATTTCGGCAACCTTTCGTATTAGTGTCTATCCTTTGTGCTTTGTAAGTTGCAATTTTTATTATTAGAGTAATTTATATTCATAACGTACTTGGAGTTCAATCACGAGCTTGGGATTAAGTGTAAAACGGTGGATAGACGCCAATAGACGGCATTGATTGTTTAGATGCGCAACAGGCAGGCCGATAGGTTACGACGTCGCGAGGAAAGTTTTAACGATAATAAATGGAGGCGCACGGAGTGTTATTTGCAAAACAATTAATTTATTATTATGCAAATCCTTTCCCTTTCGATTAAAAGTGTACATATCCGGAGGATAGTTAATAAGAAAAGTGGTTGACCTCGCGACCTCCACAAACGATTTTTAAAAAATTTGAGCGTAACCTCGCGTTTTATCAAATTATTGTTATTATTATCAATTTGCAAGTGGAATTTCGACGGTCGTAATTTCTTAATTAATTCTGAATCAATTACTTTTTAAATAAACACACGAATTGAGGTAAACTTTAAAGTTTGTTTACATTATCCAGGCCAAGTTTTAGTTACACGAACTAAATTGAATTTTAACCTCAAAGGACGCTAAAACGGCGGAAACTTTGAAAATTATTTCAAATAATTTTAACATCAAAATGATTTTCAACAACTTGTTTGCTTTACCTACGTTATAATAACTAATAATATGCATCAAAAGGTTTTTATAATAAGAAACAAAAATTTTGCTCCTTATTTACCTTTACACGAAAATCGCGTGCTTGGGAAAATGTTTTGTCGAAAACTTTTAATAAAAATTTTCTAATTTCTTTCGTGTTTTTTAATAAAAATACAAATTAAGAGACGCATACGAAATTAAATTTCCTCGCGAGACATTTCATTTAAAACGCCGTCCAATGAGGAAAACATGGCAAGTGACTGTTAACTGTCACAAAAGTAATTTTAAAATGTTTCAAATTAAATAATTCTAATACGTTGCAAATGAACCCCAACATACACATATATGTGAAAAAACTTTAAATGAGAAAATTTGTTTTCCACCAAACGCCTCAGAGATCGAACCCAAGACTTTGCTATTTCCGGTAGCACGCCTATACCAAATACGCCTGGCGGTCAACATAATTTTCCTAGCAATCCGGCATTGTTTAAATGCGTCGAGAAAGCGAAATATATATTTCAAATTAAAGATGAAGTTTTGAGGCTGCACCCTGTATCGAGCACGCCGTTTAAAAAGTTCGTTTTGGGCCTACTAACATATTAAGATGTGCTCAACATGGGAAAAATAATGAAAAATTCGAAATCTCAAAGATAAACTTTTCAAAAATTAAATGCGCCCAATCTGACGTTTGTGAAAATAAGTAAAGGTGGCTTTAACAGCAAATAACTGAATAGTATAACACCTAAAATGATTACCTAACCTATGCATCTTAAAAGTGAGGTTATGTTCGCAGCGACATCAGTTTACATAGGTATTTCAAACCTGACACCAACGAGGCTACAGTCGCTTTGCTCCATGACCTTTTAAAATTACAGTTTAAAAGTTAAATTTTCATTTGAAAATACAAATATTGAAGCTTATAGCCGAACCGAGTATTGTGCTTTGCATATTACACGAACTAAATGAGTAAATAATTAAATTTTTCCGTTAAAATCGAATACTAAAACAATGAAAATTCCAGCAATCCAATAAATCCGCAGCAAAAATTAATTTTCATTTCGAAATGATGACTGATTATGAATAATAAATGCGAGGGATTTATTGTTTAGAAATAAAATATCAGCATTTTCCTAACGTTTATAACAACACAATTACACAAACGAGTACTTGAAATTTCCATGTTATCTCTAAGTAGGTACTTTCACTATTTTTTTGCTCCGTGTAATTAATTAGAAATACATTGTATCATAATTAATTACTTTTACACGTTTAACATTGTATAACAAGGTAGACCTTAAAAATTAGAGTGGGGGGAGCTTTGAAAAAAAAATGTCCACAGAATCATATAGAAGAGTTCTTCCGGCAAGCAGGTGCCAGCGCTAGGCCAGGATAATCTGGCTCAGGCCCAACTCCAAATTAAATTACTCCGAAAGAAGAAAAAATCGTTCTAGATGGTTTAACGCCCAACCACCGTTTCCTTACAGACCTCAAGCACCTGCGCAACTGCAGAAATGGAAGTGCTGCTCAACATACTCCCCACACGCAACAGAAAAAAAATTTCTCCAAAGTCAAATTAGTTCCAAGACACCAACGATTGTACAGCATCCGAGAGAACCCAGCAATGAGAGCTCTCAACTTGGAAATGCTTAATCCCCCTCATCACCACCACCACCACAAGAAGCCTGACAATGAAGCAATGAAGTAGCCTGAATTAGCTATCAGTGTCGACAGGCATTGAATCTCTAGTAAAGAAGGCACGGGTGCCCTCATAGCAGGCCGCACATACTCTCCAATGAGCGGCTCAATTGCTCTGAAAATACTGCGGCAGTTAGAATACGTGTTATAGAACCTATAGATGCCAATGAAGCTGAGAAGCAGTTCCAGAGATGGGGTTGAAGGTTAGGCTACATCTAGCATTAACAAAATTGATCTATCCTAGGCCTAAGCGAAGAGACGAGCACCTCACTATATAGGAACTTATCTGAGTATCACGTTATCACCCACATCTCAAGTTTTGCCGACTCAATCGTCTGAAGATGGAGCACTTTGAGCAAATATTAGAACGTCCAACTACTACAAGTTCTGTTATTCTACTAGACACTAGAGCACTAGACCATCGGCATTATTGGTCAAAAAATGAGGCTTAGATTTTTCGAACTTGGCGCAGTCGTACGATTGGAAAAAAAGTCGCTAGTTTCAAAAATTAAAAATGTGGAAATTAGAAGCGAAACCGGCGCAATTAAATCGGAATAATATTTTTTCTTTCTAAGAATCTGCTCTTTGACGTTATCCTTTGGAAGATGATTATAGAAAAAAATGACTTCCAACTAATCGAGTTAATAATAGTAATGTTCTTACTTTATGCTCTTTAACATTTTTCCTTTTTCATTCTCAGAAAATTGCACTAAAAGTTGTCATCGCGTCTGTTTTCGCATCATTAATCATACTTTTTTTATCATTAAGTCTCTAAAATTGCCTCCTCTAAGAGCATACACTCGAAAACTCGAGTACGTACTTGGCTCAAAATTAAATATTTAAAAAGGGCGTATAAATTAAATAAATTCGTTTAAATTTAAATTTTAAGTTGTAATTAACGAATAAAGATGTTAATTAAAAATTCAAATTAAATGTAAAGCATAGGAAGACTTTTGTTAAGACAAAACATTAAACAGATGATAGCGATTAGTTTAAATATAAATACAGTCACTTTACTGTTTATTTTTGTAATGTTTGGGTTTTATTCCAAACGAAAAGTCCGTTAAAAATATACTCAAATGTCAAGGTTATAGTGAAAACGCTCGTAAATTAAAAGTTACTTTTGAATTTCCCGCCTCGAAAAAAAAAAAAAGTGAGTTTACACTGTCGCTTGAATTCTGGCGATTTGATTGGATAAGATTTTTTATTTATTAGTAGATAGAAGCACGGAACATCCCAATATATTATATATATATATATATGATATAAGTAGGTAGTACGTACGGTAGAAAGTAATGCCTCGCGTTATCTTGTTGGTTGTCACCAAACGTAAATATTCGTATTTTACGCAGTTTGAATTCTATTCATCCCCAACAATTTAATTAAAATAGTGTAAATTTGCTAAATTACTCGGTCCGCACGGGGTTGTATTTAAATAAATTTCGAGTGGAGAAAGTGACTCATTATTTGCACAACATAACCTCACTAATTGAAAAATAAGTGCTAGAAGTTTTAAAAACAAAACGCTCGGAGAATTTCCGGTTTAAAAGAGATTAAGCGTGGGCTGTTTTTTGCACGTCGTTTTTAAATATACGAAGGCGCTAGTTAGAAAAAAATTGCGGATAATGTACTCTCTCAATCTCAAGGTCATTAGCGTATACACTACAACGAGAATGGGTAAAGCACAGTCACCTTCAACTCACTACGCCTCTCTCTATTGAACGGGTTAACGTACGCTATAAATGCCCGGCTTTGGTTATTTGGCGAGGTTACGAGGGATGGCGATGACTTTAACCTTGCTCCGCAGTTTACTCACGCAAATCTCAACTCGACGAACCAAAACGGCCAACATCATCATCATCATCATGAGATACATCCATTTAAACAAAGAGTTGTTAAATTCGTTGTTTCATTTGCATTGTTATATCTTTCCTGTGTATCTTCCAACTTTTTATATATACAGCGTGTTTCGAAAATTACATTCATTACGCACCTTAATTTCCTAATTTAAGTGAACAAAGTAAAATTAATTCCGTATTTAATTGTTCGTTTTCATATTATCCAGATCTTTCTCTCTTAAATCCTTCGACGTATAATTAATTCTACGATTTATTTTCTGTGGAAATAATTAATTTGACGTTTGTTAAGAATTTACCTACAAGGAAAACACAACTTTATATATTTAAAATTAATTACGTCGAACAATTTTCAAGAGCAGCACTTTCTAAACAAATGAGCCAGTAAGAAGTAAGTGTTTTTGAGGAGGAGAGGGAGGGAGGAAGGAGAAGTGTTGTATTACTGAATAAAATTCAAATGTTACCTTATATAAATGCTTTTAACGGTAAAACATTTATAAAAGGTAAGTACCATTCGTTTTAGCTTAACAAAACCGCCATCGTGAAAAATTGACGTTGAATTCGAAATTGGATTAATTTAAATACGTTTAGAATTAATTTGGATATTTTACGGCTAATAAAATTTCAAAATCGAATACGAAAATTATTTAAAATATCCAACAAAGAATTAAATCAAATTAAAGTTTAATTCTTCAAAATGGCGTCGCGAATGGAAATTACTAAACATCTTGATGGCCGTTAAAAATACCGAGAAGTTTTTAATCAAAGCTTGTCTAAAACGAGACGAAGAATCGAAATTCATCATTCGCAAATCGAGCGTTACAAGTTACAATTTCCAAAATGGCGGCAAATTAATAATCTAGGTACATGAGAGGCGTAGGAGAGATGGGAGAGTTCAAACGTTTTTAACACAAACTGATGCGAACGCATCAAAGAAATTTAATTCGGCATTGCACAATGCACATTTTCGCTAATTAAGTTCTACATTTTCCAAAATGGTGTCATGTTTTATAATTGATGAATAAATTAACTAACACATTTCGTAACGGAATATGGGTGAAATTAGATCCACCGAACAAAATACGCCATTTGTTGGATTCGCAAATCAGACTGTTAGTACATTTTCCAAAATGGCGCCAAACAAAACTCTAAAATATTGACAGAAGGCACGCGAAGACAATGAAAAGGGTTCTTATTCAAAAATGCAGAACGTATGTCGTAGAGTTTAAATTCACGAACTTAATATTGCATACTACGTACTACCGTAATAAAGTAAGTTAAATTTTCCAAAATGGCGGCATTTAAACAAAAATGAAGTCGATTAACAAACTGTTAATAAATAAAAATCCACTCGCGCTCCTCGAATGCATAGAAATTATCTACACTCACACTTGGCATCTTCTGAAATCAATTCTACCACTTTTTAAAATGGCGGGAAATTCAAATTTCGACAGTTTGAACTGGCGTTTTAAGACACTTTAAGAAGATTTTCCACTTTTCTTTTTAAAAGACCGCAAAATTTAAACCATAAACTCGCGTTGATTTAGTTCAATTGATCGTGGGAGCTCGAATTGATGGTGTTTTATATATCGAGGAGGTCGCTATGACGACCTATAAAAGGAAAAGCTAGTAGCACTAAAGAAAATATCCATGGATTTAAGTCTCTTATTCACCTCGAGTTAAATTTCGTGTAAATGTTTTTCCATTAAGTTGACCACGTTTTTTTTTATTCTTCAAGAGCGAATTGTTATCGTAATAAAAAATATATTATTAAATAAAGGCGTTAAAAGAACCACTTTATTTTATATTTGTGTGGCAATAATTCGAATAGAAGTAGAACACATATTCAATAATTGAAGTAGTTGTAATAAATATCAATAAAGTATTTAATTAAAAGTGTCGGAATAATTAAACCCCCTCCTATAAAACAATACGCCACCTATGGACATGATATCCATTAGGGCTTTTAGCGGTAAGCACCGCTTGTTTATAGAGCTCACGAGGGAAGTTATTTAATTTTTGAGAAAACTAAATTCGAAATACATTTTCCCACAAAAAGTCGATTTATATAAAGTGATACAACCTTTTTCTTATATTATTTTAACAGTCCTTCTCACTTTTCCGACCGTTAAGAATTTTCTTTTTTTATTAACCCGATAAAGAATCGCAAAAAAAGCTTTGCGCTTTCGTTAATATACAAATCATCGTAAGTGTGAGGAAAATTGACGACGGCGTCTTTCTTTCAGTTATAATTGCATCAAACTAAAATATTAATAACCTTTTGAAGTCGCTTTTAATGCTGCTCTAGTTTTCCACTAGTCTCCTCGATTAAAATTATCTCCTTTGAAGTTTGATGACATTTCCTGTTCAACAGGAATACTCTATCAAACGCACACAAGAGATTATCTCCGCGTGTACTTAAAACTCTTAAAATTATACGAAAGGAAAAAAAATGGCGTTGTTTTTTCAGATATAAAATTTCATTGCTTTTCCTAAATAAACTAAATCTACTTTTACGGCTTTGTGTTTAAACGTATCAAAAGCTTTTATAAATTGAAAGAGCTTACCGATTACAATATTTCATTAGTGCATAGAAGCATTGATCAAAGCTTACTGATGTAGTTTTTCTATCATTTTACTTGCCATCGAATTAATTTATACCGGATTATCGTTCGAGTGGAAAACTTTTGTAGCATGTTTGTCGACTGGGTTTATAAAATACTCTTTTTTTTTTCACTAAAAATATACAACGGATGATACGAGGTTAAAAGGTCGTGATGGTCAAGAAAGGTAAGATTAATGAACGTTAACCTGACAGCTCAAGATGATTCAGATGATAAACAAACATGTGTTTCATAAAAAATAGTGGTTGGCAAAAAAAATTATTTCAAGCAACGATGATAATTGATGATTAGCAATTAGGAAACTCAGTGATCGTAAAAAGTCGCCGACTTGAGCAAAAAAGCCCTCGTCTTTATCATCTTCGAATCGTTAACCAACATAATGATCATCATCGTGTGGGAGAAAAATATACAGATCGTACGTCGTCAGATTGATAAACAAATGCAGACTAAACAAAGACTTTGATGACTCGCAAGAGTTATTTCGGGCTGTGATGACAATTAGCAATCAGGATGAAGAGCTAACGCGCCCAAAATATACTTCGGTGATCATCAAGTCACTATACGCCAGTTGAGCGAGAAAGTCACAAGACTTTATCATCTTCGAATTTAACGACAGGACATTAACAATCGTAATTATAAATGGTAAATACATAATGATCATCATGTGTGAGAAAAATATTCAGACTCACGCGAATGAAACGAGAAAGTCGCACGACTGTCATCTTCGAGTTTAACATTTGATGATTAACAATTGGAATGGGAAATACCAACCAACGATTATCATCGTCTGAAAAAATGTGCACACTCTACATCGTCAGATTGATAAACAACTACGAACTAAAAACAGAGGTTGATGATGCAAAAAACTTATTTCGGACAGTGATGACAATTGATGATTATCAATCAGGAAGTTTGGATGAAGTGGTTTGAATAGTAATTCACCAACACATGGATACTACTACAATAGTACTACTTATACGCGAATAGAACGAGAAAGCCACGCGACTATCATCTTCGAATTTAACGTTTGATGATTAATAATTGGAATGACCAATACCAACCTAACGATTATCATCGCCTCAGAAAAATGAGCAGACAGTACACCGTCAGATTGATAAAGAAGTACCAACTTAAAAACAGAAGTTGATGGTGCAAAAAACTGATCTCGGAGTGCGATAAAGCGACACGACTTATCATCATCTACGAATTTAACGTCAAATGATTAACAATCAGAATGAAAACTTCCAACTTAAACAGTCATCTAGCGTGTCCCATTTGAAAAACTAATGTTGGGTAGTTTCAACAAACCCAGTGGGGGACGATAACCTAAAATGCGTTATCATCGGATGATTTTAAAAGAAACTTTCTATCATCGCCACAATTTTTATGAAATTGAACAGTTTTAGCGAAAAAATGCCAACTGATGATGATCTGATGATTAAATAAACAACAGTTCGGCAAGCCGAAAGTCGTCTTTTGATTAACTTTCCATTTGAAAAATGCCGAGTTGAAATACGAATAATTAAAGATATTTTGTATTAGATAAAGGTGAGATGAGATTTTTTATTAAATTTTCTTAGCTAAAGAGGAGAAAACTAAATTTGTAAAGTAATCTCGCCTCGAGAAAATGGAAAAGACGCTTTTTGTTAACAAAATTTATAAGAAAACGCTTTATAGAAAAATATTGCACAATTTATTTTTGACGAAAGCACGATTAATTTCTTAATTTAACTGTAAAACAATAATTTTGTTTTTCACATCGCGTTTCTCGAAAAAAAAATTCGTACACAAATCGGATGAAAATTTTAATCTCGTTGTTTTAGTTTTCATATGCTCTATAGCTATAAAGACGGACAAAGATGGGGCTGGAATAAAAGGAGAGGCGTTTTAAATTGGGAATTACTTTGAAAAGAGTTTCCCGACAAAAACTAATTTGTTCGTACGTAATTTATAAAATTATGGAAAGCATAAAGTTGCATTAGGAACAAATTCATTTTGCAAACTTTAATCGAAGTAAATAATTATTAAGTTTTCGTTACAGTAGGTATTAAAATGCGCTTTTAGAATCGAAAAAAATTCAATTCAGAGCACGTTTTCAATTATTGCAATTACAAAGTAGAGAAAAGTGCAGAAGTGCTATTTTTGTGCAAAAAGTCATCGTTAAATTCGAAATATTAAATTTTATTCCCCTTTTTAACGATTTTATTTATTACACCGACTGCGCCACTTTTAACATGTTTTAGTACGTCTCGCGCTTAAAACTCAACCCTCAACTTCACTTAACACATATTTTTGCCCTTTAACCCATCGGTTCAATTTTAAATTAAACTTTTAACACCTTTTCAATTTATATGCAAAAATTTTTTTTTGTATTCAAAAAGCGTCGGAAATAATTTTGGGAAAAATTTTGAATTGCACCTGTCATGTATTATTCAAAGATTTTTCAATCTCTTCGTAACTCTAAAGCGAATTTAAAATTCTAAATAACCATAGAAGTATATAGCGAGTCGAACAAACAATATTTTCTCTTTATAATACGCACCTTCGGATACTTAAAATTCATGCTTTTAGAAAAAAAGCAATCTTATTACGTATTAAGTGTTTCCAAAAATCGAAATTAAACTTACGTAATTTAAAATTTTGATTGTAATTAATTTGTTATTTCCACATTTCCTTATTAGAGTCACGCAACGATAGTACCCAAGTTTGTCTCGTTAAACAAAATTCAAAACAATAATTTTACGTAACACAAAAAACTTATTAATCAATAAGGCTGCACAGAGAAGCGAATAGGTACACATTTTCCGAGAAAGTAATAATTAATATTTGTAAGAGCGATTCATAAATCGCTCCCTCTAATAGTCGACGAACAAATTGCGCTCATTAATTATCTCCGACGAGAAAATTCGCCCTGCAAAATCGCCCACTTTGGTAAATATACGAGTGTGAACGAGTCGTTACTTAAAAATTATTTACAAGCGCCGCTAAGAAAATTTTAATCGCTTCCACAATCGAGCCAAAGCATCGGAAAATTCGGAACAAAAAGTGCAATTTTAGACCAAACGACTTTTCTTTCATTTTATACTTTTGGATGAGCTTTACTTGTTGATATGAAGAGTCGATGAAAAACAAGCCAACTATAAACTATACAATTCGACGCTTAGCAACAAATGCGTGTGTAATGAACGCGAAGCAATGAAACAAAAAGATTTTCGATCGATTGGCTTTTCCGAGTTCTTAGATGGTTGGGAAAATGAGACTTTTTTAGGTGGGCATTTACTTCAACTTAAATGGGATGAACATTTTTCTAAAGGTATTAATTTACGTAAATGGAATAAACGAGAATTATGATCGGGCAACTGCACATGTACAGTCGGAGAAATAATTATAGGCCACTGTAGGTTTTGTTACTAGTAGGTACTTACTATTGCTCAATAAATGTTTCTGTGTCTGCGGCTGTACACGATTTTTATTTGAGCATAACGAAGTTTACAAAAATCTGTCGTGTAGCCAACAGATAAATTTTAAATAACATTGGACTACTGTAAAAATGCAGACACAAGCAGGAACTTTGTCTAACAAGCGACTATACGAGCGTTTACCCTTCTTGTTTCATTATTTAAATTTCATACCAGGCTCCTGTTGTTAAAATGCTTATAACAAGTACTAAAAGCAAAAACAATTGAACCCGAGAAATTCAAAACGGTACGTACGTTTAGGAACAACAAAGCGTTGGCGTATAGCATACACGCTACACCGAAGCAATCTTGTCCCGTGTAATTGAGCCCTCAATTTTAGATACAAGATTTTCAAACTTCAAAGAAAATCGTTCTCACTAACTAATAAGGTTTAGTTCCAAGGCTAAATGATAATATCTACAAAGACAAAAAAGAAAATTTGAACAAAAAAATTTAATGCTACTTTGAAGTGGCCTTAGAATTCGAAGTGCGATCAAATTGTTCTAGTAAAAAAGCAGATTTTGAGACAAAGCGGCAAACGTTTAAAAAAAATGGGAATTTATTTTTCTTATTTGAAGTGGCTTTTGGATTATTTTGAAGTGCATGAGTAGTTATCCGTAATTTAAAAACAAAAAATTCGAGCTAACACCTTTTTAGAGAAGTTGAATCTAACGTTCAAAAAATCGTAAAAAAAGTCTTCGAAGTGGCCTTTAGGTATGAAGTGCAATAAAAGTCATTATGAACAAAACAACAAGTTCTAAAAAATTGGGTGGTTGCAGCAACCGTGTGAAAAAGGCTTAGTTCGAAAGCTAATAATATAATCTATCAAGACAAAAAAAGAAATTTTAGTAAGATTTTGCAAATAAAAGAAATATTTTAATACTACTACTTTGAAGTGGTCTTAGAATTCGAAGTCTGATTAAATTATGGTTTAGTAAAAAGACAATTTTGAGCCAATGTGACGATCGTTTAAAATATATGGGAAATTTTTTTCTAATTTGAAGTGGCCTTTGGATTATTTGAAGTGCATGAGAAGTTATCCGTAATTTAAAAACAAAAAATTCGAGCCAACACCTTTTCATCTAACCAACATAAAACGTTCAAAAAATCGTTAAAAAAAGTCTTCGAAGTGGCCTTTCGGTATGAAGTGCGATAATAGTCATTATAAGCAGAACAAGAATTCCCAGAAAACACATTTTTTGGGTTGTTACAGCAACCGTCTTAACAAGGGTTAGTTCTAAGACTAATCATATAATCTAACAAGACAAAAAAAAGCAAATTTAGTAACTTAAAAAAAAAAAAATTTTAATACTACTTTGAAGTGGCCTTAGAATTTGAAGTGCGAGAAAATTATTATTTTAGTAAAAAGCAGATTATGAGCAGATTATCTGCCAAACGCTTAGAAAATGTGTGAATTGTTTTCTAATTTGAAGTGGCTTTTAGGATTATTTGAAGTGCATGAGTAGTTATCGGTAATTTAAAAACAAAAAATTCGAGCCAACGCCTTTTTAGAGCAGTTGAATCTAGCGTTTAAAAAGTCGTAAAAAAAGTTTTCAAAGTGGCCTTTCGGTATGAAGTGCGATAATAGTCATTATAAGCAGAACAAGAAGTCCCAGAAAACACATTTTTTGGGTTGTTGCAGCAACCGTCTTAACAAGGATTAGTTCTAAGGCTAACCATATAATCTAATAAGAAAAAAAAAATTTACCAACTTTTCAAAAAAAAAATTTTAATACTACTTTGAAGTGGGCTTAGAATTTGAAGTGCGAGAAAATTATTATTTTAGTGAAAAGCAGATTTTGAGCCAATCTGCTAAACGCTTAGAAAATGTGTGAATTGCTTTCTAATTTGAAGTGGCTTTTTGGATTTATTTGAAGTGCACGAGAAGTAATTAAAAACAAAAAAATTCCAACTAATATCCATTAGAGCAGTAATCCAACGTTAAAAAAATCGTAAAATAAAAGTTTTCGAAGTGGCCTTTCGGTTATGAAGTGCGATAAAAGGTATTAAGAACAAAAAAAAAGCGAGAAAATGCTTCTTTTGGATAGTTGCATCGTTTGAAAAAGGCTCAAGAATTAAGTTTTTTTCGAGTGTTCCTCTGAAGTGGCCTTTCTATTTGAAGTGCGATAACTTGGTATTTATCAACCTAAGTGCACTTACGGATAATATTTTAAGATAAAAATCGTAATTAAGGAATTACAAAATTAAAAATTTCAAAAGTAAACCTACACAGGCGATAAAGACATTTTACCATAACTAATTAGATGATGAGATTTAAAAAAAAAGGAAAGTAATTAACAGAATAATTTTAATTAAAAAGTCCAATAAAAATTTTTTTGCGCAAATTCCAACATTTTGTAAGAGACGCTTGAAAAGTAAATGCATAAATTGTCGCAATTATAAATCATAAATAAAATTAATTGAATCCGAATAAATGCCAGTTTAATTACATATCGTAATGAATTTATTATGGGTCCTAGCTTATAATTAAATTGTTATCGATTTATACAACTATCAACTACCTACGAATAAAACTTCGTCGCTAGTTCTAACCAATGAGATTCAAGTGCACCTCGAGACTTTTTATTTAAATTAAATTATGATTTTCTATTGTTATCCTATTTATTATTATCGTCACATAATTTTCCAATGTCACACACAACCACCTTCATAATTTATTCCAAAAACAAATAGAATAAAAGCTCGTTACGAAATATTTCAACATTTATCTAAACAAAGTGATATTTTAGTGAATTAATCCGGATCATTGTGCCAAGAACGGGTAAACGTACCCGAGATGAGTGCTCTGTTGCGGATCAAGGTCGGATTTGTGCAAAAACCTGCTTCATCTCTTGGACAAAGAAATTGCCATAAAAATAAATCCCAGCAAATACTTACTGCTCGAAGAAGAAGTAAAAGATTTCGTACGCCATATTAAATTCATTCAAACCGAAAAAACTTTTCGTAAAAAACAGTGGCGTTACATCATTACGATTAATTAATTCGCAATCAAACAATATTACGCACATAAACGACCTTGAACTTGAATACAAAAAATGAGACGGTCGGATAACAGACTTATTAGTGTAAATGGACGCCACACTAGGCGAGCATGTGTAAATAGAGCTTAAAATATTGATTAATAACGTTTAGTTTTAATTGGAAACCCTACAAAGTTTTAATGCGATCTACACAAACGACTTAAAATTAATAGCACTCGAGTAGCGATTTTAATAGTAGTACAAAAGAAAAGCAAGAAGCTGAGAAAGTTCTCGACCTTATTCCCGAAGATGGCACTTCACGTTCCTTTCCAACGAGAAACGTTCCTTTACTTTAGTTTTGTTGTTTAACAACGACGCATTAAAGTAGAAAACACGAACCCCAACCCTAGTATAATGATGTAGAACTTCTTCGAATAAGCAAATTCACATAAGTCGAGCTTCGAAGTGCTTCAACTGTCAAAAGTGGCACTTAGAAACTCCAAGAAAGTCGTTAGAAAATTCGTTTCAGAGCACCCAATTTTTAAACTGTTGATAAATAACGAGGAGGGGCCACTTGAAGCATCGGTTCTCACAAATTCGCCTGCCACAGTTTTAAACTGATTAAACACCGTAATTACGATATGGACTCTCTAGGCGTCAGCCAAAATACAAAAGTTCAGAGAAGTTCCAACAGATTGTTAAAATTAGTAATTTCTAAATTGTTCATTCAAAAACTGACAATATGAAGCAAGGGAAATACCCCTTTATTCACAAAGTTTCCTGCAATTGTTCGATTACTCACATTTGATATGAAAAGACGATTAGCCTGTTTAGTTATTATAACTGACTGACTCCATTCAAAGACGTAATATATAATATAACATTGATTATCAAATTATCATAAATCATAACTTTTGGCTATTTAACTATTTTTACTACCGTGTAGAATAAAATCAATTGCGAATTAAGGAACATCACTTTCATTTTATAAATCGTACATAGAAAAGCAATTTAGTCCTGAACTTCATTTGCTGTTCCAATTTACTTATAAAGTTGTGGTTGATTTCATAATATAAGCGGTAAAAACGAGCTTCGAACTGTGTTCTACAACAATTAATCAAACTTTAGTGGGCTTCGAAAAGTTCCACTAAGCTTCGAACAGTTCTAAAAGAGTCAATTGAAGTCTTAAACACTTCGGTCAATTTCTAAGAGTCGCTAGTAAGCTTCGAACTACTCCAAAAGGTTTGATGGAGCTCATAAAACCTTTAGTGAGTACCAAAAGGATCTAATAAGCTTCGAAAAGGTCCAACAGGTTCGTAAAGATCAATAAAACTCCAAGAAGCCGCAGTGATGAGCTTCGAAAAAATCAATTAAAGTTCTAAATACTTTAGTAAGCTTCTAGGAGTCCCTAGGAAGCTTCTAACTATTCTAAACAGTTCGGCAAAACTCATGAAAGCTTTAGTGAGCTCTGCAGGGCTCTAATAACCTTCGAAGAGTCCTATTAGTAAGCGTCAAACGGTTTCAAAGAAGTCGATAAAAGTCCGAGAAGCTTCAGTGAGCTTCGAAGAGCTCCATTAAGCTTCGAACAGTTCCAAAAAACACTGGTAACTTTCAAGAGTCTTTAGTAAGCTTCGAACAGTTCTAAAAGAGTCAATTGAAGTCCTAAACACTTCGGTAAATTTCTAAGAGTCGCTAGTAAGCTTCGAACTACTCCAAAAGGTTTGATGGAGCTCACAAAAGCTTTAGTGAGTACCAAAGGGGTCTATTAAGCTTCGAAAAGGTCCAACAGGTTCGTAAAGATCAATAAAACTCCAAGAAGCCGCAGTGATGAGCTTCGAAAAAATCAATTAAAGTCCTAAATACTTTGGTAAGCTTCTAGGAGTCCCTAGGAAGCTTCGAACTATTCTAAACAGTTCGGCAAAACTCATGAAAGCTTTAGTGAGCTCCGGAGAGCTATAATAACCTTCGAAGAGTCCTAGTAAGCGTCAAACAGTTTCAAAGAAGTCAATAAAAGTCTGAAAAGCTTCAGTGAGCTTCAAAGAGCTCTGCTAAGCTTCGAACAGTTCCAAAAAGTCAGTTGGAAGAACAAAAACTTAGGCGAACTTCCAAGAGTTACGTCCAACAAAGATCAATAAAACTTCAAGAAGCTTCAGTGAGCTTCAAAGAGCTTTACTAAGCTTAAGAAATCAATCGAAGTTCTAAACACTATGGCAGACTTCTAAAAGTCGTAGTAAGCTTAGAACTATTCTAAAAAGTTCAACGAAACTCATAAAAACTTTAGTGAGTCCCAAAGAACCCAGATAAGTTTCGAAGAGTCCGAGTAAGCGTCCCACAGCTTCACAGGGATCAATTAAACTTAGAAAAGCTTCAGTACACTTCAAAGAGCTCTACAAGCTTAAAAAATTAATTGAAGTTCTAAACACTTTGGCGGACTTCTAAGAGTCGTAGTAAGCTTAGAACTATTATTCTAAAAAGTTATATGAAACTCATACAAGCTTTAGTGAGTGAGCCCCAAAGAGCCCGTATAAGCTTTGAAGAGTCCTAGTAAGCGTCCAATAGCTTCGCAGGGATCAATAAAATTCCGAAAAGCTTCAGTAAGCTTCGAAGAGCTCCACTAAGCTTCGAACAGTTCCAAAAAACACTGGTGAACTTTCAAGAGTCTTTAGTAAGCTTCGAACTACCCTGAAAAGTTCGCCGAAACTAATAAAAGCTCTAGAAAGTCCCAAAGAGCTCTAATAGGCTTTGAAGGGTCTCAATAAGCTTTCCATCGACTCTGAGAAGCTGCAGTGAGCTTTGAAGAGATCCAGTAAGCTTAGAAAAGCTACAAAGACTTCAAAAAAATTTCCATAACTTCGAAAAGCCGTAATGTGCTTTGAAAGTTTGAATAAACTTCAATACGCTCAAAAAAATTCGAGTGAGCCTCGAAAAGCTGGAAAAGCGACTCGAAACGTTCTGTTTCCCTTCGAAAATTTCTGTAAACTTCGACATATTCCAAAAAGTCATTTACTTTCATTTTAACACTAGTTTGGCTCCCAAAAACGTTTTTATTTCATTAAAAAACAATAATCGTTAATCAAGTCGTCCTTGAGTAGACGAACTTGACTTGTTGTTTAATGGGTTATTAACCTTTACATTACATTTTATTCACTAAACAAAAATGTTGGCTTCGATTTTGGGCGTACAAAATTTTATTAAATTTACCAAGTATGTAAAGGAAGTGCGCTTTTAGTCTCCATTTTACATATGTGTGGCGACGTAGGAAACCCTGCGCTGTTGTTATATTTGTTTTGCGGTATCATGTAACGATAAGATTATGTTTACGCACTCTAAATAGATCGAGATGGGTTATTAAAAGCAACATGTCGTAAAAAATCTATTTGACTTGCGGCAAATGATAAACGTTGAAAAAATTACAATCCAATGGGCATTATCTAAGTCAAAACAGCAATTAACGTCAATGTTTATCAATACTGTCAGTCAGAATTGGTAATTTGAGACACGTAGCCGTATCGCGTCAACTGTGTTTTTTCATCCGTAAGGGTATACTAAAACAAATTAAAAAAAGAAATTGTGGCGTTATTAGGGTCGTAAAATAAAATACTTTTATTCCGTCTTGTCTTTGGGACTCCGAGAGGTCGTCCAGATGGAAGTTTAAATATACAAGCTACAAATGAACACAGCAGAGCAAAGTGTACCTTGTAATGCGATTATACTTAAGTGCTTCGTTTTGTTACGAAATCGGGTTAAAATTTATCGAACCACTCGAGCATTTCGAATTACGGGCTTGTGTGTTAATGGGAAAAATATTTTAGCCTGAAAATTACACACTCTAATTAATAAAAAAGTCTCAAATTGAACCCTTTTCCAGATTGCACGACATATTTTGGAACGCCCCTGGGAATGATTTCGTTTAGAAGTAATGAAAAAACGTAAAAAGTTCGAATACTTATTAAAAAAATATTTCGAAAGCTGTGGCGGATAGTTTCGAATATGTATTCGAACTATTCCTGCAACGCATTTAGGACCATTCGAGAGCATTGTAAGAGTAAAGTCTTTAAAACACAGTTGCGCAGTTTTCGAACAATATTCGAAGGCTTCGCAAGCTATTCGAATGCTTCGCAAGTTATTCGAATGTTTAAAAAATAACAAAATACTGCTTAAAGTGTGTCAAAAATTTATAATTTTCGTATTCGAATTTCAATTAAGCGTTATTCGGCCACAACACCAACACTATACATGATTCATAGATATACCAAAAATATGTTTTCATAATTTTTCTGATTATCTTGAGAACTATTTGCGAATAATAAAATAAAAATAATATTGATAATACGAAATCCTTTCGACCTTGTTCTAATAAATAGTCGTAAGTTAGGAATCTTATCGCGCGAAAAACACAAATTCTTCTTCCTGCATTAAAAACGAGGATATCAACAGTCGTTGGCATTGTCTTTGATAAGAGGAATGGAAAGGTCATCGATGTCGTCGAAATACCAACAATGATAGTTTCCAGTCACAATTTTATCAGCTTTCAACTTGTTTGTTGTCGTTCGTGTTACAAATGAAATTTTAGTAATAAAAATATAAATAAAACAAGTAAACTTGAGCAAGGTTTAAAAATATTTATAATAATATATCAATTCCATTAACATAAATGGTAATTAATGACCTTGTTAATTAAGCGATAATTTTAAGGTTTATGATTTCATTTCTCCACTATACGCACGCCGGATTAAAACCAACACAAAAAATGTAAAATTGATCACATGATCACCATTTTAATGACCTAATAAATATGCTAATGTCGATAATTTTTATACGCGAGTTAATTAACAATTACGTAACTATCAATAACTGAACCAAATTGTTGTTTCGAGGAGGGCTCCGAGGATTTGATGTTTGCATTTAAGCTTTGGGTAAACTCGAGATAATGGCACCAGAATTTAATGCAACACATGAAAATGGATCAATTTTGTATATAAATTTCGTAGCATAATATTTACGCTACTTGTTGAAGCCAAACTTGCTATTTATAAAAATTCGAATACCTACGTTTCGATAAGATCAAGTTATTGTAAAACATTGTAAGAAGACTAAAAGCACTAATCAACCTGCGCAGGCTTCAAATCAGATGAGATGATCAGAAGAAACTAGAAAAATCGATGATTTGAATTTCAAAGTCGAATTTCGACTGACTCGAAAAACCGATCGATGATTTGAATTCAAAAGTCGAATTTCACGAAAAACCGATGATTTGAATTTAAATGTCGAATTTTACGAAAAACCGATGATTTTAATTCAAAAGTCGAATTTCACGAAAACCGATGCCTTGAATTCAAAAATCGAATTTCACGAAAAATCGATAATTTTAATTTAAATGTCGAATTTTGACTGAAACTCGAAAAACCGATGATTTGAATTTAAAGTTCGAATTTCGACTGAAACTCGAAAAACCAATGATTTGAATTTAAAGTTCGAATTTCGACTAAGACTCGAAAAATCGATGATTTGAATTTGAATTTAAATGTCGAATTTCAACTGAAACTCGAAAAACCGATGATTTGAATTTAAAGTTCGAATTTCGACTAAGACTCGAAAAATCGATGATTTGAATTTAAAGTCCGAATTTCGACTGAAACTCGAAAAATCGATGATTTGAATTTCAAAATCGAATTTGAACTGAAACTTGAAAAACCGATGATTTGAATTTAAATTTAAATGTCGAATTTCGACTGACTCGAAAAACCGATCGATGATTTGAATAAAAAAGTCGAATTTCACGAAAAACCGATGATTTGAATTTAAATGTCGAATTTTACGAAAAACCGATGATTTTAATTCAAAAGTCGAATTTCACGAAAACCGATGCCTTGAATTCAAAAATCGAATTTCACGAAAAATCGATAATTTTAATTTAAATGTCGAATTTTGACTGAAACTCGAAAAACCGATGATTTGAATTTAAAGTTCGAATTTCGACTGAAACTCGAAAAACCGATGATTTGAATTTCAAAATCGAATTTGAACTGAAACTTGAAAAACCGATAATTTGAATTTGAATTTAAATTTAAATGTCGAATTTCAACTGAAACTCGAAAAACCGACGATTTGAATTTAAAGTTCGAATTTCGACTAAAACTCGAAAAACCGATGATTTGAATTTAAAGTTCGAATTATGACTAAGACTCGAAAAATCGATGATTTGAATTTAAAGTCCGAATTTCGACTGAAACTCGAAAAATCGATGATTTGAATTTCAAAATCGAATTTGAACTGAAACTCGAAAAACCGACGATTTGAATTTAAAGTTCGAATTTCGACTAAAACTCGAAAAACCGATGATTTGAATTTAAAGTTCGAATTTTGACTAAGACTCGAAAAATCGATGATTTGAATTTAAAGTCCGAATTTCGACTGAAACTCGAAAAATCGATGATTTGAATTTCAAAATCGAATTTGAACTGAAACTTGAAAAACCGATGATTTGAATTTGAATTTAAATTTAAATGTCGAATTTCGACTGAAACTCGAAAAGCCGATGATTTAAATTTAAAGTTCGAATTTCGACTAAAACTCGAAAAACCGATGATTTGAATTTAAAGTTCGAATTTCGACTCGAAAAATCGATGATTTCAATTTCAAAGTCGAATTTGAACTGAAACTTGAAAAACCGATGATTTGAATTTGAATTTAAATGTCGAATTTCGACTGAAACTCGAAAAGCCGATGATTTCAATTCGAAGTTCGAATTTCGACTAAGACTCTGAAAAATCGAAGAAGGCTTAGGCTGAAACTCAAATTTATGAGAACTGAAACCTATTCCGGTTTATTCAGGTATTGGGCGCCCAACATGCCACTTCATTTCACATTTCAACTTTTCAAACCTAATAAGGGGTAGATTACGAGCAACAATTTAAAAATAAATATGTAAAAACGGCATAATTTGTTAATTTTAAACACGAACCAATGATTCACCTTTAATTAACCAAAATAATTAAAAATGATTCATTAGAAATCCACAGAAATTTAACCCAAGTGATATCATGTCAACTGCTATTTTTATTTAAAATCTGTCATCGTGGGCCACCGACAAAACTAATCGCATTTAGAACTTTTTTTTTTCATTATTCGTTAGATGAAAATAGTCGAGAGTCTGTGACCGTGACAGTGCCGAGCAGAGTCAGTGGCCAAGTAATAAATAAAACCAACAGTTAATAGAGTTAAAGAGATACAATGTAATCATTGAAACATTGAAACAAGCAAACATCCGTCTAACGAGTTACGTTCTTTTTGTTCCAATAATTCTGGGTACACGCGCACGTTTAATACAAGTATAGTCTGTCCCACGCTCTATCGAACGCAAACTGCACCTATTTGTCGTTATTCACGGCCTCCTCAAGACCCGCACCCGCTGCAGTTCACAAGGAAAAATAGTTAGTTTGGAATTAGGAAGAACGAGGGACTGAGTATACCTCACTCATGATTTATTTAAGAGAGTAAATGTTAATGTAAGCTCGTAATTATTTTCAGGGTTTAAATTTACATTTCCTAAATTGTAACTAAGGCCTAAACCTTCATAACTCCTACGCGACAAATAATGAATGAATACGTAATCAAAAAGTATTTTTTAAACCGAGCAACTAACGGATTACACTAAAAACAAGATAATTAAAATTGTTAAGCCAGCGTTAATAAATCATTGTTTGCCGATTGTTCGACTCAATTAAATTTGTGACAAATACGATTTTGAAGTAATTAAACGTCGAAATCGAAAACGCTCATTTTACACGGCAAAATTTGCTCTATATTTGTGTTAAAATATATACATATTTTGCGTTCTACATTTTCTAACAAGATAAACACGAGTTATTTTGGGCGTATCGTGTTTTTCACACGCCACCTACTTACCACATTTAACGTAAAAACAAAAATTGTGAAGCTAAAAAAATGGAAGACGATATAATTAGATTGCGTTGAATGATTGGATAATGAATATGTGACAACCAAAATGTACCACGCGCGCACGTCGTTGAAATTTCACACGAGTACAAAACGCAGGGGCGTCCTTAAGGCTCAAAACGTAAAATTACGGCCTCGCGTTACTCTTTCAAGGCGAGCTCTATGTTAGTGTCACTTTTTAAAGTGCAAGGTTTGCGTCTACTTTAGACTTAGTTCTTAGTTCCAACCAAACAATCTAATGGAGTAATAGTTTACATTTTTGACCATATTGATTTATGCGATTAACTACTTTTCTGCCCCCTCTTACGTCATAAAAGAACATTCTGTTGAGTGTACAACATAAATACATGTGCAAGTTTGTTACCTTAGTCATTTTACTTAGGTCAAAGTTGGTAAAATCGAGCAAAGTACATAAGTTTATTTCATCTGAGCTTTCACTCGCCCTCGGTGTAGTATTTTGTAATATACAGGGTGAATTTGTACCAATCGGCAGTTGGGAGGGTTTTATAGCGAGTTTTGCGAAAATTACAAAAAAGTGGCCCTAATAAAACTTGCTGAGCTCACAATAGGCTACATCGTAAAAATATTTTTAAATATACAGTGCGTGCCATAAATGCGCTACATAACCTCACTTAAATGTTTTGGAGGCTTGGCTCCTTTCTGATAGCGTAGTTGGCTTTATTTGCTAATTGCGAGTAAAAAAGTATTAGGTTATGTAGGCCTAAAATGGACAGTTTTTGAAATATTTTAAATTTTAGAGCGAGACAACACAATTGGCAACTTTTTCAAAATTGTGAATATCTCCAAAACTGTTGATTTTACGCCTAAATGGCCCTAATACTTTTTTACTTAGAAGTAGCAAATACAGCTAAATTGGCAACAAAAATAAGGATTACTATTAAAAATAGTAAAGTGAGGTTATGTGGCGCTTTTACGGTCCGCCCTGTATGCGTAAAAATACTTTTACGAAATAGGCCTTTGTGTGCTCGAATAGGTTTATTCGGGTCTTTTTTTGAAATTTCCCACAAAACTCGATACATGGTCCAATGGCGCAACTATTAGAACTCGCCCTGTATGTTTGTGTATCCGACCTATATTTGCTTGTGATGAGAGGGTGGAAGCGTAGGCGAAGCATATAAACTATTTTACCTAATTTTACAACTTTGCCTCCTTAAAGCAGTGGGATGGAAAGCTCACAACAAACCGACTACAACAATATAATAATAGAAACAACAAATCTTCTTCGGTAAGCGACACCCTCGGAATTAGTTTACAATATATTATTTTAAGCGAGTCGACCCCTATAACCTAACTACTTCCATAACATAGTCGTTGAATAATACAGTCTTACCCTAATTAAGATCGAAATCTAAACAATTTTTATTAACTGTCTTCGATATAATTGTACAAATATGTGTTTTTGTTATTAAATTGTATAGAGGAGAGAGTCCCTTTGGTATAAAATTATCGATATTGACGATAAGCACGCCCTTTGTTTCCTACACGAAGGCTCAAAACAAAGAGCGAATTTTTGAAAATACAAAAAATTTCTCAGAGCGCAGATTTACTTTTGTGTCATCCATTCGCCAGCTATAACTGGAAATTATTTATACACTTATTCACTTATTCATTATGCTCCGAGCAAGCAAAATAGCCTGGGAAAATGTCAAATATGGAAAAGTTGCCGAGCGAGTTAAATGTTACTAACAACAGCTGATAAGGAAGTGCACGTTTGTGCATTGGAAAAGAATTATAATTAAATTCAGATTTGCTTAATTTGTACATAAATAACAATTTATGCGGCGTGGACTATAAGATAACGGACGACTTTGAAAAATTTTCCGAG
Source organism: Malthinus flaveolus (assembly GCA_950108345.1). NCBI lineage: Eukaryota > Metazoa > Arthropoda > Insecta > Coleoptera > Cantharidae > Malthinus > Malthinus flaveolus. The sequence continues at coordinate 5,183,435 of OX467289.1, read as the reverse complement.
ATTATTACAATAAAAAATAGCGATGTGTCATCGCAAATACATCGCAAATTCATAATTTACATATTGAAGCTCCTAAACGTAAATAACGTCTCGAAATGCAACTCGACGCGCGTACGATTTTCAAAACGTATTTTAACAAATGTTAGCCCAACTAATCATTTGAGGGCGACTGTAAACGCCCCTACGAGTGTGGAAAATGGAAAATGCAATCAAATTATTATATGTACAAGCGGTATACTGGCGCACCACCTACCGGGCCAATTTGAACCAAAACCTACTTCTGTTAACGAGCGATCCGTTCGCCGAACTTCGCAAGTTTAAACATTAGTTGTTGGAGAAGAATGCACGCACAGGCAGACACACGGATTTTTTTTTCACAAAAAGGGCATTAGAAACAAACACGCCACGTGGGTAAACGTCTACGAATCAAAACGCACAGCTCAACGAAAAGTCTTTAGCAACGCCACACTTTTTAAATAATTCGAAACGATAATTAAGTTTAAAGGTTATTAAATAATTTTCACTTACATTATTATTATTAACGTACATTTTAGTTATCGTTAATACACGTGGGAAGTTAAACTGCGTACATAAATAAATCGATATTATCAAGTTCGGACGGTGTATTATCGCAAGACACTACTACGTGTTAAAAATTAATTTTAGATGAAAATTTATTCCAAGACGTTCTTCTAAAAGGTGGGTGAAATTTAACAATTTGTTGTTAAATCAGGAAATTTATAAACGAGAGAATAGTAACGCCGTTGTTATCGTTTTTGAAGGGAAAAGAGTCCTTTAAAGACTCTCGAGTGCTTAAATCTATTGTTCCTCAACGCTAACGTACTCGTGCGAATCGTACACTGTGAGAACATAAAAGCAAAATACGGTATACAAGAAATGCGATACTTATCAGCAAAATCTATAAAGGGAAACTAGGAAATATTTATTAATAACAACGAGGGTTTAATGAATTGAAATTTTCCCCTCCCTGAAACTGAAAATAGCCCTTTGTTAAAATTACGTAAATTAGTAATTAAGAAAAACTTGTTATTAACGATGGAGAGAATTAAAAATTAAACTTATCCCGGTTAAAACGCAAACAGGAAGAACCTACACGAGGCCCACAGAGGACTTACACAGAGGAAAACCTTAAAACTTTCGCAATTAGCGCACAAAGATTAAACGTTTTAGGCTCCTCGAATTATTTATAGGTAATTTCGAGTCACTGTTACTTTCCCCATAATTAATAAGCTTTAAATTCTCTTTTATCCTCATTTCATTGTGCCTAACTTCTCTTGACCATTTAATCGGACAACTCGGATCTTTACAATTAGGTCGGCTTATCTTATACCCTAATACGCGGCCGAGCAATACTACGTGGACTAACGGCTAACTCCTCTTCATTAGTTACACGCTCACACATCTACTATTATACAGGGTGTAGGCTTAATGAGACAAAAAATTCGTTCAGGTATAGACCACTAACTCGTTTATGCCGGTAAACGATTGAAAAAGCATTCAAATACTTTTAGAATCTTTTGAGGTTAGGTTAGAACGTTGATAACACATCACAGTGGTAGCGACCGCATTACGATTCTCTCGGTACAGGAAATAATTTGCAACAACTAACAAAGCTTAGTAGATTTCAGTGGACGAGTTAAATATTTTGGAAAACGCTTTTTGCGTAAAGGCCTTCTTTGGCGCTTTCTAAAAATATATATGTAGTTTGATGCACTCATTTTCCCACATAAGGCAGTTAATTAGACATAACCTCACTTTTATAAGATAATTTCAACAAGCGAATAATTGAAAAAGTTACAGTGACTCAGTGGGCAAGTTAAAATTTTGGAAAAAACATTTTTTTAGTAAAGGCCTTCCTTGGGGCTTTCTAAAAATATATAGTTTGATGCACTTATTTTCACACATAAGGCAGTTAATTGGACATAACCTCACTTTTATAAGATAATTTCAACAAGCGAATAATTGAAAAAGTTACAGTGACCCAGTGGGCAAGTTAAAATTTTGGAAAAAACATTTTTTTAGTAAAGGCCTTCCTTGGGGCTTTCTAAAAATATATAGTTTGATGCACTTATTGTCACACATAAGGCAGTTAATTGGACATAACCTCACTTTTATAAGATAATTTCAACAAGCGAATAATTGAAAAAGTTACAGTGACTCAGTGGGCAAGTTAAAATTTTGGAAAAAACATTTTTTTAGTAAAGGCCTTCCTTGGGGCTTTCTAAAAATATATAGTTTGATGCACTTATTTTCACACATAAGGCAGTTAATTGGACATAACCTCACTTTTATAAGATAATTTCAACAAGCGAATAATTGAAAAAGTTACAGTGACCCAGTGGGCAAGTTAAAATTTTGTAAAAAACATTTTTTTAGTAAAGGCCTTCCTTGGGGCTTTCTAAAAATATATAGTTTGATGCACTTATTTTCACACATAAAGCAGTTAATTGGACATAACCTCACTTTCTTGTCATTTTAAATAACTGAAAAAGTTACAGCGACTCACGTGACAATGTCAAGTTCGTAATTTTAATAACATTTCAAGTCTGGGGCTGCAAATAAAAATTGCCACGGCAGGGTTTTACTAAAATCGATAAAAACGCACCCATCCCAAAATTTAAAAATAACGTATTTCCGTTTCTATTGTTTTTTAATAATGTTATGTTGTTATATTCTCTAGTTCTCTTATCTGTCTTAGCGCAATGGGAGAAAACAAATAGCAAAGCTTCACAATTAAAAGGATCGAATATAGCACTTAAAATAAAAACAAAAGAAAGTGTGTGAATAAACACAAAGAAAACAAAAGCGAACGAGTCCAAAAGAAAAAGTGGTTATTATGTTATTAAGGAAGGAGAATAAATTTAAAACGGCTTAAAAAATTCGCATACTAAAAAACGAAACCGCAAAAATCAATTAAATAGAAAAAACTGAAAAATATATTTTACAAAAATCGTTAAAAAAGTCGCCCAAAAGTATTAAAACAGAAGAAAGCGATACGAAGAACATAAAACGTGTACCTACGAAAAATCTAATTAAAAAAACAATTAATATTCTCATAATAAAAAAATATATATAAAATATTTCCCTTGGGGGAAATAAAAAGGGCCAATAATTCCCCTTTACGAAAAAAATACCGACGAATCATAAAGAAAAAACCTACCAAAATACGTAGTACGTACGGTTGAGTAATGTAAGGGTGTAAAAACCAAGGGGGAAAACAGAATAAAGTTATAACGAAGACAAAGTAATGGAAACATTACACCGAAACAAATTTTTAACAAAAATCTAACCTTACAAACAAAAATAAGGTAAGTAAAACAACTTTCATTATCAAAAACAAAAACGTTCAACAGTTACCAATGCAAAAACACAAATTTTCACTTTCAACAAAACATCTGCATAACGCATAACCATTAGTTGCCCTACTTCATTAATGACATCACAAATTCTTGATTACATAACGAATTGATGAGTTAAAAAAAAAATGAAAGTCGACGAAACCAAAAAAAAAACAAAACAAACGGCGCGGCGCGCCACTGATTTCATTCAAACTTCGAATCATTAACTTAAAAAATAACTCGCCAACTTTAATTAAATGCAATTCGGCGTAGGATTAAATTAACAATCAAATATTTAAAGTTAATTCCCGGATTACGCTCGAATTATTTCGTGGGGAATAAATTTGGGAGACCGGGTGTGCATTAAAATTTAATTCTTTCGGTCCAAACAAATTTGAAAATACGTCGCGTCGCGACATGTAGGTCGTTGAAATGATGAAGGCTAAACACAGATTAGAGATCAGAGCAGACGAGTTCTTTGTTCTCCGGTCGTCCTGCTGTCGGCCGTTAATTTTACCACGCGAGGTAACCGAAAAATATTTAATCGTCCTTGTCGAGCCTCAAGAATTCCGATCCGATCGTGGTATTTAATTTAGGTCCGTCGGCGCTCTTTTTCCTGAAGGGAAGCTTTTAGCCAGACGGGAAACGACAATCTGGCGACAACACATCACAAAAACACCACATCACTAATTAATCTTTGAAATTACAAACGTGGCACTAATTGGCGGAGCAAATTAAATTTTTTTTGTCGAAGAAGAAAACGAGGAAAAATAAAACTTACCTTTGAGTCGCCATGCGATCCTAAAAGGTAAACGCACGTTAAGTAGTTACAAAATGTAGGTAGGTCCAAAATGGGTGTGCACAAAAAAATCAATAATTTATAACAAACAACAATATTTCACAATTATTTATAATAATTATTATTACTCGGCACTCGGGAATATTTTGTGAGTGAGAGAGAGAGCAATCGAAATTTTTACATGTAAACACTTCGAAGAATCGCGGTACAATGAGACTGCAAGCAGCAGCAGCGGTCGCCGGCCGGGGCTTCACGAAGAGAAGGAGGGGACCACGTGGGGAGACTGGCTGCGCACGAGGGGTCCCGTCGCGTATTGACGCAGCCACCCCGACTCGAATCCCGTCGCGTCCCTCTCTTTTACCATGTTTATGATCGTGCGGATAATTATACCTGGTCAATGACGGACGCCGCGACGCCGATCATCCAAAACAGAATTTCGCCCTTTGACTCCGCGGTACACGACCTCGCATAATATACGCACTTTAAATTTCCCGCCAATTCTAATCGAGTTTGTTTACAAAAAACAAAAACATTTTGTGATTATACAACAAAAAAGAGAGGCGGACAAACTTTCTCGCACCAAACAGCATTCTTACGCTTACACAGTTAGAAAAATTCACACCCACGCTTTTTCGAGTTTTATTTTCTTTGAACGAAATTGAAATTTTTCATTCTGAAAAGCGCTCGATTCTACGAATCGATGTTGTCAAACCAAATGTTGCCAGGTTGCCAATTTCATTGAACTTTAGGACGTCTACTCTTACTAGAATTGCATTTTCCGCCATTCAAAGAAAGGAAACGCTCGCCAATTTTCGTCAAGGGTCGCCCCGCGTACCTTAATATGGAGGGAAAACTGAAATTTCCTCTCACAACCACGCACTTTCGTACAAATTAACTCTTTTTTAAATCTCACAGCGGCGCTTTGTAAAAATTTCAATACTCGTTATTCTTGTCCACTTTAAAAAATTTAACCCTTGTTACAAAGAATTCGTGAGGGTTTTTTGTAAAAAAAATAACGAAAAAAAATGCGCGCGACTCGAAACCAGTATTATTGAGGTAAGGTGCTTTTGTATCACTTGTTTTGGCCTTTGTCGTAAGTTGGTAATTCAAGATATGCTAATTTGAAGACGTTGGCGCCAAAATTATTTATATGGTCAATAATAACCCCATCTGATTGAGCCTAAACCAGAATTTGACTCTCTAAAATCCAAAATGGCTACCGTTAAAAATTTTTTTCCATATTTCGCAAAGTAAGCGTTATTACCTTTCGAATCTAAACCTAAAACGATTTTTTTTAAATAAAGCCTTTCTTAAAGCTATTCAAAGTTAACTCAAGCCTGATATTATTTTAGAGTCAACATTACTACTTTAACAATGGCAATTTCTTTAGGGCAGAGCGTACAAAGGGAGGGTTGTGAAGTCAACGCGTTTTAAAACGGCTCGAAATTTCAGAATCGGCGCTAAAAAAATTTTTTGAAAACGTTCAAAACAGTTAAAAATTAAATAATCAAAAAGTATAGTCCTTTCCACGAAAATTGGGTTTTTATCCAAAACCCAAATAATAAAAAGCTCCAAGTGGTGTTTTCGTAAAAATTCAATCCCACGCAACTTTTGTTAATTATACCAATGGTATTACACTCTAATCTCTTTACAATTGAAAAAAAATAAACATTTCCCTCCTTCGATAAGGTTTATAAAATCAATTTCTAATTAAATGCACAATTGAAACTTAATCGCTTGTTGCATGCACGCTCATTTGCAAAGCAATCTAAATTCTCGACGTAATTGTTGCTACAATATTAATTTTTTCTCCTCTTTTCCACCTTATGTAGCTGGCAAATTAAAGTGACGTAATAACTAATCTATAGTTTTTCTAAAATAAAATCTCCTTAATGGACAAAAGCAAAACGGTTGTTCGTTTAATGACTGGTTGCTTTAGTGTGTGTAGGGAACTAGGGATTAATATAATAGATTCACATCCAGTCTAGGGGGTTGTCGTATCGACTATATACGCACAACCCCTTTGTCTATTATCTCACAACGGTTGTCGAAAACCATTGAGAAACGTATTTTAGCGCCTAATTATCACTATATATGCTTAATAGGAAAAAATTAACTTCGTGGAACGATTTAGAGCACTTTTTAAAACAAAAGGTCTGTCTGTAGATTCGCCTAACCGTTTCACCATCTGTGCAAATCAGTTTATTTTTGTACATATCTGTCTCTTTGTCCGCTTGCCCACTCGACCGTCTTTCTGATTGTGCGTCCATCTGTCCACCAATTCGCCCGTCCGTGTGCCGGTCCTGCTTGTCTATAATCTACACCCCGCTGTTATATCTGTGAGACATGTAGGATTTTAATGATTTAGTGATAACTGCTAGCCCAGAGTCTCCATCAGACGCGTTCCTACAAGTTGTGGCAACGACTCTTTCGGTAGCCAAACGAGCTCAACGACCTAACAACCATACTGAGTCTACCCGTGGTACAGCGCCACCTGTTACTCTATCAACGAGTTCAACTTTCGTATAAGTCAACGGAGTATGTAACATTTGCCTGTCCTCTCTATAGAAACCATCACATCCAATTGCAAAGCTGGCGATTAGCAGAAAAATTAATGGGTGCAGATGGACGTAAAGCAGACGAGAGCGGAAGAAAGTGCCAATGAAATTTCTTTAAGAGTCATTTTCCTCATTTCTAGTCATACATCTAGATTTGGATTATTTAGGGAGGGGGAGCAAGCTCCTTGCACTCCTTGCACATCAGATCTCGAACCATCCTACTTGTAGAATTAACTCCAGGATTCAGGTCCTAGATATCCATTCCCAGTTGTGCTTGAGAGGCTCATTAACCTGTATCAGTGTCAGAAAAAGGGTTCGTAAAGCCTCCATTGCTGAAGTTCTTGATGTTCTAGTGAGCAATCGAGTCTACTGAAGATTTTGGAAAATTTCCAAAAATAATTAAACTATCTCTATACCTGCTCAAGGCTGATAGAGACTGATAGCGAGGATATGTTCCAGAAAAACTATTGATCATTGGTAGGTTTGTAGAGCAAACGAGAGTGCGAGAAAGTGCCAGTGGAGCTTGTTCAAGAGTCGCTTTCCGCGATCCTAGACATCGTATTCCCAGATGTTCTTAAGAGGCCCGTTAATCTGAACCACTGTCAGAGTGCGTATTGCCTCCATTGCTGAAGCTCGTGAGAAATCGCTTCCAGTGAGAAATGAAGATTTTGGAAAATTTCCCAAATCATGAAAACTATCTCAGAGAAATAGCAGATACCTGCTCACAGCTGATAGAGACTGCTAGTGAGGATAAGGTGCAGAAAAAGTTTTGGGAGTTTCTACGATTTGTAGAGCAGACGAGAGTGCGAGAAACTATCAGTGGATTTTGTCCAAGAGTCATTTTTCTCGTTCCTATACATCCATTCCAAGACGTTTTCGAAATACCTACCCGTTAAACTGTACCAGTGGATTCGTATCGCCTTCATTGCTGAAGCTCATGTTGTTCTAGTGAGCAATCAAGTCTATTGAATATTTCCCAAGCGCCCAAAACTATCTCGAAGAAGTAGCAGATACCTGCTCATCGCTGATAGAGACTACTAGCGAGAATAGACGCCAGAAAAAGTATTGCAAAGTTTTACGGTTTGGAGAGCAGACGAAAGCGCGAGAAAGTACCAGTGGGTCTTGTTCAAGAGTCGCTTTCCTCAGTCCTAGTCATCCATTCTCATGCGGATGTTCTTGAGAGGCCCGTTAAACTACACCAGAGATACAAAGGGTGCTGAAGCTCTCGACGTTCTAGTGAGGAATCGAGCCTACTGAAGATTTTGGGACTTCCCAGACCATTAAAACTATCTTAGAGAAGTAGCAGATACCTGGCCATAGCCTGACTGCTAGCGAAGATACGTTTTCAGTGACCCGCTTGGCAGTTCTACGTTGGAAGTGGTAGCAGATCTTCATGGTTTGATTTGGAGACTGTCGGAGTGAAAGCAAAAGAAACAAAGAAGACTTGTGGACAAAAAGCTCAAGTCAATTGATATCTATTGTTGGTTTTGGACCCAAGACGGTAAAGAGCTGCTCTCGAAGTGAGGGGTGGGGCAGTTTCCATCCAAAGCAGATGATAAGATAGTGGATCGTGTGCTCACATCTAAGAGATTCTGAATTTTCTGATCGGAGAAGAAAAACCCCCATTGTGAAGCCTCCACGTTTTAGACAAACTGACCAAAACACAAGCTCTCCTCATATGGTGATGGTGGAGATCTAGAAAAAAGAGTCGGCTCACCCCGTTAATTTTTTATGACGTGAAGTGTTGGAGTCCCTTTTTGACTTTGATTTTTACAAAAAAAGCAGAAAAATTCGAAGTGTGATTAGCTGATTAGACCAGAATCCCTATCTCGCTTAAAGACCAGTAGAAGAGTCACACCCAGGATTATTTCAGTAAACGGTTGTAGAGTTGATGCGCATGTTCCCTTTGTCTTATGTGTGCCTGTTTGTGTCTGCTTTCTTGTGTCAGTTTGAGCGTTTGTTTATCTGTCTACCTGCTGCTCACAAGTCCATCAGTTCGCCAGTTGAACTGTCTGCCTAAGACATCATCGCCTCCCTAACTAGGGCTGGGAATTTTATTCGATGTATCGATATTTATATCGAAATATCGATACTTGTTTAAATATCGATATATCGATACTTTTTTAAATATTGCTAATATCGATATTATTTTAATATCGCCCAGCCCTAGCTCTGGCCAAGCTTTTGTTTTGTTTTACCATTTGGTTCTCTCAGCTGTCTTCAGCTTCATCAAAGTTACGACTGGCATCCAAACATTTCTTAAATATTGCGTCGAATTCAAAATTGTCAATTAAAATTCTTTTACGAGTGATACATCGCCCATTGTTTTTAAAAGAGCCAAACATCTTAAAGTGATAGATGCGTCATATGGGGGATGGATTATTTGAAACTTTTCGAAAAAAGACCCTACCATCATATTCTCCAAACTTAAGATAGTATACGGGCTTATATATTTAGTGTGTGCGTCTGATGTTTTAAAATTCCTTTGTTCAAACTTCATTTGTTTGTTGTAAACTAAACGTCCGCTTTTTTTCAACTTTAATATATTACAAACGCGCTATACCTTTTCTTGTCAACCGACTGTCATCGTTCAAGTATTCGTCTTAAGTTACCACAAACGGCAAAATAAATGACGTATCAAAAAAAAGTTTCGACTTTTGTGACAATCTGCTGCGAACATTTTCAAAATTAAAAGACTCGGGGCCGTCTCGTGTTTATATAGGGCGGATTTCACGCGCGTGATTAATACGCGCGCCACTGCTCGGCCGTTTAAATCATTTAGAGGGAGACTTAAATGTTATTTCGTTGGTTTTTCGGTTATAATTTTACGTTAATTAAAAATTAGCGTATGTGGCGCCCGGTGGAGATTAGCGAGATGCCATGACACTACAAAGCTTTTATATTAATCAGTCTATTTGGTTGCTTTTTTATATTCCCGAAGGAAACGAACAGTTGACACTCAAAAGGGGTTGTTCATCGCTCAATTTTTGCTTTTTAAATTTTTCACGACTAGCGGCTTAATGAAATCGTCGCCTTTATAAATTTTTTAGGGGCGTTTTAGTATGTTGACTCGCAAGTATTGTTTTTTGAACTCAACGAACAAAAGAATTTCTATTTTCAACACACTTGAAGCTCAGAAAACGTTATTTCATCATTAAATTCTGTTTATTTAGCCGTGAAAAGATTGACAAAAAATAAAAGAGGTTTTTCACGAAAATCTTTTCACTCTCTTAAACTCTCCTGCCCGTATTTCAATTATTTTGATAAAAAGCCATAAAAGTGCCCTACTTTTAAACGCAACTTTTTAAGTAGTTTTTTCCGTTTTTATTTTTTAATCCGCTTTGGTACCTACTAATCTACTTTAATATTTAATCCTAATCGAAGTTATAGTTCGAGTAATCTTTAAGCGGCTGAAAAATGTAATTTTACTTTTTCGTTGACTTCGTCTAGAACTTTGAAGAGGTATAAGTTTAATTTCTCGACGCTTGGGATTCCCCTAACTCCAAACCACTAAAAAAATCACACTCTATAAACATCTAATATGGCTACAATTTTAGTTCAAAAAGCACTTCCGGTTAAGCCGCAAATTAGCCAAACAAGACGAAATTTTAAGAACACCCTGTATATTTAACGATTTTTTAAAATATCGTAATATCAGCTATTCAATGATACCAAACATGGTACATTTGATTGGTACATTGATGGTACATTGCCATTTCAAAGAAGCAGCATTAATTTGAAAATGGCTCGAGAAGGGAAGTTTTGGTTCTTTTTTCGGTATTTCACTCATAACTCAAAAACTACGCACTTTAGAGGAAAAGTATTTCTATATAAAAATAAAGTAAATCCGATTTTCTACAAATTATATTTCCTGAATTATTTTCGTCAAACGAACAGTTTAGGCGCTAGAACGCGTTAAAGTTTTACAAAAATCACAAAATTTGCCAGTCACCTGTTTTTTTGGTTTATTGCTTATAACTCGAAAACTACGTATTTTGAAAGAAAAGGTTTTCTATACAAAAATAAGGTCATTTCAATTTCCTACAAATTACGCCTTTACGATTTTAATCGTCAAACAAACAATTTAGGCGCTAGAGCGCGTTGAAGTTTAGTATAAATATATCGGTCGAAAATTTTAGAAATTGACATAAGTACTGATCATTTTTTTTTAATTGAAATTTGTAATTGCAAGTTAGTATATCAATTTATTCAATAAATATCTAGTATTTGCTACAAGTTCTGTTTAAGAAGCGTTTCCGGTTCAACCGGAAATTTGCCAAACAAAACGATGTTCTTAAAACACCCTGTATATTTAACGATTTTTTAAAATATCGTAATATCAGCTATTCAATGATACCAAACATGGTACATTTGATTGGTACATTGATGGTACATTGCCATTTCAAAGAAGCAGCATTAATTTGAAAATGGCTCGAGAAGGGAAGTTTTGGTTCTTTTTTCGGTATTTCACTCATAACTCAAAAACTACGCCCTTTAGGGAAAAAGTATTTCTATATAAAAATAAAGTAAATCCGATTTTCTACAAATTATATTTCTTAAATTATTTTCGTCAAACGAACAGTTTAGGCGCTAGAACGCGTTAAAGTTTTACAAAAATCACAAAATTTCACAAAAACCTGTTTCTTTGGTTTATTGCTTATAACTCGAAAACTACGTATTTTGAAAGAAAAGGTTTTCTATACAAAAATAAGGTCATTTCAATTTCCTACAAATTACGCCTTTACGATTTTGATCGTCAAACAAACAATTTAGGCGCTGGAGCGCGTTGAAGTTTAGTATAAATATATCGGTCAAAAATTTTAGAAATTGACATAAGTACTGATCATTTTTTTTGTAATTGAAATTTGTAATTGCAAGTTAGTATATCAATTTATTCAATAAATATCTAGTATTTGCTACAAGTTCTGTTTAAGAAGCGTTTCCGGTTCAACCGAAAATTAGCCAAACAAAACGATGTTCTTAAAACACCCTGTATATTTAACGATTTTTTAAAATATCGTAATATCAGCTATTCAATGATACCAAACATGGTACATTTGATTGGTACATTGATGGTACATTGCCATTTCAAAGAAGCAGCATTAATTTGAAAATGGCTCGAGAAGGGAAGTTTTGGTTCTTTTTTCGGTATTTCACTCATAACTCAAAAACTACGCCCTTTAGGGGAAAAGTATTTCTATATAAAAATAAAGTAAATCCGATTTTCTACAAATTATATTTCTTAAATTATTTTCGTCAAACGAACAGTTTAGGCGCTAGAACGCGTTAAAGTTTTACAAAAATCACAAAATTTCACAAAAACCTGTTTCTTTGGTTTATTGCTTATAACTCGAAAACTACGTATTTTGAAAGAAAAGGTTTTCTATACAAAAATAAGGTCATTTCAATTTCCTACAAATTACGCCTTTACGATTTTGATCGTCAAACAAACAATTTAGGCGCTGGAGCGCGTTGAAGTTTAGTATAAATATATCGGTCAAAAATTTTAGAAATTGACATAAGTACTGATCATTTTTTTTGTAATTGAAATTTGTAATTGCAAGTTAGTATATCAATTTATTCAATAAATATCTAGTATTTGCTACAAGTTCTGTTTAAGAAGCGTTTCCGGTTCAACCGAAAATTAGCCAAACAAAACGATGTTCTTAAAACACCCTGTATATTTAACGATTTTTTAAAATATCGTAATATCAGCTATTCAATGATACCAAACATGGTACATTTGATTGGTACATTGATGGTACATTGCCATTTCAAAGAAGCAGCATTAATTTGAAAATGGCTCGAGAAGGGAAGTTTTGGTTCTTTTTTCGGTATTTCACTCATAACTCAAAAACTACGCACTTTAGGGGAAAAGTATTTCCATATAAAAATAAAGTAAATCCGATTTTCTACAAATTATATTTCTTGAATTATTTTCGTCAAACGAACAGTTTAGGCGCTAGAACGCGTTAAAGTTTTACAAAAATCACAAAATTTGCCAAAAACCTGTTTTTTTGGTTTATTGCTTATAACTCGAAAACTACGTATTTTGAAAGAAAAGGTTTTCTATACAAAAATAAGGTCAATTCAATTTCCTACAAATTATGCCTCTTAAATTTTGATCATCAAACGAACAATTTAGGCGCTAGAGCGCGTTGAAGTTTAGTATAAATATATCGGTCGAAAATTTCAAAAATTAATACTTATAGTATTGATAATTTCTTTTGTAATTGCAAGTTGGTATATCAATTTATTCAATAAATATCTATTATTTGCTACAAGTTCTGTTTGTAAAAGCACGCTGCATAATATGTTATAAGTTTTAAAAATATTGTAAAATTAACTATCTCATAATACCAAACATGATACATTTTAACTTCCGGTTTAACCGGAAATGAGACTAAATTTTCTATTTATAATACATCACCCTGTATAATTAAACTGTTGTGAAAGATTGCAAAATTGGCTATCTAGTGATACCAAGTATTTAATATTTTGACTTCCGGTTCAACCGAAAATTATATTAGCTTTCTAGTTCAAGTAAAAACCGTCTCGTATAATTTTAATTTTTTGAAATAAGGGCGAGCTTCTAAACCATTAGGTTAGGTTAGGTTAGGTACTATTTCTGACATCTTTTTAAATATTTTCAACGCGTACAAAAAAGTCTCTCTCTCTTTGATTAGGTACTTTAAATTTATAGAAATTTAATTTAAGCCGTCCTAGGCACGTAATGCCTTTCAAGTTACTTTAAGCTAACATAACCTCACATTTTTTAAATGCCGTAATTATAAAGAAATTGTATAAGTTGGCTACACTTTCAAGAGCTGGTCTTGTTTAGAGAAAAACAAAATATAACGAAATGGGCTTGGTATCAATTTCTTACCCTCAAAGTAACGATTATATCGCTGCCGATATGATGTAGGTGTAGGTGAAACGGTGAAGGTAAACCAATTCCGCTTTTCATTTTGTTTTCCAACACCGTTATGCATGGGCTTTTGCTCCCTACTCATAGCCTTTGTGAAGCTTTGAGGCTTGTCTCGTCTTGTTCATCCAGTTACAGACCTGATTAGGTTAATATTTTTCTCAAAGTTTACCGTAAGGGTTGCTCGCATAAGATAAAATCGATTGTATTAAAACATTTTTGTACAATTTCGTAAATAATTGAACTTACACATACATTTTTGTCCCCCCTGCACGACGTCATTTTCGGTTAAAATAACCACCATATCAGTTGCATAAAATCAAGGAAATAAAAATTACTTTCAATGCGAGTGGTGTGTGTGTGTGTATTGAAAGAGAAACTTTTTTTAATTCAATGGCGAATAAAAATATAAGAGTATAACGAATTCGTACGTAATAAAAGGGTTTATTCGGTTAGAAATTTATTATTATAACGACATGGTAGGCACTCATTAGGAGACTTAACTACTACATTTCCTTTGTTCCTTTGTCTTTTTCAACAACACCCCATAGACGGAACAACGGGACGAGAAGGGCTCAATATACGTAATAATACGAACGAACGTAGTTTTTAATTGAGGAAACTAATCAAAATTTCTTAATAATTACGCTTTTATGTCAAAAAATTCGCACTCAAGGGCAAGCCTCGATGGTCGTGGACCAACCGATCAACTCCAATCAAGTACTACCTTTTTTGAAGCGTTGTCCCTTATTTTTTTATAATAAGTGGACGATTTTCTTATTAAAGCAGTTCCCATCTTAGTTTGTAGTTTAATGCGAGTCTTTGTTAGGTTTCATCACACCCTGTTAGGGCAAAACCAGGAATGAAAAATTGATGGTCTTGTATGACGTACACCAGGTATGAAAAACGCCGGCCCTTGGGAATGCGTCTAGTTTTTACTCCCCGTCGTTCGTTTTTTTTACTATCGGGCGTTTTGTGTGAGAATTGGATTATAAGACGTTTCTATAAGAAAGAATTAGCTCGGGCTAAATTTCAATTTAGACGTCACGTACGTATACGTTCACAACTTACAACTGTTGAATGAATTTGTGAGTAATTGTAAATGTAAAAGTAAAAGAAGTGGTAGTTAAGAAAAGAATGTTGATCAATATAAACGCATTCATGGTTAGATGCATGAGTAAAGGGAGAGTCGGTTGCTATAAGGGCTTCCCCATAGCAACAACGACTTCTGGCAGTGGGTGGTCGAGGGTTTGTTTGGCCCGGGAGTTAGGGCAGGTTAAGGATTTCGTCCTACGAACTTAAACATTAGCTAAATCGATCCAAACTGATCTTTTGAATATTTATTATTTAAGATTTGGCTAAATTTGAATTTTAACGATTAAATTTCAAAAGCGATACCACTTGCGGTTTCAAAACTTCTCAAACGCCAATTTAAATGAAATTATTTTGTGTTTGCTGGAATCGATCCAACTCGAATAAATCGCACGAGGAATTGTTCCGGCTAAAAACTAAAGACCATTTTATCTCAGTTTATACAAACGAGCAGTTTCGATGGCTTGTAAATTAGTGTGGTCGAATTAATTTTCATCATCGTATTAGCCATCAAATTAGTTTCTATAGCAACTTCAATCTTCTTCATACAAAATACGTCTAAATTTTAAGTCTTTTTTGTTGAATTTACGTCAATGATTGCGTTTCTTTCAACAAATCGACTATTAGAGGACCTTCTCTAATTAGCGAAACCTTTCAAGTATTCTCAAACGGTTCGTCGTCAACCGAGCAACAGTAGCTGGAACTTTCAAAAGTTATTATTTAGCACTTTAATATGGTAAACGTTACTTTGACGAATAATTTAACTTTTCAATTGAGTAATTAAAATTCTCAAGTCACAAGTTGCGCTCTAAGGATCGTTTATTAATGTTATCTCATTCTAATTGAACAAATGCGTAATTAGACTTCTCAAAAAAGCTCCATTTTAAAGCTAAAAGCGGTTACTGCCAATCGGACCAACACTGTAATAGAGCTAGGAGCCTTATAGTGAGGTTTAGGTGAAATAATCCAAAAAGTTGCCTCTTAAGTCTATCGTTGAAGATCGTCTTTGTCTTCCAACCAGGTACGTCACTACAGGAAGGTCTGGGGTGGTCTGACCCCCCTGAACAGCCGTCTATCATTTTGACGCTAAAAGCGGTTACTTCCAATCAGAGACACACTGTATAATAGAGCTAGGACCCTTTAGTAAGGTTCAGGTTAAATAATCCAAAAAGTTGCCACTTAAGTCAATCGATGAAAGTCGTCTTTGACTTCCACCCAGGCGCGTCACTACAGGAGGGTCTGGGGTGGTCTGACGCCCCTAAACATCCATCTATCATTTTTTCGCTAAAAGCGGTTACTTCTAAGCGGAGACACACTGTATAATAGAGCTAGGACCCTTTAGTAAGGTTCAGATAAAATAATCCAAAAAGTTGCCTCTTAAGTCTATTGATGAAGATCGTCTTTGTCTTCCAACCAGGCACGTCACTACAGGAGGGTCTGGGGTTGCCTGACCCCCTCTGAACAGCCGTCTATCATTTTTACGCTAAAAGTGGTTACATCCAATCAGAGACACACTGTATAATAGAGCTAGGAGCCCTATAGTAAGGTTTAGGTTAAATAATCCAAAAAGTTGCCTCTTAAGTCTATCAATGAAGATCGTCTTTGTCTTCCAACCAGGTACGTCACTACAGGAGGATCTGGGGTGGTCTGACCCCCCTGAACAGCCGTCTATCATTTTTACGCTAAAAGCGGTTATTTCTAAGCGGAGACACACTGTATAATAGAGCTAGGACCCTTTAGTAAGGTTCAGGTAAAATAATCCAAAAAGTTGCCTCTTAAGTCTATTGATGAAGATCGTCTTTGTCTTCCAACCAAGCACGTCACTACAGGAGGGTCTGGGGTTGCCTGACCCCCCTGAACAGCCGTCTATCATTTTTACGCTAAAAGCGGTTACTTCTAAGTAGAGACACACTGTAATAGAGCTAGGAGCCCTATAGTAAGCTTTAGGTTAAATAATCCCAAAAGTTGCCTCTTAAGCCTATCGTTGAAGATCGTCTTTGTCTTCCAACCAGGTACGTCACTACAGGAGGATCTGGGGTGGTCTGACCCCCCTGAACAGCCGTCTATCATTTTTACGCTAAAAGCGGTTATTTCTAAGCGGAGACACACTGTATAATAGAGCTAGGACCTTTTAGTAAGGTTCAGGTTAAATAATCCAAAAAGTTGACACTTAAGTCAATCGATGAAAGTCGTCTTTGACTTCCACCCAGGCGCGTCACTACAGGAGGATCTGGAGTGGCCTGACGCCCCTAAACATCCGTCTATCATTTTTACGCTAAAAGCGGTAACTTCAAATCAGAGACACACTGTAGAATAGAGCTAGAAGCCCTATAGTAAGGTTCAGGTTAAATAATCCAAAAAGTTGCCACTTAAGTCAATCGATGAAAGTCGTCTTTGACTTCCACCCAGGCGCGTCACTACAGGAGGATCTGGAGTGGCCTGACGCCCCTAAACATCCGTCTATCATTTTTACGCTAAAAGCGGTAACTTCAAATCAGAGACACACTGTATAATAGAGCTAGAAGCCCTATAGTAAGGTTCAGGTTAAATAATCCAAAAAGTTGCCACTTAAGTCTATCGATGAAAGTCGTCTTTGACTTCCACCCAGGCGCGTCACTACAGGAGGGTCTGGGGTGGTCTGACGCCCCTAAACATCCGTCTATCATTTTTACGCTAAAAGCGGTTACTTCTAAGTGGAGACACACTGTAATAGAGCTAGGAGCCCTATAGTAAGGTTCAGGTTAAATAATCCAAAAAGTTGCCTCTTAAGTCTATCGATGAAAGTCGTCTTGGTCTTCCAACCTGACACGTCACTACAGAAGCGTCTGAGGTGGCCTGACCCCCCTGAACAGCCGTCTATCATTTTTACGCTAAAAGCGGTTACTTCCAATCAGAGACACACTGTATAATAGAGCTAGGAGCCCTATAGTAAGGTTTAGGTTAAATAATCCAAAAAGTTGCCTCTTAAGTCTATCGATGAAGATCGTCTTTGTTTTCCAACCAGGCACGTCACTACAGAAGGGTCTGGGTGGCCTGGCCCCCCTGAAAAGCCGTCTATCATTTCTACGCTAAAAGCGGAGACACACTGTAATATAGCTAGAAGCCCTATAGTAAGCTTTAGGTTAAATAATCCCAAAAGCTGCCTCTTAAGCCTATCGATGAAGATCGTCTTTGTCTTCCAACCAGGTACGTCACTACGAGAGGGTCTGGGATGGCCTGACAATCTCTCAATGCGGCAAAACTGGGCATCTGCTTACAGTGCGTTGAGAAGATTCATCCTTTTCTCCGCATACATGCAGGGTCCTCTTGGATACCTATAGTGGCTATAGTATAAAGGATTTAGAGAAGGGTTCCCTCTATGTATCCCTCATTGCGCGAAAATCTACAGGAGGCATCTCTGTTTGTCCATCGCTTCGTAGTACAGCGAACACTAATCCAGCAAATTGGTAGAGGAGCGGTAACTATTTTTTTACTGGCTTACGAACGGTTTTCTCTTGATCTTTGAAACCTTTTGGGAAGGGTTCAAACCCCGTTGATCTCGTTCCCTCGACCACTGCGTTGATATGGCGTAATAAGGTTGCCTGTTTCCAACTAAGCCCACCAAACCGCCGCCAATGAGCACCAATTCCAATTGATCAGGTTTTTAAAAGCAAAGTCCCCAACGACTGCTTTTACTTAAGCTAGTCTTTGGCGGCTTTGTTTAAGTCGCCATAGAATTCTACAGTGTTAGATTTACAAAGCAATTCGTCTTTCCTGAAGTTTGGTGATTTGAGACACCTTTTCTTTCTATTTTTGAAGTTGAAAGTGCTCCAATTCAACGACTAATTTTCTTTACATTTCTTGAAAATTAGTAAACGTCTCGGTATTTAGCACACTTTTACTTTTTAGTAAAAATTCAATTACGAGTGAATGTTGGCGTATTTTTGCACTTTAGTGCAATCAAAATTTAGTTAACAACCCGAATAAAAAGGAAGTTACAACACGCAATTGAAAGTACCATTTCATATAAGCATCCAGAGCTCGAGATGATGGTATAACACGCCATAATTCCTATGCACCTACCTATACACCTATACAGCTATACACTATACATATTGAATAAGTTGGGCACCGATACCAAATATTATCATCACGAAGAGGGTCTTTACAAATAACAAATATTATCAATATCTTGGGATTTCGATCGCCTGCTAAAATATTTTAAAAGGAATTTAATACCAAAATTGTTATTAATATCCAGCGTACGTTTAAATTTAACTTTAATTGCTCTAAACCGACCCTAAAGTTTCATTAAAAATCGTATAAATTTATTTGAATTATCCGTAAGCGTTTCCTCTTGGTAGTTAAAACCGTTGAAAATTGTCCTCCCGAAAAATAAGAGATTCATGATGTAATTAAGCGCATTTCATAATTTTTCATTTAGTTCTCAAAGTTACTGGTTTCGTTTGGAAAAAGGTAAATTGACGGCCGGTGCGTTATCACGAAACTTTAGTACTTATTTAACCTCACAAACTCTAATTTTGTGCTTACTATTCCTGAAAATATCGTAACTTGACAGCAGGGCCGGCTTAAGATAGGCGCAAAAGTGCAAGCATGCGAACCTCTCTTGCTCTTGTAAAAGAGATCCCTGTTAAAAGACATGAGGTAATATGAGCAGAAAGTTCCAGGGTCCGCCCATCAGAAAGAAAATATTTCAAGAATTGAATTAGTACTTCCGGTAGCCCAAAAAAGAACAGGATAGAAGTCTACATGAGTTGGGTGCCAAAAACCTGTATTTTGGATTAATCGCTCATAACTCGAAAAGTAGGTATTCTGAAAGAAAAGTTGTCCTATACAAAAATAAGGTCCATTCAATTTTCTACAAATTATGTCTCTTAGATTTTTATCGTTAAAAACACAGTTTAAGCGCTAGAGCGCGTAAAAGTTTGCAAAAATTCCAAAATTTGCCAAAACATTGTTTCTTTGGTTTATCGCTTATAACTCTAAAACTACGCACATTTAGATTTATATACAAAAATAAAGTCCGTTAAATTTTCTACAAATCATGTCTCTTAGATTTTTATAGTCCAACCAACAGTTTAGATTCTAAAGCGCATTAAAGTTTGACAAAAATTACAAAATTAGACAAAAAACTGTTTTTTTTTTGTTTATCGCTTATAACTCGAAAACTGCACAGTTTTGGAGAAAAGGTTTTCTATACAAAAAGAAAGATCATTCAATTTCAATTTCAATTCAACTGAGCAGTTCAGGCACTAGAGCGCGTTAAAGTTCAACAAATATGACAAAATCAACAAAAAAACTATTTTTTGAGTTTATCGCTTATAACTCGAAAACTGCGCACTTTTTGAGAAAAGCTTTTCTGTATAAAAATAAAGTCCATTCAATTTCCTACAAATTATTTCTCTTGGATTTTTATTGTCCAATTAACGGTTTAGATTCTAGAGCGCGTAAAGTTTGACAAAAATTCCAAAATCTGATAAAAAACTGTTTTTCTGGTTTATCGCTTATATCTCGAAAACTACACACTTTTAGAGAAAAGGTTTTCTATACAAAAATCAAATTCATTCAATTTTCTACTACTTATATTTTTTAGATTTTTTCGTAAAATGAACAGTTTAGGCACTAGAACGCGTTGAAGTTTAAGAAATATTACAAAATCAACAAAAAACTGTTTTTCTAGTTTATCGCTTATAACTCGGAACTTACGTACTTTGAGAGAAAAGTCTTTCTATACAAAAATCAAGACCATTAAATTTACTACAAATTATGTCCGTTAAATTTTTTTCGTGAAACAAACAGTTTAGGCGCTAGAGTGCGTTAAAGTTTAGTAAAAATTCCAAAATCTACTAAAAAACTGTATTTTTGATTTATCGCTTATAACTCAAAAACTACGTATTTTGAGAGAAAAGTTTTTCTGTACAAAAATAAGGTCCATTCAATTTCCTACAAATTACGCCTCTGAGATTTTTTTGTCAAAAGTACAGCTTAGGCACTAGAGTGCGTTGAAGTATAGCATTTCGAAAAGGGTGTTTTTGGGGGGTCAGAAAATTGTGTTTTTTGTGTAAATTTTAAAGATATTGCGGCAGACGGTTTTAAGTGAATGCCTTCGTGATGGCAGATGCCATTGCCATCAGATGAAGTTGAAGAAAATTCGATCCTTGGCTGGGAGAAAGTTGCCCGCCCAGACTTCCGCCTGGCTTGTGAGAGGTCTTCCAGCTCCCATGGCGGAAAGTCGTGGACTCCAGACGGATCGAGTCCAGCAAGTAGGCAGGTTAGGCAGACGAAGACAGTGGAGGGTAAATAAATAATAAACGAGTAAATCAATTGAAAAACAAAAGCGAGCAAAAGGGTAGTGAAATAAAGAAGATGATGGTAAAATTATTTTTTTGTAAATGTAACGATTTTTTAAAAATTTGCAGCTTTAGGAATAATTAGGATCGGGAATTAACTCTTCGTATTATTAATATATGCAAAAGTAACGCACGCTCCGGGCTGTATGTAATTTAAAAAAATTATTGTAAGAATGTTAAGAGTAGAGCTGTTTTAACCCAACGGTCACATAGAGATAGAGATTCACGGTCAAGTAAATGTAACCAATCTACTTGAAAACATGTTGAGTAGTTACTTTCGACCGTGAACCTACAACGACCGGAATTTAAAAAAAAATACAGATACTTGATTGTCAATTGTTCTTTAATCCGAATTGAAATTTTATACGTCCCGAAATCGAGCTCGGGTTCGCCTGCCCGAATTAAGTAAAAGTCCGGTCCTGCCAAAAGGGTCACGGTTAAATTAGTGGCGTACCTTCTCCATTCCTCGTTTAGTGACTTATATAAAACTGGTTTAAATACCAAAAGAAATAGATTAGACTAGGAAAAGCTGTTTTAGTAAAGACGTCTTCAGTTAGGGTTTTTAAGAAGGTGGTTCTCAGACAAGGGCAAAAGAAGTCAGTGGCCGATGAAACACGCGGTTGCGCAGCTCTATTGCCAAGGCCAGAATTTTACCTGAAGGTCCATCGCTCTACTATTATTATAAAACTATTTTGATTCATTGTTCTGTTTTTTTTTAGAAATATAAAACGTAATAGGTACATCGATCGATACCACCAATCCATTAGATAACTTAAAACACGTGGACCTTGGCATTTTAAATAAATAACTATTAGACAGTAGGCACCACACCGACGTTACAAACTGTCGGTTTTATTAATTTCCTGGGAGATTTTTAAGCGGATCATGATACGAGGCGTTTTTTTGTCGAAAACCCCCCACTTAATAACAAAAAACGGTTTGCTTTTCGAGTTAAAAATAATAAAGAATAATAACAGACAATTGGGTTCGTTTTGCTGTTGCTTTGAATAGCAAATATCATTCACCCTCACGATCAATACACTTCTGTGCTGCACGATTCACGAACGCAGTGCAATGCTCCATCCCGAGCGTCTACTGAAAATTATCCAGATTTTATGTCTGTGCACTCTACAAGTTGTTTTCCTATCTTCAAACACAAAAAGTAGCCAAAACCAAATAAAAGCTAAAAAGCCACCCTCGAGCAACTAGAGGTGCGCCAATAACATTTCCTTTTAATAAATTCGCATATACGGCCACTTTAAAACGTCTTTTATCACAAATGTTTTTTTTCCAAAAAAGATACGCTTTGCTTCCAAATGCAACTTTTAAGCAAATTGGATTTAGAAAATTATTGTCGAATGTCCGCATTTTACGTAATACAAAAAAAGTATAGTATTCCGTTTTTTAAAACTGCGAAAAAGCTTTCAATTTGATTGAGATGAATGCGAATTGATTCAAATCCGATTCGGACACTCCATCTTGTTGAAAAGAGCTTTAAATTTAAATTTATCAAATAAAATGTTATAAAGTGATTGTAAATACCATATGAGCGTGTATTCGAAAAGTTCTTTAAATGAAACCAAGTGGACGCCATTAAAATGGCAAGGGAACTTCCAACACCCACACATCTTACTGCTTAGAAGATAAGCCGACGATAAGGTTTAGATTTTAAATGATATAGGTATTCCAATTAAAGATAAGCGCCAAAAGAGGTGGAGTACGTCGAAGTCAGTTAGTTAGAACGCCATAGCCATAGCGATGGCGATGAGTTATAAAGCAGACTGCCTGACAAACCAAAGTGGCAGCATTAAATAGGGGGTGGCTCAAGTATAGTGGGTTTTTGCTACTTTTTCTGTTTTTCGCTTATAACTCGAAAACTGCGCACTTTTAGAGAAAGGCTTTTCTATATAAAAATAAAAGACATTTAATTTTCTGTTAATTGTATCTCTTAGATTTCTTTCGTCAAACGAACAGTTTAGACGCTAGAGCGCGTTAAAGTTTGCCAAAAATTAAAAAATCTGCCAAAAAACTGCTTTTTTGATCTATCGCTTATAACTCTAAAACTACGCACTTTAGCAGAAAAATGTTAAAATACAAAGATAAAGTACATTAAATTTCTTACAAATTAGGTCTCTTAGATTTTCTCCTCAAATAAATGGTTTAGGCGCTAGAGCACTTTAAAGCTTAACAAAAATTCTAAAATAGGCCAAAAGCTGTTTTATCACTTACAACCCCAAAACTACGCCTTTTATAAAAAAGTGCTTCTATATAAATATAAACTACATTATATTTCCTATAACTAATATCTCTTAGAATTTTTTTCTAAAATAAACGGTTTAGGCGCTAGAGCGCGTTAAAGTTTGAAAACATTTTTTAAATCACCCGAAAAACTGAGATCTTTGTTTATCACCTATAACTCAAAAACTGCAAACTTTTAGAGAAAAGTTTTTCTATCCAAAACTAAAGTCAATTGAATTTCCTACAAATTATATCTCTTAGATTGATTTCGTCAAACGACCAGTTTAGACGCTAGAGCGCGTTAAATTTTGACAAAAATATAAAAATGTGCCAAAAAACTGCTTTTTTGATCTATCGCTTATAACTGTAAGACTACGCACTTTAGCAGAAAAATGTTAAAATACAAAGATAAAGTACATTAAATTTCTTACAAATTATGTCTCTTAGATTTTCTCCTCAAAGAAATGGTTTAGGCGCTAGAGCACTTTAAAGCATAACAAAAATTCTAAAATAGGCCAAAAGCAGTTTTATCACTTATAACCCCAAAACTACGCCTTTTATAAAAAAGTGTTTCCATATGAATATAAACTACATTACATTTCCTATAACTAATATCTCTTAGGATTTTCTGCTAAGATAAACGGTTTAGGCGCTAGAGCACTTTAAAGCTTGACAAAAATTCTAAAATAGGCCAAAAGCTGTTTTATCACTTACAACCCCAAAACTACGCCTTTTATAAAAAAGTGCTTCTATATAAATATAAACTACATTATATTTCCTAGAACTAATATCTCTTAGAATTTTTTTCTAAAATAAACGGTTTAGGCGCTAGAGCGCGTTAAAGTTTGAAAACATTTTTTAAATCACCCGAAAAACTGAGATCTTTGTTTATCACTTATAACTCAAAAACTGCGAACTTTTAGAGAATAGTTTTTCTATTCAAAAATAAAGTCCATTGAATTTCCTACAAATTACATTTCTTAGATTGATTTCGTCAAACGAGCAGTTTAGACGCTAGAGTGCGTTAAAGTTTAACAAAAATTCCAAGATCAGCCAAAAGACTGTTTTTTTTAATCTATCGCTTATAACTCAAAAACTACTCACTTTTAGAATAAAGCCTTAATATACAAAGAGAAAGTACATTCAGTTTACTACAAACAATGTCTTTTAAATTTCCCCTCAGATAAATAGTTTAGTCGCTAGAGCGTGTTAAAGTTTCAGAAACATTTTAAAATAGGCTGAAAAACTGTTTTGTCGCATACAACTCCAAAATTATGCCTTTTATGAAAAAAGTGCCCCTATGTGAATAGAAAGTACATCAAATGCCCTATAACTTATATCTGTTAGGTTTTTCTACTTAGCTAAACGGTTAGGCGCTAGAGCTCGTCAAAGTTTGAGAACATTTTTAAATTACCCGAAAAACTGAGATCTTTGTTTATCGCTTATAACTCGAGAACGGTGCATTTTTACAAAGAAGTTTTTATACAAAAATAAAGTCTATTCAATTTACAACAAATTATGTCTCTTAGATTTATTTCGTCAAACGAATAATTTAGACGCTAGAGCGCGTTAAAGTTTGCCAAAAATTACAAAATAGGTCAAAAAAGTGTTTTATCACTTACAACTCCAAAACTATGCCTTTTATGAAGAAAGTGTCTCTATGTGAATAGAAACTACATCAAATGTCCTATAACTTATATATGTTAGGTTTTTCTGGTCAGATAAACGGTTTAGGCGCTAGAGCTCGTCAAAGTTTGAGAACATGTTTAAATTGCCCGAAAAACTGAGATCTTTGTTTATCGCTTATAACTCGAGAACTGCGCATTTTTAGATAAAGTTTTTTATACAAAAATAAAGTACATTAAATTTGCAACAAATTATGTCTCTTAGATTTATTTCGTCAAACAAACAATTTAGACGCTAGAGCGCCAAAAAGCTGTTTTATCACTTACAACTCCACAAATTCGCTTTTTATGAAAAAATTGCTTCTATATAAGTATAAAGGACAACAAATTTCCTATAACTTATATCTTTTAGGTTTTTCTGGTCAGATAAACGGTTTAGGCGCTAGAGCTCGTTAAAGTTTTATAAAAATTTTAATATCGCCCAAAAAACTAATTGTTTTGTTTATCGTTTATAACTCAAAAACTGCAGACTTTTAGAAAAAGTGTTTCTACATAAAGATAAAGTAAATTAAATTTACTATAAATTATCTTACTCAATTTTTTTTTGTCAAGCGAACCGTTAAGGCGCTAGAGAGCGCCTCGTAAACAAAAAATTCTATACCAGAAAAATTCGTTTTCTGTGTAGGTTTAGTAAAAATGCTCGCTGCCTTCTGGACTACTAAGTACTTTTTTGTGATTATCATCGGTGCCGATGGTTTTTAAGCGAGACACTCTTCCATTTACCGTTGAAGGTAATAAAATACAAAATCGTAAAAGCTTAATGAGAGTATCGTAATTAGTAATTAGTCCTCATGCTCAAGCTCCAAGCTATAATTACAAAAAAAACAGAAGTATTAAGAGCCTCATGTAGAAAGAAGTTCTCCTGTGTGTTCTAGAGACAACAGACACCCTGTATTTTTAGACGTTTTTAGACCACAGACCACCCAAGACACTGGCTAAGGTTACTTGGTGAGTCGTCTGAAATTTTGATCCACCCGCACAAGATATTCCGTCTCTCCTAAGCAAATACGCATAATCGAGTAAAAAATGAAAGAAAAACAGTTGAAAGCACATGTTTTATTAAGAACCTTTCGAAACTATAATTTATTTAAATTTTTTCAAGTTTATCAGCTGATCAACCAGCTGAGTCTCGCATCTCGTTCTGCGATTAATGTAAATTAAATGCGATATCAAACGAATTTGCGAATTATAACAAGATTGCGCGATAATTAAAATAAAATCAATTAAAAGGAAATTAGGCTAAATTTTTTTGCATAAAAATAATTAACGACTTAAAAGGATACGCACTCGTTAACACACAAGTGAGAGACGATAAAAGAAAATTTTATTTTTTCTAATTGACTCGGAGTGGTTTAAAAAATCTCGGCTCAACAAAAATGTTCTTTTTGAAGTTCAAATAACTCCAAATTAGAATAATTATAATAATGGGAACAAGAAAAGGCTCTTAAGTAGTTAAATGCGGGCTAAATAGTTGGCAAACACAATGCCCTCTTGTTGAAAAGCGGTTGAATGGGCGCGCAAACCGTGAAAGAACCACCTGCTAATGTTGTAACCGAAATTCAATAAGTTCTGCGACATTATGTTAACACCTGCCCAAGATATGCGTTAACAAACCATGTCAAAGACACATGCTTTAGTTTATCTCCTTTTACCTTGCAAGGTTTCATAACCCGAACACTGTTAGTGAGGCTTTTTAGGTCGAGCGAGCCCTTAAAATGGGGACAAATACGCCAGATTCACAAGTAAGAGGGCTTTAATGAAAGAAGAAAGAAGCGAAACCCCAATCTTGGATGCTGGATGCGCTTATAACCGAATCTAATGTGTGCCGATACAGGTGTAAAGCGTACACTTGAACCTTGAAAAAATATTTGTTCCATTTCGATGGAAGAATTTCGTTTTAGTTCAATGTTATATAGAGGTAGGGCGTGTTTGATGTGATTTATTACTCGTGGGCTGGTCATACCTGTTGTTCTTCTTATTTTCAAACCTCTTAAAATTTCAAACAACAAAATTACACTTAAATGGGAAAAAAATTAAGCTTATCTAAATCACAAAAGTATATAGGCAACGGACGGAAATGAGTTTCTGGTCGTTTCAATCTGAATAATTTAAAAACTTTTACGTTCAAGAGGATTTTCAAGTACACCGCGGGTATAAAAATTTATGAAAATATAATTGAGCTTCTTCTTTCACACTAAAAAAGTGGAATAAATTTATCCAAATTAATAAACCTAGAAACTTAAAGAAAAGAACTTACGAACGATGCCTTACTTCGTCTAATTTAGGGCAACTTCAAGGCATGTAGTTAGGAAAATATCGGCGAAAAAGCACCTACAGAAAATGATCGATAACTCCGGTTCAGATAAAAAAAATGTTCAGAAAAAATTTGGGCTATTACAGTTACTCCCCCAATTGTTAAGAGAAAAAAATTGCAAAAATAATAATTTCAAAATTTTAACGGTTCAAGCTGAAAGAACATTGCAAATAAGTAATAAAACCGACCGTTTGAACTCCACAGTGGCAGCATTAACTTGAGTGGCGGCTCGAGGAGGGTGGATATTTGCTCTTTTTCAGTTTTTCACACTTACTTTTAACTTTAAAAAATACACATTTTATGAAAAAATTGCTTCAGTAAGATTGCTATAAATTATATTTCTTAGGTTGTTTTTCCTCAGACGAACGACTTTGGTGCTAGAGCGCGTCCAAGATTGACAAAAATTCCAAAATCGGCCATAACCCTGTTTTATCACTTATAACTCGAAAACTACGAACTTAATGAAAAAAGTGCTACTATATGAATATAAAGTACATCAAATTTCCCACAAATTATACCTCTTAGGTCTTTTTCCTTAGACAAACGACTTCGGCGCTAGAGCGCGTCCAAGTTTGACAAAAATTCCAAAACCAAAATCGGCCATAAAACTGTTTTATCACTTATAACTCAAAAATTACGAACTTAATGAAAAAAGTGGTTCTATATGAATATAGTGTACATCAAATTTCCCACAAATTATACCTCTTAGATCTTTTTCCTTAGACAAACGACTTCGGCGTTAGAGAGAGCCCAGTTTGACAAAAATTCTAAAATAGGCCATAAAACTGTTTTATCACTTATAACTCGAAATCTTTGCACTTTATGAAAAAATTGCTTCAGTAAGATTGCTATAAATTATATTTCTTAGGTTGTTTTTCCTCAGACGAACGACTTTGGTGCTAGAGCGCGTCCAAGATTGACAAAAATTCCAAAATGGGCCATAACCCTGTTTTATCACTAATAACTCGAAAACTACGAACTTAATGAAAAAAGTGCTACTATATGAATATAAAGTACATCAAATTTCCCACAAATTATACCTCTTAGGTCTTTTTCCTTAGACAAACGACTTCGGCGCTAGAGCGCGTCCAAGTTTGACAAAAATTCCAAAACCAAAATCGGCCATAAAACTGTTTTATCACTTATAACTCAAAAATTACGAACTTAATGAAAAAAGTGGTTCTATATGAATATAGTGTACATCAAATTTCCCACAAATTATACCTCTTAGAGATCTTTTTCCTTAGACAAACGACTTCGGCGTTAGAGAGAGTCCAGTTTGACAAAAATTCTAAAATAGGCCATAAAACTGTTTTATCACTTATAACTCGAAATCTTTGCACTTTATGAAAAAAGTGCTTCTATATGAATATACACTGCATTAAATTTCCTTCAAATTATATATCCTACATCTTTTTCCTCAAACGAATGACTTCGGTGCTAGAGCGCGTTAAAGTTTGACAAATATTTAAAAATCGACTAAAAACTGTTTTACAACTTATAACTTGAACTACGCACTGTATGAGAAAGATCTTGTACATAAATATAAACTACATCAAATTTCCTACAAATTACATCTCTTAAGTTTTTTTCTTCAGACGGACGACTTCGTCGCTAGAGCGCGACCAAATTTGACAAAAATTCCAAAATCGGTCAAAAAACTGTTTTATCACTCTAAAACTACACACTTCATAAAAAAGTTCCTCTACCTCTACATGAATATAAAATACATCAATTTTCCAATAAATTTTAAGTCTTAGTTCTTTTTCCTCAAACAAACGATTCGGCGCTAAAGCGTCTTCAAGTTTGACTAACATTCCAAAACCGGCCAAAAAGCTGTTTTATCACTTATAACTCGAAATCTTCGCACTTTATGAAAAAAGTGCTTATATATGAAAATAAACTCCATCAAATTTCCCACAAATTATACCTCTTAGCTCTTTTTCCTTAGACAAACGACTTCGGAGCTAGAGCGCGTTAAAGTTTGACAAAAATTTAAAAATCGGCTAAAAACTGTTTTACAACTTATAACTTGAAAACTGTATATAAATATAAACTACATCAAATTTCCTACAACTTATATCTCTTAGGTCTGCTTCTTCAGACAAACGACTTTGATGCTAGAGCGCGTCCAAGTTGGACAAAAATTCTAAAATTGGCCATAAAACTGTTTTATCACTTATAACTCGAAAAGTACGCACTGCATGAAACAAATGCTTCTATATAAATATAAACTACATCAAATTTCCCACAAATTACAATCCTTAGATCTTTTTCTTCAGATGCACGACTTCGGCGCTAGAGGGCGTCCAAGTTTGACAAAAATTCCAAAGTCGACCAAAAAAAAATGTTTTATCGCTTATAACTCGAAAACTACCCACTTTTGGAGAAAAGTGTTTATATACAAAAATAAAGAAAATTCAATTCTTTATGAATTATCTCTCCCAGACTTTTTCCGTCAATTAAACAGTTTAGCTTCTAGAGCGCGTTGAGTACAGCCTTTGTGGTGGCAGGCGCCTTTGAAGTCCGAATACCGAATTTTCCTCAACTTCAAAGACGTCTGCCACCAAGAAGGCCACACAATATATTTAAAAAGTTATTTAAATGACTTGTCAACGTAGGAGCGATTTGAACAGTCAGCTACATTGTCTCGGCTTTCCTTCGACCTCGAGGTGCGTGCCCTGAAAATTAAGTTACGATAGGCGGTTAGAAGTGTAGTGCTAGCCACATATTTAGCGACCGCGTTAGCTAATTTGATCATTTATTCCCTTTGAGTTTGAGTAGAATATAAATGTTAGAAAGCGTCAAGTATACAAAAACTCGTTATTACGGCTTTCAGTTGTTTTCAGTAAGTCTCATTCGCAAGCTTAAGAGTGTTAAGGGCCTAATTGGCTCTTCTTTCTTCTGTTCGCAGTCTTTTAACGCGCACTTCTTTTTTTTTTATGTGCCAGATCTTACTTTTTGCTCTTGGCGTGTCGATTTTCAGGCTTGGGCAGTCCTAGTATAGTAACCGTATCCTGAATCCTGAGTTTAATTTTTTTCGGCTCTCTGTCGCGCAGCTCGTAAGTGCACTTCAAATAATTCATTTTGTGACCCTTAACCTCTGCGTCGCCTTCTTAGTTTGCTGTAGCTTTTCTGTTGGTAAATAAACGTAAAAGAGTTCTGCATAGATAGTACACATCCTCGGCTAATCCTGCATTGTACATGAAATGTACTTTGGCTTCGTAAATAATGAATTTTCGTAAAATTTCAGAGAGCGGTAATTAAATTCGCCACGAAAAGTGTTCTGAGGGATATTTAACAACAATTTTTGCGTCGTGGGAATTTATAATTATACGAGAAAAGCCCTGTAAGACAAAGAAGGTGTAAATACGAGAGTCGACGCCTTCCAAAATGTCATTAGACTCACAGACGTCTCCTTGCAGGGGCGAAGGGGGGGGGGTCAAAGCTTCCGAATAGTTTTGCAGATCGAAGCAACCCCTCTAAAGCGTCTAGTGTCTCGCCCTTTTGAAAAGTGTAGTTTTCCGGAGGAAAACGATTTACCCCCTCCCCTAATAATTTTAACAAGTTGACGGTTGTGTTTCGAATGTAAAACGCCTCCGTTAGTTTATAAAGGACGTAGCTAAAAATAATATATTATTTTCGAGATTCTTCTTTAACAATATTCCAATTATAAAAAGCCATCCAAACGAAAACTTCAGTTTCCTTGTTTGTTCAACTACAAATGGAATAAAAATAACAAGCCAACTTTGATTATTTCGAAAAATAAGAGCGACGGATTTCGATTTTGAAAAATGTACGATTATGTAGATAAAAAGCACCTAGAAAGTGTATTCGTATATTCAATTTTGTCGAAAAGAAAAACATAAATAAAAAGATTTAAAAAAGTTAAGCTTCTTCAAGGTTTATTTTACATAAAAATCAAGTTTTACGTTTTATATGTATACAACGTTCCTTTTAAATACGAAAAGTTTCATAAAATTAAAATTTACTACAACCCCAGTTTGCATAACATTAAATAATTTATAAAGTAAACATTGTATGAGCTTAACGTTCGTAACAAACTTATTGTCATTATTTTTTGTTTTAGTTACAAAATTACGTCGATTCTTATACATATTACATATTTTGTTGCTAAATTAGTAACAAGGGGCCAAATTGGATGTAATTTATAACAAATCTAAACCCAAAACTTCGATTCATTACCAAACCGGAAGCATTTCAGACAAGTATTACAATTTAAAGTTTTCCACAACTGAAAATCAAGAAAGCCGGAGCGAGAAAATTTATGAACTTGAGTTTATTGTTTCGTCAAATCGTAACTACCGACTTTTGTTTTACGTTGCCTTTCCAAAGCCACCAAACTCATCCAAAATTTCCTGTCAATAGGGCCTTTAACTGCGCTGTTATTTCCGAGAGCTTGTAAGAGCTAAGAGTCGTGGCTTGCGCACAAACTTTATCTTGAGCTGTCTTGCTGAGCTCTCCTTTTCTTAGTTTTCAGTCATAGAATTCCGAAGGCCCATCTAACAGATATTGTCCATTTACGGATTATATAAGACACGTACCCCTGGTAATTTCAGTGGGTCTCTGTACTGAGACTCAGACGAACGAACCGCTTCGGCGCTAGAGCTCGTTGAAGTACAAAAATTCCAATATTGGCCAAAATTCTGTTTAATCACTTATAACTCGAAAACTACACACTTTTGGAGAAAAGTGTTTCTATATAAAAATAAAGTTTAGTCAATTTCTTGCAAATTATGTCTCTTAAATTATTGTTGTCTAACAAACAATTTAGGCACTAGAGCGCGTTAAAGTTTCAAGTAATTTCAAAATTTGTCCAAAAACTGCTTTTTTGGTTTATCGCTTATAACTCGAAACTGTGCATTTTTAGACACAAGTTTTTTATATAAAAATAGAGTTCATTTAATTTTCTACAAGTTATGTCTCTTAGATGTTTTTCGACAAACAAACGGTTTAAGCACTAAATCGCGTTAAAATTAGATTAAAATTCCAAAATCTGCCCAAAAACTGTTTTGTTGATATATCGCTTATAATTCGAAAACTACGCACTTCTAGAAAAAAGCCTTTGTCTATAAAAATATAGTTCCTCCGATTTCCTACAAATTATGTTTCAAAAATTACATTTCGTC
Organism: Malthinus flaveolus; assembly: GCA_950108345.1. Classification (NCBI taxonomy): domain Eukaryota; kingdom Metazoa; phylum Arthropoda; class Insecta; order Coleoptera; family Cantharidae; genus Malthinus; species Malthinus flaveolus. The sequence goes on along the minus strand of OX467289.1, from coordinate 5,150,965 downwards.
AAACGAACGGTATAGGCGCTAGAGTGCGTTGAAGTTTGCAGCAATTCTAAAATGTGGCAAAAAAGTGTTTTTCTGGTTTATCGCTTATAACTAAAAAACTACGCATTTTTAGAAAAAAGTTTTCGATAAACAAATAAAGTCCATTCACTTTCCTACAAATTGTGTCTCTTACATTATTTTGCCAAATAAACAGTTTAGGCGCTAGAGTGCGTTGAAGTTTGACAGAAATGCCAAAATCTGCCAAAAAACTGTTTTTCTGATTTATCGCTTATAACTCGAAAACTACGTACTTTTAGAAAAAAAAGCGTTAGTATACAAAGAGAAAGTACATTCAATTTCCTCAAAAGAATGGTTTAGGCGCTAGAGTGCGTTAAAGTTTGTCAAAAATTCCAAAATAGACCAAAAAACTGTTTTATCACTTACAACTCCACAAATACGCCTTTTATGACAAAATTGCTTCTATATAAGTATAAAGGACATCAAATTTCCTATAACTTATATTTTTTAGGTTTTTCTCGTCAGATAAACGGTTTAGGCGCTAGAGCTCGTTAAAGTTGTATAAAAATTTTAATATCGCCCAAAAAACTGATTGTTTTGTTTATCGTTTATAACTCAAAAACTGCAGACTTTTAGAAAAAAGTGCTTCTACATAAAGATAAAGTAAATTAATTTTTTTTCGTCTAATAAATAGTTTAGGCTCTAGAGCGCGTTGAAGTTTGACATAAATTCCAAAATCTGACAAAAAACTGTGTTTCTGGTTTATTGCTTTATAACTCAAAAACGGCTCATTTTTAGAAAAAAATTTTTCTATATAAAAAAAGTCCCTTCAATTGCCTACAAATTGTGTCTCTTACATTTTTATGCCAAATAAACAGTTTAAGCGCTAGAGCACGTTGAAGTTAGACAGGAATTCCAAAATTTGACAAAAAACTGTTTTCCTGGTTTATAGCTTACAACTCAAAAACTGCGCATTTTTGGAGAAAAGTGTTTCTATACAAAAATAAAGTCCATTCAATTTCCTACAAATTATGCCTGTAAAATATTTTCCCTAAAGAAACAGGTTAGACGCTAGAATGCGTTGAAGTTTGACAGAAATTCCAAAATCTGACAAAAAACTGTTTTTCTGATTTATCGCTTATAACTCGAATACTGCGCATTTTTAGAGAAAAATGTTTCTACAAAAAAACAAAGTCCATTCAATTTCCTACAAATTATGCCTGTAAAGTATTTTCCCTAAATTAACTGTTTAGGCGCTAGAATGCGTTAAAGTTTGACAGAAATTCTAAAATCTGACAAAAAACTGCTTTTCTGATTTATCGCTTATAACTCAAATACTGCGCATTTTTAGAGAAAAATGTTTCTACAAAAAAACAAAGTCCATTCAATTTCCTACAAATTATGCCTGTAAAGTATTTTCCCTAAATAAACAGTTTAGGCGCTAGAATGCGTTGAAATTTGACAGAAATTCCAAAATCTGACAAAAAACTGTTTTTCTGATTTATCGCTTATAACTCGAAAACTGCGCATTTTTAGAGAAAAATTTTTCTACAAAAAAATAAAGTCCATTCAATTTCCTACAAATTATTTCTCTTAGATATTTTCGTCAATCAAACAGTTTAAGTGCTAGAGCTCGTTGAGTGAAGCTTTTGTAGATCCTTTGTCTTTGGTCTTTGACATCCGAAGACCGAATGTTCTTCAATTTCAATAATGCCGGAAACAAGGCCCAGACGTGCAGCTGATGAAGTGACCTCATGGATCTTGGTGGTATATATACTTTATTGGGACCAAGATAAACCTAAGCTACAAGGCTCCTATAATGAAAAGCAGACGGGGTCGCTCCCAACCTCGACCCATCTGGTCAACCTGCGTAGCTTATGTTAAATTTTTTGATAACAGCCATGGCTGTGGGATTTTGGAAATAGACGCTTCCAAACGTATTCAGATTATATAATTTTTAGTTTTTCACTATTGCGGTGTAATATCTACGCCAACTAGAATAACAAACGAATCTAGAGAGCAACCGTAAACGCAAGTAGCAACGGCAACAACAACAGCGACGTTAGTGAAAAGACGAATCTAACATCGATAGCAAACAAAAACAATTGTTTTCAGTAGAACACCCAATAAATCAAGAGGAAACATATCGCTGTTGTTAATGACTGAAAGAAACCAGAAAGCACAGCATACTAGATCTAGATACTATCTGTTATAATCGGACTAAAGGCTCAAAAGATGTCTCCGAAAATTAACTCCAAAAAACAAACTCAAATTAAATGTTCATTTATATTCAGCAGGCGCGGCCAGGCCACTATTGGATTATTTACCAAACTTTTACGCTTTCATGTTTTACGAAAAGAAATCACGGTAAAACAAACCACTTGCGAGCGAATTTTTTTTGAAAACGAGAAAAGGCGGTGCACCTGAAAAACTTAACGAGATCGGCGAGCGCAAAAAAACAGTTGGAAGTTTTTTCTAGTTTGTTTTGTGCTACGCGAAGTATGAGGAAGTTTTGATAAAAAATTCGAAATCTCTAAAATAAACTTTTTGCAAATTGTGTCTTTATTAACGAGTCGATGATTGAGGTAGGTCTCAGGCCTGTAATATACGACTCGGAATTAACATTTTAAATCAATTTAGTGCCGGTGAAAAATGCGAACAAATCCAAACCTTACGACTAGCCTCGTAATAAGGCATAAACAATAAAGAAAATTTGCATAATTTACCAATAAAAAGTTACGTTTACCACAAGCAGTTCAAATAGGCTTTAATTGACTGACGATATAATAACAACACTTTTAGAAAATTAAAGACATAATAAGAAATTTGTAGTTGAGTTAGCGGAGTTGATTGCATCTACGACCTTTTAACGATCAGCCAACATGAAATTAAACAAAATTATAGCATAATACTTTCGTGTACTACCTACTATGTTTTTTTAAATTAAAAAGCCCGTTTTTAGTAAGTTATTATTTTCCCTAATATAATATTAATTTAATTAATTAACAAACATTTATTAAGTTTTCCTCGTTTCGAAAAACTTCCATTTTAAAACTGACCCCTTACCGTTTAACTGCTCGCTGTATATCGCTAGGGCTTCGTTTCCTTCTTTAAATTACCATCAAATCGAGTTCTTTAAATTTAATTTAAGAGTGCCTTGAATATTGCCATCAGTGCTTCCTCGTACGTCCCTCACCGCACTGCACTTTTTTGTGTGCATCCCAGTGGCCTTTTCCATTTCAAACTCACCCAGATAAACCTAAAGCCTTCTCCAACAACAAGGGCAGCATGTGCTCTCCAAACTATGCCAACAAATGACAGAGCCGGCCAGCCGGCCCAGCCAAAACAGTAACGTTAGAGCCAAGAGCTTAATTTTTCACTACAGGACCACTGTGTAGCAGACCTATCATCTTTCTATGGTTAAAACGTCTTGTTTTGGTGCTGGTGACTACCACCATCAGAGAGGTACAAAAATGAGTAATCCCCTTCTATTCTATCCTTCTATTGATTCTATTGAACCTCTCCGAGGTTCATGCAAGTCACCTGCACCAAAACAAACCGTTTTCACTATACCACCCATCCCCATGCTAAAGATAGCAGAGCGAAGTCGTCGCTGTAGCATATTAGTCATAGGAATGTAGTTCTTTTGGCCACCCCTACGCTTTAAACTTCAACATCATAATCGTATAATACTTTTCGGACTGTTACGCTATAGAAGCGCCGGGGGGTTCACCGCGGACTTTGACGTCAAATTCAAGCAGCACAAAGAGCTGAAGTTCTTCCCACATTTTATCTTGCTATAGTGAAGTGCTCTCTTTCCTGTGTAACCTTCTCGTTACAAATAGTAACTACTTTACCATTTTCTGATTAAATTTTAAAGTGGCGATTAGTAATCAAATCTCACGATTAGCATAATAAAACTCAACAACATTTGACAACTCTCCTTTGTTAGTTTGTACGTTTGTAGTAACGTTTAGAAGTTTATTATCTCGAAACTGGAAAGCGTTTTAAAGCGAGTTATTTACCTTAACTTCCTCATACTTCTCTTATTCATTAACTATCGTTACCTCTCTTACTTTACATTAATTTAACTCTATAATCGTCTAGACAAGTTACGATAAATAGAGAAAAGACGAGGTAAACAAGGCGAATTCCACCTCTCGCCTTCAGTTGAAATTGTTTACAGCGTGTTTGTTATCCAAAAACATCGATAACTTGTCGTAAATACGAAAAAGTGTTTAAACAAAAATTATTCGTCATCTATTTCTCTTGAAATTTGGTTTTGGCTAACTTTGTGAAGATGCAAAGGGTAAGCCCTAAAATATGGCGCAAATGGAACTAGCGTTTTTACATTTTTACTTTTCCAAAATACACAAAGTAGACGAAGTCAACGAAAAAGTAATATCAATATGATTTCTCGACGTTTTGGATCCCCCTGAATCGGAAACGCTAAAAAAATTCCATTCCTAAAAAAAGTCTGTCTGTCTGTAGGTGTGTATTGTGTATGTAATGCCGTTAAACAAAAACTACTGAAGCGGTTTTGTTGAAATTTTGTTTCGGCCACTTTAACACAATTTTGTCGACAAAATAAGATTTTAAATAAGATTGATACAGGGTGGCCCAAAATAAGGGGGGTTATTTTGGTCGCATTTCGGAAAATTTTGAGCCACAGTATTTATAATGGGCTAAAAGTTGTTTCACAATAAAAAAATAAATTTTCAAATTTTTTAATTCAAAATGGCGGCCAGTAATACGATTCTCCCATTTTCTAGTTTTTCAATTATAACTTTGGAGATAACTATTATTATAAAAATCTAAAAACAGGAATATATAGGCAAAATATAGGGCTTTAGTTTCGTTAGAGTCGATTTTTAAAATAATTTCAAACTTGACTACTTTTAAAGGACCAAAGTTGACTAAAATTTTAAAACGGATTTTCTAAAAATCGGCTCCGGCTGTTTTGTCTATTTTTGAATATGTTGTAGATATCAAAGTTCTAAAGTGATCAACATAGTTTTATTTTTAGCTACGGCCTAAATTTGGAGTTATGATTTTTTGAAGGTCAAAGTTTCAAAAATGTATAATTTCTTTTGTAATCAAAATTTATAATTACAAGTTGGTATATTAATTTATTCCATAAATTTCTATTATTTGTCACAATTTTGATTGCAAAAACACTTCCGGTTAAACCAGAAATCAGCCAAGTTAAAGGAGTTTTTAAAAACACCCTGTATATTTTACAATTTTTTAAAATTTTGTAAGATTAGCTGTCCAATGACACCAAAAATGCCAAATTTTTACTTCCGGTTTAACCGGAAATGTGGTTAACTTTTCTATTTTAAATACAACACCCGGTATATTTGAGTTTTTTGAAATCAGAAAGAAATTCTGAGCATACTATTGTTTGGTACTCTTTCTGATATCTGATATATTTCTAGATATTTTCAATGCGTGCGACACCAATCGTTATTATATTATTTTGAAACCCTGCCCTGCAGTTAAGGCACTAATCTACTTAGGATAATTTTGACAATAGACTTATATAAACAGACACTTAAGGTAGCTATGTCTAAGTTGCCAAATTTTTATGTTCACCAGATTAGCTGTTATAGCTCTTCAATTGAAGCTTTTCATTTTTGGATGGTTTTTTCATCCCCTAAGTCCTAAGCTCACCTTTACACCTGCACCAAACTGTATACTAAGAACCAAATTACTGAAAGAGTAATTTCTGTTAGATTTTTGCCCGAAACAAATTTTCGTGCCCCCCCCCCCCCACCTTAGTAGTTAGGACTCTACTTTTTGGGCATAATTGGCCTATATTGTATTTGAACTTTTTTAGCCCTCATTAAAGTCAATTAGGTCCATTCCGAGAAAACAATTGAGAACGAAATTCGAATGAGTCATGTTAAATATTGATGATTTATTTGTAACTACAATGTTACATGTCACTACCGATTATACCTTTTTAAAATGTCTACGGTACACCATGAATACTTAATGAGCACATATAGTGGTTCTTAAAACATAGGCATAAAAAATTATAGAGTGAGCAACAAGTTTTACGAGCTATATATAGAGGTAACATGCAATAAAACGTTATTTCTTTTATAATTTGTATAAGCGCGTATTATTACTGGAAAATTGATTTTGTCTCAAAGGATGTTGTACTGCAAGGAAATGAAATTAAAATCGGGACTCTCTTTCATAAAACTTCCCCTATAGATTCTAATTCAAGTTTATTAAAATCGATAAGATTTCCCTACAAGTTAGTATATTCTGTCTTAAAATACTTTAAGACGACTTCACGACTGCGCCATGTAAAGCTACAGAAAGGGTAGTCACTAAAGTTTTAATTTTTTGGATTAGGTGCGCGTTTACATCCTTTTTATTAAAAATCAAATCAAAAAGCGTCGAAATCCTTTAATCTTCGTCAAGGGCTTATTATTGGCGTATTGACCAATAAGCTAAAGCCCCTTTAAGTTCATTACGAGCTTGAGATTGGAACGGAATTGCTAGATAAGGAGAAAATCGCAACAGATTGCGACGATAATCGATTTCGCGAAAAAGTAAAAATCAATCAAAAACTATTTGATCGAGGCCGACTCAAAGTGCCCTTTAAAAAAATTGTTTTTTGTTGAATTAAAATACGCGCTCTTAACACAAAAAAAGGAGCGAACGAAGAAAACCGCACAGACCGCAAATTAACTAACTGATTTCGATGAAATCAATTTATTGGCGAACTTCAGCCGGAACGAATTTCGTCAAGAGTCGCGAGTTTAAGGGTCGAGTTCAAAAAACTTTTTTTTTTCTTATTATTGCGTATTGTACAAAATATAGAGGCGCCCTTCTCTTTAACACTCCAACAAGTTCTCAAAATAAAAAAATACACAGGGTGTTTTATACGCGAAGACATATTTGGATTCAGAGGGCCAAGAAAAAAATTATCTTAGATCACAGTAATGTCGACGAAGAAGTAAAAAAGTGTTACGTCGCCGCCTTTTGTTTGTGCCCAACTTTAAGGGACTGCGTGGCGAACCTATAGTTGGAAATTGCGATCAAAAGAAGTAAAAGAGCACAGGTTGTTTTTATAGTGTAGTATACGAGTCTGGTCGATTTTCATCATCCCCCGAGACTCGATAATTTATTTAAGGCCCTCCAAACGTACCTAACATTCGATTTTTTACGACATTTTTACCTAATATTTGTACGACAAACAATCCATATCGAGAAATTAAACACCTTTTTTGATAAATAAAGTCTGTTGTACACACATCCACCAATTTGGGCATCAATCGGGAATATAAATACAATTTATTACCTCTTCGCGCCCTTAAACGAGTTAAAGTTTAAGGAATCGATAATCTACCCCACGTATTCCACAAGCGTACGTTGCAATAATTTTATTGACGTTTGAACAGACAATCCATTCATAATTTACTAAAACATCAGACTTTATTTAAATTTTTCAGAAGCGATCGAGGCGATGTACGGTGGCACGAGGCTAGACTGCGGATTTACAAGTCTAGCCGTATCAACGCGGCGGTTTTGTGACCTCGGGGTGCACTCGGCCTTTAACATCGAGCACAGAGGGCACGGGGGTGCATAACCTGCAACGATAATAAGCAATTGAAAAATTAGGCTGGCCACATAGTCTTCACGTACGTGTACTACTAGTATGTTGCAATCGTTTTAAAAATGTGTCAATAAAACTCTCGTGTTTTGCGTGAGACGCAATTTATTCAACAAGTATCAACTTCGCTTTCAAGAAATTTATTATTTTAAAATCTTTTTCGTTATTAATAGAAACTTGAAAACGTACTTCTGATTATAAAGCTCCGTCTTACTGTAAAATTCGAAAGAAAGGCATAAGAAAGAAAAAAAAACTTGTTTAAAGTTTAAAATTGGCGCCCGAGCAGGGACATAATTAAATTAAACGTAGACTGCTTTGTAGGTCGACTATTTAATGTCGTATAGACAAGTCAAACTTGTGCACTTGCATGCACACATTTTTGAAAGACCCTGTATGTACCAACTTACAGAAAAAAACTTTTTTGTACAAATTGTTTTCTACAAGAACAAGATTTTGTAAGCGTATTTTCAGTTACCTACACAGCTTCTTCATTTAAACAGTCCAAGAAAGAATATCCTAAAATTAATTTTAAAAATAGGCGCCCGAGACGGGTCGTTCTTGAATTAAACAAACAACGAGCTAGGCTGTTTTAGGCACGTTTTGCATAAAAACTTGAACTTCTCATTCTCAAGAAACAAACTTCTTACCTTATTCCTTTGAAAATATTAGTTGAGATGCATATATTCTCCTTAGGCGCGTTCATAAATATTCAGGAGGCTTTGGATAATACCTCTACAATAACCATAGAAAGGGTTGATCTCGCATATTTATGCTAAATCATAGAGTAGTTCAAGCTTCGATAAATCACTCCACCGTTGCAACAAAAGTAAGTCGAGGTTGTCCACGAGGTGCCCTCACCATTTTATAGCGCCTTATAGTTAACAATCTTCTCAAACGTCTATAGAAGGAGGGACTAAACGTCGTAGGCCATGCTGACGATATAGCCATAACAACAACGAGAAAGTTTGGGGCAAAGAGCCCTAACTCTTGTAGATAAATAGTGTTTGGAAGAGGGTCTCTGTGGGTGTCCGACAGAATAACCAGAGCTATCGAAAAAACCTGCGGAATTAACATTCCAACAACCGACACGGGAAGAATGAGAATGCATGGCAGTAAAAATGAATGGGCTTGTGTTCTACACAGACGGCTCTAAAAACCCAACAGGCATAGGAGTTGGAATCATCAGGGACGACAACTTGAAGCAAGAGGTAAGCTTAAACCTCGGGTAGCACGCAACCGTCTTTCAAGCATAACATGTGCGCAAGTACTGTTAGATCAAGGTTATCAGTTATCACAATCAATCTTTGTAGCATCTGACAGCCGAGTAGTCCTTGAAGCGCTTAACGCTTGTGAGGTGGGGTCCGGACTAGTAATGGACTGCATCCGCAGACGGAACGAGTTGGGGAGGGGGTATTTGTCAATCTGGTATTATAGGTGCCAGCTCATGCCGACATACCAGGGAACGAGAAAGCGGACGGTCTGGCTAAAAAGGGCAGCAAAATAAGACACATTGGACCAGAACCAGCCTTTGGCATTTTTATGAAGTGGCAAAGAGAGAAATAAAGTCACTTCTGGTGAAGTCGCGTATTAAACACTGAAGGGAAGCTCCTGGACAGAGAGCTGCTCAAAATGAGCAGAGGTGAAACGGGTCATTGCCATCAGCTTAAAAGGCACCTGTATACGATGGGACTAGCAGAAAGCCCACTATGCAGAGGACGTGCAGAGGAAGATGAAACTTCAATTCATCTTCCGCTACACTGCAAGGCTTTCACGGGAAGTCGTCACATCATTCTCGGAAAGGAGAAGAAATAGAGAAAATTCTGGACTTTATCAAAACCGCGAAGCGCACAATAGAGCCAAGAGATCACGATGCGCAAAACCACTGAGGCCAACCTCAACTGCAATAATAATAAACTAATAACAGAGTCCAAAAAAGAACATTTAAAAATTAGTTTTCAAAATTGGCGCCCGAGGCGGGTCGTTTTAGGTAAACGCTCTTTAAGGCAAGTTTTGCATAAAAATGTAAACTTTGGATATCATCAAGGAACAAACTTCTTGCCTTATTTGTTTTGACGACTGTAGCACTTGAGTAAATTGAGTTTATAAAATCAAATTCCTAAGTTTCTTACTTGAATTCGTAGAATGACAACAAAAATATAGTAATTCGAGTGTACAAAACTTAAGTTTATTTGCTTTGTAGTGTAGTTTCTAGGCTACCTACGAGTGGATTTCTAGAAGATAATATTATTTTAGAGATGGTGAATGAGGAAATGTTTTTAAATAGAAGTTTAGTTTCCTTTAGTTTAGCATATTCGATATTTGCGAATAAGGTACCTAACTAGTAACTACGTATCATCTGTTATTCCATCCTAAAGGCAAATAATGTTAACATAAGTGGGATGTTGTTGAAGTAAAATGCAACTTTGCTTGATCGCGGAAGGAAGCCCTTGGCTATAACTTGATAGCGTAGTCCGGAAGGTACAATTAGGTCACATGATACGGGAAGTACTGTCGTATAAATGCAGCAAACTTGAAAAAAAGGGAATTAAATTACGAATTTTATTTATATTACAAAAAAAATAATAACAAAAAAGTTATTAGGTGTTCGTGTAGTTAACCTACATATTACGATATTACTGACCTGTAACTAAATAAAGAACAAAAGGCTATCGCGTTTTAAATGCGATAACTAATTATTTTTGTACTTAATTTAAAACAATTAATTGTAGTTTATCAAATTCCCGTTTTACGAAAACAATACGGAGAAACTTCTCGATTGATACGCCACTGATTACGAGCTTAGAATTTGCCGACTCACACAAATTGTTAAAAAATGGGGCGATCTTTTCCTTACAAATAATTTATTGCCGATATAAGAAAGTTGGACAAGACGAGAGAGGATACAGTGAGACATTAAAACGGGAGCGGTAGAAGCAGGTAAAAGTTCTTATATGGGGCTCTTTATCTTCACTCGAGAAAATTTTTCGATGCGCAAAGATAATCAAGAAAGAATAATGGGATAGGGCGCGCATAAACTCCAAATTGGATTTTCGTCATAAAAATTTCTTCTCCACACTCATTTTTATTTTTGACGGCTAAAATAACCATTGTAACCGCTCGTACGTAGGTGTTCGATGCTTATTTTAAGGGGCGACTCGAACAACAACCTTTAATTCAGCTTTCTTTCCCAATTAGATGTGATCGGCAGTAAAAATTAAGTCTATTAAGTTATTTAATATATTTTGCGCAAATACACACGGCCCCACGTTGGGCGCCATTATATAAACTGGCAGTTTGTTCGATTTGATGGTGCCAAAGGCTTAAGCAGCGCCCTTAGCTATAAAAGTAGCAAAAAACGCCTATATTTAAGTAGACAATTGATAGACACGACAAAGACACAGCCCCACGTTGGGCGCCATTTTATAAACTGGCAGTTTGTTCGATTTGATGGTGCCAAAGACTTAAGCAGCGCCCTCAGCTATAAAAGTAGCAAAAAACGCCTATATTTAAGTAGACAACTGATAGACATGACAAAGACACAGCCCCACGTTGGGCGCCATTGTATAAACTGGCAGTTTGTTCGATTTGATGGTGCCAAAGGCTTAAGCAGCGCCCTCAGCTATAAAAGTAGCAAAAAAACGCCTAAATTTAAGTAGACAACTGATAGACACGGCAAAGACACAGCCCTTACGTTGGGCGCCATTTTATAAACTGGCAGTTTGTTCGATTTGATGGTGCCAAAGGCTTAAGCAGCGCCCTCAGCTATAAAAGTAGCAAAAAAACGCCTATATTTAAGTAGACAACTGATAGACACGGCAAAGACACAGCCCCACGTTGGGCGCCATTTTATAAACTGGCAGTTTGTTCGATTTGATGGTGCCAAAGGCTTAAGCAGCGCCCTTAGCTATAAAAGTAGCAAAACAACGCCCCTGTTTAGATCGACAACTGATAGACACGGCAAAGACACAGCCCCACGTTGGGCGCCATTTTATAAACTGGCAGTTTGTTCGCTTTGATGGTGCCAAAGGCTTAAGCAGCGCCCTTAGCTATAAAAGTAGCAAAACAACGCCCCTGTTTAGGTCGACAACTGATAGACAAGACAAAGACACGGCCCCACGTTGGGCGCCATTTTATAAAGTGGTAGTTTGTTTGCTTTGATGGTGCTAAAGACTTAAGCAGCGGCCTTAGGTGTAAAAATAGCAAAACAACGCCCCCGCTTGAGTCGAGAACTGATACTACCACAAATTATAAGGCGGAGGGCCTCAGAAGAAGTAATTAAGCAATGACAAATTATTGTCGACCCTTTAAAAAAAATTTAATTTACCCCTACCTAAGCCACGATTTAGAGCTTATTTTCTCATTTTAAATTTTACATACAACTACTAACTACAATGTTATACTCGCATAGTACATGACCCCTTTGTTTACTGGTCTCTCTGCCCTGTAGGGCGTAAGTGAGTGGATGTTACGGTAGTAGTTTTCCCTAATTGCTAATTTACTTTTTGAAGAGTTCTTTTAACCCATTTCCGCAGAATTATTCAACGTTTGTTTGCAGCAGTGCTCACGATAGTATCCATTATTATTTAGAAAATAGGGTTGGTATTTATCGTCTATTTGTATGTATACGGTTGCACTAATTTAAATGTTAATAAACAATGGTCATATGCACAGTTAGCCAACCCTTTCTATGCTACAATTGCGTGGTTACAGCTTTGATCTTCGATAATAATATAATCTTCGTTGCGTTCAGGTAAACCCTCGTTTAGCGCTGGGCGCCATTTTATGTACAGGGCGGGCAAAATTCGATGGTTCTTATAGAAAAATCGATAACTAATAGAAGAGATATGGGGAAAAATGGATGGCGATCCTGGATCTCTTTTTTTGAGAGGAGCCCAATGGCAAAAAACGGAATTTGCGATCTTCTTTTATTTTGGACCTTTTTTGATTTTTCACTAAGTGTTGATATCTCGGTTGTTGTGAAGTTACAGAAAAAAAATATTAGCACGTTTTTTAGGCAATTTTTCGAAGACAATAAAATGAGCCGAGGGGATTTTAAATATCTTCGGTAGTTTCCGGTTTATTACAAAAAGTTGTGTTTTTTAAATCGGAATCATAGTTAGGTATTACATATTTGAATAGAATTTTTAATCCTCTTTTCAATGATATGTAACATGTGGGGTCCATCATTTCAGATTTATCCCATTTTATGCAAAATTGTTAAATAAAAAACGAAAAAAAATAAAAAAATAAAATTAATTTTTTCAAAAAAAACATAATATATATCATTGAAAAGAGGATAAAAAACGCTATTTAAATATGCTACATTCAACTATGGTTGTTGTTAAAAAAACACAATTTTGTGTTATAAACCGAAAACTAACGAAGATATTTCATATCTCTGACCCATTTTATTGTCCTTAAAAAAGTGCCTGACAAACGCATTAATATTTTTTACGTACTCTTGCAACAACCGAGATATATTTGAGCCATCCATTTTTCCATATATCTTATAGAACCATGAAATTTTGCCCACCTTGTATACTGACGCAAACGTTTTAATTATTTAAAAACACTTGGGTAAGCACCAAACTATTTCAAGCCAAGTAACGTACACAGAAGTCCCACGTTGGGCGCCATTCTTAAATTTAAATAATTAAATTAGCACACATACACTTTATAATAACGTACAAAGTTTAAAATGTAGTTTACAGCCATTAAAACTTCATACGAGAGATATTTTCCTCGTTTTGTAGCGATATGAAAGTTATTAAAGTGTTAATCTTAAATTTGCAGGGCTTTTTAAACCACATAAAAGATGATTCTTTTGAACAGAGTTGATAGCAACACCAACAACACCCCCTGAATCTGATGGAAAAAGATTAATTAAACTCCATACCTACTACATTTTTAATTAAATTTGATAAGCTTTTATAAAGTGTAAAAATGTTATTTTTACTACAAAAAAATTTGTTGTGGTTTACAGAAAGTCGGAGTGGATTCCAAGGACAATTATAAATTAATAAGAAACCCCGTGAGTGTACTTTATTAATTTTATTTTTCTGTTGGTATTTTTATTTTTTTCTCGATACAGGGGGATTCACCGAACATGTCTTACTCAATAAGTTGTTTACGCCACATCCATAACGTACGCCCTGTATAACTAAATTATTGCCGTGCCCTTTATAGCAAGATGTATGTCGATTGATATAGTTTTAGCGACACCCTGTATAAAATAAAAAATAATACTTACTTTTCAGGACGCAATTTTTGTTTGATTGTGAACAAAATGAAACTAAATATTGAGAAGAAGATCAAAAGTTTCAATTTCATTAATCATCTAAATAACATGACAGTAATATATGAAACTAAAAAGATGAAAAAGCACATAACGAAGATCAAACGAACGATGAATACTTGGGATACGTTTACAAAAGAAACAAAAATGAATCTTTGTGTTGTACAAATATTTCCAAGTCGAGGGTGCGACCGGTCCAAGATGACTGGTAAATATATAAATATAAGAAGAGGATGTTATACGGTTTTGATGGTTAGATTTATTTTATATTCCAAACCAGCACTCACGACAGGATGTGTAGGTAGGGTAGGGCAGTAAAAAGAAAACGAACCTACGAACCTAACAAAACCATCACACAACAACACATATATTCAAAATTTAATGAATGCTTCGATTGCTATCTCTTTTTGGTCGTCCCAGACTCGAAATTAAAGAAAATTAAGTTTTAAAATGCCGAAGTGTGTGAGTGTGTGCGCCAGCACGACCATTTTTGTTTATTATCCTAAACCTCGAATACATTAAATATACCGTTAAAAATCTACCTGTATTAACAGGTAGCAAACACACATCTCCAAGTCTCGGAAAGTTCTTAACTAGATCTAGATCTACCGAAGAAAATAAAGTTTAAAGTTGTAAATAGAGACTAACAACGAGTAAATCACCAGTACGTTATACAGGGTGGAGCGGTTATAGTTAGCCAGACTATATCTCCTGACATATTGGAGACACGCGAAAACGCCAAAGAAAAAAGTTTCTTCACTTGACCCGAAATTTTAGTTTTTCGCATCCTTCTAGTTTTTTGAGAAAATATCCAGTACGTTTTACACGGCGCCCACAAGCGTAGGGTTGGGGACGACATTGTTTCCAGTAAATTGCGTTTTAATCAGAATAGTTGAAACCTTTTTTAATCAAAAGTTGAGTAGAAAATTATTTAAATTTGCCAATTTGCGATAAATTTGCTTCCAAATTAAAACATAATATTTTTGTTTATAAAAGTTTAATTTTATCATTTGCGTTAGCAATTAAACGGTTCTCTTTACCGCCATTTAGTAAACTTCCAATTTAAAAAATAATCAAATTTGTTACAATAATATCTGATACTATCGATTCCACTAACCAAAAATAATACGTTACTTGCTACTTTTATATAAAAAAATATTTTATTGTAACAAAAATGCAACAGTATGTAAATTGCACGTACTTTAAATTAAACAAATGCGAATTAAAAAATGGCCACATCCAGGTTTGTTTTAATATTAATCGTGTTTATACATGAACATTGCTTGTTGTCATAGGGATGTGTGTGCAAGCTTAAACGGATTTCCAATAATTGCTTCATTGTATCCTTGCTTTAAAATATATATAATCGTGTTTAGCATAACAGTTTAATCAATAGATTAGTTGTTTATAATTAACAATAATAATTTTACAATTTACAATTTATGCCATTAGTAAATCCTCGCGGTGTTTAATTAACTTATGTAGCAATGCAGCAATGTACAATAATGTCACTCAACCACTAATAATATTACGTTGCTTAAAACAGTGTATTGCAAAAGGCACATAATAGATTTTGAGATGCAATTAAATCAACTAGGTACGTTAATTTGTTTAGTAATTGCAAATGAACTACTGTCAAAAAGGAAACGCCGTTAGTGGTAAGAATTGTACAATAATCTTGATGGCCATGCGACAATAAGCGAGTGCAATAATATAAACGAGCAACCTCGCACGCTTTCAGAAACAATCGACAAACTTCCATGACAGTTGAACTACTCTTAACAAATTAATAGGGGGTCAAGTACGAACTTACGAAAAACGGAGTCAAACAATCAGAGTATCCTCACAATCTTTGAAAAAATTAACTTGTGCTGTGTATAGCAAAACAATCTATTTCAACAATTTCCAGGCCAAACGAACTACTTTTCCTAAAGAATTTAAAGGTAGAAGTACGAATTAGAAAATAGTTTTCATCGAATCCCATAAAACAAGAAGAGACTCGAATAAAATTAATAAATAGCTTTATAGTCTTTCAGAAAAATCCAACTAATTTCCATGGAAGTTGAACTACTCTTAACTAATAAGGGTCAAGTACGAAATACTTTTGCAAACCTCACGCAAAACGGAGATCGACAATCAGAGTATCCACACAATCTTTCAAAAAATTAACTTGTGCTATGTATAGCAAAACAATCTATCTCAACAATTTCCAGGACAAATGAACTACTTTTCCTAAAGAATTTATAGATAGAAGTACAAATTGGAAAATAGTTTTCATCGAATTACATACAACGAGAAGAGAGTCTAATAATATGAATGAATAGCTTTATAGCCTTTCAGAAAAAACCAACGAATTTCCATGACAGTTGAACTACTCTTAACAAATAGGGGTCAAGTACGAAATTCTTTTGCAAACCTCACGCAAAACGGAGATCGACAATCAGAGTATCCACACAATTTTTCAAAAAATTAACTTGTGCTGTGTATAGCAAAACAATCCATTTCAACAACTTCCAAAACAAATAAACTACTATTACTAAAGAATTTATAGATACAAGTACGAATTGGGAAATAGTTTTAATCAAATTTCATACAACGAGAAGAGAGTCGAATAATATTAATGAACAGCTTTATAGCGTTTCAGAAAGAACCAACGAATTTCCATGACATTTAAACTACTCTTAACTAATAGGGGTCAAGTACAAAATACTTTTTGCAAACCTCGCGCAAAACGGAGTAATACAATCAGAGTATCCACACATTCTTTCAAAAAATTAACTTGTGCTGTGTATAGCAAAACAATCCAACTCAAAAGTTTCAAGACAAATGAACTACTTAAAAAATAGCTTCCAGTTACACGTAAAGATTTGCCAATCATTGTGATGGGACTCTTGCAACAATCAGCGAGTCTAATAATTTAAACAAACAACCTTATGTTTGTTGAAAAAGAACTAACTAACGTCCAAAGCAGTTGAACTACTCTTAATAAAAAGCTCACAAATTCAGAATACTTTTTTAGAACCCTTACCCAATACAAAGTCGAAGAACCGAAGTTCTTAAAAATAACTTTTTGTGTAACTTTTTCAATAATTTCCTAAACAAATGAACTACTGTTATAAAATGACTTACAGTTAACTACAACTAAAAAATGGCCAATCATTTTAATGGGATTTCTTGCAACAATAAGCGAGTCTAATAATTGTAACTAACAGCCTTATGTTTATTGAGAAAGAACTATGTAATATCCAAAACAATTGAACTACTCTTAATAGAAAGCGCACAAGTTCAAAATACTTTTTTGGAATTCTTACCGAAAACGAAGTCGAAGAGCCAGAGTTCCAAGAAATATGCTTGTCGTGTATTGCAAAGCAATCTTTCTCAATAATTTCCAAAACAAAAGAACTACCTACTGTTAAAAAATAACTTCCAGTTACAAATAAAAATTTCCCAATCATTTTGATGTAGTCTCTTGCGATAATAAGCGAGTCTTATAATTTTAACCAATAGCCTTATGTTTTTTGAGAATTAACTAAGTATCGTCCAAAGCAATTGAACTACTCTTAATAAAAAGCGCACAAGTTCAGAATGCCTTTCTAGAATTCTTACTCAAAACAAAATCGTTGAAACGACGGTCTAAAAAATAAGCTGACCATGTATTGCAAAGCAATCTTTCTCCATAACTTCCAAAACAAATGAACTACTGTTAAAAAATACCTTACAGTTAACTACAACTTAAAAATGGCCAATCATTTTGATGGTATTTCTTGCAACAATAAGCGAGTCTAATAATTTAAACAAACGGCCATATGTTTATTGAAAAAGAACTACCTAACGTCCAAAACAGTTGAACTACTATTAGTAAAAAGGTCACAAGTTGAGAATATTTTTTTAGAATTCTAACCCTAAACGAAGTCGAAGAACGGGAGTTCTTCAAAATAACTTGCGTATAGCAAAACGTATTTTCTCAAGAATTTTCAAAACAAACGAACTACTAAAAAAAATTACTGACAGTTAACTACAACTAAGAATTGACCAATAATTTTTACGAGTTAAGAAAAACGAACAGTCGTTGAGAAAGACAACAACTTCCGTAACAGTTGAACCACTCTCAAATTCCATTTGTTTTTAAATTATGGAAATGGCGATTGAACTACTAGCGACGAAGAATTTATTTGAGAAATGCAGAACGAGGCATATAATACGAAAAATAGGAAAACTTAATTTCATGAGTAGGGCGAAAGAAAACAATCTGTCAAATCAACTTCCAAAGCAAATGGACTACTTTTAATATGCATATTTTGTTGTAGATGTTTGCGTGAGAGGTGATCTTTTGACCACACAATGCAATGAAGGCGCTTCCACGGAATAATACGAGCTGGATTTTCTTAAAGTTTGAAATGATTTGCGCGGTAAAATAATTTCCAAAGCAGTCGAACTACTCTCGATAAAACATATCGAATTGTTACAATTTTCTCACGAATCAACAAAAACGACATTTTCGACATTTATAGGTTATCATAAAACTGCTCTAACTTTGGATCTGGTTGAGCTAAAATATTCGCGATACACTCGATTTAAAGGCAATTTAAAATCCTACAACTTTTGTTTAAAAGAAATTTCTCTCAAATGAGCGGAAAAAAACTCTGTAAGCGAAGTTTACCAAAAGAATTCATTTTTTCTACAAATACACAAATAGCGATTTTCTCCAGCTTATATCTCAGAAACCGTAACAGATACGAACAAAATGAATATAATAAATATTGTAGGGAATTTTGTCCTCTTCAAAGTTGAATTTGACAGTTTTGTCGTGGGATCAACCGTTAAGAAGTTAAATCGGAAAAAACAATTTTTCGTACCTTTAATCCAAGATGACGGATCGCGCGGACTCCCCTCAAGGTCGAAAACTTCAATTTTTCATAAGGGCCCCTAACCCAATAATATATTCAAAAATCAGAACTACACCACCTTTTGTAGAGCAAAACCCCCCACTGACTAGACTAGTATGCAAGTAATCGGCAAACTTGGAATCTGTTGTGAGCACTAGAACTACTTCTAACTCGAACTTATTATTTTATCTTTAGCTTATTGTTTCCAACTCGAGAGTTAAGAAGAAAATCGCTAATAATAATGATAACTGATAACGAATCTCGCGAAGTGGTGTAGGTACTTAATATTAAGTCGCACTTTAAAAGCATTTCCTCAAATTTTATCTGTTGGCTTCTCGTCGGATAAAATAACGATCGCAATTACGCTCGTCAGGAGTGAGCTTGTTATGCAAGTCGGAAAAATAAGTGCAGGGTTAATGGAACTACTATTAACAATGAGCGATTTATGTTTTGAATTAAAAGGTCAGATTTTATAAATTACGGAGAATAATATTATTAATTATTAACAATACGAATCTAAAGCGCATTGAACTAATAGTAACAACGATTTAAATTTCACTTTCTTCGCGTATACGCTTTTTGTACAAAAATAAGGAATTAAAACGAGCATTAGCGGTATACAATTTGCAAGTAGTACCTTGAAAACCAGAATGCATTCACAATTGTATCAGATATGCAAGAAACAAAAATTATTGCATTACTTAACGTTTAAATGCGCTTTTACTTTCATCTAAAACTAGTTGCAGCAAGGACTAACTCTTTTTTTTCTGTAAAAGAGAAATAAGCAAGTACCTATTACCGCGGATAATAAATGTAAAAGAAAAGTTAATTAATAATTTAATCAAATTGATAGGGAGGTCAAATGGAGTCGAGTTGATGACGTTTAACCTAAAACCCTCTTAAGAAAACCACTAACCTACTAACTAAATTAGTGTACGCCATTAGCACGAAGCGATCGAATCGGTCCATTTTGTATCAATTTAATCTTCTGCAAGATAATCTAAAGCTCTAAAGGGGCACCTTTATTTTAACAACATACGTGTAACCTACACCCCTTAAGTTTCTCTTTTTTTGTATTATAAAAGTTAGCAAAACTAAAACGAAAACTTAGTTTTGTTTGCTCATTAACTCGCATTGTTTGATTAAGACGCTGCTATAGAATACACGAAACGAACTGTATGGGCACTACTCGACTAACTATGAGAAGTTTTAAGTTGAGTAACTTTAATAATTTTATGTTATGTAAGATTAATGCTCTTGTTAAAAGCAGTTTTTTTTTAAAGCGAGCAAACTCGAGCTTTATTAGGTTCTGAATGAATAATATAGCGAGAGAACCATATAAAGTTCTTACGCACACCCAACTTGATATTATTCTCGAGTCATTTAAAATCCAAGTTTTATTATAAATAGCGAGCGAGAGAAGCCCAAAAACAGAACAATAGACTCACGTTATATCTAATAGCGCGTGTATTTATAAATGGATTTAATTACGTTTTTTTGAAATACGTAAAAGCAGTTACTGGCTCATCTCAAATGTGTTGAGGTGGTGCCCGCAACCGCAACTGTTTGACGAAAAAACTTTAAGAGACATAATTTGTAGGAAATTGATAGTAGTTTATTTTTTGTATAGGAACACTTTTCTCTAAAAGTGCGTAGTTTTGGAATTATGAGCGACAAAACAATTTTTAGGCCGATTTTAGAAGTTTTTTTAACTTTAACGAGGGGTCGCGCCGAAATTGTTCACGCGAAGAAAAAACCTATGAGTTACATAAATATAATTTATAGGAAATTTAATGTCCTTTCTTTTTTATAGAAAAACTTTTTTCATAAAGTGCGTAGTTTTCAAGTTATAAACGAAAAACCTATAAAAGAGCCAAATTCCAAAGTCCTTCTCGAGAACTTCCGTGTATTATCGTCTCTCGCTCGCCCACTTTGCAAAATCCGCCTATCAAACTTTTAGGCGCTTATCACCATGAAGCCAGCACTTAAAAATGTAAAGGTGCCATTTTCTCCAAAAGTGCGTAGTTTTCGAGTAATAAGCGATAAACAAAAAAACAGTTATTTTGAAATTTTTCTAAAACTGTAAAACACTCTAGGACCTAAGCCCTTTGTCTGAGAAAAAAACCTTTCAAATGTTGTCGGTAGAAAATTTTATTTCGTTTACTTTTACATAGATGCCCTTTTCTCCAAAACTGCGCAGTTTTTGAGTTATAAGCAATAAACAAGAAAACAGTTATTTTGAAATTTTTCTCAAACTTTAAAACATTGTAAGGCCTAAGAAAAAAACTTTCGAATGCTGTTGGTAGGAAATTTTATTTCGGTTACTTTTACATAGATGCCCTTTTCTCCAAAAGTGCGCAGTTTTCGAGTTATAAGCAATAAACAAAAAACAGTTCTTTTGGAATTTTTCTCAAATTTTAAAACACTCTCGGGCTTAAGCCGTTTGTCTGAGGAGAAAACCTTTTGAATGTTGTTGGTAGGAAAATTTATTTCATTTACTTTTATATTGATGCCCTTTTCTAGAAAAGTGCGCAGTTTTCGAGTTATAAGCAATAAACAAAAAATAGTCCTTTTGGAATTTTTCTCAAACTTTAAAACACTCTCGGGCCTAAGCCGATCGTCTGAGAAAAAAACCTTTTGAACGTTGTTGGTAGGAAAATTTATTTCATTTACTTTTATATTGATGCTCTTTTCTAGAAAAGTGCGCAGTTTTCGAGTTATAAGCAATAAACAAAAAATAGTCCTTTTGGAATTTTTCTCAAACTTTAAAACACTCTCGGGCTTAAGCCGTTTGTCTGAGGAGAAAACCTTTCAAATGTTGTTGGTAGAAAAATTTATTTCGTTTACTT
This sequence comes from Malthinus flaveolus, assembly GCA_950108345.1. Classification (NCBI taxonomy): domain Eukaryota; kingdom Metazoa; phylum Arthropoda; class Insecta; order Coleoptera; family Cantharidae; genus Malthinus; species Malthinus flaveolus. The sequence continues at coordinate 5,129,308 of OX467289.1, read as the reverse complement.
TTACATTGATGCCATTTTCTCGAAAAGTGCGCAGTTTTCGAGTTATAAGCAATAAACAAAAAACAGTCCTTTTGGAATTTTTCTCAAACTTTAAAACACTCTCGGGCCTAAGCCGATCGTCTGAGAAAAAAACCTTCCAAATGTTATTAGTAGGAAATTTTATTTCGTTTACTTGTACATAGATGCCCTTTTCTCAAAAAGTGCGCAGTTTTCGAGTTATAAGCAATAAACAAAAAACAGTTTTTTTGAAATTTTTCTCAAACTTAAAAACACTCTAGGGCCTAAGCCGTTCGTCTGAGAAAAAAACCTTTTGAATGTTGTAGGTAGGAAAATTTATTTCCTTTACTTTTACTTAGATGCCCTTTTCTCCAAAAGTGCGTAGTTTTTGAGTTATGAGCGAAAAACCAAAAACAGTACTTTTGGAATTTTTTCAAATTTTAAAACACTCTAGGACCTAAGCCGTTCGTCTGAAAATAAAAGCTTTGCCGTACAGTTGGTAGAAAATTTTATTTAGTTTACTTTTACAAAAATGCCATTTTCTCAAAAAGTGTGTAGTTTTGAAGTTATAAGCGAACAACTGAAAAAGAGCAAAAACCCACCCTTCTCTAGCCGTCCCAAGTTAATGCTGCCACTTTTAAGAGACAGAGGGTCGGGTTTATTACTCACTTGCAATGTTCTTTCAGCCTCGATGGTAAAAATAAAAAATTGTGTATTTTTGTATTTCTGCATTCGGCAGAATGCCCGGGAGGCACCCGGACACCCTAAACCGATATACCCTAAACTTTAACACGCTCTACCACTTCAACTGTTTGTTTAATGAAAAACGTTTATTAGACATAATTAGTAGAAAATTGAATGTACTTTATTTTTATATAGGCCCACTTTTCTCAAAAAGTGCGCAGTTTTCGAATTATGAGCGATAAAAATAATTTTTTGCAAATTTTTGAAGTTTTTTCACTTTACCGCGCACTAGCGCCTAAATCGTTCACCCGCAGAAAAAAATTTAAGAAATATTATTTGTAGAAAATTTAATGTACTTTATTTTTGCATAGAAAAACTTTCCTCATTAAATGCGTAGTTTTTGAGTTATAAGCAAAAATCCGAAAAAAGAGTCGAACCCTACCCTTCTGAGGGTAAAGAGCACAGTTGAGAGTTTTGAGTTGAAATCTTTACAACGCGAGACGAGTAAGGCTAACTTTTTGAATTTTCTCATATAATAATTATTATCTTAACGGGAGAAATCACTCGACTTCTAAGACACGTTTTTCAAAAGAAGTCTGAAGTGAATGTAAGGCAGGACGTTGGTCGAGAAAAATTCCCGACGTTGAAATATTAATATATCTAAAACAATTTGTTACTATTGACCTTATAAAAATATAAAAATCTCTGCAATTCTACCCAGCATTTGTCAACAGTAGTTTTTATATTACGAAACGCCACAACTCTAGAGAAGTTTTAAAAGAAAATCTTAAGAAATCGCGATATTAGTCGTTTCGCGAAGAAAACATTTTAAGGAATGCTCAGTGTTCACTCTGTTCGAGTAACGTTATACGAGATTAAACTAAATATAAACAAAGGAAGAGAAATAACAGACTACAATGTTAAATATTTAGCAAATAAACATTGTCGATGGATTATAAATGATATTTTAAAATGGAAGAAAATAATTGACGTATTAAAGCGCCTTTGGGGAATACGAGAGTTTTCCCTGTAAAAATAATAACGCGACACGATAAAAATAGATGAAGCGTAATATACAGAGTGGTTCAGAAATTGACGTAAAGAATTTTAATCAAAAATTGTCTAATAGGGCAGCGTGAATATTTACGGGGATTCCCCCTCTTTGGCCCCTACACTGGCTACGACACTGGATATTTTGCAAAATGTATTAACATTTTGGATTCTACGTGCGATTTAGAAAAAAAGGCGATTTTGCAAAAATTTCATTAGAGCAGCCATTTAGGAAATATAGCTACGAGTAGGGGTACCTGCAAAATCTTGCGCGCTTTCTCGCGCTTATCTCTTAACTTGTGCTGAAGCGCTCTAAAAATGCCCAGTTTTTTAAGTTTCGATTTTTCTACGGTCGTCATATTGGATTTAGGCGTTTTTTAAATGTTTTAGGAACGACTCGGGTTCTCTATCGCTCGATTTGACCTACTCAAAGTCTGTTTGCCCCTTTGAGCCCTGTAGTGACCACCCGGTATACCGTTTAACGGATGAAGTGAGCTGGTTACGCCCTTAATCTTTTATCAGCTAAAAAAACAAATTCGAGAAGTATTTCCAAAGAAAATGATTTATTGAGCAATTTTGAAGATCATGGTGCCATCTAGAAAGTTATTGAGCAGCCCTAGCCCTTTCGGGCTCAAATACGCCTCGGTGAGTTCTTTCTTTGTAATATTCAAATTAGTTAAATTTGCTTTCGAACAAAGACTAAAATAAAAAATATTCCGGTATTTGTGCTATGACTGTAACAAGTTTGTTAAACAATTTTTATTGCAAAATAAAGATACCATCGCATTCTTAAAGACTTGAGACGTTATCGCCCCTTTGGTTATTTATGAGAAAATTCAACGTTTAGCGTAAGGTAGATGTTTTATTTTATAGCGAGTATGCACGCCACTGGTCTCAAATTGAACCGACCTTTTCTGTTAAATAACAAAAATTTAGAAAATTGTCCACAACTTTTAGAAAACACGCCGAGTACCTCATATACTCGAGAAACTTGAGACGAGTTTAAGTGACCCCAAATGTTAAAAGTTACAACCTCATCCAAAAATTTCATGAATATACCACACACACACTCTCGCATATCAACCAACCACCTCTTTACAACCACCAACCACCCATTTACTAAAAGTGAATGGAATCAATAAACTCATTCAGATCGTAATTTAATAAATTTGTAATTTTGGCATTTAATTAAAATTTTTTTTCCAGCTCGCGTAAAGCGTGATGAGAACTTTTTTTGAGCTAATTTTATTAAACTACGGCTTTATTTACTTTACCTCATCGATGCTAATCAATTTTCATTTACTTGTTTACAATGTAGGGCGAAGTTGTTTTTATCCTGTTTTCTCTATATTTTTTGCAAGTGGATGCTGGGAGGAGCGTGGATGAGTGGACGTTATTATCCCATTTCTACCTTAAATTTTTTTCTATTTTTCACCCCTTTACCCACTTAGCCCTCTTAACCCACACAATTTCGCCCTGACGCTTTCGCACGCTGAATCCTCGAGTCTCGGATTACTTTTCCAATCCCGAAAGTTCCGAAAACAGCCATGTGAAGTTAATTTGATTGATGTCAACTGATGCTCATTCCCTTAGACTTCAAGAGGGTTCCTTAGAAATGCCTCTCGCAGCTAGGCTAGTCAGACCTTAGTAAGACTCGATAGTGTAATGGGTCCGTCTGCAAGCCTTAAATGGATCCTTTGTATATCCACTGGATCCAGATAAGCAGAATAAGAATAGACTGCCTTAGTCTGCTTGAAATGTGTTGGACATACTCGTCATCTTCCTGGCAGTCTCTACATATAGGGTCCTCTCGGATACGTATAGTCTGAATCATTTAGGCAGAAGGAGCAAGCCCCATGCATTTAAGTCACTTAATCTCTCCCATTGTACTTCTTCCAAGAGGTCTCCCCGTGCACATCAGATCTTTTACTTTTAGAATGAACTCCAGGACTCTGGAGGGATACCTACAGTATGGAGGAATTTAAGATCAGTAGATGAGGCCTCATTCACGGAGTCTTCGTTGCTAAAATTTAATTACTTGTTCCACTTTTAGTCTCACGAACAAGACGGCTCATGCCAACAGAGCCTGGTGTTCCCAGGAAGGTTTTTATAGTGACACCTCATTTATGTTTTTCCGTAGTTCGGATTAAGTCAGAAGAAGACGTTGTTAGGGTACTAGAGGATTCCTTTCTGAAAGTGGAGTAGCTCACCAGCTCGGGACTGATGATGGAAGTCTGAAACGTTTCGTTATGGATGACTCTGCTACAGCCGACCATGGGCCTACGACCCACCCTCTCCCAGAAAGACCGTGTTTTATTGGCACGTCACTAGATATCGTGCCTATCAGATATCGAGCCATCCTACTTGTAAGATGAACTCCAGGGTTCTGGCGGGATACCTATAGTATGGAGGATTTTAAGATGAGGTCTTATTCACGCGAAGCCTTCATCGCTAAAACTAAATTACTGGTTCCACTATCAGTCTCACGAACAAGACGGCTCATGCCCACAGAGCCTGGTGCTCCCAGGAAGGTTTTTATAGTGATACCTCATCCATGTTTTTCCGTAGTTCGGACGATTAAGTCAGAAGAAGACATTGTTAGGGTACTAGAGAATTTCTTTCTGAAAGTGCAGTAGCTCACCAGCTCGGGACTGATGATGGAAGTCTGAAACGTTTCGTTATGGATGACTCTGCTACAGCCGACCATGGGCCTACGGCCCACCCTCTCCCAGAAAGACCGTGTTTTATTGGCACGTCACTAGATATCGTGCCTATCAGATATCGAGCCATCCTACTTGTAAGATGAACTCCAGGGTTCTGGCGGGATACCTATAGTATGGAGGATTTTAAGATGAGGTCTTATTCACGCGAAGCCTTCATCGCTAAAACTAAATTACTGGTTCCACTATCGGTCTCACGAACAAGACGGCTCATGCCCACAGAGCCTGGTGCTCCCAGGAAGGTTTTTATAGTGATACCTCATCCATGTTTTTCCGTAGTTCGGACGATTAAGTCAGAAGAAGACATTGTTAGGGTACTAGAGAATTTCTTTCTGAAAGTGCAGTAGCTCACCAGCTCGGGACTGATGATGGAAGTCTGAAACGTTTCGTTATGGATGACTCTGCTACAGCCGACCATGGGCCTACGGCCCACCCTCTCCCAGAAAGACCGTGTTTTATTGGCACGTCACTAGATATCGTGCCTATCAGATATCGAGCCATCCTACTTGTAAGATGAACTCCAGGGTTCTGGCGGGATACCTATAGTATGGAGGATTTTAAGATGAGACTTCATTCGCGGAGTCTTCGTCGCTAAATTTTTTTTTCTGGTTCCACTTTTAGTCTCACGAACAAGACGGCTCGTGCCTACCAGATTCTGGTGCTCCCAGGAAGGTATATAGTGACACCTCATCTACGTTTTTCGGTAGTCTGGACGATTAAGCCAGAAGAAGACATAGTGAGGGTCTAGAGCATTCCTTTCTGAAAAATCGTAGCTCACGAACTCGGGACTCGTGATGGAAGTCTGAAACGTTCCGTAATGGGATGACTCTCCTAGAGCCGACCTTACCGTCTCCCGGAGAGACCCCGTCTTATTGGCACGTCTTAAATATACGACTAGATATAACTATTATGCAATTTGGCACATATTTTTCTTCTTTTTATTTCTCAAAACTACCAATAACGATTACAAAACGAATCAGTAAATTTACAATCAACGTGTAGGTAGTAAACCAATAAATCATTATTATGAGCTTACAAACAGATTATTCCTGGTTTTGAGGACAACTCCAACAAATGACGTTTTATCCTGAATGTAATAATTCAAATTAAAGTTGCAATTTTTTGCTCAGGTAGATATACCTGTACAGGAGCACGGTACTGTATCAAAATAAAAAATTAAAAAAAAACTTTTTTTACTTTGATATAAAAATTATAAGTGCACTTTCAACAAAAATTAAAAACTTTTTAATAGACGTACAGATTTTTTTACTTAAAAAAAAGTATACGCCGAACGACGACTGAAACTTTTAATTAATTTATGAATAAGCGTAATAAGAAGTGGAAAAATTTTAATTATTTTTTATCGATTTGCTTCTTTGGCTGTTTTAAAATTTAATTTAAAAATATAATTGAGTTACACAAAGAGAAAGAAGTGTTCGGTTTTTAAGTTTTTCCCTGCTTTACGTAATATTCAGTATCACTTTCCCATCCGCCCGTCGATAGACGCAAAGAAGGTGTTCTGATCCATTTCGAGATCTTATTATGCAATTCAGACTCGAGTTAGTCTGTCACAACTCTCCAACATTTGAACCAATGTTCTTAATAGCACACACTATACCGGGTGCTAACCAAATTCAGGTTACCCCTTTCTTGCCCCCTCCAACTTTTTTATTTTTCGAGATACCGATCTCAAACTAGCGGAAGTTAAGTAACAAACAATTTTGAACTTATTTGGCGCGGTAAATTAATTTTATCACTTCCGGTTTTACAAAAAACGACACTAGCTTTGTTCTTTTAAACAAAACACCCTGTATATTTAAGCTTTTTTGCATTCAAAAACTCGTTTTGGATTTATTCAATCATTTAAAAAAAAGTAATTTGAAATTTCAAATTTTTGCTCTGCTGTAAACATCACCCTGTAGAAGCACATTTAGTGTCTGAAGGATTCGGAAGTTAGTAGCAAGTGTTGACTGACACCTGACGTAAAAAAGGCGATTCAACTGCAAAAATGTGATTGGTGAGCATTTATGTATTGAAAATAGTGAATTTGGCTTAAAAAATGGCAACGCCGCAACCGAAAATTAAAACAAAGCGGTTTTGGAGAGAATATCTAGTGTACCATATTATTGTATAAAAATGTCCAGGTGTTCAATTCGAAAAAAAATAATTTGGTTGAGCCACGTCTAAACAAAACACCCTGTATATGTGAAAATAATCTTGGAGTATTGTACTTGACTTCCCATACGACTTTTATTACAGTAATCGTTTTGTATTAAGTACATTTGTACATAATATACAGTAGGGGCGATATCGGGGGTAACATACTATAAGTGACTCACCCTGTATACGTTATACACAGGCGATATTTTTTCCAGTAACGTACGTTACGGTTACAACATTTTTACTTTTTTGTTAACTTCGTCAACTTTGAAAAAGTAATATAATCAAAAAACAAAAAAAAATTTACGTTTCGGGTGCCCCTGAATCAAAAACGTTAAAAGACTTAGAAGAAGTCCGTCTCTGTGTGTGTGTATGTAACGCCGTCAAATAAAAACTACTAAAGCGATTTTGTTGAAATTTGGTTTCGGCCACTTTAACAAAGTTTCGTCGACAAAATTAGCTTTTAAACAACATCTATACAGGGTGGCCCAAAATAAAGGGGTTATTTGAGTCGCAATTCGAAAAATCTTGTCCCACATTATTTAAACTCGGCTACACGTTAGTGCACATCGGCCCTAATTAAAAAAATATTTTTCCAATTATTAAATCCAAAATGGCGGCCAGCATAACGAATGCCCCATTTTTTAGTTATTTTATTATAACTTTCGAGGCAATGGTTATAATAAAAATTTAAAAATAGGAAAATATAGGCAACATATAGGGCTTTATTTTTAATATAATCGATTTTTAAAAAAATTCAAAAATGGCCTACTTTTATAGGTCCAAAATTAACTAAAATTTTAAAACGAATTTTCTCAAAATCGGCTCAGGCCGTTTTCTCTATTTTTGGATATGTTATAGATAGTGAAGTTACTAATTAAAAAGCGTTGTTTCGTTCATTTGCTATCAGCAGATCCGGAGCTATAATTTTTTGAAGGTCAAAGTTTTAAAAATTTATAATTTCTTTTGCAATTAGAATTTGCAATTGCAAGTTGGTATAGTAATTTATTGCATAAATTTCTATTATTTGCTTAATTTTGGTTTAAAAAACACTTCTGGTTAAACCGGAAATTAACAAATCAAAAGTAGTTTTTAAAAACACCCTGTATATTTTAAGATTTTCTAAAATATCGAAAGAATAGCTTTCAAATAATACCAAACATGTTAAATTTTGACTTCCGGTTTAACCGGAAATGATGTCAGGTTTTCTATTTTAAATACAACACCCTGTATATTTCAAGTAATTTGTAAGATTGTTCAATTAGCTATCTAATAATGCTAAAAATTTAAAATTTTGACTTCCGGTTCAACCGGAAATGAGATTAACCTGCTATTTCAAATAGAAACGCCGGGCATTAAGAAATCTCTTGAGCATACTATTGTTAGCTACTCTCTCTGATATCTTTTTAAATATTTTTAACGCGTACAAAAAAGTCCTGTTAAGGCCACATCAGTCGTTTTTAAAAAAGCGTGAGAATGTTAATTTTTTCAAATATAAATATGAGACGCATGTCCATCCAAACGAACGTACAGTATTTCCGTAACTTTATAGGGCAATTTTTGGAAACTTAATCCTGTCGACATCGACACATACGTACCGGATGGGACTTTGTATTAGGATAAAACACATGTGCGTCGTATATAGTTGTAAACAAGATGGTATAAATAAAAGAGACCCCGTGGCGAGACTGGAATCTTGAGCATTTAAATTGAATGCTTTGGAAGAAAAAAAGTTACACATTTTTCACTAACTCGTACCGGCTCGGTTCCTTGCGCTACGATTTTTTTGAGAACTAAATAAGAAGAGTGAAAAAAAATATAATAAAAAGCTTAATCTCGATCTGGATGACGTATGCGAGTGGACTTTAATGTTTTGATATTATCGTAATTCGAAAGAAAAATTTTTGAGATAAATAGAAAATTTGTTACAATTTCGTTTTAAAAAAAGACAGTGGCGTAGCACAAAAAAAGTAAGTTATTATTTGTAAGTTCAATTTCAAACATGAAATGTTATTTCCAATTGCACTATTGTCACGAAGTCACGTATGCACTTTAATAAATATTCATTATTAATGCACGTAGTGTGGGTTTTGTAATTTCAACTAAAATAAATGCACAAAGGAGTAGGTATGTATTTATGTAGTTTACAGAATTTCAAAAATAGAAAATTTTTTCCAAAAAAATAACACTCTGGAACATTCAACTGTGCAATTGCTAGACGGTTTCAAGCTTCGAAACAAACTTTTACATTAGAATTCAAGCTCAAATGCATTTATTATACATTTCGCGGCGCTCTCAATTCTATGCAGAACGTAGCGTCGTAGCGATTCCCTACTTTTGCTTACGAGATGAGTGCATGATTTGAGTAGTGCATAAGGGACTTCCAAGTTAATGTGAAAGAAACAAAATTTTGATTGCAAATTATACACCACCTTTCTTCACCTTTCGCATTGCCATTGCCCTGATCCTTTGCTGGAGTGAGTACCCTCCTCAACTCACTACCTTAACACACCACGACGACTTTGATAATATAAAAAACGTCAACAGACAACGCACACTGAGTCGCCATAATAAGTTTACGATGAATAGCAGACGCTCATAAACAGAAGTATTAACAAATGACTTTTTTTATGTGTCAATGTCTGGAGATGTTATGAAATAAATTAACCATCTCCGAGTTGAAACAAGCCAACCTAACATAATATCGTCAAGTTCAGAGGAAAAATTATAACCGCGCCTCGTATTACGCGCTTCTAAAACCAACGTGATGAGAAGGGTCGAAATAATTACATTATATTCGAATTAATCCGACTCACTAATTTTAAGTTCCTCGGGGCAAAATCGCAAAAAAATTTGGCGAATTTCAGGAAGCAGCCAACCACTAACCACGAAATTTGAGACTTCCCAATCCTAATACCTAGTTGTTATACAGGACGTTGCATCCAAGGCGGTCGAATTACAAGTAGATGTAAATCTGCTTATGGGAAAAAATCAGAAATGTGCCAGTTCCAAATAAATTTACCCAAGTTTGCTAGATTGTACCTGAAAAATGTGTGCAGTCAGATCTAGAGGAACAAAACATTTCAAAAGCAACAGACACACAAAATCTAACCGAGTGGCTCATAAATTCTTGTTAAAAGGAGCAGATGCCGTACACGAGAGCGTCTAGATTTAAAGCAGCAGAGCCTTAAAGTCAAGGGGCTACTTTAGAACTGGGTTTTTCTGACTAAATCTAGCTAAATCGCACCTGAAAAATGTGTTCGATCAGATCTAGAGGAACAAAACATTTCAAAAGCAGCAGACACGCAAAGTCTGACCGAGTGGCTCATAGATTCTTGTTAGAAGGGGCAGTTACCATACACGAGAGCATCTAGATTTAAAGAAGCAGGGTTCTAAAGCGAAGGTCTACTTTAGGTTTAGGTTTTCTCACATAGATCTCACTAGTTCGTAACTGAAAAATGGATTCGGTCAGATCTTGAGGGGCAAAATAATTCAAAAGCAGCGGACACACGAAGCCTAACCAAGTAGATCATAGACTCAGATTCTTGGTAACAGGAGCAGTTACCTTCTTGAGTTGAGTTGAGTTACCACTTGAGGCCGAGTCTCCAAGTCAATGGCCTACTTTAGGGTTGGGTTTTCCCACATAGATCTTGCTAGTTTGTAACTGAAAAATTTCGGTCAGATCTAGAGGGGCAAACTAATTCAAAAGCAGAAGACATACGAAGCCTGACCGAGTGGCTCATAGACTCAGATTCTTGGTAGCAGGAGCAGTTACCTTCTTGAGTTGAGTTGAGTTACCACTTGACGGTAGAGCGCTCAAGTCAAGAGCTCACTTTAGGTTTGGGTTTTCCCACGTATATCTCGCTAGTTCGTAACTGAAAAATGTATTAGGTCAGATCTAGAGGGGCAAAATATTTCAAAAGCAGAAGACACACGAAGTCTGACCGAGTGGCTCATAGACTCAGATTCTTGGTAGCAGGAGCAGTTACCTTCTTGAGTTGAGTTGAGTTACCACTTGACGGTAGAGCCCTCAAGTCAAGAGCTCACTTTAGGTTTGGGTTTTCCCACGTATATCTCGCTAGTTCGTAACTGAAAAATGTATTAGGTCAGATCTAGAGGGGCAAAATATTTCAAAAGCAGAAGACACACGAAGCCTGACCGAGTGGCCCATTAGACTCAGATTCTTGGTAGCAGGGCAGTTACCTTTTTGAGTTGAGTTGACTTACCAATTGGGGGTAGAGCCCTCAAGTCAAGAGCCTACTTTAGGTTTGGGTTTTCCCACATAGATCTCGCTAGTTCGTAACTAAAAAATGTATTTGGTCAGATCTAGAGGGGAAAAATATGTCAAAAGAAGCAGAGTGGCCCATAGACTCAGATTGTTGTTGGTAGCTGGCGAAATTACCGTGGACGAGGGCATCTACGTTAATTGATAAAAATAGAAACCTCAAAGTGAGGACTTACCTTCGAGGAAGACGGTGGTTAAATCTGCGCGCCAAGCAATGGCATGGAAGGCTGTAACAGATAAAAAAAATTATAAACTTTTTGTTAAATTGCAAAAAACGTTTATTAATCATTATTATCGACTATGAGAGTATTATAGACAGTGTTTTGTTATTAATGTATGAATTTTTACATTTCAGTTGATTACAAAACCCCTTTTTTACAATTTCAGTAACGCGTTGGCTCAGTAATTCGTCACAAGGTTAGAGATTAATTTCTACATCGATCGTTACTCGTTACTAATACAGGGTTGCGCCAATAAAAATAATCAACCGTGTTTTTGATCAAGTTAGTAACGGGAAAACAATTTTCTCCAACAAATGTAACTTAAATTGACCAAAAAAAGTTTCGACCCTTATCAATGCGAAATTAGTCAGTTTTTTAGTATTTATCTAGATTATAATTTAGATATTAATCTAAAAAAGACCAAGAATAGTTGATTTGTTGGAGTACCTTTAATTGACCTTGTTTTGTTTACTTGTTCTGTGTAATTTGCAAATTGTTTGAAAATACCAAAATTATTTATAGAACAAAAACGCAGTCTGTACGCAGTGCAGTGCTTCTTTGTGTCAAGGTTACACGAATGATGCACTCATTTTTTACAGAACAAATTGTTTATTAAACATTTTAGTGGAATTTAAACAAAAACGCGCAGAAAGGTTAATTATAAATACATACAGACAAAAAGAAATTTAAAAAAAGGGACGGTGCATTAATTATGCGACAATTTCACCCACCGGCGGAATTTTATACGAGCCAGCCGTCCCTTTTCGAGAGCTCGAATTGGATTAAGATTTAAATATCTTGTAAAGCCCGAAAAGAGTGATAAATACAACAAAATTATCAAACGTTCAATTAAAAGAATAACAACTATCTTAACACGTTACGCCTACTCCTTATGCAACTTCTTACACATACGTAAGTGCGGCGTAAGTATTGCATCAAATTAACGCCAAACCAAATTAATTAAGATTTAAATCTCGAGCTAAATTAATTCGTGAGACTTAAATTAAAACGACATGTTTTCTATATGGTGCCAATCGAACCAACGTTTCACCGGATATTCCCCAGAACGAAGTGTGACTAAAATCGAACGTCAAATTAAGGGACGTTGGTGACTCAGAGTGTATTATAAATTATAACAACTAAGGGGGAATTTTTGTATAAATAGAATATTTTAACAATCGCTTCATTGCAGCAATTTTTCCCAAAAATTAACTGATATCGTTTGATTTTTCGTAAATAAAGTAACAAAAACAAAGAATTAGGATAACTTTGAACTTTTTCGTTCAACTCCAACACGGAAATAATCTTTTTGTGAAAAAAATATTGTTAAAAGAGGAAAAGAAAAATTTATATAAGCGTGGAAAGTTTTATATTACGTTTACCAGAATTTTCGTTACTTTTTTCCTTTTTTCAGTGATCAAGAAAATTTTTCCCATTTCCACTGTAATTTCAAGGGTAACATTTCCAATTTTCGACAAACATCAAGTCGTGCCGAATTAAGTTTTATACAACTTTTCGAAATACTATTTTACGCTAAGGTTGTAATTTTTTGAGTCCAAGGGTAAACGTAGCAGTGTCATTCTTTGCAAGTTTTCTACTCGCAGATCTTGTGCTGCTGCAATTTTAAATACTTTAATAACAATAGAATACCACAAATGGGTACTGGACAACTTTTATTACGACCTTTCTATTTCCAAAAGCGGCTAAAACTATCAAAAAAACTAAACCAAATAATGGAATAGACAAATGAAATACATTAGGGCCATCAAAAAGTGAAATTCTGTTTTCAGACCGAGAATAAGAAATAAATTAATAAAAAAATCAAAATTTACGACCTTACAAAAGTTATAGAGAATTTAATTCTACTCAACTTTCATGTAAACAATTTTCAGTTCAGAAGCGTCGTTTAGGCTTAAACAGGCTTACAGTGCAAGCCAATGTATTTATTTACGTTTCGAAATTTTGCAGTCTTTGTACGAGAATAAGTGGAAAACTAAGAAGAAAATCAAAATTTATGTTCACATAAAAGTTGTGAAGAATTGAAATATACACAACTTTTATGAATAAACTTTTCACACCAGAGGCGTAGTTTAGACGTAACTAGGGGCTTAAAGCGCAAGCCTCGAGTTAAATACTTTTCGAAGTTTCGCATTTCTTTGTGCGTGTATTTGTGGAAAACTAAGAAGAAAATCAAAATTTATGTTCATATAAAGTTGTAAAGAATACAATTCTACACAACTTTTATCTATACACTTTTCGTATCAGACGCGTAGTTTAGGCATGACTAAGGGCCTAAATCACAAGCCTTGTGTTAAATACTTTTCAAAGCTTCGCATTTCTTTGTGGGCGAATTTGTGAAAAACTAAGAAAAAAATATAAAATTTATTTCAGATAAAAGTTGTAAATAATAGAATTCTACAAAACTTTTATCTACAAACTTTTCGCACCAGCGGCGTAGTTTAAGCGCCAATAGAGGCCTAAAACACAAGCCTTGTATTAAATACTTTTAGAGACTTGGAAATTTGTTGGTGGGAGAAAATCTGTAAGACTAATAAGAAAATCAAAATTTATGTTCACATAAAAGTTGTATAGAATTGAATTCTACACAACTTTTAAGCATAAACTTTTCACGCCAGAGGCGTAGTTTAGGCGTAACTAGGGGCTAAAAACGCAAGCATTGTATTAAATACCTTTTAAACCTTCGAATTTTGTTTGTGGGAGAATATGTGGAAAACTAAGCAAAAAATCGTAATTTATATTCACATAAGAGTCGTAAAGAATTAAATTCTATACAACTTTTATATATAAACTTTTCACACCAGAGGCGTAGTTTAGGCGTAACTAGGGGTCTAAATCGCAAGTCTTGAATTAAATACCTTTTAAAACTTCGAATTTTGTTTGTGGGAGAATATGTGGAAAACTAAGCAGAAAATAAAAATTTACGTTTACATAAAAGTTGTATACAATTGAATTCTACAGAACTTTTATGCATTAACTTTTCACTCCAGAAGCGTAGTTTAGGCGTAAATAGGAGCGCAAGCCTTGCGTTAAATACTATTCGAAGTTGCGCATTATTTTGTGCGTGAATTTGTGGAAAATCAAAATTTATGTTCACATAAAAGTTGTTTAGAATTGAATTCTACACAACTTTTATCTATAGACTTTTCCCACCAAAGCCGTAGTTTAGGTGTAACTAGGGCCCTAAAACGCAAGCCTTGAATTAAATACTTTTCGAAACTTCGAATTTTGTTTGTGGGAGAAAATCTGAAAAACTAAGCAGAAAATCGTAATTCATGTGCACATAAAAATTGTAAAGAATTGAATTATACACAATTTTGATGCGTAAACTTCTTACATCAGAGACGTGGTTTAGGCGTAATTAGAAGTTTAAAGCGAAAGCCTTGTATTAAAGACTTTTCAAAGTTTCACATTTTTTTGTGTGCAAATTTGTAGAAAACTAAGAAGAAAATCAAAATTTATGTTCACATAAAAGTGGTAAATATTTGAATTCTACACACTTTACAACTTCTACAAATTCTACAAACTTTTCCCATCAGCGTCGTAGTTTAGGCGCCACAAGAGGCCTAAAACGCAAGCCCTGCATTAAATATTTTCAAAACTTCGAATTTTGTTAGTGAGAGAAAATCTGGAAAACTAAGCAGAAAATCGCAATTCATGTTCACGTAAAAATTGTAAAAAATTGAATTCTACACAATTGTTACGCAGAAATTTTTCACGCCAGTGGCGTAGTTGAGACGTAACTAGGGGTCCAAAACGCAAGCTTTGTATTAAATACTTCTCGAAACTTCGAATTTTGTTTGTGGAAGAATATGTGGAAAACTAAACAGAAAATTGGAATTTATGTTTCCATAAAGTTGTAAACAATAGAATTCTAAACAACTTTTATCTACAAACTTCTCGCCCCAACGGCGTAGTTAAGGCGCCACTAGAGGACTAAAGCGCAAGCCTTGTGTTACATT
Organism: Malthinus flaveolus; assembly: GCA_950108345.1. Lineage (NCBI taxonomy): Eukaryota > Metazoa > Arthropoda > Insecta > Coleoptera > Cantharidae > Malthinus > Malthinus flaveolus. Next base: position 5,114,211 of record OX467289.1, on the reverse strand, counting down.
TAAAAAAATTTCTAAAATTTGAATGTTGATTATAAAGGAAATATGTGGAAAACTAAAAAGAAAATCAAAATTTATGTACACATAAAAGTTGTAAACATTTGAATTCTACACAACTTTTATCTACAAACTTTTCCCACCAGCGTCGTAGTTTAGGCGCCACAAGAGGCCTAAAACGCAAGCCTTGCATTAAATACTTTTCAAAACTTCGAATTTTGTTTGTGAAAGAAAATCTGGAAAACTAAGCAAAAAATCGCAATTCATGTTCACATAAAAATTGTAAAGAATTGAATTCTACACAATTGTTACGCATAAACTTTCCACGCCAGAAGCGTAGTTTAGGCGTAATAAGGGGTCTAAAGCGCAAGCCTCAAATTAAATACTTTTCGAAACTTTGAATTTTGTTTGTAGAAGAAAATCTGAAAAACTAAGCAGAAAATTGCAATTCATGTTCACATAAAAATTGTAAAAAATCAAATTCTACACAATTGTTACGCATAAACTTTTCACACCAGAGGCGTAGTTTAGACGTAACTAGGGGTCCAAAACGCAACCTTTGTATTAAATACTTTTCCAAACTTCGAATTTTGTTTGTGGAAGAATATGTGGAAAACTAAGCATAAAATTGAAATTTATGTTTCCATAAAGTTGTAAACAATAGAATTCTACACAACTTTTATCTACAAACTTCTCGCCCCAGCGGCGTAGTTAAGGCGCCACTAGAGGACTAAGCTTTGTGTTACATTTAAAAAAATTTCTAAAATTTGAATGTTGATTATAAAGGAAATATGTGGAAAACTAAGCAGAAAATTGGAATTTATGTTTCCATAAAGTTGTAAACAATAGAATTCTAAACAACTTTTATCTACAAACTTCTCGCCCCAGCGGCGTAGTTTAATGCGCCACTAGAGGACTAAAGCGCAAGCCTTGTGTTACATTTAAAAAAATTTCTAAAATTTGAATGTTGATTATAAAGGAAATATGTGGAAAACTAAAAAGAAAATCAAAATTTATGTACACATAAAAGTTGTAAACATTTGAATTCTACACAACTTTTATCTACAAACTTTTCCCACCAGCGTCGTAGTTTAGGCGCCACAAGAGGCCTAAAACGCAAGCCTTGCATTAAATACTTTTTAAAACTTCGAATTTTGTTTGTGAGAGAAAATCTGGAAAACTAAGCAAAAAATCGCAATTCATGTTCACATAAAAATTGTAAAGAATTGAATTCTACACAATTGTTACGCATAAACTTTCCACGCCAGAAGCGTAGTTTAGGCGTAATAAGGGGTCTAAAGCGCAAGCCTCAAATTAAATACTTTTCGAAACTTTGAATTTTGTTTGTAGAAGAAAATCTGAAAAACTAAGCAGAAAATCGCAATTCATGTTCACATAAAAATTGTAAAAAATCAAATTCTACACAATTGTTACGCATAAACTTTTCACACCAGAGGCGTAGTTTAGACGTAACTAGGGGTCCAAAACGCAACCTTTGTATTAGATACTTTTCGAAACTTCGAATTTTGTTTGTGGAAGAATATGTGGAAAACTAAGCAGAAAATTGAAATTTATGTTTCCATAAAGTTGTAAACAATAGAATTCTACACAACTTTTATCTACAAACTTCTCGCCCCAGCGGCGTAGTTAAGGCGCCACTAGAGGACTAAGCTTTGTGTTACATTTAAAAAAATTTCTAAAATTTGAATGTTGATTATAAAGGAAATATGTGGAAAACTAAGCAGAAAATTGGAATTTATGTTTTCATAAAGTTGTAAACAATAGAATTCTACACAACTTTTATCTACAAACTTCTCGCCCCAGTGGCGTAGTTAAGGCGCCACTAGAGGCCTAAAACGCAAGCCTTGCATTAAATACTTTTCAAAACTTCGAATTTTGTTTGTGAAAGAAAATCTGGAAAACTAAGCAAAAAATCGCAATTCATGTTCACATAAAAATTGTAAAGAATTGAATTCTACACAATTGTTACGCATAAACTTTCCACGCCAGAAGCGTAGTTTAGGCGTAATAAGGGGTCTAAAGCGCAAGCCTCAAATTAAATACTTTTCGAAACTTTGAATTTTGTTTGTAGAAGAAAATCTGAAAAACCAAGCAGAAAATTGCAATTCATGTTCACATAAAAATTGTAAAAAATCAAATTCTACACAATTGTTACGCATAAACTTTTCACACCAGAGGCGTAGTTTAGACGTAACTAGGGGTCCAAAACGCAACCTTTGTATTAAATACTTTTCGAAACTTCGAATTTTGTTTGTGGAAGAATATGTGGAAAACTAAACAGAAAATTGGAATTTATGTTCACATAAAGTTGAAAACAATAGAATTCTACACAACTTTTATCTACAAACTTCTCGCACCAGCGGCGTAGTTAAGGCGCCACTAGAGATCTAAAGCGCAAGCCTTGCGTTAAATAATTTTTGAAATTTTGAATGTTGTTTGTGGTCAAATTTGTGGAAAACCAAGAGGAAAATCAAACTTTATGTTCACATAAAAGTTGTAAATAATAGAATTCCACACAACTTTCATCTATAAACTTTTCGCACCAGCAGCGAGCTTAGGCGCCACTAGAGGCCTGAAGTGCAAGCCTTGTGTTACATTAAAAATTTTTCTAAAATTTGAATTTTGCTTGTAGGGAAATATGTGGAAAACTAAGAACAATATCAAAATTTATGTTCGTATAAAAGTTTTACATAATTAAATTCCACACAACTTTCATTTATAAACTTTTCATGCCAGAGCTCTAGTTTAGGAGTAACTAGAGACATAAGTGTAAACCTTGTGTGCACATACTTTTAGAAATTCGTGATTAGATAGATAAAGTTATAATGCCAGGGGCGGCGCTTAGGCTTAACTGGAGGCTTATTCGCGAGACTTGATTTGGATCTACTTTCCGAAATTACAGCTGTTTGAGATTAACAAAAATAAGGGAGCAATTAAGAAGAAAAACGAAATTTACGCGAATATAGAAGTCGCAACAAATTTAATTCTACTCCATTTTTATGAGGTAGAAGGGAGTTAACTTAGGCGGGGGTGCCTCGAGCACCTATTTCTTTTTGTGTAAATGAATCGAAAGAGAGCAATTAATAACAGTAAGTGCTTTTTACATAATAAATAAATACATAAAGTTAACGATGTGAAATTAAAAAAGAGACTAGAGAGTATGATTTATGTAGTTTCGAAACGTAACAAGGAGACAAAGTCAAATATAACAAAGATAAGTCAAATAACACAGTGAGAATATTAATGAAATATTATTGTTTGAAATGCAAGAAGATGTTTTCCCCGAGGAAATGTTTGAAGCGCACCTGGAAATTCTCAAACAGAATATTGCAACTAATTATTTAACATAAATTTGTCGGGCGCTACATACATTCGCAACTACAAAATGTACGTCTAATTTATTGCGCCGTGTAATAACGTAACTTTTCAGATAATTTCATTTGTGAAATCGATCAGATTTTTATTTTATTTTATTTATATTTACACGTTTACGTAATAATTTTATATTTTTATTGCGAATTTTATTTTTACGTCATGATGGCGTTTTATGACTTATCCGAAACATGGCTACATTAGAAAATGGCGTAAAATACACAAAGTTAATATCGGGGATTAACTTTAATCTGCGCTTTTAAAAAGGCAATCTTAATATCTTTTTGATGAAACCATCAAACTTTTTTTTTACAATCTCCAAATTCGCGTTTTTATTGTTTTTTATTTTAACGAGTTTGTATAAGGTGTGAGGATATTTTTGCTACGTGTTTTAGTTCGAAACGAGCTCGTGTATGCGTTAAATAGTTTACACGGTAGCCAAAGTGTCTTTGAAACGTACTTTATTGTTAACCACCGATATACCACAACCCTGTTGTGAATTCTAATGACGTTTTACTTCCAACTCCATGTTGTTAAATTGGTTCAGAAAGCTTTGGACATTTTCACATAATAACCGTTTTGAACTTCGCCAACATTTTCAATTCTACAAACATAAATTTTAAACTGTCATCTACATATTTTAATAATACAATTTTTCTTCTTTTGTCCAATTTTTCATTTACTTTAATATTAATGTTCACAGCCTTTGTTCCTATCTCATTTACACACATCATAACATTGCGTTTATCATTTATCAAAATTATGTAACAACCATTGTCTAATTTCTGTCTTCGGAAGACCTTTAGAGCTTAATTCAATTAATTTTACTACAATTGTTCTTAATAACAATAACAGATCGATATCACAAAGATTTCATTATACTTGGACTGTTTCAATTTAAGGAAAAATCGTTTGTAATGTCCATTTTTGACTTTGCAAAGAAGTAGGAAGTGTGCCTCCTCATCCCAGTCCAACCTTTTTTAAAGCGACGCCTCTTATCTGACGTCACCATCAATCCCCGCCCTTTTGATGACGTAACTCTTGATCTTTGGTCTTTAACCTTGAAACTTAAAAGGTCTAGCCCAAATCCCACGGATAAGTCAAATTCAAAGAGTTATAAAGGGGGGGGGCTTGAACATAACGTCATAACAGAGGCGAGCCTTGACGTTATAAATAGGCGAGGCTTGATGGTAACGTTTTAAAAGGGGCGGAGCTTAAAAAAAAGTAGTGGGGCTGAGATTAAGCGGTGCGTTACCTACTCAAGAAGAGTGTAGACTCTTTTCTAACGTCACCATCAAGCCCCGCCCTTTTGATGACGTCACTCTTGACCTTGACCTTTTGCATTTGACCTTGAAACTTTAAGGTCTAGGCCAAATCTCACGGATAAGTCAAATTCAAAAGGTCATAAAAGGGGCGGTGCTGAAGATAACGTCATAACAGAGGCGGGCCTTGACGTCATAAACGCGTGGGGCTTGATGGTAACGTCTTAAAAGGGGCGGAGCTTAAAAAGGAGTAGTGGGGCTGGGATTGAGCGGTGCTTTACCTACTCAAGAAGAGTGCAAACTCTTTTCTGGCATATCGCCATCAAGCCTCGTCCTTTTGATGACGTAACTCTTGACCTTGACATTTGGCATTTGACCTTGAAACTTGACGGTCTAGACCAAATCTCACGGTTAAGTCAAATTAAAAGTCATAAAATGGGCGGTGCTTAAAGATAATGTCATAACTGAAGGGGGATTTGACGTCATAAACGGGCGGGGCTTGATGGTAGCGTCATAAAAAAGACGAAGCTTAAAAATGAGTAGTAAGGCTGGGATTAAGCGGTGCGTTACCTACTCAAGAAGAGTGCAAACTTCTTTCTGACGTCACCATCAAGCCCCGCCCTTTTGATGACTTCACTCTTGACCTTGACCTTTAATATTTGACCTTGAAACTTAAAGGTCTAAGCCAAATCTCACGGTTAAGTCAAATTCAAAAGGTAAAACGGGCGTTGCTTGAAGATAACGTGATAACAGAAGCGGAACTTGACGGCATAAACGGGCAGGGCTTGATGGTAACGTCTTAAAAGGGGCGGAGCTTAAAAATGAGGAGTGGGGCTGGGATTAAGCGGTGCGTTACCTACTCAAGAAGAGTGCGAACTCTGTATAAACTCAAAGTCAATGGTCTCTCTATGCTAAAACTACTATTTCTAACTTTCTAATGTTCCCCTTTCTTCAATTCTAACGGTTTTTCTGTCCCGGCAACCGAAGTTCCACTAGGGCACATTCTACTCAAAGGACTTGATGTAAACAAGTCGGTAATTATGACTTCTCTTGATGTGCAGAAAGCTATACGCTTACGAATCACAATCAATGGCTTCCCACGTACCATTAGAAGCGAGGCCCTCGGTAGCAGAATATTTGAAACTCTTCATGGAAATGATAACCTCAGAGAGATACAACCACCATCCATTTTGATTCTCAAACTGTTAAACGACTAGCGCAAGTACTGAAGCTCAAGAGGCCCAATAAGCACAATTACGTTTATTATACGTAAAATATACGTATTTGTCGTATAATTTTTAGACGTATTTTTTACGTAGTTTTTTATTGCAAAATAAACGTATTGGAATAACGAGTAATATCCGGAAAATTTAAAGTACTTTATGTTTTTACGACAACGTATATTAAATTTAAGAAATATACGTATATTAAACGTCTAAGTTTGTACTTGAATGAATAGATTTTAAATGTTTCAAATACTTCTAAAGAATCCAATCGAAATTATGGAAATTTTGAATAAGGTTAACTCGACCCACCCCACCCACAAAATAAACACAAAAATTGACGTCTTACGTAGTTAGTTGTCAATTAAAAAATTTTTTTTAACAAGATCTTGACGATCGTTTAAATTTGAATGCGAGTTGAAATCAAAAGCGGAAAGATAACGACAACCATGAAACTTAAATTGGTGATAAAACTTGGCTACAATGTCGCAATTTATTTTGAAAATTTGGGCGTGTTTCATTACCTACACAACGTTTTAACAATTTTACGAAATGAGCTTTTGTTTTACGTTTTAATTTAGTTTATAATGTTATAGTAGGCGCCAGTTTCGTATTTGTTAAATTAATTTGTATTTTAAATGTTAAAATTTTTTTTGTTGCTTTACGTATTTACGTTATTGTTGGGGTGTAAATTTTAATTCATAAAAGTAAAAGGTTGGATGTGTTTTACTTTAAAATTGATCATTCATCTATACCGGGTGTATTTGGGCAATAGCATGTAAAAACATATTTTTCCATCCTTCTTAATGACTTTACGGTAAAAATGACTTAAGCAAAGTTATAGACAATTGAAAAAGCTGCCCAAAACATATAATACTCACTATTCTAACTCAAACGGTTCCTGAGATATAAGCGATTTACTGTATAGGAGAACGATAAAAGCTGCGTGGCGTGTTTTAAAGAAAGTTACTACATCGCTCGGCTTGTAACTCGAGAACGGCTCTAGCTAGACTCGCAAGTATTATATGTTTTTGATAGCTGTTTAGATGCTCTACAACTTACCTCTGAGGCTTTTTTGCGTCAAATATTTCAGAAAGGCACCATTTGAAAAAATACGCTTTGCATGGCCGTGGAAAATCGTCATACGATTCTACGCTCTGTATATGATCCGAATTTAACTTCTACCTCGCCTCGACGGTAAAAGTTAGTAATAAATCATTTAAAATGGTATCCATCACAAATTTAATTCAAGTTCCAAAAATTTTTACTGCTTTTACTTCAATATAATTGATATGTGTAATTAATTTTCCCGATTATTCTTATGTTTTCTCGTAATTAATGATAAAATTTTATTTTCGTCTCGTGGATGAATGTCAGATTTATTATAACGATGTTATTAATTAAAATGTTAACATTTTTTAATTTAAATTAACAATTCAACTTTTCTATTAAGAGATCGAATTTTCTTTATTTTAATTAAATTTTCCGAAACTCATTTATCTTAAACATAAGGATGGGATACAATGGCCGGGCTTTAGAAGCCCAACAATTTTAAATTAACTGTGGCTTTTTAATCATAAAATTCAACGATTCATCTATTATTCATCAACACCTTGCACTTCAAATGGCTTTCAAATTATTTTTAGCGGGGCGAGACATTATAATTAGGCTTATACCTAAGTAGGTACGTTTTATTCAAAGCCTAATTTAAAAATATTGAAAAAATACGTGTAGATGTGCTTTGGTTTCCAATATTAAAGAGTAATGGCGCGTCCACACTATGCCGAGCGGCAGCGCTGCTGGACTACGTGTTGGATGATCGCCGAATTAAAATCGACGCGTATCGGTTTCCATAAAACGAAGTCGTGCAGCTTGGCGCGTACGCGAATCAATTAAGTGTAGCTATAGTTATTTTCTGATTGCATCGATGTAGTGTAGACGCGCCTTAAAACTTGTAAATTTGAATTTTATGTTTTTAAAACTAATGAACCGCATTTTAAAGAAAATTGATTTTATATTTGTTTACTTTATTTTATTTTTTCTTCCAAAACCGTATTTATATAAAATCTGATCCACGTATATAAGTGAGTTTATGCAAATAAATGATGAAATCTTTAAATTTCATGAAAATAAATTTAATTTTATTTATTGCAGCAGCACTTTTATATTTATTACATTTATTGCAAACTCATAAATTTTGTATTATATTTAGGACAACTTGATAGAAGATTTTAGTTAGAATTCGAATATCTAAACCAGTAGTGGATCTTTAGACGTCCCACTGAAGATACTAAAGTAGCCCAGTCTCTAGAGTCTAGAGAAAATTAAACAGGAAACCTGGGAAAGAAATATAAAATAAAGGTTTTTCTCTATAGTTCTTTATGTGTATTGAGATGCTCAATTCGGATTTTAGCTTGGCAACCTCGTAAAAGTGATGCCTTCTAAGAAAAATGCTAATTTTTAAGTTTCTCGCTTATTACTTAAAAACTACGGGCTTTTGAGAAAAAGACTTCTACAGCAAAATAAACTACAGCAAATTTTCTACAAATTATGTTTCTTAAGTTTTTTTCTTCAGACCAACAGTTTAAGCGCTACAGCGCATTATTTCACAAACATGCCAAAACCGACCAAAAAACTGTTTTTTAGTTTTTCGCTTATAACTCGAACACTAAGCACTTTTTGAGAAAAGTTTTTTTTGTGAAACAAACAGTTTAGGTGCTAAAATGCATTAAAGTTTGACAAAAATTTCAAAATTGACCAAACAGCTGATTTTTAGTTTCTTGCTTATAACTCGGAAAATACGCACTTTTAGAGAAAAGTACTTCTATACAAAAATAAAGTACTTTAAATTTCCTATAAGTAACGTCTCTTAGATTTTTTTATGAAACAAACAGTTTAAGTGCTAAAACGCGTTAAAGTTTGACAAAAATGTCAAAATTTACCAAACAGCTAATTTTTAGTTTCTTGCTTATAACTCGGAAAATACGCACTTTTAGAGAAAAGTACTTCTATACAAAAATAAAGTACTATAAATGTCCTATAAGTGACGTCTTTTAGATTTTTTTGTGAAATAAACAGTTTAGGTGCTAAAACGCGTTAAAGTTTGACAAAAATGTCAAAATTTACCAAACAGCTAATTTTTAGTTTCTTGCTTATAACTCGGAAAATACGCACTTTTAGAGAAAAGTACTTCTATACAAAAATAAAGTACTTTAAATTTCCTATAAGTAACGTCTCTTAGATTTTTTTGTGAAACAAACAGTTTAGGTGCTAAAACGCGTTAAAGTTTGACAAAAATGTCAAAATTTACCAAACAGCTAATTTTTAGTTTCTTGCTTATAACTCGGAAAATACGCACTTTTAGAGAAAAGTACTTCTATACAAAAATAAAGTACTTTAAATTTCCTATAAGTGACGTCTCTTAGATTTTTTTGTGAAATAAACAGTTTAGGTGCTAAAACGCGTTAAAGTTTGACAAAAATTTCAAAACTTACCAAACAGCTAATTTTTAGTTTCTTGCTTATAACTCGGATAATACGCACTTTTAGAGAAAAGTACTTCTATACAAAAATAAAGTACTTTAAATTTCCTATAAGTAACGTCTCTTAGATTTTTTTGTGAAACAAACAGTTTAGGTGCTAAAACGCGTTAAAGTTTGACAAAAATGTCAAAATTTACCAAACAGCTGTTTTTAGTTTCTTGCTTATAACTCGAAAAATACGCACTTTTAGAGAAAAGTACTTCTATACAAAAATAAAGTACTTTAAATTTCCTATAAGTGACGTCTCTTAGATTTTTTTGTGAAACAAACAGTTTAGGTGCTAAAACGCGTTGAAGTTTGACAAAAATTTCAAAATTGACCAGACAGCTGATTTTTAGTTTCTCGCTTATAACTCGGAAAATACGCACTTTTCGAGAAAAGTGTTTCTACACTAAAATAAAGTATTTTAAATTTTCTATAAGTGACGTCTCTTAGATTTTTTTGGGAAACAAACAGTTTAGGTGCTAAAACGCGTTAAAGTTTGACAAAAATTTCAAATTGACCAAACAGCTGATTTTTAGTTTCTCGCTTATAACTCGGAAAATACGCACTTTTAGAGAAAAGTACTTCTATACAAAAATAAAGTACTTTAAATTTCCTATAAGTAACGTCTCTTAGATTTTTTTGTGAAACAAACGGTTTAAGTGCTAAAACGCGTTAAAGTTTGACAAAAATGTCAAAATTTACCAAACAGCTAATTTTTAGTTTCTCGCTTATAACTCGGAAAATACGCGTTTTTAGAGAAAAGTGTTTCTATACTAAAATAAAGCCCTTTCAATTTACTCCAAGTGATGTTTCTTAGATTTATTTTGCCAAACGCACAGTTTAGGCGCTAGAGCGCGCTGAAATATAGGGTCTCGAGAAGGGTGTTTTTATGGGAGGTATACACTAAACTTTAACGCATGCTAGCGCCCAGCCTAAACCGTACGTCTTACGTAAAAACCCCCTGAAATAAATTTGTAGAAAATTGAATGCACTTCATTTTTGTATAGAAACACCTTTCACTAAAAGTGCGTAGTTTTCGAGTTATAAGCAAAAAACTGTAAAAAGAGCATTGTAAACAAATGCAGAGAATATGTTTTCCATGCCAAACTACTATTTGACTGGGCTAAATAAAGGCTCAAGTTTGGCTCTGAAAGGCAAATGAGCTGTAAGCGCCGATATGCTGCTCAAAGAAGCAAAGAATACGTATCGACTCCTCCTAAGCTAAAATTATTACGGCAAGAAGCCCATCTTACAGTTATCGATACTTTAGTCTTTAACAGACCCATATAAGAATGAGGCCGTTGCATATCAAATAGGAAAGCCGCTGCGGCTATCATTATTCGCCTGGCGTACCTACATCAAATGAAAAATTAAAAATGGTTCCGTAATGTAATTTGAAAAGTCTGTGAGAAAAGCGAATGCAATAGTAAGCAATTAATCATTTGCAAATGATAAAAAAATGCAGCCCAGCGCACTGACGGAAAGTCGAAAGCGTTTTAGAAATACGAGAATCCATTAAACAAATTTATTACAATTTCTATTTTTAAGTTTTCTCATAAACCAAAATTTTCATTAAGCTGCAGTTTTATAAAATTTTACAATTTATTTAATAAAAAGTCATGGAATGATGAAAAATGACTACTAACACACGAAATTTCGTTACTTTTCAATTTTAATTGCATACCGAATTCATGGAGAAACTTACGAAACCGTGAAGATTAATATAAAATTTAGTAGGTATTCAACTTAAATATTTTATAGTACGGTGGGCACACAAAATAATATCGTTCTGTTGGTTTACGTAATGAGACTCCATTTACTTCTTCCTTGGAACCAAATAATCGAGTTACGGAGTTATTAACGTCAGAGCTCGTTATACAACATAGTATGGTAGATACATTTTAAATTTCACAAAAAACAGTTGAAGTAAACAAAAAATTATTTAAATAAAAGTTATAGGTGGGAAAATTGGCAATATTTTTGGTGTAAAAAATGTTTCCAAATTGTGATTAATAACCGAGTTACGCGGTTTCAACCGTTTGGATGATCATCGAAGATGAAACTATAGTGCGTTCCAGTTTAGTTAGTTTAAGCGTATCACGGGCTGCCTACTCTTATCAGGCCGCATGGTAAAAGTGCAAAGCTGCGCATGCATTTACGCACATACTAAAGTGAAGTAGTACATGACTCTCTTAAAAGTTCTAAAACAAAAGAAGTGCAGATACCGAACATGTTGAAACATAACATTGAGACGGATATAAAAAAGTTTCCTAGCAAAGTTTAAAATTTTAAAACTTAACCCAAATTAAATATTATCTCCTCTCGAGCATTTGAAAGATGTCTCGAAGTTGAAACTATTAAAAGTTTATTTAGTTTTGAGGATGACGAGACGCCACCGAACTTAATTTAAACGAAATAACGTTGAAGTGTAATAAAATGAGTTATGGGCAGCTTACGAGTAATAATTTACATAGTTTAACCCTATTTCCGAGCCATAATATTGCTGAATTTGCAAGAAATTTGGTTTCGTAATCAAAACGAAATGTTTTGGAGAGAAAAATGATTTAAAAAAGGTGAAAAGCCTTCAACCATATACGTCAATAGCACGACCGTATCGCTGTTTTGTTTAGTAAATAAACAATTCGTCTTTTGTTTAATAACTGATCAGTTTTCCAGTCGAGCGATTTCAAATGATGTTCGGCATTTGTTTTCTTTTCACATCTCACACAAACCCACACGCACGCACGCTAAAATGTCACATTCAGAAACTAAGATGGCGCAGCTCTTTTTCTTTGATAGACATTTAACATTTTGATAAAGTTGATGTCTTCGTTTTATTGATGATTTTCTAGTATAAAGTATTGTTTACCTCTAAAGTTTCCAATTTTCGACTACTTTTGCTTCTCTTCAATTCTTTGAGTAATTGGAAACGTCGTTTTTGGAAAGTTTAATCATTAAAATGGCACGCAAACTATATTTCAAGTTTGTTTAACTAATTATTATTTCAAAAAATTATGATGTTAATGTTTGTCGTGGTCTTTCATCCGAAAAATCAACTTTCCTTAAATTATTTTGTCAAATTTATTTTTTGATGGAAATTTTTCCACTCAGCGTGAGTTTGACGTTAATTTGATGTTTAACATGCAAATATATTTATCAAGAAATTTTTCTTTTGACAGTCTAGACCTAACCTAAGAAGAAACACACTATTTCCTTCTCATTTTGTCGTAACTGGCACACTGACAAAAAGACAGACAGGTACAAGCAGACACATTGCCTTACACCAGAATGGAAATATATACAGACAGACAGACACAGAAAACAGAGAAAAATATATAGGCAAACGGAAAGACTTTTATTTCAAAATCTTACCGATTTATCATAAAAATTGGGGGAGTAACTGTAACTGCCCCAATTTTTAAGTGTTTTTTTTAAATTAAATGTCTTCAATTAAAAACTACTAAAGCGATTTTTTTGAAATTTGGATTTGGCCACTTTAACAAAATTGCATCGACAAAATAAGCTTTTAAAAAAAATCAATACAGAGTGGCTCAAAATAAGGCGGTTATTTTGGTCGCATTTCGGAAAATCTTCACCCACAGTATTTATACACGGCTATAAGTTAGTACATATGGGCCTTAATTTAAAAATCCATTTTCAAATTTTTTAATTCAAAATGGCGGCCAGTATAACAATCGGCCCATTTTTTAGTTTTTTTATTATAACTTTGGAGATGATTATTATTATAAAAATCTAAAAACAGGAATATATAGGCAAATTATAGGGCTTTAGTTCTGATTTAGTCGATTTTAAAAATAATTTCAAAATTGACTACTTTTAAAAGGCCAAAGTTGACTAAACTTTTAAAACGGATTTTTTCAAAATCGGCTATGGCCGTTTTAGTTATACTTTGATATGTTGTAGAAATCAAAAGTCTTAATCAAATACCATTTTTTTAGTTCATTTGCTATGAACAGATCCGGAGTTATGATTTTTTGAAGTTCAAAATTTCAAAATTTTATAATTTCATTTGTAGTTAAAATTTGTAATTGCACGTTGGTACATTAATTTATTGTACAAATTTCTATAATTTGTTCCAATTTTAATTTTAAAAACACTTCCGGTTAAACCGGAAATTAGTCAAGAAATAAGAGTTTTTGAAAACACCCTGTATATTTTATTATTTTTTAAAATATCGTAAAATTAGCTATCAAATAATACCAAATTTGTTAAATTTTAACTTCCGGTTTAACCGGAAATGGGGTTAGCTTTTCTATTTTAAACACAACACCCTGTATATTTTAGGTAGCTTGAAAGATTGTAAAAGTAGCTATCTAGTAATACCAAACATTTAATATTTTGACTTCCGGTTTAACCGGAAACGATATTAACTTCCTATTTTAAGAAACGCCCCGTATAGTTTCAGTTTTTTAAAATCAGAGAGCGCTTCTAAGCATACTATTGTTAGGTACTCTCTTTATCATGGCCACATCAGTCGTTTTTTATGAAGAATGTTTATTGATACGTAGCGGAAACCCAAGTTTTCGAAACAAAATTTAATTTAGTTAATGTTCGACGGATTAAAATTATAATTTTTATTACTCAAAGGGATGAAGGAAAACGTTTTTAATAAATTTGTTCGGAGATATTAATTAATGTCAAGTAGAACATTGAAGTTAAATAATAAAAAAAATAAATAAAAGATTTAAACATCTCGTAAATAGCGTTTGTTAATAAAGAACTTAACAATGCTTTCTTTAAAAAGCTCATAAGCCTCTTAGGAGGCACTGAAAGCCTACTCGAAGAATATTTTCCAAAGCTTATGTTTTAAGAGTACCATTTTCCCTATATATTTTTCAACTTCAACTTTCAACACTAACAAGTTTATTGCATTTTTAAATTACAATTTAAAACTTAATTGTTAACCAAAAAGAAAAGAAAACAAAAAAGAAATAAATCGTAAGAAGAAGAAGTAAAAGGAGAGCAAGAAAAAATATGAGGGAAATTCGAGAGCTTTCGAAAATCCCTTTTTCAACTAGAAGTTACTCAATATCGTCTCGTTGCAAAATATTTTCTCACCCTCCGTAACTAAAACCCTAAAACTAAGCGCCCCGCATATCCGACGACCTCTACCGGTGACGGAAGTTCGGCACGCACCAAAGTCTAGCGGTCTCCATCGGGAGCTTTATCACATACATGATTCATGAATCTTTCCCGATTTAGACGCCATTCAATTTAAAAAAATGTAAAAATACACCTCTTCCAAGTATCGTATAAAATAAAAAATGAACCATCAATCATCAAAACTTATAAATATCTACATTATTTCTGCGTCCAAATCGTAACGCCAAATAAAAAGAGTCAACAGACGCAAACTTTTTTCATTTCAGAAATAAATTAATTTTGACTTAAATAGAGACTAAAAGCATTTCTATGTCTATCATTAAACTCAACAGTCAGATGAAATAAATGGTTCTCTATTGTACATTACGCAGTCAAAACTTATTACGTGATTCAAAATTCGTTTTGTGGAAGCATCGGAATAGTTGTCAGTTGCCATATAGATATACAGAAGCTAGCGCCGCAAGCTGTCCCAATTTAAAAACAAAATTACGGTCTAAAAGTGCTTTTGTTTTCAAATTTCGGCCTTATCAACGTACACTCTCTAATCTCAGCCACTCCTTTAATCTCCTAGTAGATCTAAGGACCAAGAAATTGATAACGACAAAACAAAAGCAGTCTCACAACAGCAGCAAGACTATAAGGGCCAAATTCAAGAATTAAACCCAACTCATGCTTGTCTCAAGTTCTTCCCAAATCCGCCTACTTTCACAAATTCAGTTTAGAAGATTCAAGATTGAGGCAATAATGAAAGTGGGTGGAGTTAGCTAAGCCTTGAGACAAACATGAGTTGAGTTTGAGACTCAGCAGGGAAATGAAGGCAAAAAGTTTTGAGTAGTCTTCTCGATCAAGAACCAATTGCATCTAACCCCCCTCTCTTCCCCTCTTACAAATCATGTATACTTGAAGTCGAAACAAACGTTTCTAAAACTAACAAAGTAACGGCACCTGGATCGATTCCCGCAAACTCTTTTTGTTGCCAGTAGTCGCTAAATTATGCAAAACTTAATTAAAATTTCGATACAAATTAAGTTAGAAAAATCTTTTAGTATATTTTATATTAAGTGCATTAACATAAAAGGAATATAGCAAAATTGCTGAACACGTACCTAGTTAATAATAGCTTTTAAAGTAAAACTAACTACTTACTTAACTCGAGCAATTCACTTATCGTTTAATATTCGAGCAATTATTTTTGCGCATCTCTTTACAAACTGTAAACTTTAATTTATTTCAAATTAATTTTAATACAGTCGACGAAAAATATGTATATAGTTATTTTTAAGAGCTTTTAAATTGATAATGTAGTAAGGTAGGACTAATTAACAGAAGTCTCGCCTGAGATTATTTTCACGAATTAGGTTTGTGGATGTATCTGGGTAAAATTTAGTTGGTTACAATTTTTCTCTCTTATAAAAATTCACTTAAATTACCAGTTGGCCTAGACAACTGAGAAAATGCGGAGGTAGTACTTAACACCCTGGTGGAAATTATCAGCATATTCACGCTCGGGTATACTCAAAACTAAAAGAGCCACTAAAAACGTATTTGTGTAATTAACGTAAAATTTAATTGGTTACAATATTTCTCTCTTATAAGAATCCGCTTGAGTCACGGGTTTTCAAGGTAACTAAGAAAATGCAGAAAACCCTGATAAAAAAACATCAGCGTATTTCCACTCAGCTACACTCAAAACTATGAGCGCCACTAAAAAAAACATTTTATGCCATTAGCGTAAAATATCCCTCTCTTATAGAAATTCGCTGAAATCACAGGTTTCTTAGCTAACTGCAAAAATTAGGAGGTGGTACTTTAAATCATTTGCTGAAAGATATCAGCATATAAACGATCGAATATGCCAAAACTATGAGAGCTACTAAAAAAGTTATTTTATGGCATTGACGTAAAATTTCAATGGCAACAATATTTCTCTCTTATAAAAATTTGCTTAAATCACAGGTTTCCTAGCTAACTGCGAAAATTCGGAAGTGGTACTAAAAATCGTCTGCTGAAAGATATCAGCATATAAACGATCGAATATGCTCGAAACTATGAGAGCTACTAAAAAAGTTATTTTATGGCATTGACGTAAAATTTTAATGGCTACAATATTTCTCTCTTATAAAAATTCGCTGAAATCACAGGTTTCTCAGCTAATTGCGAAAATTCGGAGGTGGTACTTAAAATCGTCTGCTGAAAGATATCAGCATATAAACGATCGAATATGCCAAAACTATAAGAGCTACTAAAAAAGTTATTTTATGGCATTGACGTAAAATTTCAATGGCTACAATATTTCCCTCTTATAAAAATTCGCTTAAATCACAGGTTGCCTAGATAATTGCGAAAATTCGGAGGTGGTACTTAAAATCGTCTGCTGAAAGATATCAGCATATAAACGATCAAATATGCTAAAACTATGAGAGCTACTAAAAAAGTTATTTTATGGCATTGACGTAAAATTTCAATGGCTACAATATTTCTCTCTTATAAAACTTCGCTGAAATCACAGTTTTCTCAGCTAACTGCGAAAATTCGGAGGTGGTACTTAAAATCGTCTGCTGAAAGATATCAGCATATAAACGATCGAATATGCTCGAAACTATGAGAGCTACTAAAAAAGTTATTTTATGGCAATGACGTAAAATTTCAATGGCAACAATAACTCTCTCTTATAAAAATTCGCTGAAATCACAGGTTTCTCAGCTAATTGCGAAAATTCGGAGGTGGTACTTAAAATCGTCTACTGAAAGATATCAGCATATAAACGATCGAATATGCCAAAACTATAAGAGCTACTAAAAAAGTTATTTTATGGCATTGGCGTAAAATTTCAATGGCTACAATATTTCCCTCTTATAAAAATTCGCTTAAATCACAGGTTGCCTAGATAATTGCGAAAATTCGGAGGTGGTACTTAAAATCGTCTGCTGAAATATATCAGCATATAAACGATCGAATATGCTAAAACTATGAGAGCTACTAAAAAAGTTATTTTATGGCATTGACGTAAAATTTCAATGGCTACAATATTTCTCTCTTATAAAAATTCGCTGAAATCACAGGTTTCTCAGCTAATTGCGAAAATTCGGAGGTGGTACTTAAAATCGTCTGCTGAAAGATATCAGCATATAAACGATCGAATATGCCAAAACTATAAGAGCTACTAAAAAAGTTATTTTATGGCATTGACGTAAAATTTCAATGGCTACAATATTTCCCTCTTATAAAAATTCGCTTAAATCACAGGTTGCCTAGATAATTGCGAAAATTCGGAGGTGGTACTTAAAATCGTCTGCTGAAAGATATCAGCATATAAACGATCGAATATGCTAAAACTATGAGAGCTACTAAAAAAGTTATTTTATGGTATTGGCGTAAAATTTCAATAGCTACAATATCTCTCTCTTATAAGAATTTGCTTAAATCACAGGTTTCCTAGCTAACTGCAAAAATTCGAAGGTGGTACTTTAAATCATTTGCTGAAAGATATCAGCATATAAACGATCGAATATGCTCGAAACTATGAGAGCTACTAAAAAAGTTATTTTATGGCAATGACGTAAAATTTCAATGGCAACAATAACTCTCTCTTATAATAATTCGCTGAAATCGTAGGTTTCCTAGCTAACTGCGAAAATTCGGAGGTGGTACTTAAAATCGTCTGCTGAAAGATATCAGCATATATAAACGATCGAATATGCCAAAACTATAAGAGCTACTAAAAAAGTTATTTTATGGCATTGACGTAAAATTTCAATGGCTACAATATTTCCCTCTTATAAAAATTCGCTGAATTCACAGGTTTCTCAGCTAATTGCGAAAATTCGGAGGTGGTACTTAAAATCGTCTGCTGAAAGATATCAGCATATAAACGATCGAATATGCCAAAACTATAAGAGCTACTAAAAAAGTTATTTTATGGCATTGACGTAAAATTTCAATGGCTACAATATTTCCCTCTTATAAAAATTCGCTTAAATCACAGGTTGCCTAGATAATTGCGAAAATTCGGAGGTGGTACTTAAAATCGTCTGCTGAAATATATCAGCATATAAACGATCGAATATGCTAAAACTATGAGAGCTACTAAAAAAGTTATTTTATGGCATTGACGTAAAATTTCAATGGTTACAATATTTCTCTCTTATAAAAATTCGCTGAAATCACAGGTTTCTCAGCTAATTGCGAAAAATCGGAGGTGGTACTTAAAATCGTCTGCTGAAAGATATCAGCATATAAACGATCGAATATGCCAAAACTATAAGAGCTACTAAAAAAGTTATTTTATGGCATTGACGTAAAATTTCAATGGCTACAATATTTCCCTCTTATAAAAATTCGCTTAAATCACAGGTTGCCTAGATAATTGCGAAAATTCGGAGGTGGTACTTAAAATCGTCTGCTGAAAGATATCAGCATATAAACGATCGAATATGCTAAAACTATGAGAGCTACTAAAAAAGTTATTTTATGGTATTGGCGTAAAATTTCAATAGCTACAATATCTCTCTCTTATAAGAATTTGCTTAAATCACAGGTTTCCTAGCTAACTGCAAAAATTCGAAGGTGGTACTTTAAATCATTTGCTGAAAGATATCAGCATATAAACGATCGAATATGCTCGAAACTATGAGAGCTACTAAAAAAGTTATTTTATGGCAATGACGTAAAATTTCAATGGCAACAATAACTCTCTCTTATAATAATTCGCTGAAATCGTAGGTTTCCTAGCTAACTGCGAAAATTCGGAGGTGGTACTTAAAATCGTCTGCTGAAAGATATCAGCATATATAAACGATCGAATATGCCAAAACTATAAGAGCTACTAAAAAAGTTATTTTATGGCATTGACGTAAAATTTCAATGGCTACAATATTTCCCTCTTATAAAAATTCGCTTAAATCACAGGTTGCCTAGATAATTGCGAAAATTCGGAGGTGGTACTTAAAATCGTCTGCTGAAAGATATCAGCATATAAACGATCGAATATGCTAAAACTATAAGAGCTACTAAAAAAGTTATATTATGGCATTGACGTAAAATTTCAATGGCTACAATATCTCTCTCTTATAAGAATTTGCTTAAATCACAGGTTTCCTAGCTAACTGCAAAAATTCGAAGGTGGTACTTTAAATCATTTGCTGAAAGATATCAGCATATAAACGCTCAAATATACTCGAAACTATGAGCGCTACTAAAAAAGTTATTCATTATCTTTGACGTAAAATTTCAATGGCTACAATATTTCTCTCTTATAAAAATTCGCTGAAATCACAGGTTTCTCAGCTAACTGCGAAAATTCGGAGGTGGTACTTAAAATCGTCTGCTGAAAGATATCAGCATATAAACGATCGAATATGCTCGAAACTATGAGAGCTACTAAAAAAGTTATTTTATGGCATTGACGTAAAATTTCAATGGCAACAATAACTCTCTCTTATAATAATTCGCTGAAATCGTAGGTTTCCTAGCTAACTGCGAAAATTCGGAGGCACTATTTAAAACCCTCTGCTGAAAGATATCAGCATTTTAACGCTTGAGTATACTCAAAACTATGGACGCTACTAAAAAGATTATTTTATACCGTTAACGTAGAAATTCAATGGCTACAATATCTCTCTCTTATAAAAGAGATCACAGGTTTTCGAGATAAATGAGAAAACGCGGAGGTAGCACATTGAGCGATCGTTAAAGTTTGAATGATTGTCCAAAGAGTGAGTTGACATTGGACTTTCTTTAACGAAGACTGACGGATAGGCTGATAGAGAGATGAGCACACAGACATAAATTTATGAATACTACAGGAGGAAAAAAAATAAGATAATAGATAAGCTAGATTAAATAAAAGTCTTAGAAGATTCTCATTGCTTCCGGCCTTCTGTACTATTCGATATTTATATTTCGCTAGTCGCTACTATGAAAAGCTTTACTACATTAGTCTACAATCTACAGGGTTATTTTAAAGTTATATTAGAAATTAGAGAAACTGTAAACTATTTCGTTTCTGAAAATTGGATTATAGGTAATCTCGTTAATAAGGATGGACTACTAACATGAAGATTAATCATTAAATTTTCCTCATTTTCCCAAAGTTAAATTATAACAAGCACGGCAAGCTTTTGTATCAGCAACAAGTTTTAATTAATTATGATTTAAGATTAATTTTAAACGTGAAACAATTCGTCTATCTTGTACACGATAGTTTCTAGTCAAGTTTCGCAATTAGTGAGTGTTTTCGACTGATATAAGAAAAAAAATTGTTTTTTTCCCTCCCAAATTACCGTAAGGTGGAAATTATTTATTTTCATTATCTTTTACGTTGTTTCGAGACAGTGATACATGGAGAACTAAAGTAATTTAAGAGAAAACCCTTGTAGAATTCAGAAAGATTACGATAAGAAAGTTTCCTACATTGTTAGGAAAATTGCGTATTTACGTTAGGGCTGAAAAAGTAAATCGAATTTTCTTGCTGAGCTGGAAAAACCCTCGTCATAATATATATATCGACATGTTAGTATTAACAATATTTTAAACGGTCAAATTTTATTTTACAAAAAAGCAGTACATCTGAGGCAGCAGTTCGGGGTCGCTCGTAAAACTACAAGAAATGCCAGAACTCGTTGGACGTATAGCAAAAGGCTTTACATACGTGGGTTCTTCTAAAATAATTAGGGAAGCGAATATTTACAAAACTTTACGTGGTAAAATCATATGTCTTGAAATTTAGCCAACATACGGTATATATCAAAATGCACGATTTCATTCATTTTTTGCACTAAGCACATAGGCCAGTCAGTAGAGCTCCAAAACACCCTTCTATGATGCAGTAAATGGGGTAGAAGCTTTTATTATTTTTTTATTGTTTATATGGGTGTACACATGTAAAAAACAAAAATGCTAACACCGGCGACCTCGGGAGACTTTTTGGCAGCCTAAAACCCCGAAAATTTTAGGACTTGCTTTGTTTTTTCGCCTATAACTCCTAAATGGAGCATCTTCACGAAAAAGTATTAAGATGTTCCAAATAAGTATATCACAAAATCAGAAAAATTTTGGAGGAGCAATTTGAGATATTCAAGGTCAAAGGCTACAAAAATTGTTTTTGGCAAATGACTCGCCTTCTGTAGATCGTACGTTGATGAAGGTTATTATAAAAATTATAGAAAACATTATTAGCTACAAGATTGGTTATACACATTTTTTTCATAAGTTGAACCCTTTTCGAGATACATCGCGGAGAAGGGTCGAATTCTGGTTATGGATAAACTCCGGAGTAAGACGCGTAAGTCTTATAAAGGAGTCAGCCACTAAACTTACCGACTGATAAATAATGTGGCACTGTATGAAGTTAAATAAAGGATGTAATTAAAGATTTATGAAAGTAAAAATGGTGTTAGGTCTCGTCTTGACATATTGCAAAGAAATTTAAAAAACAGATAGTTCGAAATTGTGACACTTAGTAAGCGCGCTACTCAACTTCAAGAGCTACTTATTCACAACTTAGAGCCACGATAAAGATTTCCCATATCACATCTGATAGAATAAGGACGTAGTTAAAGGTTTTTTAGCAACAAAGAGGTTCCAGGTCCCCCCTTTTCATTTTATGAAGAATTTAAAAAAAGTTTTTTTCGAAACTGTAACATTAAGAGGCGCGCTATTCAACTTCAAAAACTTTTTATTCACGGCCTGGAGATACTATCAAGAATGGTTTCTAAAAAACCTTTAACTACGTCCTTATTCTACATGATGTGGTATGAGAAATCTTAATCGTGCCTCTAAGTCGAGAATAAGAAGCTCTTGAAGATGAATAGCGCACTTCTTAATTTTTCAATTTCGATAACAACTTTTTTTAAATTCTTCATAAAATGAAAAGGGGGGACCTGGCACCTCTTTGTTGCTAAAAAACCTTTAACTACGTCCTTATTCTATCAGATGTGATATGGGAAATCTTTATCGTGGCTCTAAGTTGTAAAGAAGAAGCTCTTGAAGTTGAGTAGCGCGCTTACTAAGTGTCACAATTTCGAACTATCTGTTTTTTAAATTTCTTTGTAATATGTCAAGACGAGACCTAACACCATTTTTACTTTCATAAATCTTTAATCACATCCTTTATTTAACTTCATACAGTGCCACATTATTTATCAGTCGGTAAGTTTAGTGGCTGACTCCTTTATAAGACTTACGCGTCTTACTCCGGAGTTTATCCATAACCAGAATGCGACCCTTCCCCGCGCTATATCTCTAAAAGGGTTCAACTTATGAAAAAAATGTGTATAACCAATCTTGTAGCTAATAATGTTTTCTATAATTTTTATAATAACCTTCATCAAAGTACGATCTATAGAAGGCGAGTCATTTGCCAAAAACAATTTTTGTAGCCTTTGACCTTGAATATTTCAAATTGCTCCTCCAAAATTTTTCTGATTTTGTGATATACTTATTTGGAACATCTTAATGTACGTGTAGATCAATTTCCAGCTTCGTAGGAATTATTCTGACCAAAAATTCTTATTCGACTGGACTATTTTCTTACTATACTAACTGCCGGACATCAGAATATTGCCAATTTGGGAGAGGTATGCTTGACCGAATTTAAAAATATTAATACACATGAACGCAGAATTAGATGCTCTACAACTTTTATTTAATGAGTTTTTTTCTTAAAGTACTAATTTCTAAACAACAGACTCATATATAATGCAATATGTCAGTTTTTGAAAAAGTTGGGAAAAATCGTCGTTTTTTGACCGCGGTTGGCGACCATACCGCTTGACCAAATTATTAAGTGTTGGTACTCATTCGACGCAGAGTTTAATGCTCTTTAATTTGTTATAGAAATACTTTTTCGTGAAGATGCTCCATTTAGGAGTTATAGGCGAAAAAACAAAGCAAGTCCTAAAATTTTCGGGGTTTTAGGCTGCCAAAAAGTCTCCCGAGGTCGCCGGTGTTAGCATTTTTGTTTTTTACATGTTTACACCCATATAAACAATTTAAAAAAATAAAAGCTTCTACCCCATTTATTGCATCGTAGAAACCCTCTACTGACTGGCCTAACAGTTTTTGAGAAAATAAAAAAAAACCTTGATGAATACGTCACAATTTTCTTAGAAGAATAAGAACCTGTGAAGGCGAAATTATAGCAAATAGCAAATGATTTCATATTCAGCACCAGCACACGCAACATAGCTCGTGTAGCTACCTACACGAGCTGTACCTGTCTATTGCAAACAGAAGTAATTAAAAACATTTTTTGGGCCTCATTAAAAAAGATATAAAATTGTAAAATCCAATAACATCAAACTGAAAGTTGCTCGTTATTTACTTCGTTAAACGTGTTTTCATTTTCACGGGAGAAATTAATAGTTAGTTTGTTTAATGAAGTTTTCCATTGTATATGTGCATGTTTTATTCACTCCGTACTTCGTTTTTAGATATATACCTAAAACAAAATTGTAATTTTACCCAACTATGGCAAACTAAATAAAATCGTTATACGTTGATACCGTTAACGAAATACACGTCGGCTTTGCGGTTAGTGCTGAAACGTAATATAAGTTGCCACAACTTATAATTGCCATCGGTGTAGCGTATAGTAGCGAGTAGCGAGTTGATAGTTTCATCCTCGATATAAGTGCAAAATTAAACTTTGCTAAGTAAGCCTCAAGAGAAGAAAATTAACGTTAAATAAGTGTACAGCTAATTAATTATAACAGAACCTAATACATTATTCAATTACAAATACAAGGTTTTGAGCGTAAATCCGTTCAGTTCGTTGTATCAATAATGTCGAATTAAATTTAATTATTACATTTAAGCGTTAAACAAATAAATAATTTGATTATCGCTAAATATTCCGTCCTAAACACACACAAAAGGGCACAATTAGAAAAATACACAAACATCAAAGTGGCGAAAAACCATTTTAGCTTGTCATTTCGGGAAAAAAACTCGAATTGATTTTACAATTAATTCTATTCTATTTGGACGAAAGGAAACGTTGCAAACATTTCCTTTTTTTTTATATGTTCCACTAAAACTTGTGTTTGAAAAACATCGGGATTTGAATATGTTACACTTACTTATGTAATTTGAAATGCAAATTTAGCATTTCCTATTATCCTTTTGTAGCTCGAACACTATGTGATTTTGAGATGATATGCCGCCTGCTCGATAAATATATTAGGGGGAACAAATTAAACCCTTTATTTGTTCACGAACACCCTTACACATATTATTAGGGCAGTGTGTCGCGTGCTTTGGCAGCTGTCTATAAGCAGATGTAGCCTAAAACTGGTACGTATACGAATCAACGTACAAAAAGGAAATTTTTTTAAATAAATTTACTTTTTCGTGATCCGAAAAAAAAAAGTTGCAACTGTTTAAATTTAATCTCGCCCATGTAGTAAAGTACGTGGTAAAAGATTTAAATGATACGAATTATTGTATGTAAGCGAACGCCTAAATAAATTAAAGTTTTATTTAGGGGTTTCGGAAAAGATAAACTTTTCAAAAAAATGTTATTTGCCTTGAATAAAAATGTAAAAGGACAGAAAATTTGATAATGTACTTAAGCATTATGTATACAAGTGTTTAGGGATTACTTTGACAATTTAAAATTCAAAGATAAAGAAAATAATATAAGAAATGCTTCTGATGTAAAGAAAACCTGAAGAATTTTAAATTTCTAAAGCCAGTTTTTGTCACAACATGAATAATTTTAATTCAACTCAAAACTAAAAGAGCCACTAAACATTTTTAAATGTTCTCAATGAAGAATTTAATTTCTTACAATTTATTTTTATAACAAAACTGCGCTTAAATTGCGCAAAAGTGAGAAAAACGAAGAGACTATTTAAGAATCCGAGCAAAAATATCAGTACGTTCACGCTCGAGCACACTCAAAACTAAGAGAGCTACTCAAATTTTATTAAATGTTCTAAAAAAAGAATTTAATTTCTTACAATTTCGTTCTCTTCCAAAAGTTCGCTTAAATCACAGGTTTTCGAGCAAAATGAGAATATACAAAGAGAGTATTTCAGAAATCCGAGCAAACATATCACTACATTCACGTTCGAGTACACTCAAAACTAAGAGAGCTACTCAAATTTTATTAAATATTCTAAACGAAGAATTCAATTTCTTACAATTTCGTTCTCTTCCAAAAGTTCCTTTAAACCCCAGGTTTTCCAGCAAAACGAGAATATACGAAGAGAGTATTTCCGAAATCCGAGCAAACATATCACTACATTCACGTTCGAGTACACTCAAAACTAAGAGAGCTACTCAAATTTTATTAAATATTCTAAACGAAGAATTCAATTTCTTACAATTTCGTTCTCTTCCAAAAGTTCCTTTAAACCCCAGGTTTTCCAGCAAAACGAGAATATACGAAGAGAGTATTTCAGAAATCCGAGCAAACATATCACTACATTCACGTTCGAGTACACTCAAAACTAAGAGAGCTACTCAAATTTTATTAAATATTCTAAACGAAGAATTCAATTTCTTACAATTTCGTTCTCTTCCAAAAGTTCCTTTAAACCCCAGGTTTTCCAGCAAAACGAGAATATACGAAGAGAGTATTTCCGAAATCCGAGCAAACATATCACTACATTCACGTTCGAGTACACTCAAAACTAAGAGAGCTACTCAAATTTTATTAAATATTCTAAACGAAGAATTCAATTTCTTACAATTTCGTTCTCTTCCAAAAGTTCCTTTAAACCCCAGGTTTTCCAGCAAAACGAGAATATACGAAGAGAGTATTTCCGAAATCCGAGCAAACATATCACTACATTCACGTTCGAGTACACTCAAAACTAAGAGAGCTACTCAAATTTTATTAAATATTCTAAACGAAGAATTCAATTTCTTACAATTTCGTTCTCTTCCAAAAGTTCCTTTAAACCCCAGGTTTTCCAGCAAAACGAGAATATACGAAGAGAGTATTTCCGAAATCCGAGCAAACATATCACTACATTCACGTTCGAGTACACTCAAAACTAAGAGAGCTACTCAAATTTTATTAAATATTCTAAACGAAGAATTCAATTTCTTACAATTTCGTTCTCTTCCAAAAGTTCCTTTAAACCCCAGGTTTTCCAGCAAAACGAGAATATACGAAGAGAGTATTTCCGAAATCCGAGCAAACATATCACTACATTCACGTTCGAGTACACTCAAAACTAAGAGAGCTACTCAAATTTTATTAAATATTCTAAACGAAGAATTCAATTTCTTACAATTTCGTTCTCTTCCAAAAGTTCCTTTAAACCCCAGGTTTTCCAGCAAAACGAGAATATACGAAGAGAGTATTTCAGAAATCCGAGCAAACATATCACTACATTCACGTTCGAGTACACTCAAAACTAAGAGAGCTACTCAAATTTTATTACTATTCTAAACGAAGAATTCAATTTCTTACAATTTCGTTCTCTTCCAAAAGTTCCTTTAAACCCCAGGTTTTCCAGCAAAACGAGAATATACGAAGAGAGTATTTCCGAAATCCGAGCAAACATATCACTACATTCACTTTCGAGTACACTCAAAACTAAGAGAGCTACTCAAATTTTATTAAATATTCTAAACGAAGAATTTAATTTCTTACAATTTCGTTCTCTTCCAAAAGTTTCTTTAAACCCCAGGTTTTCCAGCAAAACGAGAATATACGAAGAGAGTATTTCCGAAATCCGAGCAAACATATCACTACATTCACGCTCGAGTACACTCAAAACTAAGAGAGCGACTCAAATTTTAGTAAATGTTCTAAACGAACAATTTAATTTCTTACAATTTCGTTCTCTTCCAAAAGTTCGTTTAAATCACAGGTTTTCGAGCAAAATGAGGATATACGAAGAGAGTATTTCAGAAATCCGAGGCAAAATATCAGTACATTCACACTCGAGTACACTCAAAACTAGGAGAGCTACTCAAATTTCATTAAATGTTCTAAAGGAAGAATTTAATTTCTTACAATTTCGTTCTCTTCCAAAAGTTCGCTTAAATCACAGATTTACGAGACAAATGAGAACATACGAAGAGAGTATTTAAGAAATCCGAGTAAAATTATCAGTACATTCCCGCTCGAGTACACTCAAAACTAAGAGAGCTACTTAAAATTTCTTAAATGTTCTAAACGAACAATTTAATTTCTTACAATTTCGTTCTCTTCAAAAAAGTTCGCTTAAATCACAGGTTTACGAGAAAAATGAGAACATACGAAGAGAGTATTTAAGAAATCCGAGCAAAAATATCAGTACATTCGTGCTCGAGTACACTCAAAACTAAGAGCTACTCAATGTTTATTAAATGTTCTAAACGAAGAATTTAATTTCTTACAATTTCGTTTTCTTCCAAAAGTTCGCTTAAATCACAGGTTTTCGAGCAAAATGAGAATATACAAAGAGAGTATTTCAGAAATCCGAGCAAACATATCACTACATTCACGTTCGAGTACACTCAAAACTAAGAGAGCTACTCAAATTTTATTAAATATTCTAAACGAAGAATTCAATTTCTTACAATTTCGTTCTCTTCCAAAAGTTCCTTTAAACCCCAGGTTTTCCAGCAAAACGAGAATATACGAAGAGAGTATTTCCGAAATCCGAGCAAACATATCACTACATTCACGTTCGAGTACACTCAAAACTAAGAGAGCTACTCAAATTTTATTAAATATTCTAAACGAAGAATTCAATTTCTTACAATTTCGTTCTCTTCCAAAAGTTCCTTTAAACCCCAGGTTTTCCAGCAAAACGAGAATATACGAAGAGAGTATTTCCGAAAACCGAGCAAACATATCACTACATTCACGTTCGAGTACACTCAAAACTAAGAGAGCTACTCAAATTTTATTAAATATTCTAAACGAAGAATTTAATTTCTTACAATTTCGTTCTCTTCCAAAAGTTTCTTTAAACCCCAGGTTTTCCAGCAAAACGAGAATATACGAAGAGAGTATTTCCGAAATCCGAGCAAACATATCACTACATTCACGCTCGAGTACACTCAAAACTAAGAGAGCGACTCAAATTTTAGTAAATGTTCTAAACGAACAATTTAATTTCTTACAATTTCGTTCTCTTCCAAAAGTTCGTTTAAATCACAGGTTTTCGAGCAAAATGAGGATATACGAAGAGAGTATTTCAGAAATCCGAGGCAAAATATCAGTACATTCACACTCGAGTACACTCAAAACTAGGAGAGCTACTCAAATTTCATTAAATGTTCTAAAGGAAGAATTTAATTTCTTACAATTTCGTTCTCTTCCAAAAGTTCGCTTAAATCACAGATTTACGAGACAAATGAGAACATACGAAGAGAGTATTTAAGAAATCCGAGTAAAATTATCAGTACATTCCCGCTCGAGTACACTCAAAACTAAGAGAGCTACTTAAAATTTATTAAATGTTCTAAACGAACAATTAAATTTCTTACAATTTCGTTCTCTTCAAAAAAGTTCGCTTAAATCACAGGTTTACGAGAAAAATGAGAACATACGAAGAGAGTATTTAAGAAATCCGAGCAAAAATATCAGTACATTCGTGCTCGAGTACACTCAAAACTAAGAGCTACTCAATGTTTATTAAATGTTCTAAATGGACAATTTAATTTCTTACAATTTCGTTCTCTTCCAAAAAAGTTCGCTTAAATCACAGGTTTACGAGAAAAATGAGAACATACGAAGAGAGTATTTAAGAAATCCGAGCAAAAATATCAGTACATTCGTGCTCGAGTACACTCAAAACTAAGAGAGCTACTCAAATTTTATTAAATGTTCTAAACGGACAATTTAATTTCTTACAATTTCGTTCTTTTCCAAAAGTTCGCTTAAATCAAAGGTTTTCGAGCAAAATGAGAATATACGAAGAGAGTATTTCAGAAATCCGAGCAAACATATCACTACATTCACGTTAGAGTACACTCAAAACTAAGAGAGCTACTCAAATTTTATTAAATATTCTAAACGAAGAATTTAATTTCTTACAATTTCGTTCTCCTCCAAAAGTTCCTTTAAACCCCAGGTTTTCCAGCAAAACGAGAATATACGAAGAGAGTATTTCCGAAATCCGAGCAAACATATCAGTACATTCACGCTCGAGTACACTCAAAACTAAGAGAGCGACTCAAATTTTAGTAAATGTTCTAAACGAACAATTTAATTTCTTACAATTTCGTTCTCTTCCAAAAGTTTGCTTAAATCACAGGTTTTCGAGGAAAATGAGAATATACGAGAGAGTATTTCAGAAATCCGAGCAAAAATATCAGTTCATTCGTGCTCGAGTATACTCAAAACTAAGAGAGCTACTCAAATTTTATTAACTGTTATTAACGAAGAATTTAATTTCTTACAATTTCGTTCTCTTCCAAAAGTTTGCTTAAATCACAGGTTTTCGAAAAAAATGGGAAATACGGAGATAGTTTAAAGTTAAAAGCCCTGATGGTAAATAAATGGTGAAGCTTATTAGTAGCAGTAGTTATTTAACAGTCCTGATGTA
Organism: Malthinus flaveolus; assembly: GCA_950108345.1. Lineage (NCBI taxonomy): Eukaryota > Metazoa > Arthropoda > Insecta > Coleoptera > Cantharidae > Malthinus > Malthinus flaveolus. Next base: position 5,084,192 of record OX467289.1, on the reverse strand, counting down.
CACTCAAAACTCGAAGATTTACTAAGTAGAATAAGTAGATAAGAAGATTTTAAGTAGAATTGAATTTACTACACTTTTAGTCTCTATAAAAAATTTACATAAGTTAGTGATTTTTGAAGTAATTAGGAAAAATGAAGTAAGTAGTTATTTGAGCCGCGATATAAGAGCGTTGTATTCAATCTCACGTACAATCACAACTGCATGGGAGTATAATTGAAATTTATTTTAAGAAGTTTTCGATTTAAAATGTAATTCTATAACTCGCTACATTTTCTAATTTTTTACTAAAATGCTCGGTTTTCAGCTTTTCAGATTAATAAGGAAACGCGAGAGTAGTTTTTTAACTTTTGTTAAAATACATCAGCTTATGTCTATCTCAAATACATTCGTAACGTAAAATGTTTAGGTGAGGAATTTAATATAATATCTAATATTTTTCTCCGAGAGCTATTTTTGTATTTCCAGTCAAATACAGTTGCGAAGTTCTCTTTATTAATGTACTATCGCAGTAGCGGGCTAACATAATAATAATTTCGAGTTTCCAGTACAAATATTTCGTTCCACATTTTTAATGAAACGCTAGGGCAATCAAAGCGTGCAATTTCAATTACAAACTTATACCTACCTACCGATTAATTAACTTCATTTTACAGATAGAGCAATCGATGTCAATCGTTGTCACGTAAAATAGTTCAGACACACGTACTGCAATGCGGTATACGAAAGTAGCAATAAACACAACTAAATTATAAAGGAAGAGGCAAAAATTCAATTTCCAAATCAAAATAATTACGAAAGCCATAAAAGTCTATCTAAATAACTTGATCCTCTCTGTATCAACGTATAACACAAAGTAATTTAAATTGGAAGACCGAGAGATGAGTAGAGAAAGACAAGACTGCCGTGAAAGAGGATTATTATTCCGTGGAAATCCTGCATCTAGAACACTCTTGTAGATTAGTTTTGGGTTGTAGGTTGCGGACTTATTACATCACCTCATAAATCGAATGAAAGTTAAACAAGGTAAGTAAACAATGTCTCCTCGTGGGTTAATAAATTTATGTTCTAGGCACTTAAAACTTTTCTCTTTACGTTAACCAATCATCAATCATAAAGGCATAAAACTTAAGGAGGACAACACGAAAAAAGGATTTTATACGAAAACAATTAGGTAGGTACCTCCAACAGAATTATAATGAAGCCTAAATCAATCAACAACAATTATTATTATGCTATTATTAATAGAAAACATAAGGGGAAATTTGCAACGATGGAAAAGCGGCGAAGCTGACTTTTTTCACGTTTCAGCTCATGTAGAGTTGTGGAGAGCGCTTGTGAAATTCAACAAAGAGGCACGCTTACTTTTTTGTACTTATTAGGTTATTAGCACGTAACTGGAATAAACCAAAAGAAGAGGGTAACGCGAAATTGTAGTTGTAAAACTCCTGCTTCAACCACTTTTCTTCTTTTTTGTCTAAATTGCATTGTTCGGGTCAAATCAGAACGTTGTATGCAGTTAAAAATGGTTGACGTGTACAAATTAAGTTGGGCGAAATTAAAATTTATTTCGAATTTTTGCCGGCAAAATTAGCAAAATTTACAACGGCAATTTGCTGGTGAACGGCTTTATTGATAGTAATACAATTAATTGAAGGAAATTGGCCTAAAATTTGTATGACAAAATGAGAAAATGGTTGACATCGTTTTCCGAAAGACTTCGCCCACATTTATTGAGAGTTAAATGCAGTTTATGGTCAACCGAATCAACTTTTGGAATAAAGTTTCGAATATGATTGGTGTAGAATTTAATTCTATGCACTTTTTGTTTCTTTCAAAATTTTCCAAAATCTACTCGAATTGAAGAAAATAGCGAAAATAGTCCCACACTGTTTGAAGAAAAAAAAATCGTACACGAAATGTAATCGAACGCAGTTAATACACAGCCAACTGGTTCAAAATATTTATTCAATTATTAAAAGCTGCGTATAATTTAATTGTAGACAATTTTAGTATCTTTCGGAATTTTCAAAAACCTGCTCATTTTAAAGAAAATCGTGAAAATACCGCGACGCGTTTTTATTCAAAATAGACCATCCATTAGTCATAGTTAAATGCCATTTATAATCACTAGTTTAATTTAAAGATGGCAATTATTAGCACAATTGAAGTAGAATTTAATTTTCTACACTTTTTGTTTCTTTAAAAATTTCAAAAAATCTATTCGTATCGAAGAAAATGGAGAAAATAGTTCCACACTGTTTGAAGAAAAGAAAATCGTACATGAAATGTAATTGGACCCAGTTAATACATACCCAACTGGTTCAAAATATTTATTAAAATACTAAAAGCTACGTACAATTTAATTGTAGATAATTTTGGTATCTTTCAGAATTTTAACAACCTCCCCATTTTGAAGAAAATCATGAAAATACCGCGACGCGCTTTTATTCACAAAAGTCCATCCATTAGTCATAGTTAAGTGTCATTTACCATCACTAGTTCGATTGAAAGGTAGAAATTATTAGCAGAATTGGAGTAGAATTTAATTCTCTACACTTTTAGTTTCTTTCAAAATTTCCCCAAATCTACTCGTATTGAAGAAAATGGCGAAAATAGTTCCAGACGGTTTCAAGAAAAGAAAATCGTACATGAAATGTAATTGAACCAAGTTGATACATACCCAACTGGTTCAAAATATTGGTTAAATTACTAAAAGATACGTATAATTTAATTGTAGACAATTTTAGTATCTTGCAGAATTTTTAAAAACCTGCAAATTTTGAAGAAAATCGTGAAAATACCGCGACGCGCTTTTATTCAAAATAGTCCATCCATTTGTCATAGTTAAATGTCATTTACCATCACTAGTTGGATTTAACGGTAGAAATTACTAGTAGAATTGGAGTAGAATTTAATTCTCTACACTTTTTGTTTCTTTCGAAATTTCCCAAAATCTACTCGTATTGAAGAAAATAGCGAAAATAGTCCCACACTGTTTGAAGAAAAAAAAATCGTACACGAAATGTAATCGAACGCAGTTAATACACAGCCAACTGGTTCAAAATATTTATTCAATTATTAAAAGCTGCGTATAATTTAATTGTAGACAATTTTAGTATCTTTCGGAATTTTCAAAAACCTGCTCATTTTAAAGAAAATCGTGAAAATACCGCGACGCGTTTTTATTCAAAATAGACCATCCATTAGTCATAGTTAAATGCCATTTATAATCACTAGTTTAATTTAAAGATGGCAATTATTAGCACAATTGAAGTAGAATTTAATTTTCTACACTTTTTGTTTCTTTAAAAATTTCAAAAAATCTATTCGTATCGAAGAAAATGGAGAAAATAGTTCCACACTGTTTGAAGAAAAGAAAATCGTACATGAAATGTAATTGGACCCAGTTAATACATACCCAACTGGTTCAAAATATTTATTAAAATACTAAAAGCTACGTACAATTTAATTGTAGATAATTTTGGTATCTTTCAGAATTTTAACAACCTCCCCATTTTGAAGAAAATCATGAAAATACCGCGACGCGCTTTTATTCACAAAAGTCCATCCATTAGTCATAGTTAAGTGTCATTTACCATCACTAGTTCGATTGAAAGGTAGAAATTATTAGCAGAATTGGAGTAGAATTTAATTCTCTACACTTTTAGTTTCTTTCAAAATTTCCCCAAATCTACTCGTATTGAAGAAAATGGCGAAAATAGTTCCAGACGGTTTCAAGAAAAGAAAATCGTACATGAAATGTAATTGAACCAAGTTGATACATACCCAACTGGTTCAAAATATTGGTTAAATTACTAAAAGATACGTATAATTTAATTGTAGACAATTTTAGTATCTTGCAGAATTTTTAAAAACCTGCAAATTTTGAAGAAAATCGTGAAAATACCGCGACGCGCTTTTATTCAAAATAGTCCATCCATTTGTCATAGTTAAATGTCATTTACCATCACTAGTTGGATTTAACGGTAGAAATTACTAGTAGAATTGGAGTAGAATTTAATTCTCTACACTTTTTGTTTCTTTCGAAATTTCCCAAAATCTACTCGTATTGAAGAAAATAGCGAAAATAGTCCCACACTGTTTGAAGAAAAAAAAATCGTACACGAAATGTAATCGAACGCAGTTAATACACAGCCAACTGGTTCAAAATATTTATTCAATTATTAAAAGCTGCGTATAATTTAATTGTAGACAATTTTAGTATCTTTCGGAATTTTCAAAAACCTGCTCATTTTAAAGAAAATCGTGAAAATACCGCGACGCGTTTTTATTCAAAATAGACCATCCATTAGTCATAGTTAAATGCCATTTATAATCACTAGTTTAATTTAAAGATGGCAATTATTAGCACAATTGAAGTAGAATTTAATTTTCTACACTTTTTGTTTCTTTAAAAATTTCAAAAAATCTATTCGTATCGAAGAAAATGGAGAAAATAGTTCCACACTGTTTGAAGAAAAGAAAATCGTACATGAAATGTAATTGGACCCAGTTAATACATACCCAACTGGTTCAAAATATTTATTAAAATACTAAAAGCTACGTACAATTTAATTGTAGATAATTTTGGTATCTTTCAGAATTTTAACAACCTCCCCATTTTGAAGAAAATCATGAAAATACCGCGACGCGCTTTTATTCACAAAAGTCCATCCATTAGTCATAGTTAAGTGTCATTTACCATCACTAGTTCGATTGAAAGGTAGAAATTATTAGCAGAATTGGAGTAGAATTTAATTCTCTACACTTTTAGTTTCTTTCAAAATTTCCCCAAATCTACTCGTATTGAAGAAAATGGCGAAAATAGTTCCAGACGGTTTCAAGAAAAGAAAATCGTACATGAAATGTAATTGAACCAAGTTGATACATACCCAACTGGTTCAAAATATTGGTTAAATTACTAAAAGATACGTATAATTTAATTGTAGACAATTTTAGTATCTTGCAGAATTTTTAAAAACCTGCAAATTTTGAAGAAAATCGTGAAAATACCGCGACGCGCTTTTATTCAAAATAGTCCATCCATTTGTCATAGTTAAATGTCATTTACCATCACTAGTTGGATTTAACGGTAGAAATTACTAGTAGAATTGGAGTAGAATTTAATTCTCTACACTTTTTGTTTCTTTCGAAATTTCCCAAAATCTACTCGTATTGAAGAAAATAGCGAAAATAGTCCCACACTGTTTGAAGAAAAAAAAATCGTACACGAAATGTAATCGAACGCAGTTAATACACAGCCAACTGGTTCAAAATATTTATTCAATTATTAAAAGCTGCGTATAATTTAATTGTAGACAATTTTAGTATCTTTCGGAATTTTCAAAAACCTGCTCATTTTAAAGAAAATCGTGAAAATACCGCGACGCGTTTTTATTCAAAATAGACCATCCATTAGTCATAGTTAAATGCCATTTATAATCACTAGTTTAATTTAAAGATGGCAATTATTACCACAATTGAAGTAGAATTTATTTTTCTACACTTTTTGTTTCTTTAAAAATTTCAATAAATCTATTCGTATCGAAGAAAATGGAGAAAATAGTTCCACACTGTTTGAAGAAAAGAAAATCGTACATGAAATGTAATTGGACCCAGTTAATACATACCCAACTGGTTCAAAATATTTATTAAAATACTAAAAGCTACGTACAATTTAATTGTAGATAATTTTGGTATCTTTCAGAATTTTAACAACCTCCCCATTTTGAAGAAAACCATGAAAATACCGCGACGCGCTTTTATTCACAAAAGTCCATCCATTAGTCATAGTTAAGTGTCATTTACCATCACTAGTTCGATTTAACGGTAGAAATTACTAGTAGAATTGGAGTAGAATTTAATTCTCTACACTTTTAGTTTCTTTCGAAATTTCCCCAAATCTACTCGTATTGAAGAAAATGGCGAAAATAGTTCCAGACGGTTTCAAGAAAAGAAAATCGTACATGAAATTTAATTGAACCAAGTTGATACATACCCAACTGGTTCATAATATTTGTTAATTACTAAAAGATACGTATAACTTAATTGTAGACAATTTTAGTATCTTGCAGAATTTTCAAAAACCTGCTCATTTTGAAGAAAATCGTGAAAATACCGCGACGCGCTTTTATTCAAAATAGTCCATCCATTAGTCATAGTTAAATGTCATATACCATCACTAGTTCGATTTAACGGTAGAAATTACTAGTAGAATTGGAGTAGAATTTAATTCTCTACACTTTTAGTTTCTTTCGAAATTTCCCCAAATCTACTCGTATTGAAGAAAATGGCGAAAATAGTTCCAGGCGGTTTCAAGAAAAGAAAATCGTACATGAAATTTAATTGAACCAAGTTGATACATACCCAACTGGTTCATAATATTTGTTAATTACTAAAAGATACGTATAACTTAATTGTAGACAATTTTAGTATCTTGCAGAATTTTCAAAAACCTGCTCATTTTGAAGAAAATCGTGAAAATACCGCGACGCGCTTTTATTCAAAATAGTCCATCCATTAGTCATAGTTAAATGTCATATACCATCACTAGTTCGATTTAACGGTAGAAATTACTAGTAGAATTGGAGTAGAATTTAATTCTCTACACTTTTTGTTTCTTTCGAAATTTCCCAAAATCTACTCGTATTGAAGAAAATAGCGAAAATAGTCCCACACTGTTTGAAGAAAAGAAAATCGTACATAAAATGTAATTGGACCCAGTTAATACATACCCAACTGGTTCAAAATAGTTATTAAAATACTAAAAGATACGTATAATTTAATTGTAGACAATTTTAGTGTCTTTCAGAATTTTGCACAACCTACTCAGGTTTGAAAAAAATAGGAAAATGTGAAAAAAGTTGATCCAATAAATGTAATTGAATTTACATTCATTCGGCCGTAAATTTGCAAAATTTATCTCGTCTCTTTAAGCTTTTTGAAAAAATTAATTACAAAAGACCCTGTGGAGAGTATCCTAAAATGTTGTCCATTAATTGCCTGGAGTTTCGCTCAATCCCAAATTACTTTACTTAACAAACCTGAAATTTTGAAACAAAATTATACAAAAATTAATTATCAACAATTTGACACATTTTCTAAAGAATTGATTAAAACGGCCTTCGCAGCTTACATTTTGTTAATTAATTTCGTAAAGTTGTATTTTCAGTAAATTCTCTTTTTATAAATTTTGCTCGCAAAGTAATATTCATATAACTATGTTAATTTTAAATGAAGCAAATTACAAATCGTAATTATGCCGTTTCAAAAGCACCAAAAAAGAAATAGAAAATTTTACTAAAGCGTAGGCGGAACTCTATTCGTATAACATAAATTATATAATTTAATTAAAACGTGCGGAAATAGCAGATAAAAAAATTTTTTTCTACTGGAACTTTTAAAAATATTTCCCCCTTTGGTGATTGACAAGATCGTATTTGCAGCCGGCTCATGTAGTAAGTTACAGGTTTCCTCGTTTTCGAAACCTTTGTGTTGTTGTAGTATTGCACATATGGACTAATGCCTAAAATGACGTCACGATACAGACAGATGGCCCGAGGGGCTTTTGGACCCCATGACGCGTGTCCTATCACAATGGTGATGGCGGCGACGGTTTATAAGGGGTGTATTTGGAGTTTGCCCTCGTGTAAATTAACAAATTCAAAATGTGAATACACGATCGGCAAAGACGCCAAATTTTATTCCCGGTTTTATTAATGGATGTTACATTGATTAGCGTATTCATCCGTGTCACTTTGATCTCGGTTCCAATTAATTCGACTTTGTAAATAACTTTTTGCAAAGAGGGGGAGGCCATTTTTTTTGTAAATCGAACCTCGACTGCTCGAAATGACAATAATTAAATTTTTTTTCTCTATTTTTCCACGACACTTTATCGAAACGAATGTTTGGTTAAAATTTACATCCCTCTCAGTTTACCATCGATGTAGTCCATTATGTATTGAAAGGGTTTTGAGACAAGCCAAATATGTCAACATTAATTGAATTTCATCAGTAACAGACACAGCATTAATATTAGATACCTATTAAAATCAACATCTGCATTTGAAACAGAATAAAATGGCTAAAGTAAACCAATTACGTAAAGAATTTTTTTTCGTCCTCTCGTCGTTAATTAATTTAATTTAAAAAAAAATTAAATTTCCTCCGATATAAAATAATCAAAGCGAGTCGTTTTTCCTTTAATTGCTCAGTTTTAATTATTTTCTTTCAATTAAACCCTTTCGAGTCATTTGCTTTAAATATCTCTTCTTAAGCGCCACCTATCATCAACAAGTGAATCGCACCCCAAAAAATGTTTTTAACAAATTAAATTGGAAATTTAAATTACCGGAGTTTATCGATACATCTTTAAGGTAAAGTTTTCCGAAACTTTATTATTCAATTCTCCAAATACATAATACAAACGCTAAAGCCATTACAAATATTTAATTAACGTTAGGTCTCGGGTATTTCTGTTAAATCAATTAAATATGTTGATTTACTAAACCAACAATTAATTTCGCGGAATTAAATTATTTTTCGTACAATTTTCCTTTGATGCCGCGACTTTCGTGCTTTAGGCGAAATTAGGACTACTTTAATCATCGAAACTCCTTTGTTTTAGGCGAAATCGTAAGACGATACAATTTTCATTCTGCGCGTGCAGTTGATGAGGAAAGTTTACTATAGAGTGCCATCTATTGGGATTTTAAAGAAAAGTTTACGAACAAATTATTATGATCAATAGTACATATCTCCCTACAGAAATTTTCAACATCCCTACGGGACGAATAAAGGCGACTTAATGAGTTCTAATTTTTTTTCATAAACTGTTACATATAAATCAAAACGTGAAGATACCATCGTATAGAGCATGGAAGAAACTGCATGCCTACCAAGTTTCATGTTTTTGTGATCAATATTACACACCCTACAGGGATATTCAACGTCCCTACGGGACGAATAAAGGCGACTTAATGAGTTCTAATTTTTTTTCATAAACTGTTACATATAAATCAAAACGTGACGATACCATCGTTTAGAGCATGGAAGAAACTGCATGCCTACCAAGTTTCATGTTTTTGTGATCAATATTACACACCCTACAGGGATATTCAACGTCCCTACGGGACGAATAAAGGCGACTTAATGAGTTCTAATTTTTTTTCATAAACTGTTACATATAAATCAAAACGTGAAGATACCATCGTATAGAGCATGGAAGAAACTGCATGCCAACCAAGTTTCATATTTTTGTGATCAATATTACCTACACACCCTACAGGAATATTCAACGTCCCTACGGGACGAATAAAGGCGACTTAATGAGTTCTAATTTTTTTTCATAAACTGTTACATATAAATCAAAACGTGAAGATACCATCGTATAGAGCATGGAAGAAACTGCATGCCAACCAAGTTTCATATTTTTGTGATCAATATTACCTACACACCCTACAGGAATATTCAACGTCCCTACGGGACGAATAAAGGCGACTTAATGAGTTCTAATTTTTTTTCATAAACTGTTACATATAAATCAAAACGTGAAGATACCATCTTATAGAGCATAGAAAAAGCTACATGTCTACCAAGTTACATATAAATCAAAACGTGAAGATACCATCGTATAGAGCATGGAAGAAACTGCATGTCTGCCAAGTTTCATATTTTTGTGATCAATATTACACACCCTACAGGGATATTCAACGTCCTTACGTAACGAATCAAGGCGACTTAATGAGTTCTAATTTTTTTTTTCATAAACTGTTACATATAAATCAAAACGTGAAGATACCATCGTATAGAGCATGGAAGAAACTGCATGCCTACCAAGTTTCATCTTTTTATGATCAATATTACACACCCTACAGGAATATTCAACGTCCCTACGGGACGAATAAAGGCTTATAACTTAGACTTAATGAGTTCTAATTTTTTTTCATAAACTATTACATATAAATCAAAACGTGAAGATACCATCGTATAGAGCATGGAAGAAACTGCATGTCTGCCAAGTTTCATATTTTTGTGATCAATATTACACACCCTACAGGGATATTCAACGTCCTTACGTAACGAATCAAGGCGACTTAATGAGTTCTAATTTTTTTTTTCATAAACTGTTACATATAAATCAAAACGTGAAGATACCATCGTATAGAGCATGGAAGAAACTGCATGCCTACCAAGTTTCATCTTTTTATGATCAATATTACACACCCTACAGGAATATTCAACGTCCCTACGGGACGAATAAAGGCTTATAACTTAGACTTAATGAGTTCTAATTTTTTTTCATAAACTATTACATATAAATCAAAACGTGAAGATACCATCGTATAGAGCATGGAAGAAACTGCATGTCTGCCAAGTTTCATATTTTTGTGATCAATATTACACACCCTACAGGGATATTCAACGTCCTTACGTAACGAATCAAGGCGACTTAATGAGTTCTAATTTTTTTTTTCATAAACTGTTACATATAAATCAAAACGTGAAGATACCATCGTATAGAGCATGGAAGAAACTGCATGCCTACCAAGTTTCATCTTTTTATGATCAATATTACACACCCTACAGGAATATTCAACGTCCCTACGGGACGAATAAAGGCTTATAACTTAGACTTAATGAGTTCTAATTTTTTTTCATAAACTATTACATATAAATCAAAACGTGAAGATACCATCGTATAGAGCATGGAAGAAACTGCATGTCTGCCAAGTTTCATATTTTTGTGATCAATATTACACACCCTACAGGGATATTCAACGTCCTTACGTAACGAATCAAGGCGACTTAATGAGTTCTAATTTTTTTTTCATAAACTGTTACATATAAATCAAAACGTGAAGATACCATCGTATTGAGCATAGAAGAAGCTGCATGTCTACTAAGTTTAATATTTTTGTGATCAATAGTACACATTAGGGAGATATCCAAAATCTACCAAAGATTAAATTTCTAGAAGGCAGACTCAAACCACTAAAAGTAAAACTGTTTCAGAAATCTCCAAAAATAGTGGTACGGCGCTCGATGTGAGCAGAAAGGGCTCTTATGTTTTTCAAAAAGGGATGGTACTGGCTAAAGAAGCAGATCTCGATTTTTTGCCTTGTCAGCGGGTATAGAACAAAGTCAAGACAAGAAAATCAAAGTCATTTTTGTGTTAATTAATTTTTTAGCAATTAGAGCTTTCATTTGTTTAATTAATAAACCTTGGGACGACGCTGACAAATTCGTTTGTTTCTGTTCTTGTAATTTAATTAATTACCGAACTGAACATTTCCCATTAATTTTTCTATTATTAGACAAATTGAAAAGCTCGTGTCATATAACCGAAGATTTGTTTTTAGTAAAACAAAAATATCGGAAAAAATGCGTAATTACGAATTTCCTCAAATGTTAACAAATTGTAACGTTACAAAGTTGCTTTTCATTTTCCACGTCCAATTTGGTAGTTTTAATATTTAAAAATTAAAAAAAGTGAAAGACTAGAGCTTGATAGTACTAATTTACGGATTTAATTAAACTCAAATATAATGCGGACTCCATTTCCCGAAGTTAATTAAGCGACTACCTACACGCTCTTTCATCAAAAAACAATTTTTTTTACTTTGATGTCACGAGCGCGTCAATATAGCATTAAATTAAATGGCGTTGAAATTTTTCTCACGTAAAAAAATAGCAGTTTGTTTTGAAAGCCTTTTGTACTTAATTGTTCAAAAATTACAATTTGCATTTTTACGTTATACGCACAATATTGTTAATCTAAAATCGATTCTCTACTCTTATATTTTTTAAAAAAAGGAAGGGAGAAAAGTTTGTTTTTTCTTTTTTACTACTAAAATATGTAAATGTTGATCTGGTGCTTTGGAGAAAAGGCGTTGTTTGTTAAAATTTTATAGTCTCAACATTTGGCAACAAAAGCGACTGCTTTATGTTCCCATATATTGTAGTGGAGGACTTTGCAACTAGATAAAAAAATAATTACCACCAGAGGTCACTGTTTTCGTTAAAAAAAAATTAAAAAACATTAAATTAACAACTTGCAAGCAGAGAAACTATATTATTCGCGTAAGGTAGCGCGTAAGGTGCCCCACACCTTAAGAGGGCCAATTTAACGAAGCTTTCTCAATTTTTCCGATTACTAGAGCCATAAGGGTTAGAGCCTTCCAATTGCTGTCCCGCGGATTTTTCTCTTAAATTTACGATTACGACCTAGACCTGGATTGAACGGGACAACAAAGTTTGAAACGTTATGTAGAAGGCCGCATCAGACAGCTTTCCCAATTTTTCCAATTACTAAAACCATAAGGGTTGGAGTCTTCCAATTGCTGTCCCGCAGGTTTTTCTCTTAAATTTTCGATTACGACCTAGACCTTGATCTAGGGACAACAAAGTTTGGAACGTTTGTAGAAGGCCACATCAGACAGCTATCCCAAATTTTTTTAAATTACTAATACCATAAGGGTTGGAGTCTTCCAATTGCTGTCCCGCAGGTTTTTCTCTTAAATTTTCGATTACGACCTAGACCTTGATCTAGGGACAACAAAGTTTGGAACGTTTGTAGAAGGCCACATCAGACAGCTATCCCAAATTTTTTTAAATTACTAATACCATAAGGGTTGGAGTCTTCCAATTGCTGTCTCGCGGGTTTTTCTCTTAAATTTACGATTACGACCAAGACCTAGACCTAGGGACTAGGGACAACAAAGTTTGAAACGTTATGTAGAAGGCCACATCAGACAGCTTTCCCAAATTTTTCCAATTACTAAAACCATAAGGGTTAGAGTCCTCCGATTGCTGTCCCGCGGGTTTTTCTCTTAAATTTACGATTACGACCTAGACCTGGACGTAGGGACAACAAAATTTGGAACGTTATGTAGAAGGTCACATCAGACAGCTTTCCCAAATTTTTCCAATTACTAATAGAGTCCTCCAATTGCTGTCCCGCGGGTTTTTCTCTTAAATTTACGATTACGACCTAGACCTGACCTAGGGACTGGGAACTAGGGACAACAAAGTTTGTAACGTTATGTAGAAGGCCACATCAGACAGTTTTCCCAAATTTTTCCAATTACTAAAACCATAAGGGTTAGAGTCCTCCAATTGCTGTCCCGCGGGTTTTTCTCTTAAATTTACGATTACGAGCTAGACCTGACCTAGGGACTAGGGACAACAAAGTTTGTAACGTTATGTAGAAGGCCACATTAGACAGCTTTCCCAAATTTTTCCAATTACTAAAACCATAAGGGTTGGAGTCTTCCAATTGTTGCCCCACGGGGTTTTCTCTTAAATCTGCGAATGCGACCTAGGCCTGGATTGGAAGAGACAAAAAAGTTTGGAACGTTACGTAGAAGGTCAAATGGAAAGTTTTCTCGATATTTCTGATTACTAAAACCATAAGGGTTGGAGTCTTCCAATTGTTGCCCCACGGGGTTTTCTCTTAAATTTACGATTGCGGCCTAGACCTGGATTGGAATAGACAAAAAAGTTTGGAACGTTATGTAGAAGGTCAAATGGAAAGTTTTCTCAATATTTCTGATTACTAAAACCATAAGGGTTAGAATCTTCCAATTGTTGCCCCATTGGGTTTTCTTTTAAATTTATGATTTCAACCTAGACCTGGATTAATGCCCTGTTCAAATAACGCCTCGATCGATCCAGAATGATTAGCACATCCATTTCTATTCTAGGCAAGCTCTGAGTACTAAATCGAAAAGTTTTGCAGTTTTTCTTTTTCTGTGGCCTAATGAGGAATGACGAACTAAATGGTTTCTGATAGTTTTCCTAGAAAATAAGCATTTTCTGGATAGACACGATTCAATCAAAGAATCAGGCAACAGATAAGGACATTGTTACATGTGTGGCTGCCGTAAGGGATATCGGACGGAACAATAAGAACATGCACACTGTAGCCTGTTTACAATGGAGAAAAGACACTCAGATCCCTAACACGCTCAAGACTCACTTTCTCTCTCAAGAGAGAGAGAAAGGAATTGCAAAAGACATACATGTTGAGTAGATGGCGATGTAAGAACGCTGACGGGGTACTGTGGTATGAGCACAATACATAAGGAGACAAATGAGATAAAAAATGGAAAGACAAACCAGGTATCTGCGGAAATGGGTTCACATGTTGCGAATTTCAACCTCCCAAAAGTAATAAAAAGGTCACGGTCACATCGTCCATCCAAAAAAGCGGCAGTTACTCTAAAAAATTCGAAATCGCGTACTGTTTAGTGTGTTAAGCCTATTAAAAAAAATCGGGGAGTCCCCTAGAGTAACTACCAATTGCAGTTATTTATATAGGCACTTTTTAATCTCAAATGAGCCTAACTAACACCTTTTGGGATCATCTAGCAGAATTGGTAAAAAATATACAGTAGTTGCTGCCACTTTAGCAAAAACCATAAATGATCAAAAAATGTCAATTTAAAAAATATAAATTGACGTGTCAAAGCGTTCTCACAAAAAAGATTTGCTAAGATTTTATCGATTTTATTTCTTTCACCGTGAACCCACGACAGCATACACACGTCTCATGAGACGGTATCTATGTCTCACGAGACGATACAGTCTCGACATATTTATATCCCTGAATATACTCGTACGAGGCGAGTTTAAAGGTTACAAAACCTTATCATCCTCATACACAAATCTAATCTGTAATAGTTAAAAACAAATAGAGAACATTTCCATTCTTTGAGGTTGCTCGAAGGTGACTTCCAACAACAATCGAAAATAAAAGTAACAAAAATAAAAACAATTAAGTCAAAGTTGGCGTATCAGTAGCTCCATTATCTTTAAAGGTCGCCACTCGACAAGTTATATTTATTTTTACACTTTTAATAAGACTCAACTATGGCAACATTGAAGTTTCGTGAAGCATCCCCTTACAAAAATAAAAATAAATTACTGCCTTCGGAAGATTCCGTTTACAAGAAGTGAGTTTATTACTTTTGTTATTACATTGAAAAAGAGAAAATTGAATTTTTTAGTTACGACCACGCAATTAGCGGAAAAACAATAAACTCAAACGGCGTATTTGGAGTCGCCATATTCGGCGTAGGTAGAGCAGGTAAATATAACTTTTTAATTTTTTTCAATTAAAACAAAATTCAAACCAAAACTTTTCAAAAGGAACCATCCATTTAAATTCCATCATATCCAATCGTCGACTCAAGTTACTTTACATTGTGGAAGAGGATAAAAGCAAATGGATTTCGATAAAAAATTATTGGAATCTCAAAGACGAAATTAAGTTCGTCGGAGGAGACGACGTTAACCAAGTGTATAACGATAAGAAGTAAATATCGATTAGTTAACGTATCAAGTTTTA
Organism: Malthinus flaveolus; assembly: GCA_950108345.1. NCBI lineage: Eukaryota > Metazoa > Arthropoda > Insecta > Coleoptera > Cantharidae > Malthinus > Malthinus flaveolus. The sequence goes on along the minus strand of OX467289.1, from coordinate 5,068,840 downwards.
TTTCAAACGCCCAAATGATTTTAGTGTCGACGCCGTAGTCGTGACTTCCCCGACTTACACTCACGAAAAAATCGTGACGAGCGCCTTGCACTACAACAAGGCCGTTTTTTGCGAGAAGCCAATAGCCGAAGATCCGGAATCGTCGCTAAGATGCTTTAACAAGGCGATAGAAGTTAAAAAGCCCATTCTAACTGCTTTCAATAGGTAAGGTTAAAGTCGCGAGATTGGCGCAGTCGGTGTGATTGGCTTTTTTTAGACGTTTCGATCCGGCCTACAGTACTCTACGCGAGAGGGTTAGAAATGGAGAAGTTGGTCACGTGGTTACAATCAAAGTTTGCAGTCGCGATTCTCCATTGCCTACTCTTGATTATTTACGCGCATCGGGTGAGTTGCGAAGTTGTGTTGGGAGATTTATGAAGTGCTAAAATTGAGTTTTTTTTTCCGAGAAAGTGATATAAAAAAATTTATGTTGTTTTCAGTAAATTTAGGAGATATCCCAACAAATGGGCAACAGTTTGATCTATCGTTCTCAATAAAGTATCGAACGTCCCCTTACTTTACTAAGGCCGCACTAAACGGAGCCTGTTGCATTTTATCCAATTTCTTTCGTTAGAATTTATTTCCTTTCATTTTGATTTACTCTTTTTTTAAACATTAAGCTCTTTACACCGCTGAAAATTTTTTTTTTAATTTTCAGGCGGAATTTTTCATGACTGTGCAGTTCACGATATCGATATGATAACATGGATTTTAGGAGAATATCCTACTCGAGTGGCAGTGAGCGCTTCTGCGAATATTCCTGAAATTGCCGAAATTGGAGATTTTGATACAGTCGCTGTAAATTTCACATTTCCAAGTGGAACTGTTGGAATTATTGATTTATGTAGATATAGCAATTACGGTTATGATCAACGCTTAGAGGTAACTTTTAAAACTACAAGTCAGTGGCGTAACATTTATTCGATTAAAACTCAAATATTGCGCCACTGAAAAATTTTGTTCGCATTTCCAGAAAAACAATTCCAGGCTCAGCAAGCCGCAGCCTTTAATATTATTTGCTCATGCAAAATTGGACGTCTTGTTTCGCAAACATGACGTGAAACCAAAAAATAAAATAACGTAACTCTAAGTAATCCGAATGTAACAAAAAGTACAGAGACTTGGAAAATTGGTTTATTCAGACAGTTGAACTGTTTCGAAACAGTGGCGTAACAAGTTTCAATTTTTAAAACAAAAACTATCACAACGTCTACTTTAAAAGCGCCCATTTTTATTTTCCCGAATAATTAAAAGGGCGGTCATTACTGTAAGAAAAGTTTAAAAAATATTTAACCTCAAAAACGCTTTTAAACGACTCGGAAATTGAAGCGGTTTAATAACGAGGCTAATAATGCGTCGTTGCTATTAACTATTGTCTTTCTGAAGCCTAGATAAATACGGCACCTAATTTACTTTGTTAAATAAATATATCTAAATGCTGTTACGCCACTGTATTTGACGTAAGACAAGCACGAAACAATGTAGAAAGTTTCCATTTACATAGACAAATTCAGAGGATTCAATTGTCTCATTTCATACTAAACAAGGGGCGTGTAAAGTACAAAAATTTGACTGGTTGGGGTTAGGTTAGGTGCCTACAAGTCGCAAATATTGTGCAGGGTTGGTGGGTCCGATTTCATTTTAATACATGGCCCCAAAAAGGAGAAGCCTGTGGTCACAGTTACACCCGGTAGACACACAATCATAGAGCAGACAGATTCACCAGCATGTGGACCGACAGATATACATTGTCATAAGAATAGAAAAACCAAGGGCGCCATCCCCCCCCCCCCTAAATCATAACATCATTTTTCACTTTGAGCAGAAATATAATCTTGCGAAAGGATGGCAAAAGAATCCAAATTTATTTTTTTACTCCGGGAATTCCCCCATTGCACTTGGTAGAGTTGTTATGTATCCCATTCGTGTTTTAGGTTTATGTACAGGGTGTCAGTTTGAAAACTTCCCACTTCCAATATCTTCGCCTTTCGCAAAACTGACACTTTTATTACTGAGGGAACACTTTAAATGAGTCTTTGCGTTCTTGCTAAACCAACTTTCAAGCGGGGTAGGTTTTACCCCCTAAATTTTAAATGGGCAAGTAGGGTCGAGTGGCACCTTTTCGGAAAGCCCCTTAAATTGCATTTACAACGATATGCTACTTTGTTATTTTTGGATTAGCATATTGTGGTAAAGACAATTAAAGAGCCTTTTTCAAAAGGTGCCACTCGACCCCTCTCCTCATTTAAGATTTAAGCGGTTAAATCTACCCTCCTTTGGAGGATTTGGAGGTCGATCAAAGAAGAACGCAAATACTCGATAAAAGTGTCCCTCTCAGTAATAAAAATGACGGGTCTCACAAAATTTCGATTTTTCATACGAAGGCGAAGATATTGGAGGTGGGAACTTCTCAAATTGACATCCTGTATATCCATTAGTAGTGGATAAGCAAAACCCAGTGTAGACGGTCTCAGTGCCGCAAAATGTAGGCATCTGCTGAAAATGTGTTGGAACGATCAGTCCTCTTGGACACCTATAAAGACCTTAGTCAGATTTTAGACTCTCAAAACACAGACAGACGGGACGGACAGATATGGGGATAAGTAAACATCGGGACTAAGAGACTGGCAGGCAGGCGGCCAAAGAGACAAGTATATAGGCATACAGACAAGCAGAGAATAAGATCCTCAAAAGAAGAAACGAATACTCAACTCAAATTTTACGAAACTGCTCCATAAACTATCTGGATTAAAAACAGACAGACATGCATTCAAATAAACAGACAGCCGGGACAGTTACACAAAGTAAATTCTTTCCCACCATCCCACCATCGATATTTCTTGCTTTAAAAAGACGTTCCCGTTCGTAGTTGCCGTTACCGTCATTATTTGAGTTACAAGATTCACATTCAATTGTTAATAAACGTAATTTGCCGCGAAGTTTACATCCGACTTGACCAAATTTTAAACTTTTGCCATTGGCCGTTGTTGTTCAAGTGTTGAACCTTATTACAAATAAGTAAATTAATATCAAGTGACGAGGGTCAAGCAGACGTCAGTTAACGCGTTTGACGTTTTGTACCGTGATTTACTGCAAACGGGAGTCGAAAATGTATAAATTGTCAACGGTAAACGAAAACGGCGACTACGAACGAGAACGAGAACTCAAAAGTTTTAAAATCGTTTCTTTTTCAAAAAATTGGACTGATAGGTCACTATCAAGTTAGTACATCATCTTATTGTCAATACTGCTACTTATCACTTATGATCGTTGATTGGGGGAATTCCCTCAATCAACGTTATGACTAAGACCGCGTCGTAACGATGATCAATAGTTTAGTTTAATACGTAATTAATTTCAGGTTTTTGGATTCAAAGGCATGATAAAGGTAGAAAACGAGCAACCACTACAAAGTCTCGAAACATTTTCCGGCTACAATCATTCCTCGTGTCCAATTTTTTATTCATTTGCGAGTCGATTCAAAACAGGATATTTGAACGAAATGGAACACTTTGTAGACGTGCTCGAAGGTAAATTAACGTTTTGTGCTAATTATTAAATAATTTTAAAATAGAGCGGAAGAAAATTGCGAGAGCTTTACCGAACTTTACTGAAAAGCAATCCAAAGTGCTTTGGGAAAAAGAAAAAATTAAAAAGTTGCGAAAACTTGTGCAACGAAAAGGTTGAAAGCTACTCGATATTAGTTGGGATGCGCCCTCGCGCGATTAACTAAAATGCGATACATATCGCGTAATGTAAAATAAATAAAATTTTGAAAATCGTCTCTAGAGTTGGGTTAAAGAAAAACAAGATAAGAGGATTCGATGTTTGGCAAACAATATCCAAACAAATTCCATATTTTTTTAACCGGCTCTCCGAGATACGTAAACTTCAACAAAAATTTCCATTATTTGAGAGAGTACATTTCGCAAACCTTTTCTTTCGACGGCCGTTCGACTTCCGGAAAGCTTTTATAAATTTTTAAAACGGAATTTTCGGAAAGAAAACTTTTTTAATCATTTAAGTGCCTAAATTTTAACAACAATCTTGTCGACAGGTAAAGAAGAACTTAAAGTTAATTATAAAGACGTTTTGGCTGTTAGTAAAATTGCGTCGGCGTGCGAAGAGGCTGCAAGAACTTGCAAAACCGTCGAGATTAAGTGGAATTAAAGTTAATTATTATTTATAAAAATGTTTAAATAAAGAATTTTGACTTTAATAAAATACAACAAGGGGGATTAAAAGTTTTTCTTTGTTATTAGCCGCTTAGAAGTTATTTCGTAATCGCTCAGCTATAGTTAAAAGCAGATATAGAACACAATGGAGGGAAGAATTCGAGAACGCCAATTAGTTTATCGATCTTGTTTAAAAGCTTCTTTTCCGCAGTTAATGTACAAATTTTTATTTACCATAATTAATTTGGAAAGCGTAGAGACGACTTGCGACCAGATTTTCCGATTTTCGACAACTCTAGCTTAGAGCTCAGAGCTTCTTCTATTTTCCTCCCCGACTCCTACTATCTCATCTGGGCCGAGTCTCGAGTTTGATCCCTGAGCTTCTGCCACACAAGACTCAAACTCTCAGATGTTTGGCTTCTCTGACGAGAGAGTCAATTATGCTTTATCCCTCAGACTCGCGGTTTATGTTACCGGAGTCTTCGAGTATATTGCTCGCTCTTAACTGTCCAATCTCTTCAGCTCAGAGTTTCCAGTTCTTGACTTCGATCCCTGGATCTGTTGAATGTTGAAGCAAAAACTTCAATCACTACTCACTAATCGTGGATTAACCTGGGCGGAGTAAAAACGTAATTGCGTAATCAGCTTCGCTGATTGCTGACTCTCTCTACTCAACCCTCTTTTGAATAACTAACCTAAGTCACCGAGTCCGATTAACGCTGATTCTTTGAGGTTAGAGTTTGCAATCCTCAACTTACAATTTCTTGCTCCCTGGCTCTTCTCAGGCCAAATCTACAATTACAGAGTGTCTGCTTATGTAATCAATGACGCATCAAATCTACAGTTGTTAATCGCTGATTAACCTGGGCAGAGTAAAAATTCGTAATTGCGTAATCAGCTTCGCTGATTGCTGACTCTCTCTACTCAACCCTCTTTTAAATAATTACCCTAAGTCACCGAGTCCGATTAACGCTGATTCTTTGAGGTTAGAGTTTGCAATCCTCAACTTACAATTTCTGGTTCCCTGGCTCTTTCAGACAGAACCTACAATCACAGATTGTCTCTCTATGTAATCCATAGCTCGCCATATCTACAGTTCTTAATCAGCTGAGTAGCCTGGTGCGGAGTTAAAACTCGTAATCGCGTAATCAGCTTCGCTGATTGCTAATTCTCTCTACTCAACCCTCCTTTGAATAATAAACCTAAGTCACCGAATCCGATTAAACCCGCTTCTTTGAGGATAGAGTTTGCAATCCTCAACTTAGAATTTCTTGCTCCCTGCCTCTTCTCAGGCAGAACCTACAATCACAAATTGTCTCCTTATGTAATTCATGGCTCATCAAATCTACAGTTCTTAATCGCTGATTAACCTGAGCAGAGTAAAAATTCGTAATTGCCGACTCTCTCTACTCAACCATCTTTTGCATAATTAACGTAAGTCACCGAGTCCGATTAACGCCGATTCTTTGAGGTTAGAGTTTGCAATCCTCAACTTACAATTTCTTGCTCCCTGGCTCTTCGCAGGCCAAATCTACAATCACAGAGTGTCTCTCTATGCAATCCATAGCTCGCCATATCTACAGTTCTTAATCAGCTGAGTAGCCTGGTGGGGAGTTAAAACTCGTAATCGCGTAATCAGCTTGGCTGATTGCTAATTTTCTCTACTCAACCCTCCTTTGAATAATAAACCTAAGTCACCGAGTCCGATTAAACCCGCTTCTTTGAGGATAGAGTTTGCAATCCTCAACTTAGAATTTCTCGCTCCCTGGCTCTTCTCAGGCAGAACCTACAATCACAGATTGTCTCCTTATGTAATTCATGGCTCATCAAATCTACAGTTCTTAATCGCTGATTAACCTAAGTCGCTGAATCCGATGAGTTGGAGTGAGTCCATCGTACTCTATCCCTCTGACTCACGGTTTTTGCTATATGATTTGTAGTCTTCACATTGACCTTAGGCTTTTCTACCACTCGTTCTTAGCTGTCAAATTTTTCACCTCAGAGTTTTCGGTCCTCAACTGGATCTTCTTAAACAGGAAACTTTAATCGCTTAGTACTTTTCGTATGGTTCATCAGATCTGCAGTTCGTAATCGCTGAGTCGCTTGGTGTCAAGTCAAAGTTCAAAATCGCTGGTTCCTCTTACTCTCGCCTCCTTTGAATTTGAGTCTTTATGACTTATCCGATGAATTGTTGATTCTTTTAGATTAAAACCTACAACTGTGGACACCTCTGACACACGTCTTCTCATTTCTAACCGGCTTGTGATTTTTCGTGTTCATATTCCTACGTTAGGAGTTAATGTAGAGAGACTATATAAAAATGACTTTGTAAAATTTTCATTAGAACAAATCGACATAATAAAATCGCTCACGAATTCATTATAACGACTCAAACAGTATATAAACATCGATTTGACTGACACAAAACGTGTGCACAAAAGCAATTTCGTTCGTTAATTTAAAATAAATTGGGAGGTGCTTTTGTGAAAAAAATTCCTTTTTCAAATGTTCCAGAATAATAATTCGAAAATTACACGCCGATTGTTACAAAAAACAATTTTCTCTACGATTTTATTTGTTTATAAATAAAACAGAGGAAATAATCGATCAAAACACTTACACGAACAAATTACTTATTTTTGCAACCCGACAAAAACACTTTATGAGAATGACATTTCGCGATGATGGAAATCAACGAGAAAATGTTCGCGTTATTATCATCACGAATGTAATTGTTAGCGTATAACGCTTCATTTTATAATATGATGAATTTGCTACCGACGCACAACAGGGGATGAATGTGATTAAACATTAAGCAAGCCACGTGTTCGATAACAATTGATACACGCTTCTATAGACTACTTGATGGATCTGGATGCGAGTTAGCGGTTCCCACAATCGGGGGGTGCAAACGCACACATGTTCAAATTGTACCACATTTATCCGTTAATAAAATTGGTAATCAACGCGCCAGATAGAAAAAAAAAAGATGAGGGGGATTGGATGAGAGCGATTAAAATCAATAAGCGCTAAACGATTATATTTGTTTCCACTATACGGTACAGCTGCAATCACAAAATTCTAAAAGGCGATTTTTATCAATCGATAAAAATCGGTGAAAATTCGTTATACGTTTGGAAAATAACTAAAATGATACCTAATTGGAGATTCGCTTCGAGTTTTACTAACTTCCAAGGCAAAAAAATTATGTGTTGTACAAAAAAACTTTTTGTACAAAAGTTGCAGGTAATTATATTTTCTATAATTCCACTTCAATTAAAAAGTTAATAAAACTACAAGTTGTACTATACTCGTGAAAACATCGCACCGTTACAATCATTCGACACGTTTCAAAGTAAATAACGCCTAAAAAATACGTTTTATGACTGACATTCTTTAAGAAGAGTTGTAGAAAATTTCATTGGCTACAATTTCATGCAAAAAGATTTTAATAAGACGTTAGATCCTTATTTGAGAAAAACCTCGCCCCCTGAACGTTAGGCAACACATTACACACGCCGTGGCAATTTTGCTTACCATCAGATCTAAGAGTTGATTACTTCCTTAAATATGCATTTTACAAAAAAAAGTTTATAATAAAAGTTGTAATAAATAGCCTTCCTAATAGTTCTAAAACCAAAATAAAAAGGTTTACCCCTTTGTTTAAAAAAAGGGACCAACCGAACTTTTTCTAAATTTCTTCAAAGTTTAGATGTACGCCATTTTATTTTTAAAATGATAGTAGGTACTTTTATATTAATAGGTAAAAAATTGTTAATGTAATACGTACTGGCAATTAAATTATAATCTATTTATTACAATTTTTTTAAACAACGGTGCCATTGACGTGTAAATCTAATTAGATATCTAGAGTAGTTTCAATGAAGTAATAAAACTGTAGATAGCCAATTTAAAATTCTTTTGTAATGACAAAAGGACAAAATTGTTGTATACGTTCGAAGCAAACGTGCGTAGTTCGCGAACTATAACCGATACACTAAAAATAGTTTCTTAGGGCGATTTTGGAATTTTTGTCAAACTTTAACGCGCTCAAGCGCTTAAACCGTGCGTCTGACGTAAAACAACTCAACGACATAATTTGTAGGAAATTTAATTGCCTTTACTTTTCTATAAAAAGACTTTTATCTAAAAGTGCGTAGTTTTCGAGTTATGAACGATACACTAAAAAACAGTGTTTTAGTCGATTTTGGAATTTTTGTCAAACTTTAAAGCGCTCCAGTGCCTAAACCGTGCGTCTGACGTAAAACAACTCAACGACATAATTTGTAGGAAATTTAATTGCCTTTACTTTTCTATAAAAAGACTTTTATCTAAAAGTGCGTAGTTTTCGAGTTATGAACGATACACTAAAAAACAGTGTTTTAGTCGATTTTGGAATTTTTGTCAAACTTTAAAGCGTTCCAGTGCCTAAACCGCATATCTGGCGTCAAACAACTCAACGACATAATTTGTAGGAAATTTAATTGCCTTTACTTTTCTATAAAAAGACTTTTATCTAAAAGTGCGTAGTTTTCGAGCTATGAACGATACACTAAAAAACAGTTTTTTGGTTAATTTTGAAATTTTTATCAAACTTTAACGCGCTCGAGCGCCTAAACCGCAAGTCTGACAAAAAAAGTTTGGTAACATAATTTATAGAAAATTCACTGTATTTTATTTTTCTATAAAACATTTTTGCCTAATAGTCTGTAGTTTTCGAGGTATAGACGATAAATTAAAAAACAGTTTTTGGTCAAATTTTGGAATTTAACCAAACTTTAACGCGCTTTAGCGCCTAAACTGTTGGTCTTACAAAAAAACTCCACGAGACAAATTTGTAGAAGTTGAATATAGCTTATTGTTTTTTTAGAAAAATTGTGTTCTTAAAGTGCGTAGTTTTCGAGTTATAAGCGCTAAACTAAGAAACAGCGTTTTAGGTCGATTTTGGAATTTTTGTTATAATTTAAAGCGCTTTAACGCCTAAACCGCACGTCTGTCGTAAAACAAATAGGAAATATAATTTGTAGAAAATTTAATTGCCTTTAATTTTCTATAAAAACACTTTTATCTAAAAGTGCGTAGTTTTCGAGTTATGAACGATACACTAAAAACAGTTTTTTGGTCGGTATTGGAATTTTTGTCAAACTTTAACGCGCTTGAGCGCCTAAACTGTTGGTCTTACAAAAAAACTCCACGAGACAAATTTGTAGAAGTTGAATATAGCTTATTGTTTTTTTAGAAAAATTGTGTTCTTAAAGTGCGTAGTTTTCGAGTTATAAGCGCTAAACTAAGAAACAGCGTTTTTGGTCGGTATTGGAATTTTTGTCAAACTTTAACGCGCTTGAGCGCCTAAACCGTAAGTCTGACAAAAAACGTTTTGAAACATAATTTATCGGAAACTTAATGTTCTTTATTTTTTTATAAAAACTTTTTTGTCTAAAAGTCTGTAGTTTTCGAAGTATAGACGATAAATTTAAAAAAACAGTTTTTGGTCAAATTTTGGAATTTTAACCAAACTTTAGCGCGCTCTAGCGCCTAAGCGGGACGTCTGACAACAAAAACAAAAAACATAATTTGTAGTAAATTTAACGTACTTTATTTTTCTATACAACAACTTTTCTCTAAAAGTGCCTAGTTTTTGAGTTATAAACGATACACAAAAACACAGATTTTGGTCAAATTTTGGAATATTTGGCAAACTTTAACGCACTCTACAACTTAAACGGACGGAAATTGTCTGACGAAAATTTGAATAAATTTGAAAATTTAATAAATTTGTATAGTCCCATCCTGTATTGTATAAGTTCGACGCAAATGTTTTTGATGCAGTACATTGAAACAAATACGTAGAGCGCAGTAGAGAAAATACCTGTCTAATTGTTATTGAAGTCGCAGCTTATTCGTTCGTAAAAACAAAACAAAAACAAAAACAAATCAATTTAGTGCTACGTGCGACGTGCCACTATGACATTTTTTCTTATTACGAGGTTATTTTAATTAATCTTTAGGTCGTTTACATTTAATCTACACTTTTATAAGCGATTTTAACAACACCGCCGGCTTATCCACAAAGCACTGCATAAAATTTAAATTTTCTTTTACCAGAAGAGCGTCTTTTATTCTGAGGCGCACGTTTCCACCTTTTTCCCATATATTGGTCGACATTTCCGTCAATTTTATCAATCTTTAAAATTTCCATCAAATTTTTCCTACTCTCTCGAGATACTTCTACATCTTCTTTATAAAAATCATATTTATTCGCACTTGTTGAGACGAACAAAAATAAGAGAAGCGATAAATAAACAATTTTCTGCAAAAACATTTTGTTGTTACTTTATCGAATTTAAATAAATTACTTCTTACCATTGCTTTACAATTTAAACGAGTGTCACTAATTATTAAATTGGTTATACAATTTGTTGTTCTATTTTTAACGCTAACGCTATTTAAGACGTGGAGGGACAATTTATTACACAATAAAGCCGTATTTATTTGTTAAATGAATATTCAAATATTTTAATTTAGCGCAAGGACTTAGTTTGCTTGTTTATCTACAAATTAAAGGTAAAAACGTGGCGATGTGCCATTAAAGGATTGCCCCTCTCGCTTAACCGAGAAGGTATTGACACAAAACTGCAGTGCTAATGTGCTAATTGCAGTTTGGTGTTATCGAGGCCACTTTAGCCTAAACTAATTTTTCGCGTACGATGATGAAGGCGAGCCCTGCCAAGTTTCAAAGAGAGTGATCCCGGCGACATAAGTATAGACCGACAGACATATTTCGCTCAAAAACTGTTCTAGGTCGACTCGAAAGAACTCGATATTTTCCCGATGAGGGTAGAATAATAAAAAATTCAAAAAAGTCGTAAAATATATTTCAAATCATCACTTTAAACGACCCTTTTTAAACGAGTCGTGTCAAATTAACAAATTATTCAAATTCTCGATCAATTGTTAATTTAAAGTATCGATCCTTAATAATCAAACACAATAACCACGCATTTAGCAAATATTATCCAGATAATACAGGATTAAACCTATAATTTCTTTTAACGTGCGCAATTTCTTTTCCAACTACCCGTTTCCTTCGTACACTTTTCCTTGTTATGTTTCTTTCATTTTCTATAAAAGACATCAAGTCCTCATTACTTTCTCTTGTTGTATTTTTATTTACAATTTTGTTTGTAATCTCAGATTTCGAATTTATTTCCTCCGTCTCTCTATAAACATGTGAGTTGAAAGGCGATGGACTCGTCACGTTAATTTCAGTTCCACCTCCAAACATAACAATAAATGAAAATGCGAGCATAAATTGGAAACACTTGGATGCTTTCTGTAATTATTACGGCCCCTTTATACGTATGAAGAAGAAAAAAAAATTAAAAACTCACCATTTTTATAACAAATTTAACTTCTTATTAATTGGGTGGTGCCTTTAACTTATCTGAAGTATCGATTTGCTAAAATTAATTTTATATCCGTATATATAGACAAATTGCTAATTGACATTGAAACTTGACGCTAATAATATTTAAAAGGCTTTACTCATTAGATGATCAAATATTTTTTTACCTTTTTCAACAATAACAAATAGTCTCTACGACTTAAACTTAACAATTAACAATAAAGTGAATCTAATGTAAATATTGATATCGATGTTACCCGAGGTCCTATGAAAAAAGATGGCAGAATAAAGGTTTGCGTAATTTTCGAGTTATTAGTTAAAACCGATAAAACAGTTTTCTGGTCAATTTTGCAATTTTTGGAAACTGCCTAAACCACTCGTCTGATGAAAAAACCTAAGAGACATAATTTGTACGAAATTTAATGTACTTTAAATTTCTATAGATACGCTTTTCTCTAAAAGTGCGTAGTTTTCAAGTTATAAGCGATAAACTAAAAAAACAATTTTTTAACGATTTTAAAATCTTTGTCAAACTTTAACGCGCTCTAGCGCCTAAACCGCACACCTGGCGTAAAAAACTGAAAGACATAATGTGTAGAAAATTTAATGTCCTTTATTTTTATTTATAAAGAGTTGTGTCTAAAAGTCCGTAGTTTTCGAGTTATAAGCGATAAATTAAACAACAGTTGTTTTGACCGATTTTAAAATTTATAGAAAATTTTTACGAGCTCTAGCACCCAAATTGTAAGTCTAACGTAAAAAAATTAACAGACATAATTTGTAGAAAATTTAATATACTTCATTTTTGTATAAAAACACGTTTCTCTAAAAGTGCGCAGTTTCGGAGTTATAAGCGAAACACTAAAAAAATGCTTTGGGTTGACTTTTTAACAAACTTTAACATGCTCCAGCGGCTAAGCCGTACGTCTGGCGTAAAAATACTGTACGGCATAATTTGTAGCAAATTTAATTTACTTCATGTCACGACTACTCTTTTCTAGAAGTGCGTAGTTTTCTAGTTATAAACAATAGACTAAACAAACAGTTTTTGGGGTCGATTTTGGAAATTTTACCAACCTTTAACGCGCTCTAGCGTCTAAACCGCTCGTCTTACAAAAATAAACTAAGAATCATAATTTGTTGAAAAGTGAATATAATTTATTTTTCTATTAAAACATTTTTGTCTAAAAGAGTGTAGTTACCGAGTTATAAGCGAAACACTAAACGACAGCTGTTTTAACCGATTTTGAAATTCTTGCCAAACTTTAACGCGTTCTAGCGCCTAAACTGTATGTCTGACGTAAAAAAACTGAAAGAGATACTTTGCAACTAGCTTAATGTACTTTATTTTTTTATAAAACTACTCTTCTCTAGAAACTCGTAGTTTCGGAGTTATAAGCGATAAACTAAACAAACAGTTTTTTGGACCGATTTTGGAAATTTTGTCAAACTTTAACGCCCTCTGGCGCCTAAACCGCTCGTCTACCAAAAAAACAAAAGACATAATTTGTAGCAAATTGAATGTAATTTATTTTTCATTAAAACATTTTTGTCTAGAAGTGCGTAGTTACCGAGTTATAAGCAATAAACTAAAAAACAGTTTTTTAGGCTGTTTTTGGTAATTTTGCCAAACTTTAACGAGCGCTAGCGCCTAAACCGCTCGTCTTACAAAAAAACCCAAGAGACATAATTTGTAGAAAATCGAATGTAATTTAATTTTGTATTGAAACATTTTTGTTTAAAAGTGCGTATTTGCCGAGTTATAAGCAATAAACTAAAAAACAGTCTTTTGGAGCCGATTTTGAGGTTTGTGCCAAACTTTAACACGCTCTGGCGCCAAAACTGCTCGTCTTTAAAAAAGCCCAACATACATAATCTGTAGATAATTGAATACAATTTATTTTTCTATTGAAACATTTTTCCCTAAAAGTGCGTAGTTACAGAGTTATAAGCGATAAACTAAAAAACAGTTTTTTTACCCGATTTTGAAATTTTGCCAAACTTTAACGCGCTCTGGCGCCTAAACCACTCGTCTTATAAAAAAATCCAAGAGACATAATTTGTAGAAAACTGAATATAATTTATTTTTATATTAAAAAATTTTTGTCTAAAAGTGCGTAGTTACAGAGTTATAAGCGATAAACTAAACAACAGTTGTTTTGAACGATTTTGGAGTTTTTGTCATACTTTAACGCGCTCTAGCGCCTAAACCATCTGTATGAGAAGAAAAAACTAAGATATGTAATTTGTAGAAAACTTGATGTTGTAGTTTATTTTCATTTAGGGGCACTTTTCTGCTAAAATGCGTATTTTCGAGTTATAAGCGAAAAAACAAGAAAATACCAAAAATCCACCCTCCCCACCCCATTACCAAGTTAATGATGCCACTTAGGAGTGGCAGATGGTCGGTTGGTAATATTACTAATTTACAATGTTCTTTTAGCCTGAATTCTTAAAAATGTTGTACTGTTTCGTTTATTAATAAAAGTGCTCGATGCCTACCGGACTCGGTATTAACGCCAATAATGGGAAGAAAAGAATCGAGTACTCAACCCCTTCTCCTTGCCAATATTTTCAAGAATTTGAATTTTTTTCATTTTCATTTTGCGTAATAGTGGCCTTAAAACATTTGTCGAATATTACCATATAAATTATTATTTAAAGGCGTCGTTAGGCACTTCAACTAAACATCGAGGGTTAGTTTGATTATTTATCAGTTTGTGAATAGCTCCAAGCCAAACTAATAATTGAAAATACACGGACGGACGAGGACAATTCGTGGAAAATCGAAATCACGAGCGTGAATGGTTCTCGAGGGAAATAATGTTAAATTACCAAAATGTGCTTTAAGCAAACAATTTGACGTATTTACGTAATTTTTGTCGAGGTCCTCAAGTGAACTTTCAATTTTGAATATTTATGTAACAGATGTACGAGAGTATTTTGGTCCATTTACATGTTCAATTGAAGTGGTGCTCAATAGACAATCGATCTGTGTACGATTCGTCGATTATGTACGAGGGTCCGTATAGTATTATCTCAAGGGAGTTTTAACTAAATGGTATGGCGTCCCTAAAGAGACTAGTGTCTCTTGTAATTTTTTTGTTTCAAAACCAAAAACTTTTATTTAAGAGCCTCAACTACGCGTTACGTATGAAAAATTCAACAACAAAAGATAATTAATTAGGGAAATATTCATTGTTGAGAACTATTGCGAAAGCAACGATGTACGTTAATAAACTTGGCAAAAGTTTTAAAATAAAATTTCATTGTTCGCCATTCTTTTGAAAGCCTTTAGAAGAAATTTAACTTAAAATCTCTACAAGTTATATTTCCCTTATTAATCATTAAAATGTTGGATCTAGTAATTTTTATACGGTGCACTGAAAAGAGACCAAAAATAAAAACGAAACGTAAAGGGCGAACTATCGATTCCACCCACGCCATTATACGAGGGTCGCTTAAAAAGACATAACAAAAAAGTTCGTCGATTACATCTCGGCATCCTCTTCAAGTTGTAAATATAGCAAAAAGTAGGACCCACTATACGTAATTTTTTAAATCGCATCCCCAAACTCGTAAACTTGAAAAAGTTTAAGGTCAATAACTTATCCTCACGCGAGCTAAGAAAGTTGGAAAAAAAACTTTTTCAATACAAAAAGTTTTTGTATTCGCTCCTTTTTAAATAAGTTTAAAGATGGCCGTCCTTTGAAAAGCCCCCCTCGTAAATAATTAACTTACGAAATCGTTTTTCATTTTAAGTCTTCCAAAAAGAGCCGAAATTAAATTATCTTGGGGTGCAAGTTGGATCGATAAAGCATCGACGAATAATACCGAAAAATATATATATATATCAGAAAGCTTTAGACACGCGTCAAGCCTATATGGTTTTGTAAACAAAAAGGATATTAAAGCAGTTTCCCCTCTTTACTTCCATTAAGATCGATAACGTAAGAAGAATAACAAAGAAATGCGTGTTTATCTCTGAAAAACACCACGATACAAATACAACGCCTATTTTGGATTTAGATTACGAAAAATGACACTTTGGCTTTAAAAAATACAAAATAAACTTCTGTGAGTACCTATACGACCTATATGCAATATACATATAGGTAGGTAAGTTTTAAGGAACATGGCGATCGCCTGGAAAAAATTTTCAGTTTTAGAACCAAGGTGACCACAATTGCTCGTTATGCTCATTTTCAACGGTTATTCTACTATTACGTACCGAACTAATGCAAATAAGCAAGTAAATGAAAAATCTGTCGCGTTTGTCTGTCGGTATCTTTATCTGTCAGTGCGCCCGCACTGCGACTCGAATAAAACTTAACTAAAAACACCAAGACTGAGCATCCAAAAGATGGAAGCCCACTTTTTTGGAAAATGGAAAATATTTTAAGTAACTACCCAAATATGAACACAAATTTGTAAAAAAAATTAAATTAAATTTAAAAATAATTTTTTTTGTATAAAATCCAACGCACTTTGTTTTTCTATAGAAAAGTGCGTACTTTCCGGGTTATGAGCGAAAAACAAAAAAGTGCTTATTGGTCTATTTTCGAATTTTTGTCAAACTTTAACGTTCTCTAGCGCCTAAACTGTTGCTCTGACGAAAAAATATAGCTAATATAATTTGTAGGAAATCAAATACCCTTTATTTTTCCATAAGAACACTTATCTCTAAAAGTTGTATTTTTCGAGTTATAAGCGAAAAACTAAATAAAAATGCTTTTCGGTCTATTTTTGAATTTTCTTCAAACTTCAACGTTTTCTAGCGCCTAAACTGTTCGTCTGAAGAAAAAATCTAGCTAGCATAATTTTTTATGAAATTTAATGCACTTTAGTTTTGTATAGGAACATTTTGCTCTGAAAGTGCAGATTTTCCGAGTTATAAGCAAAAACAAAAAACAAGTGAATTTTGGTCGATTTCAGAATTTTCGTCAAACTTTAACGCTCTCTAGCGCCTAAACTGTTTGTTTGACGAAAAAATATAACCAATATAATTTGTAAGAAATGAAATGCACTTTATTTTTCTAAGAACAGTTATCTCTAAAAGTGGTATTTTCCGAGTTATAAGCGAAAAACTAAATAAAAGCGCTTTTTGGTCTACTTTTGAATTTTCCTCAAACTTCAACGTTCTCTAGCGCCTAAACTGTTCGTCTGAAGAAAAAATCTAACAAGTACAATTTTTTATGAAATTTAATGCACTTTAGTTTTGTATAGGAACACTTTGCTCTGAAAGTGCGTATTTTCCGAGTTATAAGCAAAAACAAAAAACAAGTGCATTTTGGTCGATTTCAGAATTTTCGTCAAACTTTAACGCTCTCTAGCGCCTAAACTGTTTGTCTGACGAAAAAATATAACTAATATAATTTGTAAGAAATGAAATGCCCTTTATTTTTCTATAAGAACAGTTATCTCTAAAAGTGGTATTTTCCGAGTTATAAGCGAAAAACTAAATAAAAGCGCTTTTTGGTCTATTTTTGAATATTCCTCAAACTTCAACGTTCTCTAGAGCCTAAACTGTTCGTCTGAAGAAACAATCTAACTAGTATAATTTTTTATGAAATTTAATGCACTTTAGTTTTGTATGGGGACACTTTGCTCTGAAAGTGCGTATTTTCCGAGTTATAAGCAAAAACAAAAAACAAGTGCATTTTGGTCGATTTTAGAATTTTCGTCGAACTTTAGCGCTCTCTAGCGCCTAAACTGTTTGCCTGACAAAAAAATCTAACTAATATAGTTTGTAGGAAATCGAATGCACATTATTTTTCTATACAACAACTTTTCCCTAAAAGTCCGTAGTGTTTGTGTTATAAACGATAAACTAAAAAAACAGTTTTTTGGGGTGACTTTTTGCCAAACTTTAACGCACTGATGCACTTAAACTGTACGTCTGACGTAAAAAAATTAGGAGACATAATTGGTAGAAAATTTAATGTACTTCATTTTTATATAGAAACATTTGTCACTGAAAGTGCGTAATTTCCGAGTTATAAGCGAAACACTAAAAAAAAACTTTGAGTTGATTTTAGAATTTTTAACCAACTTGAACACAACAGATGTAAATTAATAATTTCAAAGCGCCATCATAGACTCCTTCCCAAACTCCAATTTTAATACAATTCTTGCAGTTCCGTTTTCGTGTCGTCAGAAAACCATAAAGTAAATTTCAACACTTATACTTAAAGAAGGTGGTGCCCTAATGGTACGCCTGACAAAAACTTCCGAAGGTGAAAAAATTTATGTGGGTGTTGTAGTAGTAAGCATCAACAAAACTTTCAAAAAATTTATAAATTAAGGAAGAACATTTGTTTTAGTTTTTAACCCCCTCCCTAAAGCCCCTTCAAATTTTTTTATTCTCTACAGCCGAAGTTAACTAAGCAAGTTGTAGCCAATTTTCAAACGTTCAGATTTTCAACTGTGGGAGACGTTTTTTCAAAAAAACGGGGTGGAGGGGGGGGTAAATTATGATTTTAAGAAAAACGTCAAATAAGAGATGTCGGTTAGTGACGTAAGCAGAATGAAAATGCCTTCAATATACTATTTATAGGGAATGGCAAAAAAGTAAAACGTAAAACAAAGTGGCATTTTGAATCTTTAACACCCTGTAGAATGGAGAAGGTAAACTGTGATTTTTAGTGGGTCGTACCTATAACAATTTTGGTAAGTAGTTCGTAAACTACCGAGTCGTCTGAGAGGCAGTTTAGTAAAAATATGTAGGTGGCCAATAAATTTCGAGAAGTTCTCAACTCTTAGACATAAAAGTAGAACATTATTATTAAATAAAATAAATATGAATTTACTGCGGCATTAAAAGAATGTCTGATGTTTCTAAAAATACATAAAAAAATTTAATGTATCAATTTCTAAAAAGTAATATCGTATTTTTTTTTGAATTTTAAATTTCGAAAAAATTAAATTAGTAGTAGTATGGAACGGTTACAAAAACGGCATTATTTATTATAATAAAATGTACCTTACTATACCAATTTTACTCGAATACCTTACTTCTATTCAATATACAAAAGAAATTGGATGTAAAACGGCAAACGAGAATAATTATTTCCTCGGAAAATAACTTCATTTTCCATTATAAAATTTTAAATCGAAAGAAACAAAAAAACATTATTCCATAAAAGCTTTCTTCGATAAAATCAATGTTCAATTAATAAAAACAAAAAAATATACAATATTCGAAATTAAAACAAAATTACAGTTTAATATAAAATAAATTTGCCGAATATGCGAAATTCAACAGATGAGTGAGTTCTCTCATTCTGCGTGTAGAAGAGAAAATAGAGAAACTCGTGGCACACTATATGATATTCAAATTTGTAGGTTTCGCCTTGAGGATTATCCGACGCTATTTCAACTTCAAAGTTTGCTTTACATGAAATATGCAACAAATAAAATTTTTATACATTTTCAATTGCTACCTCTTTCGATAAAAAAGCATTAGTTTGCTACTGTCGAGTGCTTTATTAAGTCGAAATTTTGCCGAGCGTAGTATCGATGCAAAAATAGATGGGCGATGAGTATTTTAACGGGCTCGACACATTTAGAATTTTTGGTCTCCAATTTAGGATCAAAAACTGCGGTTTCGTCCTCGTGTCGTCAAGAATTTGTACTGTACAGATTAAGAGTGGCAGGCACCGCGCATGGTTTTTGGCTTCGTAAAGATATTTTCCAAAAAAATTTTCAAACAAAATTTTCCAATTTTCCAAAAACTTTTCCCAAAAAATTTTTCGCCAAAATTTTTTTTCTAAAACCGTTCACAACTTTGTGAGTGAAAGCAATCTACAAAACGAGCGATTGGACGAGCAAAATCGGAAAAGTTAAAACACGAAAAGGAGGCGACAAAAAAATATTTTGAATATATTGGAAAACTTTGGAAGTTTCCTAGTTGAAATTAAGTTACGTTCCGTGACCGCATTAAACGTAAAAAACAAACTTTTTCGCTTTTTCTTCAAAAGTAAAAGTTTTAAAAAGAAAAAAAAACTTCCCCTTCCCCTTCTTAAGAAAAATTTTTAATTGACTCAAAAAAATTTAAATAAAAATTAACACAAGGCCCAAAGCGATTTAAAGAATTTTTGTCAAAAAATAAAAAATACGCGCATTTCGTTAAATTATCAAATTGCAGACATTTTATTTAATCCCCAAAGAGACGATTTGGGGTCGCGTACGTCAAAAATTGTCGGACTAAAACGGAAGCCATGCAAAATATTGTTGACCCTCTTCTCTTACTAATAAAGTAATCCTTTGCGTAAATACCCGTCGTAATTAAAAATCCTCCTTTGTACTTCTACTATTGGAAAAGCTCGAGCGTATCTGATTTTAATTTCATCCCCTAATGTTACGAAAAATTTTATTATTGCACCCTCACATATGTGAGTCATCAACTTATCTGCATTTGAATAAGATCAGTGGGTCAGACTATAAAAGTATGGGAAAATCGCATCTGTCCGTCTAGCTGCAACACACGGCGCGAGTATTAAATTATTTATATACAGTGTGTGCCACTAATATTTGGAAGTTATAAGGAGTGTCTTGTTTTTTACAATAAAAAATATTAATTTGTTACAGATGCAGTTGTAGCGGCGCTATACAATTTTTTTTTAATATACAGGGTGTTTAAAACTTTTAAAATAGTCTGCCTGTTATGTGTCAGGGTGTGGTTTGTAACGTCGTCAAACAAAATTATACTAAAGCAATTTTGTTACCACTTTCGTCGACAAAATAAGCTTTCAGAACAAATCGATACAGGGTGGCCTAAAATAAGGGGGTTATTTTGGTCGCGTTTCAGAAACTATTGTCCCACGGTATTGGTACTCGGCTATACGTTAGTACCCATCGGCCCTAATTAAAAAAATATTTTTTCAAATTTTTAAATTCAAAATGGCGGCTAGTGTAACGATTATCCCATTTTCAAGTTTTTTTATTATAACTTTGGAGATAATTATTATTATAAAAATCTAAAAACAGGAATAGGTAGACAAAATATAGGGCTTTAGTTTTGATAGTCGATTTTCAAAATAATTTCAAAATTGACTACTTTTAACGGGCCTACGTTGACTAAAATTTTAAAACTGATTTTCTCAAAAACCGGCTACGGCCGTTTTGTCTATTTTTGAATATGTTGTAGATATCGAAGTTCTTAATTTATCTACTAAGTTTCATTTTAAGCTATGCGCTAGTTTCGGAGCTATGATTTTTTAAAGGTCAAACTTTCAAAAATTTATAGTTTCTTTTGTAATTAAAATTTATATTTGCAAGTTGGGTAGATTCATTTATCCCCTAAATTTCTATTATTTTTTACAATTTTAGTTTAAAAAACACTTCCGGTTAAACCGGAAATTAGCCTAACAAAAGGAATTTTTTTAAACACCCTGTATATTTTACAATTTTAAGAAACGTTGTAAGATTAGCTGTCCAATGATACCAAACATGTTAAATTTTACCTTCCGGTTTAACCGGAAATGGGGCCAACTTTTCAATTTTAAATACAACACCCTGTATATTTTAACTGATTTGAAACGACTGTAAAATTATCTATCTAGTGACACTAAAGATGTCACGCTTTCACTTCCGGTTCAGCCGGAAATGACATCAGCTTTCCAATTTCAAACAGAAACGCCCCGTATAATTTTGGATTTTTGAAATCTTCTGCTTTTGAGCATACTATTGTAAGGTACTATTTTCGATATCTTTTTAAATATTTTTAAGGGCGCTTTTGTAATTAAGAAATGCGCAGTTTTGCTTTAAACATATTGATTTGTAAAATCCACCCTTGAATGTTAACTATTACTGTTAAAGTGTACTTAATAGCGAAGTTAGCTACCTAATTTCAATAAACGCGTTTCACGTCGCGTAACACGATAGTAAATATTTAATTACGGCAAGTAACTAATATGTGTACGTATGTATATCAAAGAGTCTTTACTATTACACGTTTGGAGTAAGGAATGTACCACCAAAATTACAGCTTTAGGTGATAAATGTAAGTTGAGGCATGCTGTAATTTCACGGATACATTAATAAATTACTTTTTACATTCATGAATTTTCATTAAAGGTTACTTACTTAATAATGCTCATTTTGTAAACGTAAACGTATAAAATGTTACGGACGAAAAAGCGTAACAAGTTGAATAACGAGCAAAACTTTTGTTATAATAAGATATGGCTAATAATTAAATGTTTAGGTATTAAAAAATTCGTTAGAAGTCGCGAGAAAGTTCGTTTAAAATTTTTTTACCACTTCGACTAGACAGGAAGGGGTGGCGAGAATATTGGATTTTTAGAATCCTGGAGTTGTTTCAAGGATACGTGAGAAAATTATATACCTACAGGATATTCAACTTCTCACGTAATGCACTACATTAAAATTTAATTTCCTTAAATACCAAAACGAGTTATTTTTGTTATACAGTGTGTCTCAGCGTACAGGCACTGCTAAAAAACTTTTGAATGAAGGTAAACACCGCCGTGAAATTTTAAGGCAACCTTTGGAACTAAAATAAACCACATTTTGGAAAGATGGACAATTTTTCCCTAGGGGAACCCCCCGAGTTAAGGTGAAAATCTTAAATAAGAATGTCGTCGAGTAACGGCTCGTTTAAAAGCTCATTTCGAGTAGAGTAAGCTCGTTAAATTTCGGAGCGATTGACCAAGTCAATTCAAAATGGTGGCTAAAATTCAACTTTTGTAATAGGAGGGCCCCAATGTAATTTAAATTTCTCGACGGTATCGAAAGTAAGAAATGAGGACTAATTGAGAAAAATTTGCAAAATAGGCTGATGCAATCAAAACACGTCATGACTGTATTGATTGATTGTCACGACTGATACCTGATCATGGCATGCATCGCTAAAAATTTGCAGACTTTGGACACTTATATCTCGAACGCCGGTAGGTCTACAGCGACCGTTACGGTCTCAAATTGTAGCAAATATAGATTACTTTTATAAAGCATAAAACGATCTATGCCGGAAAGTTAGCCCTTAAGGGTGAAAATTAACAAAGATAAAAAATCTCGAGGTTTCTTGAATTTTTGACAAAGATCCTGAGATTTGGATTTATCATTATGCCTCCGTCATAAGCAATAGTATAGCAAAAAATCATAACTACCCTTGATCATTCTCTCCAAGTAAGAAAGTCCCCAGGTATTAAACAGATGAAGCACCCCGTACTTACAACAAAAAGTGCAATAAATAGCTACCTAAAGACTGGAATTGCGTTTTTGTTTTTAAATTTTCCACAAAACCTAAGCGATAGCCACAGGTAGATAACTATTTTACATAACAAAACGAATTTGTATGTAGAAAAACTAACCTCAAATTGAGGACCTACCTTCGATTATTGTCTCCGTTTCCATTTTGGATCCAATTTCGATAGTGATTTTCTGTACCTATAAACAACAAAATAAATTATTCAAGAGTTTAACAAGAATTTACTAACAAACTCGCCTTTTTGGATTAAAGTGGTCGTCTTTTAATTAACACTAATAAATCACCCGGTCACAATAATTATGTAATTAGACACTAAATTAAAAATTACAGTTAATAAAACACGAAATACTAACACCAAGACGATTAAAATTGAACTAATAATGGTAAAATAATGTTCTTTACGATAATTTGTAAAAGACTAGTCACGCTGCGCATTGGTTCTTATCAACACCTGCAAGTAGATTGTTAAATAGTATCAAGTTTGTTAACAAATTGTTCAAAATAGAAAAATATTTCATTACAAATTATTTTAATGGCTTTAAAATTTCAATTTAGTCCTTTCTCTAGCGTTTTTTATGTATTTTGGAGTGCTGTATCCGAATTTCAACTTTGCCACCTCGAAAAAGTGGCGCTTTCTTTGATATTGCAAGAAACTGCTATAAAAATACTATTTTTTTCAGTTTTTCGCTTATATCTCAAAAACAACGCACTTTTGGAGAAAAACACTTCTGTACTAAAAGAAACTACGTTACATTTTCAACAAATTATAATTGATAAGTTTTTTCTTCAGATCAACGCAAGAGCGAGTTCAAGTTTGACGAAAATTCCAAATTCGTTCAAAAAGCACTTTTTTTAGTTTTTCGCTTATAACTCGGAAAATACGCACTTTTAGAGATAAGTGTTTCTACAGAAAAATTAAGAACATTCAATTTCCTACAAATTATATTAGTTGGATTTTTTTCTTCAAACAAACAGTTTAGGCACTAGAGAGCGTTAAAGTTTGACGAAAGTTCTAAAATTGGCCAAAAAGCACTTGTTTCTAGTTTTTCACTTATAACTTGGAAACTACGCACTTTTGGAGAAAAGTACTTCTATACTAAAATAAACTACGTCAAATTTTCTACAAATTATAATTTATAAGTTTTTTTCTTCACACAAACGGTTTAAGCGCAAGAGCGCGTTCAAGTTTGACAAAAATTCCAAAATCGTTCAAAAATCTTATAGCTCGGAAAATACGCACTTTTAGAAATAAGTGGTCCTACAGAAAAATTAAGAACATTCAATTTCCTACAAATTATATTAGTTGGATTTTTTTCTTCAAACAAACAGTTTAGGCACTAGAGAGCGTTAAAGTTTGACGAAAGTTCTAAAATTGGCCAAAAAGCACTTGTTTCTAGTTTTTCACTTATAACTTGGAAACTACGCACTTTTGGAGAAAAGTACTTCTATACTAAAATAAACTACGTCAAATTTTCTACAAATTATAATTTATAAGTTTTTTTCTTCAGACAAACGGTTTAGGCGCAAGAGCGCGTTCAAGTTTGACGAAAATTCCAAAATCGTTCAAAAACCTTATAACTCGGAAAATACGCACTTTTAGAAATAAGTGGTCCTACAGAAAAATTATGAACATTCAATTTCCTACAAATTATATTAGTTGGATTTTTTTCTTCAAACAAACAGTTTAGGCACTAGAGAGCGTTAAAGTTTGACGAAAGTTCTAAAATTGGCCAAAAAGCACTTGTTTCTAGTTTTTCACTTATAACTTGGAAACTACGCACTTTTGGAGAAAAGTACTTCTATACTAAAATAAACTACGTCAAATTTTCTACAAATTATAATTTATAAGTTTTTTTCTTCACACAAACGGTTTAGGCGCAAGAGCGCGTTCAAGTTTGACAAAAATTCCAGAATTGACCAAAACACACCTTCTTTTAGTTATTAGCTTATAACTCAGAAAATACGCACTTTTAGAGTTAAGTCTTCCTATAAAAAAATGAAGCACATTCAATTTCCTACAAATTATATTAGTTAGGTTTTTTCTTAAGACAAACAGTTTAGGCGCTAGAGAGCGTTAAAGTTTGACAAAAATTTTAAAATCGACCAAAACAGAACTTGCTTCAAGTTTTTCGCTTATAGCTCGGAAACTACGCACTTTTAGGGAAAAGTGTTTCTATACAAATATAAAGTGCATTAAATTTACAACAAGTTATATCTCTCAGGTTTTTTACGTCAAATGTACGGTTTAGGTTAAGCGCTAGAATGAGTTGATATATCTCCCAAAAACCCGCCCTTCTCGAGACACTATACTTCAACGCGCTCTAGCGCCTAAACTGTTCGTTTGACGAAAAAAATCTAAGCGACATAATTTTTAGGAAATTAAATATACTTTATTTTTGTATTTAAACTCTTTTTTTTAAGTGCGTAGTTGCCAAGCAAAACTAAAAAAACAGCTTTTTGAACGATTTCAAATTTTCGTCAAACTTTAACGCGCCCTAGCGACCAAACCGTTCGCCCGAAAAAAAAACTTAAGGAACATAATTTGTAGAAAATATGATGTAGTATATTTTTTCATATAAGTGTTTTTCTCAGAAAATGCATAATTTACAAGTTATAAGCAAAAAACTGAAAAATCAGCATTGCATAGCAGTTTTTTGCAATTCTCTCAATAAGCGTTACTTTTACGAGTGGCAGAGTTCAAATTCGGATTCAGCATCCCAAAATGCATAAAAACGACAGAGAAAAAAACGTCTCTATTTTTTCCCGCCAAACTACTATTATGTATTTGGCAGGACTAATTGTATTCCTGAAATCCTGAAAGACGTAAGATTGTACACAAAGTACAAAGAGGTTCCATTAATATTGTGTGTACCAACGAATACAGGCAGGAGAAGCTATCCGGGCCTCCGAAGCCCGGTTTAAAAAAACTTGAAATACAAACCAAACTCTAAAGTTGATTAATTTCTATTCTTAAGCGAGCTGTTATTAGAGCGATAGGTTATTTCTGAAAATTTGGCTGTAAAGAAAGCTGTCATTTTGTTGTTTTCCTTTCTTTAAGCCACCAAGCGAATAACTGGCTTTTCCTTTCAAATACAGCTCTATTGAAAAACTCGAACAATCCCACACCATATTGAACTGAAATCGAGTTTTGTAGTACTCGTAAAAACTCAATTATAATTTTAATTAGAAATTAAAAAATTATAAATTAGCCGTACCTACTCATAATATAAAAACAATATTTGCTCGTAAAAAACAAAAAAAAAGTAATTAAATTTTCACTTGTGGTTATATTTTCGGGACCGCAATAAAATCCGATTTTCTCCAGTTGAGACTTGATAAATATTCATAAAAAACGCGCATATTTTTCAAAGACGAAATAAAGTAATCCCGTTGTTAAATTCGGCTTTGGAAGCCGAATTAAAAAAGAAATGCGAATTTTAAAGTACGCTTTAGTTGCTGACCCATACAATGAATATTAAAATACATTTTACATTCATTTTATATAGAGCCCAGTGACAAATTGTTGGGTAATTTAAAGAAAATAATGGAGAAAATTTATAATAAAAAAGTTACAAGTTGAAATGGAAAAAAAGGTTTTTAAAATATTTTTTACTCTTTTTAATTGGCTAAAGGTGGTCTTTTTGCGTTTATTTAATTGTCGAAAATTTGCATAAAAGCAGAATTTTTGAAACGGCCAACAAAATTAGTTTGCTCTGATTTTACATAAATTTTTTTTTATTGCGGTTAATGTAGTAGTGCCAAAAGAGACGCGGTAAATAATTGCCTAACAATATACTGAAATTAAATTATTCGACGAAAACAACTACCCATTAGCGTACAGAACGCTCTTTTGCGATTGAGATGATCGAGAGTTAGGAATTCAGAAAGTTTAAGTCCGAACTGAGAAAAGTTGTAAGAGCACCCAAAACTCGGGCTTTTTATAGGTTCTTTAGAAGCAGACACTACTCGTTCCACTTGAACAAGAAAGCCCTTTGTAATTTGCAGACGGTTATGGGTTCGTATGTAACCCTGTCTCTCCGAAGAAGGCCACGACAAGCCTCCCCGAGCAAATTTTTTACGTCAACTGGTTCCTAGTTCCGAATGAAAAGATTCGCGAGCCTCCCCAGAGTCTCGATGCCTCAAAAACTGGGCACCGGCGTAAAATGTGTTAAGAGTGGAAAAATTCGCCCTCGTAACAGTCTACGAAATATAAGATTTTATTGAGGGGGCAGTGGTTTATCATCACTGTCCATGTTAACCTTAGGTAGTGCTTTGGCTTCACATCAGAATGTGATCCCTGTTTGAGCCTATGTGCATCTGAAGACTACCAAGGACGGAGTCAGGGTCGCTGAGTGTTTGAGAGTGGAAAAATTCGACCTATGGCCATCTAAGGAGTATAAGATTTTATTGAGGGAGCAGTGGTCTATCATCACTGTCATGTTAACATTAAGCAGTGCTTTGGCTTCACATCAGAATGTGATCCCTGTTTGAGCATCTGTGGAACTTAAGACTTTCAAGAACGGAGTCAGGGTCGCTGAGTGTTTGAGAGTGGAAAAATTCGACCTATGGCCATCTAAGGAGTATAAGATTTTATTGAGGGAGCAGTGGTCTATCATCACTGTCATGTTAACATTAAGCAGTGCTTTGGCTTCACATCAGAATGTGATCCCTGTTTGAGCATCTGTGTAACTTAAGACTTTCAAGAACGGGGTCAGCGTCGCTGAGTGTTTGGGAGTGGAAAAATTCGACCTATGATCATCTAAGGAGTATAAGATTTTATTGAGGGAGCAGTGGTCTGTCATCACTGTCATGTTAACATTAAGCAGTGCTTTGGCTTCACATCAGAATGTGATCCCTGTTTGAGCCTATGTGCATCTGAAGACTTCCAAGAACGGAGTCAGGGTCGCTGAGTGTTTGGGAGTGGAAAAATTCGACCTATGGCCATCTAAGGAGTATAAGATTTTATTGAGGAAGCAGTGGTCTATCATCACTGTCATGTTAACATTAAGCAGTGCTTTGGCTTCACATCAGAATGTGATCCCTGTTTGAGCATCTGTGGAACTTAAGACTTTCAAGAACGGAGTCAGCGTCGCTGAGTGTTTGGGAGTGGAAAAATTCGACCTATGGTCATCTAAGGAGTATAAGATTTTATTGAGGGAGCAGTGGTCTGTCATCACTGTCATGTTAACATTAAGCAGTGCTTTGGCTTCACATCAGAATGTGATCCCTGTTTGAGCCTATGTGCATCTGAAGACTACCAAGGACGGAGTCAGGGTCGCTGAGTGTTTGAGAGTGGAAAAATTCGACCTATGGCCATCTAAGGAGTATAAGATTTTATTGAGGGAGCAGTGGTCTATCATCACTGTCATGTTAACATTAAGCAGTGGTTTGGCTTCACATCAGAATGTGATCCCTGTTTGAGCCTCTGTGTAACTTAAGACTTTCAAGAACGGAGTCAGGGTCGCTGAGTGTTTGAGAGTGGAAAAATTCGACCTATGGCCATCTAAGGAGTATAAGATTTTATTGAGGGAGCAGTGGTCTATCATCACTGTCATGTTAACATTAAGCAGTGCTTTGGCTTCACATCAGAATGTGATCCCTGTTTGAGCCTCTGTGTAACTTAAGACTTTCAAGAACGGGGTCGGGATCGCTGAGTGTTTGGGAGTGAGAGTCTATATGGAGTATAAGATTTTATTGAGGGAACAGTTGCCTATCATCACTGCTCTGCTAACACTTTGTTTTCAGTATTTTGGCTTCACAGAGTATGGTCCCTGAGCATCTCTTAAGACTTCCATGAGTGGAATCGGGGCCGCTTAGAGAGCTTAACTTTCAACGACCGTATAGTTGGAATAGTAGAGCCCGTAAATTACTTCAAGGTCAAGGGGTCACGTAACATTTTGGTGCTGAAGCTTAGATACCTTTACATATAAATCGGACTTGTAATTAAGTCTGTATCTGTTGACACCTCCATCACATTCACATCCATCGGGAAGCCACTAATAGAAAAATCAAAATTAAATCTCTTTATTAATTACACTGTACAATTATTTTAAAAAACTATACATTTTTTTATTTTATAAAATTGCTTAATACAATGGCAGTAACCACGATTTAAAAAACTCACTTACGTAACATTTACATTCCATTATAAGCCGGCCCACCACCACCTTCGGGTGTAACCCAATTAATATTTTGACTTGGATCTTTAATATCGCAAGTTTTACAATGAATACAATTTTGAGCATTAATCTGTAATCGCTGTCCTTCGCCAGTTTCCATAGGAACGAATTCGTATACTCCTAAAACAAGAAAAAATAAATTAAAAACAAAATACGGGTTTCTGTTGAAGAAAGAAGTTACACTCGCCATCTTAAATCCGCCATTTTGAATATAATATAGTTTATACTACGGTACGCAAACGTGATCATAAACTCTACTTACTCCAAACTTTACTACGCCAAACTATTTGTTTCAAAAAAAAATAAAACAATTAAAAATCAAAAGAAGTTGCGCTTTGAATGACCAAACGAGGGCATTTTGAAGGTCGCGTCAATGACAACTTGGCAACATTGTTCAGCAGCACACAAACTACTTAATTTTAATATTCGACTAGAAGTAGTTCGTATTAAGCCGCCGTAAGACATGTCAAGGGGGCGTTCACAAAAAAATTTTTTCCGAAGAGATAGCTTTCGCTACAACGTACGAGAAAGAAATTATTACGATAAAATTGAGTTGTGTTAACTCAAAAAGGGATAATTTATTACATTTTTCCAGCTACTGCAAGTCCATTAAAAGCAGGAAAAATATTTTTCGAGTCTGCACTCGAATCGCAAAGTGAACAAATTACTTTGTTTTCCGTCAGCCTTTATCGACTTCCTTTTTAAAGTATGCCAGTACGAATTATACCAATGTACGAATGTACGTGAAGATAAATAAATGAGAAGTTTTAATTCGGTTTCGTTAATAATCACAACCACTTTTGTAAATGAAAAAAGATGAGAAGGTAGAGCCTGCATGCATTTAATGTCGAGAGTCTAAAAAACGGCTTTTGTTTTAAATGGAGCACAATCGAATGCTTCTTCAAGAGGCAAAACTCCTTAAAAAGAGTACAACAAAAAGGAGTTACAAAAGCTCGCGAAAAGCCTTTAAAAATATATTTTTCGTGAGAGATAACGACGTTACTCCGGCGAAATAATATGCAAATTGACAACTCATGTGTTCAGTCGCAAAATATACCTACGCTATGCGCGATTTTCGAGAGATGCGCCCTTTTGTGTTACCCCAGGATTTAACAGTAAAACGCTCCTAGACGTCGACGTCGAAGGCGACTATCGTCATCATCATTTAACACCTACATTATTCATAAGCATCGTCGAGTTTTCGCTTAAACGGCGTCTTTCTTTGCCAATTTCGAGCAATTGAGTTTTAATTATAAAAATAATTTTTCGCGATTTCCCGATTTTCTCCAAGAATAGAAAGAGCTCGTCTGTACACACAGGGCTACGATACGTTCAATAGAGTAAAAATAATTTACAATGTACAGGATGTTTCGTTTCGGAGATTCTTAACCTGTTTCGTTTCTTCAAAATTTTACGAAACTCTTCCGAAACTCGGCCTATACATAAAACACTTTAAAAATACTCGCAATTAGAGCTTAATCAGTGATTCGCGCTACTTCAAGCCCTAGGTCGGCTCTTAGGGCCTCCGCTCGGTCCTACGGGCTCTCGCTCGGGCCTGCGGCCCTCGATATACATCGTTTCACCGCCTCGGTCGCATTTCAAATCCTTCAAATTACGTCTTCTCCAAAGATATGAGTTTGGCTATATCTGCAGGTTGGGATCCCACTACTCTACCCCCCCCCCCCCCCAATATTTCGCCGCCCCTCGAAACATTCAAATTTTCTTGCCGGATCTCCTCTTTGCGCACGACGAAAAAAATTGTCCCAAAACCACCCGCGACCTCCTCAAAATCTCACATTGTCTTTAACGATCCAAGAAGACCTTTTAACGTTAGAAGTGAGGACTGGCTGTTTATGTATATGGAACAAGAGCGTAAAATAGCGCCATTTAATTATTCATTTTAACAAGAAAATTAACAAAAATGTTTAGCACGCTTTTTCAAAAAATTCCCCCAAACAATCACATTCAATTAAAATAATAAAAATGTTAAAGCGAGATCAACAAAAAGTGATTGTTTTCCTTTTGAATTAATTATCATTTTATTTCATCATTATTTAACAAATAAAAATACATAAACTCCATAAATTGAAATTAAATATAAGTTAAACGTAACACAAAAAAAATCAATTCAACTGAGCAAACCAGCCAAAAGATATTTCAACAAAATTAATTTGCATTTCAAAACTGTTGAGAGTATTATTTTTATCGACTTTTCAAGTTGGGTGGGAGTTGGAAAATTTTGCCACTTAGCGAATTTATTCTAATGCCCCTCGTGAAAGAAAAGTTACGGTGTCTCTCCTGCAACAGTCGTGACAAACCCAAACGGTTTAATGGATGGAGAGTTTATCATCTTTGTTACTACGTCATATCCCCCTTTTAGGGTTAACGCTAATAGGTTGAGGGTGGCAAGGAACATAATGGCTGTTGTAATGCCTCGAGTCGTCCTTAAAAATGTTCAGAGATTTTCCGAAATTATTCTCGATGTTTACGAGAACACAAATAATGAAATTGAAGTAATAAATAAGAAAGTAATTAATTGCACGGTAATTTTGTATGTCTCGGAATTAATTCCCAATTCCCAGTACCGTTTTCTGCGTTTTTAACCTGCGCCTTTGGGCACTTTCGAAAAATTTGGTGAGCCGTCTCCACTAATCATGAGTCGTTGACTAATCAAACTCCTTTTTTACCAACTAACCGCGATTCCGATAGCATGGAAAGTCGAAAGTATCGATAATTCGATACATCGCCATAATTTGTATTTTTTTCAATAAATATATAGGTTGATGCACCGTTTTCTGGCGTCGTTCTGTTGTTTAATTGGCATTGTTATAATATAATTCCTTAAGCACCAATTCGAGAAAGAATGGAAAGCCGCTGAGTCATTTCGCAACCTCAACGAACTTTTCGGCGAAGGAACGATAAGCGAAAGAGCGTGCCGGGAATGGTTTGTTCGCTTGAAAGATATCGATAGCAGCTTAGACGACAAGTCAAGAAGAGGTCGACCGTAAGATTTTAATGACCAGGCCCTTGTGAAGACTGTGGAAGAGAGCGAAAGTTGCACCACCAGGACACTGGGCGAGAACTTTAACATCGATCAGTCCACGATTGTTCGACATCTCAGAAAACTCGGTAAGGTGTGAAAATTGACCGGATGGGTTCAGCACACGCTCAAAGACAACAACAGGCCGCCCGAGTCCAAATCTATCCCGATTTTCTCCAGAGAAATGGGCAAAATCAGTTGTGCACTGTAAGGCTATGTGGTGTGTCTGGTGGGACCGGAGCGGGATCATTCACTGAGAGATCGTCTTCAACCGCCACTGCTACTGGTTGAATGACTATGATGAGCGTCAAGAGTGGCATACCCCGTACTGCCATACAACATCAACAGCGACGTGTACCTGGCCCAGCTTGATCGCCTTTATACTGGCACCGCTCAAAAATAACCAAATGGTTTTCCACCACGACAATGCTCACCCTCACATCGAACGCCGTGTGATCGAATCCATCGCTATCAAGAGATGCGATTTTCTGCCCCATCCACCTTACTCACCCATCCAGACTGCCACATCAGCCGCTCGTTGAAATATTGGCAGGTTGGCAAAGTCTACGACAATTTGAAGGAGTTGGTTGAGAGTGTCAAATCGTGGATTGTTTCAAAACTGCAGAGCTTCTTCGCCCGCGCAATCGACCGTCTTCCAAGCAAATGGTAGATAAGTAGTAATTGACGTTTAAGGTGACTACACCCCCGAATGATAATTGTATTATGTTTTCAGTTTGTTTTTGTTTTTGGTTATGGTAACGGCAGATAATGCATCAACATATAACAACCACAACCACATAAAACAAACTTTTGCCTTGCCAAGGCTCTTTTTATTCGTGGCCTACACCTTCCATACGACTCATCGCGTCGTAGATCCACATATTGGCGCTTTTTAGTGCCCACTTGAAGTAATAAGAAACGTCGCTTTAAACGCTCATAAGGTTAAGTTAGATAATTAATCGTAAATCGAATCCGTCGAGAGATGCCTCTAACCACATCGATGATTAAACATCAGAGATACGAGCTTACGAGCATCTCCTTAAGCCCTCGACTAATTTAAAACTTAACCAAAACGTTAATTATTCATATTTAATAAGGGTTATGAATGTTAAGATATTTAAATGGAGTCTGTGCCAAAAGCAAACATATTTATGGAAATCCGTTTTGAACCCACCCAATTATATTACGGATTGGGCAACAAATATGCGGTCTGTTCGAAAGTATCAACTGGTGTCGTTTCTCCAAGCTGAAGACATATAATCGAATTTATGTCGAAGCCGCAAGTACCGCATGTTGTCGCAAGCTAAAGCCACGCCATTCCGTCATTATCGAAACAAACGTTAGGTAGGTGTATACCCCACGACGGTAAATCCGAAATTTTTAAAACTAAAATATTATAGAAAATTTATTTTTACGTCGTAAAAACGTGACGGGGTCATAAAATGTGGTGCATGATGTACTTGAGAATGTCTAAAAAAAGTTAGTTACTACATGCAGGACTTTACTGCAACTGGTTAAAGAGTTGACTCACGCTAGCACTGCAATAGAATAAATGCCAGAATGCGGGTTAGCGCGAGAACTAAAGCAATTTCAGCGTGAAATTGTCGATTCATAAATCACCGAGAGCTCCCGTTCCGTTGTAATACTCATAAAACTGTACTGCACTGGATTTGATGGCTGTTATACTTTGTAGATTATATAAGTTAGATACAATATAAAGCTACATTACTATTTGTTCACAACTTCTGATTGTGTGTGTTATCTCTTTTACTGTACAAAAATTGATTTTCGATAAAGTCGTAATTTCAGTTGTTACGGCAAAGTATTTTTTGTAATTAACAAAAAAACAGCTCGTAATACAAACCAAATAAAAAAGAGCTCCATCCATCAGCTGCAAAATAATGCAGCGTGACTTTTCAGACTACTAATTAAAACATGCCGTACAAATACGTACAAGCGGCGTCCCTATAAAGTTCAAGGTCGTCATCAATTTTGCCCCTAACGAGCAGAATTGAGAGAGCCCGTCATCCAAACACTAACTTTTAAGGAACGTAATAGTGGCAGAATGGCAGTTAATTACGTAGTATGCATAAAAAATTACCAAATAACACACAATTATTTTACAATCGCTCGGGGTGATGCTTAATTCAAAACGAGGGTTGTGGAAAATCTAATCAGTCAAAGAGAAGGGCCGGGAGGAATCAAACAATCCAACCATGGCGAATCAACGAGGAACAGCTGAGTACAGCATGTATTTGTTGTATTATTTCAAGTTTCTGTTGGCCTGCCACAATTGGCGCCCAACGTGGGGCTTGCATTCGCGAGTAAATAAATCAATGACCGTGGTGATACAAATTGCGGCGTGTGCACCTATTTGCTTACTATTGAATTGACATCAAGTCGCGAACTTCTTCTATTAAAATCCTTCTTAATTACTTGCATTTTTTGTGTTACGAGACTTACGACTTATATCCGTCCAAATTCAAAACGTTAGTCTCATCTGAAGCATTTTCTAATATTAAAGGAGTTCTCGCCAGTTTCAAATTCAAAATCGTCTACCCAGACCAAAACTGAAGAGAAATTTAACGACGATACGAGGCGCAACCATTTCCAATTCTTTTTATCTAATACAAAACATCCATGTTTAGGGTCTCAAAACAAAAAGCGCGCTAATCCTTACATTTTCAATTTAAATTAAATTACTCGACAAATAAATTAAATTTAAAACGTCAGTGTTGTACCCAAACACTTTTTATTTCGATCCAACTAATTAATTTAAATTGCTTTAATCGACGTTTAATTACACTAAAAGCTACGAGTTTACGAAGTAAACATTCGAACGAATAAATAACTTACCTGCTGGACAAAATCTTCCTTCGGGTCCATCGTATTTGTCTAAGTTGACTTGAATAGGTACGGAGTCGTTTCGTAGGGTCAAGTGAGCAGGTTGGTTGTCTTCGTGATTAGTTCCGGTCAAAGAGACCGAAGTGAGGATATCGAAGGTGATTTTTCCGTCGGGTTTCGGATAATCGATCGGTTTACATTCAGATGCAGGTCTCAGTCTTTTGTGATCTGGGTCTAAATTTACAAAAAAATGTACCCAAATCTAATACTTTCAAATTTCTACTAACCTCCATGTTTTAAAGTCCACGGTTCGCGTCCTCCGAGGATCATTGTTGCACCAGAATACACAAGTCCGCCATAAAGACCTAAAGGATTATGAAAACTAGGCCTAATATTCCTTACGGCTTTTAATTCCTTCCAAATGAAGCTATTTTCGATTTTATCTTTATAACTTTTGGGCTCGTACGATTCGGTGGCTTGTTTTTCGCCATTGATAGCTTCAAAAGCAGCTTCTGCAGCCAACATACCACTCTTCATGGCGTTGTGAGTTCCTTTAATCTTAGGCAGGTTCAAGAAACCGGCGGCACAACCAACCAAACAACCACCAGGGAAAGTTAATTTGGGTATACTTTGAAACCCGCCTTCGTTCAAAGCCCTAGCACCATATGCAATTCTAGTAGCACCTTCAAAAATATGTTTAACGGAAGGATGAAGTTTAAATCTTTGAAATTCCCTGAACGGACTAAGATACGGATTAGTGTAATCGAGGCCTACCACAAAACCGACTGCCACCAATGGAGTAGGTTCGTTCAAATGGTACAAAAAGGAACCCCCATATGTACGAAAGTCTAACGGCCATCCCAGAGTGTGTTCAACTCGCCCAGGTTTATGCTTCGCCGGTTCGATTTCCCAAATTTCCTTTAAGCCTAAAACGCCAACTTAAAACAACGTTTGTTTAAAAACCACCAAACAGACCTATTCCGTAGGTTTGAGGCTCACTAGCTGCACGTAAATTAAAGTTCCTAATTAACTGTTTCGATAGGTGGCCGTGACAACCTTCGGAAAATACGGTACACTTTGCATGCAGCTCCATGCCCCTTTCAAAGTTGTCTTTCGGACTACCATCTTTTGCAATTCCAACATCATTTGTGGCTACTCCCTTGACACTGCCGTCGGAATGATATAGAATTTCAGACGCTGCATAACCTGGGTATATTTCGACTCCAAGGGCTTCGGCTTGTTCGCCTAACCACTTCACGACATGCCCTAGTCTGACCAAAAAATTGCCATGGTTATCCAACGGCATGCCTAAAATTAAAATTTTCTTACATTTACCTCACTATCGACAGGACAATTACCTGGTAGTATAGGAATTGGTATTCTTCCACTCTCAGTCAAAAAACCAAACTTATCTTCCGTAACGGGAGTATTTAAAGGAGCCCCTTTTTCTTTCCAATCAGGAATTAATTCGTTAAGAGCTACCGGTTCGATACAAGCACCCGATAAAATGTGTCCACCGACCTCGGATGACTTTTCAACTAAACAAACCCTTAATTCCTGCCCAGCATCTGCTGCCAGTTGTTTGGCTCTTATCGCAGCCGACATACCGGCAGGACCCCCGCCTACAATTAACAAATCCGTCGCATCTTCAAACCTTTCCATTTTGACATCTAAAAATTAGTGTTAGAAACTTTCACGTGCGGATGATACAACTTACCTTTCCACCGTGCATCTCTATCACGTGGATGAATCGTATAGTGAGTTGTTATTTTAGGAAACTGATCCGAGTAACATCTCGAGAGAGTTTTTAATCGACTCACTAAAAATAAATTACACAATTAATTTGGCAAATGGACCCAAGTTCAAAGTTCACGTAAAAATTATGAGAAAGTTGAGCTTAAACTAAGTTTAAAATGGTAAAGAAAGTAAACTCCAATCTCTTTGAAATACGGCAAGTTGTAATAATTACAATAAGTTTTAAAATGAGATTTTTAGTTTTAAAAATGAGAAAAGTTGAGGTTATGTCGAAATCTTTTTTAAATTAGTGAATGAAATTTGGTACTACAAACTTTAATTGTAATTTAATTGGGTTATTTTAATGTATTTAATTCAAGCTTTACTTACAGCAGAATAGTTTATTTGATGTATAAGAAAACATTGTCAGTTTGACGTTTCTGACGTTTGAATTACTTCACTCCAACTTAAAAGTTGAAAGGTGGCAGCACCTATCGGATGAAAGTACTTTTGAGGTAAACTAAAATTGTAAATTATATTCTTTTTCATAATAATTCATATTTAAACTTTAATTTTATTAATAAAATGGTTTATTATAAATAATTTAATTAATACGCAATTTGTTTATATTACCATTTACTACTAAATGACTACAGTTTTAAATTGACAAAGTGTTTTAAATTTTTGTTAGATGGCGACACCAATTAAGAAAAATCGTATTGGCGCCTAAATTTAAAATTATATAATTTTTTCAATTTTGAAAAATACAAACATTAATAACCCTGACACGAAATTTCTGAAGGTTATCGCTTCTTAAATGAATTGACTAATTTTCGTATATAACTATGCTCAAATTTAATTAGCAACAATTTTGTTGTTATTATCTAATTGATTAAAATGATGAAATTGTAATCAGTAAATACGTATTCGAAATTGCATGTTTTTGGAAAAAACAAGTGAATGGTACAAATTCTTTTAACAGAACAAATTTTATACTTGTATCAAATAACGCGTGCAAGGTCTCAGTTATAAACCTCACTTTGAAGAAGAAAGACGCGAGTTTTATAATGAGTTGCCCTTTTCAAAGCAAGTAAGTGAATAAATAAGCGGTGTTTTTCAAATTTGTAACGTTTTTTTTTAAATAGTGTTGATGACGATTTGGATCAAAATGCCGAAGGGATGATGTACGGCGAATATTTAATGTTGGATAAAGTTTTAGGCGCTCAACGTCTGCTCAGTGAAGAAAATAAACGGCCCGTACACGATGAGCATTTATTTATTATTACACATCAAGGTAAAAATTTAAATCGTTTCAGGTTTCGATACGAAAAGGACCTTTTTATATGCGTTCACTATACTAAAATCTCCCGAGCTTCCAAGGAAAACCAATCGACGTAGTATTTTGATCACTTTTCTTATAAAGTTTCGTAATATAAGTCTCGTATTGCGTATAATATATTCTTCACTTGAGCGATTTTACACCTTTGTCTAGACTTACTACGGTTTCCTTTTTGTGAGCTACTAATTAAATTAAACTACGCAACCCTAAATCCACTATAAATAATATACTTTCGTTTAATCAAAAACTGTACCCATCAAATTTTTGTTTTGTTTCAGCTTACGAACTCTGGTTTAAACAAATAATATACGAATTAGATTCGATCAGATGTCTCTTCAGCGAAGAGCTAGAAGAATCGCAAACGTTAGAAATATTAAAAAGGCTCAACCGCATCGTCTTAATCTTAAAAGTGAGTGTAGGTACTCAAAGCGTGTGAAACAACCCTCGATTTCGAGCGAATCGTTGGAGCGTAACATGTAACAAGAAGCCTTATAGGAATTTCCGAGACACTTTGATCCGCTTCAACTTTTTTTTTTTGAAAATATAAACTTACGTTGTTGCGTAAGAAGATTAATTAATGAAACTAAAACTACTTACAGGTGCTCGTAGATCAAGTGATGATATTAGAAACGATGACACCTTTAGACTTTATGGATTTTCGTGGATATCTATGTCCGGCATCGGGATTTCAAAGTTTACAATTTAGATTAATGGAAAACAAACTTGGCGTACAGCCAGAACATAGAGTCAAATACAACCAACAATATTTTCGCGTATTTGGGCGAGATGACGTAACATTAGCCCACATTTACTTCTTTCCATCGATTAAACTAACTAAAACTTCCCGTAGGGCGCAATGAACTGCATCGAAAAATCCGAATCACAACCATCCTTAACGGTTCTAGTACAAAGATGGTTAGAAAGAACACCAGGTTTGGAAGTGAGCGGATTCGACTTTTGGGGGAAGTACCAAAAAGCCGTTCAAAGACTTTTGGACGAACAACGCGATTCTGCTTTGGTAGCCCACCCTAGAGAGCGTATTAAAAGCAGTTTCTTCTAAAAGTAATGTTTTCAGAACGAATCGTCCGAACAAATACGAAACTACCGCTTAAACGACTTGGAGAAGCGCAAAGAAGTTTACGAGTCTATTTTCAATCCAAAAGTGCACGAGGCGTTAGTGTCTAGAGGAGAGAGGCGATTTTCTCACTTGGCTCTACAGGGGGCTATTATGATTACGTTTTACAGGGACGAACCGCGGTTTAGCCAACCTCATCAACTTTTAACGTTGCTCATGGACATAGACTCTCTGATTACAAAGTGGAGATGTAAGCATAACTCGCTTTTCCCCAACTTTCTTATTATTATTGCACTTTCAGATAACCATTTATTAATGGTTCAAAGAATGATCGGCTCTTCTCAATTGGGAACTGGAGGATCTTCAGGATATCAGTACTTGCGTTCGACGTTAAGGTTCGTTTTGGCTGGTTTGAGTAAATTTTAAACTTTAAATAATAATTTTTAGCGATCGTTACAAAGTGTTTGTCGATTTATTTAACTTATCCACGTTCTTAATTCCTCGATCTTCGATTCCACCGTTGACACAAACAATGAAAAGTAGTTTAGGCTTGAATTGGTGTCCTCAAAAAAACACAAATAATTGCAATGGAGATACAACTCAGGATAATTTGGAACATTCAACTTAATGTAATATATTTTTTAGGTCAAAACTTATTTAACTTATAACAAAAAATACTTATTGATAAACTTGTAATCGTTTTAAATAAATTATTTTATAATTTAAAATCGAATGTTTTTTTAATGAGGTGAGTTGGTGAGTATGGGTATGGAACTCAATAGCTCAATCAAACATCAATCAGAGCTTTTCAGCACAAAGTACTACAAGTGTACCGTGTACACGTGTACAGACACCGGGGAAGTCGATACTTCTTAAAATTCAAAATACATTAGACATAAGTATACACGTCGTGTTATCAATCGAACGAATCGTCTCCAATATAGAAATATCTGTTGAACTGTTGTCGCAGTTCACAGTCGCCACCAGCCACCCCATCACCCACCCACACAATAGTCTTTTATCAAAGAACTTTTACTGGCCTACATGACCATAAATACAGTGTTGTACGATGGGTTGCATATGCAAGAGATTTTAAATTTATATTAGCGTCTAGTATAAAAACAGTGTAGGCCACCATAGGCCACTAGCTACTAACTCTCGAGAGTCGAGAAAAATAAAACTATTGAG
This sequence comes from Malthinus flaveolus, assembly GCA_950108345.1. Classification (NCBI taxonomy): domain Eukaryota; kingdom Metazoa; phylum Arthropoda; class Insecta; order Coleoptera; family Cantharidae; genus Malthinus; species Malthinus flaveolus. The sequence continues at coordinate 5,028,589 of OX467289.1, read as the reverse complement.
TAATAAAGCTGTCAACTGGCGTAAAAATGGGCTATAAAATTCATTGGGCTCGAAATATTATTTTCTATAACTTATAGAATATATTGTCGAACTTAATGGATTATAATACTACTAATCGCCTTCGGTCGCAATTCATTCTTTAGTGAATAATGAGCATCATTACCGGAGTCCTGTTATGGCCACATAGGCAGTTTTCTAATAGTTCTTGCAACGCTGCGCCATAATATCTTGACAAGCCTGTGGCAACGTGGCAACACTGTTATCTGCCATTATTGACAGCTGCTATATATTTTAGCAACTCGGATGACTCGGACCTCTAGGGCCCCATATGTGTATTCTTGTTATTTGGTCAATTTTTTTGTATTTTTAGGTCCATTATTTGACTATACTGTGGTTTATTTCTTGAAAACTTGATAAAAATATTAATAGCAATTACAGCCTTAACAATACACGTGTGTGGTGCACTAAAAACGTGTATAATGGAAATTAAAGAAGAACAAGCGGAAAATACTAGTTTCGAGTACTACTCTGATGATTTGAGTAAGAGTAATGTTGATAATTATTTCTATGTCTTACCGTTGTAAATATTTTGTAGACGAAGCTGTTAAAGAAGAACCTCCTTGCGATGATAACTTGTCCGAAGTTGGTAAGAATGTATTTACTAGTAGTTGGTAATACAAATGCTCTGTATACATAAATTTAAGGTTCAATTAAAATAGAAGAAAATAATCTGGAGGAATTAGTTGGAGAGAATGTTAAAATAGAAAAAACCGAAACAATTGCAGACGATAGTTTGGAATTGAACGAAGTATACTACTGTTATAACTGCGACTTTAAATGTTTTCAAAAATGGAGCTTAATTGTTCATATGCAAACTCATCTGGAAACATCTTTTAAATGTAATGTGTGTGATGCTGCTTTCCCACTAGAAACTGATCTAAAGGATCACCTGTTGGTTCACACAAGTGAAAAACTTTTTAAATGCAGCGTATGTGATAATAGATTTCTGACGAATAGTAGATTAAAGAGACATTTATTGATACACACAGATGAACGGTCTTTTAAATGTAGTGTATGTGATTATACATGTAAGCAGGAAAGTCGCTTAAAAATCCCTTTATTAGTACACACAGGAGAAAGGCCTTTTAAATGTGGTGTATGTGATTATACAAGTGCAGTGCAAAGGAACTTAAAGAGACATTTATTGATACACACAGATGAACGGCCTTTTAAATGTAGTGTATGTGATTATACATGTAAGCAGGAAAGTCGCTTAAAAATCCCTTTATTAGTACACACAGGAGAAAGGCCTTTTAAATGTGGTGTATGTGATTATACAAGTGCAGTGCAAAGGAACTTAAAGAGACATTTATTGATACACACAGATGAACGGCCTTTTAAATGTAGTGTATGTGATTATACATGTAAGCAGGAAAGTCGCTTAAAAATCCATTTATTAGTACACACAGGAGAAAGGCCTTTTAAATGTGGTGTATGTGATTATACAAGTGCTACGAAAAGTAGATTAAAGATACATTCTTTAGTACTACACGGAGGTGGAATGCCTATTAAATGTAGTCTATGTGATTTTACAACTGCAGTGCAAAGGAACTTAAAGAGACATTTATTGATACACACAGATGAACGGCCTTTTAAATGTAGTGTATGTGATTTTACAAGTGCAATGCAAAGAAGCTTAAAGAGCCATTTATTGATACACACAGATGAACGGCCTTTTAAATGTAGTGTATGTGATTTTACAAGTAAGCGGAAAGGTGACTTGAAGAAACATTTATTCTTACACACAGAAGAAGCGCCTTTTAAATGTGGTGTATGTGATTATGCATGTGCTGCGAAAACTAGGTTAAAGAGACATTTATTGATACACACAAATGAACGGCCTTTTAAATGTAGTATATGTGATTTTACATGTAAGCATAAAAATTACTTGAAGAGACATTTAATAGCACACACAGGAAAAAGACCTTTTAAATGTAGTGTATGTGATTATACATGTAAGCAGAAAGGTCATTTAAAGAGCCATTTATTAGCACACACAGGAAAAAAACCTTTTAAATGTGGTGTATGTGGTTATGCATGTGCTGCGAAAAGTAGCTTAAAGAGACATTTATTGATACACACAGATGAACGGCCTTTTAAATGTAGTGTATGTGGTTATGCATGTGCTGCGAAAAGTAGCTTAAAGAGACATTTATTGATACACACAAATGAACGGCCTTTTAAATGTAGATAAAAGTAACTTGGAGAGACATTTATTGGTACACACAGGAGAATGATCTTTTAAATGTGGTGTTTGTGATTATGCAGGTGCAGTGAAAGGTAGCTTAAAGAAACATTATTTATCAGTACACCGAGGTGAAAGACCTATTAACTGTAGTTGATTGAATTATACAGGTGCGAAAAAGGGATCAGGGTGGTCAAGCGGCTAAGACCGTTGGATGCAGATCTAAAGGTTCTTGGTTCGAATCCGGCTGACCACCACTAGATTTTTCTTATAAAACTTATAGAATATTATAAAACATGGACTCGATCGAAATGTGAACGAATGTGATTGATCGAGTGTTTATTTCAATAACTGTATTCTGTTTGAAGTTCTAGTATTTGTACAATCTTATACATTTACATGTATTATAATATACCTACAGTTAATAGTTTCTTAAAACAAACTAATTATTCTCTTCTATTTCATTTTATTTGTAAATGCGCCTTGACCCAAGATCACTAATTGTTTTCTGTGCCCTTGTGTGTCCACCTTAAAAAGAAACCTAGCACCGCCACTGATGGCTGCACAAATAAATCTAAATTTTTTAAAAACTGAATAAAAAATAATAAAAACACTTTGTTTTGTTCTAGAGTTTATTAGTTAAAAACTAACAATTGTTTCCACCTCTTAATGAGGTGTTCTTCAGAGTGCTAACATAAAAACTAAAATTTAATTAATTGGCCGATATAGATTGCCTCACAAGAAGCACAATGTTACCACACCATTACATCCACATTCTCTGTCAACTCCAAAGCTCTAAAAACAAAACCGTCCCTCCTACTAACTCGTCCCCTGGAAATTAGAACTCCTAACACCCTAACAGAAGAACCAGGGTCAAGACAGGTATGGAAGGAGTCTCAAACCCAACGCTTCAAACTCTTTTTCTGTGCTGATTAGGCTACGACGGCTTCGATACGATAATGGGAACTGCGAGGTGAGCGAGGACGTCATCGTCATCTTCAAACGCAAACCAGGAGAAATTTTCATAACTGTTCCGTAAAATTATGTAAAATATTTACCGCGGGACGCGGACTTCACATTTTTAAATTTTCTGTATTAGCAATTATTTTCATTTTCATAAAATGATCCAATCAAATTTTTTAATTGAGCTGTTGTTTTGTTTTTAATTTTGACAGTTGGCAGATACCAGATAAGTGATTTTACTACGAACAAAAGTGATTTGATATACAAACGTCTGCTATAAAAAGTATTTTAAATCGGCATTAAAATAATTTGCAGGTTTTATTTTTAGAAATGTTTACGCGTTATATTTGAAACTTAAGTTATTTCGTCATCAAATTAAAAGAATCTCAATATTACGAAATATTAGTAACATAACCTCAAAAAAAATTTTTACTTATGGAATCGAATTACATAGAAATTCCTTTAAATAATTCGATTAAAGAGACTGTACATAATGGAAAAGAATGTGATAATGAAACAATATATTATGGTGTTTATATACCCACCGAAATATCGATAACGAATAGACAACTCATAAATAACGTTTACAAAGATAAGTTAGAAGCAATAAAAGTGGTCAAAAAGTTCAAAGGTGCAAGATTTAAATCGTTCAATTACTATCCCGAAGCCATCGAATTTTCCATTAATGGGTCCGAGTGTCCAAACAGCAACAAAACTCAAGGACCTTTCGAAAACACCACGTACGAAGAAATATATCCTAATAAGAGAAAAACCCAAAAAGTAGAAGAAAAAGCGAGTCAATTTAGGGGACCAAAATCACAAGAATTGGTAGCATTTAGAAAATTGATCGAAGGGGGTTATCTGCATACCGTCAAAGACATGATATGGGAAAACCCTAAATATTTAGTTGGTAGCGGCGATACGCCCTCTATTTTACAAGTAAGTCCCTCGCTTTTATAAAACAAATTTTTTACCGATTAAACTTGTAGGAAGGATGTCGTTATAATGCCTTGCACATAGCAGCTAAAGCCAAAAATCGTAAAATGTGCGAACTTATTTTAAATACAATCTCCAACATTCACTTAATAAGACTTTTATACGGTGACGATAATTTTCAAGATATTAACAGCCGTGCCAACAAGTTACTCGATTTATATTTAAATACTCCCGATAAAGCTTTAAACGAAACTCCGTTACATTTTGCTGTTAAGTTTGGAGACGTCGATGTCGTCGAATTACTCGTATCGTACCCCCAATGTGATAAGAAGCTTATAAATAAGTTTGGTTCGTCGCCCAAAATGGTGAGTATCGTTGCTTTTTATCAACTACAATTTTTTGCTAAACCTTTTGTAGTTAATTGGAGAGCGTTGTGCTACAACTTTATCGCCGACAACTCGCAAAAAAATCGAGATGTTATTAGACGACACTTTTTATGTACCTGTTTTGCGATCTGAAGGCAACTGTCTGCCGCCTGTGATAGGAGAACCATTTATACCTTCAAGTCCGCCGGTAAGTTAGTCTTTTAGCCTCACTAAGGACTGATCTAATTTAAAAAACGCTGCGCTATGTTCGTAATACACTAAACTTCAACGCGCTCTAGCGCCCAACCTAAACCATACCTCGGGCATTAAAAACCTGGAAGGCGTAATTTGTAGAAAATTTAATAAACTTTATTTTTGTATAGGTACACTTTTCTCTAAAAATGCGTAGTTTCAAAGTTATAAGCAAAAAACTTAAAAAGTGCGTTTTGGCTGATTTTGCAATTTTCATCAAACTTTAACGCGCTCTAGCGCCTAAGTCGTTTTTCTGAAGAAAAAGCTTAAAAGATATAATTTGTAGGAAATTGAATGTACTCCATTTTTGTATAGGAACACTTTTCACTAAAAGTGCGTAGTTACCAAGTTTTAAGCGAAAAACAAAAAGAAAGTGCTTGTGGGCCGGTTGTGGAATTTTCGTCAAACTTTAACGTGCTCTAGCGCTTAAACCGTTCCTCTGAAGAAACAAACTTTACAAACATAATTTGTGGCAAATTTGACGTAGTTTATTTTAGTATAGAAGTTCCTTTCTCCAAAAATGCGTAATTTTCGAGTTATCAGCGAGAAACTGAAAAAATTGCATTTTTTTCGCAGTTTCTTGCAACTTCCTCAGAAATCGTCACCTTTACGAGATGTCAAAGTTGAAATTCGGATTCAGTATCCCAAAATACATAAAAGCGATAGAGAAAAAAACTTCTATTTTTTTTCCAGCCAAACTACTATTTGACTGGACTGATAATTTAATAACTTTTTTTAACTTTTAGAATTTAAATGGCAGCATTATGAGTCCCAAAATGGAAATAAAAGCTTATGCCGGACCTATGGATAGAGAGGAAGCCAAGAAATTTCGTCGTGTCTGGAAAACGCCACCGAGAACGTTGAGTTTCAACTCTTCCAAGTTGAACAATTCTTTTACAGAAGCGTCACCAGTGTTGATTAAGTTTCAAGACTTAGATAAGGGTTTAGAACGTGTTGGTAGAGTGTTGGCGACTGAATTTGATGTTGGTTGGAAAGAATATTGGCCCTTTTTAGACAAATTTATTAATTTATCGTCGGAAGAGGGTTTGCAAGAGCTCGAAAACTATTTATCAAAACGTCAAGGCGAAGAAAGCGATTTCAATATTAGCGATATCGTTCCTCTTCCCGATTTAGAAACGAGTTTTTTAAGTCCGATATCCGATTTATGTAAGCATTTTGAAAATATTAAGCTTTCCGAGAGTGTCGAAGTTAAAAATGATCTAAATCCGTTGATGTATTTGGAGAAAGGTTGTCAAGTGTTTGCGCAACGTTTTTCAAACGACATAATTGACATTATAAAAAGTAACAACAGCGCGTCCATCGCTTCATTACAAAATCAACTTAAACCATTGGAACAATTAATTTTGAGTTTTATGGGCGACGATCGATTCGCTAAAAATGATTTTAGTTTGATTCATTCTCGTTTGAGCGTATTAATAAATGGGAAGTTAAGGGACGCTTTTAAATCTCTAACTGGATCTGATCACACTAAAAAAGCGTTTGAAGACTGGTTAGAAGAGAGCGCTCGTCTTTCGGATGGTTTGTCGTCCGATGATGAAAGAAATAGTTTGTTAAAGACGCCTTTTTGTGGAACTAAAAAGAGAAGTTCTAGAGTTAAACAGTTTGCTTGTATCGTTAAAAATATGGTCGTCAATTGGGACAGTCACGATGAAATTAGCTCGAGTGTTAACAACGAAAAAGACTGCCTCGATGCTTGGAATAGGGCGAAACGATGTTCTTGTGTCTTTACCATTAAACTCAAAAATAGGAATCGAAATAGAAATTGTCGAAATGGCGATGTTGGTATGTTATTTTGTAAATGTTGTGGTGCTTGGTCATTTGTTGTTTATGCTACTGTGAGTAACTTCGTTAATATAAGAGCTACCGAGATGGTTCTGCTCAACTTTGCTAATTTAAACAACTCTTCAGCTACAGCTGTAATATTAACAAAGTTTCCCATAACATAGGGTAGTTTTGTGCACGATTATCGTCTCCTTATATCACTAACGGCAACTTAATTTTTTTTTAAGTTTCAGATTCGAATAAAAGAGCTCGTTTAAGTAACATATCGGTGAGATTATCCAAAATGTTTGACAGTTTAAGTGATGATAGTTCGTCTAGTGAAGACTTTTACACGCCTCCTAGTAGCCCGTCAATTTTAAACGAGGCGGATGACAATGATGTGTTCCAAGATAGTATTTGTCCGCAGCATAGCGTTTTTATAGAAGGGTAACTTGATTTAATAATTGGCACTAAAGTTTTTCTTTAAACTGATTTTTTTAGAAACTGCCCAACAAAAACCGATTATGCTGTTTTTAATGCAATAAACGTGGCAGTTAATCGGTTAGATTTTCAAAAGTATCCCAATATTAATAAGTGGTTTTGTATTGTTAGTGTACACACCCAAGAGGAGCGTAAAAGGTAAATAGAACGTTCGTGTTATACATGGTATGTTACTAGTACAAGAGCTAGAAAACACCACTCGGTATCATTCCAAAAGTTCATTATTTTGCCGTCTGTCACATTGTATTTCTCGAGCCACCCTAAACCGTTCCTCTGACAAGAAAACCTAACAGACATAATTTGTAGGAAATTTAATGTACTTTATTTTTCTATAGGAACAGTTTTCTCAAAAAGTGCGTAGTTTGCGAGTTATAAGCGATAAACTGAAAACACAATTTTTGGGTCGATTTTATATTTTATCAAACTTTAACGCGCTCTAGCGCCCAAACCGTTTGTTTACAGAAGAAACCTAAAAGATATAATTTATAGGAAATTTGATGCGCTTTATTTTTATATAGATGCACTTTTCTCAAAAAGTGCGTAGTTTTCAAGTTATAAGCGAAACACTGAAAAAGAAAAAAAACACCATTCTCGAGCTTCCCCTAAGTTAATGCTAAAATAATGAATCTTTGAAATTGTTTGCTAGCTCTTGGACTAGTTTTAATGAAAGTTGTATGGGTACAAGAGCATTATGTTCTAAAATTATTTTCGATTATACAGAGTGTACAGTCTGAACGTAACACAACTGACTTACACTCTGTATGTCGACACTTTTATGGCTTTTACAATGTATGAAGCCCCAGCTTCTTTAGTAAATATTCATTTTTGTAAATTACCATTCTTTAATTACAGTTGGAGCGCCGTACATCGTTTTAGCACCGATAACTCGAGCACTCTCCAAACGAGTACACCAAAATTTTTGAGGCTTTCTTTAGATAATACTTTGTAAACATGTATAAAGCGTTTAGTTTCTGTTTTTCAAATTTGTAAATTATTTTAAAGATAAGTGGGTATAAATTTCCTCCAAATGTTGAATGAAAAATGTTTTAAATTTGTTGAGTCTTCCTAAATATGGCGGAGCTATTTTGAGTGTTTTTATAAGGCTGTTACTCTTTACTAAAACAATTTTATAATAGATTTTTCTACAATTTATAATTAATAGGGGAGAATTATTTTTGTGAAATTGATATTTTTATTTTTTGTATTTAATTTTATTTGTAATCGAAAAAATTCGTTTTTAAGCTTTGAAATAAATTTAGTTATAGTAATTTCGCTAGGTAAAGTTCTTGGTGACTTACGCCACCAGCAAAGAGGTTACAATAGTGAATAGATGCCTCCCAGAGAAGTCCAGTAGGTAGGTAATTGTTGAAATCTGCGTAGACCTGCATTGAAAGTCTTAACCAAATTTAATTTTATTCAACAAAACTTGTATTTGAATATAAAATGTGGTTGTATTTGAAAAGATAACATCTGAGGGTGTCAGGCAGGTAAATATTAAAATCCTTAAAAGCTCTAAACAGATTCCAACAATTACCTACCTACTTAACTTCTCTAAGGGAGGCATCTATTCACTATTGTAACTTCTCTGCTAGTGGCGTAAGTCACCAAGAACTTTACATAGCGAAATTGCTTTACAGGATTACTGATCTAATAGTAAGTTTTGTATTTAAATATTTTGTTCAATTAAAACTATACAACGAACTGAAACAAAATTCTTCTTTTATTATGAACTCCATTTTGATAAATAATTGCGTCTTAAGGTCTAAAAATATAAAGGATCAAAAATTACAACGAACTAATACCCTATAGCAGCCGAGGTCTCACAAACATTCTCTGCTATCGACCATCGTTTGATTCCCTCTCTTCAACTTGTTCTTCAGTTTTATCACTTGTAGTTTCAAATTCAGACATCGACACACCCGAAGTGCCCGCAGCTAACAATTCCACTATCCCACTAGAAGCAACAGACTCGTCATCATTATTACTAAATTCTTTCAAACCGAGAGACGAGGTCGAATTATTACCTTTCAGTAATTTAGACAACAGAAGTTGACTCGGACTGTCATTTTTGGTAACTTCACCTCTCACTTCATCACTTCTCATCACACCTTCGCTCTCGCGCGACGTACCTGGACAACCATCAAACCAATTGGGATACTGGTTGGTTTCTTTAAACCTCCTATAACGCCGGTCGACATCCTCGCTCTCCCTCTCTAAACGCTGTAACCTTAGTTTTGCCTCGTGTAAAACTCCCATTGTGTGCTCTTCGGAACTAGACGAACTGTGAGCCGACCTCCTTTGAGGTAGCCTGCGAGTCGAGTCATCTTGATCGATGTAGGCTGCATATTCTAGTGCGGTTGTTGGACGAAATACTTCCTCACCAGCGCCTGCATAAGTGACATGGCGCGAAGGTGGAGCGTTAAATATTTCCGGACGGTGTCCGTTGCTGAGACGATCGATAGTTATATGAGCAATCTCCAAGTCGCGTCCATGAACAGCGTTATTTTGAGTCAACTTATTGATTTTACGCTCTTGCTTGTTACTTAGGCGTTTCAGGATTGCAATTTCAGTTTGCAAAGCTTTAATCGACTTTACATTCTCTTCATTTCCTCGGATTGTGCTCGAACCATCTTCCCCGTTCAACGCTGAAGCGCTTTCATCGTCGACTTTATTGACGAGTTGCCTTTGCAAATCGGCGATTTTTAGGTGTTTTTGCTCCCACGTCAATTTGTTCACTTGAAGGTCGTCCTGCAACGATTTGAGCTCCACTTCTTTTTGTTTAACGTACCTTTCGCGCTCTTCCATTTCTTTCTCCTTCGCGAGCATTTTTTTCCATCGCTCCTTTAGGGCGTTCTGATGGAAATGGATTTCGGCTTGAAAGTCGCTTAATTTCTTTTGATGCTTGACCATTTCGCCTTCCAGTCTGCTCTTTTCCAAATCCAAAGAGTTTTGTATTTGCTCGATTTTTTTACTTTGCTCCTTTTGAATTTTTGTGGCCGCTTGTTCTAAATTCTGCTGCAACTTGACGTACTCTTCCTTTGATTCCTCTTTAAGACGCTTTCGCTCGGATACGATTATTTCTTCTACGAGTACGATAGCGGCGTCCACACAATCGGAATTTACGTTGTTAGATATTAGGAGCTCGACTAAATTTTCCAAAGAGCGTCTCTCGCAAACTATTGTTTCGTTTGAAACCTTTAGCTTGCCCTGAAAAGAGTTTAACATTCGAATGATGCACAAAAGTAGCGATTCCTTGTTTGTTACTTTAAAGTAAGTGGAAGAAATATGTCTGCCTTCGTCTGTACTACTTGGAATCCCCAAAGTTTCCAAAATGTCATAAACGTCTTTTTCCAAAAACTTCCACCTCTTCATTTCTTTTTTGCTACAAACGCCCGTCGAAAATTCCGAAAACACGTTAATTAAAGGCACCTCTGTTACAAAAACGGATACGGAATAATTATAATTTTGACTGAGCAAAAATTCGGCGACTAATAAATTTAAAGCTTGTAATTTGGGCGAAACCGTTGGTTTTTGACACGAGGACACCGTTTTGCCCAATTCTGTTTCTTTTAATGCTTCAATCAGCTCTTTACGTAGGTGGGTTTGCAGACTCGACATTATTCCACGACTTTCGAACCACGAATATAATTTTTTTTGAAATTCCTCGGCCGATAATTCGGTTGGCATTTCGTGTTGCACATTTATTGCTGGAATTAAATCTTCTTCGTCCATTTTTTTTGGTTAATTTTAATATTGATTTATTGCTGTTTGTTGATTTCACATAAAATTTTGAAAGGTTTCAAATTGTTTGTACTTTCGTGCTCGACCACGTGTGACGTACGTCGGTATTGTAGATTTCTAATTACCAACATGACATCTGTCAAATTTTTATAAGTTTCAGTAAATTACCCTTTTTTTGAAATTCGAATTAATCGAAAACAATTAAATAATTCAATTAAATCTAATTATGATGCCCTTTCGCGCATCTAACGTTAAATATTTTTAAATTCTTTAACTAAAGTTTGTACTTTTTCCATTGTAAAAGTATGGTCCGATACGTATAAGCCAAATTAATCCAACGTTAGACAAGCAAGTCCCTGTGGCGCAGAGGATAGCGCGTTGGACTTCTAATCCAAAGGTCGTGGGTTCGATCCCCACCAGGGATGCAACTTTTTTTTGCTTTTTCCATAATTTTTTAGTTAAATCCGTTCTGCATTAAACAATATCAAATTTTATTGCTTGCAATATTTTAAAACCGTCTAATTTAAAACTTGAACGAAAGTATCACGCTAATTACAAAGTAGGATACCTTCACTTTCTGATAATTATACTTGTACATGAAAAAATTGTATCTAATTTCTATTTCCGCACTTCTTTATTTCACACGCACTGCTAATGCTATTATTTTTAAATCATAAATCGCCGTTCGTTGCCTAAGTTTTTAGTGCACCGCGTTGGGCGCCAATTATGAAATGAGCCGGATTCGATTTTTTTGAGCAAAGGTGCGATTTCCTGTGGAAGTTGAAAAAGAACTTTCGCATTTAAGAAGTCGAAATCTCGTTTTTGTAAATACTACCAAACAATTTTCTCTAAATCTGTTAATAATTGCGTTCTCTATTTATAGAATTATGCAAATTTAATTTACGCGATTTAAATAAACAATCTATTTTTAAAATCATTAATAAATGTCATTGTTTTATTTAAATTTACGGCTTAATTTTTTTACTTACGCAATAACCGTAATCTATGGTCCTATCGTCGATTCACCGGCTAATAAAGTAACTTAATTATTTCATAAAAATTACCAGTGGCGTAACATCTTTTCATGGGGAGTTTCACATGCAAGTATCCGCACTGTTGTAATTAAAAATGCCAAACGCAATTTTATTTTTCCTGGCGCCCTCGCACAATATTCGCGTAAAATTTCAGAATAAAAATAAGGAGTCGTTAGTAGGTACGCCACTGAAAATTATTCACTAAATTTAAAATAAATGAAAAACAGGAAACGATTTATTTAAATAAGAATCGGGCGATTTACTTAATTTTAATTCTTTTGCATAAGCAGCAAATATATGACTCATCGTGGGGGTTATTATGTCTCTTTTTTTCCTATTTAAAAACGCATTAATTTAATCTGGTAATTACAGTTAGGAATAACAAACAAAATGTTTTTTTTTGTCATCACAATCCTCCAAATTAGATAACACAATAAAACAGTTAACCTCATTGTGGCGAAATAACCTTATTTCCTTTGTTTTTAATAAAATAAATGCCCAATTTATGAACTTTTGGTGTGTTAAAAGTGCGGTATTTAGTATTTAGGCACAATAGTATTTTTTAAATTATCTTCTAATTAGACGTATTTAGTTGCGAGTCTTAGCTGAGGTTCGAGGGGGGGGGGGGCTCTCGAAGCTCGAGACTAAAAAACTACGCGAGCTCAAAAAATTAAAATAAGAAAACATCAATTGCCCACGTGCCCAAAAAAACTTGAATGGAAATATTTAAATTTTTTTAACCCCTGGGGGGACAGTATGAAACATTTGCTTCTTGTTAAGCAGGCAGAATTGTCATTTTAATGATGTAACGACAATAAAAATGATGCTTAATTGACATTAATTTTTAATAAAATTTTAGTCTCTACTAAGTACCCTCTCAATAATGCCACAGGGGCATAAAATACGAACATTTAACAATGGCAATAATGAGCACGTAAAGACTAAAAATCGAAATAAATTCTAGAGAATTTTTAAGATTTTAATATAGTAAATTAGTGCCCCCCCCATGGTAGCTTTGGAAAAGAATGGGGGAGGGGGTGAAAAATTTTAACCTTATTTTTAACTCGAAAATAGCCCTAGAATTACTTAAAAATATTAATTTTAACACGAGTGTCGAGTAATTAAATGGGGCAATATTTAAAAAGAGGGGGCAAGCCTGTAAACCGCGTCTAAAAAATTCCAAAAAATTCTAAAAAGATTCCACAAGATGTTTTTACTTAAATTTAGTAGTAAAAAGTCGTTAAACCACGTTTAGTGGATCGTGGCCAATTTTTAAAATTATCCCATTGTAGTTAGTTACAAAAAGATGCTCTAGTTTAAAAATATAAGGTATTGTTTAGACATCGTGGCAGTCAAAAAAATTAATTCTTTTCTCCTTTCACAATTTATTGCTAATTTTTTTCGTATCTTCCCGTACCCATTGGCCCAATTATTACATAAACGAATTTTAAGTCTACAACTACTAACTGACGTCAGTTCGCTATTGTTTAACTTAAGGACGTAATTAAATTAAATTGGCTATAGAAATAACTAATAATCGAAAGGTGCGCGTAATATTTTTACGTTTGAGAAAAAAATTTAGGCCAAATCAATATATTTCGAGCTTCAAGGACTTATTTTATTTTAATTTATAATCAATTTGTTAATACGAGTATAAAAATAAAATAAAAACATCATGTTGTGTCTACTAGTTTAAATCAAAACAATGGGTGACACGATTTTGATAACACTCTAGGTAACGTTCCGTCGTTACGCAGAGGTAAAATTAACACACTTCCAGTTATTTTCTATAAATAACAACGTTGTTAACACGTATTGGTTATTTTTACATATTTTTAAGATAAGGATTTTGTTTTATCAGTATCCCCAGGTTATTTACTCGTTAAACAATGAAATAAAAACAAATCTTGTTTGCGTAGCTTCAGTAAGCCCCACTGCAACGGGCTAGCCAACGTGCCTCCACCGGCCCTTTTCGATCGAAAACGTACAAAATTAAACTGAACCAAAAGCAACTCGAAAGAACAACTGGGCATCCAACTCGATTAAACAACAAGTCATACGTTGGTCCATGCGTTGGCCAAAGTTGGCCCACTTGTTGGCCGTGGTGGAAACGCCCCTTTATAATTGAAAATTTTAAACAAACACGAAACCTCACCAAGTGTGTTCGAAAACTTCGTTATCTCGTTAACCCTGATGTAAATTATTGTTATAGCAGTTAATTGATTAAATTATAGGAAAAGAAAACTTAAATTGTAGGAAGAAAAAGGTCATGACTACAATAATATTTACCATGTCTGAACTGAAAATCAATTTTTTATTGGGTTAAGGTCTCTAATAATTAATTATTGCTCCAATTTGTTTATATCGTTTTTCCAAACGTTGGACTTTATACACACTTACATGATATTAAATGCAAACAACGACAAAATTGATATTTGTGTAATTATTTACGTCTTAACGAAGTTTCCCATCGGGGGAAATTGAGAAATGGTTGGGAAAAATCGTTCTCGAGATCTCATTTAAATTTGCGGAGTGCGGAATTCAACACTTATAGCTAAGTATCGCGTCTAAGTACCTTAAAAACAAGTACTAATTAACAAATTTTCTTGAAATAGGTTTAAAAAAACATTTTCAGCGGAAAATTCAGTCTGCATGTGTGTCGCTGTTGCTAGGAGACTCGAGAGAGGTGGTTTCTGCTTCTTTCCCAGTTTTTTCGTTATAACTTAAGAACTACGCACTTTTTGAGGAAAGTGCTTCTATATAAAAATAAACTGCATACAATTTACTACAAATTATATGCGTCAGGTTTTTGTGTCAGACAACTGGTTTAGACGCTAGAGCTCCTTAAAGTTTGACCAAAATTTCAAAATTCAACAAAATACTGTTTTCTTAGTTTTTTGCTTATAACTTGAAAAGTAGGGACTTTTTGAGAAAAGTGTATCTATAAGAAAATAAGGCTTATTCAATTTCCTACAAATTATATTTTTAACCTTTTTTATATTAGACAAACGGTTTATACGTTAGAACGCGTTCAAGTTTGACAAATATTTCTAAATTGGCTAAAAACTCTTCTTTTAGTTTGTCGCTTAAAACTCGGAAACTACGCACTTTTAGTAAAAAGTGTTTTTATACAAAAATGAAGTACATTTAATTTCCTACAAATTACATTTGTTAAGCTATTTTTTCAGAAGAACGACTTAGGCTACAGCGCGTTAAAACTTGCTAAAAATTCCTAAATCGACCATAAACTGTTTTTCTCGTTTATTCGCTTATAACTCAAAAACGACGTACTTTTAGAGAGAATGTCCTTATAAAAAACCAAGTAAATTAAATTTCCTACAAATTCTGTTTCCTAGGTTTTTTACACTAGACAAACGGTTTAGGCGGTAGAGCTCTTTAAACTTTGACAAAAATTCCAAAATAGGACAAAAAAGTGTTTTCTTAGTTTATTGCCTATAGCTCGAAAAATACGGACTTTTAGAGAAAATCCTATTTATAGACAAATGAAGCACATTAAATTTTCTACAAATTACTTTATTAAGCTTTTTTACTTCAGATAAAAGGTTTAGCCGCTAAAGCGCGTTAGAGTTTTCCAAAAGTTCCCAACTTGGCTAAGAACTGTTCTTTTAGTTTATTGCTTATAACTCAAAAATTACGCACTTTTTAAGAAAAGTGTTTTTATAGAAAAATAAAGCACATGGATTTTACTACAAATTATGTGTTTTAGGCTTTTTACATCAGACAAATGGTTTCGCCGCACGAGCTCTTTACATTTTTCAAAAATTCTAAAATAGAACAAAAAATTATTTTCTTAGTTTATCTCTCATAACTCGAAAAGTACAAACTTTTAGAAAAAAGATTATTCATAGATAAATAAAGCACATTAAATTTTCTACAACTTATATTATTAAGCTTTTTTACTTCAGACAAAAGGTTTAGCCGATAGAGCGCGTTAAAGTTTGCCAAAAGTTCCCAAATTGGCTAACAACTGTTCTTTTAGTTTATCGCTTATAACTCAAACATTACGCACTTTTAGAGAAAAGTCTTTCTATAATAAAATGAAGCACATTAAATTTCTTACAAATTATGTTTCTAAAGTTTTTTACACCGGACAAATGGTTTAGGCGGTACAGCGTATTAAAGTTTGATAAAAATTCCAAAATTGACCAAGAAAACTGTTTTTTAGTTTATCGCTTGTAACTCAAACATTGCGCATTTTTAGAGAAATGTCTTTCTATAATAAAATGAAGCACATTAAATTTCCTACAAATTACGTTTAAAATTTTTTTACTTTATGCAAAGCGCTTAGGCGCTACAGCGTGTTACAATTTGACAAAAATTTCAAAATCTGTCAAAAAACACATTCTTAGTTTATTATTTAAAACTCAAAAAGTGCGTAGTGTTTTAAAAAAGTGCTTCTATACTACAATAAAGTAAATTAAATTTTCCATAAATTATGTCTCCTAGACTTTATACTTCAGACTAATGATTGAGACGCTAGAGTGCGTTAAAGTTTGATAAAAATTCCTAAATAGACCATCCATAAACTCCTCTTTTAGTAAATCGCTTATAACTCAAAAACTACGCACTTTTAGAGAAAAGTGTCCTTATAGAAAAACTAAGTAAATTAAATTTCCTACAAATTGTGTCTTCTAGGTTTTGTACATCAGACAAACGGTTTAGGTTAGGCACTCTAGCGCGTTTACTGAATGACCTAATGACTAATTAGAAGAATGCAATTGTAAGCTCTCGGACTCGATAGTGACTTTTGCGAGACTATTGACGTTTTTGGTGAATATTTCCCGAGCAAAGCTTGCAAAAGAGCGCGAGAAGGTTATAAAAAGAAAGTTGCAAACCACAACTTTTCCCATAGCGAAAATTTCCACTCTAATGAACCGTTAGGTAGGGCACTACCGTCCGCCGTTCGTTAGCAACCAAATTTTTTAAAAATGAGCCGTAATTTGTTATACTAAACTCGAGTCTAAACAAATTTATATGTAAATGTTATGTTGATACAGTAACAAACTTGTTTGTATTCAATTTAGTTCGAAGACGTCAAAGAGCGAGAGATCGCGTCACTGAGATGGGGCGATTATAGAAAATTGTGCTTTATAAAATTTGAACTGATATTAGATAAAAATCGATCGTCTCTTCCTCCTTCTCACCTACGTCTTATTAATTAAGATAAGTTTTGGTTACCGCGTGACGTACTAACCTTTACTTTTGTAGCTTTTGTTTATACCGAATTTACAGTCCAGCGGTGTAAATTTCGTTATTAAATATGTATTAAGGCTAATGTGTGCTGCTTAAACTAATCATTATTTTTATTTAGGTTAATTTAATATTCTTTTCCTAACTATGTTAAGGGTCGCGGGTCGGGGGTCGGGCGTCGGGGTCGCCGACAGTTTTTGGAGACTTTATAGGCGACGCGTTCGTGCTTCTGACGCCCACTCGTTAATTTGTTAATTTATAGATTTATACGAAACGTTTCAGGAGTGCGAATAAGGACATTAGCAGTAAGCTCCATTAATAAAAAACAAGGCAGGCTTTTCTCTTCCAGAAGCGCCCCCTAATCGAGCTACAATTTCTCGATGTTTTAAAGGGACGCTCGATGACGTCACGTGTATGTAGGACGCAGACCCGCACCAAAGAAATGACGTCATTGAGCGCAAACTTAGATGTTTAATATCTTTATCTTTGTAAGGCAGAAGGGATTAGTGTGGGGTGGGGGGGGGGGAGGTTGATGCTCGTTGTTTTTAGAAATTTTTACAAGTTTTTGTTTATTTATTGCGCGCCTGACGAATCTATTTGAATTTCTTCTCCTTTCCATTTCAAGTGATTCAGTAGTTTAAAGAAACGAAATGAAAGGCACAAATTGGATCTACTGCTTACAATATAATGTAGTGAGTAATTAATGATTAACCTAAATAAATTCTGGCAAGCAGACACACTCGTATATTATGATTCATCTCATAGCATCCTCTCTTATCGTCTCTCATTGGATTTTCCCAAAACTCGATCCGACATCGTATTCGTAGTAAAAATTGTCAAAACAACTTAAACGACTCTCCAAACATCAAACAGCGTTGTTTTTAAATTAAACAAATTTTTGTTTAAAAACAAATGACGCACATCAGGTACAAACGTAATAATTAGCAGTTGAATGTGATACTGATTGGGGGAGAGGAGATATAGATAGAGGAAGATATAGAATTGTACTGTTGAATTAATATGACTCCTTTTTTAATTAATTGTAATTGATGGCAGATAGCTGGAGTAGATGACCTCAAATAGCTTACAAAATTGCGCAACTTAATTAAAGTAAGTTGAATGATTTGTGAAATATTTTCAATAAAAATTTACTTATAATTTTTGTTAAAACACACTCGTTTTTTTTTTACAAAACTCAAGTATTTATTCAAGAATAACAGGTACAGGTATACTATTGAAAATTGAAACGCATAAATAAAATGCAAAATTACGTGCAGTCGCGAACATTTAATTTCGTATTGGGTAAATTATAATAACAAATTAGCATCAAGGTGATGAGCTGATGAGATAAACAAAATGAGCGTATAAGTTGCATAAAATAATATACACGGTGGTCTCCAGTGTGGTCCTGGGGACTACTATTTGAGTCAGTGGCAACGAAAACTTTTTTAGAAACTGTCGACGACAGTTTCGGGAGTTTGGTTCGGTTCAGTATTGGACTTTTTTCTATTAGCTTTGAGTATTCTCTGCACTGTAACTCTGAGGCCAGTACACGAAGGATTGAAAGCTGTTGTCTCTTGTAAACCAGGGTGAAAGCCTTTCTTTCCATTTTGACTTTGTATTGTCTCACAAAGACATTGGACTTCTCTTGACTCCTCTATATTCTCAACACTGCATCTTTGATACTGCCAGCAAAAGTAAGCATGTTCGTATACTAATTTTGATCTTCATCAATCATCAGACTGCATCTTGAGCAGCTCTGGAACCAGTTCAGTCGTCACAAGATCTCAAAAGTTAAAGACCAATCACCAGAAGAATTGTTATCGCCGTCAAGTTACTGCTTTCATGTTTTATAGCCCTGCATTGTTCTACAAAAACATAAAAGGCTTCTCTACACTATTTTACACCTAAACAGAAGAGAAGCAGTATTATAGCGAGAGTGGGTAAGTGATTCGCAAATTCGAATAGACCTTAGATGTGGCAAGTGGCAACCGCAATTCCACGGTTACAAACATTATTTTGGGGAACTTGTAACAGGACTTGCACTGACATTGAGCCCAATTCTGTACGATTTCAAAAAAATTTTTGCAAGAGCCCTTATTCATCTTACTCGAGCTTGTTTTGCAACTTTGTTAAAATCGTCGAAAACAAGTAACGTCGGTATACAACTGATCTTATAACCTTTTACTAAGCATTTTAAAGTTATTTGACCTAATTAATTATTTCTTGTTTATATCTTTGAAGTTAAACAAACAGATCTTGCGCCACAATTATTTTTCATGCGGGGTGTGTACTAAAGACGTCCCTGTCGGTAAACGCATTTTCAAAAAAAGTACAAAAACGGCTTTAAACAAGAGACGCTTACTACTACTATACAAATTATTTTGTGTTATGCAAGGTGTGGACGTGGTACAACTTACAGAAAATACTTTACAAAAACCCAATATACGCGTAAACCGTTTGTCTGGTGCTAAAAATCTATAAGACACAAATTGTAGAAAATTTTGTGTACTTTATTTTTATATAAGAACACGTTTCTCCAAAAGTGCGTAGTTGTCGAGTTATAGGTAATAAACTGAAAAACAGTGTTTTTGACTTATTTTGAAATTCTTGTTAAACTTTAAGGCACTCTAGCGCCTAAACCTTTTATCTAAAGAAGAAACATATAAAGATACAATTTGTGGGAAACTTACAGTAGTTTATTTTTGTATAAAAGAATTTTTTTAAGAGGAGCATATTTTTCGAGTTATAAGCAATAAACTAAAAAAAATTATTTTTTGCTGATTTGGAATTGCTAAACTTTAACGGGCTCTACCACCTAAACTGTTTGCCTGAAGAAGAAATCTAAGAGACATAAGTTGTAGAAAATTTGCAGTGCTTTATTTTTGTTTAGCAACACTTTTCCCTAAAGTGTATAGTTTTTGAGTTATAAGCGATAAACAAAAAAACAGTTTTTTTGACAGATTTTGGAATTTTCATCAAACGTTAAGGTACTCTAGCGCCCAAACTGTTAGTCTAAAGAGAAAATGTAAAGATAGAGTTTGTAGGAAATTTTATGTAGTTTAGATTTGTATTAGCTCATTTGTTTCAAAAAGTGTCTACCTTTCTTTTTATTTAGATAGATATTTTAGATATATTTTGTAAATTTTGTCAAACTTTAAAGCGCTCTAGCGCTTAAACAATTAGCTTGAAGAAGAAATCTGATAGGCATAATTTATAGGAAATTTGCTGTAGTTTATTTTTGTTTAAAAGCACTTTTTTTAAACAGTGCACGCTTTTCGAGTTATAAGCAATAAACTAAAAAACGCTCTTTTTGACAGATTTTAGAATTTTGATCAGACTTTAAGGAGCTCTAGCGCCTAAACTGTTAGTCTAAAAAAGAAATGTAAATATACAGTTTGTAGGAAATTTAATGTAGTTTATTTCTGTATCGGCTCATTTTTTTAAAAAGTGTGTAGTTTTTGAGGTATGAGCAATATACTGAAAAACAGTCTTTTAGGTATATTTTGAAAATTTTGTCAAACTTTAAGGCGCTCTAGCGCTTCAACAATTTGCCTGAAGAAGAAATCGGATAGGCATAATTTGTAGGAAATTTGCTGTAGTTTATTTTTGTATAAAAGCACTTTTTTAAACAGTGCACGCTTTTTGAGTTATAGGCAATAAACTAAAAAACAGTTTTTTTGACAAGTTTTCGAATTTTGATCAGACTTTAAGGAGCTCTAGCGCCTAAACTGTTAGTCTAAAAAATAAATGTAAATATATAGTTTGTAGGAAATTTAATGTAGTTTATTTCTGTATTAGCTCTTTTTTTAAAAGTATGTAGTTTTTGAGGTATGAGCAATATACTGAAAAACAGTGTTTTAGGTATATTTTGAAAATTTTGTCAAACTTTAAGGCGCTCTAGCGTTTAAACAATTCGCCTGAAGAAGAAATCGGATAGGCATAATTTGTAGGAAATTTGCTGTAGTTTATTTTTGTATGAAAGCATTTTTTTAAACAGTGCACGCTTTTTGAGTTATAAGCAGTAAACTGAAAAACAGTCTTTTAGCTTTTTTTTAAATTTTTTCAAATTTTAAGGCGCTCTAGCGCATAAACGCTTAAGCCTGAAGAAGAAATGTAAGAGACATAATTTGTAGGAAATTTTATGTAGTTTATTTTTGTATAAAAGCACTCTTCTCAAAAAGTGCATAGTTTTCAAGTTACTGGCCAAAACTGAACAAAGAGCAAAAAACCCCTCTTCGTGAGTTTCCCCTTCTTACTTTTAAATAAAAGTAATTGCTCTAAGAGTAGTAGCATTGGTGTAGCGGGTGCACTATATAGCCCTAAAGTATACGGGGTGTTCTATATTTAAAAAGTAGTATTTACAATTTGTCTGTGATGCTACTTGCTACGTCACAACCATCGTCCTGTATAATGAAACTGAGTATAAGAACTGGTGTCGTCCACTTATATTACTTTTATTGAAACATATTTTTCCGCCCTGTATAAGTTAATTAACATTTTATTATAGTTGGAAATTTATGTTGAATAACATTTAATTAACTTTAATCGAAATGTGGTAGGTTAGTAATAACAATTTGCTCACAAAGTCAGACATCAAACGGTTACAATTTAATGTTGCTCACGTGTCAATTACTGCTGCTGTTTGTATTTAAGGCTTCTTTATTTAATAAATACACAATAGGGTTTAGAAACCATAAAGCGACGAGCGTAAATAAGAAATAAATAGTCGATAAGTAAGACAAACAAATTATCAGCTGTGGCCTGTGGAGCTGTGTAATTACTCTTTTATGAAACGCCTACAAAAGAATCGGCGAGCGATGAAGAAAAAGAAATTCTAATTATTTCCGATGCGGTTCGGTGGTTTAAAAGCTGTGGGCTGTGGTCGAAGTTTTGAGTAATTAAACAGTTGCAGGAAACTTGGACGAAATTATTCCCAATTCGATTATTAAATGATGGAATAGGGCAAAATCGCCATCCAGATGAGGAGAAGCTATTAACCCTCATTATCGCCACTTCAATTTCTAATTGCTTTTTTTCAGATGTTTTAGTTAGCAACGGATCCAGTTCAACTGATGGATGTAATTATCTTTAAGTGGCACGTCAAATTTTAAGTTGAAGTGGCGCAATCCGAGAGGTGAGAGCACTACCTATTTGACAGGAATTGAGATTATTAAAACTGAAACCATCATCGTGCTTTCGTAATATCTGTAGCTTGTCAATAAATAATTATTGGGAGAGCTATACCAAAGGGGTTACAAATTTATAGTCTGGGAGGCAGGCTGAAAGAACATTGCAAATGAGTATTATAATCGGCGGTCTGCCACTCCTAAGTGGCAACATTAACCGAAAATTTGGGCATCCGACTTCAAAAGCGTCTGCCACCATGGAGGTTGCACTTAAAAGCGTCTTACACAAGAAATGCAATACTTTAACGCGTTCTAGCACGTAAACTGTTCCTTTCACGAAAAAACTCTAAGAGACATAACTTGTTGCAAATTGAGTGTACTTTAATTTTATATTAGTCAGTTTTCCTCCATAAGTGCGCAGTTTTCAAGTTATAAACGATAAACCAAAAAACAGTTTTTTATTTGGCAGATTTTGGAATCTTTATCAAACTTTAACGCCCTCTAGGGCTTAAACTGTTTATCTGACAAAAAAAACTTAAGGAACATAGTTTTCAGAAAATTTGATGTAGTTTACTTTTATATAAAAACACTTTTTTTAAAAGTGCATAGTTTTTGAGTTATAAGCGATAAACAAAAAATGCAGTTTTTAGACAGATTTTGAAATATTTATCAAACTCTAACGCACTCTAGCGCCTAAATCGTTTGTTTGAGAAAAAACTCAAAGACTATAGTTTGCAGGAAATTTAATGTAGTTTAGTTTTTTATAAGAACACTTTTTTCAAAACGTGCGTAGTTTTCGAATTATAAGCGATAAACCAGAAATATCAGTTTTTTGGCAGATTTTCAAATCTTTGTCAAACTTCTATTGCCTAAACCATTTGTCTGAAGGAAAAAACTTAAGGACCATAGTTTGTAGTAAATTTAATGTACTTTATTTTTATAAAAAAACACTTTTTAAAAAGTGCGTAGTTTTTGAGTTATAAGCGATAAACTAAAAATTAAAGTTTCTTGCAAGAATTTGGAATTCTTCTCAAATTTTTACGAGCTCTAGTGCCTAAACCGCGTGTTTGAGGAAAAACTTCTAGATCCTAATTTGCAGTAAATTTGATGTAGTTTACTTTTATATAGAAACACTTTTTTCAGAAAGTGCGTAATTTTTGAGTTATAAGCGATGAACTAAAAAATGAAGCTTTTTGGAAGATTTTGGAATTCTTGTCAAACTTTATCGCGCTCTGGTGCTTAAACCGTTTGTCTGAGAAAAAAACATAAAGAACATAATTTGCAGTAAATTTGATGTAGTTTACTTTTATATAGAAACACTTTTTTCAGAAAGTAAGTAATTTTTGAGTTATAAGCGATGAACTAAAAAATAAAGCTTTTTGAAAAATTTTGAAATTCTTGTTAAACTTTAACGCGCTCTGGCGCTTAAACGGTTTGTCTGAGAAAAAAACATAAAGAACATAATTTGCAGTAAATTTGATGTAGTTTACTTTTATATAGAAACACTTTTTTCAGAAAGTGCGTAATTTTTGAGTTATAAGCGATGAACTAAAAAATAAAGCTTTTTGAAAAATTTTGAAATTCTTGTTAAACTTTAACGCGCTCTGGCGCTTAAACGGTTTGTCTGAGAAAAAAACATAAAGAACATAATTTGCAGTAAATTTGATGTAGTTTACTTTTATATAGAAACACTTTTTTCAGAAAGTGCGTAATTTTTGAGTTATAAGCGATGAACTAAAAAATAAAGCTTTTTGAAAAATTTTGAAATTCTTGTTAAACTTTAACGCGCTCTGGCGCTTAAACGGTTTGTCTGAGAAAAAAACATAAAGAACATAATTTGCAGTAAATTTGATGTAGTTTACTTTTATATAGAAACACTTTTTTCAGAAAATGCATAGTTTTTGAGTTATAAGCGATGAACTAAAAAATGAAGCTTTTTGGAAGATTTTGGAATTCTTGTCAAACTTTATCGCGCTCTGGTGCTTAAACCGTTTGTCTGAGAAAAAAACATAAAGAACATAATTTGCAGTAAATTTGATGTAGTTTACTTTTATATAGAAACACTTTTTTCAGAAAGTGCGTAATTTTTGAGTTATAAGCGATGAACTAAAAAATGAAGCTTTTTGGAAGATTTTGGAATTCTTGTCAAACTTTATCGCGCTCTGGTGCTTAAACCGTTTGTCTGAGAAAAAAACATAAAGAACATAATTTGCAGTAAATTTGATGTAGTTTACTTTTATATAGAAACACTTTTTTCAGAAAGTGCGTAATTTTTGAGTTATAAGCGATGAACTAAAAAATAAAGCTTTTTGAAAAATTTTGAAATTCTTGTTAAACTTTAACGCGCTCTGGCGCTTAAACGGTTTGTCTGAGAAAAAAACATAAAGAACATAATTTGCAGTAAATTTGATGTAGTTTACTTTTATATAGAAACACTTTTTTCAGAAAGTGCGTAATTTTTGAGTTATAAGCGATGAACTAAAAAATAAAGCTTTTTGAAAAATTTTGAAATTCTTGTTAAACTTTAACGCGTTCTGGCGCTTAAACGGTTTGTCTGAGAAAAAAACATAAAGAACATAATTTGCAGTAAATTTGATGTAGTTTACTTTTATATAGAAACACTTTTTTCAGAAAATGCATAGTTTTTGAGTTATAAGCGATGAACTAAAAAATGAAGCTTTTTGGAAGATTTTGGAATTCTTGTCAAACTTTATCGCGCTCTGGTGCTTAAACCGTTTGTCTGAGAAAAAAACATAAAGAACATAATTTGCAGTAAATTTGATGTAGTTTACTTTTATATAGAAACACTTTTTTCAGAAAGTGCGTAATTTTTGAGTTATAAGCGATGAACTAAAAAATGAAGCTTTTTGGAAGATTTTGGAATTCTTGTCAAACTTTATCGCGCTCTGGTGCTTAAACCGTTTGTCTGAGAAAAAAACATAAAGAACATAATTTGCAGTAAATTTGATGTAGTTTACTTTTATATAGAAACACTTTTTTCAGAAAATGCATAGTTTTTGAGTTATAAGCGATGAACTAAAAAATGAAGCTTTTTGGAAGATTTTGGAACTCTTGTCAAACTTTATCGCGCTCTGGTGCTTAAACCGTTTGTCTGAGAAAAAAATATAAAGAACATAATTTGCAGTAAATTTGATGTAGTTTACTTTGATATAAAAAAACTTTTTTCAGAAAGTGCATAGTTTTTGAGTTATAAGCGATGAACTAAAAAATGAAGCTTTTTGGAAGATTTTGGAATTCTTGTCAAACTTTAACGCGCTCTAGAGCCTAAACCGTTTGTCCGAAGGGCAAAATGCACAATTATTTGATAAAGTAAACTTTGAATGACAGGATGAGAACGTACATTTTCCTATTCACCAACCAAATACTGTAATACCGACGAAAAAACATCTAGACATTGGAAGGCTCGATGAAGATGGTAAAATATTTATTTAAAAATTAACGAGTCTCTGAACAAATTCGCATGTACTAAAAACGTCGAAACAGTAGCCTTTCTCTATTCACACGCCTACTTAACACGGCCTTGTTTGTATACTTTAAAAGTCTTTTAAATAATACACGTGCGATAATTTCAAGGCTTTGAACATAAATCCAACTTGCAAACTTGCATCCGCCACAAAAGAAATAAAAATTGACATATTCAATACTATCAACTCGACTTAATCGCACTTCCAGCTCATCGCTAGGCCGGCCCTGAAATTTTTTGAATTATCAAGTTAAAAAACAGTTGTTAAACATTAATTTGTTTAAATTTTAAATAAAAAAAAGATCAAGGATTGAGAGATTAGTTAAGAGTTGTGTTTAAAGCATAAATTTTAATTATTATGTTAATGGACATTGTTTGTTACATTCTATATACCGGGTCTTAATTTGTTAACAAGTAAACGTAAACACTTGTTTGGCATAATTTTTAGTCGACATCTTTTGCGTAAGGTACACTTTCGTGAAACTTTTAAAATTGTATAATATAGAACAAGCCGCACAAGCCAATCTTAAAACTTTCCACACTTTATTATTATTATTATTTATTATCACTGTCAAAATAACAAAGACACGGTTTCAAAAAAAATTTTCACAGTGCATTTGACCGTAACGATAGTTTTTTTGCGTTAAATGGTAGGTATAGAAAATTTTCAATTGGTTTGTAAGTAAAATCAATTATAAAAAATGTTATAATAGCGCGGAGTAAAAATAAATTGCATAATGGAAAGGCGAAAAATCTATATTACGATCGCTTAACCTTGTTAATGGTTAAGATACTTATGGAAAATTATAATACCGATTCTAAGTACAAAAACATAACTTAAATTGTTTGTTTAAAAAAATTTCCCAAGTCGCTAAGAAAAAAGAAATTGTCTGCCGAAGGTAATAAGTTTAGGCCGTGCCTAAAAGGCCTGCCAAGAGGCTCCAAGTACTTTAACTAAATGATCAAGTAAGACGTTTGTAACAATTCAGGCTGAAAGAACATTGCAAATGTGTAATCAAAACGACCGTCTGCCAATTCAGAGTGGCAGTATTAACTTAGAGGAAAAGGGTGGGTTTTAACTATTTTTTCGGTTTTTGCTTATAAGTTGCGAATTACGCACTTTAAGAGAAAATTGCATGGAAATGAATATGAGCTACATCAAATTTACTACAAGTTTAATCTTTTAATTTTTTTTCTCATAAGAAAGATTTAGGCGCTAGAGCGCGTTAAAGTTTGGCAAAAATTTAAAAATCGGTCCAAAAATTGTGTTTTTTGGTTTGTCGCTTATAACTCAAGAACTACGCACTTTTTGAGACAAGTCGTTTTATACAAAAAGAAAGTAATGTAAATTTTATACCAATTATATTTCTTAGATGTTTTAGCTGAGACAAACGATTTAGGCGCTACAACGAGTTAAAGTTTGACAAATATTTTAAATCAGCCAAAAAACTGTCTTTTTAGTTTATCGCTAGTAACTCAAAAATTCGGCACATTTAAAGAAAAGATGTATGTATAAAAGTAAACTAGACCAAATTTCCCACAAATTATGTCTCTCGCGTTTTTTCCTGAAATAAGCGGTTTAAGCAGTATAGCGGATTAAAGTTTGGCAACGACTCCAAAATCGCTCAAAAACTGTTTTATCGCTTATAACTTCAAAACTACATACTTTTTTAGAAAATTAACCTTATATACAAGTAAACTATGTCAAATTTGCTACAGATTATGTCTCAGATTTTTTTTCTCAGACAAACGGTTTAGACGCTAGAGAGCGTTATAGTTGAGAAGAATTCCAAAATCTGTCAAAAAACTGTATTTTTTTGTTTGTCTCTTATAACTTCAAAACTACGCAATTTTTGAGACAAGTGTTTTTATGTAAAAGTAACCTACGTCAAATTTTCCCCAAATTATATCTCTCACTTTCTTAGCTCGAACAGTTTAGACACTAGAGTGCGCTAAAGTTTGACAAAAATTGCAAAATCGGTCAAAAAACTGTTCTATCGCTTAGAACTTCAAAACTACACAATTTTTGAAAAAAGTGATCCTATACAAAAGTAAACTACGTCAAATTTTCTACAGATTTTGTTTCGAAGGTTTTTTTCTGAGTCAAACGGTTTAGACGCTAGAGAGCGTTAAAGCTTGACAGCTTGACAAGAATTCCAAAAGCTATCAAAAAACTGTGTTTTTTGTTTTTCGCCTATAACTCGTAAACTACGGACTGTTTGAGCAAAGCTTTTCTATATGAAAGTAAACTACATCAAATTTCCTGCTAATTATGTGTCTTAAGTTTTTCTCCTCACACAAACGGTTTAGGTACTAGAGCGCGTAAAGTTTGACAAGAATTCCAAAATATGACAAAAAACTGTGTTTTTTAGTTGATCGCTCATAACTCAAAAACTGCGCACTTTTAGAGAAAAGTGTTCTAATATAAAAATGAAGTGCATTAGATTGGCTACAAATTATGTATCTTCAATTTTTTTCGTAAAATAAACAGTTTAGGCGGTAGAGCGCGTTGAAGTATAGGACCTCGAGAAGGGTGGGTTTTACTGGGGTCAAACTAAACAATAGGGTACGCGAACAGTTTAATTGCCAAAAAATTGCATTTTGTGGGTAAATTTTAAATAATATATCGTGGCAGACGGTTTTAAGTGCAGTCTTTGTGGTGGTAGACGCCTTTGAAGTCGGTATATTGAATTATCGTCTAGTTACCTCCAAACTAAATATTAAATAATTAATTAGTTTACTAAAGTTTAACAACATTAAATTCTATCGAATTTTAATTAATAAAAGTATAACGTTGGAGTCACGTGGCAAGTGTAATTTACCTAATAATTAAACTAATTAAGTTTTCAAACGCGGCGTACTACGCGATTTTTCTCTTTTACGAAACAAATAATTTTACTTTTGTTTAGAAAGTAATCGATTTAGTAATAAAGCTCGATGGAGAAGAACAAACTAATTAATAAGCCGAAATTTGCCAAATATCGTAACAGAGAGAGCTTGCAATGATTCATTAGAATTATACCGACTTCTGAGGGAAATAAGGATTTTATGGATAACAAAAGTTTATTATCAAGAAATGATATATCTCAAAAACGGTCAACTTTAGTGTTAAAAGACGTAACACTTTTTTTACTTAAAATAAACAAATATACCCAAATCAAGAAGAAAAAATATGCCATTCCGTATACAATTAAACAGTGAGGTTATGTAGCGATTTTACAGTCCACCCAGTAGATTTAAAAACGAGTTTGTGATGTATAAACCCTTTATATATACGCGACAAAACATGTTTACGTCAGTTGGAAAATAGAGGCGCGTATTACGTCACGTTTGGGTAGCGTTTAGCGATTTTTTAAGATGTGGCGTAGCGGCGAGCGCACGCTCGCTTTTCGAAAAGCCTGGATTAAACCAAATTTTTTTATTTTCTTAGAAGAAAAATTAATTTCAATTAAGACGTAGTTTAATGCTACATTTATTTTTCAAAACTCCCATTATTTTATTAAAAGCATCGCGTGGCATGGAATTTAATTAAAGTTTGTGTTTGTGTATCACACACCAAATTTAATTAGGAAATTACTTAAGGCAAAGTCTTTGAAGTACAATTGAGGGGTTAAGTGGAAACTTTCCCATTTCCTATTTAAATTTTTTTTCAAGGATGAAGGCATATTGGTAATTGCGTATTTGTACTTAACAAGCGACAAAAACATTAAAATTTTTCATTTAACAGAGGAGAAATTTTCCTATAAACATTTCCAAGTCGCTAATTTTATAAAAGCATCGGCGTGAGCCGTGAGTCGAGGCTTGTAAAATATAACGCATAGGTATAGTTAGTCAAAATATATGAGGGAAATCTTGCACCCCAACAAGTCTAGCATCCACTGCACGGTGTAGTTAACCACGCCCACATTTTATAATCGAAGTAACCTACAGCTACTTACAGTGTTCTATTATGGATTATGGACCTCGGTCTAACCAAGTAAATGTAAAGTTTATACAATTGAGGATATCGGTTTAGTCTCTGATTTTTATACGTATTGATAAACAATTCCAATTTTGGCAACGACTCCAAAATCGCTCAAAAACTGTTTTAACGCTTATAACTTCAAAACTACATACTTTTTTAGAAAATTAACCTTATATACAAGTAAACTATGTCAAATTTGCTACAGATTATGTCTCAGGTTTTTTTTCTCAGACAAACGGTTTAGACGCTAGAGAGCGTTATAGTTGAGAAGAATTCCAAAATCTGTCAAAAAACTGTATTTTTTTGTTTGTCTCTTATAACTTCAAAACTACGCAATTTTTGAGAAAAGTGTTTTTATGTAAAAGTAACCTACGTCAAATTTTCTCCAAATTATATCTCTCACTTTCTTAGCTCGAACAGTTTTGACACTAGAGTGCGCTAAAGTTTGACAAAAATTGCAAAATCGGTCAAAAAACTGTTCTATCGCTTAGAACTTCAAAACTACACAATTTCTGAAAAAAGTGCTCCTATATAAAAGTAAACTATGTCAAATTTTCTACAAATTATGTTTCGAAGGTTTTTTTTTCAGACAAACGGTTTAGACGCTAGAGAGCGTTAAAGTTTGACAAGAATTCCAAAATCTGTCAACTAACTGTGTTTTTTGTTTTTTGCCCATAACTCGAAAACTACGCACTGTTTGAGCACAGCGTTTTTATATGAAAGTGAACTACAACAAATTTCCTGCTAATTATTTGTCTTAAGTTTTTTTCCCCCAAAAAACGGTTTAGGTACTAGAGCGCGTTAAAGTTTGACAAGTATTCCAAAATCTGACAAAAAACTGTGTTTTTTAATTTATCGCTCATAACTCGAAAACTACGCACTTTTAGAGAAAAGTGTAGTTAACCACGCCCACATTTTATAATCGAAGTAACCTACAGCTACTTACAGTGTTCTATTATGGATTATGGACCTCGGTCTAACCAAGTAAATGTAAAGTTTATACAATTGAGGATATCGGTTTAGTCTCTGATTTTTATACGTATTGGTAAACAATTCCGAGCTATCAGCTATTAACCTTTGTAGATCCTTGAAATAATACAAATGGGAAAGCTTTATGGAATAGCACCTCACGCTCACCTTTATTTTTTCCACTCTAAACTTTATCATTCATTAACGTTCCCGTATACGAATTCTTTCTTCCAAAGGTTAATCAAAATCGCATTAGCACTTAATTTAATTACCCACAACTTTGTACTTAACGTTACTTCAATTTGTTTTAATGATAGTTTTGGCACGTAATTAGCTTTTTTACTCGAAGAGCAGTATTTTATATACTTGGCGTTCTAAGGGTCACACCTTACGAGCGTTGAAAGCCCGTATGGCCTAGCGCTTTTACCTGAACCCACGCGCTTGTAACGACAGCAGTGTGAACGTGTCGCTTTCAACGCCCGTACAGAACAGCCCTAACGTACTAATTAAATCAATTAGAAATGCAGACTGCATTGTTTATCTTTTTTACAATAGATATCCTTGACAACGACACAATCAGAAACGATCCTCGACAATCTTCCATAATCGTAAATGTATAAATAAATAGTAATCGAATATTAACCTTACGTTCGACGGTTATATTATTAAAACTATTTTATATTTGTTTAATTAACAAAGTAATTCATTTACTAGCCGTCTTAGAAGCAAAGGCGTCCTTATATTTGTTCGGTTTCTCGACTAATAGAGCTATTATACGGCTATAATAAATAATAATTACTGTTTACGCTGTCGTGGGCGATTGGAAAAGGGGTGGGGGTAACGCCCGGGCAAATGCCCCCTGGAATTCTAACCCAAACTTAAAAAATCTAAATAGTGCTATCACAAACAGAGTGGGCGTTATAGTTAAGAGCAATGGTCACGTTCTTCAAAGTTTCTCCTGCGGGGCAACGGGTTGGGACGAGGTAAAAACTTCGCAAAAGGTGGGCTGGCCAAAGGCTCGACAGGACGAAGTCAAAGTGCACTTACGTTTATAGTAAAACGCTAGTGTACAGACAAGACGAAAATATTTAAATAGATCGACTAAAATGGTTCTTTTAAAAAAAGTGATTTATTAGCCTTCTAAGGGTCCCATTGGTGTAATACCTGCATTTCGACACCCTTGTCACACGTCACTCAAGTACACGTGGACTAAAGAGCAAAAATATTGGTATTCCGTAATTATTCAAAAATATAGTATTTTTACGTGATTTTACTGTTTCGTAGAAAGCTAATTATTACTAAAATTAAATAAATTTTGCTATAACATTTTTATTGATGTATAGTTAAGGAACAACTTTACTAAGGCCTGTTGTCACTTTTTTGCAATTTGCTCTAGGTTATTAGGAAATTGGTCGCAAATATGGCCGATTTTCGGGAGCTAATATTTTTGTACGTATTACCTCTATTTAAATTTCACAAACAGGCCTTAGTCATTTATAATCTACTCATTACACACAAAAAATTTCAAAACTCTAACTTTAATATTAATCTCACAATTAGCTTTCTTCGTAACCTCTCCATTTACACTACTCATGCGTAGGGACATGGCTCTTAAATACAATAAGATGGCCATTGAAAGTTGAACAAAATTCGGTCTTCGGGCCTAAAAGGCGTCTGTCACTATACAAAAGCACCACCGTTTGTCACAATATATTTAAAATATACGCAAAAAATGCAATTTTTTAGTATATAATTTTACGTGAACCCTACGGTTTAGGTTGACCCCAAAAATTCACTCTTCTCGAGGTACTATACTTTAACGCGCTCTAGCAACTAAACGGTAAGTTTAAGGTAAGTTAAAAGGCATAATTTGTAGCAAATCAAATATACCTTATTTTTGTATAGCAACACTTTTCTCTAAAAGTGCGTAGATTTTGAGTTGTAAGCGATAAGCACAAAGAGAGTTTTGTGGCAGATTTTGGAATTTTTGGCAAAGTTTAACACACTGTGCGGCTAAACCGTTTGTCTCAGCTAAAATATCTAGACGATTATTTATAGGAAATTTAATGTACGCTATTTTTGTATAGAAACACTTTTCTCTAAATGTGCCTAATTTTCGAGCTACTAGCGATAAACTAAAAAACAGCTTTTTGGCCAATTTTGGAACTTTTGTCAAAGTTTAACACACTGTAGCGCCTAAACCGTTTGTCTCAGCTTACAAATTTAGAAGATATAATTTGTACAGAATTGAATGTACTTTATTTTCGTATAGCAACACTTTTCTCTAAATGTGTCTAATTTTCGAGCTACTAGCGATTCACTAAAAAACACCTTTTTAGCCCATTTTTGAATTTTTGTCAAAGTTTAACACGCTGTAGCGCCTAAACCGTTTGTCTCAGCAGATATAATTTGTACAGAATTGAATGTACTTTATTTTCGTATAGTAACACTTTTCTTTAAATGTGCCTAATTTTCGAGCTACTAGCGATTCACTAAAAAACACCTTTTTAGCTCATTTTTAAATTTTTGTCGAAGTTTAACACGCTGTAACGCCTAAACCGTTTGTCTCAGCTTAGAAATCTAAAATATATAATTTGTATAGAATTAAATGTACTTTATTTTCGTATAGCAACACTTTTCTCTAAATGTGCCTAATTTTCGAGCTACTAGCGATAAACTAAAAAACAGCTTTTTGGCCAATTTTGGAACTTTTGTCAAAGTTTAACACACTGTAGCGCCTAAACCGTTTGTCTCAGCTTACAAATTTAGAAGATATAATTTGTACAGAATTGAATGTACTTTATTTTCGTATAGCAACACTTTTCTCTAAATGTGTCTAATTTTCGAGCTACTAGCGATTCACTAAAAAACACCTTTTTAGCCCATTTTTGAATTTTTGTCAAAGTTTAACACGCTGTAGCGCCTAAACCGTTTGTCTCAGCAGATATAATTTGTACAGAAT
Source organism: Malthinus flaveolus (assembly GCA_950108345.1). Lineage (NCBI taxonomy): Eukaryota > Metazoa > Arthropoda > Insecta > Coleoptera > Cantharidae > Malthinus > Malthinus flaveolus. The sequence goes on along the minus strand of OX467289.1, from coordinate 4,995,051 downwards.
TGAATGTACTTTATTTTCGTATAGTAACACTTTTCTTTAAATGTGCCTAATTTTCGAGCTACTAGCGATTCACTAAAAAACACCTTTTTAGCTCATTTTTAAATTTTTGTCGAAGTTTAACACGCTGTAACGCCTAAACCGTTTGTCTCAGCTTAGAAATCTAAAATATATAATTTGTATAGAATTAAATGTACTTTATTTTCGTATATCAACACTTTTCTCTAAATGTGCCTAATTTTCGAGCTACTAGCGATAAACTGAAAAACAGCTTTTTGGCCAATTTTGGAACTTTTGTCAAAGTTTAACACACTGTAGCGCCTAAACCGTTTGTCTCAGCTTACAAATTTAGAAGATATAATTTGTACAGAGTTGAATGTACTTTATTTTCGTATAGCAACACTTTTCTCTAAATGTGCCTAATTTTCGAGCTACTAGCGATTCACTAAAAAACACCTTTTTAGCCCATTTTGGAATTTTTGTTAAAGTTTAACACGCTGTAGCGCCTAAACCGTTTGTCTCAGCAGATATAATTTGTACAGAATTGAATGTACTTTATTTTCGTATAGTAACACTTTTCTTTAAATGTGCCTAATTTTCGAGCTACTAGCGATTCACTAAAAAATATCTTTTTAGCCCATTTTTAAATTTTTGTCGAAGTTTAACACGCTTTAACGCCTAAACCGTTTGTCTCAGCTTAGAAATCTAAAATATATAATTTGTATAGAATTAAATGTACTTTATTTTCGTATAGCAACACTTTTCTCTAAATGTGCCTAATTTTCGAGCTACTAGCGATAAACTGAAAAACAGCTTTTTGGCCAATTTTGGAACTTTTGTCAAAGTTTAACACGCTGTAGCGCCTAAACCGTTTGTCTCAGCTTACAAATTTAGAAGATATAATTTGTACAGAGTTGAATGTACTTTATTTTCGTATAGCAACACTTTTCTCTAAATGTGCCTAATTTTCGAGCTACTAGCGATAAACTAAAAAACAGCTTTTTGGCCAATTTTGGAACTTTTGTCAAAGTTTAACACACTGTAGCGCCTAAACCGTTTGTCTCAGCTTACAAATTTAGAAGATATAATTTGTACAGAATTGAATGTACTTTATTTTCGTATACACTTTTCTTTAAATGTGCCTAATTTTCCAGCTACTAGCGATTCACTAAAAAACACCTTTTTAGCCCATTTTTGAATTTTTGTCAAAGTTTAACACGCTGTAGCGCCTAAACCGTTTGTCTCAGCAGATATAATTTGTACAGAATTGAATGTACTTTATTTTCGTATAGTAACACTTTTCTCTAAATGTGCCTAATTTTCGAGCTACTAGCGATTCACTTAAAAACACCTTTTTAGCCCATTTTTGAATTTTTGTCAAAGTTTAACACGCTGTAGCGCCTAAACCGTTTGTCTCAGCAGATATAATTTGTACAGAATTGAATGTACTTTATTTTCGTATAGTAACACTTTTCTTTAAATGTGCCTAATTTTTGAGCTACTAGCGATTCACTAAAAAACACCTTTTTTGCCCATTTTTAAATTTTTGTCGAAGTTTAACACGCTGTAGCGCCTAAACCGTTTGTCTTAGCTTAAAAATCTAAAAGATATAATTTGTTCAGAATTGAATGTACTTTATTTTCGTATAACAACACTTTTCTCTAAATGTGCCTACTTTTTGAACTACTGGCAATAAACTAAAAAATTGTTTTTTGTAAATTTTGGAATTTTAGCCAAACTTTAACGCGCTCTAGTGTCTAAACCGCTTGTCTGAGAAAAAAACCTTCGAGATATAATTTGTGGGAAAATAATTGTACTTTATTGCACTTTTCTCCAAAAGTGCGTAGATTTGAGTTATAAGCGAAAAACTAAAAAAGAGCTAATATCCACCCTTCTCGAGCCGCCCCAAGTTAATGCTGCCACTTAGGAATGGTAGACTACCGTTGTTATTATTCCTGCGCTATCTTCTTTCAGCCTGCATTGTCAACTTTAAAAAAGTTGTATTTTAGTATAACTACAGTCGGCAGCATCGTCTGCGCTCTTTGCCTCCCTTCAACGCGCTCTAGCACCTAAACTGTTTATTTGACAAAACAATCTTAGAATCGTAATTTGTAAGAAATTCAATTTACTTTATTTTATATAGGAACACTTTTCTTTGGAAGTGGGTAGTTTTTGAGTTATAATATTATGCGATGCGATGAAAGAGTTTTTTGGTCGATTTTGTAATTTTTGTCAAACTTTACCGCACTCTAGCGCCTAAACCGTTCACCGAATGAAACCAACTCAAGAGACATAACTTGTAGGAAATTTAATGCAGTTTATATTCATAAAAAAGTACTTTTTTCCTGGCGTGCGTATTTTTTTAGTTATAAGCGAAAAACTGAATAGAGAGCAAAATCCACTATTTCCGAATCACCCCCTCCCCCCAAGCCCAAGAAAGGCTCTAATTCGGTATGCTGGTATTTGATATGATTATCGTGAATCGCTCCTACTTTGTCGGAATTTCTAATTTAAAAAAATTCATTATGTGTAACGGTGTAGGTAAATTAGAAAACTTAACTACGCCGCAAGTGTGTTTAATTCAATTTTAATTCTTTTCTTATGTAATTAAAACCATTATCATCGGCGGTGTTGGCAGAAAACAAACATTTACATCTTGTTTTTGTTTTTAATTTACTTTAAAATAATATTTACAGTTCTTTTATACATCAATTAAATTATAAATAACATAAATTAGTCTATCACAGATAAAATCTCGCCAAATAACACAAATTGTATATTTATCGGAACAAGCTCTTAAGATTTAAAAAAAAATTGATTTTTGTTTGGAATAGGGTACAAAAATACACTTCTTTTTAAATATAAAAGGTAAAAAGTGTCTTTTTTAACTTTAAAGTAGCGATAAAAAAGGAGATCAAAGCGTCGAGAGCCACATAGTCTGCTTTGCAACTTTTAAAGGGCTCACCCAACGGGATGCTGTAATATCGACGTTGCCAAGCAACGGGTATATAGACGCGGGGGCAAAAGACCTTCGTTATCGAACCAGTCTCGCGGAAGTTCAATGTAATTCCCTCCGTCAAGGATTCAACCCTGACAAAAAAAATTACAAAATTCTCGTATTTCATTTTTCCAATTTCAAACTTATAACTCGGTCGACTTTTCTTCTATTCCTCTCACACTCAAAGGGAACAAAATTCAACACCCAACACTAGGGTTCGGAAATGGTGGAAGAAAAAAACATTTACTGCTCTTCGTCTTCTTCGACGATCGGCAACGACGACTGTAACCGCAAAGTTGGCGAAGACCTAGAAGTGAAAGCGCCCATCCATGTGTCCAAATCTCTCTGAAGATCGCACAAAAACGTCAAAGTCATCGGCGTATCGTAACCTTGTTGCCTTACTCTAAATCCAATCTGCTGTTTTTCATTTAACATTTCAACACTCGTATGGCGTAAATTTATAACTCCCAACGGCCTGCAAATTTTCTTCTGCGGATATAAAACCGCGAAGTGCTCGTGAGACGTGTGGTACACTTTAACGTTAACGCACTGTCTTCGTCCATTCATCGCTATTAGGGTTAAACTGCCATTCTTAACTTCCGAACAGACCGGAGAGGCGGGCGAAGCTTTGGGCGACTTTATGATCGTAGAAGTTGCCATCGCAATTTCAGTTGGCATTTTCAAAAAAACACGAAAAATTTAATTTTCAAATTAACAACGCGACTATAACGCTCGACGTTCACTCACTCGATGAATCACTATCTGGATGCGCGTGCTTCTTATATCGCGAATCGTCGAGGAGTGGGGGAATACTACTGTAATTATTTATTATACTATTAATCGTATTTAAATCTTGCATTTCCAAGTATTGTACAGACAATGAGATAAGTCAATTCGTAGGGCGCATTGCCAAATTTACTAAATAAATACAGACTTTGGACAAACTTTAAATGATCGGTTTGAATGCAAAATTTTGCGACTTTCGACTTGTAAAGGCGTAGAAATTATCAACAAATCGCTTCCATCTTCCGATTAAGATAAATCATTTAAAATGTAGTTTTAAGTAATTACAAAGTAATGGGACTTTCGTAGAAAGGAATTCATCATAATTTTGGCAAAAAATGTAAAAGTCGAAATAAATTTTATGAGAATTTTTCAAAATCCCCAATTGACGCCAAGTTTAATTTTGTATTTTTTTGGTAGCCCCCCAATAACTCCCTAAAGTATCGGCGTTTATGTTTTCCTAAAAGGGAAGTGTAAGCAATTTTCCCACGCTTTTTTGAAAAGACACAAAATAGTAGAGGACCCCAAAGCTATCCTTAGATGGGCGTTTCTCATAGTTGCATGTGGAGCCTCAAAACTATATCCATCCCGTAATTTTGAGGTAGATGAGGTCAAACTCTTTCAAATAGCTCAGTTAAAAGTAAAACCCGAAATTTGAGAAGCAATGGCTAATTGCCGTAAAGGCATGAGGTTGTAACCTTGGAAGGGCGACACTCGATACTTGGGCCTCACAAGGCCTCACAAGGACGATTCAAAGCAAGGGTCTCATGAACAACTTTGTGGATATCCGGAACAAGCTACTCCTGTATAAGACCGTCATCCAACCCATTATGGAGTTCCGTTGCACATTAAGAAGATGCAGATGCACCAGAGCAAAATTCTGAGAACCATCGTCGACGAACCATGGTTCGTACGAAACCGAAACAACCAGCAAAACCTCTTGATAATCAGCATCTAGGGTTCATCCAGGACACGAAGTCACGCTAGACCACGACAACCTCATCATCCGTGTGGATATGAGGATGCAACGTTAACGAGAGTAGACTCCGGAAGAGACCCAAGCTGGCCCTCGAACAAGAAAAGTCTCGTTTCAAGAGATTTTTTTAAAGTCTTAGATCCGGTCGATGAAGGAGGTATAGGAACAAGTCCAAAGCCTTATAACTTCTGTGTAAGACCGTCATCCAACTCATTATGGAGTTCCGTTGCACATTAAGAAGATGCAGATGCGCCAGAGCAAAATTCTGAGAACCATCGTCGACGAACCATGGTTCGTACGAAACCGAAACAACCAGCAAAACCTCTTGATAATCAGCATCTAGGGTTCATCCAGGACACGAAGTCACGCTAGACCACGACAACCTCATCATCCGTGTGGATATGAGGATGCAACGTTAACGAGAGTAGACTCCGGAAGAGACCCAAGCTGGCCCTCGAACAAGAAAAGTCTCGTTTCAAGAGATTTTTTTAAAGTCTTAGATCCGGTCGATGAAGGAGGTATAGGAACAAGTCCAAAGCCTTATAACTTCTGTGTAAGACCGTCATCCAACTCATTATGGAGTTCCGTTGCACATTAAGAAGATGCAGATGCGCCAGAGCAAAATTCTGAGAACCATCGTCGACGAACCATGGTTCGTACGAAACCGAAACAACCAGCAAAACCTCTTGATAATCAGCATCTAGGGTTCATCCAGGACACGAAGTCACGCTAGACCACGACAACCTCATCATCCGTGTGGATATGAGGATGCAACGTTAACGAGAGTAGACACCGGAAGAGACCCAAGCTGGCCCTCGAACAAGAAAAGTCTCGTTTCGAGAGATTTTTTTAAAGTTTTAGATCCGGTCGATGAAGGAGGTATAGGAACAAGTCCAATGCCTTATAACTTCTGTGTAAGACCGTCGTCCAACCCATTATGCAGTTTCGTTGCACATTAAGAAGATGCAGATGCGCCAGAGCAAAATTCTGAGAACCATCGTCGACGAACCATGGTTCGTACGAAACCGAAACAACCAGCAGGACCTCTTGATAATCAGCATCTAGGGTTCATCCAGGAAACGAAGTCACGCTAGACCACGACAACCTTATCATCCGTGTGGATATGAGGATGCGACGTTAACGAGAGTAGACTCCGGAAGAGACCCAAGCTGGCCCTCGAACAAGAAAAGTCTCGTTTCGAGAGATTTTTTTAAAGTTTTAGATCCGGTCGATGAAGGAGGTATAGGAACAAGTCCAATGCCTTATAACTTCTGTGTAAGACCGTCGTCCAACCCATTATGCAGTTTCGTTGCACATTAAGAAGATGCAGATGCGCCAGAGCAAAATTCTGAGAACCATCGTCGACGAACCATGGTTCGTACGAAACCGAAACAACCAGCAGGACCTCTTGATAATCAGCATCTAGGGTTCATCCAGGAAACGAAGTCACGCTAGACCACGACAACCTTATCATCCGTGTGGATATGAGGATGCGACGTTAACGAGAGTAGACTCCGGAAAAGACCCAAGCTGGCCCTCGAACAAGAAAAGTCTCGTTTCAAGAGATTTTTTTAAAGTTTTAGATCCGGTCGATGAAGTAGGTATAGGAACAAGTCCAAAGCCTTATAACTTCTGTGTAAGACCGTCATCCAACCCATTATGCAGTTCCGTTGCACATTAAGAAGATGCCACATTAAGAAGTACTCCAGAACAAGATTCTGAGGACCATCGTCAAAGAACCATGGTTTTTTGCGAAACCGAAAACATCATCATCCAGGGTTCGTTTAGGACACGAAGTTACGCTGAGCCACGACATACGACAGCCCCATCATCCGTGTGGATTATGAGGATGCAAACGTCAACGGGAGCAGACTCCGGGAGAGATCCAAGCTGGCCCTAGAACGAGAACGGTCTCGTTTCAAGACAAGACTAAGAGCTCCATAGGCATAGGCCATATAAAGATTCAAAATTTAAGGTTCCTGTATAAGCTATGGGCATATGAGCAATGGTAAAATGCAAAACTCTAAAAGAGAGGCTTTTAATGCTCAGTTAACGCTCGAGGTTGGTTCTCCAAGACCATTAAACACGCGATTTAATAATTCTGTTTTGTTTGATAATTTTACAGTAAATAACAATCAAGCTTACGTTTTTTCACGCCCTCATTCGCACGCTGATGTAAAAAAAGATTGGTGCTAAATGGTCGAGAACACAAAAACACATTACATCCGTAGGTTGGAGTCGCGTAAACAAAAATTTCATTTCATGGCTTCAACTTTTAGTACCTACCTCTAATAAGGCTCGTTAGGTTGATTGACAAGGGACATTGAAATGGTAGGGGGGGAGGCTAAAAACCAAAAATTTCGAAAAATTAAATTGTTGAAATAGTACCTACCAAACTATAGTATGCTCAGAAGTCAGAAGCTCTCCCTGATTTTAAAAATCCAAAATTATACCGGGTGTTTCTATTTAAAATGGGGCAGTTCATCTCATTTCCGGTTGAACCTGACGCCAGAAAAAGAACTGTTTGGTATCACTAGATATATAAGTTTACAATCTTTCAAAACACTTAAAATATACAGGGTGTTGTATTTAAAATAGAAAAACTAACCCCATTTCCGCTTAAACAGGAAGTTAAAATTTAACATGTTTAGTATAATTGGACAGCTAAGCTTATGATACTTTAAAATATTATAAAATATACAGGGTGTTTTTAAAAAGGCCTTTTGTTTGGGTATTTTCAGATTTAACCGGAAGTGATTTTTTAACCAAAATTGTAACAAATAATAGAAATTTATAGAGTAAATTTATGTGCCTATTTGCAATTACAAATTTTAATTACAAAAGAAATTATACATTTATGAAATTTTGAACTTTAAAAAATTATAACTCCGGTTTTAGCCATAGCAAATAAACAAAACAAACGGCGTTTGATTAAGAATTTTGTTGTCTACAACATATCCAAAAATAGACAAAACGGCGGTAACAGATTTTGAGAAAATCCGTTTTGAAATTTTAGTCAACTTTGGTCTTTAAAAAGTAGTCAGTTTTGAAATTATTTTAAAAATCGACTCTAACAAAAATAAAGCCCTATATTTTGCTTATATATTCCTATATTTAGATTTTTATAATAATAATTATCTCCAAGGCTATAACAAAAAAACTAGAAAATGAGCCAATCGTTATAGCGGCCGCCATTTTGAATTTAAAAATTTGAAAAAATATTTTTTAAATTAGGGCCGATGTGTACTAACTTATAGCCGAATATAAATACTGCGGATCAAGATTTTCAGAAATGCGACCAAAATAACCCCCTTATTTTGGGCCACCCTGTATCGATTTCGTCTAAAAGCTTATTTTCTTAATGAAATTTTGTTATAGTGACCGAAACCAAGCTTCAACTAAATCGCTTTAGTAGTTTTTGTTTTACGGCGTTACATACACACATCCACACGCACAGACAGACTTTTTCTAATAGTTTTTTTACTGTTTTGGATTCAGGGGGATTCACTCGAAACGTCAAGAACAAAATTGTAGTCGAAGTCGCCGAAATGCCTTCTAAAGATTTAATGTTGCCATTAGAAAGTTTTTTAATCATTAAAAACTATTATTTAACACAAAATAATAACAACGTAATGTAAAGTAATTTGAATAATAGAAACGAAACATTTAGTAAGTAGGGCAGTTTTTGTTTGTCCTTTATAATAATTTTCAAATAATTGCCGATCTGCTGAACATTTCTCAACGCCGTTGTAACTGCTCGTAATAGGCCTCGATGAATCTTAAATTTAAATTAATCCGACTCAAACAGCACTAAATATTTAAATAATTAGTAGCGTGTCGATAGTTTTAAAGTTTTAATTTTCCAAATTTTGGAGAAGTTTAAAAATAACGTTTCATATAGATAGACGGGTTAAATGGAAACGACTTAATTATTGTAAACTTCTAAAAATACTAAAAAGTAAGTTGTTTTGAACAAAGCGGCCGTCACAGGTATACGAAGAAAACTGAACCGTTCGTTTTATTTTCGTAGTTTTGCGTAAACTTCCAGCTTTGTTTATTATTTCTACAAACAGTGAAAATTTACAAAAGGTTTTATTATTTTGTAATCGAACGAAACGTAACAAAGTCTAAAAAGTATTATTTATTAATTTAAAAATTATATTATATAAACATTATATCGGCTAGAAATATATAGCGGCTAATTACAAAGCAGAAAGCAGACGCAAAAAAATTACCCCCTTTATAAAGAAACACATCAAAGCGGTGCGCGACAGCGCCCTTAGAAAATAAATTTTATTGCATCGATATGCGGAAATTTAGTTCGAATTAATAAATAAATAAAAATAAAACGACAAGTTAACATTTTTGCATATTTTTAAATTTATTACAATAATAGATAACAATTATACGACATGTTTCGAACACAAGATGTCTTTCACAGTAAAATTTATTTAAAAATTGTCTTGTATTATTGTACTACTCCTTTTACTTCTCGAACGAAACGCCCTGTATGTATCAAAATATTTGCACGGTTATTATAGATTGTAACTCATGCCAATGGCCGACTATAGTTTATCCACCAGGTAGGGTGCATGCCGAGCAGCTGCTAATTTAATAACGTTCTTGGTGCAAAATACTCCTAAACTATAGGCAACCTGCTTTACACATCGGCAGTAAGGGGGTTTAGAACACAAGATGTCGAGTAAATTTCCAAAGTAATAATCCATTTTACGTAACTACAACACTATTCTTTCCTCTCGTAGTTTAATAATATTCAACTATTTAAAGGCAGAGTAATATATCTATATAATATCAATAATATGTATGCATATTACCATTTTTATAGAACAATTTGATATAAATACGATGAAAACAAACTATAGGTACACATTTCTTATTAAAATTGTGCGAAAAAAGATTATTTGAATTAGTGTAGGCGTTTATGCTAGCTTTTTCAACAACTCTTTAAAAGAAAAATGCCAGTTTGTCTCGTGAAAACTCTTTCATATATTTGGTGGTTCTGAAAAGAACCGTTTTTTTTTAAACAGATGAGAATTAACCAGCGGAACGAATTTATTTGGAGCTAGTATATTTGGTGACGGCTTTGGTACCTTCACTAACTGCATGCTTGGCCAATTCACCGGGTAGAAGAAGTCGAACAGCGGTTTGTATTTCGCGGCTGGTGATTGTCGATCTTTTATTATAATGAGCCAGGCGAGATGCTTCGGCCGCAATACGTTCGAAGATGTCGTTGACGAAGCTGTTCATGATGGACATAGCTTTGCTCGAGATACCGGTATCGGGGTAAATGGCTCAAAATTGCCATGCCATTGTGTTGGGCGAGTATACCCTCGCAGTAGGGATGCTTCAAGTAAAAGGATTAACAAGTCGAGAAAGGATTAAAATTACCTACATAAATACAAATAGTAGAATGTAGAATCGTATAATCAAAATACGTTTTGTAAATTTGTTAGGCCATGATAAAGTCATTTTTTGGAGTTCTCTATAAGTTTTGTTGAAAATCAGAACCACAATTACAAAGCTCTATTTTTTTAGATTTCGTTTACTATGCCTAATTTCTCGAACAGAGTTAAATAACAAAACTCAAAATGAACATTGATTCGAGTTACAGGGACAGTAAGTGTAAGAGAAATAAAGTTCGTGTGTCATGAAAACTTTCATATTTTTGGTGGTTCTAAAAAGAACCGATTTTTTTTAAGCATCAGAGTCGGCGGCGGAGCGAAATTATTTGGAGCTAGTATACTTGGTGACGGCTTTTGTACCTTCGCTTACTGCGTGCTTGGCCAATTCACCGGGTAGAAGAAGTCGAACAGCGGTTTGTATTTCGCGACTGGTGATTGTCGATCTTTTATTGTAATGAGCCAGGCGAGATGCTTCGGACGCAATACGTTCGAAGATGTCGTTGACGAAGCTGTTCATGATGGACATAGCTTTGCTCGAGATACCGGTATCGGGGTGAACTTGTTTCAACACCTTGTAGATGTAGATTGCGTAGCTCTCCTTCCTCCTGCGCTTCTTCTTTTTATCGGTCTTGGTGATGTTTTTCGTAGCTTTTCCAGCTTTCTTGGCCGCTTTGCCGCTAACTTTAGGTGGCATTATCACACAGGTAAGTCACAAAGAAAATAGAACAATAATAGTCAGTCTCTTACGATTAAAACTTGTGAACTAACGAAATTCCGGGAGGGGCGAGTATTTATTGCACAACGCTGCGGAGATAGGCTCCGCCTCCTTCTCAACTTCCCGCGTCATTCGCTAACGGCGTCTACTATAAATACTCGCGAAATTCGCGGTTAGCTCATTTAATTCAATCCGACCATCAGACATCAGAGATCAGAGTTTGTGTAACTACGCTATTGGTTATTTTATATTTTATAAATTCTAAAACAAAAAAGTTTCAATTATGTCTGGACGCGGCAAAGGAGGTAAAGTTAAGGGAAAGGCAAAGTCAAGATCGAGTCGTGCCGGACTTCAGTTTCCCGTTGGAAGAATCCATCGTCTTTTAAGAAAGGGGAATTACGCCGAACGAATTGGCGCCGGCGCTCCGGTTTACTTGGCCGCCGTAATGGAATATTTAGCCGCCGAAGTTCTGGAATTGGCAGGTAACGCTGCACGCGACAACAAGAAGACTCGAATTATTCCTCGTCACTTGCAACTTGCCATTCGTAACGACGAAGAGTTGAATAAACTGCTGTCCGGTGTTACTATTGCACAAGGAGGTGTATTACCTAACATTCAAGCCGTATTGTTACCAAAGAAGACCGAAAAGAAAGCTTAAATGACTTGTTCGACTGATAAGAACAACGGCCCTTTTAAGGGCCACAAACTATAATGAGAAGAGCATTTTGTAAACTGACTAAAAAAGGGAAATCAATAAATAATATTGGTTTGCTGAAAAGAAGTTGTCTAGAAGAGCTTATCTCAACTAGTGCTGGCAAAAACCGTTTTTTTTACGAACCGGTTAACCGGTTCGGATAAAAACCGGGTAACCGGTTTGTTCATAGAAACCGGCAAACGAATAATAAACCGGTTTTTAAAAACCGAGCCGAAAACCGGTTTTTAAAACCGAACAAAAAAACCGGTTTTTAAAACCGAAAAAAACGTTTTTTTAAACGGAATTAAAAACCGATTTTTTAAACCGAATAAAGAACCGGTTTCTAAAACCGAATAAACCGGTTTTGCCAAATAAAACAAAGGTTTTTTAAACCAAATATTAATATGTAGACATAAAAGCTCTATTAATAACGAACATTTTGCTCTCGTAAAATAAAATAATAGCAAATTAAATGTGTTTTCCACAAATGAATACAAACTTTATCTACTAAAAGAGTAACCACAATCCACAACCTAACAAAATAACAACGCTAAAAATCAAAATTTCTTAAAATGAATGACAGTAAAACTCAGATGTTGTATTTGAGTCCTTTATTAATCTTCCTAAATTACACTCGAGATTTGACCTTTTCCTCGGATTCAGTTGTTTTTCTAAAATTCAAGCTTGGTTGCCACTTGGCAATTTCTCTCAAATCACTTGCTTGATTTTTGAGAAATTTGCGAGGCAACCAAGCTTTTATTAAAAACAACTAAATCCAGCACAAAGTCAACCTCTTGTGTATTTTATATACCCCCGAAAAACGGGAAAACGGCATTAGGTACTAGGTACCTATATTATTAGCTAACCTTATCCAAAAACAAATAGCAGCTCCAAGTCGTTCACATTGCAAAATATAAAATAAATAATATGCTGAATTAAAATCCAGTTTTTAAAACCGAATATAAAAACCGGTTTGTAAAACAGAAAGAAAAAAACCGGTTTTTAAAACCGAATAAAAAAACCGGTTTTTAAAAACGACTAAAAACCGGTTTTTAAAACCGAATAAAAAGCCGGTTTTTAAAACCGGTTACCCGGATAACCGGTTTTCGGTTACACTAAAAACCGCGGTTAACCGAAAACCGGATAACCGGTTAACCGAAAAACCGGTTCGAATTGCCAGCACTAATCTCAACCCAAGAGTTAACCAGCCACCATAAATTACACCCGGCTCTTCCTATGCCTTTTCCTTTTCACGTCTTCTAAATAATACCAGGCGTTTGTGTTTGTTGCTAAGCCGGTAATTGTACTTAAAAAAAAAGGTTTATACCTGGTTTTGGAGGGACTCTGAGCACAACTTGTGTCTATTGTGTTTGTAATGTAATACCCAATAAACATAAACGTAACTTAAAGGCCGTTAAATAATTTAATAATTTATCCTTTTCTTGACAGAGTAGTGCGATAACGATAAATCGATAATATACCGTACTTATGTGAATATTAGATTCCCTTTTAACTGCTAGAGAGCTCCCAATAGTTTCGTTTTATGTAGTCTTGTAATCGCTAATCGAACTATAATATGGTTAGGTAGGCGCTTACAAAACTTAAAAATCTGGAAAAAACATTGGGTGGAAAGTAGGATTTATAATTAAAAAACTCTTTCTAAATTATATGGTGGTTCTAAAAAGAACCGTTAGTTTCATTTGATGGTAAAGAATAATAAGATGTTCGTATTCGTTGCAATTATTTATTGGTAAAAACTTAACCTCCGAAACCATACAAAGTGCGCCCTTGACGTTTTAAAGCGTACACCACATCCATGGCAGTCACGGTCTTTCTTTTGGCGTGCTCGGTGTAAGTGACGGCGTCTCGGATGACATTTTCCAAAAATACTTTCAGTACTCCGCGAGTCTCTTCGTAAATCAACCCGGAAATACGTTTCACACCGCCTCTGCGCGCTAAGCGCCTGATAGCCGGCTTGGTGATACCTTGGATGTTATCGCGAAGAACTTTGCGATGACGCTTCGCACCTCCTTTTCCTAAACCTTTACCACCTTTGCCGCGACCAGTCATTTTTTAATTAAAATTATTTATCGAACAAGAACAAAGTTGTACACACAATACAGATACTCGACTTTTACTGACGCGCACTTCCTAGCGATGCTCTATTTATACGGCATACGTTGTGGGGCGGGACTTCAACTATAAGTGGCCAATCGCAGTTTCGCTGTATCAAACCGACGCAATAAAAGCAGAGTAATTTTGTAAATTATTTCAATTTCAAATCAAACGCCAGTTTACTCGGTTACTGTTCGAATTACATTTTTCGCATTGAAACAACTACTTTGTTTTCGAAGTCGAAGTTATAGATATGGCACGTACCAAACAAACCGCTCGTAAATCTACCGGTGGCAAGGCTCCACGTAAACAATTAGCCACCAAAGCCGCAAGGAAGAGCGCACCTGCCACCGGGGGTGTCAAGAAACCGCATCGTTATCGTCCCGGAACTGTGGCTCTTCGTGAAATTCGTCGCTACCAAAAGAGCACGGAATTGTTGATCCGAAAGTTGCCTTTCCAACGGCTCGTTCGTGAAATTGCTCAAGATTTCAAGACCGACTTGCGTTTTCAAAGCTCTGCGGTGATGGCGTTGCAGGAAGCGAGCGAAGCTTACTTGGTGGGTCTTTTCGAAGACACGAACTTGTGCGCCATCCACGCCAAACGGGTCACCATCATGCCCAAAGACATTCAGCTAGCTAGAAGGATTCGAGGTGAACGCGCTTAGTTCTCTCGACGACTGCATCAGACAAAAAAAAATCGGTTCTTTTCAGAACCACAAATCTTTTTGAAAAGAGTTTCTCTACTTGCGAGCAATATAAAATTGGAGAAAGTTATTAATTAAATTATGACTACAATAAAACTAAAAATATCTACATGATGATTTAAGAGCGGAGTATATTCCCTAATGGCATAAGAATAAATCTTTTTCAAATTTTAAGACAATAATTTGTATTTTTGGGAATTATTTGAGAGTAAATTTTCCGTAAATAAAGATCAATTTTAGAAAATAAATATAGAGGACGAACTAGTTCCGTGCTTCCGTGAATGAATTATAAAAGTTGAAAATCCTGCGATCCAAGTTCAAGGTCGAAAAATAATGCTCGACTCTAACCGAAAGATGCGACCATTTTTAATTCTTAGAGGACCCCATTAGAATTTTTTTTTGAGCGTAATGTATACTCGTATAACATAACCGAGTATATACGGTTAGAAACGGTTTTCCTCCGCAAAGAGGTTCAACAGAATCAATAGAAGAATAGAAAATAGAATAAGAGGTCCTCTCTACTGGTGGTAAAGTGACCACCGCCGTTGGCAAAGTTTTGAATGTTTTTATTTAAGTTTAAGGCTCGTTGTAAATCATTTCAAATACAAAGGCCTTTATAAGTTACAAAGGGGATTAAGTACTTTCAAAATACAGGTTTTCTTTACGCATATTTAAGAAACTTTTCCTTCCTTGTTCCCAAATGCAGCTCATTACAATATTCAGTGTATTCACCCAAGATCCAAAATTGAGCGCTTGAAATCAATTTACGTTCGAACGGAATACATAATAATCGTCCAGCTCTATAAACATGAATGCTTCTACTACCTACCAAGAGGAAGAATTTGAGTTTCTTTCCGACAAAAACAATTTTATAGTTACATAATTAAAAAACTCCTAATCAAAATTAGTTTGCGGTCCTGAAAAGGACCATTGTGCTTTATTGCTTCTATCAGATGAGAACGCCGGTAGACTTGGAGCCATTCAGAAATCGCCACACGAAAACTCATTTCATTTACTTTTTCTTTGGAGACGCTTTCTTTGCTTTTCCACCAATAGCTCTTTTAGGTTTTGGAGCTTTTGGTTTCTTAGTTGGAACCTTCGTAGTCTTCTTGGTTTTAGACGGAGATTTAGGTTTAGCGACTGCTGCTCTTTTTTCGACTGGGGCCGAAACCGGGGCGGGAGCTGCACGTTTCTTGCCTTTAGCGGCTGGACTCGCTGGTTTGGCTGCGGGTGCTTTCTTTGCCGCTACTTTGGTTTTTTTGGCGGCCGGAGAACTTTTCGGCTTGGCAGGTGGGCTACGTTTAACGACCTTCTTAGCTTTAGCCTTGGGAGCTGCTGCCTTACTACCGGAAGTGGCTCCGGCGGCTGCCAACTTGAAAGATCCAGAAGCGCCCTTTCCTTTAGTTTGCACTAAAACTCCAGAAATTACGGCCGATTTGATGTACTTTTTTATGAAGGGCGATAATTTTTCTGTGTCCGCCTTGTAATTAGCAGCGATGTATTTCTTAATGGCTTGTAAAGATGATCCACCTCTTTCTTTAAGACTCTTGATGGCGCTGTTGACCATGTCGGAAGTTGGAGGGTGATTCGATTTGGTTTTAGGTTTGACACTTTTGGTTTTTTTCGAACTGCCTCCAGACGCTGAAGTTTTCTTGGTCGGAGTTGATGCAATTTCTGCTGCATCGGGTGTTTCTACTGCAATATCTGCCATAATCACTTTTTCAAAAATCGTAATTAACAATTAATTTAAAAAAAGAACTTAATTCTTTAAATTATAAATTTCAAAATTCTTAGGTTAACGTTGAACAACTGACAACTTGGAACGTTTGAATTTGAATAAACCGTTTAAACATGCGCGATGTAAGTCTATAAGTTTGCACGTACCGGTAACAGAAGCTGAAAAAAATTTTTGGACACCGACGTACTTGCAGCGTTCGTGTTCTTCTTTTTCACTTTAAGACGACGCCGACGGTGGTTTCAGATAATTTAAACATACCAAATTGTTTAAATGAAATGCAGAAACTTCAATTTACGCTTAGAAGTTAAAATTTTGGCAAATACTAACCTAATTAATCGTACGCGGAGCTTAATTTCTCTGGATATGCATTTGTTAACTAGAGTTGTAGCTCTTCCAACGTTGATATTTCAAAGACGCCTTTTAATAAATTTTTCTAAATTAGGCACTTTGATTGCCAGAAGTGTATACTATGTACGTGTAAAAAATTCAAACTCAAAAATTTAGCAGAAATCGTTGATATTTGCATTATTCTGAGAGCCGAGTCGTAGACAATTTTTCGCATTTTAGAATCGTTTAGTCTTCATTTCTCTCGCTTCTAATCGTTTCGTTTTTAATAATAATTTATTATGGTTTCTTTTTATTAATTTTCATTTTGTTATTAATGCAAGTTTTCGTTTTAAATCCTCTTCTATGAGAGAATGGTAAAATAGAGAATTGTATTCCTTCGACAGCGTCGAGCGAATTTCATTAAAAATGCCTCGGATAACCTCGGAAGAAACCTATTTTGATTAATTTTGGATCCGATTGTTTTAATTTGAATATAATATATTGCTTTAAATTTTACGAAATATAAGTTTTTATAGATTATTTCTACTACCCTTGGTTTACTTGGTTCGCTAAATTATATTAAATGGGAAAATGGTTAACAACAGTCAGTGCTTCTACTGTAACTGAGTATTGTTAAAATTAAATACTAAACAATTTTTAATCATAGAAAAGACCTATTTGTTATACATCTATGTATCATTTGTAGCATCCGTAACAGTATTTTCTTTATAGCTTTGGAATAAAAAAAATTCTATTTATATAGTGGGCTTGACGTCATGGCCTCTTAGACGCAAAATTAACCCAAATAAAATGAAACTTATAAAACTTGTAACTGCAACACCGAAGCAATGGACCCAGTTCCGCAGTTTCATAGCCAATCAAGATTCACGATTCACCCTAAATATGTAGATCTGTTCTGTAAAGTTGTTGGTGACGTACGTCACCCGCAGAGAGATTACAATAATAATAGTGAATAGTATAGAGGTTGGCATGTTGGCATCGCGTTGGTTAGTTCAGTAAAATTAATTCGAAAAAGGTCGATTTCCAGAAAAAGAAATAGTTTTTAAGTTTGTGGGTTCATATTCTTTAGGACATCAGAAGTGGAGAAACGATAATAAAAAAAGTTACCTTCTGAATCGTAGTCATCGTGGATGAAATAATTATACCTGTAAATCGAACAAAGAACCCTTTACTCCGATAGTGAATAACTCTGAAATTATGACTCGTATTACAGAAAAAATTCATACATTCATTCTTATTGAAAATTTTGTAATATATTTTTTTAAACTGAAGTATTTTTGGCTTCCGGTGTACCCTTTCCAAGATAATAGTCAAAAACCAATTTTGGGGGCTCTTCGATCGATTAAAAAATTTAAAACCTTTTTTCCTTTTTTGGGTGAGGGGAAGTAATCTAAATTGACTGGAGTAAGTATAAACTATAGCAGGTACATTTTTAAACGGCGTCGGTAACTTTACCACCAGCAGAGAGGTACAATAATGAATAATCTCTTTCTATTCTATTCTTCTATTGATTGTATTGAACCTCTCTGCTGGTGGCGTAAGTCAAAAAGAACTTTACGGAGCGACTTTACCTAGTGTTTATGCTTTTTACATAAATTTAATATAAGGCCGACGAAGTAATGCTCGAAAAAGTACATATTTGTATTTTAGTAGATGAGAAGAGATAAATTGAAAATACATTGGAACTTTTAATATTTTCTTTAATTTACGATCTCTCTTTAACTGACTTTTTTTTCAAAATATACTTAAAATAAATATATCATAATATAACCAATCCTTCACTTTTCAAAAACTACCTACTGTAAGTAAATGGCTCAAAATTGCCATGCCATTGTGTTGAGCGAGTATACCCTCGCAGTAGGGATGCTTCAAGTAAAAGGATTAACAAGTCGAGAAAGGATTAAAATTACCTACATAAATACAAATAGTAGAATGTAGAATCGTATAATCAAAATACGTTTTGTAAATTTGTTAGGCCATGATAAAGTCATTTTTTGGAGTTCTCTATAAGTTTTGTTGAAAATCAGAACCACAATTACAAAGCTCTATTTTTTTAGATTTCGTTTACTATGCCTAATTTCTCGAACAGAGTTAAATAACAAAACTCAAAATGAACATTGATTCGAGTTACAGGGACAGTAAGTGTAAGAGAAATAAAGTTCGTGTGTCATGAAAACCTTCATATTTTTGGTGGTTCTGAAAAGAACCGATTTTTTTTAAGCATCAGAGTCGGCGGCGGAGCGAAATTATTTGGAGCTAGTATACTTGGTGACGGCTTTTGTACCTTCGCTTACTGCGTGCTTGGCCAATTCACCGGGTAGAAGAAGTCGAACAGCGGTTTGTATTTCGCGGCTGGTGATTGTCGATCTTTTATTGTAATGAGCCAGGCGAGATGCTTCGGACGCAATACGTTCGAAGATGTCGTTGACGAAGCTGTTCATGATGGACATAGCTTTGCTCGAGATACCGGTATCGGGGTGAACTTGTTTCAACACCTTGTAGATGTAGATTGCGTAGCTCTCCTTCCTCCTGCGCTTCTTCTTTTTATCGGTCTTGGTGATGTTTTTCGTAGCTTTTCCAGCTTTCTTGGCCGCTTTGCCGCTAACTTTAGGTGGCATTATCACACAGGTAAGTCACAAAGAAAATAGAACAATAATAGTCAGTCTCTTACGATTAAAGCTTGTGAACTAACGAAATTCCGGAAGGGGCGAGTATTTATTGCACAACGCTGCGGAGATAGGCTCCGCCTCCTTCTCAACTTCCCGCGTCATTCGCTAACGGCGTCTACTATAAATACTCGCAAAATTCGCGGTTAGCTCATTTAATTCAATCCGACCGTCAGACATCAGAGATCAGAGTTTGTGTAACTACGCTATTGGTCATTTTATATTTTATAAATTCTAAAACAAAAAAGTTTCAATTATGTCTGGACGCGGCAAAGGAGGTAAAGTTAAGGGAAAGGCAAAGTCAAGATCGAGTCGTGCCGGACTTCAGTTTCCCGTTGGAAGAATCCATCGTCTTTTAAGAAAGGGGAATTACGCCGAACGAGTAGGCGCCGGCGCTCCGGTTTACTTGGCCGCCGTAATGGAATATTTAGCCGCCGAAGTTTTGGAATTGGCAGGTAACGCTGCACGCGACAACAAGAAGACTCGAATTATTCCTCGTCACTTGCAACTTGCCATTCGTAACGACGAAGAGTTGAATAAACTGCTGTCCGGTGTTACTATTGCACAAGGAGGTGTATTACCCAACATTCAAGCCGTATTGTTGCCAAAGAAGACCGAAAAGAAAGCTTAAATGACTTGTTCGACTGATAAGAACAACGGTCCTTTTAAGGGCCACAAACTATAATGAAAAGAGCATTTTGTAAACTGACTAAAAAAGGGAAATCAATAAATAATATTGGTTTGCTGAAAAGAAGCTGTCTAGAAGAGCTTATCCCAACCCAAAAGTTAACCAGCCACCATAAATTACACCCGGCTCTTCCTATGCCGAGTTCTTTACCTTTTCACGTCATCTAAATAATGCCTGATGTTTGTTGCCAAGCCGGTTATTGTAGGTACTTAAAAAAAAGGTTTACTTTATACCTGGTTTTGGAGGGACTCTCAGCACAACTTGTGTCTATTTGTCTTTGTACTGTAATACCCAATAAACATAAACATAACTTAAAAGCCGTAAAATAATTTATCCTTTTGTTGACCGAGTAGTGCGATAAGTCGATATACTTGTGGGGAGTTGGCCATGGGTTGGACGAAGGGGAACCCATGGTAATAAATATAAAACAGAGAAGTCGAAATAATAAATATACAAACACAGTGTTGTTTCTTGTTTCAAGCTGCAAACAAATCGTTTCTCTTCTCTTGACTAATAAAAAATATATATAATTCGCTCACAACAGTCGCTACTACTTGTGAATTTTAGATTCCAACTGCTAGAGAGCTCCCAATAGTTTCGTTTTATTTTATTTAATCGCTAATCGAACTGTAATATGGTTAGGTAGACGCTTACAAAACTTGAAAATCTGGAAAAAACATTGGGTGGAAAGTAGGATTTATAATTAAAAAACTCTTTCTAAATTATATGGTGGTTCTAAAAAGAACCGTTAGTTTCATTTGATGGTAAAGAATAATAAGATGTTCGTATTCGTTGCAATTATTTATTGGTAAAAACTTAACCTCCGAAACCATACAAAGTGCGCCCTTGACGTTTTAAAGCGTACACCACATCCATGGCAGTCACGGTCTTTCTTTTGGCGTGCTCGGTGTAAGTGACGGCGTCTCGGATGACATTTTCCAAAAATACCTTCAGTACTCCGCGAGTCTCTTCGTAGATCAACCCGGAAATACGTTTCACACCGCCTCTGCGCGCTAAGCGCCTGATAGCCGGCTTAGTGATACCTTGGATGTTATCGCGAAGAACTTTGCGATGACGCTTCGCACCTCCTTTTCCTAAACCTTTACCACCTTTGCCGCGACCAGTCATTTTTTAATTAAAATTATTTATCGAACAAGAACAAAGTTGTACACACAATACAGATACTCGACTTTTACTGACGCGCACTTCCTAGCGATGCTCTATTTATACGGCATACGTTGTGGGGCGGGACTTCAACTATAAGTGGCCAATCGCAGTTTCGCTGTATCAAACCGACGCAATAAAAGCAGAGTAATTTTGTAAATTATTTCAATTTCAAATCAAACGCCAGTTTACTCGGTTATTGTTCGAATTACATTTTTCGCATTGAAACAACTACTTTGTTTTCGAAGTCGAAGTTATAGATATGGCACGTACCAAACAAACCGCTCGTAAATCTACCGGTGGCAAGGCTCCACGTAAACAATTAGCCACCAAAGCCGCAAGGAAGAGCGCACCTGCCACCGGAGGTGTCAAGAAACCGCATCGTTATCGTCCCGGAACTGTGGCTCTTCGTGAAATTCGTCGCTACCAAAAGAGCACGGAATTGTTGATCCGAAAGTTGCCTTTCCAACGGCTCGTTCGTGAAATTGCTCAAGATTTCAAGACCGACTTGCGTTTTCAAAGCTCTGCGGTGATGGCGTTGCAGGAAGCGAGCGAAGCTTACTTGGTGGGTCTTTTCGAAGACACGAACTTGTGCGCCATCCACGCCAAACGGGTCACCATCATGCCCAAAGACATTCAGCTAGCTAGAAGGATTCGAGGTGAACGCGCTTAGTTCTCTCGACGACTGCATCAGACAAAAAAAAATCGGTTCTTTTCAGAACCACAAATCTTTTTGAAAAGAGTTTCCATACCTGCGTAGTAATTATACCTAATACTCATTAAGCAAACTAAAAATAACTTACGTTGCTTTTTCGCCATTAAAAGGACTGGATATTCGTTCTATCCAATAGTTCGTCCGTTTCCGTACGGTTTTTTGTTTTGTCGATCCCTTCTGCGGCGGTACTCGCCTAACACAATGGCATCCTTTATCCAATGGGTAAGTTTTTGAAAAATGAACAGTTGGTTATATTAAAGGATACCATTGTGTTGGGCGTGTACCGTCGCAGTAGGGATGCTTCTTAAGTAAAAGGATTAAGAAGTTGAAAAAACATTAAGAAAATGGCTACAGTAAACTGTTAAATAGGAAATCAAATTGGCGTATAGTAAAACCAATCTAAACAAGTTCGTTTTTTATTTTACTATTAAAAATAGAATTGTAATCATTTTGAAATTCCATATTTTGGTGCTCTAATAAATTGATATTGGTGTTTTACCATTGAACTAGCTGGTTAGCTAAGACAAAAAATTTTGTAATACAATAAAACTTATCACCGCGGAGCTGTACCAGTGGCGCATGTTCCTTTTTTGTTTTTTTTAGTTTCAATTAAAAAACTTCTAATCAAAATTATTTTGCGGTCCTGAAAAGGACCATTGTTTTATTGCTTCCTTGTGAGAACGCCGGTAGATTTGGAGCCATTCAGAAGTCGCCACGAATTCTTACTTGATGGTTTACTTTCTCTTTGGAGCAGCTTTCTTTGCTTTTCCACCAGTTGTTTTTTTAGGTTTTGGGGCCTTTGGTTTCTTGGTTGGAACTTTCGTGGTCTTCTTGGCTTTAGACGGAGATTTAGGTTTAGCGACTGCTGCCCTTTTCTCAGCCGGGGCCGAAACGGGAGCAGGTGCCGCGCGCTTCTTGCCTTTAGCGGCTGGACTCGCTGGTTTGACTGCGGGTGCTTTCTTTGCCGCTACTTTGGTTTTTTTGGCGGTCGGAGAACTTTTCGGCTTGGCAGGTGGGCTACGTTTAACGACCTTCTTAGCTTTAGCCTTGGGAGCTGCTGCTTTACCACCGGAAGTGGCTCCGGCGGCTGCCAACTTGAAAGATCCGGAAGCGCCCTTTCCTTTAGTTTGCACTAAAACTCCAGAAGCGACGGCCGATTTGATGTACTTTTTTATGAAGGGCGATAATTTTTCTGCGTCTGCCTTGTAATTAGCCGCGATGTATTTCTTAATTGCTTGTAAAGATGATCCGCCTCTCTCTTTTAGGCTCTTGATGGCGCTGTTAACCATGCCCGATGTTGGAGGATGATTAGCCTTGGTTTTAGGTTTGACACTTTTCGCTTTCTTCGGACTTCCACCAGACGCTGAAGTTTTCTTTGTTGGAGTTGATGCAATTTCTGCTGCATCGGGTGTTTGTACTGCGGTATCTGCCATAGTCACTTTTTTCGAAATTGTTATTAACAATTAATGAAAGAAGAAATTATAATTATATCAATTTCAAAATTCTTATGCGAAGGTGAACGTTGAACAACTGACAACAATCGAATAAAGCGTTTCAAGTTACGCGATCTAAGTCTATAAGTTTGCACGTACCGGTAACAGAATTTCAAAAAATTTTTGGTTCACCGACGTATTTGCAGCTTCCGTGTTCTTCTCCTTCACTTTAAGACGTTCTCAACACTAATTCAAAGTAGTTTAATCACACAAAATTATTTAAACACAATCTAGAAACTTCAATTCACCCTTAGATGTTGAAATTTTGGTAAAAAACGCCCGTATTAGTCGTACGCGGAGCTTAATTTCTCCCGACAAGCATTTGTTCACCGAAGTTGGAGCTCTTCCAACGCGGATATTTCAAAGACAACTTTAATTAGAATCGCTTAAATAGAGTAGTTTGATTGCCAGAAGTCTATAGTATGTAACTGTTAAAGAAAAAAAGTCAAAAGTTGACAGAAAATGGTGTTATATTGATTTGTTCGACGACCCAAGCCGTGGATAAATTTGCGCATTTTAGAACTGTTTTGTCTACATTTCTCTCGCTTGTAATCATTTCGTCTTTAGTAACTAATTATTTTTGTATTTTTTTAAACTATTATTTTTTGTTATTATTTCCAGTTTTACTCTATTTTATTTCTTATTTTTTTTCTACGTAAAAATTACAAGAGAAATGAGAGAAATGCCCACGTTGAAAAGTGTATTAACGAGTTCCATTCAATTTGTCTCTTACCTCCTACTTAGATGCTTTAAATAGCATTTTTAAATTATTTTTTATGTATTTATTTCAATTAGATACAAATAATTATTTTGTGACATTACAAATTCTTAGGGTAGTTTTGTTCATTTCTTCTACAATTTTGTAATACAAGCAATTTAGACCAAAATAGGTCGGAATCGTATACATTAATTTCGAAGATTTTAATATTTTATGGGGTTATTTGGTTATTAGAGATAGTATACTCCGCAGTAACATATCAAAATTATCCACCGATTGAAGGTGAGCTCTATCCATTTAGGATTTGCTTTTACAAAAGCAAATTTCTTATTAAAAATTGTAAGAGCGTAGAAGCAAGAAGACGAGGCGTAAATCGTCACTTCTCACTTATCGGAGACAAATTTGGACACAAACCTTTAGTAATTACTAGTATACATTCGTACATTGTTAATTTATTTAGAGCCAAATTGTACTTTCCTCTGATTGCATTAAAAAAAATCTTAAATATTTTAGAGAAAGGGAAAGATTTAGAGAGGCGATTAGGAAAGTAAAAAGTATCAAGTAAAATGTAGTTTAAGTGTAGGTACTTCAAGTTTTAATTTTATGAAAGAAAAGACTCATTTCGTCATCACCAAAGAGATATAGGATATAGCAATTAAGTTATTGTTGGTGAGTGAGGTTGTACCCCAAATGAGCCCACCAAGTAACAAAAACCTTCAGACTACTGGATTTTGGTTAAAAATAGTAACAACTTCTTTGCTCGCATTTGAGGATTTCATTTAATCAATTGCTGGTGTACAAATTATTGAAAAAATTTGCCACAAAAGGCCTTTAAAAATTCACTTACTACTCAACACATAGTTGACTCTTTCCTGATCTAAAACTACACTAGTAGCGAGTCAAAAAATTTATTTGAACTGCAATAACTTTCCAAATTATCTGCAGGTGTTGATGCTTTATTTCGAGCGCCACTGTGGCGAATAAAAATTGATACGTCCCAATCAAGACAATGAACTTAGCCTACATCAGATTGAAGGATGGGCTCCGTTCGGACAAAACTGTTCTAAAACCCCCCAATCAGGTCGACCTCGATTATAAATAATTTACAAAATTTGTACATAAAGGTCATTTAATATAAAAGTAGAAAATATACATCAAATTTTCTTAACCTATTGAAGCAAATTAAAACTATTTTATGTACATAAAGTGTCTCAACTGACTAGTGAGAAATTTATCTAATACTGATAGTTTTTAAGTCAAAGTAGACAAAAGTGTCTACCTCGTCAAATTTATTCTACTACTACTACGATTAATTTCAAACTGATTAAGACACATTGTTGCATTACTGCTAAAATTGATTGAATTAAAAGTTGCACGAACGTCTCTCACTTCGGTTAATTGATCAATTTTACGTTTATGCCTAATTTGTATCGAAGACGACTCGCCGCCGCATTCTCGTACTTTTCTAGCCTTATATATAGGCTCGTACTCTAAAAGTTGGCTAAAAAAACCATCGTTCGGTTCTATACAGGCTCTTCGTTCTTTTACAAAAGCATACGCATCCCTAAAACAAACAAAAATTAAACGTTTTTAAAAAAAGTACTTCATACGTACGTTGGTGTGAGTCCTAACTTTTCCATAATATACGCAAGGACCAAAGTAGCGCTTCTAGACGCGCCCCTATTACCGTGTATCAAAACTTTACCCTTCTTCGCCAGTGCACTATCCACAAAATGTTTAACTCGAGGAAAGAATTGTATTATATTTTCTGTAACTAAGTCGGATATATTTAACGTAAGATATGTAAATGTTGGATCCGTAAAATGAGGCTTGATAAACTCCGCTTCCGTATCTTCACGTACACAAACGATGTACGTAATTCCTTGATCGAGTAGTAAGTTACGACAGTTGTTGAGCGCCACGTAGTAAGGACCGAGAAATAAACCTGGAATTATTTCGTGCATCGAGTTCTTCCAACTGGCGCTTTTCGTAAACTTGAGCAAACTAACTTTCACGCTTTCGTTCACCATCTCTCGAAAGCGAGCTATCTGAAATAATGTAAAGTTTGTTTAAAAAAGTGAGGTTATGAGTAACGCGCCAAGTTTTTACCAACGATCTTAGCGGTTTTAATAGAATGGGGTTGAATGGTTACTTAATTGCTATTACAAAAAAGTTAAAAATGCGTTATTTCGGGCAGTTTTAAGCTTATAAAGGAAGAAAATGCGCGTTCAATGTGGCCGATTGTTATTGGCTCTTTTTATTCTACTACTCGAAGACACGAGGCATTATTAACTTTTTCAACTTGTAAATAGTATTTAAACTTTAAATAAATCAATTTTACGATTATTTACCTGTTTATTATGGAAATATGAGCACTGTTTATATTCATGCGGTACAAAACAGGTGGTTAGTTTGTACGATGATGACGAGATGGCACGCGCTTCGCTGACGAGTTAATTAATTGCTCATTAGCTCCCCAATTTTACAAAAGATGGCGCTAGTGTGCAGTTTCTCAGTTTATTTATAAACAGTGGCGTAACGTGTTCTAGTGGATGATAAATTGTAACAGGGTGCAATGTTACACCCCTTCAAATAAAATAGCAAGAATCGTATTACACCGCGCGTGTTACAGCTAGTTGTTTGATGAGTCAAAAAAATGGTTGCTGACGCTAAATGCTAATAAGTGTACTATTCTCCACATTGGTGCTACCAACCCCCGTTTTAATTACACTTTGAACAGCGCAGTGCTCAAGGGGGTCAGTGATCAGGCCGATCTTGGTGTTTTAATGAGTGGTGACCTAAAGTGGTCTTCGCATATCTCGCGGATTGTGAAAAGAGCAAACTCGTTGCTTTATCTAATAAAAATAGCCTTCAAGGGTCTCAAACCTAGCGTTTTTTTGAAGATATACAAAACATATGTTAGACCCATACTGGAGTTTGCAGCACCCATCTGGAATCCATACTTCGTTAAAGACATAGACCACTTGGAGAAGGTTCAACGTCGGGCTACTAAAATGGTTGTGGGCTTGCAGAACGTACCATACGAACAACGGCTCGCACGACTAAAGATCCCTTCCTTAAGGGACAGACGTAGACGCGGGGACCTTATTGAAACCTACAAAATAGTGAGTGGTCATTACAGGTGTCCATTGCGTGGAAAGTTCTACTTTAGTGACAACCTTCACCTGAGGGGTAACTCTCTCAAGATGGTGCATCAACGTTTCTCAAGCAAAAGTCGCCAGAACGTATTTTTTGTGCGTGTTATAAAAGACTGGAACTCTTTGCCAGATTGCATTGTCAACGCACCATCTTTGAATGCATTTAAAGGTCGTTTGGACCTTTTTTTTGGTTGATAATTGACAATTGTGTGATACTATAAATAATTCTATAATCTTGTATTATGTTTATCTGGAAACCTTTGGTTTGGACCTTTTTGTTAGTTGGTAATCTGTGTGATACTATGAACAATGAACATTTATATAATTTTGTATTACGTTTATCTGGCATACCCTTATAAACTTTCGTATGATGTTTTGTAATCAACTGTTTTGCGAGTTAATCGGCTTAGCCGCCTCTCGCCAATTAATAATAATAATAATAATAATAATAATAATAATAATATTAACAAAATCGCATGTCTGACAATGTGCTTTGCATCCTGTGTGTTTTGACGAAGTTTGTATTTTTACAAAGTTCAATAATCACACACGGTGGGAATCGCAAAGTCAGACGGAAGAAAGAAATCAGACGATTTCGAATAACCAGGGAGTTCCTTTTCAATCGTGCAAAGATAAACTTTAAAAAATCAAAAATTACGTCTTACTCGCTCGCGTCGAAATCGCCGTCGATTTAATTATTTTTGCTACTGCTAAATTTTATGTGTTCTTGTAAAGTAATATAAAAAATTTGTTTAATCTCGGGACGAGTTAAATTTAAGTGCCCGTTTCTTCAGATAGAAATATTCACCTAGAACCTGAGGTAAGCAAAGCACATTGTTGCGTTATAATAATCATTACTCATTACAACAGTTCAAAATTAAACGCAAACATCTCAAGAATGAATTTTATTTGACGAGATCTACAAATCAACACAAGTTATAACATTTAAGACAATCAATTTCGTTCATACTTAAATGCTTTTAACAAATCTCGAGTTTGACGAAGCCTTAACGATGAAAAAATATGGCAAGTTGTATCTTAAAAATTAAACTAATAATAATATCATTCTAATATCACTTTTTCACATAAATAAAAAAAATGCAGCAAGATTTAGGTACTAAAATTACGTGCAGAAAAATATTAATGGGACTTTACTTTGTTTAAACTTTTAAACATTCATACGTTTACAATTAAGACTAGAATTTTAAGCGAGAGCGATATTTACACCTTAAAATTATAATATCATTTTTTTTAGGAAACGAAAATTCTCAACAAACAAATAGTAAAACAATTCTTAGCTAAACTAAATGTAATAGTAAGCTGTTATTTGTCAATATATTTTTATGTGCCTTTTACTAAATAACTCCTCTTCTCAATTTAACACTAATTTTCTTATGTTGGACAAATTACTGTAAACAAAAATAAATTAGTCAACAAATTAACGGTTGCAATTCGAAGTGTAACCTTTTAAAATATAATCTGTTAGAAGAGTTGGTACAGTTGGGCTATCTTCATTTATCGCTTTCAAAACTGGAAGAAAATAAATTAAAATTTGACCTTACGACTCTTGTAATTCGCCTTACTTTTTATGAGAACTTGCAATGTTTGATTATCTGGTGGTCCACTGTCTATGTGATAAGGAATAACAGTCGTCAGGTACTGAAACAAAACAATTAGACAAGGAGGCGACCACTTAAGGGTGTCGAGTAACATACTTTGGGATCAAGTCCATTCGGCTGCCTTAGTGAGCTTGTTTTGGAACTCCTCTTCTTTTCCACGTGATACTGCCTCCTTTTATTTTGTACGGCTAATAATAGCGATATAAATGTATTTTTCAACTCCTTTTCATATTCTAATTCGTCCCTTAACGCAAGCTCCGTTATCAACGTTTCAGAAAATTCCCTAATTAATACTTCTAATTCCATATAGAGCTCATTGAGTTGAGTTAAACTTAAATCGCGTAATTCTAAAAAATATTTTTGTAAATTTCAAAGAGCCGCGATGTTTTATCACGGAACTTTCCCATTTACGTAACCTCAAAGGCGTACAAATGGAAAGTAAAAAAATTTAAAACTTCATCTTACTATCTTCGTATAAAGGTGAGCTGAGCACTTCTTTAGCCTTTTCTAGTGTCTCGTTAGTTTCGTTAAACGACTTCCTTCCCTCGGGCGAAACTTCGGCAGACGAGTCTTCCTCTTGCATCATATCGTCGATCTCTTGTATGACCTCGTCGGCCGTCTTTAATGGCTCCTGATCTTGATGCAGACCGCCGAGTATCAACGCGTGCATATCTAAATCGCTCGCCACGGCTTCGTCTTCGGAACTTAATTCTAGGTCATCTTCGGGTGTTAGAAGATTCTATTAAAAACAGAAAAGGTTGCCTTGAAGCGAATTTTACAATTCGGAGCGAATTAACTCGAATTGGTTTAATTAAACCACCATGTGATTATGAGTTATGGATGATTCACTTTCGTGTGGGTAATAGTTGTTCAAATTTTCCAAGACAAAGTGGTTTGTGCAAGAAAGTTTGAATAAGTACCCCCATATTTAGGGGAAGCCTTTTTGAATCGATTTTCAGTTAAACGTACCTCATTTTGATTTAAATTTAAGGAAGGCATGTGCAGTTTACGAGCGCACGATTTCGACCAATCGATTGGTAATATGTTGCCAAAATTACCCGTAATCGTCCACCACATTCTGTAACAAAAATAAATTCGATTATGTAAAATTACGTGTAAATAATAACGGTTCGATTTATTTACATACGACCTTCACGTACGCACTGCCTTTAATAAACGAGAATTAGAAAAAAAAAGAAGATTCATCGACCCACACTAACTGTTTTTGTTGTAATGATGTAATTATTACGACTTTCGTGATTTTCTATTTTTCTTTTAAAAGATTTCATCCAAGTCGAATTAATATCTTTGTGGTTTTATGCTTTAATGGTCAATAACCCGTTTACCTTTTCTCAAACCTACCATTATCTCAGGTGAAGCAGTTGGTTTCAATCAAATTAAAGACTCGTTTTGAACGACCTCATTGGCAGAGCGTACAATTTAAAGTCTCACAACTTACATCGTCTCACGTATCACGTCTAATTGTAACGAGCGGGCTTAACTTGCCCTATTTATACAAACACCCGGTATATTACGTCCTTCGGACGAGAGATTAAATAGTCGCTCCGGGCTAACGTGTAATTAGGGCGAAAGCCCTCTAATGGCATAAGCTTGTAAAGTGAAGAAAAAATATAATAGCCATCCACAGCTGTTATACGTAGATGATCGTATACAGGACGAGTCGATAAGAATATTTCAGTCTACTAAATGAAAGGAAAAAGTCTGTCTGTGCGTGTGGATGTGTGTATGTAACGCCGCCGTAAAACAAAAACTACTAAAGCGATTTTGTTGAAATTTGGTTTCGGCCACTTTAATAATACTTCGTTGACAAAAATAAGCTTTTAAACAAAATCTACACAGGGTGGTCTAAAATAAGGGGGTTATTTTGGTCGCATTTCGGGAAATATTAACCCGCAGCATTTATACTCTTCTATAAATTAGTGCACGTCGGCCCTAATTAAAAAAATATTTTTTCAAATTTTTAAATTCAAAATGGCGGCCAGTATAACAATCGGCCCATTTTCTAGTTTATTTATTATAACTTTTGGGATAATTATTATTTTAAAAATCGAAAAACAGGAATATATAGGCAAAATATAGGGATTTAGTTTTAATATAGTAGATTTTAAAAATAATTTCAAAATTAACTGCTTTTAAGAGACCAAAGTTGACTAAATTTTTAAAACGGATTTTCTCAAAATCGACTACGGCTGTTTCGTCTATTTTTGGATATATTGTAGACATAAGGGTTCTTAATCAAACACCGTTTGTTTTATTTATTTGCTATGTCCAGAACCGGAGTTATGATTTTTTGAAACTCAAAATTTCCAAAATTCATAATTTCCTTTGTAATTAAAATTTATAATTGCAAGTTGGTATTTTAATTTATTAGATAAATGTATACAATTTCTGACAAGTTTGGTTTAAGAAACACTTCCGGTTAAACCGGAAATTAGCTAAGCACAATGAGTTTTTAAAAACACCCTGTATATTTTATGATTTTTTTAAAGTATCATAAGATTACCTGTCTAATGATACCAAAAGTGTCAAGTTTTAACTTCCTGTTTAACCGGAAATAGGGTTAGACTTTCTATTTTAATAACAACACCCTGTATATTTTAGATTTTTTGAAATGATTGTAAAATTACCTATCTAGTGATACCAAAAATGTTACATTTTAACGTCAGGTTCGGCCGGAAATGAGGCCAGCTTTCCCATTTCAAACAGAAACACCCCGTATAATTTTAGATTTTGAAATAATTAAGTTTTTAGAAAGAACGAAAAAGTCTTATTATGGCCACTTTTTTTTGGTAACTAATTTGGGGACGAGAAATGGAATAATAGCGTACCTTTTGAAATACCGAAAGAAATTCAATACATTTTTCATAAAATGACCACTTTTGGAAAGTTTTCGTTAGCTAAAAACCATTTACTGGCCCTGCTGATTTTTTCCACAATAGATCGATCCTTTCTGATTATAATGGCACAAGAATGAGGTCTCTAGGGTGTTTTTTACAACCTCGATGAATTTTATCGTAACCCTCTACATTTTTGGGCAGTCGAGCTGCTTCTAACCCACCTTACGGAAAAATTCGTCTAGGTCGCAAAAAGCACGCTAGAGATCTCATTTTTGTGCCATTCGACGAAGAAAATATTAGGGTATCGAGACAAAAATTTATCAAGCCCGGAAAATGGCTTTTCCGCTAATGAGAAATTAGTCCAAGTTGAATTGAAAGTATAATATCAGACGTAGTCCCGTTCCCCTCTTAGGCACCCTAACCCTTTTAAAATTTTTATTTATATCATGTCGTTACGTTCTCGTGTAGTCAGGAACCCATCTCTAAAATTTCACATCAATTTTTGTACTAAAAAACGCCCAAAAGTGATATTTTCAATTTTTGTTATTCCCGTAGGTACAACTTTTAATAAAATAATTTATTTTTATTATGTATCGATCGTCCCACCGAGGCATGCTTAGAGCTATCAATCTGGTCCATCCTGTACGTAAGGAATAACTCATAGTTACAAGAATTAATTGCTTGTTTAACCTCCGAGGTTAAGTATGTGAGCAAAAGTACAAAAGGAAAACAAATTAACAAGCAGCATGTCTTGTATCTTGTATTATGTTACTTATTGCCTAACAAAAGAAATACGTGACGTAGAGAAAGATCATCAAATAAAAACACACGAGTATGCCTTTGTGCCCTACAACTTAACAAGCAACCACTTTTCCAGTTTTGTTCGTGTAAAAAGTTGTAAGAAATTATATAGTTTACAGAAGTTAATACTACAACTCTATTTTTATAGACGTTCAACTAACCAGGGAACGATTCAACTTTCTTTTTCTCATTTTTACGAGCAGTTCAAACGTTCAAAGATAATTGATTTAAATTAAAAAAGTTCGTCCTTCAAGAAAAGGCGACAAACCAAACTGTTACGGCCAGTTGTTAAAATGCGTAAGTGGCGCAGTCGGTATGTTAGTGTAAACTATACGAAAAATATAGCGGTGGAAATCTATTTAAATGGGTAAATTTGCTACAATGGTAAAAATAAAACAGAAAGAACATTTCTATTAATAAGCGTCGGTGTACGATTTAAAGTTAAATGGTTTTGTTTATAATATGCACCTATCCGAGCCTATAAAGTTGTTACACAAAAAGATTCAGGTATTTTTAATTTAGAAAACGTCAGGAGAATGTTTACTGCAACAATTTAGTTTTATTTTAATAATGGGCGTCTAGAGGTAACAATGTGGGATAATAAAAAAACAAAAATAAACATTATCAAGTGGGAGGGGCTAAATTTGCATTCTTGCGCTAATGTAGGTTGCCTTCTTTATTTCTTTTTATACTTTTGCTTTAATTTCTAGGTTCCCAATCTTAATATCCATCTAAGGCATCAATAAGCATCGCTAAAAAATTCTATGCAGGAGGCCCACACAAGTTGTAGTGGCCCCTCACGAAAAAAAGGAGGCGATGTCTCATTACAGGACGTTCCAGTTTATCATTTCTTTTTGTTACCTCGCAACTCGCAACTGCCACGTATCTGATTCAAAAATATACGTAAATCAAGACAGACCACACCGACGCACATATACATTCCATAAAAAAAGTTGTATCTGGTATCATTTCAATTTTTAAAATTTATTTTTGATTACTTTTCAGGATATTTACGAATGAGGTAGGTTAAGTCTCGAAGAGGCTAGTTTTAGGATAGTTTTAGATAAATCAATCCCACACTTGAGCACCTGAGGTTAATTTGTTAAACAAAATGTCAAAGTATGTTTACATATAGATTTGATAACTCAATGTTAAAAACAAGTGGTTTCGATTGTAAATGAGCATCTTAATATGCAAAGCAAACCTCACTTAATAAGATACACACGCGTCCCGTGTAATTTATTATGTAATGACTTCTAAATAGAAAATAAATATGAGTTACTCAGTACTTAAATCTGAAAATAAATATTTGCTTTCGTTTGTAATCGTTTAGTTAGCGCAAAATACGCGTTTATCAATTTCATGAATAGTATACTTGCAATTTTATCAAGGGCGCCGCGGGATTTTAAGGGGGTTGTTTTATAAATCCCTGGCGCCAACTATCTACTACTCCAAAGTTAGCTAAGGTATACTTTTATACTTGATTTTTCATTAGACATTTAGAGGGAGAAAAGTTTTCTTTTACGTAATCAATACTCTCCCTAAGCTAACCCTCGCTTTTTATGCCGCATTAGACTTTGCTAGAGGCAGAGACGAAATATCATTTGTGGTTAACAGAAAGAAGTTTATTCATAGGGACGATGATTTACTAATTATTTCGTAACAATCGCAAAGGGTGTAAAAGAAAAAAAAATTGTCGTAAAGTCGGCAATAGTGGTGTTATCATCACGGTAAAAGTAACAAGGAGCTTATTGGTAAGACAAATGAGTTTCATAACAGTTTCACAGCTGTTTGCACCTAATCCAAAATGTTATTGGTGCAATTGGTACCTAATTCAATTCTCTAGAACTTTGCAAGTGACTAAAATTGTCGTAAAATCAGCAATAGTGGCGTTATCATCACGGTAAAAGTAACAAGGCGCTTATTGGTGGGACTCATGAGTTTCATAACAGTTTCACAGCTGGTGGCCCCTAATCCAAAATGTTACTGGTGCAATTGGTACCTAATTCAATTCTCTACAACTTTGCAAGTGACTAAAATTGTCGTAAAATCAGCAATAGTGGCGTTATCATCACGGTAAAAGTAACAAGGCGCTTATTGGTGGAAATAATGAGTTTCATAACAGTTTCACAGATGGTGGCAACTAATAGAAAATGTTATTGGCGCAATTGGCAGCTAATTCAAATCTCTACAACTTTGCAAGTGACTTAAAATATCGTAAAATCAGTCATAGTGGCGTTATCATCACTGTAAAAGTAACAAGGCGCTTATTGGTGAGACTGATGAGTTTAATAACAGTTTCACAGCTGGTGGCACCTAATCCAAAATGTTATTGGTGAAATTGGTAGCTAATTCAATTCTCTACAACTTTGCAAGTGACTAAAATTGTAGTAAAATCAGCAATAGTGGCGTTATCATCACGGTAAAAGTAACAAGGCGCTTATTGGTGGAACTAATGAGTTTCATAACAGTTTCACAGCTGGTGGCACCTAATAGAAAATGTTATTGGCGCAATTGGCAGCTAATTCAATTCTCTACAACTTTGCAAGTGACTAAAATTGTAGTAAAATCAGCAATAGTGGCGTTATCATCACGGTAAAAGTAACAAGGCGCTTATAGGTAAAGCCCCATTTACATAGAACTTAGTGCAGATTGATGGTGTAGTTTGCTGGTCTAGAACTCGCCAAGTGGGCAACGTGGCGTAAAACCATTTACATAGAGTTTAGTGGTAATCATTTTTTTTTCTTATTTTTTTTCCTATTTTTTTTTTCTTATACTTGAACGATGAGATTAAAATAGTAAAGCAACTATTTTGTCAAATCTTTGTTTAAATTTCAAATAGCTGGGCCGCGGGGGAGAGATGCACTTCTATGATTGGCTGGTGCCGATTTACTAAGAAAAGTGGTCTAGAAGTTTAAACATTACAAACTTTCTGACCATTGTTAGCAACGACCTTGCCAACTATATTTCATTGTAAACGGGTACATTGAAAAAAACCCTATTCAAGCTTTTAGACGATTCTTGCCCTTACTAGAACGATTACACTACTGTCTATGTAAATGGCACTTAAGACTAATGAGTTTGATTACAGTTTCACAGCTGGTGGCACCTAATTCAAAATGCTATTGGTAGCTAATTCAATTCTCTACAACTTTGCACGTGACTAAAATTGTCGTAAAATGAACAATAGTGACGCTAGCATCACGGTAAAAGTAGCTAGACGGTAATTGGTGGTACTAATGATTTTTGCAACTGGTTTACAGCTGGCCCCTAGCTAAAAATATTCTTGATACAATTGGTAGCTAATTAAATTATCTGCAACTTTGCAAGCGACTGAAAGTATCGTAAAATCAGCAATAGTGGCGTTATCATCACGGTAAATGTAAGTAGATGCTTATTAGCGGAATTCATGATTTTCGTATAGTTACAAAACTGGTGGCTCCTAGTTAAAAATGTTATTGGTTCAATTTGTAGCTAATTCAATTCTCTACAACTTTGCAAGTGACTTAAAATATCGTAAAATCAGTCATAGTGGCGCTATCATCCTAGTAAAAGTAACAAGGCGCTTATTGGTGAGACTAATGAGTTTCATAACAGTTTCACAGTAGGTGGCACCTAATTCAAAATGCTATTGGTGCAATTGGTAGCTAATTCAATTATCTACATCTTTGCAAGTGACTAACATTGTCGTAAAATCAGCAATAGTGGCGTTATCATCACGATAAAAGTAACTAGATGCTTATTGGTGGAATTCATTATTTTCGAAATAGTTACACCACTGGTGGCTCCTAGTCAAGAACGTTATTGGTATAGTTTGTAGCTAATTCGATTCGCTACAACTTTGGAAGTGACTGAAAATATCGTAAAATCAGTCTTAGTGGCGCTATCATCGCGGTAAAAGTAGCTAGTCGCTTATTATTAGTGGGCGCTGATCATTTTAGTAACAGTTTCACAGCTGGTGACCCATAGAGAGTATAAAACGTTAGTGACACAAATTGTAGCTAATTTATTTATCGATTACTTTGAAAGTTAGCTCAAATTGCCATAAAGTCACTTATAACGACGAACAACTTGGCGCAGTCTGGAAAAATGCCAATATGTATACGTTTCGGCCTACTAATGTTTTTTGCTGCTGGTTAAAAGTATAAAAAATTCAATATTATTGTGTAAAAAAGAAGAAAGTAATATCAGCATTACTAAATATTTTATACTAGCGGTTCAATGACCATTTTCCACATGCTGCTAGCTGCTTCACCAACACTTATTTTTAATTAATTTAACATAACAAATTTATTCTCAATTAATTAAATTAAAAGACGCTTATTTGCTATAATTTACAGAACAATATTTAAAAGGCGTTCTAAACTGAACGAAAGCCCCCGTTGGGCGCCCAATGATTAAAACGGAAATGCTAAATAAATTTTGTCAAACGGATGTTTAAATAAGTATTAAGTATAGGCGAATTTAAAAACTACGCGATTCATAATCTGTACGAGTTCCTTACTTTAATAAATTTAAACATTACGTAAAAAAATTGACCTTTGCTAAGGGTTAATTTGCATTAAATTTCAGCTCTAGTTATTTACGCGACATTTAAACATTGAGGTAAAACCTACCGTAACGAAATCGATACCGAAAACATTAGCATTTCGGCCAAATATTAAAAATAGTACCAAAAGTCTGTACTGCGGAAAGGAAAAACGTTTGATCGTGACGTCATTGGATGTTTTTTCAACTGGAAAAGCTCTTTTTTACGCAAAAATGTTTGTGGAAGTTTCAAAAGAAATTTCTTGCCTCACAAAAAAACTCATTTAACCGAAGTTAAACACTAAAAAATATTCAAAACCAGAACACGGTGGTGCATAACTAAAGGGCCTAATTAAAAAGTGAGGTACTTTTGAACAGGAAATTAATTTACATAACTTTAAATTTGTTTGCGATTTCGGCCTTAAAAGCCTCTAGTCCGTGGAGATACGATAAACAAATGCAAATGAACGCGTCTTCATTACACTAACAAAAGTGGCCATTATTTATGTATGCAGTGTGAAACTTCCTTTCCGTCGAATTGATTTGTTTTGTTTTACGCCGAACCTTTGATGTTTAATTGATTTTAAGTGTTTTTTCGCTCAAATTTATTTTTTCCAAATTTCCGTGCCGTTCTTTGTTGTTGCTAAGCGCAACGTCTAAAGACAAAGTGGCGCCGTAAATAACGACGTCGCGACGGATACTTTCAAGTTCAATAAAACTCAATTTCGTTTCATTAGTTTGAAAGTAAATTGAAAATTTTAGCATCCAACGAGTGGCGCCGTTTTAATTTTTAAATAGTTGAAGAAAGGGGGTTGGATAAATGCGAGATAAATGCCTTAGGTGACGTAAAAAAGGGGCAGATCCGAGACGAAAAGGGCGAACGAGTAGTCAGTAGAGCCATGGTTGCGATAACCCGTTACTAAGGTACTATTGGCACCAAATTTCCACCCAAATCTTCAAAAGGGTCAACTAAACTGCTCGACTGGTCAGCTACTTAGGATTTTTTGAGACGCCTTTTGAAGCAATATAATCAGCAGTTGGGAGGATCGTTACACGCCATGGAAATAAACACTAATGCTATCGGTGGAAGAGCCACAGGAGTCAATACAACACCAGACCGGTAACTAAAATTGAGCTCGTCTTGAACAGGTGGAAACTTTTGAGCCGAACTCAATCGAAATCTCTCTTGAGAGTTCTTAGAAATGATTTTGATGGAGAAAGGAAAGGTTTTCACAACAAGCATTCGTTTCACGTCGAAAACTGAAGTTGCACTGAAGTTGCAAAACTGAAGGATACCTTGAGCCAGTTTCATAATCATTGAAGTGTTCTTTTTATTGAGAAAACAGTCGTGAGGTTACTGCCATAGAAATAAACATATCAACCACCAAACTTCGCCAGTCTTAAGAGAATCTCAAGAGTCAAGATAAAATCACATCGATAACCATCAAAATTGAGCTAATCTTGAGCAGATGGAAAATGAGCCAAACTCAATCGAAATCTCACTTGAGAGTTCTCAGAAATGATTTTAAAGGAAGCGTAGAGTGTATTTTTGGAAAGGTCTTCACAACAAGCCTTTCGTTTTACGTCGAAAACTGAAGTTACACTTTGCACCAGTTTCCAAAATTGAAAATTGAGCTCGCTTTGAGCAGGTGGAAACTTTTGAGTCAATCGAAATATCTTTTGAGCGTTCTCAGATGAGATGATTTAGACAGATGCGTAGTGTATTTTTGGGAAGGTCCTTCGTTTTATGTCGAAAACTGAAGTCGCACTTCGAGCATATTTTGAGCCAGTTTCATCACTATTGAAGTGCTTTTTTTGAGAAAGCAATCGTGGGGTTACTACTATGAAAATAAACATAAACCCTATCGTAGTTGATCCTGCTTAGGAGAATCTCAAGAGTCGAGAGTACACCGGTAACCAAAATTGAGCTCGCCTTGAGCAGGTGGAAACTTTTGAGTTAAACTCAATCGAAATATCTTTTGAGCGTTCTCAGATGATTTAGACAGACGCTTAGTGTATTTTTGGGAAGGTCCTTCGTGTTACGTCGAAAACTGAAGTCGCACTTCGAGCATATTTTGAGCCAGTTTCATCACCATTGAAGTGCTTTTTTTGAGAAAACAATCGTGGGGTTACTACTATAGAACTAAACATAAACCCTATCGTAGTTGATCCTGCTTAGGAGAATCTCAAGAGTCAAGACACCGGTAACCAAAATTGAGCTCGCATTGAGCAGGTGGAAACTCTTGAGTCAAACTCAATCGAAATATCTTTTGAGTATTCTCAGATGATTTAGATAGATGCGTAGTGTATTTTTGAGAAGGTCTTTCGTTTTCCGTCGAAAACTGAAGTAGCACTTCGAGCATATTTTGAGCCAGTTTCATCACCATTGAAGTGCTTTTTTTGAGAAAGCAATCGTGGGGTTACTACTATAGAACTAAACATAAACCCTATCGTAGTTGATCCTGCGTAGGAGAATCTCAAGAGTCAATAGTACACCGGTAACCAAAATTGAGCTCGCCTTGAGCAGGTGGAAACTTTTGAGTCAAACTCAATCGAAATATCTTTTGAGCGTTCTCAGATGATTTAGACAGATGCTTAGTGTATTTTTGGGAAGGTCCTTCGTGTTACGTCGAAAACTAAAGTCGCAATTCGAGCATATTTTGAGCCAGTTTCATCACCATTGAAGTGCTTTTTTTGAGAAAACAGTCGTGGGGTTACTACTATAGAACTAAACATAAACCCTATCGTAGTTGATCCTGCTTAGGAGAATCTCAAGAGTCAAGACACCGGTAACCAAAATTGAGCTCGCATTGAGCAGGTGGAAACTCTTGAGTCAAACTCAATCGAAATATCTTTTGAGTATTCTCAGATGATTTAGATAGATGCGTAGTGTATTTTTGAGAAGGTCCTTCGTTTTACGTCGAAAACTGAAGTCGCACTTCGAGCATATTTTGAGCCAGTTTCATCACCATTGAAGTGCTTTTTTTGAGAAAACAATCGTGAGGTTACTACTATAGAAATAAACATAAACCCTATCGTAGTTGATCCTGCTTAGGAGAATCTCAAGAGTCAAGAGTACACCGGTAACCAAAACTGAGCTCGCCTTGAGCAGGTGGAAACTTTTGAGTCAAACTCAATCGAAATATCTTTTGAGCGTTCTCAGATGATTTAGACAGATGCGTAGTGTATTTTTGGGAAGGTCCTTCGTGTTACGTCGAAAACTAAAGTCGCACTTCGAGCATATTTTGAGCCAGTTTCATCACCATTGAAGTGCTTTTTTTGAGAAAACAGTCGTGGGGTTACTACTATAGAACTAAACATAAACCCTATCGTAGTTGATCCTGCTTAGGAGAATCTCAAGAGTCAAGACACCGGTAACCAAAATTGAGCTCGCATTGAGCAGGTGGAAACTCTTGAGTCAAACTCAATCGAAATATCTTTTGAGTATTCTCAGATGATTTAGATAGATGCGTAGTGTATTTTTGAGAAGGTCCTTCGTTTTACGTCGAAAACTGAAGTCGCACTTCGAGCATATTTTGAGACAGATTCATCACCATTGAAGTGCTTTTTTTGAGAAAACAATCGTGAGGTTACTACTATAGAAATAAACATAAACCCTATCGTAGTTGATCCTGCTTAGGAGAATCTCAAGAGTCAAGAGTACACCGGTAACCAAAACTGAGCTCGCCTTGAGCAGGTGGAAACTTTTGAGTCAAACTCAATCGAAATATCTTTTGAGCGTTCTCAGATGATTTAGACAGATGCGTAGTGTATTTTTGGGAAGGTCCTTCGTGTTACGTCGAAAACTAAAGTCGCACTTCGAGCATATTTTGTGCCAGTTTCATCATCATTGAAGTGCTTTTTTTGAGTAAGCAATCGTAAGGTTATTGTCAAGAAAATAAATCTCGCTAGAGCCAAGACAAAACCAGATCGGTAACCAAAATTGAGCTCGTTTTGAGCAATTCGATTGATATCTCTTTCGAATTTTCAGAAACGATCTCTTGAGGCAACTTCATCATCACAGAAGCGTCTTCTGAGAAGGAAAATCGATGTGCTCTCATTCGAAATTAAGAAAAGACGGTGGAGACGTAAAAGCGAACGCTTCTGTTGGAATTTTAACGAGACTTTTAAAAAGAGTAGCGAAACGAGGAACTTGAGAAGTTTCTAAAATTAAAAAGAGAAATCGTTTGTTTTGGTAAACATTTTCATTGACTACCGAAAACCCAGTTAAGTGTTAGAGTGGAACGTCTAACACGATTAATTAACCTGGGTCGTTAATTTATTCAAAATAAACCTTACGAAATAGACACGTAATAAGTTACAGTTTCAGTTTCGAAGTCGACCAAAATAATTGGGTTGATAACCTTCATAAGGAAGACGAGTTTTCATTAAAAAAAAATTAAAATTGAACGGAATTTCGTATCTTATCTCAAATTGATAACATTTTTCACTTGATTAGCTTTTGTTATTGGGTCGGAAAAGTCAATTTAAAGCGTAACAAGTGTGAGAAGGGTAATAAGTGGGGAACACACCCTTGGTTGTTGCGTATTGATTTTGTTTTCCCTGGCACTATCTTCCTCGCGTTTTCTTTTAGACGAGCATGCGCTTTAATTTTGCAAGTGGCTTTGTTTATTTTGAAGAAAAATTGAATGTCGACAATATTATGACGTCATTGACGTAATTTTTTAGATAAAAACCGCATTTAAAGTGATTCAGAATCGCGCGACACCCACGAATTATTTTGTTTTTGGCTCTAGATGGTGTGAGAGGTCGATCGAATGCAATTTGTTTTTGACCTTCTGACGTTTTGAGTAAATATT
Source organism: Malthinus flaveolus (assembly GCA_950108345.1). Taxonomy (NCBI): domain Eukaryota; kingdom Metazoa; phylum Arthropoda; class Insecta; order Coleoptera; family Cantharidae; genus Malthinus; species Malthinus flaveolus. The sequence goes on along the minus strand of OX467289.1, from coordinate 4,953,334 downwards.
GATAATTTAACGAGATACTTACTGGCATTCGTTCATTATTTCTTCTTGAGTTCTAACTTGAACTGGAGCTAATTTTTCCACCGATTCTTCGTAATTACCAAAACATTTCGTTATCTTCTCGTCGAACGTGTTGACCAAATCTTCGAGCGATCCGGAAAAGGTCTCGTTAAAATTGTCTGAAACCGAAGAATCGCCATTGATGATTAAATTTTTCGAAGGGATGATTCTTGGCTTTAAATTGTCGTTTAGTAGGATATCCTCATTAAAGTCGTGCAACATGTCATTTAAATCTCTATCTTTTAATTTTTTGGTAGTAATATTTATATTATTTAACTCGTTTTCGTTTTTAAAATTTTGTGTCTGAAATTCGTTCGAGCCCCACTCGTCCGTCTCTTCAAATTGTGCAAGGGGTGCTTCGAATTTTAGCTCTGCCATTTTGCTATCCCGCATGACTTTTTGCACCGACCGACACTCACTACACTAAAACGACGACTGATACATAAGCAGTAAGCACGGACGCGCGGAGCGTCTACTAGGCAAGTGCATGCGAGGAAAGCTGCGGAATATCAACGATGTTATCGGATGGTTTATTTAGGTTAGAGATGGGCGCGAGAATTTACATTTTTTAACACTTGAATAAATAATTTTTTTAATAGATACTAGGAGTCGACAAATAAAATATACAAAATTGTAAAAAAAAAATTATTTTTTTGTTTTCTAACCAAGGGCGGGTGCTGCGAGGGGGCTATGAACCGATGGCACCCTTTGTTAAAAAACAAATAAGACTCTAGATCTTTAGTTAACTGCCGACCCCAATTTACGTTTTTTTTTAAATCTTGAGATCTACCCCATTTGCTTTTGGGGCTTCAAATATTTACCCTCAACAAGTTTATTTTTTATAAATCTCAAAAATTATCGCGTATACAAAAAAAAGTTTCAAACAAAAGTTGTTCCCCACGTAATTATCTATAAATTTAGTCTTAACAATTTTTTTTGTAAGTGCAGAGGTAAGGCCAGAAAAGAGCCTGAAAGTAGCGCTTTTTTGAAATCAAATAACCGTTTATTTTACATCTTGTCTAATTTGGGATGCTACAGTTCGGGACTTACTACAATTTTGTAACTAATTCTTTTAGCAACAACAGCTTAAAAAAAATAAATTAACGTTTTGATGTTCCGAATTCCTTTTAAAAAGAGCTTCCAAATGAGCTATCACACGGGTATATTAGAAAAATACTCTATGACGTCATATCTCAAACATCAGTTTCGTTAAAAACAAATGAATGGTATGAAAAGAAACGCAAAAACTTCAATTAAGTTAAGTGTTGGAGGATTGGGTCGAAAACTTGACATTTTCAGCAATATTAAATTCCTTCTTAACTATCTACCCCACTGTATTACATTTTACTACTGAAAGGAAAGTAGAAACCTACATCAATTCAAGCGCTAGTTTCATGTTGCGATACTAGATGGTGCACCCGTACCATAATAGTTATTAATAAATTAATGCTAATAAAATAACTGATTGGAATTTGAAATGGATAATTAATGTAAATGGGTTCCAATATAAGTACCTTAATCGTTTAGTTAAACAAATTATTTTATAATTTTTTGAATCAGTGGCGTGCCATTGGAGAGACGAATTGATTTGATCTATCCATAATAAAAGAAAACTTTTAGAAAAAGTCGTTCTGTGTAGATCGGTGTAGATGTATGTTGTGTATGTAAAGCCGGTTGAAATTTAGTTTCGGTCACTTTAACAGAATTTTATTGTCAAAATGAGCTTTTATATGAAATCGATACAGGGTGGATAAAGGGGCTATTTTGGTGGCATTTTGGAAAATCTTAGCCCACTGTATTTATACTCAGCTATAAATTGGTACACATCGGCCCTAATAAAAAAAATATTTTTTCAAATTTTTAAATTCAAAATGGCGGCCAGTATAACGATCGGCCCATTTTCTAGTTTTTTTATTATAACTTTGGAGATAATTATTATAATAAAAATCTAAAAGCAGGAATATATAGAAAAAATATAGGGCTTTAGTTTTGTTATAGTTGATTTTGAAAATAATTTCAATATTGACCACTTTTCAAAGACTAAAGTTGACTAAAATTTTAAAACTGATTTCCTCAAAATCGGCTACGGTAATTTTGTTTATATTTTGATATGTTGTAGATATTGAAGTTCTTAATTTATCAACCTAGTTTCATTTTTCGATATGCGCTAGTTTGGAAGATATGATTTTTTGAAATTCAAAATTTCAAAAATTTATAATTTCTTTTGTAATTAAAATTTGTAATTGCAATTTAATACATTAATTTATTCTATAAATTTCTTTTATTTGCTACCATTTTGGTTTCAAAAACACTTCCGGTTAATCCGGAAACTAGGCAAGCAAACAGAGTTTTTAAAAACACCTTGTATATTTTATGATTTTTTAAAATATTGTAAGATTAGCTCTCCAATGATACCAAACATGTTAAGTTTTAACTTCCTGTTTAACCGGAAATGAGGCTAGCTCCTCAATTTTAAAAACAACACCCTGTATATTTTAAGTTTATTAGAATTATTGTAAAATTATCTATCTAGTGATACCAAACATTCTACATTTTTACGTCCGGTTCAGCCGGAAATGAGATTCCGATTTCAAATAGAAACACCCCGTATAATTTTAGATTTAAATCCGGGAGAACTTTTGAGCATACTATTATTTGGTGCTACTTCTAATACCTTGTTATGTAAATATTTTGACAGTACGAAAAAGACCTATTACGGCCACAGCAGCCATTTTTTCCTTCAAACCTCTTCATATTCAAATACTGTTGCCATTTTTCGAGTGATTCCAAGCAGTTTTCCCTCAAAAATTGTTGTTTTAAGCCATTGAAAATTAAAGGCTTCCCCGTATATTTGTAACTTAGCTGGGCGAGCTCTAAAAAAGTTTTTGAACGTTATTAGTTAGCACGAAGTGAGCTTACTTGCCTTTAGCAGTGTAGCCAATGCTTGTTTAGAGCTAAAAATTTAATTTTCCGCCTTGGCGCCACCCACGTCGACTGCGGCCCTCAGATCAACTTTTTTTATGCAAATAATCACTTTAAACAAATTGGAATTCACAATAAAGAGAAAAATATTAATGTAAATTTATATTAATTAGAAAATATTAATTGAAACACGGTAGGTAATTGCTAATAATGCTAAATAGCACCTATCACTTTTCTATAAAAAGTTGGTTTTGCTATTTGTTACGTTTCACATAATATATGGCAAGCGCCACTTTACGTCAAATCGGACGATTTTTAAATTTGCACTATTTCGATTGCGTAAACTTAAAGTAATGATTATACAGGGTGTCCCAGTTTAATTATGCTCAATTACGATGACTGAAATGAAAGAATGTTGAAAATTTACGTTTTTACGAAGGAAACGCGTTAATGAAGTATTTTGAACCTTTATTTCATATAATTTTCTAATAAATTGTCTATGCAAATAATTAGTTTCTAATCGATAAATAATAAATGCCCCGCTGTTTTGATCGGTTAGTACAAATGGAGCCGGTTTCAAATTTTTAAAATGAAAAGGTCATGCCATAACATAACGAGATTTGAAGAACATTATTTATTATTCTGGACGGAGCTCGTAATTTTTAAATTTTCCGAATACTATTCATTAGTAGCTCGTATAGATAGATATACAGGATGTAGGTAAACTAAATCACCAATTTTTTCCTATTATACCCGAATACAATAAATTTTTAGTGATGCTCATGACCATTAACCTAACGACTTCTAGACTTTTTGAATCCGCAAAAAAGTGCCATATGATTCTACTTCAGAAAAAAAACGTGCACATTTTCACTGTCGATCCGCTCCACTACAGGGCGTTAAGATCACCCCCGTATACCTTTAGGTCTAGGTAACGACATGCTGCATAACATTGCTATTAAACATTTTAAAATTTCGAGCTGTGCCTATTCACAATCCATCGGCCCCCAAATTTATTTTGAACGGAATCGTTGGAAATTTTTCGTTTCTTTCTGAAAAGTGAATATAGTGCTGCAACTTAAAAGGATTTGTTTGAGACTAGTAATAAATGATGCATTTAAATTTATGACCGATAATAGAGGGAGACTATCATTTATGACTAAATGCAAAAGCGTTTAGTTTAATCGGCCCCAGTCGCGATGCTACCAGAGAGAAGATTTTGATATGCCCGGAAGTGCTCTAATTAGATATCGCGTTGAATTACAACGAGGCTAAAGAGACTTTTGCATAATTCTATTTTAAAATTAACTGTCATACAAGTGCGTCTGTACTATCATTTTAATAACAGTTGAATAACAAGGTGAGTACCTTTCGAATAATTCCTTTTCCATTTTTTAAAGCTTCGGCAAAAACAATTTACCCTTTTTGGAAAATCGAATTGTTTAGAACGATCAATGGGCATCCTTAAAGTAAATAAATTTATCTCATTTATTTATAAGTGCCAATTATAGATTGCTTGTAATAAAAGAAAAAATTGGCAATTATTATAACTAATCAGGTCAAATAATTACTAAACGATAACAGAACACGATAAGGACAAATTAAAAATGTAAATAAACAAAGATTAACTAAAACTGATGAATGGATGAGATTGGTGGAATTCAAATAATTAAAATTACAAAACCGTTTGAAGGAAATAACAGAAAAGAGTCACACTTATAAATATTTTGCTAATAGCTAATAGCTGAGGACTACTTCAGTAAAATTCGCTTCAATAAAAGTTCCACATTTTCAGTTAAGAACACAATTTACAATTTTGACAGTTAAAATAAATAAAAATGTTGAAGTAAATATAAAATTATTCAAATAGAAGTTTTAGGTAGGGCCACTCTCAATATTTTTTGTGTAAAAAGTTTTTCCAAATTGTATCTAATAACCGGGTTATGGGAGCTTTAACGGCAGAGTTATTTCTTCTCACGAGCGTCGAGTTCAATTTTCCATTTTGAAAAAAACAGTTTAAGTAAACTAAAAATGATTCAAATAGAAGTTTTAGGTAGGGCCATTATCAATATTTTTTGTGTAAAAAGTTTTTCCAAATTGTATCTAATAGCCGAGTTATGGGGGCTTTAACGGCAGAGCTATTTCTTCTAACAAGCGTCGAGATAAATTTTCCGTTTCGGAAAAAACAGTTGAAGTAAATAAAAAATTATTCAAATAGAAGTTTTAGGTAGGGCCACTATCAATATTTTTTGTGTAAAAAGTTTTTCCATATTTTATCAAATAACAGAGTTATCGGAGCTTTACCGTTATTTCTTCTAATAACCGTAAAGTTAAATTTTCCATTTTGGAAAATCGTCGACTTTAGAGCTACTTCTTAGAAAGATGAGACAAAGAGCGTGGAAATTAAATTTTGTTTTTGTCGTTAAATTAAATGTTAGAAATTAGAGTGAACTCCATCGTAGTGCTAAATTGGGGAAATGGCAATTAAAAATTGTTTTATTGCAAAACAATGATAATGCGAATTACGAATTAACTGCAGGTAATGTGTAAAACGGTATAATTGGTTGCATAAATACCAGGGGTACAGTCTGTCTCTTTTTAACTGAAAACTTGTGCTGTAGGGTTGAATAATGGCTAAATTGTTACCCCTTCTTTTCATAACAAAGTTGCATTGATTGATGCTCTGTAACGTTCTCTTTTTTTTTCAAATTTTATCGATTCTTTTGTACAAACAATTTTGACCTAGTTGAGAAAATGGCGGAGGGTAGTTCTAGTTGCTTCGGTTACAAAAAGACCCGAACGAACACAACAAAAGCTTCTACAGCTTGAACTTAATAGCTTAATTGACCTAGCGTACATTTAATGTAAATTTGATATAAAATCAATACAATGCACAGCTTTTGTTACCCTTTTCCAAATAGCTACATATTGAGTTAAATGCATTTTTAATTGCATCACGCTTTATCTCATACAATTATAGTTTTATTAAAAAGGTTTAGTTGAAAAACAATACGCTTTTTTGTACAATTTCTGAAAGAAATCCAAAAATATTCTCCGACTCGTTGAAACTGACGTTTTAAGTGAGCAATCTTTGAAACTGCGTCTCTGAGCGCCCCACGACCCCATATTGCTTCAAGTCAAAAATTGTGTTCTGCGGATGTACAAGACGCTTCGCTGACCTGGACGACACAGGATAAATTGATTCGGACCAGATAGATCCAATCATGATCACTCCATAAAGTTCCACGGAATGTTTTTTGACAAAAGTGGAGTGCGTATTTGTATTGGTCCATATTGCCCTGCATGGTAAACACAATGGACTGTATGGCCCAAGAGCCCAAGAGCAAAGACAAGGATCACTCGAGGAGCTCTCAGTTTTAGAAGAAACGAGACGATGTCTCTCATCAAATGGCAAAAATGACGATGCCAAAAAATGAGTTAGATGGGACGCACTGTATATCTTTCGAATTTATGCATTTCAACAACACTCTGCATAAACAATTTAATAATTACCGGTTAATTACAAGAGAAATGAATTTTGCGCATTAATTTTCATCAATTAATGGAAAAACTTCACGGAAGCCGAGAACAAATGTAAAATTCCACAAGTAGCTTTAAGTTGAAAAGCAATTTCTGTTACCATAGAGACTTCATTATTCGTTCTCGAGTAAATTTATTTCTCTTTTTGTATTAAAAAAGAAAATTAAGTCGTCAAGATGGTGGTTAGAGCTACTTTTATTTATAAGGCAAAAGGTAGATTTATAACATTGAATAAAAAAATTGTAATTATTGTAAGTACCTACAAGTAGGATGCAAAAATACAAAAATTGTATTTAATACAATCGCCATCTTGTATATCGAGCAAAAATCCTTGAAAGTTATCCGTTAATTTATGTTGATGATTTATTATTGTAATGGTTGTGCCAACGTAGTCGTGTATATTGGAGATTTGCATCACTTTCAATTAAGATCAACATCAAAAACATAAAGACAAGCAGCCTGTGGCAAGTGGAGGGACATTGGAGACAAATAAGTCGACTGGCAGACAAGTCGCGAACCGTGGCGTATTTACGCAGACAGACGGACACAAAACGCACAAATGGACGGAAAGACGAACAGTGACGGGCACATAAGCTGACAGACATCAATTCGAGCAGGCCAACAGACAGACAGCCAGGTAGACGGACGCGTGGGCTTACGAGGAGTCAAACAGAAGAGAAGATACGAAGAAAAAAGCTTCACAAATATTTTTAAAGGCCAAATCTGCGTATAAACGTTATATTTAATTTAATAATGAATAAATAATTACTCGATACGTATAAATTTAAATCCTTTTTGTTTGCTTTTTTACCACTGTACACCTGTACAGAGTTTAATTTTTTCGAAAATAATTGCGTAGTGACTAGTACATTTTTGATAAAGGTACTTACGTATTTGCGCTTGAGGCTAAACAATCCACTCCTTGTCGTAATAATAAATAAGAATTATTAATTGAAATAATAAAATTACTAGTAAATTAATTAATTTTTTGCACTTTATTTATCGACTTAACCTTAAGTGGTGGTTCAAAAGAATTTTTTTACTTCTCCACTTCTTGTCTAACAAAGCGTTCGAAAGGTGTTTCTTTTGCATTGTTTCCCAAGATTTATCGAACACTTCTTTTCTGAAAAGTAGAGCACGGTACTTTGTTTTGATGTTTAACCATGTATTATGGATGAGGCACTATCACCTCTTGAATAACCTATTAGTTACGGATCATTCGTCAATGTCTAACAAAGGCAGCAACGCTAGCTAAAAAAAAGTAAATATACAGAAACCAATATTTGCAACTACATTTATGATTTTACACGGAAAAATCTTATGTCTCTGAATTTAGAGGCAACATACGGTATACCTACTTGACAACAAATTAATCAAGAAAATTTTTACACGGTTGTTTTTTTCGTATGTCGAAAATAATTTTATATACTGCACCCAGAATAGAGGTATGGATGGGATTTATGTAAAGTAACGCTCCCTTCCCCCTTCTTATAAAACTTAATAAAAACGGATGTTAATTTTTATATCATACAAGGATACAAGGATATAACAATAAATATGATTGTAAAAGCGCGATCTAAATGAAGGTACGCAATAATTTATTAACACCAACGACAATTTTCATCTAATAGGGCTTTCACATCATTCAGTTAAGTGTCATTGGTTATAAAAGTAATATCCTTCTGAAATCGGTAAACTAATACTCTCTCTATAATATAATACTTCAATCAAGTGTCGTATTTCAACATTTTTTACAAACTTAATTGAGATATACTTGATTCTTGTAAATGAAAGGGTAGGTGCGAGACCTAGAAAGTTGCGGAGTGGCGACAAAAGGACAAAGATTCGCGAACATAAAGAAATAACATGATGGAAAATCACATTACATTTTTAGATCCTCATCCCAATTTCAGCTTACAGCATCAATGTGATAATGGTACCAATTATTCGTTTCAACTATATAATGACATACACTCAACTCGACTGCTTTACTGGTTTCAAATATGAACCACTGCCACGCTAATCTTGCCATCGATGTCTTCCCACATGTAACTTACTCACTTCTTTTTGCTTTAAAACGTACCCACAGTAAAAAAAATCTATTGGCTCTATAGCTCTATCTCCATACCTATTTTTTCACTCAGATTTCTAGCAAAATCTTGCAGTTTTGTTCTCGTCTCGTCGGAATTCACAAGTACTTTAAGTGTTCCCAGAAAGTTTCAAAACAAAATAATTTCCGGAAGCCGCTACAGGAGAATTTTAAAAAATAGTAAATGTAACATTTACGATACGTAGGGCAATTAGCAATATTTATTGTGCCAAAAATTTTTTAAAATTTTGTCAAATGACCGCGCTGTGGGACCTTCAACAGCAGAGTTATTTCTTCTCACAAACGTAAAGTTAAATTTTCCGTTTAGGAAAAAAAGTTGAGTAAATAAAAAAGTATTTAAATAGAAGTTTTAGATAGATCCACTATCAATATTTTTGTGTAAAAAGCTTTTTCAAATTTTATCTAATAACAGAGTTTATGGGAGCTTTAAAGACAGAGCTATTTCTTCTCAAAGCGTCGAGTTAAATTTTCCATTTTGGAAAAAACAGTTGAAGTAAGTACAAATTATTTCAAATAAAAGTTTTAGGTAGGGGCACTATCAATATTTTTTGTGTAAAAAGTTTTTCCAAATTGTATCTAATAACTGAGTTATAGAAGCTTTAACGGCAGAGCTATTTCTTTTCACTAGCGTCGAGTTAAATTTTCTATTTTGGAAAAAACAGTTGGAGTAAATAAAAACTTTTTCAAATAGAAGTTTTAGGTAGGGCCACTATCAATATTTTTTGTGTAAAAAGTTTTTCCAAATTGTATCTAATAACTGAGTTATGGGAGCTTTAACGGCAGAGTTATTTCTTCTCACAAGCGTCGAGTTCAATTTTCCATTTTGGAAGAAACAGTTGAAGTAAACTAGAAATTATTCAAATAGAAGTTTTAGGTAGGGCCACTATCAATATTTTTTGTGTTAAAAGTTTTTCCAAATTGTATCTAATAACAGAGTTTACGGGAGCTTTAACGACAGAGCTATTTCTTCTCAAAGCGTCGAGATAAATTTTCCATTTTGGAAAAAACAGTTGAAGTAAATAAAAATTTTTTTAAATAAAAGTTTCAGGTAGGGGCACTATCAATATTTTTTGTGTAAAAAGTTTTTCCAAATTGTATCTAATAACTGAGTTATGGGAGCTGTAACGGCAGAGTTATTTCTTCTCACGAGCGTCGAGTTCAATTTTCCATTTTGGAAGAAACAGTTGAAGTAAACTAAAAATGATTCAAATAGAAGTTTTAGGTAGGGCCATTATCAATATTTTTTGGGTAAGAAGTTTTTCCGAATTGTATCTAATAACTGAGTTATGGGAGCTTTAACGGCAGAGCTATTTCTTCTTACAAGCGCCGAGTTAAATTTTCCATATTTGAAAAAACAGCTGAAGTAAATAAGAAATTATTGTAATAGAAGTTTTAAGTAAAGCCACTATCAATATTTTTTGTGTAAAAAGTTTTTCCAAATTGTATCTAGTAACTGAGTTATGGGAGCTTTAACGGCAGAGCTATTTCTTCTCAAAGCGTCGAGATAAATTTTCCATTTTGGAAAAAACAGTTGAAGTAAATAAAAATTTTTTTAAATAAAAGTTTCAGGTAGGGGCACTATCAATATTTTTTGTGTAAAAAGTTTTTCCAAATTGTATCTAATAACCGAGTTATGGGAGCTTTAACGCAGAGCTATTTCTTCTCACAAGCGCCGAGTTAAATTTTCCATTTTTGAAAAAGCAGTTAAAGTAAATAAATAATTATTGTAATAGAAGTTTTAGATAAGGCCACTATCAATATTTTTTGTGTAAAAAGTTTTTCCAAATTGTATCTAATAACTGAGTTATGGGAGCTTTAACGGCAGAGCTATTTCTTCTTACAAGCGCCGAGTTAAATTTTCCATTTTTGTAAAAGCAGTTAAAGTAAATAAATAATTATTCAAATAGAAGTTTTAGATAAGGCCACTATCAATATTTTTTGTGTAAAAAGTTTTTCCAAATTGTATCTAATAACTGAGTTATGGGAGCTTAAACGGCAGAATTATTTCTTCTCACAAGCGTCGAGTTAAATTTTCCATTTTGGAGAAAACAGTTGAACTAAATAAAAAATGATTAAAATAGAAGTTTTAGGTAGGGCCACTATCAATATTTTTTGTGTAAAATTTTTTTCCAAATTGTATCTAATAACTGAGTTATGGGAGCTTTAACGGCAGAGCTATTTCTTCTTACAAGCGCCGAGTTAAATTTTCCATTTTTGAAAAAACAGTTGAACTAAATAAAAAATGATTCAAATAGAAGTTTTAGGTAAAGCCACTATCAATATTTTTTGTGTAAAAAGTTTTTCCAAATTGTATCTAATAACCGAGTTATAGGAACTTTAACGTTATTTCTTTTAAGCTAGAGTTATTACTTTAGAGCTATTTCTTCTCATAACCGTCAAGTTAAATTTGCAATTGTGGAAATGAACATCAGTTGAAAGAAATAAAAAATTGTTTAAATAAATAAAAGTTTTAGCGGAAGGTTTAGCCTCCGTATGGAGGCGTATCGTATGCCCGTTATTATATTTAATACTTTTTTTTCTTACTATTATTATATACATATATTTTTTTGTACATACTTAGGAAATAAAGCTATTATTATTATTTACAATAGTAAATTTTGTATTTAATTTTATTTTATAGCGAATAGATGTATTTATGTATGGTTTTGATCAATGACAAACAGTTGAGTAATTAAGAGTAATCACTATCACCCTCACAGCTGCTCCCGAGTGATTCCTATTTCCTATACGTTCGAGAATAAAATTGTTTTTCCGGTATAACAAAATAACCAACCACAAACTGAATTTTTGTACTAATTAGTACTTTTAATAAAATTTAATTTAATAAAATACAAGCTGTTGTCTCATTTCAATAGTTATATCAATGTAGGTCATCTGAGTTAAAAGTTTATATCCTCTCATGGAGTAGTACCCCATGGTGTTCATTAAGCACCATCTTTAAAAATATACACGATACAGTGATGAACTGATGAATACCAATTTATGCAATCAAGTGAAAAGGGGGATTGCAAATGAAATTTATGTAGCGTGTATTATAGAGGCAATAAATCGCTTAATCGTATTAATTATTACAAGATTAAATATTTCCTCACAGGAATTAGAAAAAACAAAACTTATACTTAACATACTTATTCAGAATTTTACACATATGAGTAAGAAACAGACAGGCAGGCCCTCTAGGCGACAGGTAGACCAACCAATATATATGCAGGTGCAGAGAAACAGGTAGATTAACACACTAGCAGTCTAGCAGATGAAAAGAAACATATCCTTACTAAGCCGACAGAAGGGGGATTAGCACACTAACACACGAGATCGACAGACAGACAAGATGAAATCGTGTTTCTTAAAACACACATCAGTGGCGTAGGTTGAAATGTTATGAATGGTGTTCGGTCGCCACTATAAACATTTTCAAATCGCAATTTCTTCAATTAAAAAAATAACAAAAATACAACAACTTGACGTTAATAGACAAAATGATAAACGAAACTGTTTAACTTTATTCTTATTATATTAGCTGTTATTATAATTTCGATGTAATTGTTTAATAGTTCGTATAAAAACTAATGATTATTATAAAGTAAGAGCTTCGACATTAATATTCTAGTACTACAATTGTAACCTTGATGGGAGTTGAGAGTAATAATATTGTTAAAATAAAAATAGTAAAATAGCAATAATTTTTACAAACACCCAATACATAATTAATGCATTGTAGGATGATTTTTATTGAGATATTACAAAAATTTTGCATCGAGAATCCTTAGGGGGGCTTTATGTTTTAATACGTCACTTTTATTTCTCGTTTGTTATTTCTTGTATTAAATCATTTTTTTTTCTCTTTTAATACGTATGTATGTAGCCTTAACACTAACCAAGATTTACGTTCAGCTTTCCTTATATCGATTTGTTAATAAATTGATATCGTATCTGATTTTACTTAACCTTAATATATTTATAATAATTGGGTATTAGACGTATTAGATAAATATATAGAATTATTAGTATTTTTAAAACAAAAAGACATAAACGTTTATCATATTTTCTCATTAATTAGTGCTCATGTTTGAAGGAAGCATTAATAATAATAATAATTAAAATTTCTCAAGACGCTTCTGTTATTTTAATTTTTATATGCGTTAATTGTATTTTTCTTAAAACATCGTAGTTCTGATAATTATTGGTATATCGATTGACGCATTTGTTGTTTTCCCGTAATTTAAAACTATTTTATTGCTCACGACGGATGTTTGGATAGAAAAATGCTCAAAGAAAGTAACTCGAGTACGTAAGCTGCCACACGAGCGTAATTGGACACCCTGTATGTTTCTTACTCACTTTTAAGATTTATCATTGTCGAATAATTTTCCCGTATGAAGCGTAGCGTTTCAAGTGTGTTAGCACGCGATAGTTTACCATTAAATGTAATGACGGTACCTGAGGCCCTACCCTACTACAATGAAAACATTTTGGTTTATAAGAAGTCTAATTTTAGAGATTTCGAGTTTTTCGTTTTCTTCTCTATACCGAGTGTTGCTTTTAGGTGTTGAACCACTAAACAAATTTTAAAAACAGTCCCATACCTCTACCAAGGGGTGCTAGCATATAGGAAATATACTTGAAAGTGCGTTTTTGGCCCCTCACTATGAATCATAGAAGGCACACCCTGTATATAGGCACGCATAGTCGTTTTATTGCTCACCTAGATGTCTGTGTTCTTTTAAATTCTAAAAATAGTACACGAATTCGACAATAACTGAATGAATAATTTACTCATCACAACTTCTTTAGTAGTAAGTTAATCAATTCTAATTATAGCGACGTGTTCGGTTTTTTAATGACAAAACAGATCATGTACATCAATTTTTAGAATCACAAATTGAAATGGAAAAACAGCAAAATCAAAACGTTGCTGAGTTGACGTCTAATAATTGAATGATCTCCAAGTAAAAATGGTAACAATTTTTTTAATTTTGAGAAGTTGGTGCCGGACCCGTCGTGCATTTTGAATGGTCCTGGGGCTCCAAGAACTTGCTCCTTTACCTCCTTCAACGGTCGAATCTGAAACATAGAAAACATGGGCAAATTAGAATTACAGAAAACGTTAATGATTGTCGGTCTTGTTGGACGAAAAATAAACTCTGTGGAGGACCAACTTGGGTCTCTTACCGAGTCTAGTCTCGTTGACGTTGTAGCCCTATAGTCTTCGGCTGGTGGGGTTTTCGTGATCGAGCGTTACTTCGTAGAAGTTGACAGCAGCTTCTCGGACGAATTCCTGGATGCTGATCATCTGGGAGGTCCTGATGGAGGTTCCGATTCTATAGTCCCCTACACACGACCTGACGCGTTGGCCTGACAGTCGGTCCGACCAAATCAGGTGTTGCCTACACACTAAATCGTCTGACAACGCAACGTCAGGCGGTTGGGTAGCCAGGTGGCTGGGCCATCTGACAACACCCGACGACCCGACACAATAAATGTCAGACGACAAGCCTACACACGACCTGATATTCTACCTGATCTGACCAAATCGGCCCGATCGCCTGACCAAATCAGGTCATGTGTAGGGGACTTATGGTTCGTAAAATCTTACTTTAGAGTGTCTGCATCTTCTTGATGTATGACGGAGCGGCGTAGGACGTTATAGGTCGAACAACAGTCTTGTACAGAACCAACTTGCTCCTGAGGTCCAAAGTTGTTCTTGAGAAGAACGGGTAGAGGGTGAAGTAAGTGGCTCGCGCTCTAGCGACTGCCTCCTCGATGTGGGGCTATCGATGGTGAGTCCCAAGTATCATGTGTCGTCCTTCCAAAGTATGTCTTGACCGAAGATCACGATATTGGGTGGTCTCTGGAGGCTTATACGCTTCGTGAAGAAGACAGCAGCGCTTTTCGTCGCGTTGACCGCGATCCTCCATTTCTTGAACCAACTTTTCAGGTTATTGGCAGCGTTTTGCAGGTAGCCTCAAACGAGCCCTGCCCTGCTGGCCATGAAACCTGTGGCGTCGGCAAAGATGAAGAGGTTTGTGGCTTCGGTCATTGGCATATCGCTGGGAACCACCCTCACACTATTTCTTTCATCAGAACAATTTGCATTCGTTGAGCAGACTTTATATAGTTTACTAGATCGTTCTGAAGATATGCGCTGATCTAGAAATTTTTCTAAAGGTATGGTGATTCTAAAACAATTGGGTTTATTAGTGCTATAACTAAAAGAGGGAGGGCGTAATAGAGCGTAGAGCGACCTAGTCCAATAATGGGGGCCGGAAGCGATCGTTTCCTTAGTCTCCTACTGCCTGATGAGCACCCGAAGAACTAAAATAATGCAAAAACGAGCCCCAATTCTGCTTTTTGTAACGGCCGCCGTTGAATTTCCCGAATATCGAGGGTTTTTTCTTCCAAACATTTTTGATTCGTTAAACAAATACCCAATTTAAGCATCAATTGCACGACGATAAAATTGTGAAAAAATTAATTTGTCCTTGCCTAAAAAAGCACCACATCAACAATCGATTCGATTAAATCTTCGTGTTTGACTGCTTTGAGCTACGAGTGGCCTTACACTCAACCTTCCAATCGTTTTCCTTAACATTCAAAATTAAATTTAGTGTCCTTGCACTACAAACGTTTTTTGTTGTTTTTCTCGCTTCAACAACAATCATTTGAATTATAATAGTTTTTTGATCGTTAAGCTCTTTAGCTTGCGGTTTGTAGTCGACGCAACTGCGAGTACGTCTTCAGAAAAAAAAGTTGCAAGAACGCAGAACTCATCCGTGGGCAGTTCACGTTATCAGTTTCTGATAGTTCCAAAAAGCCATTTGACTTCCTAACTCAGAAGCTCAGAACTAGCTATAATAACACACGAGCGTCGTAAAAAGCTACAAAAAAAACTAGGAAGTGCTTGGAACTTGGAACGTCCAACACAGATTATAAGAAAATCATGAATGACATAACGTTGTCATATCATGAGCAATCCGTAGCCTTGTAGAATTTATTAGGTATTTTATTCAATTTACTCCTTCGTTTTTAGGCGCTTAAAAAAGGTATAAAATACCCGAGTAAAATGTTAAGACTTTCAGTAGAATCGTGGAAGGAGAACACCAGAGTACGTGAGTCGTTTAGACGCTCGGAAGGTTTGGATTCAGAAAAATTATCCAACAAAGAATCGTGAAAAAAACTCATCTGCAATTCATTATTCGCTTGATTAAGTCTTCGCAGTTTGCATTCGTTTCCATTCCTTTAAGCTGCGGGACGCCTCCCACCCAACCTTTCGTTTATTTTTCGTAATATTCTCAACATTTTCCAATCGCGCTCTTTTCAATTTTTTAATGCAACATACAATGAATAGTGTAATACGTTGTATGTTTTGTTATTATTTTAACTCTGCGTAGCGCATAGCGTTTTGCTAGACTAACGCTCTTAGAAGTGCAGCACCGGTTTGCCACCAAAGTAGATTAAACGCACTTTTAAGAGGCGGAGAGCGCGCAGAGCAGTTGGTCCAGACTAGTACTCAAGACGCAATTTTTTAAATCTGTAAACCGAGGAAGTTTTCGAGGCCTGTTAGGAAAAAATGTGAAACTATTTCATCGGCTCAAGTTCAATCAATATCAACTTGAATTCAATGATAACTTAAAATACCAATAATTGATTCAATTTGTTAACCTCAACTGAACTCTAACAAGTGGACCGTATTAGTGTTAGGCTCTATTTAAAATATAAATTTTGATAATTACATCAAGTAACTAGTCGTTGTGTGGTATATAAAGGCAACTTATTTAAATTGAAGCACTAAGTACCTGTGCTTGGGAGCAGCAGGGCACCTATATTGCTGTATTGTTGACGACCGTGAACTAAACACTAAATAAAAATATTTGCGCGCGGTACACAACATCAAAACTATATTCCAATTAAGGGTTTGAAAGTGCATATATAAAAGTAGGATTTGGAAATTGAAATCAGTTACAATTAAACGAATCACATAAGTACACAACGTGCTTAGTTAATTTGTTTACAGAGAAAAAAATAATTGTGAGGGATAAGATGGATGTTCATATTCAACCCAAAGTGGTTTTTGTAGAAAAATTTGAAAATATGAGAATTTCTGAATATGGGGTAAGTTAATTTCGATATTAAAATTTTTTTTATTTTTCTAAAAAATTTTTACGGCCCCCACAGGGGCTAAAAATTAATTACGGTATAAATTACGTATTTTTAGAGGTTCTATAATTATAATTTCAATTTTTAAATTTTTTTAAAAATAAAATAAAATATAAATTGTCCCCCTAGTAAGCCCCCGCCCCTACACGTCTTCTTGGACGATTTTATTTATTCAAATAATTATTTTCAATTATTACTATTACGTTAATTTAAAGTACTTTAGTAGTCAAAACATATATGGCAACAATTAAATAAAAAAAATTGTCTCAACATTGAATTAAAAAAAATTTATTTTTATCAATTTTTACACGTAATTAAATAATATAATTTTTTTTTACAAAATTATAAGTTAATTATGGTAATATCATCTACTTGACTCTCAACATCATGGTCGAAATTGAAAATACTTCCGCTTTGTTTGAGTCGAGATGACGAGATGACAATCTCTTGTAAAATTACGTAAAAGAAAAAAAAAACAGTGATGCATATTATAGTATTTGTCCTTAACTTTTAAACTTCTTAAAATTAAAATTTCTTACGACCCAAAGTGTGACAATTTGTTTCCTATCTAGGTATTTGGAGGCCAAAATTGTATTTCATAAATTAACGAAATTAATTTCGTTTGGTTTTAAATTAAATTACGAAAAATAGTAAATAAAAAATGTATTAAAATAGGGGCAGGGGGCGAGCATTGTTTTGTGAATAATAAAATTTGAAATATTATTTTGAATTAAATTTACAAGTACCAAGTACGTGTACAGTCGAATAAACAAATGTAAAAGGTTGCTTTACAAAAGGGGACAAGGGGGGCAAGTAACAAGTCTTCACAAAACGACCACCAGAAAGGGGTTAAAAAATAACTTAATATATACTTAAAAAAAGGAACGCAAATCGAAGCATATCACACTTGTAGAAGGACTAAAATAATTTGTTTTGCTTACTAGTGTTTTTCTCAATTTTTCCAGTCGGAGAAAAAAATGTCCCAAAAGCCCCAACCATCCGACGAAGACTGTTACACAATTAAAACGATAAAAAATGACGACGTGGAAAAAGTCCTCAACCATTTACGCAAGACCTTTTATAAAGACGAGCCAATTAACGAAGCAGTTAAGCTGATCCCAAACGACGACTCGAGATGTTTAGATTTGGAATCGTACTCGACGAAATGTATAAAGGAGGGTGTCTCGTTGATGGCAGTAACGCCGAAAGGGAAAATCGTCGGTGTAACTTTAAATGGAATTTGGGAAAATGGGCAAAACGAAGACGACTTTTGTGAAATTAAGGATGCAAAGTTTAAAAAAATCGTCGAGTTTTTGATCTTTTTGGAGCTGGAGGGGACGAAAAAAATTGAAGAAAAATTTCAAGATGCTAATAAAATAATTAGCTGCAAAATTTTATCGGTCGATAATAAATGGAGGGGAAGAGGAATTGCTAAAAATTTACTCGAAAGCACCAGGTGAGTTTTACCCTCTTTTATATAGGTCGTGAGACCTTTAGGTTTTATAACTTCTAAACTAATCGATTAAAAGGGACGATGTTTGAGGGGGAATACACAGAAAATTATTAACAATTTTTTAGCGCATTAAAAAATTTTTACCATTTTTATTTCCAGAATTATTAGGTCGGGGGCATTTTAAAAACTACAATTTTTGTAATTTTATAATTTTTAAAATAAAAAAAATACGTATTTTGGTAAATATTAGAAAGAGAGTCTACTTAGAAAAAAATTTGATGAAGAATAACTTTAAATGTTGAAAATAAAATTTTTAACTCTCGGGGGGCCACACTACAACTTTTTTAGAACACTAAAGAGAACACTGTTTCTATTTTATTTTTCTACTTTTACTCATTTTTAAAGTTATTACATTTACATAAAAAATGCTAAAGCCCCCCTTACTATTAAAATAAAGGCCCCCGACGAGAGCAAGAAATAAGAAAGATACAACTTTCGAAAATATCTCAAAAAAATTGTAAAATTCTTTTGGTTACACTCATCATGGTTCTTCCTTTTTGACCCCCCTTCCCCCCAAATTATAAAGCTATTGGCATTTTCTCAAGCCGCTGATATGTGAAAATTTTGATTTTTAGAAAATTGGGCGTAAACGAAAATTGCGACTTGATGAGAGTGGACGCTACGAGTTATTTCACGTCGAAAGCAATCTTACGATTGGGTTTTGAGTGTGTGTATGAAATATATTTCGCCGATTACAAAGAAAATGGAAAGGCCGTATTTTCTCCTCAACATCCGCACGTTGCTTGTGGCGTTTATATCCAAAAAATTTTACAGTAACGAAGTTAATATATTGTTTACAAATAACGGCTGTATGTTAAGACAATAATCTCTATACTTTTTATAATAAATTATATTTTATTTAATATTTAATTTTTGATTTTTAAACCTAACCTAAAAGTAGGGGGTAAGAGTTGGTTTGTGATTTGCGTAAGTGCGAAAAACATTTTGTAGATTAATTATACGCCTTTTACCTTTTATTTAATATAAATGTCAACTACTACAACAAATTGAGTGTAACGAGTACAATGGGTTACCAGTATTAATGCAATGTTCCTTGTTAATTTATGTTACAATTGTTTATTTAAATGAATTAAATTTTACCTTGAGTCGAACAATAGAAAATTGTTTGCGTCTTGAATGCAAATTTCTCGAAGGAAAAATTTGATAGTCTAAATTGTTAGGATAAAGGAAAATTTCTTTATTGTTCTTACGAATTTTTTTTTGAATTTTTAGACGACGTTCATGTGTTTTTAAACAATTGTTAAAAAAGCCGGCGCCGGCGACCGATCCACCAATCAAGCATTGTGACGCGCGGCTTTGGACGACTCTCACGTCTAAACTATAAACAATGAAAAAAAGTCGTAAAGAACTTTTTTGTACAAAATTTTCCGCTTTACAAAAAAGAGTCTATACAATTTTGCCGTATCTGGCTTCCTTTTCGAATTACAAGCTGCTTAATGTCGAAAAACGCGAATTATAAAACTTGAACCCCACGAGCCGGGTTTCGGGTGGACCCTAGGTAGCCCACTCGCGTTAACAAAAGTAACTGTTTTAAAGAGCACATAACTTGCATTCTTTTGTAAATACCAAACCTAGCTAATTAGCCGATCGAGAACTGAATGAGACTAATTCGGCATCGCCCCTTAGAAATGTAGACGTAAATTCTCCGAATGCCAAAATTGTTCATTTGTTCCCTTCTCGTTTGTAAATACCAATTACATTGAAGATGAACTGCCCCGCTACGCTAAAATTCCTACAATATAAATCAATAGTTTGCTTAATTGAGAGTGTTTGTGGTAGTACTACAAATACATTTATTCTCAATTACTATTGGATGTTAATTTGATTCATCATCAAATTACCTTCGACTTCTACGGTTCATTTAATTTAATAAGTCAAATGCAATTAGCGAACACTTTTATTGATTTGTTTCAACTGTTATTTGATATGACTTAACCTTGCGAAATAATAAAGTCAGTTTTAGTTTTTAATGCATTAAAAAAATAGAGTAGGTAAGTAGATTTTTGTTTTTATCCAATATCGATTTAATTAAACGTAGCAGTTACAAATCACGTAAACTCGCTTTATTAATGTAAAACCAGATTTTTAGCACTTCTAACATGTCGTTTGATTATACTTATAGTTCATAATACCTGATAATCTACTTTTCTTGTATGAAAAGATATAAATATATCCAATAAAAGGATCGAGCACTTGGCGTTGGGCGCCAATTTCGCTTAAGCACATTTTTCGTGGTTTTCACGTAAAAGTCTGCCATTAAACTTATTTTTATTACCATTATATTTATTTTTGTAACGGAATTTCATTTTAGTTACCCTCCCATAATAGATTCAGAAATAATTATCGTGTATCGATGGCAACGCTCAATCAAAAAAATTTCATTAACATTTTTAAAAATTGAATAGGTATTTGCGAAATGAAAGCCCTAAGCGTGGAATGAGAGCTCGATAAATCTCGTTACACTAACACAAGTCAACATTTTTTTAGAATAATCAAAGCGGAACGCCCGCCTTTCAAGAAATCCTTGACAATAAGACGAAAGGTTAAATTTCAGTCAATTTTTTTTTGTTTTTCCACTCCGTGTAAATAATCTAAATTCTCTTATATTGCATGTCAATCTGAAATTTTTTGTGAAAATGTCTGTTGTGCAATAGCCACTTCTCATGTTCCAATACGTCATCAAGAACGGCCCTCCACTTAAAAATTGAAGAGAAAATAGAAGGTCTTCAAGTTTGTCTTTTGGGTCCTTTAGACCTTAATCTTTGCCAACAGTAACCTGTTTTCATCAATGAGCTTCTAACTAGAAGACCAGCATCATTTGCCCAATAAACACAGTTACGTATATTATACGTTTAAAATTTTCAGGTACGTAACGTTGCAAATTAGTATATTTAAATTTCGGTTAAAAAACTGAGTTGATGTCGCGCTTTATAACGTAGTTTTAGACCGCTATTTTTCGGTTTATATCCGGTTTCAATATACGTCAAATAAACGAAGATATTCGGTTAAAAAGTGGTAGCAGTTTTTTAAATAAATACGTAGGTAATTAAGAATAATAATTATATAATTATTGTAATAATAAAAAGTACAAAAAAAGTTTGCATGAGTCAGTCATGGTAAGAATCGGTTCGAAAGTCGATTTGTTGATTCACGCGCTGATCTAATAATTACGTGAAACGCTTGTTATGCTATTCTTGAGAAAGATGCAGAAAGATTTACTGACGAGAGGTATGGGGAATCTTTAAGTACGTAGGTGGGTACAAATGAACCGGTGTACGCTACGAAAAGAGCCACCTACCCGTAAGTCTATTTATTTTAAGTATAATTTAGACGTTAAATATACGTATATTTTGTACATTTAATATACGTTGTTGTAAAAACGTATAAGAACTGTAAGTTTTAACTACCATTTCCGTATATTACTCATTATTTGATTACGTTTATTTTACGACAAAGAACTTACGTATAGTTAACGTAAAAATATACCAATTGAATATGTCTAAAAAATATACGAGATATACGTATATTACACCACGTAAACGTATTTTTTACGTATAATAAACGTAGCTGTGTTTATTGCGTCGTTTATTATTGGGCGTTTGAATTAAAATTGAACTATTAGGTAAAGGTTGAGAAGAGCTGCTCAAGAACAGTAGAGCGACACCTCGAGGGTTTAAGGTAGTACACACAGCTGTTTTCTAAACTCCATCATTAGAGTGAAATAATCCAGGGTGCTACTAAACGAGCTAGTGACTTTTGTCTAACCTCATCGACTTGATTTTGCCTGTCCTATCTATGAAAACTTCAGTCAAGGAAGTAGGGGAGGTTGGATGGTTAGGTGGGGGAAAATAACAAAAGGCGACAGTCTTTATCCAGATGGAAATAGAAATAATGCCCATTTGGATGACGACTTTATGTTTCTAACTAGCCTAGTTGGCGGCTCTTCGTAGGATGTGTCTACAATGTGTCGAACTACAATGACGCAAAATTGAGAATACGTCAAAATAAAAAGCTGGCCATACGTATAAAAAACTAATTATTTTTGGTTGAGTGCATGAGAGCAACGAAAATTTGTTACGCCATTGCCTATTTTATTATTCGTATAATTTGATAAGAGAGCGAGTTTAAATATAATAATTATTACGTAATGCAAGTTATTTTTTACAGATATAAAATTAATGATTTTAGCATTCATTTAAAATATTTATTTCAACAAGATTAAGTTATTTATGATTGATTTATAGTGATTTGAGGTAAGAATCTAAGTTGATTAATTATTTAATTATAATGTTCAGTTATTCCTTATAACTACACGATAGATCGTTACACAATTTTCCACCTAATTACCAATTACATAGCCAACTAACATTCAATTTTAATTGGTTTAGTTTGAGCTTTGTGGGGGTGGTTTATTGTTAAATAGACGACGATAATTAGTATGCAATGTATCAAAATTAATTGAGTTTGAGTTAACTACAAGTACGAGAAGTTAATTGCTCTCCAGTGCCAAGAAGAGGAAGGGCTAGTTTTAATAAAAATGTTTTAATTTTGTTAGTGCCAAAGTAGTACTTGGGTACCACCTTTTAAACTATCAATTTCAAAACAAAAATAATAAGTGTAACTGCCTACAAACACTTTAATTTACAAATAATCGGCGGAGATTTATAACGACACGAGAACGAAACCGCAAGACATTGATAAAAATCTGAGTAACGAGCTTCTATGGAGAGTTTTAAGTTTATTTTAATTTTTGGTCTACTTTAAAAAGATAGATCGAAAAAATTTTTATTATGTTTCGGCCCCCCTGGAATCCCCCCAAAAATAAAATAAAACTCTTTAGAAAAGTCTGTCTCTGTGTGTGTATGCCACGCCGTTAAAGAAAAACTACTAAGGCGATTTTGTTGCAATTTGGTTTCGGCTACTTTACCAAGATTTTATAGACAAAATCGATACAGGGTGGCCCAAAATAAGGGGGTTATTTTGGTGGCACTTTGAAAAATATCGACCGATAGTATTTATACTCGGCTATAAGTTAGTACACATCGGCCCTAATTAAAAAAATATTTTTTTTAAATGTTTAAATTTAAAATGGCGGCTAGTATAACGATTGTCCCATTTTCTAGTTTTTTAGTTCTAACTTTGGAGATAATTATTATTTTAAAAATCTAAAAACAGAAATACATAGGTAAAATGTAGGGCTTTAGTTCTAACATAGTGGATTTTTAAAACAATTTCACAATTAACTACTTTTAAAGGACCAAAGTTGACTAAAATTTGAAAACGTATTTTCTCAAAATCGATTCATGCCGTTTTGTTTATTTTTGGATATGTTGTAGATATTGAAGCTCTTAATTTATCAACCTAGTTTCATTTTTTGATATGTGCTAGTTTCGGAGTTATGATTTTTTGAAACTCAAAATTTCAAAAATTTATAATTTCTTTTGTAATTTAAATTTGTAATTGAAATTTGGTATAATAATTTATTCTATAAATACCTATTGTTTGTTACCATTTTGGTTTCAAAAATACTACCGGTTAAACCGAAAATTTGCTAATCAAAAGTTTTTGAAAACACCCTGTATATTTTAAGATTTTAATAAATATTTTAAAATTATCTTTCAAATGATATTAAACATGTTAAATTTGAACTTTGGGTTTAACCAGAAATGGGGTTAACTTTTCTATTTTAAATACGACACCCTGTATATTTTAAGTGGTTAGGAAGAATGTAAAATTATCTATCTAGTAATATCAAACATGTCACATTTTGACTTCCGGTTCAGCCGGAAATGAGATCAGCTTTCAAATTTCAAATAGACACCCTGTATAGTTTTAGGTTTTTAAAATCAGGGAGAGCTTCTGAGCATAGAGCTTACCATGGTTTAGTACTATTTTTGATATTATTTTTTAAATATTTTAAGTGTGCAGAAATAGCTAACGCGTACGAAAAAGTTCTATTGGGGCTACATCGGCCGTTTTTACGTAATCGCTACTGATTACGAAGTTGAAATCATTTACCACACGAGAACGGAACGATAACGTCTTAAACCTGAGTGCTAGAAGAGGCTCTCAAGACCCTGAGAACGGATACGAACAGATTTGTTATTGTAAAAGTTTACTCAACACGCTCTACAGAATTTATACCTCTATTCCCCCCTTCCCCCACACTTTTGTGGATCATATTTATTAATAATAATAATAATAAATTTATTATCAGCAGACAAATCAAGACGTTTAGTTGGTATTTATACATTCATTGTACATATTAACGTTGTCTTTTGAGCTTTGCCGTGACCAGAAGCGGTTGCTTGAGCTTAAGCCTAGTTCGAGACAATTTCAGTTGATGAGAAACAGCCATTAACCATGATTTGGCTCCAAAGCTCAAACTACAAATTTTTAAAGTCTGTGCTTTGTAAGTGTGGGACTTTCTAAATAAAGGGAATGAACTCAAACTCGTATCCTCATTATTAGATTCATTTTGTTACAAAAAAAGTTTATTGAGTTGTCGGTTATTGATTTGTTTGAAATAGAAAGGTTCGATAAAACACTAATAAGTTATTAAAATAATATGCCACCGAGCCACAACCCAGAGTTTCGTTTTAAAAATGAGCTCAGATATGAAATATGTCGGCTTGGAGCCGGAAAACTAATAAACTGCACTTGTATATAGAGGAACTGGGGTCATTTTAAGCGCGACCAACCATTAAATTCGAGTTAAAAATGAAACAAATTGAAAAAAGCGCAATTTTTCATCTTTTCCAGTTTTCGGAAAATTCTTTTTTTTAAAAAGCGTGTCGAAAAGTAATTGAGCTAATTGTTTTAAAGGGAGAACGGGAAGAAAAAGTCAAGTGTAGCGAATTTTCTTTGACCATGAACTAGAGAAAACGAAAGAAAGCAATTCTGTGCGCAGGATATTGGATATTGCGTGATCAAAACTTCCTTTCTGAAAAGGATTTTTGGGGGAATATATATAAATGTCGGAGGAGATGATAATTTGAAGCAGTTGCAAAGTGGTGCTTTCACAATACTGTTTTGGGGGAAGCTTTAAGAAAAATTATATTTTCTCTCCAATAACCCGCGCCAAATGTCAGTCGACACACAAACTTCTTTTATTTTAACAGATAATTTCGAGTCCAACAAAAATCATAAATATGAGGTAAATTTATGTTAAGTATAAGTTTGGTAGAATTAATTACTTTTATTAAGTTCTCAATTTAATGCTTGAAAACTTCATAATTAACTTTAATTAAAATTACACTTAGAATACACTCGAGAGGGACGAATTTATAATTTTAAGTAAAATTTACGCTCCAAGTTGCAAGTTTCGCGTGTTGGGATCATTTAAATCAAAATAATAGCGTGCCATTTATCTTTAAATCATCGGGGAGCTACAATCCTTTGTTTGTGTAAACAAACTTCATACAGTGTGTCGTAAAAGTAACGTTCGACTCTGCAAGTTTTTCGAAAAGACGCTCGCCTCTTGTGTGTGCGTATGTAACGCCGTCAAACAAAAAGCACTAAGGTGATTTTGATAAAGTTCAGTTTCGGCCACTTTCACAACATTTCATACACAAAATAAGCTTTAAAATGAAATCGATACAGGGTCGCCCTAAAATAAAGAAGCTATTTTGGGTCTCATTTCGGAAAATCTTAACCCACCGTATTTATACTCGGCTATAAGGTAGTACACATCGGCCCTAATTGGAAAAATATTTTTTCAAATTTTTTAATTCAAAATGGCGGCCAGTATAACAATCGGCCCATTTTCTAGCTCTTTTATTATAACTTTGGAGATAATTATTATTGTAAAAATCTAAAAACAGGGATATATAGCCAAAATATAGGGCGTTAGTTTTAATTTAGTCGATTTTAAAAATAATTTCGAAATTGACCACTTTTGAAGGGTCAAAGTTGACTAAAATTTTAAAACGGATTTCCTCAAAATAGTCTCCGGCTGTTTTGTCTATTTTTTGATATGTTGTAGACATAAGGGTTCTTAATCAAACACCGTTTGTTTCATTTATTTGCTATGGCTAGAACCGGAATTATGATTTTTTGAAATTCAAAATTTCAAAAATTTGTAATTTTTTTTGTAATTAAAATTTGGAATTGCAATTTGGTGAATTAATTTATTCCATAAATACCTATTATTTTTTACAATTTTGCTTTAAAAACACTTCTGGTTAAACCGCTAATTGGCTGATCAAAAACAGTTTTTGAAAACACCCTGTAAAATTTTATGATTTTTAAAAATATTAGAAGATTAGCTATTCAATGATACCAAACATGTAAAATTTGAACTTCGGGTTTAGCCGGAAATGGGGTTAGGTTTTTTATTATAAATACAACACCCTGTATATTTTAAGTGGTTTGGTAGGCTGTAAAATTATCTATTTAGTAATACCAAACATGTCACATTTTGACTTCCTGTTCAGCCGGAAATGAGATCAGCTTTCATATTCCAAATAAAGACACCCCGTATAATTTTAGATTATTAAAATCAGGGCAAGCTTCTAAGTGTACAATAATTGTTTGATACTACTTTTTATGATAATAAAATTTAAATTTTTTTAAAAGTGTTAGCAAGTCAGCTGGTCAGTAAGTTAGTGATAAGTGCAGTAGTATGATATTTCGAAACGTCATAAAAGTTCTGAGACCGGCCCTGATTTGGTTTACACCCGATATAAAGAGCAGACCAATAGTGGCTTTTTATTAATTTTGATATTGTAGCTAAACTCAAAAAAACTCTAGATAGTCATGACACGCTTAGTTTAAACACGCCTCCCTAATATACAGGGTGTTAAAATGAGACGGTAAGTTATAAATGACACTTTTGAATGTTATTTTTATCATAATTTTACTTCTATGAGTGTTTATCTCCTGTAATAGATTGTTTTTGATACTATTCGTCAGTACACCCACTTCTGCGACGGGAGTAACCATGACCAAATGATTAAACCTTATCTCGGTTCTACGGAATAACCATATCCACCCATAGTATATTCCCTATTGTGACCGTGCTCGTTAAAAATGAATTAATAATTGTTACAGACGCAAAAAACAATGTCCTTACCATCAACGCCAATAACACCAATATCGCCGATCCCAGAACCGTACGAAATAAAATATGTGACCGACGAACATTCTGAAGCAATTCTGGAACATCTGAGAAAATTTTTTTTCCGAGACGAGCCGTTAAACATCGCCGTAAAATTAATCGAGTCTGAAAATTGTACTTGCGTCGAATTAGAAAATTATTCGATCGAGAGCATCAAAGACGGCATGTCGTTGATGGCAATAACCAATTCTGGCAAAATAATCGGCGTTTGCATAAATGGAACTATAAAACGAAACGAAATTTACAAACAGAAAGAGACTTGCACGAACGCAAAATTCGATAAAGTATTAAAATTTTTGGATATCATGGATAAAAGAGGAAACGTGTTCGGGCAATTTCCCGACGTCAACAAAATATTAACTGTTAAAATTTTATCTGTCGACAGCGAATGGAGAGGAAAGGGAATTGCAAAAGAGCTTATGGACAAAACAAGGTAATAAAAGGATTTTTATTTACACATCTCACAACTTCAAATTGATTAATGAGTCGTTGAAAAGCTTCTCAATTGGCTGTCGCGTTGGTTTTCCAATTTAGGTCACAACAATTCATTACAAAAAATCGAATTTTATAGTATAGGTACTTTTTACTCGCAAGATTTACAAATTTATTGAATCTTTTATAACGTTGTAAATTCCTCCATAGCTACGAGAAACCTCAAATGTAAAGCGCTATCAAATCAGCTTTAATGGAATTGATTTTATGAACCTTTAGTGCTTTATACCTATAAGGAAAGCTTTAACGTTAGGGAAATTGAATTATTGGGTAAAATGTAATTTTTGTTTCCTTCTATTATACATTCTAATAGGAAGGTCTACAATTTTTCAAAAATGTCGTAAAATTAGGTCATTTATTCAGAGAAAAAGAATTTTATCTCAGTTTAGTGCTTAAGCGGTAACTTGTTAGAGAGAGACCAGCCAGCGCGTAAGTTCGTGAGTTAGTTGAGAGGCAGAGTACAATTTTTGACAAGGCAAGCTAAAAGAACATTGCAAATGAGTAATAAAATCTACCGTCTGCCACTTCTAAGTGGCAGCATTAACTTAGAGGAGGCTCCTTTTTACGTTTCTCGCTTATAACTAGAAAACTACGCACTTATTGAGAAAAATGGTTTTATACAAAAATAAACTAAATACAATTTTCTACAAACTATATTTCTTAGGTTTTCTTCTTAAAACAAACGGTTTAGGTGCTAGAGCGCGTTAAAGTTTGGTAAAAACTCCAAAATCGATCAAAAACGGATTTTTTTAGATTCTCGCTTATAACTCAAAAACTACGCACTTTTGAAAAATGTGCTTCTATATAAAAATAAACTACATTAAATTTTCTACAAATTATATTCTTTTGATTTTTTCTTCAAACAAACAGTTTAGGTGCTAGAGCGCGTTAAAGTTTACCAAAAATTTTAAAATTGACAAAAAGAAGTTTACCGCTTATAACTCAAAAACTACGTACTTTCGAAAAAAATTGATTCTTAAAAAATAAAGCACATTCAATTTTCTACAAATTACGCCTCTTACATTTCTTTTGTCAAACAAACGGTTTAGGTGCTAGAGCGTGTTAAAGTTTGGCAAAAACTTCAAAATTGATCAAAAAACGGATTTTGTTACTTTCTCGCTTATAACTCAAAAACTACACACTTTTTAAGAATAGTGCTTCTATATAAAAATAAACTAAATTAAATTTTCTACAAACTATATTGTTTAGGTTCTTTTTCAGACTAACAGTTTAGGTGCTAGAGCGCGTTAAAGTTTATAAAAAATTATAAAATTGACCAAAAGAAGTTTCTCGCTCATAACTCACAAACTACGTACTTACTAAAAAATAGTGTTTCTTAAAAAATAAAGTACCTACATCTAATTTTCTACAAATTACGCCTTTAAGGTTTCTTTTGTCAAACTAACAGCTTAGGTGCTAGAGAGCGTTGAAATATAGCATCGCTAGAAAAGTGGGTTTTTGGGGTCAAACTAAACCGTAGGGTGGGTGACAAATTGCATTTGTCGTGTAGATTTTAAATATGTCGTGTCAGACGGTTTTAAGTGCGGCATTTATTGTGGTAGACGCCTTTGAAGCTAAAGAAAACTCGTTACGGAAGATTCCCTAATATTACACTAAACTTCAACGCTCTCTAGCGCCTAGCCTAAACCGTTCGTTCGATGTAAAATACCTTCAAGACGTAATTTGTAGAAAATTTAATTTACTTTATTTTTCTATAGAAACACATTTTTCTAAAAGTGCGTAGTTTTTGAGTTATAAGCAAGAAACTAAGAAAAGTATTTTTGGCTGATTTTGTAATTTTTTTCAAACTTTAACGCGCTCTAGCGCCTAAACCGCTTGCCTGACAAAAAAACCTTAGGAAATAGAATTTGTAGCAAATTTTATGTAGTTTATTTTTATACAAAACTTTTTTTATGAAGTGCGTAGTTTTTTAGTTATACACGAAAGGCTGAAAACAAGAGCAAAAACCCACTCTTCTCGAGTCTCTTTTAAGTTAATTCTGTCAAGACTTTCATCTGGGTCCACTTACCAAAGTAAAAACCTAAACTTATACTTAGAAGTATGTACTTTCATTCATTTTCATTCCCACTAAGAAAAATTTTCCAACTGAGAGTACGCATTGATGTTATTTTATTTTCTAAATATTTTATTTTTGTTTTAGAAATATGGCAAGAGATAGAGACTACGATCTCATGAGAGTCGACTGCTCGAGTTATTACAGTGCAAGAGCAATCGCCCGACTTGGATTCGATTGCGTATTTTCTTTAAAATACGAAGATTTAAAAGAAAATGGAAAGCCATTTATTCTACCATCCGAACCACATCACGAATCGAAAATTTATGTGCAGAGAATTTTAAAAGTGTCTTAAAGTAACGACTTTTTTGAGGGCCGGTTCGAGATTTTTCCTGTTTATACAAAAGAAAATTGATTCCTATATATTATTATATCTACTGCTATTCTTAATTTTGTACAATACTTATATCTAAAGGTATAAGAAAATTCTGTACCTATCCTGTTGACAGAAGCAAACTGTGCCCCTGGGAAGGCGTGACCGGTGGCGCTTTAGTTTCGAAATGTGTAATAACTTTCTCCACTTCCACCACTAACTGTACATATTTTCTTGACGTGATTGGATAAAAGTTTTACCCCCCCCAAGTTTTTAAATTTAGTTGGCATATTTTCCGGGGGCACAATTTGCTTCTGAGCGCTGTACTTGATGGAATAACGAATAAACATCTTGTTGGCATTCATATCCACAAGGTGATGGATTGGTGTACAATGGAACACGGCTGTCTTTGTTAAAATCTGGCCGAAGTATACAAGACTGGTCTAAAAGGGCAAACTATTACCTGCGGTGCAAGAATTTTCTTATATCTTTTGACCAGCTAACAGCTATACCTTAGTTTTACAATACCCTAACAGTACTGCAAACTAAAAAGCACTTTTGAACTCAACGTTCGTGTACGGAGTGATGAGAACGCGAACAGCATAATATTAATATGTTTTGGATTGGCTCTCTCAATTTTCTGATCTAATAAAACATTATATTTCTATTGATGTGTTTAAGTAATAAAATATATGGTTATATGTCGAAAGTAATAAATTATTTTTAACCCAAAAACTAAGTCAGTCGTGACTCTTTCAGCCTTCCACAGTCATAGATCATGGATGGCTCTGGCAGCCTCAAAAGAAATAATCTTCTTGTGGAGATATGAGTTACTGAATGGCATTTGATGATACTTCTGTGCTTGTCAAGAGTTGAAAACACTAAATACAATAGTCTTTCAGGATTATAAACTGCAAGATGCACACTGTATCAGCATCATCGGTTATTAGAGAGACTTTGTGCACATTTTTTGAAGATCGATATCTTCCAATATCTTATTTTTTATCTGTTTATCTTGATATACTTCAGTGCAGTGGACTGGAGAAAAAAAATTGAACTGACGACTCTCTTATAAATTCTTATAATTGTTATAAATAACAGTCCATGCGCATATTTTAGTTTATTTATCGAATAAACCTGTTGTTGTGCTCTATGAATGCTTATAACATGTTTGCGTAACTCTATCTAAATTAATCTGATTTTAAGTGATTTTCAATATTGTACTTAACTACTTCATTGCTACGACTTCGATATAAACAATTTATATAATCGTCATCAATTTCAATTACAGTCAACATTATCACCATTAGGCCATTAGTTTATCTTTAGTCTGGGTAGTAAACTTTAAACGCGCCAGGTTGTTATTTACACCTTTTTCGTGTTTATAATACAGTATTATTAATTCAAGTGAGTTGCATGATTATTCTAATTACTTCAATACCTAAAAATAAAAAATGTTAGGTTAAGATTTCCACTTTCCACCACAGTTTATTGCTAGCATTTTTCATTTGCTAAAGCTCAAAGCTCAAACCTATTTTGTTTTCTAACAACAAATCTTTCAGCAATGCCATTGGTCGATACGAGACAAATGAAGCCGGACGACTTTCCCGCGGTTTATAAATTTTTGAAAGAACATTTTTACGAAAGCGAGCCGGTACACTCGTATTTATTCAAAACGGAAACAAAAGATTTTAGATATCTAGACAGATGTGAAAACGTCTTAACGACCATTAAAGACGAAACTTCTATTTTATCGGTGGATTCTTCAGGAGAAATTGTTGCGTTAGCGTTATCTGGATGGGCAAGTAACATTCAGCCCTACTCGCCCGAAACCGCCAATCCGGTCTATACTAAAGTTAAAAATCTTGTTTTGAGCACTAAAGCGAGTTCTGACGAGGTTTTGGAATTAAACGAGAATGATAAAGAGATGTGTTTAAGAATACTATGCACTCATCCCAATTGGGGTGGTAAGGGATTGGGAAAACACTTAGCCGATGAAACGGTGTAAGTTTAATTTTTTTTGAATCCGCGCTTTTACGTTAAATAATTTATTTTTTAGAAAAATCGCCAAAGATAAGGGTTTCACATTTATTAGAGCATATTGCACAAGTGCGTTCAGTGCAACCTTGCTAGAAAAATGCGGATTTGAGTGCGTTTATCAGATAAAATATGAAGATTACACCGAAAATGGAGAGACCGTTTTTAAATTACCGCCACCCCATTTGCAAGTTAAAGTAATGATTTACAAACTTTAATTGTTAATAAAGTCTTATAAATATATTTATTACATTTTTACCGAGTACCGAGGTCCCTAGATGTTGCCCCCTTTTTCGTACCCAAACAAAAATAAAAAATTGTTAATAATCGTGAAAAAGACTCACCTTCTTCTCTATTTCTAAAAGAGTTGCCTACTAAAATCGTTTACCCCGATTTTTTTAAATATACACACTTTAACTTGCTCCCCATACTCTACGGTTATGTACGAGTTAAACGACATTTTGGTTATGTGGCTCTTTTGTTGGGGACTTTGCGGGGTTGAGTTGGTAACGTTACTTTCTTAAAACAATTTTTACGTATGGAATTTTGAAATGAGGTTAGATAGTGAAATTTTAACGTTATCGAAGTTGGAAATTCCCGAATTTAAGTGAAAATATTCATTAAATAATTCAACTAAATTGTAAGTTTGCTTTTTTATTATTGTGCGTTCGTTTTTACCCATTTCAAGCAGTTTAAAAATTTTGGTCATGAGTAGGCAATTATCCTATTAATAAAGTGCAATGGCTTTTTCTTGTATCTTGTATCACATGCTATTTTTATGTAATTATTTATAAATATCTGCTCGAACGTCGATGTTTATTGAAGACGATAAAATAAATAAAAATTTTCTTTTAGAAAAAGTATCGCAATGGAGGACTCAAACCAAATTATGTGTAAAGGCGGTTGTGGATTCTACGGTAGTGCAGAGACCGACGAATTGTGCTCGGTTTGTTACAAAAAAAATCGACAACGATCTACACCCATAACGAATTCAACGAAAGAAGTCAAAACTACTCAACTCGATTCTGAACTTGTAACCGACGCTTTACCTACTACGTCGACAAACTTGAATGAAGAAGGCGCTAGCGCTTTAGTTAAAAATGACGAGTCGACTGAGGAGAGTGATAAAAGTGATGCTAGTTTAAAGAAGAAAAAAAATCGTTGTGGTGTCTGTCGTAAAAAGATAGGTCTATTACCGATACAGTGTCGTTGCGGCGGTATTTTTTGTGGTCTTCATCGTTATAGTGATAAACACGATTGTAGTTTCGATTATCAAGCCATGGCAGTTAAAGAGATTAAGCAAAATAATCCGGTGGTGGTTAGTGAAAAAATCGAAAAGTTATGATGAAGCTGTAACTAATATAGTGGCTGTGAAGACACATGTACAATATGTTTTAGTCGTAAGGTTGTAATATAAAATAATTTTTTATGTTTGTAATATTCTTACGATCGCTAAATACAATATTTTGTTTAATTATAAAAGAATATTCCGAGAAACGTTTTAGTGTTTTTTAGTGTAAGAGGTAAGAAGGGAATTTTGTATAAAAATAATTGCTCGACGGCTTTTAGAATTGTCCAATAGTAAAGCAGAGTACAATTATCGAAACTACTTAGTATGCTTTACTTTGTAAGTCATTAAATTAAAACTACTTCTCGTAAACAATTCGCAAAGTCTTAGCTTAGAATTATATAACACTTTAAAGTTACGAACTTCTGAGTCTCGTATGATTTCATTAGAAAGGAATGAAAATATAAATACTTTAATTCTATTTTGTACTACATATTGCAATATGACTTTAAGAATTAAGAATATTTTTAATAAATAGTAAAATCCTAAACATGTTTATTCATCACCGAACCTCATTAGCTAAAATCCTCTCTCCCGTCACTTCTATTTGGGTTTCTTTGTCCATTTTCGAAACATCCGCCTGTATGTCGGCCAAAGTCTTTTGAAATTCCAATGATCTTGCGTGCATTACCTCCCTTTTTAAAGGAATGAAAATATAAATACTTTAATCCTATTTTGTACTACATATTTACAATATGACTAAGAATTACGAATATGTTTAGTAAAATGCTAAACATTTTTATTAATCACCGCATTTCATTAGCTAAAAGCTTCTCTTCCATCATTTTTATTTGGGCTTCTTTGTCCATTTTTGCGGCTTCCTCCTGTAAGTCGGTCAAAGTCTTTTCATATTCCAATGATCTTGCGTGTATTAGCTCCCTTTTTAAAGTCACCGAGTGTCTGTCGTGAAATAAAGTGTTTTTTACTTTTACAACGTCGTAATCTCTATAATTATAGTACAACAAAATTAGGTTTTAAAAAGGAAAACATTGGGAATTTAACGTGCACGTTTAAAAACACCAACATTTTAACTAACCGACGAGTCCGTTTTGCGCCCCTTACACCAATACGCACACCTTACAACTAAGGAGGGACTCATCGGTTTCTCAAAATGCTAGTGTTTTTATACGAGTATGTTTATTTTCCAAATTCCCAATTTTTTTCCTTCTTATGGCGACTTTTTAGGTCGGTTCGTTTGTAATGTTTTCGCTGCTTTTTTACGTGAGATCATGATGTTGAGTGTTCGTTTGTAAAATGTTTTCTTAGTAGATCAGTTTCGTGACGTCACACGAATCAACTCCAACATGATTTGCCTGCTTTTAGAAGTAAACTCAGACAGTACAAACGAACAGACCTTTTGGCTATCTTACTGTACTATTAGTGCAAAATAACTCCTCGCCAATTTTTAAACTTGCCTTACAGCGTAGAATTGAAGTAACGCGCCTGCGGCAGAGAAAAATAAACACATAATGGCTATAAAGGCATTAGGCACCCTTTGCACCCCCGGAACACCATAATAGCCCTGCTGTTCTTGATATTCGTATCTAGAACGGTTTGCCCAGAATGAGGGGTCATCGTAACCGCTATAAATAGTTGGGATAAATATACAAAAGTTTCAAATTTTTTCACTAACTATCCGTACTGCCTAGTCTTGCGTCTCGTTGGTCTGTGCGCATCACCTCTGTGAGAGTATTCACTGCGATTCAACTCTAAATCATATAGACGCCGAGCCCCTGGCTTGCTTAAAACTTGATAAGCTTCCGAAAGTTTAACAAACTGTTCTTTTGAGTCTACATTCTTGTTCTTATCTGGGTGATGCTAAACGAAAAGAGTCGAAGACAACTTCGATTAAAAATAACTAAATAACTTACGACTTTCGATAATGTTATAAACGCATTTTTGATGTCTTTAGTTGAGCAATTCTTGGGAAGGCCTAAAACTTCATAATGCGACTTATGTAGACTTCTAAAAATACTTTTAGGAAATTCTAACCTCAAAATTTGTTTTACGATCGAACGTACCGTCTGGAATTTAGGGCTTGAATTTGTGTCGATGAAATTTTGATTACGTTAGAACAAACGTTTGATAACATTTTAATTTAGATCATTTTCTAAAGCGAATTTTAAAAATACTCAAAATTTTGACAGTGGTTTGACATTTTGTGTTTTTTGTGCCAAACCAAAATATAAACATAAACAATGACAGTTAATCGTTTTGTCGGTTATATAAACATAATGCGAATGCGTCATCGTTTTATACGGTTATTGATTGTTATATACAGTCCTGCAATGGAAACCCCTCATTAGAGATTGTCCCAGTATTTATACCTTTGTCAGAAGTCGAGATCAATCTGCATTAAGACTTAAATTTTGTGGATAAATCAGCACTTATGTGGGTCCATTGCACCTCCTCGAGCTCACGAGATCTCAAGTTTCAAACCATCCTACTTCTAGGATGAACTCGAAAACTATTCCGTTAATTCTGCACGCATCAAGCCAGAAGGCTCTAACAAAGACCTGCTATTAAAAACTTTTAAATGGGTTGACCATACAATCTAATTAAAAAACAATTTGTACCTAATAAATATTACTTATTCCAAACTTTCCAATACAATTTTTTCAAACACAAAGCAACAATCTTAAACAAAAAGATCTTAAATTAATTTTGAACTAGCTACAATTCATTTAATTAAGAATTAAAAATTTATTACAAATATACAGAGTAATCATTTCAAGGCTGTATCGTAGAACGCCACGTAAAACTATTTTTTGCAGTTACCTCATGCATAAAAGTGCATTCGGCTTGATTTTTGCAATATTTCCCATATTTACAAGCTCTAGGATGATAAAACATACAATGTGGATTAGTACAATTAGGAAAAAACTTGCATTTTTGTAATGCAGGAGCCGAAACTTGATTGAAACTTCTATTAGAATGACTATAAGAGCAGTCTTTGCGTGTACATGAACTTTCAAACTTACACATTGGATGAACGTACAAACATTTATCACCAAATTTACACTGAGGAAAAGATTTGCAAGGCGTAACTGGGTGAACAAACTCACATTTATCACCTTGCCTACACAAAGGCCAATATTTACAACGTTCTTTTGTTTTAATCGCAGTTTGTCCTTTTACGATAGGCAACTTTTCCGGTATTGCCTTTTTGGGCAACACCACTGGTGTCGATTTGTCAAAAACAATCGGTGACTTGCGCTTTTTGGATTCTTCCGAAGATGCCGCCTCAACAATAGGTAATTTTTCCTGCTTTTTATTCACACCGTCTAAAGTAATGATGAAAGTTTGATTCGTGTTCATTTCTAATAGTTTATCTTCTTCGTCCTGTTCTTTCGAGCTCGGAATGTACTCCAGTGGTTCGTTTGATCTTTTGTTTCGTTTGACAGGTTTTGGAACGTATACCAAATCATCATCACTACTAAAATCGAGCTCTTTTTTACTCTTCTTTTCGCTCTGCACCAAAATACTATTTATCTTAGATTTTTCTCTCTGAGACAATTTTTTACGTGGTTGTTCCGAGTGAGATTGGTTTTCTCGATACTTCTTAGTGTACAAAGCGCCTGGCTGTTAAAAAAGGTCGTTAAAAGTTAAAATCATTAAAAATTGGGGGGGTATGGATCTTACTTTTGCATTAGCTCCAACGAGGCGAGTTTGAGCAATGCTACGTTGAGCTTCGGCAACAGCTTTAAGCAGTAAATTTTTATTCGCCTGTTTGTTAGTCGGCGGCATCGTTCGGGGCTTCACCTTAATGACACTAGGAACGTCTTTGGTAATCACTTCAATTTCGGATTCCGCAGGCGGCTCTTTTTGAGGAATGGCTACTTTTGACATGACACCCAGACGCTTCAGCACACTCTAAAGGGCAAAAACGACAAAATTTAAAAATTGTAGTAAAATTAACTTAAAAATAGTGTAAATTTCCATCAACTTCCCAATTTTTTCATTTAACTTTAGTTAAATTAAAAGAAACAAGAAATTTCAATAAAAATAGAAAATACCTCTTTGCCTCTTCGATCTTCGCGATCCTTCTTTTTTTTCTCATCACCACCCGACTTAATACCCAATATTTTCTCTTCCTCTTCGCGTACCCTAGTTAAACTAATTTTTTGTTTCTTATGCCTACTTGGTAACAACTCTGGCTCAAACAAATTCCTTTTACCTAACCTATTTAAAGCAGATTCCTTCTTTTGAGAGCCATCGTTACCAAAGACTATACGAGGATGTTCACTTTTTTGTTGACTAGAATCGTTGGTAACATTAGAAACTTCTTCAACCCTCGCCACCGGTACAGATCTAATTAACTGGATTTTACGTCCACTCTTATTAGCGACCAATTGTTGCTTTTCGTTAGGAAACAACTCTTCGGGCTCGGCTTTTAGGTTTATAAAATCATCTTCCTCAAAATCACTCGTGACTCGCAGACCTAGTCTGCTTTTGACGCTTCTAATTTTTTCTTCAATTTCGGCTAATTCGTTTTCGTTCGAAACTGCCACTTCCGAAAGGGGGGGAATATCGAAGCTATCTTCGTTGACAACTTCTGAAGATATGTCACTATTATGACTCTCTTGTAGTATAACAATTTTGCGCATTTCCGATAGTTTGCTAGCTTCGACAGGGATCTCGTCGGTTAACGACTTGATAGGTGAAATGTCTTCGATCACATCTTTTTTCTTGTCCTTCTTTTTGTCTTTTTTTTCTTTTTTGATCTTAATAAGATCGGCTTTTGATGCGTCGTCCCCTTTTCGTTTCGAATCCCTCTTGTAAATGTCTAAAAACAGAGATTCAAACCAAAAAGTGTGGTTATGTTTAATACGAACCTGGATTGGTGACAGTTATTTCTTTTAACTTTTTAAGAACGACTTGCAACCAGTCTACAAAGGTGGCCGTCTTTGCTGCTAAAAATAATTGTAGGTCCTCGTTCATTTGAGACTTCGTACGTTTGTTCGCCACCATAACCATAATATAGTCGGGTAATTCGTCATCTAAATTACAACTATTATTATTTAATTAATTAGTTAAACAAACACCGTACCAACGTAGCAGCCCAATTCCATTAGTTTTGCTTTAATAGCAGACTGAAAGAGATAAAGAAATAATTAAAATTATATACATAACCTCAAAAATTTCGGTTTGATTCTTAATTAGTTTGTTTAAATTATTACCCTCATTTTTTGGCCAACTTCTGCTCCAATGTTGTCCATTATTATTATAGTCCAATATTAGTTTGATTCCCTAACTTATTTTTAAATTTCTTATAAATAAAGTCCTATCATGCAAACAGCCATCACTTTTCAACAGGGCCGAACTTGATTTATTTAGATGATCGCAGGGGAAGTATCGGAATGTTTTGAATGCACTACCTAGTACAGCAGTTGCAAGATTACTGTAGAACTAGTAATTAAAATTGGTATATTGGAGGATCTGGTAAAATATAATATTTATAAAGAGACGCACAAGGGGCCAAAGAAAGGGGTATCAACACGAGAACGGAACGTGATACAGCGCAATAATTTTTTATTTTGTACAACGTTATTTAAAATTAAAGTCTTTTAAAACCATTATTTTTAAATTTAAATGAGGAGGTGGTAATTTAAAAACAACCTCTCCATTTTCATCAGAGTAATCTTCGTATTTTATCTGATATACGCACTCAAATCCGTGTTTTTCTAGCAATTTTGCACTGAATGCACTTGTGCAAAATGCTCTTATAATAGTACAATCATTACTTTTGGCTACGGCTCTAAAAGATAATATATTTAAAAATTCACGAAACGCTGGAGTTTTAAAAAATTGAACTTACACCGTTTCTTCCACTAAGTATTTTGCCAATCCTTTACCAGCCCAATTGGGATGAACGCATATAATTCCCAAACCCAACTCTTTATCGTTTTCGTTCAGTTTTAAAATCTCATTAGAGCAAGCTTTAGCGCTTAGTAGAAGTTTTTGCATTTTAGGATAAATATGACTAGGAGCCGAGGATACGTAGGGTGGAATATTGCTAACCCATCCAGATAATACCAACGCAACAATTTCTCCTAAAGAATTAACCGACAAAAATGAGGTTTTATCTTCGATCTCCTTTGCATCCCTTTCACATCTATCCAGATATCTAAAATCTTTTGTTTCAGTTTTGTGTAAGTATGCGTGTAGTGGCTCGGCTTCGTAATAATGTTCTTTCAAAAACTTATAAACCGCGGGAAAATCATCCGGCTTCATTTGTCTCGTCTCCACCAATGGCATTTCTAAAAGATTTGTTGTTAAAATTTAAAAAACATAACACAGTCCCGAGTTGTCGAGCAACAACTGAAAATCTAACCTTATATTGGAATCACTTGAATTTATAACGTTCATAAACACTTGAATGTGTAAAATAACAACCTGGCTTATAGAGGCGAGTGTTGCAATCATTCTAGTGAGTAATGAGCATCATTCATTATGATTGCAGTTTATAGCTGATAAAAGATAAAATCACAATACTGATAACAACGTTGATAATGAAGCTGAAGGGGCTCATCGGGCCCTGCATGAGTAAGTAGGTAATAAATACAAATTTAGTTGTTTCCCTACTCTAATTAATAATAGATATGGAATTCTTTGAAAAATGAAGGACCACTTCAAATAGCTACCAAACACTACCACTTGATATTATTCCAAAGATCCATTACTTTTATTGAAAAGTACTTTTCGTAGTTAATATAAAATCACTGGACTGATGCCGAGTTATACTGACCGCGTTACAGTAGGTCACGTACTCAAAGTTCCAAAAAATACAGATACAGAATTTAGGAAGACGGGCGCGTTTGTCCGGTGGACGCTGTTAAAGATTCTCATTTCATTTCAGTTTAGCGCATATGCGGTAACCTGATAGAGCGAGACGTCTGCGGCGGGCAGTGCGTGAAAAGTTGGACAGGTAGCGTAAAAATATACTAAAACAGTTAATAGTACAAAATTTTGGACAATGCTGGCTGAAAGATCATTGCAAATGAGTATTAAAACCGACTGTCTGCCATTTCTAAGTGGCAACATTGACTTAGGAGAAGGGTGAAAAGGTTGGGTGTTGACACTTTTTTTGGCTTTTGCTTAGAACTAAAACTAGGCGCTATAGCGCGTCAAAGTATGACAAAACTTCCAAAGTCAACCAAAAAACTGATTTTCTTAGTATATGCCTGTAACTCGAAAACTATGCACTTTATGAGAACAGTTTGTTTACATGAAAATTATTTAAATTAAATTTCCTACAAATTATGTCTTTTAGTATTTTTCTTCAGATGAACGGTTTAGGCGCTAT
Organism: Malthinus flaveolus; assembly: GCA_950108345.1. Classification (NCBI taxonomy): domain Eukaryota; kingdom Metazoa; phylum Arthropoda; class Insecta; order Coleoptera; family Cantharidae; genus Malthinus; species Malthinus flaveolus. The sequence continues at coordinate 4,912,305 of OX467289.1, read as the reverse complement.
AGCGCGTCTAAGTATGACAAAGCCTCCTAAGTCAACCAAAAAAACTGATTTTCTTAGTATATGCCTGTAACTCGAAAACTATGCACTTTATGAGATCAGTTTGTTTACATGAAAATTATCTAAATTAAATTTTCTACAAATTATGTCTTTTAGTATTTTTCTTAAAACAAACGGCTTAAGCGCTATGGCGCGTCAAAGTATGACAAAACTTCCAAAGTCAACCAAAAAACTGATTTTCTTAGTATATGCATGAAACTCGAAAACTATGCACTTCATGAGAACAGTTTGTTTACATGAAAATCATTTAAATTAAATTTTCTACAAATTATGTCTTTTAGTATTTTTCTTCAGATGAACGGCTTAGGCGCTATAGCGCGTCTAAGTATGACAAAGCTTCCTAAGTCAACCAAAAAAACTGATTTTCTTAGTATATGCCTGTAACTCGAAAACTATGCACTTTATGAGAACAGTTTGTTTACATGAAAATTATTTCAATTTAATTTCCTACAAATTATGTCTTTTAGTATTTTTCTTCAGATGAACGGCTTAGGCGCTATAGCGCGTCTAAGTATGAAAAAGCTTCCTAAGTCAACCAAAAAAACTGATTTTCTTAGTATATGCCTGTAACTCGAAAACTATGCACTTCATGAGATCAGTTTGTTTACATGAAAATCATCTAAATTAAATTTTCTACAAATTATGTCTTTTAGTATTTTTCTTCAGATGAACGGCTTAGGCGCTATAGCGCGTCAAAGTATGATGAAGCTTCCTAAGTCAACCAAAAAAACTGATTTTCTTAGTATATGCCTGTAACTCGAAAACTATGCACTTTATGAGATCAGTTTGTTTACATGAAAATCATCTAAATTAAATTTTCTACAAATTATGTCTTTTAGTATTTTTCTGAAAACAAACGGCTTAGGCGCTATGGCGCGTCAAAGTATGACAAAACTTTCAAAGTCAACCAAAAAACTGATTTTCTTAGTATATGCATGAAACTCGAAAACTATGCACTTTATGAGAACAGTGTGTTTACATGAAAATAATTTACATTAAATTTCCTACAAATTACGTCTTTTAGTATTTTTCTTCAGATAAACGGTTTAGGCGCTATAGCGCGTCAAAGTATGATGAAGCTTCCTAAGTCAACCAAAAAAACTGATTTTCTTAGTATATGCCTGTAACTCGAAAACTATGCACTTTATGAGATTAGTTTGTTTACATGAAAATCATTTAAATTAAATTTTCTACATATTATGTCTTTTAGTATTTTTCTGAAAACAAACGGCTTAGGCGCTATGGCGCGTCAAAGTATGACAAAACTTCTAAAGTCAACCAAAAAACTGATTTTCTTAGTATATGCATGAAACTCGAAAACTATGCACTTTATGAGGACAGTGTGTTTACATGAAAATAATTTACATTAAATTTCCTCCAAATTACGTCTTTTAGTATTTTTCTTCAGATAAACGGTTTAGGCGCTATAGCGCGTCAAAGTATGACAAAGCTTCCTAAGTCAACCAAAAAAACTGATTTTCTTAGTATATGCCTGTAACTCGAAAACTATGCACTTTATGAGAACAGTGTGTTTACATGAAAATAATTTACATTAAATTTCCTCCAAATTACGTCTTTTAGTATTTTTCTTCAGATAAACGGTTTAGGCGCTATAGCGCGTCAAAGTATGACAAAGCTTCCTAAGTCAACCAAAAAAACTGATTTTCTTAGTATATGCCTGTAACTCAAAAACTATGCACTTTATGAGATCAGTTTGTTTACATAAAAATCATTTAAATTAAATTTTCTACAAATTATGTCTTTTAGTATTTTTCTGAAAACAAACGGCTTAGGCGCTATGGCGCGTCAAAGTATGACAAAACTTCTAAAGTCAACCAAAAAATTGATTTTCTTTGTATATGCCTGTAACTCGAAAACTAAGCACTTTATGAGAACAGTTTGTTTACATGAAAATCATTTAAATTAAATTTCCTACAAATTATGTCTTTTAGTATTTTTCTTCACATGAACGGTTTAGGCGCTATGGCGCGTCAAAGTATGACAAAACTTCCAAAGTCAACCAAAAAACTGATTTTCTTAGTATATGCATGAAACTCGAAAACTATGCACTTCATGAGATCAGTTTGTTTACATGAAAATCATCTAAATTAAATTTTCTACAAATTATGTCTTTTAGTATTTTTCTTCAGATGAACGGCTTAGGCGCTATAGCGCGTCAAAGTATGACAAAGCTTCCTAAGTCAACCAAATAAACTGATTTTCTTAGTATATTCCTGTAACTCGAAAACTATGCACTTTATAAGAACAGTTTATTTAAATGAAAATTATTTAAATTAAATTTCCTCCAAATTATGTCTTTTAGTATTTTTCTTCAGATGAACGGCTTAGGCGCTATGGCGCGTCAAAGTATGACAAAACTTCCAAAGTCAACCAAAAAACTGATTTTCTTAGTATATGCATGAAACTCGAAAACTATGCACTTTATGAGAACAGTGTGTTTACATGAAAATAATTTACATTAAATTTCCTACAAATTACGTCTTTTAGTATTTTTCTTCAGTTAAACGGTTTAGGCGCTATAGCGCGTCAAAGTATGATGAAGCTTCCTAAGTCAACCAAAAAAACTGATTTTCTTAGTATATGCCTGTAACTCGAAAACTATGCACTTTATGAGATCAGTTTGTTTACATGAAAATCATCTAAATTAAATTTTCTACAAATTATGTCTTTTAGTATTTTTCTGAAAACAAACGGCTTAGGCGCTATGGCGCGTCAAAGTATGACAAAACTTTCAAAGTCAACCAAAAAACTGATTTTCTTAGTATATGCATGAAACTCGAAAACTATGCACTTTATGAGAACAGTGTGTTTACATGAAAATAATTTACATTAAATTTCCTACAAATTACGTCTTTTAGTATTTTTCTTCAGATAAACGGTTTAGGCGCTATAGCGCGTCAAAGTATGATGAAGCTTCCTAAGTCAACCAAAAAAACTGATTTTCTTAGTATATGCCTGTAACTCGAAAACTATGCACTTTATGAGATCAGTTTGTTTACATGAAAATCATTTAAATTAAATTTTCTACATATTATGTCTTTTAGTATTTTTCTGAAAACAAACGGCTTAGGCGCTATGGCGCGTCAAAGTATGACAAAACTTCTAAAGTCAACCAAAAAACTGATTTTCTTAGTATATGCATGAAACTCGAAAACTATGCACTTTATGAGGACAGTGTGTTTACATGAAAATAATTTACATTAAATTTCCTACAAATTACGTCTTTTAGTATTTTTCTTCAGATGAACGGCTTAGGCGCTATAGCGCGTCAAAGTATGACAAAGCTTCCTAAGTCAACCAAAAAAACTGATTTTCTTAGTATACGCCTGTAACTCGAAAACTATGCTTTTTATATGAACAGTTTATTTAAATGAAAATTATTTAAGTTAAATTTCCTCCAAATTATGTCTTTTAGTATTTTTCTTCAGATGAACGGCTTAGGCGCTATAGCGCGTCAAAGTATGGCAAAACTTCCAAAGTCAACTAAAAAAACTTACTTTCTTAGTATATGCCTGTAACTCGAAAACTATGCACTTTATGAGAAAAAGAAGTTTTTATGAAAATGATCTACATTAAATTTCCAATAAATGATATATTTTTGTGTTTTTTCCAGACAAACGGTTTAGACGCTATAGCGCGTCAAAGTATGGCAAAAGTTCCAAAATGTGCCAAAAAAACTGAGGGTTTAGTATATGCCTGTAACTCGAAAACTAAGCACTTTAGGAGGAAAATTCTTTTATATAAAAACAACCTACATTCAATTTTCTACAAATTATGTTTCTTAGTTGTTTTCTGCAGATAAACTGTTTAGGCGCTATAGCTCGTTAAAGTTTGACAAAAATTCCAAAATCAGTCAAAAAAGTAGCGTCAGCGTAATTATTTGGGAAATAATTTATACACTTTATTTTTCGTTCTTTAATTTTGTACAACGTTATTAGGTTTGAAAACCAGTACTTTAAGTTGGAAATGAGGTGGCGGTAATTTAAAAATAATATCTCCATTTTCATCACGGTAATCTTCGTATTTAATCTGATATACGCACTCAAATCCGCATCTTTCTAGCAATTTAGCACTGAATTCACTTGTGCAAAATGCTGTTATAATAGTACAATCATTCCTTTTGGCTTGGGCTCTACAAAATAAAATATTTAAAAAAACACGAAAGACGCGATTTAAAAAGAAATTGAACTTACATTATTTCTTCCACTAAGTGTTTTGCCAATCCCTTACCAGTCCATTTGGGATGAACGCATACCATTCCCATACCCAACTCTTTATCATTCTTGTTTAACTTTAATACCTCACTAGAGCAAGTTTCAGCAAATAACAAAAATTTTTGAATTTTAGGATAAATACGAATAGGGACCGCGTATGCGTCGGGCGGAATACTGCTAGTCCATCCAGTTAAAATCAATGCAACGATTTCTCCTGAAGAATTCACCGTCAAAAATGAGGTTTGGTCGTCAATAACCTTTGCAATCCTCTCGCATCTATCCAGATATCTAAAATCTACTGTTTCTGTTTTGTTTAAGTACGCGTGTAGTGGCTCGTTTTCGAAAAAATGTTCCATCAAAAACTTATGAACTGCGGGAAAATCGTCCGGCTTTATTTGTCTAGTCTTCACCAATGACATCTCAATAAGATTTCTTGTTAAAAAACAAAACACAGCTCGTGAGTTCGATAACAACTGAAAATCTATAACCTTATTTTATAATATACTCTATTTTTTATTTTGAAGTATTTAAATAATCATTCCATTGTGTTTAAATTAACAACCTGGAACAATTATAGTTTATGACTGAAACTGAACTGAAACTGAAACTAAAAATAAAATGTTGCTGATAATGCTGAAGGGGCCTAGCGGCTCCTATCCTAGATATTGAATTTTATGGTAAATGAAGAACCATTTTACCTATCTACTGTATGCTATTGATAGGCAGATACGTTGACGTTAGGGTAAATCCATATTTTGATTTTGTCAAAAAATTTTTTAATGTCTTTTATGGTTTTTTGGCGTGTATATTCTCGAACGTAACGTAACATACCTTATTTAATAGTACGTTAATAACTATTAATTGAACCATTTAGTGCAAAATATTTATCATACAACATAAAATAAAAACAATAAGGAGTAAGTGCTTGTTAAAGAGGCTGGTCAATAATTGAGCAATTCGTAATTACGGGAAACTTAATAAATGGCAAATTTTATTAGTATGCGCGAATGTTTTAATTACAGAATGGAAGTTATTATGGGTACCTTAATTATTGAGTCAAGTGATTATAAATTATATCGTAGGCCGTAAAAGAAGATTAATTCAAACATTTAATACAAAATTACCCAACTCGATCTAGATTTACAAAGCTGTGGCTCAACTGCTCTAAATGGTAATTTGGTGCGAAAAATACAATTATATAGACGCATTTTTAGAACAGTCATATATGCCACTTTGGGCCATATTTAAATCCGCCATTTGTAGAAGTGGTGTGCAAGTTTTGCAAATTTGATTCAGTTTAGAACTAATAGCTTTAGGCACTAAAACTAATATTTCTTCGAATTTTGAAGCATTTACATTGCTACTCTCTTGAAATCCACCCCTTCCCCTTCAACACAAAAGACGTGGGGCGCAAGTCTTGTGATTTTTTAAAAAGGCCATTTGTGCTCCTTTGAAGTTATTGTTTTAGTGCAAAACTGGATTCAGTTTGGATCTAAAGGCTTTAGGCACTAAAACTAATATTTCTTCGAATTTTGAAGCATTTACATTGTTACTCTCTTGAAATCCACCCTTTCCCCTTCAACACAAAAGACGTGGGGCGCAAGTCTTGTGATTTTTTAAAAAGGCCATTTGTGCTCCTTTGAAGTTATTGTTTTAGTGCAAAACTGGATTCAGTTTGGATCTAAAGGCTTTAGGCACTAAAACTATTATTTCTTCGAATTTTGAAGCATTTACATTGTTACTCTCTTGAAATCCACCCTTTCCCCTTCAACACAAAAGACGTGGGGCGCAAGTCTTGTGATTTTTTAAAAAGGCCATTTGTGCTCCTTTGAAGTTATTGTTTTAGTGCAAAACTGGATTCAGTTTGGATCTAAAGGCTTTAGGCACTAAAACTAATATTTCTTCGAATTTTGAAGCATTTACATTGTTACTCTCTTGAAATCCACCCTTTCCCCTTCAACACAAAAGACGTGGGGCGCAAGTCTTGTGATTTTTTAAAAAGGCCATTTGTGCTCCTTTGAAGTTATTGTTTTAGTGCAAAACTGGATTCAGTTTGGATCTAAAGGCTTTAGGCACTAAAACTATTATTTCTTCGAATTTTGAAGCATTTACATTGTTACTCTCTTGAAATCCACCCTTTCCCCTTCAACACAAAAGACGTGGGGCGCAAGTCTTGTGATTTTTTAAAAAGGCCATTTGTGCTCCTTTGAAGTTATTGTTTTAGTGCAAAACTGGATTCAGTTTGGATCTAAAGGCTTTAGGCACTAAAACTAATATTTCTTCGAATTTTGAAGCATTTACATTGTTACTCTCTTGAAATCCACCCTTTCCCCTTCAACACAAAAGACGTGGGGCGCAAGTCTTGTGATTTTTTAAAAAGGCCATTTGTGCTCCTTTGAAGTTATTGTTTTAGTGCAAAACTGGATTCAGTTTGGATCTAAAGGCTTTAGGCACTAAAACTAATATTTCTTCGAATTTTGAAGCATTTACATTGTTACTCTCTTGAAATCCACCCTTTCCCCTTCAACACAAAAGACGTGGGGCGCAAGTCTTGTGATTTTTTAAAAAGGCCATTTGTGCTCCTTTGAAGTTATTGTTTTAGTGCAAAACTGGATTCAGTTTGGATCTAAAGGCTTTAGGCACTAAAACTATTATTTCTTCGAATTTTGAAGCCTTCCCCTTCAACACAAAACAAACGAGACGCAAGTCTTGCAGTTTTTCAAAAATGGCATTTGTGCTCCTTGGAAGGTTTCTTTAGGGCAAAATTAGATTCAGTTTATACCTAAAAGCTTGAGGCACTAAAACTATTATTTCTTCGAATTTACTCTCTTTAAATTTACCCTTCTCCCTTCAACACAGAAGAAGTGGGCCACAAGTCTTGTGACTTTTCAAAAAGAGCATTTGTGCTTCTTTAAAGTTACTTTTTAGGGCAAAATTGGATTCAGTTTGGACCAAAATGCTTTAGGCACTAAAACTATTCGAATATTGAAGCATTTACATTGTTACTCTCTTTAAATGTACCCTTTCCCTTTCAACACAGAAGACGTGGAGCGCAGATCTTGCGGTTTTTCAAAAAGGGCATTTGTGCTCCTTTGAAGTTATTTTTTAGTGCAAAACTAGATTCAGTTTGGACCTAAAAGCTTTAGGCACTAAAACTATTATTTCTTCGTATTTCGAAGCATTTCCATTGTTATTCCCTTTAAATCCACCCTTTCCCCTTCAACACATAAGAAGTGGGGCGCAAGTCTTGTGATTTTTCAAAAAGGGCATTTGTGCTCCTTTGAAGTTATTTTTTAGTGCAAAATTAGATTCAGTTTAGACCAAACAGCTTTAGGCACTAGAACTATTCGAATATTGAAGCATTTACATTGTTACTCTCTTTAAATCCACCCTTTCCCTTCCAACACAGAAGACGTGGGGCGTAAGTTTTGCGGTTTTTCAAAAAGGGCATTTGTGCTCCTTTGAAGTTATTTTTTAGTGCAAAACTAGATTCAGTTTGGACCTAAAAGCTTTAGGCACTAAAACTATTATTTCTTCGTATTTCGAAGCATTTACATTGTTACTCTCTTGAAATCCACCCTTTCCCCTTCAACACATAAGAAGTGGGGCGCAAAGTCTTGTGATTTTTCAAAAAGGGCATTTGTGCTCCTTTAAAGTTATTTTTTAGTGCAAAATTAGATTCAGTTTAGACCAAACAGCTTTAGGCACTAGAACTATTCGAATATTGAAGCATTTACATTGTTACTCTCTTTAAATCCACCCTTTCCCTTTCAACACAGAAGACGTGGGGCGTAAGTTTTGCGGTTTTTCAAAATGGGCATTTGTGCTCCTTTGAAGTTATTTTTTAGTGCAAAACTAGATTCAGTTTGGACCTAAAAGCTTTAGGCACTAAAACTATTATTTCTTCGTATTTCGAAGCATTTACATTGTTACTCTCTTGAAATCCACCCTTTCCCCTTCAACACATAAGAAGTGGGGCGCAAAGTCTTGTGATTTTTCAAAAAGGGCATTTGTGCTCCTTTAAAGTTATTTTTTAGTGCAAAATTAGATTCAGTTTAGACCAAACAGCTTTAGGCACTAGAACTATTCGAATATTGAAGCATTTACATTGTTACTCTCTTTAAATCCACCCTTTCCCTTTCAACACAGAAGACGTGGGGCGTAAGTTTTGCGGTTTTTCAAAATGGGCATTTGTGCTCCTTTGAAGTTATTTTTTAGTGCAAAACTAGATTCAGTTTGGACCTAAAAGCTTTAGGCACTAAAACTATTATTTCTTCGTATTTCGAAGCATTTACATTGTTACTCTCTTGAAATCCACCCTTTCCCCTTCAACACATAAGAAGTGGGGCGCAAAGTCTTGTGATTTTTCAAAAAGGGCATTTGTGCTCCTTTAAAGTTATTTTTTAGTGCAAAATTAGATTCAGTTTAGACCAAACAGCTTTAGGCACTAGAACTATTCGAATATTGAAGCATTTACATTGTTACTCTCTTTAAATCCACCCTTTCCCTTTCAACACAGAAGACGTGGGGCGTAAGTTTTGCGGTTTTTCAAAATGGGCATTTGTGCTCCTTTGAAGTTATTTTTTAGTGCAAAACTAGATTCAGTTTGGACCTAAAAGCTTTAGGCACTAAAACTATTATTTCTTCGTATTTCGAAGCATTTACATTGTTACTCTCTTGAAATCCACCCTTTCCCCTTCAACACATAAGAAGTGGGGCGCAAAGTCTTGTGATTTTTCAAAAAGGGCATTTGTGCTCCTTTAAAGTTATTTTTTAGTGCAAAATTAGATTCAGTTTAGACCAAACAGCTTTAGGCACTAGAACTATTCGAATATTGAAGCATTTACATTGTTACTCTCTTTAAATCCACCCTTTCCCTTTCAACACAGAAGACGTGGGGCGTAAGTTTTGCGGTTTTTCAAAAAGGGCATTTGTGCTCTTTTAAAGTTATTTTTTAGTGCAAAACTAAATTCAGTTTGGACCTAAAAGCTTTAGGCACTAAAACTATTATTTCTTTGAATTTCGAAGCATTTACATTGTTACTCTCTTTAAATTTACCCCTCTCTCTTCAACACAGAAGAAGTGGGGCGCAAGTCTTGTGACTTTTCAAAAAGGGCATTTGTGCTTCTTTAAAGTTACTTTTTAGGGCGAAATTGGATTCAGTTTAGACCTTAAAGCTTCGACTAAAGCTTTTGGGTCTATAATATACTTTTATCGCTCCATGTGTAAACAATTACTTCCTAAGGCCATTTTTGGTGCACATGACAATACTGGCGATCTATCAGATAAGAAGAATAATCGATTATAGGTTAATAAGGTTCGTGCAAAACGATTTCTTAGCCAACAGTGCACTCGTATATAGTTGGTTAATTTTTAATGTTGCAATTGGTGCCATTATTTCCTTACTTCATCCGTACAAATGCCAATTTAAATATTTTATTACACACATATACAGGGTGTTTTTTGAAATAAAATTATAGTTATTCGCAGTTATTTAATTTTTTGCAAAAGTAACAAAAAAATAGTTGCGTGCAAGTAAATTCCTCGCAATCATTAAGAAGTAAAACACTTTCAGTTTGAGATCTAGGACGTTGTTGCAAAATTATCTCTTACTTTATTGTTATTGCGTCCTTAATAATCATCCAATACATACGTAGAATGTAATCGATGTTCTTATAAGTCACATTTTCTTACACCACTTTTTTTTACGTATATCTACATTTTTTAGCATTGAGAAACTGTCCCCTACTTGTAAGTTGCCTTGTTGGAGTTTTTCTATATAAATAGATAAAAATGCAAATGTCTTCCTATAGTGGTTAGTAGTTAGTGATATTAGAATTTGTACAGACTTGCAATTAAAATGTTACACTTCGCGGTAAGAAATTTTTTTTTTAAATTTGCCGCTCTTAGACTCGTGGCGCCATTTTCAAATATTTCCAAATCTAATTAACCGGTAATCACCCCGTATACTATTTTTTTTCAACCACCAGTAATAAAGTGATAGTTAATTAACTTCGTTTTTCGTGTATAGGAAATCAATATGGAAAACAAAGTTTTTTTGATTACCTCGCTATTATTTACCCATACCTTCGAAAACAATCGAATTGATGACTTTTGTATTTTTTAGGTTTTGTTACTATTAATAGTAACGGCGTCGGCTTATCCACCAATTTCAGAATTTCACAGCGATCCAATTTATCATTCGGCGCCCATAATTTCGTCTCCTATTGTTAAATATGCACAGCCGATTTATTCGGCGCCTATCGTAAAGGCGCCCATATATTCGGCTCCTATTATTAAATATGCGGAGCCGATTTATTCGCCGCCTATTGTGAAGGCGCCCATCTACTCCCATGCTCCTGTATCTTATTATAAGGCCGTTGCTCCAGTGCAGTACGTGAAGGCGGCTCCAATTGTTAAGCACGTGGCGCCAGCTACGAGTTACTCGACGGTAACGCAATATATAAGTCATTCAGCGCCAATAGTTAAGGTGAGTTTGAGTTGAAAAAGTATAAAGTTCGACCGGACAAAGTTACAAACTGTTAGGAAACATAACGTTAGTCGTGACTTTGACGGATGTTACTCAAACATAGCGGGCACTCTTAGCACGAGAACATGGCTTGAAACTCAAGAACCGCTAGGCCACGTTTTGGAGAGCCTATTGAGTTACTCGACAACTCTAAAGTCCCCTACACGCGATCTGATTTGGTCAGGCGGTCGGGCCGATTTGGTCAGATCAGGTAGAATTAGGCTTGTCGTGTGACATTTATTGTGTCGGGTCGTCGGGTGTTGTCAGATGGCTCGTCCACCTGACTACCCAACCGCCTGACCAAATCAGGTCGTGTAGAGCGTTGTCAGATGATTTAGCGTGTAGGCAACACCTGATTTGGTCGAACCGACTGCCAGGCCGACCGCGTCAGATCGTGTGTAGGGGACTTAACGTAGCGACTTTCACCCTTAACTTATTATCGGACGTCACATTTAGGGAAAATTGTTTTAACACGCTATTTCCTTACGTGCCCAAATCCATTATACGAAGTCCGATATTTTCACTTTCCTTATCGATTTCAAACAAAAAGCCTACGATACTATTAATAACTTATACAGGGTGTCCTGGTTGTTCGTAATTAAAAAATTTTGTTTATAACAACGAATTAATTTTGATATTTTTGAAGTATAAACTGTTTCCATTATAAAATGACCCTTTACAGGGTTAACGTATTATAGGAAAAACAAAAGTTCAAAGAACTGAATGCAATAAAACTTCAAACGGCATCAATTGTCGTGATAGTATTTCATGTAATGCATTCATTAATGCGTTCTTTTTAGTTTCGATCTATATCTTAAATGTAAAAGGTAGTACCTATTACCTATCATTGAATGATATCTTATTGAACACGCAAAATAGTATTTAGCTTACGTACGAGTGCATTCCAAAAAGATGCCACAAATTAAAATAGAAAAAGTCTTCATTGACGCCTCAGATACGTCTGCTCGTCCGCATGCCTCTCTAACCAACTGTTGTATCGTATATTTATCTGTCGGTATATGTCAGTTTGTTGGTCTGTCGGCCTGTCGGACTGTCGGTCTGTCGGTCTGTCGGTTTGCCGGTCTACACGTCGTTGCACAAATATTTCCGTACATTAATGATTGATATTTTTGAACAATACTCGGATTACGTAGCAGCGACTTGGCGACGATACCAAAAAAAGCAATTTAAAAATTCAGAAGTGGGATTAAACTTGAAAATATACTAGTGTTACAATTGTTTCTAGCTCTAACACATTTATTTTTTAGACTGTCGTTGCTGCACAACCAGTTTACAAGAGTTACGCAGTAGCTGCCCCAGTTTCTCTTGAAGGATATCACGGCTATCATCACTAAATTGTAGAAATTTGAATTTAAAAAACAAATGTACATTTTAATTTAATAAAAAGAGACGTAACTAGAAGGCGCACTTTATATTTTTAGTTTTAGTATAGTATATTATGTCCTTAGGTCTTTTCGTCCGTGGACAAATTTCGAAGCTCCAATTATAGAAGCTAGAGATCTCGTCGTCGGGGGCATAGAAAATGGAAATACAGACAGGCACGTAACTACGGGGGGAGGGGCCTGGCTTAGGACTAGCCACCCCACTAAGAAAATTATAGTACTCGATGGTTAAGACTTATCAGATTGAAAAGAGAACTCATTTTCTCCGCATAGTCTGCAGTCTCTACATGCAGAGTTCTCTAGGAAACTTATAGTGCCAATTATAGTAAGAAGGATTTTGAGACGAGGTTCTCCCTAGGGGCCCCTCATTGCGGGAAAAGTTGTGGGGGCATTTTTGTCTGTGTGCCACTTCATAGTACAGCGAACACTATATTTCGGCTAATTGGTAGAGAAGCAGTAACTATTTTTTTAACGGCTGATCAATGGCGTTCTCCTGAATTTTTTGGGAAGGGTTCAAACCCCGTTGATCTTGCTCCCTCCTCCTCTCCCCTAGAGAACGATCTTGATATGACGTAATACGGTTAAACCGCTCTTTTATAAAAACTTGATACGCTCATAAGTATATTTTGTGGACCACCCAGCTTTAGGCAAGCTCTCCAGATGCCCCCCCCCCCCCACTTAAAAAATAATCTAGTTACGTGCCTGAATACAGAAAAAATGAAAGTAAAGATTATTTAAAAAAAGCATTCTTATGCATTAAAAACTAGTACGTGAGATTAGGAATTTTTTGACCGTTAATTTTTATCTATAAATTTTCACGAGCTAGAAACACGAAACTTTAACTAGCGATTACGAGCAAACGGTTGATTATATCGTAAAAATCGTACTAACCCTTTTTGTTGTAAATTTTATAAATAATTTTTTAGTTCATAAACATTTTTGCCATCTAGCCCACCGTTTACGAGATAAATGGGCTAGATTAGTGTTGAAAGGGTGGTTTTGCCTCTAGCGCTAGAAGAGGGAGAAATGAACGTGGCGCCACCTCTAAAACAGCAGATAAGCATCTTATGTACGGCTGTACCAAATCAAAATCCATATTTCCATCACGAAAGGCAAGTTTTGTTAGAAATTTGGATAATTTCGTTAATTCGGACTTCGGACATTGCGCATAAGTATTGTAGGTATACCTACGATTATTCTGCTCGAGTTGGAATTATCTATAACTTCAGTGTAATTATAGACATGGCAACGTAGGAATTAATTTTCACAACAGCAATTAAAGAAAAATTATCTATTACTACAACGGACAATTTAAGAACGCACTCACGTTGCTATTGTCAACCTAAAGTTTGTGTAAGCAACGCTAGTCAAATACGGAAGTGAGTAACAAGGCAACTAATATACCAAATATAAGTTTAAACAATCAATATTCATGGAACATCGATTTGTTTCTTTTACAATTATTTGTCAGTTATAACAGAAACTAGAGAGCGCCAACAAACGATAGGCGCTCAACTTATACGGATTATTTGAAAAAATGTCCGAAAATGAAATTTCAAACGCGAACGGAAATGTTTACACCATATCAAGTGGGTTTTGAGTTAAAAAAGTTTTTTTAAAATTAATTTGGGTTTGATTTTAGGCGCAACTGGCGATAAAGGCGCCGAAAGTTTGGACAATTTAGTACAAATCAAAACAAGATTCTCGACGTAAGTTTATGTCTCGCCCTGTAGCGCGCAAGTTTGAAAACTCGCCTCATTAAATTTAGTTTTAGTGCTAATTTTGGTAATTTTTTAGGCTGAAAAGAAGAAGTTTTTTCAAAAAAGTTTCAATTGTTTTAATAATTGTAGCGATAATATTACTAATCGCTTTCATAACCGTCCTTTACAATTGTGAGTACCTATTGTTTAAATATTAAGTTTAGAAAAAATTAGAATTTACATAACAAAATAATTGTGGTTTAGCTCACCCATGTAGGGGTGACCTTAACAATATATGAACTTGCCTTAACTAGCATCGATAATGTTTAATGAATATTTTATTAATTTATGTAGGCATATCGTATATGTCGTGATCGCACAATTTTTTTTTCTAGACATCAAAAGGTACAACGAATTGAAACGCTTAAAAAAGCATAAATTATGCACGTCGGAAGAGTGTTTACGCTCGGCCGCCAACCTAAAATTGTCCATGGACGAAAATGTCGATCCATGCGAAGATTTCTATTCGTACGCTTGCGGACGTTGGTCCAAAGAAAATTTAAATCACGGATGGTACCCGCACTTTTCAAGTTTCGAGACCGCCGATGAAAGGATCGCAATTTCGGCCATTAACTTTCTAACCTCTAATATATCGGCCAGTGAGCCACTGCCGGCTTTGCAGAGTCGCGACTTGTATCTATCGTGCATGGACACGAGTTAGTATTTAGCACCTTACACGATTTTGTTTGACGTCATAGTTCATGTCATGCTACCCACACTTGTAGCGTATAGTGTGTGGAAGACCATTAAAAGTGAGTCAAACACATTCGTTAATAGTTCCCTAAGGGGGCGTCTCCTAATGGCGAAACATAGCAATGACGTCACACATAGTAGTGGGGGCAACTTCTCTCTCACCCCCTTTACCCACGATTTTTTTTCAGATAAACTAAACACTTTAGGCTTCTCGGTAATGATAAAATATTTAAAAGAAGTCAACTTACCTGTGATACCTACATTTTTTACCAATAAGAGTGATAGCTATAAGTTCGATTGGATTAAGACTGATGTGGCTGTAAAAAAAACTTTTGCTATGGACCTAATTGTTGGATTATTAGTGGACGCCGATATTTTTAATAGAAGCAATAGGGTGATTTATATGGGCACGCCGGATTCTGCTTGTCCGCTACCTAGGTATTTTGAAATTTTGTTACGCAGCCTCTGTTCTAAAATGGCCCTTTTAGTCCGGTTAAATCAAAAAAGAGAATAAATACGAGACACAGTGCACGCCCGAATAAAGATAAAGATGACGATGATGATAATAATAGTCCTCGAGTTGTGGCTTACAGAAATGTAATTAAGGGCGTTATTAAAGCCGTTTCTGATAACAACTCAATTAATTTAGACGAGGCTGTTTTGGAAGAAGCTTCCAATGTGATATGGGACATAGATGTAGCTATTGAGAATGTGAGTATACGTTTAATATATTTGTGGAATTGGAAGAGGAAGAGGACTTTTCTGGATCTACTATAAACCATTTATGTCTCTCCAAGTAGTTCCATTTGTGTTTTAGATGAAAAACAAAAATTATTCATCCGGCTTGGATTTCTACAAAATAAAAGTAGACGAACTACAAAACCTAACTGATCAATATTTAGCTCAAAATAACCAACCCCCAGTAAAAATATGGCGTCCATACTTAGAAGAATTATTTGCGGGATTGGACGTTCAATTAGATTTCGACAATAAAGACTTTCTGTACATACCTGAAGAGGAATTAATTTATTTACCACAAGCGGCTTTGTATTTATTGGAAATTCCAAGCGTAAATTTGGAACTTTACATGTGGTGGGCAGCGGTAAACGCAATGATTTTAAGCACCACTGTAGATATGGGCGACATAGTTTCCAAAGAATCTGAAAAGTTTGTCAAAGTAAATGTTTACCGGCCTAGGTATGTAGAAAATATGTCCTAATATGTCCTTCTGCACTAGTGACAGCTGAACGATCTGCTTTCAGAGCGACTCTCTCACTCTCCTTGAACTAACAGAATTTACTAAACCTTTTCTTCTCACTGTGGTCACGCTTAACTTCCAGCTCAGTCTCCCCACACTGTTATAGAGCTTGTCATTATTTTTAGATCGCTGGACTGTGCCATATTAACGATAAACTTCATGGGCATCGCAGTGAGTTATGGAATTGCTGATAGAGAATTCTTAAACAATACCAAACCCAAGGTAAGTTAAATCAGCGAGATCACATTTGTGCAACAATTTGTTTTTAGGTTGAACAGATGCTTAAAGACATCCAAGAAGCTTTTATCGAAAAGGCGATGGAAATAAACTGGATGGATGCCG
The DNA here is from genome assembly GCA_950108345.1 of Malthinus flaveolus. Classification (NCBI taxonomy): domain Eukaryota; kingdom Metazoa; phylum Arthropoda; class Insecta; order Coleoptera; family Cantharidae; genus Malthinus; species Malthinus flaveolus. The sequence goes on along the minus strand of OX467289.1, from coordinate 4,896,028 downwards.
AGACCAAAAAATTGACGTTGGAGAAGAGTCGCGAAATGATTAGTTTTATTGGATTTCCAGAGTGGTTGTTGCAAAAAGAGGCTTTAGAAGCTTACTATAGTAATGTATGCATTCAAATTAAAGTAGGCGATGCAAACAGCATAACCTAACCTAACCTAACCTAACATAACATAACATAACATAACATAACCTAACCTTACCTAACCTAACCTTTTCTCATTTCCCCCAAATTTTAGTTTTACATCACGAAGGCCACAACTTGTGCGGTGTAGGTTGGGCATAATTGATGAGTAAACACTTTTTTAGATAACCATTCATAACGACACATTTTTGGACAATTTATTGGAAATTGTTAAAGCGTCGTCTACTGCACAGCTTAGTTCGTTGAGAGAAAAAAATGAAAGAGATTGGAAATCGGACCCGACGACAGTCAACGCTTACAATTACTTTTCGGACAACTCAATCAGTAAGTCTTTTCCCTCAGTTCGCTAGAAAATGAGCCTACGAGTAGTTGACACAAGCGACTAGCTGAAGGGGGCCTTTTAGGCCTCACAAGCTAGTTTTCACTGCAGAACGGGTTTAGGGAGCCGATAGGCGATGTTTTCGTCCAATAATTAATACTGGGTATCATTTTAGCTGTTCCAATGGCCATTCTAACGTATCCATTTTACAATTTAGGCCTAGAGTAAGTATCGTTAGTCTCTCCGATGATTTTGTTCAAAATTTACTTCTCTAAAACAGGGCCTTAAACTATGGCGCAATTGGGTCTATTTTGGGACATGAAGTAACCCACGGTTTTGATAACTCGGGTAGGTGTCTCTGCTTCCTTTATGAAAATCGACACAAGTTTAGTCGTTCAATAATTAATGAGGTTTTGTTTCAAGGCCGAAAGTTTGATAAGTATGGAAATTATAAAGAATGGTGGACAAACACGACGAGCAACATTTTTGAAAACAAAACTACTTGTTTTGTAAATCAATACAGCAATTATTCACTGCCTAATATTGAAGGAAGTGTAAGCAATTGAAATTAGGTGTTGATGGCGTAGGCTTTAGTAATTATTTTTTAAGGTTAACGGACAACAAACGTTAGGCGAAAATTTAGCCGATAATGGTGGTTTGAACCATGCCTATTACGCTTACAAAAATTATATTAAAAGGCACAAGGAGGAAGCTAAATTACCAGGGTTTGAAGACTTTACTAACTTTCAGCTGTTTTTTCTCTCTTATGGAAGTGTAAGTGTTCGACCGCACTCTAGAGCGCTACTAAAATAGTACGACTCTCTAGAAAACCTCGCCGTTCTAAAAGCCAATAGTTCGCTCAAGCATCTCGCTTGAGCATCTCGCTTCTCCCCACGTTCAATGTGAGCAGAACTGAATTATTACTCATGTTTTTCTTCAGGTATGGTGTGAAACGCCCAACCGTGCAGCTCTCCAGTTACAAATTGAAGCCGACGATCACTGCCCGAGCTCCATAAGAGTGTTGGGAACTATCCAAAACTCTCAAGAATTTGCCCAAGCTTTCAACTGTCGTGTTGGTAGTAGAATGAATCCAAAAAGAACTCGTTGTAAAATTTGGTGATATTTTTGTTATTTATTAACTAAAAGACGCTTATAGAAGATTGTCGTTGAAATAGTATAGCATCGGTTGAAAGTTGAGAGTGATTTCTTTCTAAAATTTTATTCTGTTGAAAAGTTGTTACATTCGCTACACTGTACCTTGTGTGTGTTTCTGTTTTTGAATCACAATTTCGTGTGTTTTTCTAAATAAAATTAATTCTGTTCGTTTTGTATTTATATTAACGTAAAGACTACAGCATCTTGCCCGATATCCTCTCTACGCACGACGAAAGATTGCTTGAAAACTGCCCGCAACTGCTTCAAAATTGCCCATTTCACTTTAGGACCTTTTAACGTCGTTAGTGAGGTTTGTATGTTTTTATTGTATGTATTTATGGAACGAGTCTCAGAGATGATGTAAGACTCAAATGCCGCAGACTTAATGCACGCCTAGGCCCGGTGGCGCAATTTTAAAACTTGGGTATACGTTCAATAAAGGAATAGTTATTTACGTCATTAGTCCGGGAAGTGACCTATTAAAGCATGAGTAAGATGTTAACGGACGAAGCGAAGCTGAGTCCGGAATTTCGAAACGAATGCTTTAATAATCACTTCACGGACGTATATCGTATAAAATTTTATTTCATACTGTAAAAAACAGTTTTTTATTTGAAAAATTTCTTTGTACAAAAACGTCATTTTAGAAATGTTAAATTAAATATCCGCTGTAGGTATTTCATTTTAAATCACATTATCCACTTTATGTTCGTTACTTAGCAACAAATAACTACTTTATAACTTCAATCTTGATATACATTAATATAGGTGTTCGTATAGTGTATTGGATAACACCCTTGCCTTTCACCCAAAGGTTCATAGGTTCGATCCCTCCTGGCGGCAAGCTTTTTTCTCAATCAAAAATTTAAAAAATAAAGTCCTTTTCAAAAACTTCGCCAAACAGTCCGGGAAGTGTTACTTAGCAACACTTCCCGGCCTAGTGATGTAATGTGCCATTTCCCGGACTCAAATTAATGACGGAAAGTAGCAATACCCGTACAGTACGAAATAAAAATATTTTATGTTTTACTAGTTCATTATTATCTTTTTATTGCTTTGTTACGAGATATATTATACTAGTCATTATACCCCCACGGGCATTAAGGAATCTTAACGCCCGCGGGGTATTAAAAAATCTTAATATTCCAACGAGTATTTAAAAGATGCAAATTTAAAAAAATATATATTTATTTCGTTTGATATAGTACATGAAGTAAATATTAAGTCTACTTAATATTGAAATGACAATTCTGAAAGGATCCAGTAATAGTAACATTGGCTGCTGTGAATGTCGATGCCGTATTTGTAATTAACTTATCGCCTTCATTCAAAGAAATGGCTGACGTTGGTAATAAATCGTGATAGGTAGAAGGCACACCAGCTAACATTCTGGAAACCTTATTTTTTGAAGAAATGCTATCCTCTAAATATCCTTCTGCAACCGAAGAACTTTTCCAGCCACCATGTCGTTTCAATGTAGTCATACTAGCCCCTGCTTCTGCCAAAAGAGTTGCAGATGTTCTCCGTAAACAGTGGCCAGTGAATTTATCTGCATCGCTTAAACCCAGATATTTTGCTATGTGGGAAGGTATTTTTCCAAACGTGTTTTTCTCCACAGGCTGTCCAAAACAACGGCCATGTCTGTATCCTAAGAAAAATCTTTTTTCAGAGCATCCATGTGGTCGTAAAGAGATGTATTTTCTTACCAACATAATACTATTCATCTGATTTTCATCGATAATGGTAAAAACTCGCTTCTTATCAGTCTTTGTTTCAGGTATATTTATTACAAAAACTGAGCCTCGGTCTTCTACATGATTAATTAACATATTAACCAATTCTTGTCGTCTACATCCACCAAAAAAACCAAAAATCAAGGCAACTTTTACCATCAAAAATGTCTCATCGGGCGCATTATGAATAAACTGTAACACTAGCTCTCTGGACAAAACTTTAGATTTTTTTGGTTCATATCCTTTTGATCCTTGTTTTAAAAATTCTCCTAATTTATAATAATTTTTAACGTTTACATTTTTATTTACTAATAATGTCTTCTTCAACATGGAGTATTTAGCCCACAAAGAATTCGGGGAAAATGATTGAGCCAAATCTCCGAAATATCCAAGCAGCACAGTCTCGTTGATTTGGTCAACGTTGTTTTCTGTCATCCAGTATTGAAATTTTTCGTATTCCTTATTGTATAGGACTTTAGACTTCTGGGGTAATAATTTTTCAGTAGCTTTTTCAGCTTTTATTATAATTTCATCTGGAATTTTAGTTTCTTCCATTATGACAGATATGCACTTTTACTTTAAACAAATATAAAACAAGTAGTTTCTTAGCAACTTTAATTGACTTTAATCAGTGCTTACTATAAAAATTTGTCAATGAAATCACTCATATTATTTATTTATTTTTATAATGAACTAGTAAAACATAAAGTTTTATATGAACCACGGGCATTACTAGAGTTTATACCCTCAGGCGACTTACAAACCCTCGGGCCAGAGGCCCTCGTGTTTGTAAACTGTCGCCCACAGGGCATAAACATCTACTTAATGCCCTTAATACATAAATAACTATTTTATATTTTGCGTCTGTAAGATCGCTATTATAGCATCCATTTGCGTGTCGTAATGAGATTTAGCGTGCTGTAATAATTTTGGTAAAATTTGATGTTCGAAGTTGGTAGTAATATTTTATTTGACATATTTTGTCAAATCGAGGAAAGAGAAAACGACAATTTTTGTAATTAACATGTTCTATTTTTTAACATAATAATTAAAATTAATTAATTAACGACCAATTCAAACTACAAAACAATTTATTTAAATTTTAAATTATGAAATGTCACTTTGCAATTAGTACTGCCAACCAGCCAACCATCACAAAAATCCCTAAATTTTTATATTTTGATTTTTTTCTTTGAAAATGAACTTTAAAAGGCGCAAAATAAAAAAAATTGTATAAAGAACTCATTTCATAAGTCATTATAGCGATTATAGCACTCCTCCATTAAAACGCTCCTGGCTACGCCAGTCGCATTTTAAACTTGGAGTCGTGCTATAATACGTGACTTATGAAATTCGTTCTTTAATATACTAATTTTAAATTGGAAGTGGCTCTAGTATCACCTCTAACGTAACGGCAAACATTTGCTACACATCACTCTAGGTTAGCAGATCTTGATTGACAATTTGGTCCACACATTAATTTTGTAGTTTATTAACCAAATTTAATCACTGTTATCAATCCCACTTCCTCTCATTATAATTAATACTTAGGGCGATAAATCTCACATTCGATTACTTTCTTTAAAATGTCTTTCTTCCGGAAATGCAGTCAATTGGTGCTAAAAATGTTAAAAGAGAAATTTTAGGCGAAAATCGCTAGTTTATAGTGGGAAGGTTCACTTACAGTTCACAAAATGCAGTAACAAGCCGAACACGTAATGTAGAAGTGTTTAGTTGCATAATTTTGTAAAAATACATAATATGGCGTTTCATATGAACAGTTATGTAAACTAAATGTAATAATATACACTTAAGAAGATAATCGTTTAATATTAATACGTCCATTTAGGGTATTTAGTAGATTCCTATTATGTTAAAGCGGCTAACTGCAACGGTAAATTGCAAGTTATTTCTTCCCCAGAACCCAGAACCCAACTGTTCTGAAATAACTAAAAATGCTATAATTAAGATTATGGAGGGTCCAATAGTCAAAATAAACTTTACCAGGCTTCAGAAACCCATTATACGTCTTAGAGAATCGAAATACTTGTAATAAGACAATCAGATCGATTTTTCATCCAATGAGTGAGTCCTGGTAAAGAAGAAAAATATTGGCATGTGGTCTCTTCTAATTTTCTTTACGCGTCGCTGATCTGACACGTGGCACTGGAGGTCGATAGTGCCAGATACAAGCTGGAGAAGGTTTATAGAGCTACAAGCACATCATACAAGATAATTTCTAACAAAAAGAAGAATGAAAAGAAGAGACGCTCCAGTTGGAGCAGTCAGGGTAGCGTAACGGTAAAAAGGGAGATTTCACATACCAATCAATCCCTAACCTTGTCATTGACTATTAAAAAAATAAGGCTAGGGCAACTACCACTTGATTCAAGTTTCGCCCATATCGACTACAGACTTTATCTGTAGAGATTTGGAAGGAAGGGCCGATCTAACCAAATAGGCGCGCACTAAGCACAACATTAGAGAAGACAGATACTACACGCGAGCTCAGCAAATAGTTACAGGTACTAGAACAATCGGCAGAGACTTCAGAAAGGGGTCTAACGGAAGACATCTGAAGTGTCGAATTCGAGTTTTCGGGAATTGCCATAAAAGAGAGTGTAGAGAGAGGAGGTTTTAGTTGGTAGAAATTGCACACTACCATTCAGCATGGGCTAGTAGTGTTTTGAAGAAGATTTCCCTCTTCTTGCATAAAACATGTAAATTTAGGTTGGGTTATGTTATGTTAGGTTAGGCTTGGTTGCAACCGGACCAGGATGCTCAGAGTCTAGCGGAAAATGGCTCTACGCATATCAAGCGCATATAGAACCACTTTGCTTGACGCTGCCCTGGTAGTAGCCTCGCTGCCACCCATCGACCTGCTCGCTATGGAAAGAGCCGCCAAGCGCGGTGAAACACCTACAACCCGCGCCGATACTATGGCGAAGTGGCAGCGCCGCTGGACAGACTCGGAAACGGGACAATGGACGAGGGCTCTCATACCCAAATTACAACCGTGGGTAGAGAGGAATCACGGGGAGCTGACCTACTATCTGACACAGCTCCTCACGGGTCACGGGTACTTCAACCACTGTCTGCACCAAATTGGGAAACTCGCCACTCCCCAATGCGATCACTGCGACGAAATCGACACGGCTGAGCACTCGTCGTTCAGTTGTGTCGGATGGGAACAAAAAAGAGTCGCGGCAGCCCTCAAAGTGTGAGTGTCTCTGAGCGTCAATAACATCGTCCAGATAATGCTCAGAGGAATAGAAGAATGGAACACGATGCTGGAGCTAGCCTTGAGCATCATGAGAGAAAAGGAAAAGTTTGAGCGAGAGAAGCAGAGAGAAGCGAATGCCTGAACCCCCGAGCACTAAGTTCTCTGAGCTCGGGACGTAAGATATCCGCTAATCGAAGCCAATCACAACCAGAAGAAAAACCGAGGAAACCACGGAAGAAATACGTGTTGCAGAATAAGTTCGGAAAGCGGCAATGACGTAGAGAGTCCACCTGTGGCGAGGCGAATTGGAAGAAATGCTTACGCGAATTCCCAATCACCTCGCAGGACAGAACCCCCACAGATAGTGGGGGTTTGGGTGTGGTTTTAGTGAGTCGGACAATAACATCCTGTCCAACCTCACACTACCTCCACAGAAAGTGGAGGTGTCTTTCTAAAGATTTCCACATCCATAAAACAAAAAAAAAAAAAGGTTAGGCTTGGTTATGCTAGGTTAGGTTACGTTTGGTTATGGGCGACTTGAAGCAATATTTTTGGTAATCCTAAGCCTCTCTAAACATAGGGGCTGTTGAAGTCTTACACTATCACTAAGCACGGGCTGGTGGTGTCTTGAATAAGATTCACCTCTTTCTGCAAAAAGAATGTGAGATAAGGTTTGACTTTAAGTGGCTTAAAGCATTATTTTTGGTTATCCTAAGCCTCTCTAAACATACAGACCGTTGAGTGTCGTTGAAGTAACCACACAAAAATGTGAGGTTTAGTTTAACTATGCTAGGTTAGGTTAGGTTAAGCTTCGAGTGGCTTGAAGCAATATTTTTGGCGACTCTAAGCTTCGTTAGACATAGGCAGGACATAGGTGACCATTGGGGGTTGTTGAAGTCTCACACTACCACTCAGCACGGGCTGGTGGGGTCTTGAAGATTTTCCTTTTTCTGCAAAGGAATGTGAGGTTAGGCTTGGTTATGCTAATAGGTTAGGTTAGGTTTGGCTTTGAGTGGCTTGAAGAAATACTTGCGGGGACGTACTTACAAACACTGGGTAGCTGACTAAACCTCTGTTGAAAAGTTCATTCAAATTTTCGACAAATTTCATTTTAAAGTTTCGTCTGTGTCTTCGTCTTATGAGTATGTCTTTTCGCTGTCGTTTTCAAATTCTTACTTAGAAACTAACAAGTTGTTGTTAAACTGCAGTTAATTAAATATTATTATTCCGATCACAATTTTAAAGATAGTGATAGCAAACCACAAGTTTTCACTTTCCTCCTAATTGCTTCTAACTCTTAATTGTCGAGATATTAGTTCAATCACTATTTACTTCATTTTGCTTGTAAAGTTGTCAATTTCCGTTTAAGTTTTTTTTTACATTTTTTAATTTATTTTCAATTAATTATTGAAATTTATGATAATTTATGCTGATTATGAGTTATGACTTCGAGACTCGAAAAGACCTCGTAATTGTACATTTACTATTGCATCGCTAATTAATTCATCAAGCGATTTTACACACCTAATAAAAGCAAAAAAGTAGCACAACTCACATTCGAGTGGAATTAATTTAAAGATTCGACAATTAGACTAGTTTTGAGCAGGAAAAGAATTGATAGATGCTCTCGCTTAAAGGTGTGCCTCTATGTAGTCATTATGTGCGTTGCACAAGGTGGCGACATTCGATAGAAGCGTCAGACGTTCGTGTTTATATCTGAATCAATAATTATTATAGTTTTGACGATTAAAACAATTACGTATTAAAAAAACAAGTCATTTATTTGAAAATATATTTACAATGGTTGACCTGCGTCGATAAAATGAGTAATTTATCAAATATCACAAATTAATAAGGAATGAACGACGATATTTATGTGATGTTAAAAATGAATTTATTACATAAATATTTTAATGCTTTCCGTATGAAACACTAGAGTAACTTGATGCGCTACCGTGGCCTCCGTGCCCTCCTGCAAGCGCGATGCCGTGGCCTCCGTGACCTCCGCTATATCCAGAATGTGTAATACTTCCGCTATATCCAGAATGTCCGCCACTATAATCGTGGCCGCCGAGTGCTATACCTCCACCGTGTCCTCCATATTCGAGACCTCCTTCATAACCTCCAGAGATAATTTCACCGTGACCACCTCCAAGAGCTATTTCACTTCCGTGTCCACCTCCGTAACTTCCTCCGTAACTACCTCCATATCCACCTCCGTATCCACCTCCATATCCACCTCCAAGTCCCCCTCCCAATCCTCCTCCAATTCCACCGCCAAGTCCACCGCCAAGTCCACCACCTCCAACTATTACAGGTTCTGCAACGGGAACAACAATCGGTTGTGGTACTCTAACTGGAATGGGTTGTGGCACTGTTACGGGGTAAGGTTGTGGTACCGCAACACCGTACGGTTGAGGCACTGGTACTGGTATCCTTTGTTCGACTGTATATGGTACTGGACGAGGCACCGAAACGGGCACTGGTCTTCTAACAACAACAGGTTGTGGTACTGGAACTTCGACAGGAACCGCTCGTGGTACATCCACAGGGTAAGGTTGCGCAACTGGAACTGGTACAGGACGATTCACAGTCACCGGAACGGGTTGTGGTACCGGAATTGCAACTGCTTGATTGATTGTAGTAACGCTGGTCTGACCACCACCAATTCCTCCTCCGAAACCACCCCCGAACCCACCTCCTAAACCGCCTCCTAAACCTCCATATCCTCCTCCTCCATATCCACCGCCTCCATATCCACCTCCTCCATGTCCACCTCCTCCATACGCAATTAAACCTCCATGTCCACCATCGATCGAACCTCCGTGACCACCTCCAAGTTCCAAACCACCTCCATGTCCAAGTAAAATTCCACCACCGTAGCCGTGACCTATATGACCACTCAATCCACGTTTTTCATTCTTCTTATCGACATTCCCGCATCGCCCTAAGCTAGCCACCACCAGCAAAAACGACGCAACCTGCAGAAATTAACAAATTAAAAGACCTATTACGAATTCAACCAGCACATTTATCTTACCACAAGAGGTTTCATGTCTTAGTATACGAGTAGAAACGTGAGAAATGATACTTGACCCCTGAAAAAGGTGGCTTTATATACAAATGAGTGTTGGTGAGGGTTATTTGTTGACTTTCACTTAAATGATGCATCTCACCATCTCATATTCACTCGTACAAAGACATAATGTGACCATGAAGAAATAATATTGGGACGGAAGAAAAGTCGAAAAAAACTACACGTTCCAACTATTAGGCGATTTTACGAGTCATTATATTGTAATGGAATAAAAAAATGTGTACGGAGACTTTTTTTATTTTAATTTAAATGACGAAGCACATCAAATTGAGTTCAAACCACTTTTCTTATTTAGAAAAAAAAAACGCGATAATTGGGTACTTTTTTAAACTGGCGAAAAACCTTTTTAATTGATTAGTGTATTTTTAAACTGGTGAAAAACCTTTTTAAAAGTTTTTTTTAATGTTTACAAGATACGTAAAATTTAAATGCACAATTTAAGCGAGAAGGGATAATTTTTGTAATTTTATAAATAAGGTTGTGTGTTGCAAAAGAAGAATTTAATCTTTTAGATTAATTGTGGCGAAACGAACTATTTAATTAAAATAATTAATTGACCTAAAAGTCTTTGTTTACCTAATTTTAACGCTTTATAATAGTAAAATGTTAATTAATAAGCGTAAAATTAGCCGTTCCTTCTATACAAACGCAATAAGTAACCCGAAAACGCGCACAATTAATTTGTCCAAAGGTAATTTTGGATAAATTTCGAGCTTTCTATTTTTTGTACAATTTTATACGCATTACGGAGCGACAAAAGTAATTTTTTTTGTATAAATTGTTATTATTATTATTACTAAAAATAGTAGGTAGGTATATAAGTCATTTTTTATAAATTACATAATATAAAATTAATAATGTTGATGTATTGTTGCGCTTTTATGTGGGATTGAGTTAAAAGACTTTTCACTGACGCCTGTCATAATATCTCACAATTTAATTTGCGCAAAATAAGTATAATTACCTTATTATTATAATTTTTAATTTGGTTTTTATTAATCAGGTACCTATATGCTGTTGCCTCTATGTCATAACTCATAACTCGCTAAAATTGAATACGGTGCTTAGCTTCTAGGTAAAATGTAAAATTTTTCCAGTCCCAGCAGAAAACTAAGGACGAGTTGTATGTTAGTAGCTCAAAGCAAGCTCAACGGCAAGTCTGTCTTATCATTATCAATAACCCTGCCCAGTAGGTTTACTGACAATAAATAACGGAGGTTTGTCGTTGAGCCTGCTTTCAGTTATTAATGTACAACTTGCTTTAAAAGTCTAAATCTTAAGGCCGATTGTACATTACTCGCTCAAAGTCAGCTCAACGATAAGCTAAGCTGACCATTGTCAAGGACAATGATTATGCGTCGATTGACATTACTCGCTCGAAGCAAGCTCAACGATGAGCCAAGCTTACCATTGTCAATGAACAATGATTAAGAGTCGATTGAAGCTCAACGGTGAGCCAAGTTTTCAATTTTCAATAGACAATGATTAAAGGTCGATTGATATTACTCGCTCAAAGCAAGCTCAACGATGAGCCAAGCTTACCATTGTAAAGGACAATGATTAAGGGTCGATTCAAGCTCAACAGTGTACCAAGTTCACCATTGTCCATGGACAATGATTAAGCGTCAATTGACATTACTCGCTCAAAGCAAGCTCAAAGAAGAGTCTAGCTTGCCATTGTCAATAGACAATGATTAAGGGTCAATTGAAGCTCAACGGTGAGCTAAGCTTACCATTGGCAATGGACAATGATTAAGGGTCGATTGAAGCTCAGCAGTAGACTAAGTTTACCATTGTCAATAGACAATGATTAAGAGTCGATTGACATTACTCGCTCGAAGCAAGCTCAACGGGGAGTCAAGCTTACCATTGTCAATGAACAATGATTAAGGGTCAATTGAAGCTTAACGGTGAGCCAAGCTTACCATTGCCAATGGACAATGATTAAGAGCCGATTGAAGCTCAACAGTGGACCAAGTTTATCATTGTCAATAGACAATGATTAAGGGTCGATTGACATTACTCGCTCAAAGCAAGCTCAACAATGAGCCAAGCTTACTATTGTGAATGGACAATGATTAAGGGTCAATTAAAGCTCAACAGTGAGCCAAGTTTACCATTGTCAACAAAAAATGATTGACATTTCTCGCTCAAAGCATGCTCAACGATCAGTTAAGCTTACCATTGTCATTAGACAATAAGGCAGGTACACCGTTGAGCTGGTACTGATCGAGCAATGTACAATCGGCTCTTAGTCTACCAGTTATTTTCAATAGCAGTCACTCAAGGCTTAAATCTGTTCACAAAAGATGCACTCGACTACTCAAATGTTTCGTTAGCTTGTCGTTCATTGCAAATTCACAAGCGAGTCGTCTTCATCCACCAATAACACGACACTGTCATTCACGACCTTTCGAACATTTACTAAGTGACCGAATGTTGGACACACTTGTTGTGCCTGGATCGCTCGTTTACCAAAAAGACGTAGGCAATTTGCATTTTTGTGCTTGGTGTAGTGTGCGACCAATATTTGAAAGTTTGTCGTTCGATTGGCTATCTCGATTTGTTAAACGTTTGGGTTCACGCAAGGCCTTGGTACACTACTGTAAGTCCTTTTCTATTACAATGTACATCTGTACACATGAAAGGCTAGTTTAGTCGCTTCTAGTCGTTAACACTTTACTGAAACTGTTACAACGCTGAAAAAATTTTAATGTTTTGTCGTTACGAGGTGTAATTATAAACTTTTTTCGGTAGTAAAATGCTGATCTACAATCGCTCGTTATTCATTAAATCATTGTAATGTATGGGTGCACTATGCATGTTTATTTTATTACATATCCTTAAGCAATCGATTGAATAATATGAGCAAAAAATGTAAACTTAGCGTGAGAAATTAGGCGATTTAAATTATGGTGTTTAATTGATGTGAAAATCACTTGAGTCGAGTATTTGTGAAATATCGCGTATAAGTATATGTCACGCATCGACGAACGCTCTCGTGTTATACTTGAAATAGTTTTTTTTTACTTACAAGGTTTGGTTTAAATTGGGTAATTCGTAACACGATAGGAATTTTCGAAGCCGCAACTGAAAAGTTGAATGGGAAAATTATAGCGAGAACAAGAAGAAATTGTGCGCTTTTATGTTCGTTCTAAGGCGGTCGTCTTAAGAATTGACTAAAGAAAAGAGAACGATACGTCTTGAGTCGAGAAAATGAGTAGAACGCACATGATTACTGCAAGTGGTGAAGAGCCTTCAAACTACCCACACCAATTGCCCTTTTCTAGCGAGTTACGAAACGAAGGCTCTTTTTTAACTTTTACATGTCTGCTCTAATAGAGTGGCCCTCTCTGTGCCTTTTTTGAGGCTTTTGCTCTCGCTGTAGTACACGATAAAGCGTTAAGCTTCGTCACGCACTTAACTTACTACTTTAATGGATACACCTAGTAATTACGAATAAAGATTTCTAGAATGTTCTATCATTTTTTGAATTCGTAACATCATAACATCACCAGTTTCTAATGGAGAAATCAGAGCATGCATAGGCTTGCCTGTGTGTTTTCGTTATGAGCCGAAAGCATAAAAATGAGGACCCGCACAGCCAACTTGCTGGACATTATGCCGGGGACAAATAATAAATTAACAACTTAACGATCTTAAAGTTGCCCGTGTCTATGTCCATTGCCACGCGACCACACGTTAATTTCCGGGCCACGCCACGTTAGTCTGCGTATCATTAATAAAATTTGACTAGCCTCCCAACGTCGTCTAATTAAAAAAGAAAAAAATGCGCTTCCTAAAGTTATTGATTTGTTTGGATGTAACACTAATTCGATTAACATAACAACTTTCCAATCGCAATTTTTTTTACTCCAATAATTAATAATTATTATATCAAAAGCTTCTACTAATTGCGGCTTTTCTCTCGTTTTAAAGTTTAAAAAATATGACATATCTGAGAGAAAAGGCGGCAAGCGGGTATAGTTATTACTTTTTCCTAATAAATAATAATTATGAGAGTCTATTTGTTTACATTAGGGTCATTTTATTTAAAAACGGTTTAAAAACGAAATTATAGCGCCCCTGCTCGGGCGCCAATTTGTGCAAATTGAGAAATTTTTTAAAAAACTTTGCTTCTTTCAATTTGAATAAAAACACAAAAATTATATAATTTTATTGTTTAAATTTCCACATTTTAGAATATTTTATACAACATGAATATGGTAACGTGAAAAATGGGTCTGCATTTAAATAACCTTTGTTGGTATTAAATTTTTTTTGCAAACGTAGTTACGTATAAGTGAATTTTATAGTTAACTACTCATTAGAGTCACTTTAATTTATTCAAAAAAAGTCAATAAACTCTTGACCACCTCAATACCACCGTGAGGCGTCAGCTGTTTGATGGTATCGCTCTATCTGAGTATAACATCCTTAGGTAATAATGCAGTTGAAAAAGAACATTATTTTATTAGATAGGCTTATAGCGAAAGTAGGGTGCGGCAAGCTAATTACAATTTTAAAATAAATTATATTTTCTAGATCGCATAACATCGTACTTAAAGTAATGCGATCGCACAATATTACATTCCGTAAGTTACACAAGATTTATCGAAGCTTAACATCGACCCTTTTGTGTTAAAAATTAGGACTATCGGGACTAAATGAGAATTGACGTACGAATGGTTGCCTAACGCGAGGTGACAAATCGACTCGACATCCTCTGGTGACGCTTTATGTAAGCAGACGGCCAATTGATTTGATAGAGCCATTTTTTTACAAGAAAAGAAATTTCGAGTCTCAGGAAATAACTCAAACCACTAATTATTATAAATTCGTTTATAGTTAAATGAAAGCACCACATGCGTCGTGAACTGGTTTCAACACACATGTCACTTGAGAGAAAATAATTTTTTCCAGGTTGCAGAGTGCCGTCTTTATCAGGTTATTTTTTACGAGATATTTACGGAAATATGACAACATATCCACAGTCCTGGACATCACGTTGCGACGTCTACCGAACGTCAAAAATTTTGTCTTATGGACAACGTCTTATTCACGTAACGTATTATAAGTTATTGAAATGACGTCTCTATTTAGTCAGATATATGACGTTTTTAAGACCTCTTCAATAGGTCGAATGACGTCGCCGTCGAATTATCACCATTAAACTTACTACCTGGAGAACCATGGCACTCTAAATCACCCGTTCTCATGTTTACGGCTCAAAAAGATGAGACTCTTCCTCTTTTTGCTTTTTACATGAAAACTATTCCTAGAGCAAGTCAAAAAGTCGCCTCTCGGTCACGTTTCTGCAAGAGTAGCTAGAATAATAATCGCACTACACCAGTCATTCGTTTAACTTTCGCTTGTAGTTCTCCTACCACTAGATAACGACGTTTCAATTACTTGGATGTGAATAAACGTCAGCTGACCTTATTGACTACTATTTGCTGTGGTTAACCTCATAATATAACATTTCTAAAATTTATTCTTTAATTTGTACCATTTTGTCTAGGAAAAATTGGTTTTTTAGATAAAAAGAAAAATTCACATCAAACCAGGAACAGTTTTGGACGGCGGTGGGTCTAGACGTCTAGACATTGTTTGAGAGAGGATGATTTTGAAATCGATCGTTCCAATTATCACACATTCATCTAAAACTGCTAAGTTGCCCTACTCCTACTGTCACGTAAACCAATCGTGAACTGTGGCGCTCCACAGGTTCTCTACGTGCTGCTACCACTACGTTCATGTGATGACAAGTCACATACACATACATAACGTAGTAACCTCAAGTCCATTAGTTAATCCAATAAATGGATCGACAACTATTGACTAAGAGATAGTCTTTAATACATCAAAAGGAGACTATTCCTATACCATCAATACCCATTGTTCTGCACTCATTTGACACGCCTTCAAACTTTTACCTAAGGCGCATAGCCTATCTCTATGTCTCTTAAGACGTTACAACCAAAAAAAGTCAAAGAAACAGAACTATACAAGCAAATTTCCATCACACAGATCCACAATTACCCCGCATTAGAGCCCCATTAGAGCTCCCAAAAATCCAGAACTATTTTATCAACTACGACCACTTCACAATGAAGTACAATGGGCCCGAATAAGTGGTTTAAGTGCTGGAAGCTTCCCTCATCCAGACAAACCACCTCTCACATTTATACGTTACTGTTCTGCCAAGTCATATCGCATTCTTTTTTGCCTGTTCTACGAATCACAGGACTCCCTTCCCTGTATAGGATCTTCACTTGCGACAATAATTTCTATCCTAGACTTACATGCAATAAACGGTTTCTACAGGAATATATACGCATTGACGTACCTACTACGATTCGTAGACTTAATCCACGAGTGCAGACATTAAAATGGAATGAGGGTCTTCACTTAATCGCCCGAACTACGTGAACGAGGTATTACCATAAAAAACTTTCTCGGTACTCTACTAACTAGGACCTGAAGAGGTAAACCGTTTGATCCAGAAGACTCATGAAGAGACCCGTCTAAGTAGATATAAAAAAGACAGTTAATTGTTTCAGTACGTATTGAGTAAATAGACAGTCTACCCTAGGTTCTGTTTATCCGGAACTCAACCAGTGGCTATAGAAAAGGCCCATTTTAGCAGGCTTGTGGCCTTATTAGAAGACAGGTGGATCTATTACAAGACCGATATACGAAGCGCCGTTGTCGTTTAGTCTACGTTCTAAGTGAAAAGGTCTCCAGAACAGAGTAAGAAACTTTCCACAGCTAACTTCACTTTCCACTCCCCTCCCATGGTATTTTAGCCTTTTTCCGTAACTAGGCCCTGAAAGGGAAGACAGTTTGTTCCAGAGACTAGCTAGAAGACCCCATCCTAAGACCGGTCTAAGTAGATCCCACATATGGGACACATGGCCAGCTTTTGCGGCTCTGAGACAGTTTACCATGGTTTTGCTTATCCGGAACCAAACCCTTGAATATAGAAAAAGTCTATTTGGGCAGGCTTGTGGCCTTCTTAAAAGGACAACAACTTCAGGCGGGCCTATAACAGGACCGTTCAAAGGAAATAAGGGTTTTGACTTAATTATATGGCCTACATGGACGAGGTGCCATCATAAAAACCATTTTCGACTCCCGTTGTATTACAGCCTTTCTCCGTAATTAGACCTTGAGGACCGTTTGTTCCAGAAGATTCATGAGGGAATCCATCCCAAGATCCGTCCAAGCAGATCCAACATATAGATACTGCAGGACAGAGAATGAATCTTTCAATACGTATTGAGTAGATGACCAACTTTTGCAGCACTGAGATGGTCTACCTTGGGTTCTGCTGATCCCTGAAGCCAAACCGGTTTATATAGAAAAGGTTCATTCAAGCAGGCACGACTGCAGGCTTATAACAGGACTGTAATATACAAAGCGCCGTTGTCATTTGATTCTTTTCAGGGAACCTTCAGAGAAAGAAACTTTCCTCAGCCAACTTTTCTGATTGCGAAAGGTAATTAATGTTCAATTGACCGCACTTCCAAAAGATAGAAAAGCCAATTACGTTGACGGGGAACATCGACTGAAGTCATGCAGAACGAATCTTCAGCTGATCAAATTGCTATGGTCTTGGGCATGGCATCGGGGCTTTAGCTGCTGGCATTTATGAGTAGTTAAACTATCTAAAGGTCTTTTTCACAACTGTCCCTCTCTGTAGTGCTAAAGAATTTAAGAACTGGAACTTAGGCACCCTACATTAATTGAGACGTGAGAAATGAATAAATAAAAATGCATTGAAACTTATACACTCCATCCCCAAGAAGCTATTTCGACCTTATTGGGTCTCACCAGCCTGACCTAGTCTCCTTGGGTACCTAGCGTTTTATAAAATCGTAAAATGTTCTCACTGTATCTCATTTGAATAAATTACACAATCGTTCCTCTACATCTTTAACCGAACGAAGCGTAATAAAATACTTCGAAAGTATTTCATTTTTGCCCGTGACAATGGACACTGGCTACTATTTAGAACGTCTAAGGAGGTACGAATAATTTCTTTGTACTTTAAATGAATTTGTGTGTGTAGTGAAAGGAATAAAAAGTACTTTCGCTATCTTACCGCTTTTTATCACAAACGTGTAAGGTTAATGGACCTGATTTTTACAACTTTTGTTGTTAACAACGCCCGTTCAATTACTAAAATGGGGCTTGTCCAAATAATTGCTTTTAAACTACAAAAAAAAAATTGTTTGCTACGCATAAACCTCCATCCATTAGTAACGGCTTAAATTGTAAATTTTACCTTGTCGCAGTTTTACGTTAGTCACCATTTTTTTTATAAATTTAAATTGTTATCTAGTAAAATTACCTTCTTTGATCGGCGTTCTATGAAAGTGAAATGATGAGAGAATTGTTGTCCTCAAGAACTTTTCAATGTTACCCTATATAAATGCAATAACTTTTGTTATCGGGTTAGTTATAGTCTACTCACGAAACCTTCAACAATGTGTCGTTACGTAAGTACCATCGTTAATTAGTACCTACATCTTCTTAAAAATCGCCCTTTTAGGTTATCGCAGTAGTTCTCGGATTTGCAACTATCAGTGCTAGCCCTAGTAACTATGGCGAACATCTCGTTGGCATACCTCGTATAGAAGACTACAACAAGTTGCATTACCCCAGTTACGATTTACAAGATCTCGGTACCATTTACAAAGGGGAAGTGCCTCCAGATGTAGTTAAAATAACAAAAACCTACGGTATTAAAATTCCACAGCCATACCCCGTTAAGGTACCCTACAAAGTACCATATCCAGTCCACGTTAACAAACCCTATCCAGTTCCGGTCACTCAAATTGTCAAAGTACCACATCCAATCCGCGTGGAGGTTATCAAAAAAGTACCAGTACAAATTGAAGTACCCAAACCGTACCCAGTTCCAGCAAACGAGTACAAGGCACCAAACGCCGCTTATAATCAACAAGACGGCTCTGATGACGACTATGGTGGAGATCATAAACAGTTGACACAAGCCTTTTTGAGCACTTCATATGGCGTGCCGATTAATCCGGGCCAGTCTTACGGCCAACAAGATGGGTACAATTCGTACGACGACAATTCGCAAAATTTAGACCAAAGTGACCACTCTTATGCTTACCCAGGTTCAGCAGAAGACGGGCAGCACCAAAATGATGGTTACCAACAACAAAGTGGTACTCATTAGTGAATTAAGGCTTTCTCGTTATGTTGTTGTCTGTTGAACGTTATTAATAAATTGTTATCTGTTAGCTTTTGAGGTTTTTTATTTCGGTGGTACTCTAAGTACTGCTCGTAGGTTATAGTGGAAGTTTATGACTAGTCGCACGATTAAGAATAAGTACACTTTGTGAGACGAATCTCTCGAAGATTTATTTAACAAAAATAAACATTTACAAGTTACATAGAGAGAGAGGTAATTTTAAGAATAAATATTTAAATTAACAGTCGTTTGTTTAATGATGGAAATCGTGTCCGCCGAAGTCGTGTCCGCCGAAATCGTGTCCGCCAAAACTGTGACCGCCTAAATCGTGTCCTCCAAAATCGTGATGTTCTTTGATGTAAACTGGTACTTTCTTCTCAACTATGTACGGTACTTTAACCGGGTACGGTACGGGCTTGTGTACTGGGTAAGGGACTGGTTTTGGATAAGGTACGGCGACTGGGTGTGGCACTGGCACTTTAACTTCTACTTTAACTGGATACGGTACTGGTTTTTCAACTGGGTACGGTACTGGTTTTTCAACATGTACTGGGTAGGGTTTGATGATGTGTACTGGATAAGGACGGTCAACAGGGACGGGTACTTTAACATGAACAGGTACTGGTACCTTCTTCACGACTGGATACGGAATCGGATGCGGTACAGGCACCTTGACGGTTTTGTGAATTGTAATTTGTTTAACGTGACCGTGATCTTCGAAGCCACCGTGACCTAAATCGTGTCCGCCATAAAGACCGCCCAATTCGAGTCCACCGTGATGACCTCCCAGTTCGAGTCCGCCGTGGTGACCACCCAGTTCGAGTCCACCGTGGTGGTCGCCGAGTTCGAGTCCGCCGTGACCACCAAGATCAAATCCACCGTGACCGTAACCCAAGTCTAATAATCCACGCTTGTCGTGTTTTTTTTCTTCGGTCACTTTCTTGTCGCTTTCTACCGCTTTCTTCTCCTCTGCTGGTGAAGCAGACGCGAGAACTAAAGCAGCTAAAAGGGACGCCGTGAAAATCTGTGAAAGATAAAAATTGTTACTCAACCAGCTCTCTAATTGGTAATTACGTACTAATTGTACTTACTTGAAACTTCATGTTCGGTTTGTGTTTTGTGAACGACTGTTGGTTTGCTTTAGGCTGCAATTAGGGTATTTATACTTATTTGTGGTAGGGTGTTAAATTTGTTTCCCCTACTCGATTTTTATGTCTAAATATTTTTTAACAATATATACCGAGTGAGTTAATCGTAATTTCCTGACACGAATCGCGCTTAATTAACAATGGAGCTTCTTTCAATTTTATTGGTACAACAACGGCAAAAGAGCGACTCGCGCGGTTGGGAAAATGTAAAAGTTGACCATGGAGGAATCTTCTAATTATTTAATTACGACTAAATTTTTTAATTATTGGAATTTGGTTTTTGTTTAATCAAATAAGACAAATTATAGCTACACGGGTAGGTATAGTTTTTGATCGGAGAGAGAAAGTTTGATATTTCTTTTAATTATCGTTTAATATGGGTACAATTTATTGTTAAAAGCACGTATGTGTAACAGTGTAACAGACATCTGATTTTATTATTATGTAAAAAGGAAGTTATATTATGCTCTATTTTCTTGACTTTTAATTCCTCTTTTTTTCGTAACTTCACATCTCTTATAATTTTTGTCCACTTTAAACTTTTAATTTTTAGGTCTCTCAATGTGGAGGAATTTGAGCGTATCGGACGTTGTTTTAATGGTTATAATTTACCTACGAACAAAACCAGTCACGTTTGTCTGTTTATGTTTGTTAAATAACACTTAATTGATTTCAATTTTTAGCTTCGAGGGTTCTTGCATTTTAATCGGGAAGAGGTGAAAGATCTTGGGCGTTGTTCGGTTATTCCGCACCATTCCTCTAGTATTAGAAGCATTTAGAAGCTTTTGCTTGCCATCACTGATGGATTGAATATGGTACCTACTATAAAAACAACCATAGTGTCTTTCTATCTATATAACAACAGATTGAGCTCTTAAACAACTGCTGGAAATCTTTCTATCGGAGCTTTGCCAATGCCCAAAGCTCGCACGTTGTCCACAGTTAGTCTGGAATCTAGAACTGCAAAATGCAACCCCACTCCATAGGTTGCATCTAAAACACGTCAACAATTATTAGTAACAAAATTAGCAAAGACGATGTAAAATTGAAGCTGCTAACGAAATGCCTATCTCTGATTCGCTTGAGCGAACGTTAGGTATTCTCCAATTAAGACCATTCTCATTCGAGAATCAGTTTGGTTTCTTCCGGAGCCTAGCCCCGACTAGTCAAAAGTTAGACAAAATCTTGTAGGTTTGTCGTACATACCTCATACATTGTGGTAGGTCGAGTCACACTCTTGTTGCAGATGACAGGTTATTCGGAAGACCCGCGGTTGTGCTACCTGCTGCTTGACTGATTTGTGGTTTTCAGATGGTACCCTTGTCATTTAAATGACTTACAGTTGCTGGAGCTTTTTTGTTTCAAAATAGCTATGATCAGGACTTATCAGAGGGATGGGAGCAACAGTGGCTGTCACCCCTAACCTCGTAATATTAGAGGCCCTAACTTGACTACTCAATGTTAGACAGAGATGACGAGGAAAGCAAAGACAGTAATTAGGACGAGTAGAAAGAATTCAATGGCCAAATTCAATTTTTCTACTTTGTTTTTGTGCCACATCCTTTCTGGAGACACTATCAAATTCCTGAACTTCAGTTTCAGCCGTTTCACCGTGAACAATCGGCAAGTTTAATCTGCAGCGCTGCTTCACAAGTATCCATGGCATGGCACGGAGCCCTTTAATAGTTTCAGCCTAGGGACCCCATCAAAAACATATCTGAGCCTGTTTACCCACAATATTATTTTAAATCTTGAGGGGACTCTAAAATATTAGTAGCCCTAGGCCTCGTATTTTTTTCTGAAAAGTCCTGGCAATCATGAGCCTATTTCTGCAATCTCACGGCGGTTATCCGTTATTTTAAGGTCTCCAGGTTGTAGAAGGCGTTTTACAAACGATATCGTGTCAGTCGGAGATCTTTGTTTTCTGGTTTCTTATATCTCTCGAGCGAGTACAGGCCTTGAGGAGAACAGAATAAAAAGAAAATGGTAAAGGATATCGAGTTGTGACCATCTGCTAAGGGAGTCTAATCGACGATATCTAATCGAAGCTCTTTGAAACTTCAAGAAGGCGGTAGCTTAGAGCTGTCTCGGCTTTAGTTATTTTCTTTATAACCTCATTTTAAAAGTTTTTCATAAAGATATGAGAGTTTCTCTCATACATAGCGTAATTTGGGCTGGTTTGGTACCTCTAGGGTCCAGCCCATAAAACGGCAGATGCTTAGCCCTGCCCCGCTCTTGATTTGGTGCGGGTAAGTGAAAAAGTCTTGACGTATAAAACTGAGAGGTAGAGTGTCGACACGTATGTGGTATATGGTCAATTTAACTATACCCGCTATACCGGTACTGTGGAGCGCTCGGCGGAGTCATAAGCGATCTTCGGATCAAATTGGCTGCTGCAGTCTCTCCAACAGAGGAGCTGTGAACTAGTCTATCTGCAGTTGTGCTTTAAATAGTAACGGGAAGACGCGAGTTCTGGTAGGAAGTTCTCGTACTTCCGTAATAGTAAGGCATGCTCTAAATGTTTAGGCACGTGGGCACCCCCAGTGCTTTTCTAGGCTCTCCGCAATCTACCTAATCCCTGTTGCAGACACAGCCCCGCTGTTGGGGAGTGCAAGGTGATCCACGAGTGCGCCATCATGGTAGCTTGGCCCCGCTGTTGGCGTGCGATAGAGAGACACCGAGCGCTCTCCCTCATGGTAACTTATCTGTAATAGGTCGTAACGGATGATCCGGAGGCGATCAAGTAGCTGCTGGTGAAGGGGAGTAGCTGCCCCCGAACCTGTGACCAGTCTGGTTAAAACTAGTACTGCGGGCAGACGTCTAAAGACTTCTGATGAGGTTGGTTTCGCAGGGGCTAATAGTTTCCTAGAGGGTGAGAGAAACCAATCAACCTGCCCTCTATAACCTCTAATATAGCGAAGGGCTGGGTACTGTGGGGAGAGGGCAGGAGGATCTTTGATCCAAGTACTCGTCGATACATAGCGTAATCAAAAATTTGAATGCATACCCTAGCTTTTGAATTTTCGACCTTATTCTGGTCTCTTTTGTGTATGGGAGAACAAAACTAAAATCAGGGGGGAGTAAATCTACTAGACCTGAATTATTTAGATCTATCGTGCTCCTAAAAGCGAGGAATGGGATGGTTACTGAAATGGGAATTAAGGGTATACCCTGTTCGCAGTTAAAAGAAAATGAGTTTTTGCGACCTGTGACTTTTCATCGACAGACGTTATGTGCCCAACGTGAGCCGGCTGTGATTTATGGACCGCTTAAATTTCAGAATAAGCTGCTCTTACATCTTATGCCTCGAGTATTGTGTTTTCCTAAAAAAAAAACTTTTCAAGAAGCTACTTTTCTGTCGAAAAACGTGACTAAGAAAGGACAATCATTCGATCGCCGATTTTTTACCCAATTACTCGTAATTAATTTTTTTTAAATTAATTAAGATACTTTCAAAAATACTTTCAATTATTCCGCTCTCATTTACATTTTTATTTTGGGTTAAAGTCGATTAATTTAGCAATTTAACGTTTAATTTGATAATAATTGCTTAAACCTAATTGAAATTAAATTTTTTTTTCATAATTTTAACGCAAAATACTAGATCATAATCGTTTTTAATTTAATTACGTTGCATTAGAATTTTTTTGTGCATAAAATAAATTACGCAACTTTACAACTTCTTCGCCTGGATATTTACACATTTTTATATTCAATTATTCCGAAATTACTTTTGATTTAATTGCGGTTCATCTACGAAATAATTGTTGTTTTGTATCAATTTTTACGGTTTTTTACGTTACGTCATTTATATGTTGAAAGTTTATAACGGTTGTATGCGATGCACTAATAAAGAGTAATGAACTTGGATGTTAATTATGTCTTTATATGCAACACTTTTTTTCATTCAATTCAGTGTCAAGGTCAAATTAATATATTAACTTATTGTTAATACTTATTTGTTACGTAACGAAGGTTTGTTTATTTGGGAACTTACAATTCATTTAACTGTTTCGAGTAGGTACTATGCGAACGACCTCATTTTGGAAATAACCACCATTTTCTCCAAAAGCTATTAATTATCATCACAGGACTTTCTCATTTTTATTAGATTTGACTTTGATTGAGCTGGACACTCATTGACTCCTCTTCGAGGAGTGTCCCTCTTCACTCTCGAGCCCGTTCATACATTTTTGGATGGACTAATAGACACTACAGGGTGAATCGGTGAATACCACCAATTGCAATAAAATCTACCCTTATTCAACTTTCTAATTTTAACGAAGTTCCAATAAAAATTTGGAATCGACTCTGGTTCATATATGACGAAGCTGGAGCTCATCTCACTCATGGACTGCATTGGAAAGGAAGCACCAGTCATATGCCAATCTAGATCTCCTGCTTGTAAGAATTTGGACTTTTAGTTATGTAAAGAACTCGTAGATGGGATGTACCCAGAGCACACTGATCATCAAACTTGTCAAATGATTAGCTGCTTTACGGCTATTCCTTTTAACGAGTGACCAAGCAGATAAAGACAGCAGTAGTGAAGGCAGTTTTCACCACTCTTAGTCGTAACTTGACCAAGGATTTGGACAATGGAAGTTTCTAGCACTTAGGCTTAGCTTTAGCTCTTACAGTTTGGTGTCTGATAAACTCTTTACATGTCTGCTGGCCTTAAACAATTCTGGCCTAGTCTTGGAGACTTCGATGTCGCGAACCCAAATACGCATTTAATGACAATGATCAACAGTATGAAAAGTTTATTAAGTAATAAAGTAGTAAACGACAATATTTACAATTTTAAACACAACAAATGAGATCTAAAATTAAAAAAGGTACAACATAATCAGAATTTTAACAATAAATTAAATATTACAAATAATTGTCTTGCAAAATTATAATTATGAAGATAACGAGAAGCATAATTATTAACAGTAACGCAAACGTCTTTTTTTATACTTTCTAAACTACATTGCCTTTTTTTTTGTTCGATTACATAACGCGGAACTATTCGATTGTGTTGTAAAAGTATACGATAAGTGATTCGGTAAACCTAAAACGAGTGACCGAAACTATGGTGGTCGTCGTGATGTTCGTGTAGAATTATTGGCACCTTCTTTTCCACCACAACTGGATACGGTACTTTAACCGGGTACGGTTTGTGGACCGTAACTGGGTACGGTTTTAATACTGGAACATGGTGTGGAACTGCAACGGGTACTTTGACTTCGACTTTGACTGGATATGGTACCGGTTTGTTGACGTAAACTGGGTAAGGTTTGTGAACTGTTACCGGATAGGGTTTAGGTACGTGGACTGGGTACGGTTTGGGTACGTCGTATGGAACTTTTACTGGTACCTTCACGGGGTAAGTCTTGTGGACTGTATAAGGCACGTAATGGGGCACTAGATAAGGAACTTTTTTTGTAATAGTTACAGTTTTGACGTGTTCGTGATGGCTGTCGAGTTCTAAGCCGTGACCCGACTCGAAACCACCGTAGCCCAAATCTAAGTCTCTTTTGGCATTTTTCTTCGCATCCTCTGCTCTCGTCAAGCCAAGAAGCAACAATAATGCCTAAAATACAAAAAAAACACAAATTAAAGTTTAAAACTTAAAACATTCAATGGCGTACTCACCAAAAGCTTATTCATACTGATTATTGTTTGTTAGTGATTATTTTGCGGTGGTAAAATTGTTTTTATACTTAACAAAAACAGTTAACTTTCCCTCTTTATCCCCTAATTTGAAAAAATAAAAATGCATGTGTAGCAATTTATATGTACGTATTGTTATTACGTACAACTTTTTATTATTTTTTTACACAAAACGCATTTCCTGCTAATTATTCGACCAATAAAAATATTCTAAAATTATGTAAGTCAAGTTTAGCCAATGTGGGAGACGTGTGTTTAAATTAACAAACGAAAGATCATTTATCTGGAACTAAGTAATTTGAATTAATCGTTAAAAAGCGTACATTTGAAAGATTTAATTAACACAACAAAACTGAGATTATGTATGTAGGCTTGAATAGTAAAAGTTACGTAATATGTATAAGTAGGCTGCGACATAGAATCATAGAAATACATAGATTTAATTTAGTTTGGCTTTAATTGATGACTACCTATAAATAATTTCTTTTTATGTTACGTGATGAAGTAACGCTTCTTCTTAATAGTTCGATAATCATTAATTAGAAAATGGAATTTTCTTAATAAGGTAGGTACGTACTTTTTGGAAGTTTGAGCTTTAGCTCAATTGATTTTTGTATTGAAATGATGGAAGAAAGCCTAAATTAAAGAAAATTTTACAAGCTGTCATCTTTATGCAAAGCATTATTATGTAAAACTCTTAATTATTGAGCAAATCAAGAAAATGGCTCTTGGAACTATATGGTATAGGTAAGTGGTGAAAAGAGCTGCACTTTCAAAAAATTATATCTCGGTCAGTTTTTATCTTACAGGAAGAAAAAGTATATCAAATTGAAAAGAACTTTATAACCTTCAAAAAAGGTTTGATGATATTTTTCGATAAAACTAATATTTGTTTAAAATTACTGATTTTTTTTATAAATTTGCACTTTTTTTGAATTTTGAGCCTTAACTCAATTGATTTTTGTCGTACAATCATACAAAAACACTAAATTGAAGAAAAAATTTTACATGCTTTTATTTTTACATAATGAAGTTTTACATAGACCCCTTAATGATCGAGTAAATCAAGAAAATGGCCCGTGGAACTGGATAGTACTAAATTGTAGGGAAGTGGTAAAAAGAGCTGCACTTTCAAAAAATTGTATCTCGGTCAATTTTTATCGCACAGGAATAAAAAATATATTAAATGAAAAAGAACTTTATAACCTTAAAAAAAGGTTTGATGATATTTTTCGCTAAAACTCATATTTTTTTGACAGTACTGACTTTTTATAAACACGCACTTTTTTGAATTTTGAGCCTTAGCTCACCTAATTTTTGTCGTACAATCATATAAAATCACTAAATTGAAGAAATTTTACAAGCTATCATTTTTACATGATGAAGTTTTACATAGACCCTTTAATGATCGAGTAAATCAAGAAATTGGCCGTGGAACTGGATAGTATTAAATTATAGGAAAGTGGTAAAAAGAGCTGCACTTTAAAAAATTATATCTTGGCCAATTTTTATCGCACAGGAAGAAAATATATATCTAATGAAAAAGAACTTCATAACCTTAAAAAAAGGTTTGATGATATTTTTCGATAAAACTCATATTTTTTTGACAGTACTGACTTTTTTATAAATACGCACTTTTTTGAATTTTGAGCCTTAGCTCACCTGATTTTTGTCGTACAATCATACAAAAACACTAAATTGAAGAAATTTTACAAGGTTTTATTTTTACATGATGAAGTTTTACACAGACCCCTTAATGATCTAGTAAATCAGGAAATTGGCCGTGGAACTGGATAGTATTAAATTGTAGGGAAGTGGTGAAATGAGCTGCACTTTCAAAAAATTATATCTCGGCCAATTTTTATCTTACAGGAACAAAAAGTATATCAAATTAAAAATAACTTTATAACCTTAAAAAAAGGTTTGATGATATTTTTCGATAAAACTCATATTTTTTTGGCAGTACTGACTTTTTTATAAATACGCACTTTTTTGAATTTTGAGCCTTAGCTCATTTAATTTTTGTCGTGCAATCATACAAATTTACTAAATTGAAGAAATTTTACAAGGTTTTATTTTTACATGATGAAGTTTTACATAGACCTCTTAATGATCGAGTAAATCAGGAAATTGACCGTGGAACTGGATAGTATTAAATTGTAGAGAAGTGGTAAAAAGAGCTGCACTTTCAAAAAATTATATCTCTGCCAATTTTTATAGCACAGAAAGAAAAAATATATCAAATGAAAAAGAATTTTATAACCTTGAAAAAAGGTTTGATGATATTTTTTGATAAAACTCATATTTTTTTGACAGTACTGACTTTTCGTAAATATACATGTTCTTTTGGAATTCTGAGTCTCAGCTCAACTGATTTTTGCCTTACAATGACGCAGAAAAATGAGTTGAAGAAAATTTTACAAGCTTTCTTTTTTACATATTGAAGTTTTACGTAAAATCCTTAATTATCGAGTAAACCAAGAGAATGTCTTGTGAAACTGTATAAAAAGAGCTGCACTTTCAAAAAAATTATATCTCGGCCATTTTTTAACGCACAGGAGGCAAAAGTGAATCAAATTATGAACTTCAAAACCCCCAAGAAAGGTTTGTTAGTATTTTTCGATAAAACTAATATTTTTTTGACAATATTTTGACAAGAAATGGCTCATGGAACTGTATGGTATTAAATTATAGGTAAGTGGTGAAAATAGCTGCACTTTCAAAACATTATATCTCGGCCAATCTTTATCTCACAAAAACAAAAAGTATATCAAATTAAAGAGAACTTCATAACCTTAAAAAAAGGTTTGATAATATTTTTCGATAAAACTAATATTTCTTTGACATTACCGATTTTTCATAAATACACATGCTTTTTGGGAATTTTGAGTCTTAGGTCTTAGCTCAACTGATTTTTGCCTTAAAATAATGCAAAACAATTAAACTGAAGAAAACTTCACAAGCTTTCATCTTTCTGAAAAGCATTTTTACGTAAAATCCCTAATTATCGAAAAAATAAAGAAAATCACTCGTAGAACCGTGGAACAAACTATCCGTAGTACGGGTAAAAAAGGGCACTTTTAAGAAATTCTATCTTGGTAAATTTTTGTTCTAGAAGAATAAATAGTACGTCAAATTAAAAAAATTTTATTCGCTTTAGAAAAGGCCTGATGATATTTTTCAATAAAATCATTATTTTTCCGGTTTACCTTCATAGACTCAACGTGTGCATTATAAGCCATTTGAAAGATTTAAAGATTGACACAACTTTGGAACAGTTTTATTGAGTTTGTACCAAAAAGGTATAAAATTTTGAGCGCTACAGGTTCTATAATAGACAATTATTGAAAAAAAATTTATTTTTGCATAGAAAAATACAGTTACAAAAGTGCGCGTAAAACTACAACAGTTGTCGAAACCAACGCTCTTTGGCATTTTTGCAGTCTTGCCATATCACAGAACATTAATGGTGCTGATAAGATGAGAAACTTCCGTGTCCGCCATCGAACCCTTCGTGTCCAGAACTACCGTGATCGCCACCACCATGAACGACGTACGGAACGGGCTTCTTTACATAAACGGGCGTGTGAACTGGATACGGCACCGGCTTGTTGACGTGCACTGGATAGGGTTGTGGAACTGGATACTTAACAGGTACTGGGTACGGAATTTTAACCGGTATTCTTACAGTGTACGGTACATTTTTAATAACTTGATACGGAACGGGTTTATCGATGTGAACATCGTAAGGTTTCGGAACTTGCACAGGATACGGCTTATCCACTTTAACTGCGACTGGAATGTTGACTGTATAAGGGACCTTTTTTTCAACCGTCACAGGTACTGGTACAGGATGAGGAACGGCAACTTGTTTGGTTAGAGTAATTTGATTCACATGACCGCCAAAGCCACCTCCGCCGTGTTCGCCAAATCCACCGCCACCGTGCCCGCCAAAATCGCCGTGCCCGAAATTGCCAAAATCTTCGATTCCTCTCTTGGTGTTATTTTTCACTTCAACGGCCTCTTTAGCAAAGACTGCCGCAATAAAAAGAGGTAGTACCTAGGTGAAAATTGGTTAGTGGAATGAAATAAAATATAACGAGTGGTCTCTTACCAAAAACTTCATGATTGGACGAATGTTTCGACTCAACTGCATTCAACGATTGTTTGAAGAAGCTTTATATAGGAGAAAATTGGGCCTTCCTTATAATTAAGTGTTTGTACAATTTCTCTTGTCATCCTTATCAAACTTTGCGAATATTTTAAAGAAATCCATCACTTTACTACTAAGTGCTTTATACAAATCGATAAGCACCGATGAATTCCACTTTTTTTTTAAAAGCCGCCGTAATTACACTCTACGAATGGAGTTAATTACTGTTGTTTGTATTGGTGGGTTAAATCGAACCAGACGGAAATTTTGCTATGAGTAGTGGTTGTGGTTCTCGTAAAATTGGTAAAGTAATTACCAACCAACATTTTTATGGGTTTGAAGGTAATTTTTTTGTATTTGTACTTAAATCAATATAGATCTTGTTGAGGGAAGCCTTGCGAGACAAATTACTGTTTCATCACCTGTAGCAGAGATGACGGAAGATGCGATGATCAGCCACTAGCTATAGGAACCCACTATCACTCGTTCAACGTCGCTTGGAAGATATCGCCAAGATCTTGAGATGGTTAAAAAACGAAGAATCGCTGTTAAAAAGCAGAAAAGCCCAGCTAGGTGTTTATCGAAGCGACCACCCAATACCATAATTTTTAGTCAATAGATACTTTGGAATAAGGAAGCACGACACTTGGAACTAACAATGGACAAAGGCCTCACCTGTCTATTCTTCATCTCTCTTTATCAAACATAATCTTAGACTTCCGGATCAAACTGCTCCTGTACAAGACCGTCATCCAACCCATCGTGAGTTACGCCGACCCGTCGCGCATCAAAAGATTGTGGTCATTCAAAAGAAGACCCTTAGGACTATTATTATCGACAGATGTGACCACCCAACATCGTGATCTTCGGCCAAGACATACCTTGGAAGGACGACACACGATACTTGGGACTCACCATCGACAAAGGCCTCACATTGAAGCCCCACATCTAGGGAGCAGTCCCCGGAGCGCGAGCCGCCTACTCCGCTTTCTACCCGCTCTTCTCAAGAACAACTCTGGACCATAGCAACAAGTTGCTGCTGTACAAGACCGTCATCTAACCGACAATGACCTACGCCGCTCCCGCCTGGGGGTACGCCGCTCCGACTCACATCAAGAAGTTGCAGACAGTCCAGAACAAGATCCTACAAACCATAGTCAACACACCATGGTTCGTGCGGAATCGGAACATCCACAAGGACCTCCAGATGATCAGCATCCAGAATTTCATCCGAGAAGCAGCCGTCAAATTCCACGACGCAACGCTAGACCACAATAACCCCACCATCCGAGGATTGTGGGGTTATAACGTCAACGAGAGGAGACTCTGAAAGAGACCCAAGTTGGTCCTGGACAGAGTCTAGTTTTCGCCCACCAAGACCGACAAGGATTAATGTTTGCCTCCGTCGAACCAAGTAAGACGCGTATCGTCAGCGACTTAGGTCGTACTTCATTATTACTGTAATTTTAATTACCCATGTTTTATCTATTCAGATCCAGCCGATGATGAAGTAATGGACCCAGTTCCGCAGTTTCATAGCCAATCAAAACTCACGATTCACGATTATCGACAGATCGTGGTTCGTTCCTAACAGAAACACCCAACAAGACCTACATATGACCATCACAAGTCAAAATTAGTTCTGAATCGAGAGTAGTGTCGCCTCAAGGTAAACGTTTGCTAAAGGCGAATCAAGAAAGCGCGTATCGTCAGCGACTTTCTTTGAATTGGTAATGCCGGCGCCGACCTCCAAGTTCGAGCGTCCAAAATTAGCATTTTGGATCGCACATTTAGACGGCTGTCACGTCGTAGGTATTAATATCGGAAGAGAGTCGTCCTAAGCTTTTTTGTAGGAAATTTTCTTCTCTATAAAAAAGGTTACGTGCGATTTTGCCCCATTTGGCTCACTTTTCAAGATGCAAGCAGTTTAAGGTCAAAAAACGTGAGTTTAGAAACTAATTATTTCAGTCAATTGTGTAACCATTATCTGGTCAATTTTCTTATGTTCAAATGTTTAATTGGATGTGCTCAATCGATTTCCACCGTTGGTACATATTTTTTTACCTTTAGATGGTATCTGTTAAACATTGCTTTGTGTTTTGCTTGTATCATACTATACAGAAAAGGAAGTCAGTCACGTGCAACAATCACATAATTTGAAAAGTCGGTATGCAGTAATAGGAATGTATTATACACCAGGAACATCTATAATTAATTAAAAATTACTACCTTTAACATAAATTACAATCAATTAAATTCGTTTTATTAGTAAAATAAATTGGCGTGTGCTAGTGCATCAGACAGGAAATCTTTAAAAACGACAAATAATAGTTTGTCGACCTTAATAGTTTTTGAAAAATAAGAAAAAATAAAAAATAAAGTTTTTATTAATTTATTTATTTATATAAAATTCTATTTACAACTTTTTATACATTACGATGAAGTGAACTACAATGAATTATGTAAATGCACAAAAAGATCACAGATTACCACCCATGGCCACCTAAGCCATGCCCTCCTAAGCCATGCCCTCCTAGGCCATGTCCTCCTAAGTCGTGTCCTCCTAAGCCATGTCCTAAACTAAGTCCTAAACTATGACCTCCTAAACCGTGTCCTCCTAATCCATGGCCTCCTAAACCGTGTCCTAAACTACCAAGATCTAATCCATGGCCTCCCAAACCTCCAAGTTCTAATCCATGTCCCAAATCGCCGTATCCGTGACCTTTGATTAATACTGGTACAGACTTCTTGATGTAAACTGGTTCGTGCACTGGAACAGCTACTGGCTTGTGTACGGCAACTGGGTATGGCTTAGGTATTGGCACGGCAACTGGATGTGGCACCGGAACTTTAACCTGCACATGTACCGGATAAGGTACTGGCTTGTCTACTGGATATGGCACGAGCTTCTCAACTGGAACTGGGTATGGTTTTGGTACATGAACTGCATACGGTTTATCAACTGGCACTGCTACCGGATGTGGAACAGCATAAGGCACGTTTTTCGTAATCGTAACTGGGTACGGTTGTGGAACCGGAATTCCAATTTGTTTAGTGATGGTAACATGATTCGAAACCGACTGTCCCAAATTAATGGCTCCTAATCCTTCTCCACCTCCCAAACCGTATCCACCTCCGTATCCACCACCGTATCCTCCTCCTAAACCAATTCCATGTCCTAAACTAATTCCGTGTCCACCTAAGCCGTGTCCAGATAACTCGATACCATGTCCACCTCCTAAGGCAAGACCTTCACCAAAGACACCACGTTTCGTGGTCTTCTTCTCGGTCTTTTCCTTAGCAAAACTTGCCGATATCGTTAGCAAAAGTAAACAGGCCTGCAATGAAAAAGTTAAAATTGCGAAAAATAATACGTAAACGTAAAACTAACCACCGTCTTCATCATGCTATTCTTGTAGTAATTTGCAGAAGACTGACTTCGTTTAAACTGTTAACGACTTTTATACTAGATGAAATCATAAAATGTTCACACGAGAGGGGCGGATGTTGCTTGAATGCCACTACACCTTTCTATACCAATATCCACCCAAAAGATGAATGGACTACTTTCAGATTATGTAAACGTAACGGGCAACACATGTCGGAAGAAAGGCGACAGTTCGTAACTTCGCATGCATTATTTTAGTGTGCAGATCTTAAAAAATAAATAATTCGCGGTTTTTGCAAAAAACGCAACGTATTTGGAATTTTTTCGAGTGACCCAAATAAAATAAATGCAATGTTTGGATTAAGTACGTATACGTCTATTACTGGTAAATTATCTTTTAATGGTTCTCAGTTTGAACTCGACGGTTAAATTGATCATAACCTTGTTAGGGAAAAGTTAAATGCTTTCGATTTTTGAAATAATTGGCTCTTTTGATCACACACGTTTTATTTACTATTTCGTCATAATATACAAAAGAAAGAAATTTTAGTTGCGGAATTGCATGACAAATACCTGCTACAACTAATCCAAAGTTGAATATTTCCTGACTCGACGTTTTACATTAACAACCAAACTAGTTTTAAAAAATTAAAAATTTTTACCAGTCAACACATGACGCTAAACTTGCATCAAAATATATAATTACAAGAAATAAAATATATATTATAATTGTGGTTGTTAGTAGAAAATCCACGCGAGATGCGTTGTCAGAAAAATTTCACTTGAATTTCAGTTTCCTTTCTTTCGTTATCTCGTATCTCAATTACAGTTGTCGAATAAGCCTTTACAGGTAAGAATTTCGTTGTTGTGGAAGTATAATCTACAAAAAAGGAAAATTAACGATTATTTTCTTATGAAAGTATCAAGAAAAGTTTTGATATAGGTAGTACTCGGGGTTGAGCTGATATGCAGCGAGCAGTATCATCGTATGTATTTTTGAAACTAGAACCCGAATACAAAAGTTGCTCGAATAAAAATTATAGAATATAATCTGGTAATTCAGTATCTATTAAAAAAAATAAATATAAAAATTAAGTTACCGATATATGATAGACAATCGTAAGATACTATTCGTCAGGGTCGCAGGTGTATGTAGCCCTCAGCATCACCACGTTTATTTTTGAAATAATTTGAGGCCGTATAAAATAATTTGTTAAATAAAAGTTGTAGATTATTAAATGGTAATTAAGAATCGGTTATAAAAAGGTTAAATAAAAATATTTTTTCTGAGATATAAAAGAAAGTCCTGAGACCCTTTTCAAGGTCGCGCTGTTGTATGTATGTAGCGCTCCGCATTATCAGGTATATTTTTGAAACTTAAGGTCTTATAAAAAAACTTTTCAGATAAAAGTTGTAGATAAATAAATAGTAATTAAGAATCGGTTATAAAAAGTTGAAATAAACGAATTTTCTTTTAGATATAAAAGAAAGTCCAAGGATACTTTTCAGGGGCGCTGTTGGATGCAGCGCTTAGCATCATCACGTGTATTTTGAAAACTTGAGGTCTTATAAAAAAAACTTTTTAAATAAAAGTTGTAGCTAAATAAATAGTAATTAAGAATCGGTTATATAAAGTTGACATAAACGAATATTGTTTGAGATATAAAAGAAAGTCCTAGGATACTTTTCAGGGGCGCTGTTAACCCTCCGTTAGGCGCGTGGTCTACCATCGTAGACCAGGCCTCTGTAAACCATCATAACTTTCGTAAATTTCTAATTATATTTATGCAATTTTCAATAGCTGCTAAAAACACTTGTCTCGGCGAATTA
Source organism: Malthinus flaveolus (assembly GCA_950108345.1). Lineage (NCBI taxonomy): Eukaryota > Metazoa > Arthropoda > Insecta > Coleoptera > Cantharidae > Malthinus > Malthinus flaveolus. The sequence continues at coordinate 4,860,956 of OX467289.1, read as the reverse complement.
GAGTACTGGACATTCCCTACAATGGTAATTGCCTTTGTTATTGCACGCCAAAAGCGAGTGGTCTACCATGGTAGACCACGCGCCTAACCGTGTTACAATTTCTTGTTGTGCTATTTATTGTTAATGCGACTATTTTATTCCTAGATTTTTAAATATAATTACGGAGATTCAAAAATCCGTTAAAAAATCCAAATTTTATTAGGGAACTCGGGGAATCCCCTTAAAGTTCAACAATAATTTTCAAAAATATCACTATGAACCTCCCAACATTTTCTCATCGGTTTACATGTAAATATTAGACAAAATAATCTCAAAAGTTGTTTTCCGACTTTCACTTGTTTTCGAATTACGGCGTTTTTAAATTTTGCTAAGCTAAGCGTAAACATCGCTACATAAACGCTCTTTGGGTATACAAAGCAAATCACTCTGAAGAAAAAATAAACAGAAGCGAATTTATTCAAAAATGTGCATGGGAGCTCATGCGACCTCAAATCGAGTTCAGGGCCTTACAGGCCCAAGAGGTACAGGTTCAGGGGGTCTTACAATTGCCAGCTGAAATGAGACGGCGAGCTCGCGTTTTACTGGGAATTACTGAGAATGTATTGCCCTATTGTCCTCTCAACTGGCAGGCCCGCAAATTAAGTTGGACGTTGCACTTTTAAGGAACAAATCCAGTCCAAAGTTTTGTGCAAAATATTACAAATATGTCTGCAAAGGCCATCCGAAAGACATATAAACTTCGTGTTTTAGTGAATAAAAACGAACAATTTTGGTCGATCACAGTTTTTTTTTGATTTGAAGAAATTTTGATTTTTTAATTTTTTTTATTACTTTGGGCTATCTAGTACGAGGATATTAAAAAATATTTGTTTATAAATCACTTTTAATGCGTTATAATAAATAAATTCCCAACACTTAATAAATTTACGTTAAAATTGCCCATTCTGAGTATTTTGATTACTTCTCTCAAAATAAATGCAATGTTGGTTAAAAACTTATTTTGTACGATGGGCAATAGTCAAATGAACCACTTTTCTGAAAAATTTGTTTCCAAATGTTCAAAACCACTCTTTTATACAGATAATAAAATAGTCTACCATCGTAGTCCACGCGCCTAAACACGTTAGTAAAGTGCACGCGCCTAACGTAGGGTTAAATGCAGCGCTTAGCATCATCACGTGCATTTCTGAAACTAGAAGTCCTATAAAAAAATTTTTCAGTTAAAAGTTGTAGATAATTAAATAGTAATTAAGAATCGGTTATAAAAAGTTGAAATAAACGAATCTTTTTTGAGATATAAAAGAAAGTCCTATTAGGATACTTTTCAGGGGCGCTGTTGGATGCAGCGCTTAGCACCATCACGTGCATTTCTAAAACTAGAGGTACTATAAATTTTTTTTAGTTAACAGTTGTAGATAAATAAATAGTAATTAAGAATCGGTTTTAAAAAGTTAGAATAAAAAAATATTTTTTGAGATATAAAAGGAAGTTCTAAGATACTTTTTAGGGGCCCTGTTGTATGCAGCGCTTAGCATCATCAGGTGTATTTTTAGAACTAGCTGTCTTATAAAAAAACTTTTCAGATAAAAGCGGTAGATAAATAAATAATAATTAAGAATCAGTTATAAAAAGTTGTAATAAACGAATATTTTTTGTGATATAAAAGAAAGTCCTAGGATACTTTTCAGGGGCGCTGTTGGATGCAGCGCTTAGCATCATCACGTGCATTTCTGAAACTAGAGGTCCTATAAAAATTTTTTTAGCTGAAACTTGTAGATAATTAAATAGTAATTAAGAATCGGTTATAAAAAGTTGAAATAAACGAATCTTTTTTGAGATATAAAAGAAAGTCCTATTAGGATACTTTTCAGGAGCGCTGTTGGATGCAGCGCTTAGCACCATCACGTGCATTTCTAAAACTAGAGGTACTATAAATTTTTTTTAGTTAACAGTTGTAGATAAATAAATAGTAATTAAGAATCGGTTTTAAAAAGTTGGAATAAAAAAATATTTTTTGAGATATAAAAGGAAGTTCTAAGATACTTTTTAGGGGCCCTGTTGTATGCAGCGCTTAGCATCATCAGGTGTATTTTTAGAACTAGCTGTCTTATAAAAAAACTTTTCAGATAAAAGCGGTAGATAAATAAATAATAATTAAGAATCAGTTATAAAAAGTTGTAATAAACGAATATTTTTTGTGATATAAAAGAAAGTCCTAGGATACTTTTCAGGGGCGCTGTTGGATGCAGCGCTTAGCATCATCACGTGCATTTCTGAAACTAGAGGTCCTATAAAAATTTTTTTTGTTGAAACTTGTAGATAATTAAATAGTAATTAAGAATCGGTTTTAAAAAGTTGGAATAAAAAAATATTTTTTGAGTTATAAACGGAAGTCTTAAGATACTTGTCAGTGCCGCTATTGTATGTTAGTTCTCACCATCATTACGGCTATTTTCAAAAATATTGGGTCATCCGAGTATAGCAAACGACTATGTAAACCCGAAAATCTTTAAATCTATAATTAAGAATCTATTATATTACTCAAAAATGAAATATATTAAATTGTAAATGCAAAAATGCTGGCCAGGATTAGGTGTTATAATATAGCGTCAGTATACCATCGCGAATAGTTGGGAAACTTAAGTCGTATAAAAAAGTTATTCATATAAAAGTTGTAGATTTTTACCTAATAATTACGAAACGATTATAGAAAATTAAAATAAAATACAATTTTTTTTATACGAAAGGAAATTATGAGATGAAAAGTATCAATTTCAGTATATCATTCATCATTTAACGACTTACCTATACCGCCTACCTGCACTTTTGTTATTTGAAGTCGAATAGAAATCGCCTTTTATTAATCATCAGATCAATAATATCAGATTAATAATTATTTATTCGTAACAACAAATTTTGCATATTTAACGTTTTCAATTTTTACAGAACTATAAATAATTTTACCCTGAAGCGTTGAACTTACTGCATTTTTAATTTTTATTAATTCAAGTAAATGGTTTCAATTCTAAAGTTTTTTTGTTTTGGATGAAAGCCTATAATAAAGTCAAGGTTCTAACTAATTCTAAAAACCTTCAAAAAATTAAAAATACGAGTTATTAGGTCAAAAGTGTGGATAGGTTTTATTTACGGTGTGTAGATTGTTCGAAATTGAACCACAAACCATATAATTTAATACTAATGATTGGGAATTGCAACATTTGACTCCTAATTAATTATAAATTATAATTCAATTCGTCTTATTAAATTAAAATTAGTGAAGCATAGAAATTAGAGCTTGAGACGCGTAATGTTATTAAAATTTCATCTTGAGCCCCTATCAAGCATCTTCTTGATGGTTAAGACGAAACTTTTATTATTGGTTTTGTCTTGTAATTGAAAGTTTAATTTTATTTTTAATAAAAACTCAAATATACACCGCATACAAAAATATAAGTACGACTTGAATTTAAAGGTGGCAATAAACAATAAACTTATACGCTTGAAACTGGTAAAAAGCCTTCCAAGCGCACTCTTTTAAATTGTACTCGAAACAAATGTAACAATATTATGCTAGTTATGCAACTTGTCGTGCATATATTTATAACTTACTAAAGCCTAGTTTTATAATGGCATTTTCTATTGATATGTATTATGTTTAAGAGTAGGAAGTGATGAGATAAATGAGTCGAAAGAGTTGCTCAAAGTGAAAACCAAAGTATGATTAGATGATTAGTGACATGATTGGATTTAAAACATAATTAGCTACCCGAAAGCTAATATAAGCAGAGATTCTGATCTGCTGATAACTTATGAGTTCATAATATATTTCTCTCTCGCTCTCTTTGTTTCTTTGTTTATAAAATAATAAATATGTGTTTATTGTCCATGTCTCATTGAGCGCATTCAGGGAACAGTGGCTTTTTTAAAGCGCTTTATGTAACAACCAATGGGCGTCAAGTGCTTTAATTAATCGGAAAAGCGCTTTAAGCGCGTTAATTGCTGCAGCGATTAAACAGACAGCCTGTCTGTTACTTTGCCTTTCTATCCCCTCATCTTTTGCTTTTCTGCTTTATATAATTTACTGGACCTCGTATGTTCCCGTATGCCCCAGTGTCAGGACTTCTCTCTCTGTAAGCTCAGTCTTTGTCAAGATATCGGTGCTTCTATTTATATATTTTTTTCTGCCTCTATTGTCTCTCTGTGTTTATGTTGGCATGTTTTCACGTATTTCGTCTTTCTGTCTCTCCGTCTCTCTGTCTCTCGTCTCTCTGTCTCTCTGTTTCTCTGTCTTTCTGTCTCTCTGTCTCTCTGTCTCTCTGTCTCTCTGTCTCTCTGTCTCCCCGTCTCTTTGCCTCTCTGTCTTTCTGTCTCTTTGTCTACTTGTCTCTCCGTCTCTCCGTTTCTCTGTATTTCCATTTCTTCGTCTCTCCACTTCTCTGCTTCTCCGTCTCTCCGTATTTCCGTCTTTCTGTCTCTCCGTCTCTTTGTCTCTCTGTCTCTCTGTCTCTCTGTCTCTCTGTCTCTCTGTCTTTCTCTGTTTCTCTGTCTTTCTGTCTCTCTGTCTCTCTGTCTCTCTGTCTCTCTGTCTCTCTGTCTTTCTGTCCCTCTGTCTCTCTGTCTCTCTGTCTCTCTGTCTCTCTGTCTCTTTGTCTTTCTGTCTCTCCGTTTCTCCGTCTTTCCATCTCTTCGTCTCTCCGTCTTTTTGTCTCTTTATCCGTTTTGACGTCTCCCTGCTTATCTGTCTTTCTGTATCTGCTTTTAGTTATTTCTTTGTTTCTCTAAATCTTTATTTTTTGTTTCTTAGAGCTGACTATCTCTCTGCCTGTCTGCTTCTTGTTCCGTATGCCTCTTAATATCCTTTCAAGTCTCTGAGTGTCCTATTTCTCAAATTTTCATCCCTCCTATCCTCTGTGTTTCTGTCTTTTTGTCTATTTGTCTCTCCGTCTCTCGTCTCTCTGTCTCTCTGTCTCTCTGTCTCTCTGTCTCTCTGTCTCTCTGTCTCTCTGTCTCTCTGTCTCCCCGTCTCTTTGCCTCTCTGTCTTTCTGTCTCTTTGTCTACTTGTCTCTCCGTCTCTCCGTTTCTCTGTATTTCCATTTCTTCGCCTCTCCACTTCTCTGCTTCTCCGTCTCTCCGTATTTCCGTCTTTCTGTCTCTCCGTCTCTTTGTCTCTCTGTCTCTCTGTCTCTCTGTCTCTCTGTTTTTCTCTGTTTCTCTGTCTTTCTGTCTCTCTGTCTCTCTGTCTCTCTGTCTCTCTGTCTTTCTGTCCCTCTGTCTCTCTGTCTCTCTGTCTCTCTGTCTCTCTGTCTCTCTGTCTCTCTGTCTCTCTGTCTCTTTGTCTTTCTGTCTCTCCGTTTCTCCGTCTTTCCATCTCTTCGTCTCTCCGTCTTTTTGTCTCTTTATCCGTTTTGACGTCTCCCTGCTTATCTGTCTTTCTGTATCTGCTTTTATTATTATTATTATTATTATTAATTGGCGAGAGGCGGCTAAGCCGTTTAACTCGCAAAACAGTTGATTACAAAACATCATACAAAAGTTTATAAGGGTATGCCAGATAAACGTAATACAAGATTATATAAATGTTCATTGTTCATAGTATCACACAGATTATCAACTAACAAAAAGGTCCAAACCAAAGGTTTCCAGATAAACATAATACAAGATTATAGAATTATTTATAGTATCACACAATTGTCAATTATCAACCAAGAAAAAGGTCCAAACGACCTTTAAATGCATTCAAAGATGGTGCGTTGACAATGCAATCTGGCAAAGAGTTCCAGTCTTTTATAACACGCACAAAAAATACGTTCTGGCGACTTTTGCTTGAGAAACGTTGATGCACCATCTTGAGAGAGTTACCCCTCAGGTGAAGGTTGTCACTCTCTCTCTCTCCGTCTTTATGTCATGATATTTTTGGGCCTTCGTGCCCATCGGTGTCTTCATTTCTCTTATACCTAATCTTTCTCAGGTTCGCGGTGCCTCTTTTCTCTATCTTTCTCGCTGCCTTTTCAGACTTCTACCCTCTATGTTTCTCTATATCACTGATTTCTAATCTCTTAGTCTCCCCGCCCCTTTGGCTGTTGGTTTCCACTCTCTTTTGCTTTTTAATGCCTTGGCATCTCTCATTTCTCTATCCTTTGACCCTCGGTCTTTATGCCTGTCTATCTGCTTTTGGGTTTGTTTCTTGGCTGTCTTTCTATCTGTACATTTATTTGTCTGCAGGACTCTTACTAGTTTCGACTATATGCCCCCTTCCCGATTAGCCCCTTTGGTCTGCTCTATATCCTCGTGTCTCTGTTCTTCTATTTATCGTTCTTTTTACCTCTCTAACTGGGCATTCTTAATGACTTAATAATCTTTAAGCTTAGCAGCGTTTTTAAATGTTAATGCCAGTTTACAGGTTTACACTAGCCTTTTACTCAGAAAACTTCAAATTTGATTAAGGTCTTCTCAGCGCGTTGTCCTCTTTATACTTGATTCGCAACCTTAAATTTAATTTGAAAGACAAACAATTAACAAAATTTTATTATTAATTTTTTCTATAACAAGCTAAATTGTAGTATCACTAACAAAAGCGTTAAAATTATTGACTAAACAAGTTTCGATACAATAGTAACAAAACTACCATTTTTGCAAAACTTTATTGCTTTAGACTTGCAACTCATTTTCCCAAATGAAATGGAAATCAACGTGACGTTACACCCAGTCTTTCAAATTATCGTGCTCGCCACAGCACCTCCGATAATTCCGGGTTCACTGTAAGTAGGTTAAAGCAATAAAACCTTGCAACTATGAAAAAAAACTAATACAAGCTCACACCGTCGTAAGCTTTAGTATTTGGCACTCTCCTAAAATCAGAAGCAAATCCCCCTCTAATTTGTTCCCTCGCGCTCCTGTAAGAGTTCGAACTTGGCCTCTCGTTCGAACTTGGCACGAATCCATCTAAACTTTGTCCGTTCCCATTTGGAAACGAATCGGCACTCGGCCTCTGACTACCTCCTGCAACAAATCCACCAGAATTGAGCTTTTCGTTTCCTGCAGGTACAAAACCGCCTAAAATTGAATTAAATTGTTGCCCTTGTCCGTTGCTAATTTGCACGTCGTTTAGTTGTTGGAAAAATCCATCTACTGTCTCTTTAGTGGGTTTTTCTAGCGAGTTTAAGAATGGGTTTAGTTGTGATATTATGGTGGATATGCCGTCTTGTTGATGTTGGCCATTTGAGGCGCCCGCACTGGGTGGTGCTGGTGTTGCGGTTACAGAGGGCGCGTAGCCTAAAGAGCCCGATCCTAGGACTACTCGTCCGTTTGGTAAAACGACGACTCCTAGGGAACCAGAGCCTAGTCGTCCGGGTCCTGCTTGTGGATGCGACGCGGTCGCAGGTGGAGATGGGTTGGGCGTTGCAGGTGCAGGTGCAGGCGCGTCTGCAGCTGGTTGGTTGGATGGTTGAAAGCTACTAGTTTGTGGGTTTAAAGGTTGGTAATCTTGTTGAGAGGGTGATTGTTGTGGGGTTGAAGGAGTCGGTAGTTTGGCTCGAGGGAAGGATATCGGTGGTAGACTTGCAAATGTGAACGGGGTGGGTAGATGGAAATCTGCCAAATTGAAAATCTGCCATGGAGCGTGTAGGTGGTTGAATACTAATGGGTTGTGTGACAATCCATGATAGAGATTTGTTGGGTTCAAGTAGAGCAAGTTATCCCATTCTGGTAAAAAATTTAAATGGCCGAAACCGTGGAACCTAAATGGATCTAATAAGTATGAGTAGGATTGATGTTGATGTAAGGGTAGTTCGTACAACCCCCTTTTTTTAATTTCTGATTTGGCCGTTAGTGCTAAATGGACGACTAGGGTAAAAATGAAAAACTGAAAATTAAAATTATTATTTGAGAGGCAGAGAATAATTTTCATTAGGTACGTACCTGAGTAATGTTTATCGATGCATGCATGATTGGTTCTTCTAATGGAATATCACACGTTATAACTTATAACTATAATAATATGCAAATGTCACTTAAATATTTTTTAGCGTGTTGAATAGTTAAATACACATTTTCGACTGCGTTGCTTAACATAGAAATGACTCTTTAGATGGCTAATAAGTGAACGACTTTCCTTTTCGACTCCACCTTTGTGTAACTTTTTTTTTAACATAAAGTTATTTAATTGAGTCAAAGATATGTGTTGATAATTTAAAATTTGATCAACGACGAGATTAACTTCCTGTATCGAGTACATTATATCTAGAAGGTACAAAGTTTATGAAATGGTCGATAAATAATAATGGTAAGAGTAAATTAGTTCCTTTTAATTTGGCAAATTGGTTGCAAATTTGAGTTCATTAAGGAAGTCGAAAATTGGTTATTAGTGGGCAAAATATTCTTTGGCCGTTGGCGATTGTCAAAGTAACAGTTTTGGTATTCGACGTTTATACGATTAGATGATTCGATTTTTAATTTATGTTTCATCCGAAAAAGACTTCCTGGTGCAAGTCCGAAGAGCGTCACTAATTCGTTAAAGACGTTCCATAACCGAAGACATCATTTCCAGCCAAAATCATTTCTACACTAAGCAGTAAGAGAAGCTCTTTTCGAAAATATTCTTTGCGAGTTGAAATCCAAAAATTAATTTGGAGAAAAACAGTTTTTTCGGCTGTGAACTGTAAGTGCCTGTTCTGTTACTGTTACGAACGGTTTGATCAAAATACTAGCAATTATTAAGCGTATAGATATCAGAACTGAATTAACAAAGTGAGAAATCGTCGAAACTTTTATAACGGGCCTTAGAGGCCCGGAACTTGGAAAATCAAAGAGTCCTCGGCTCAGTGGAAATTGAAATTATTAAGAGGCTACGACCGGATGTCGTTTGGATGCGTTTTCGTCAGAAATCGGACGAAAAAGTTCGAGTGATCCTTATTATTTCAGTGAAACGTATGAAAAGTGCGTCCACTAGGTACGGAGGTGAAAATTCGAAAATTCGTTACAGTGACAGCTTGTCGAGTGAACGATACCAACACTTAAGCGAGATCTGACCAAAAGACAACCGGTCTAATCTCGCCATTTTCTCCGATTTACGCGCAGGAAATTGTTAACAAATTTTGAGCACGCTTTTGGCGTTTATCGTGGCAAAAAAAGTATTTTTTGATTTTCGGTAGCATTTAGTGGGCACCCACCGCTCCCATACTCGAGAGCGAGGTCCGAGGTCCCACAATCGAAAGAAAACCGTAAAAAATCGACACTTGTTACACTTGACATTTGTAAAAATCGTAAAAATCCTATCTGCTTGTCTGCTCGCCTTTCTGCCGACCTGCTTGTCTGTCGGTCTACCTGCCTGCCTCTCTGCCAGTCTGTCTGCCGACCAGCTGTATGGAAATGGTAGAAGTTATTTCGCACTGGGGGAGAGGGCAAGTTCAACTAGAGAATGTTTCAGATTTTTAGCGTCCGTACAACTGCCCCATAATTTGCAAACAAAAGGGTCATTTTCGACTCTTTTACTATATTGACGGTTTGTGAACTACTTACTTAGTAATCTGCAGTGAAAGGCCGTTGTGGAGACCCCCAAGCAGTCCCTATACCAAATAGAAGGTCAAACGGCAAAAATTTTCGTTTTCACCGAGTTTCCGAGTCGTTCTTACACTGGGGAGGTGGGGACCAGTCAAAGGGATCTGTGCGAATTTGGTACGGGGCTATAGCCAAATGTCTCAAGATGTGGGAGCACTCTATGCTTTCCGACTTTCTTGATGCTTTTTAAGCAATTTCAGAGTCAGCCATCTGGTAGTTTTTCGCCACTTTTAGGAAACAAAGATAGACGACATAGGGAGGGGCTTTCTCTTTCCTTACTGCGTGCTTTACACCTGTTGTGTCTGTTGTTCTAAAGTAGTGATTTAAAAGATTTTCTCTTCCTCAATGTAGTGGTCAATATAGTGCCTGTCTGTCTGTCTGCTTGTCTGTCTACCTACTTATCTGCCTGTCTGTTTGACTTCCTGTCTGTCTACTCGCCTAGAAGACTGTATGCCCGTTAGCATATCTATTTCTCTGATTCCATTTCTGATTGTATGCATATCTGCCTATCTGCCTGCCTGTCTGCCTGTCTGCTTACCTGCCTGCCTGTTTGCCTATTTACCTGTTTACCTGTTTGCCTGTTTGTCTGTCTGTTTGACTGACTGTCTGTCTACTCGCCTAGAAAACTGTATGCCCGTTAGCTTATCTATTTCTCTGTTTCCATTTCTGATTGTATGCCTATCTGCCTATCTGCCTATCTGCCTATCTGCCTATCTTTCTGTTTGCCTGCCTGCGTGTCTGCCTGTCTGCGTGTTTGCCTGCCTGCCCGTCTGCCCGTCTGCCTGTCTGCCTGTCTGCTTATCTGCCTGTCTGTTTGCTTGTTTGGCTGTTTGTTTGACTGCTAGCCTGTCTACTCGCCTAGAAGGCTGTATGTTCGTTAGCCTATTTCTCTATTCTATTATCTATTTCTACCATCCAAGCTACTTGATTGCTTTTAAGCCTATATTATGTTACATGCCTTTTTAAGACACATGGGTGTTTATTCTTGACGACCTCTTTGCCTCTTTACTCGTTAGCACGGCTTGCTAAACGAACGATGCTTTATCCATCCATTATTTTTTATCTACTCATCGGACCTACCCAAGTTTTTTGTCTTTTTCTGTACCTAATTAATATTTATAGGCTCCGCTTAAGGTGAATCGATAATATGGGTATCAATTAAAATCAGAATAGTTCTGTTACGTACGTACCAATCATAACCATCATTGTGATTTAGTATTACTAAATTATAACGATTAATAATCGTTTGACAAGTACACCGGTTTTCAAAGTGTAGGTTAAAATTGTAACTATTTCCGTTTAAATGTTACGAGTGTAACTGAACAGGAGCGGCTTTAAAGTTGAATACCATTTTACGAATAAACGGGCGCGAAGAGTTAGTAGAAAGTTCCTGCGTGATCAATAGTTCTATAAGAGGAACAATATTGTACCGAAGGTTACGATTTTATAGTGTACCTCCCCTGCTTTAATTATAACCGACAACTTGCGGTTTCGCTCTTGTGTCGTCGGGAATTAAATTGCTTAATTTTAAGTGCTTTGATCAAACCGTTCCTAGATTACATACACACTCACAGACAGACAAGGAAATTTTCTTTTCTCTAAATTCATTTTTTGGGCGTAAAAAGTCTCAAAACACATTTTTCTATTTTGTGCTGAAAATCGACAGATTCCCCGGGAAACGTATTTTTCAAAACTCTTTTAAATTTAATTAACAAAATTAGTTAATTATTACTTTTGGCAGAGTGTAATGATAATACTACTTATCGATACATCGCCTACGTTTAAAAAAATAAAAGTTGAACTTTTCTGCCTTTCTCTTGTAAGTAAAGAAAGGGTGTGTCTCTCTGAAACTATACCTGATGGACTTAAATAAATAGTAGCGTAAAATTATATCCGTTACTATCGCCATTTATGTAAGAATTTAAAAAAGGACGCCGCGTGATTACGCAATAATTTGTTTGTTGAGATTACTTACGTTGCAAACACAATTACTTGCTATTTTATGCGATAATTATGAAATTGGGGTAATTACGTTTAAATTTTGAATGGCGAATGAATTTTATAGTGTGCATTGTTAACAATGAAAGTGGTCGAATTGAAACGAATTACAAGATGCACGGGCGCTCGAGTGTGCGTAATTAAAAATACCGGGCTTCGGAGGCCTTGCAGTAAAAGTGAATGTTTCTTTTAGACTCAGCTTCAATTTCATACAATACCTTGCGGTTCCAATCTCGTACCGTCATGAGTAGTATCTAGATTACGTTTCCAGTAGTGTGCCCAAACCGCCAATTTAACTTTTTTAAAACAATTCTTGCAGTTATCTATAGGTTTGGACTTATGTCGCTCTATATGAGCACTGTAAAGAAAAAAATTATGTAAACCCCGCGTAACATGATCGGATTGAAATTAAAATGGAGTAGTGATGAGTGACATTTAGAAATTATATTTGGCTCACTACGGGTTTGGGTATTGTCTGGGAGTATCAAGCGTGGCATTAGTAGAAAGTCTGTTATAGGTGCTTTCCAAAAATGTCTACAAATAGTTCAGTCTGTCTCCTAAAAAATTCGTTATTTTGAATTTGCACAAATGCAATCGCCTTGCAAGTTAGCAATGTCTACGGTATTTATTTTGTATCGCAATACAAAAGAAAGTTCATGCTACGGAAACGCTTGCGTAAAGTTAGCCCTGGAACTCCGATAAACGGAATTTTTCTGAATTTAAAGCGAGTCACAATAGCAATAAATTCACTCAGTATCTTGCATTCTGACACATCAGACATCAGTCAGAAGCTATTAAGGCCATTAAGTGTTATATCTGCAGAAATATTTCTTTGAGAAACAGTAAAGTGACTATAAGTCAAAATTTCTGTTAAACCTTGATCGATGATGTAAGACCAAGGCTCCGTGATTTTCTGATTTATCACAGACTTTTGAAACTTTTAAAATGTGAGTAAAACTCTTTCTTTCTGATAGTCTCTTCTCGTCTATTACAAATAATAATAGTGTGTTTCCAGTCGTGGAACAAATTTTGTACAAACTTATCAAACTTGCTGAAGCTAGGCTCCTCTGAGCGCACTTCTAACTATAAAACACTGGAAGTACTCTAAGAAGTGGAACTTCAAAACTTTCTGGTGCTCAACTTTACAACTCTGCACTGGGTAGCCACTTACTCAGAAAATTAAAGGAACGAGAACTAACCCATTCTTAGAAACGGGCTAGTTGTTACAGGTTTTAAAAGCACCGTTAGCGACCCCTAACTCGTTCTAGAGACTCCCCAAAACAGTTTTATCTAAAAGAACCTAGCAGAGCGGCTCTTAAAGTAGCATGAAAAGAATTTGAAAACATAGGCTCGCAGATATTTGCGGTTGCTTGATGCATGTGGCGTGGCATCTTCGTCCCTGCATCTTTCTGTCTCTCCCCGTATCTCCGTTTCTCCGCTTCTCTGTCTCTCCGTCTTTTCGTTTCCCCGTCTCGCCGTCTCCCCACTTCTCTGTCTTTCTGTATTTGCCTTAAATTATTTTTTTGATTCTCTGCATCTTTATTCCTTTGTCTCTTAGAGCAGAATAGCTCTTCGCCTGTCTGTTTCTTGTCCATATGCCTCTTAATATCTTTTTAAGTTCTGAGTCGCCCTATTTCTCAAATGTTTGCCTTTAATATCTTCTGTTCGCCTGTTTCTCTACCGTTCTCTCTCGGTCCTTCTGTTATTATATTTTTGGGCCTACGTGCCCTTTGGTATTTGCAGCTCTTCACAAAGAGTGCACGCTAAAGCCAAAGCTAAAGCCTAACCTGAGGACGATGCTGTCGCTACTGAGAGCTTAAAAAGACCCCACGTATCGAGGCTTCTAGGAAGAGGACTAATTCTTCTAACATGCGTTCTGTTTATCTAGAGTTAGCACGGGCAAGTCTTGTACTTCTAGGGGCTTGGCCTTAAAACGGTCGATACTCAGCCTTAATACTGCATTTGACGGGATGCATGTAAATGATGAGCGCCGACGTATTTAACTGGAAGTAGAGGGTTTCAAACGTATGCGTTTCATGGTCGTTTAATTACAGCCGTTGTGTCGGTGCGTTGCCTCGGCGGAGCCTCGGCTGCAACCTCTGCACCTGAGGAGCTGTAGACTTTAGCCTTTCTGGAGTTGTACTTTAAGTAGTAACGGGAAGACGCGAGTTCTGGCTTTTCGCAATCTACCCGCTACAAGCACAGGCTTCGCTGTTTGTGTGTCCGATGGCTAGAGGCGAGCAGGCCCTGTCTTCTGGCACACCGTCCACCGTCATGGGAAATATGATCTCTTTTAGGTGGCAATGGATGATCCAGAAGCAATTTTGTGGTCGACTGGTGGTAGAGTGATGGTTTTTCCCAATTCCAAACCGATTCCAATCACGGTAGGGTGAGCAAGTGAGTATGGTTCGGTTCTTCTCTTGATGGCAGCGTCGCTCCGCTCAGCGTCGCAAGGGGGCGGACTTAAGCATGCTCACTCTAATATTAGTACTTTTGGCAGAAGGTTACCTTTTAGTGAGATTAGATTTGCGGTGCCTCACGATTTTACTAGGGAGTGATTAGCTCTATCATCGTGCTCCCTATACCCTGATATATTAATCTTGGGAACAGGAAGGGGGAGCAGGAGTATCCTAGATTCAGTTTACGCGAAAAAGCACTATCCAGAGTTAGTAGACATACAAAGGACTCCTCCTTCGAGAGATCTGGATCCACACTACTTCAAACTTATTATTGGCCTCCATTGGACCAGGAAGTTTTAGTAAAGCTTTCTTTAAATTTTGAATATTTTGGTTATTAGTTCATAGTTATTTGGGTCAGGATCTGACTTAGTAGCTTAGTACCCCTCGTAAAGTCTTACTAACGATTCAGAAGTTGTGTAGTGCGATCTTGCATTTTTTAAATATCCGAGATACACTACTTATGGGATTATTGATCGCTTACATCTACTAATCCCATTAAGATTTTTATATAACGTCAATTAAAGCGCGTAAAAATTAATAACTTGGAAACTTGAATCCATCGTTGTTGGTCGTATAGGAAAAGAAACATAAATCCGTGAAAGTACATTTTTAAAACTTACGAGAACAAGAGTTATATAAATAGTTCAAAATTTACATTAAATTAAATATTATTTACACAAAAAAACGAGTAGCTTTTTAATACTTAATTTTGTAATTACGGACAATTATTATCTTGTTTATGTTAATTTCTAAATTTTTGTAGTTGCAGGTAATATCAACTGTAATAGCTCAGCTCTTACTACCGGAAATATCGGTGTCATAGGTTAAGTTGTAAGTTTTCGCCTTTTTTCAAACACTCGCACTCCTTCGCACTCTTAGAATTTAACAACAGCTCTCGAAATTATTTCAGCTTTTCTAGCCCTTACACTTTTTGAGCTATGCAAGTTGTCCACGGACGGACAAACAGATCCATGCCCCCATGAACTTAAAATTGCATTTTTTGGCCGTGTTAATCGATCTATACCATCTTTTAAAATTAAACCTCTCCAGCTCTTATAGTTGGGGCTGTAAATGTTCTTCACAGACGGACAGACACATCTCTGAAGTTGAATTTTAACTTTTTGGTTCTAATACTGAGTCATATAAGCGTTTCCAATTTTAGCTCTCTTACAATATTGGAGCTATGAGAGATGAGAGTTGTCTACAGACGGACAAATGAACCCATGGACCATGGACTGTACTTACTGAGCTATGCCATTGCTTAAGGTTTAATCTTTCTAGCTCTTATATAGTTTGAATACGGACGGACGGGCAGAGCCAGCTTCAATGGCTTCCAAGTACGAAGCTAAACTATGTACTAAATAAAACTTTTTTATTTAAATAAAATGGATACAACAGGTAGGCAGTCAAATCAATTATTAATCTAAATAAATGCTAATAAATAAATAAATAAATATTAAAACAAGTTTCGTATTGAGGCTAACTCCGTGCATAATTTAAAAATGAAACCATTTCTCTCGAAAAATTCCTCTTCAAAGCATTTGCACGAGATCATCTAAGTTCTAGTTTCGTTGTCGTCTTCGTCTTCTTCCAGTTTTACTATAACTGTAGTGGAATGGTTTGAAACGCGCGTCGGAGTGACGCTCGTTGTGGACGTCGAAACCAATTCTGTGATGGTGGTCGGTTTCGAGGTGGTCGACAATAGGGATAACTCGCAATTGCGTCCTCTCGTTCCTTCGCGACACAAGCACTTGAAGTTGCCGTCGACTTTTATGAGAGAAATGCACTTGGCGCCGTTCTTACACGTGTCGGGGTGCTTTTCGCAATAATTTAATTCTGAAACGACAAGCAAATGCATAAAATGTAAAGGGGGTGTGAGGGTAGATTCTAGTCTAGCGGGAACAGCACCAATCTTTGTAAATTACTAAGGAGCTATTGAAGGTAGTCCGATGTTTTCCAGAAGAAAGGATTGGTGTTGACACTTACCAAAGAGTGGTTGAAGACGGTGGAGAAAGTGTGAACCCTTTGCTGACTCTTTTTTGAATTAAAACTTAGCAAACTCACCTTCGTCACAAAGCATTCCACCCCATCCTTGCTTGCAGTTGCACTCCCACGGTCTGGAGCAAATTCCATTTACGCATCCAGGATAAGGATAACATCTATCGCAGTTCTTTCCCCACCAACCAACTTTGCATCTGCAATAAATTTTTTTACAATTGCTGAAAGGTCGTCCACGACACTCACCTGCATTCACCAGGCCTTCTGCAATAGCCTCGTTGTCGATCGCAAGTCGAAGAGCAAATAGCTAAAAAGTAAAAATTAAGAACGAGCCCAATAAGTAAAGTACTCAAAATCTTACGAGTTTGGCATAAAATTCCTGTGTAACCTGGATAACACTTGCACTCGAGAGGTTTGGTACAGTAGCCGTTTATACATCCAGGAAGAATCTGACACTCTTTACACAACTTCCCAGACCATCCCAAACGACACTTGCATTCACCTGGATACTCGCAATAACCTCTCGTTGGGTGACAATCCGGCTTGCAGATGGCTGAAATTTGGACTAGTTTAGACGACATAACCAGATGGCGCATTACTTACGATCCGAACAAAATATGCCGTCCCAACCTTCGTGACAAAGGCACTCGAAGCTCGTGTTGCAATTGCCGTGTTGACAACCGGGCAAAGGAATGCACTTATTGCAACGATCGCCGTAAAAGCCCAATCTACACAAGCACTCGTTGGGCCTATTACAATAGCCGTTTATTGGGTCACAATTTGTACGGCATCTGGGCACGTCGCATAAATCGCCATTCCATCCAGGAAGACACATTACTTCGCCATCATCGTCGCACGTATAATGACTATGCTCGTTTTCTGACGAAGGAATTTCGCACGCCTAACAGGCGTTATTATTACAATTTTGCTAAACAACAAACTTAAACTAAAACAAATACCTGTTTCTTCCATTTAGGCACATATCTAGTCGAAATCACAAACGGAACAAATAACAATGCTAAAATTATTTTCATTTTTAAACATCCGTGGAAGTTTTGAGACGACAATTGAGGAAGAGACTCGACAAAAAACTGTAAATATTGATAAGTTGATATTGTGGTCGTGAACTTGAATGCACTAGGCGTACTGTTAAATGGTAAGTTGCTGACCTTCTTGAGTCCTACTTTTCTTAATTAACTGTACACCAACGTTATGTAAAAAGTGGAACTTCAGATAAGTAAATATTAAATATACGAGGAGGCGATTCAAGTGGTTTTCGTCAAATTTTGATTTTGATCGAATTGCTCTATTTAGGAAAGGCTTAGAAAATTTTTAGAACACATCAAACATCTCGTAATCCAGTGGCGATTTTTCGTGTAGACAAGAGCTCGAATAACGTACGAGTTTGAAGTTTCTGGAAAATATACGAAAAATTCTCGTTTAATTCGTGGTCTACGACAAATCTAAACCTTAAGATCGTTTGTTTTAGAAGTGTTCAAACTTTATCTTAAAATTCTGGCTTTAAAGCAAGATTAGAACTAAAAACTCGTTTGGTTGCTATCAAAAGCTTCTGTACAACCGTCGTTCGTAAGAAGTCTTGTTCTGCTCCTTTACAGTTGTGAACAGAACGATTAAAACTACAGTTTTCAAGTTTCAGGACTTCTTCTAAGCTTTTTAACAGCTCACGTAATTCTCAAATAATTGGAAGATATGAACAGTCTCTAAAATGGAAAAGGACTTACTTGCGCACTTCAAAGGCTTTGTAAGGTGAATTTCTACTGTCTGGGTAGCTATTTACAGCTTTAAAAACTCTAGAATTGTTGAAAATATATTAGACTTCTTCTGAGCCCCTTTAAAGCCTTTTAGAGCTTTGTCAAATAAGCCTCAGTGGCGTTTATAGCCAGTTTTCCAACAGTCTTCCAAGTTTCTAAATCATAAAAAATCTATTATACTTTAGCTGAACATTTAGAAGACTTACTTAATCCTACAAGCTTCAAGGACTTCATAAAAGACGTCTTAACAGCCTTTACCCCTAAGCAGTCTTTTATATTTCAGAATCATTAAAAATGTATTAGTATTTTTCTGGGTTTTTCAAGACTTATCTTAAGTCTTTCAAGGCTTGGTAAAATATTCTTAATAGCCTTTATAGCTAAGAACAAGTCTTATAAATTTCAGAATTATTAAAAATGTATTAAACTTCTACTGAGCCTCTTGAACACCTCTTAAAGCCTTCCATAGCTTTGTAAAGTAAGTATCAGTAGCGTTTATAGCCAATAAGTCTTCTCCCGGTCTTTAAAGTTCAGAATCATAAAAAATATATTAGGATTTTTCTAGACCTCAAAGACTTACTTAATTGTTCAAGACTTCCAAGGCTTCTTAAAGAAGGCTTAATAGCCTTTACAGCCAAGAAGTCTTATAAATTTCAGAATCATTACCAATGTATTTGTATTTTTCTGGGTTTTTAAAGACTTACTTAATTCCTCAAACCTTTCAGGCCTTTGTAAAAAAAGTTTTAACAACCTTCACACCCAAGAACAGTCTTTTAACTTTCAGAAATATTAAAAGTGTATTAAACTACTTTTGAGCCTGTTAAAGACTTGCTTGATACGTAAGCCTTCTAACGTTTTGTAAAATAAGTCTCAGTAGCGTTTTTAGCCATCAGGTTTTAAATTTCAGAATCATAAAAATGTATTAGGCTCTTTCTGGGCCTCTTAAAGACTTTCTTAATCCTGCAAGACTTCTAGGGCTTCTTAAAGAAGGCTTAATAGCCTTTAAAGCCAAGAACAGTCTTTTAAATTTTTGAATTACTAATAAGAATGTATTAGACTTCTTCTGAGCCTCTTAAAGACTTACTTAATCTTTAAACCTTCGAGAACTTTGTAAAATAAGTCTCAGTTAGTAGCGTTTATAGCTAATAAGTCTTTTAACAGTCTTTCAAATTTCAGAATGATAAAAAAATGTAAGTAGTAGATTTTTTGGGGCAGTTACAAGACTTACCTAATTCTTCAAGACTTCTAGGGCTTCTTAAAAGTAGTCTTAACTGCCTAAACAGCCAAGAACAGTCTTTTAAGTTTCAGAATCATAAAAATGTATTACGCTCTTTCTGGGCCTCTTAAAGACTTTCTTAATCCTGCAAGACTTCTAGGGCTTCTTAAAGAAGGCTTAATAGCCTTTAAAGCCAAGAACAGTCTTTTAAATTTTTGAATTACTAATAAGAATGTATTGGACTTCTTCTGAGCCTCTTAAAGTTTTACTTAATCTTTAAACCTTTGAGAACTTTGTAAAATAAGTCTCAGTTAGTAGCGTTTATAGCTAATAAGTCTTTTAACAGTCTTTCAAATTTCAGAATGATAAAAAAATGTAAGTAGTAGATTTTTTGGGGCAGTTACAAGACTCCCATAATTCTTCAAGCCTTCTAGGGCTTCTTAAAAGTAGTCTTAACTACCTAAACAGCCAAGAACAGTCTTTTAAATTTCAGAATCATAAAAATGTATTGAACTTTTTCTGAGCCTTTTAAAGACTTACTTAATCCGTAAAGCCTTCCAGAGCTGTGTAAAATAAGTCTCAGTAGCGTTTATAGCCAATAAGTCTTTTAACAGTCTTTCAAATTTCAGAATTATAAAAAAAGGTACTAGTAGATTTGTTCTGGGCAGTTAAAAGACTTACTTAATTCTTCAAGTCTTCTAGGGCTTCTCAAAAGTAGTCTTAACTGCCTAAACAGCCAAGAACAGTCTTTTAAATTTCAGAATCATTAGAAATGTATTGAACTTTTTCTGAGCCTTTTAAAGACTTACTTAATCCGTAAAGCCTTCAAGAGCTGTGTAAAATAAGTCTCAGTAGCGTTTATAGCCAACAAGTCTTTTAACAGTCTTTCAAATTTCAGAATCATAAAAAAAGGTACTAGTAGATTTGTTCTGGGCAGTTAAAAGACTTACTTAATTCTTCAAGCCTCTAGGGCTTCGTAAAAGAAGTCTTCACGGCCCTTACAGCCAAAAAGAGTCTTCTGAATTTCAGAATCATTAACTCGAAACATACGCAATGAACGTAGCAAAGGCGTAATTGAACCGATCGTCTGCAGTTTCTAGGTGCTAGCTGGTAGCGTTAACTTGGGGGCGACTCGAGAGAGTATGTTTTGCTCATTTTGATTTATAACTTCAAAACTACACACTTTTTGAGAAAAACATTTCTATACAAAAGTAAACTACTTATAATTTTCTACAAATTATATCTAAACGCTTTTTTTCTCAAACGAACGGTTTAGGTGCTAGAGCGCGTTAAAGGTTGACAAAAATTCCAAAATTGACCAAAAAGCTGTTTTTCATGTTCATCGCTTATAATACAAAAACTACGCACTTTTAGAAAAAATTGTATATATAGAAAAGTAAGGTACATTAAATTTTCTACAAATTATGTTGCTTCGATTTTTTCCAAAAATAAACAGTTTAGATGTTAGAGCGCGTTGAAATATAAAGTATGGCCGACTGTTTTAAAGTGCAGTCTTTGTGATGGCAGCGCCTTTGAAATTGAAGAGATTTTGACCTTGAAACTTTTCAAGCTTTATAACAACTTAATCTGTAGTTTTTCTAGCTAGTAACTGTCTTTCTGGGCCAAGAAGGTATTTTTTGGAATTATTGGTCTTACATGTCATCGTTAAAGCCGCCACTTAATTTTAAATGAGTTTCGTCACTTCTTGAAGCTTCCCAATGACTTACAACCCTTACAAGCTATTTAAGGAATGAGGAAACCTAAGTGGTGCCTTTTAGAGCCATTTACAATCTTTTAAGTCTATTTGAAGAACTTTAGTTCAGCAGGTTTCATGTTTTCTTAGCTTTTGGAAGACTTGAGGTTTTCTAGAGTCTCTACTCTGCAATCTTTACCACCAATAACAGTCTTTCGATGGTACTTATTCCAAACCATCCTGCACTGCAGATTTTGTAGCCACATACTTTTACCCAAATTGATCGTTCTAATAAGTCGTCTCGCTTTTAAAACCTTATGTGACGCTAGTGAAGTGCGCTGGTGGTTACGCCACCCAATATACTTCGTTGGTTTTATGCATAACCAAATGACTAAAAATGAATGATTATAGTTCTAGAAAGCTTAACAAAGTACCGAATTCAGCAATTCAGCCACGAGAACTAGAACAGTTAGTACATAATAGAAAATAATTTATTATCACATAAACAATATTTCACATAATTATTCCAACTTCAGTAGACTTTAAGGGCATTACAATTTTTTAAAAGGCAAGAATGTAGGTTTTGTTGTAAAATCACAGATATAATAATAAATATTGCACTTAATTAAAAGAATTAACAATCTTCTTGTAATCCAATTTATACAGGCGTCGAAGTTGATCTACTGTGACTTTTGGCTCTTCTTGGGATATGCGAGGTTGAATTTTTGACATTAGTTGTACCTTGTAAAGAGGTAGGCTCTCTAGATTTTCTCCAAAGTCTTGGTAACGATTTTCTTAAATGGTTATTTAATCTTAGGGTCGATTCTTCGTGATCGTATCTAGTCCTTTCGCTAGAAAACAAACGAATCAAAAACCCTCAATTGTTTACTCAAGAAGATCGCTACTTACCTAGGAAAATAATTTAAACTTCTATCAGGTGATACATCTTGTGACATTAAAGGCCCCATTGATGTAGGACGGCACTGGAAAAGAAACTTCAGTTACAACACTACAAGAAAAGGCCCAATTGAGTATAAGCACAGACAACCTAAACCTAACCTAACCTAAAGTTTAGGTTGTCTGTGGTATAAGTATGGGTGGCTTGAGAAGGGTTAGAGCGGGACTTATTTTGGACGGTGTCACCCGCTATTGAAACACCCTGTACTCGGGAAATTAATTTTAAAATACGAGCCCAGATATTCTTCGCACACCAATCCGAGCTCTTTTGTATTTTTCAGTTTCCAGCCAAAGTAATCTAATCAAAGTCCCTTTAGTTTATTGGCGGGAAATTCAAATTTAGAATCTTCAATTTGGCGTAGAAATAAAAATTTTAAAAATCAAACCTTGTCTGTTTGCGTAGAAACGTCGACAAAATCGGTGGTCCCACTAACTCGACAATTATCGACGCATTTCTCGTTAATTAAAATTAACGAACTAATTTGTTGTTGAAGCTCTTTTATGGTTTGATCTTTATCTTCTAATTGATTTTCTAAGTTTAAAATTTGTTTATTTAATTCTTTTGTACTAGTATCCTCATTAGTTCCATTAAGTCCGTTCGTTAAACCATTTTTAATGGGTTCCTGATTCTCTGACTAAAACATAATGACTTAGCAATTCGTAAATTTTTATTATCAACTCACATTTTTAATTTCGTCATCACCCTGTAAATAAGAAAAAATTATAAACTCGCAATTGGACGCCAATTTTGATATTTACCATGTCTAAAAGCCTCTTCAGTTTCAACAACATAATTTTCATTTGGATGACGTCCTGCACCATCGTGCTCTGAGGTGGCCGGTCTCTTCTTGGTCCGAGTGTATCGTAAATAGTGGTCGATTGTGGTCTAATGGGGCTCCTGCTGAAAGTGCTCCTCATTCTTGGATTGGCTTGTTGGTCAGTCTGGGGCACGGTTTCTAGTTGCGGACCCGGTATAGTACTTTTAAATCGTATCAGACGCGATGATCTCGCCATGCTGAAACAATTTTTACAACTAAAATAATAAAATAGACAAATAGAAGGGGTTTTTTGTTTCTTCTATTGTTTTTAAAATGGGCTGAGACAAAGATTTAACCTCAAAAAATAAGTAACAATAAAATAGAAAGTAAAGTTATGATATTTGTGAGCGGTCTAGCGATTCTAATAACGTGCCGGTTTCCTATTTAATTTAAATTGTATAGTAATAATTGTTTGGTAATAAATAATGAGGGGGTCCTCTCACCCGCCATTCAATCTCTTCGTGTCTCGAGACCTTTTCTCTTCGGTTGGACCTACTTTTATAATAACCGGCCGCTTAAAAGTTTAGAAGATCGCTTTTTTTCAATTTTATACAGTGTGCGGCCACATTTACTACTTGTTCGTCGACTTCGTCTACTTTGAAATTTAATTTTTCGACGTTTCGGCCCTCCCTGACCCTGAAAAGTCTGTCACGATGTGTGTCAGTGTGTATGAAACGCTGTCAAACAAAAACTACTAAAGCGATTTTGTTGACATTTGGTGTCGGTCACTTTAACAAAATTTCATTGACAAAATAAGCTTTTAGACGAAATCTATACAGGGTGGCCTAAAATAAGGGGGTTATTTTGGTCGTATTTCGGAAAACCTTGACTCGCAGTTGTTTATACCCGGCTATAAGTGAGTACAAATTGGCCCTAATTAAAAAAATATTTTTTCAAATTTTTAAATTCAAAATGGCGGCCAGTATAACAATCGGCCCATTTTCTAGTGTTTTTATTATAACTTTGGAAATAATAATGATTTTTAAAATCTAAAAACAGGAATATATAAGCAAAATATAGAGCTTTAGTATTGATATAGCCCGTTTTTAAAATAATGCCAAAATTGACTACTTTTAAAAGACCAAAGTTGACTAAAATTTTAAAACGGATTTTCTCAAAATCGGCTATGGCCGTTTTGTCTACACTTCGATATGTTGTAGATATCAAAGTTCTTAATCAAACACCGTTGTTTGGTTTATTTGCTATGAGCAGATCCGGAGCTATGATTTTTTGAAAGTCTAAATTTCAAAAATTTATAATTTCTTTCGTAATTAAAATTTGTAATAGCAAGTTGGTATAATAATTTGTGCCATAAATTTCTATTATTTGCTACAAATTTGGTTTAAAAAACGCTTCCGGTTAAACCGGAAATTAGCCAAACATAAGGAGTTTTTGGAAACACCCTATATATTTTACAATATTTTAAAATATCGTAAAATTAGCTGTCCAATGATACTAAACATGTAAAATTTTAACTTCCGGTTTAACCGGAAACGGGGTTAGCGCTTCTATTTTAATTACAACACCCTGTATATTTTAAGTAATTTGGAAGATTGTAAACTTTCCTATCTAGTGATACCAAACATTCTACATTTTGACTTTCGGTTTAGCCGGAAATGAGAGCCTGGTCACATCGGCCGTTTTGGCTACTATAGACGTTTTGCTCCTAAACTTTGATAAAATTTCGTCCAATGGCCTAATGACTCTACTCAAAATACCTTGCATCCGCTTGTTCGATGCTTCGTATCTCTTATGATAGGGACATAAAAAATTTTAAAGTGGCCACCCAGTATACCGGCACTTATTTAGAAACGAGTCCAATTATTTTCTCTTTACTTATTGCATTAAAAGTGGCTCCAATTAAAATGCAATCCTCTTCGATATTTTCTTTAATTTTACAATTTTGTTTTGTTTAACACTTTTTTTCGCTAATTGTTTATAATAGAAAGTTAATTAACAAACTTAATTTTGATAACTTTCTCGGTTAATTTCGTTAGGGAATTAGGCCAAAACGTTGACATCTCATCGATTTAATAAAATCCATATACTTGAGGAAGATTATGTAAACATTCAAATTATTGTTAATTTTATTTATTTATTCGAATTTTTGCCATTTTTGCTTTTATTACACGCATTCCAAACTTGAATGAACCGTAGAGAGAAGAGATGCGGAGGAGAGACGTTGACCTTTCTACCTTTTTTATAGGTGCACAACAATTTTATTCGAGCTCCATATTGAATAAAACAAAAATAATTAACACGTTTACAGTTAGGCGTATAAACAAAAGCTATTATTTATCGCAATTTTTTTTAAATCAACAACGAGGCTAGATATAACTCCGAATTGATTTTCCCTCAGCCGTCCAGTTCAAACTTCCTTTTCAAGAACGCCAATTTCGTTATTTATTAGGTCAAGTTTTTACAAAACTCACCTTTTTATATTATCGTAATTTCCATTAGAATTCATTAGTCCTTAATTAAAAACAAAACCGCAATTAACATTTATGTTTTGCCAACAATGCAAAGCAAAAGCACGATTTTGTACACAACTCGAGGTGAAAGGAATATTTTCGTAACTTAAACTTTTTTTCCTTATTTCAAAGCAATAACCGCCACATTTGCACTATTTTTTAAAAATTTCAAATCGTAATTGTTCATAAAGAATTCAACAAAGTTCACCTGCCCGATAATCAACTCGCATGGACTGACTTACGCAACGTACCGTATCACTCCGGTCCGGAGTCTAGTAATACGGGGGACCTCACTTTACTGTCGAATTACTATGTTGCGTGTTTTTTGTTATTACAAATAGATGTTATTCACGGCACGTATCGATATTTTAATTTTACGGGCACCGTGTCATGGCACGGAACAACGCTAGAGAAGGTAAAAGAATACTCAAACTCATCATTTTTAGTTCACTCGTTTTACACGGAATTCACTTTGAGCTCCTAATCACTTAATCAGATTACGATAAGATAGGAAAACGGAAAACTATTGATGAGTTCAGTGGAGTAGGTGGCAATTATAACGATTATGGGTATGAAAACTAATTGTATTAAATAAATAGTACAAAGGCCAATTTTAAATGAGTCCCTTAACGCATCCTAATTAAACCTTCTGGACTTCCAGAGATGGCAAAGTTCAAAGCGAATAAAAAATGACGAATTATTTAAATTTTTACCAGAAAGCGTTTTTAAAATAGTTCTCCCAGTGGATTTTTTGTTGCTTTAGGGACAGTTGTACATCTTAATGCTGTTCTAAAATCTGCTACGCAGCCCCTACGTTTAGAGTCCCCTAGAATGATGAATGAGGTCCCAATTACGGAGCCCTCATCGCTGAAAAATAGGAAATTTTTCACTGGTTCCATTATCCGCTTCAGTAGTCTCCAGAAAGAGAAGATTGATCCCCACAGGGCCTGATGCTTACGAGGGCAAGGTTGAAATGCCCGATGAACGTTTTTATGGTAATCCGGGCGATTAAACCACGTGTGTTCATTCCTTTCAAAAGGCGAACGGTAGGGCTACTCTCAGTCTGGCCCTATACAGGCTGCTCGGTTAGTCTAGGAGGCAACGAAGAGTCTGCCACACCTAAGTGGCAGCATTAACTTGGGGGGTGACAAGCGAAGAGTAGATTTTGCTCTTTTTATGTTTTTTACTTATAACTCGAGAATTACCCTCTTTACGAAAAAAGTTGTTCTAAATAAAAATAGACTACAATAAATTTCCAACAAATTATGTCTCTTAATTTTTTTCGTAAAACAAACAGTTGAGGTGGTAGAGCGCGTTGAAGTGTGGTGTAAGTATATCGGACATACTACTTCTGGGGGGGGGGGATGTTAGAGTGCCGATATACTCAAATACAAAATATTGGATTTTCACCGATCTAGGCTGGAAGAACATAGCAAAGGTGTAATGAAATCGGCCGTCTGCCACTTCTAAAGGGCAGCATTAACGTGGGGGCAGCCCGTGCAGAGTTGGTTTTTATTTTATAACTTCAAAACTTCACACTTCTTGAGAAAAATACTTCTATATTTTATAGGTTCTTTACTGCGGCGGACTGTTTAGGCGCTAGAGCGCCTGAAAGCTTGACAAAAATGCTAAAATCAGCCAAACTACTGTTTGTCTGGTTTATTGCTTATAACTCAAAAACTGCTCACTTTTAGAGAAAAGTCTTTCTGTACAAAAATAAAGGGCACTTAATTTTCTATAAATGATTTATCTCAATATTTTTTATTAAACAAACAGTTTAGGCGTTAGAGAGCCTTAAAGTTTGCCATAAATATCAAAATCAGCCAAACAACTGTTTTTTTTGTTTATTGCTTATAACTTAAAAACTGCGCATTTTTGGAGAAAAGTCTTTGTGTACAAAAATAAAAGGCACTTAATTTACTATAAATAATTTATCTTAATATTTTTTATTAAACAAACAGTTTAGGCGTTAGAGAGCCTTAAAGTTTGCCATAAATATCAAAATCAGCCAAACAACTGTTTTTTTTTGTTTATTGCTTATAACTCAAAAACTGCGCATTTTTGGAGAAAAGTCTTTCTGTACAAAATAAAAGGCACTTAATTTACTATAAATAATTTATTTTAATATTTTTTATTAAACAAACAGTTTAGACGTTAGAGAGCCTTAAAGTTTGCCATAAATATCAAAATCAGCCAAACAACTGTTTTTTTTTGTTTATTGCTTATAACTCAAAAACTGCGCATTTTTGGAGAAAAGTCTTTCTGTACAAAAATAAAAGGCACTTAATTTACTATAAAGAATTTATCTTAATATTTTTTATTAAACAAACAGTTTAGGCGTTAGAGAGCCTTAAAGTTTGCCAAAAATATCAAAATCAGTCAAACAACTGTTTTTTCTGTTTATTGCTTTAAACTCGAAAACTACGCACTTTTAGAGAAAAGGCTTTCCATACAAAAATAAAGTACACTTAATTTCCCACAAATAATTTATCTTAAATTTGTTTTGTTAAACAAACAGTTTAGGCGCTTGAGCGCCTTAAAGTTTGACAAAAATTCCCAAATCAGCCAATTAACTTTTTTTTTGGTTTATCACTTATAAATTGAAAATTACGCACTTTTAGAGAAAAGTTTCTCTATGCAATAATAAGCTGCATTTAATTTCCTACAAATTATTTTTCTTATATTTTTTTTGTCAAATAAACAGTCTAGATGCTAGAGCACTCTGAAGTATAGCGCCTCAAGAAAGGTGGGTTTTAGGAACCAAAAGGTACAAGGCAAATTTTTATACCAAACAATTGCTTTTTTTGTATAAATTTTAATGAACCCTTTTTAACATGTCATTAATCTAGTAGTTAACCAACAGCAATAATTTGAGCCCAGTGCAACCATAAAAGAGAGATTGAGTAAAGTCAGAAAAGATCTGTAAGCGCTGTAAAGCGGAACTGGCCTATTAAAAAGAGCTGACAATACAGTTTTTGTCAACCAACAGCATTGTGACAAATCGAACGCCTACTCGAGCATATTTACTTGGAAAAAGTATCATTTTACAGGAATGTGGCGCCATCTTTTGGTAAATAATGTAAATAGCATCAGTTTTTTGATCGATCCATTATAGGGGGTACAGATGATTTTAGATGGTGCTTTGGCACCGAAGTAATTTTTTAATAAACCAAGACACGCTTTTCTCCTCTAGTACCACCCTAATAAAAAAACATGTAAAATACCCCAATTTTGAACTAATTTATTAAATATTTTCACTTAAACAATCACTGTTACTGTATATCTTTGTGCTTTCTCAAGAAATCCAAGAGGTGATCGTAAACTAATCCTTTAACGCTGGGCGTGGCATAAAAGTCTGTGTGACAAAACTGATCATTGGGAATCCTGTAAGGCCTAGAAAAGGCCTTAACACTTGCAGGCATCTCTCTGTACAACTCTAAGGAGCTCTAAAGATTTAAGAAATTAAACAATCTTTTTCAAATCGACAAAAATTACCTTTTCTGTGGCGAGAAAATCGCCAGGAGAGTATATTAAATGTTGAGGTACGTTTAAGTTTGATATATTGAATTGTGGTGGTCCTCTCGAGCCGTAATGTATAATATTTCCATCTGCGCCATAATCGTAATTTTGGAAGACTTCGTTTATTATCATTTGGGTATTGTAAAAAATCGACTTTACCGGTAGTGCTTCAAGTCCTTGTCCAATGAAAAGCGGTAGTATGGCCTTAAAGTTTAATACAGTTGCATTAAGTACATTTTGACAAAGATAATCGGATTCATACCGCATCTGCTTGAACAAATCCTAATCCACATGAGAGTGCTTTCATGATGTACACAAGCATCGCCCCAAGTGGGCTACCGAAAAAGGTTTGGATTGCCACAGTTAACATAACTGGCGTTCTCATTAGAAAAGTTCCGTGTGTAAATGGGTAGATGATACTCTGAAGTAAAAGGAATAAAGTTCAGTTGGTGGTTACCTCAATGTGTCTTAAAAGCGTTTTTAACACTGGGGAAACAACTTTCTCTAAGCGTTCTCCAAGCAGGAGGATCATTTTTGGTGTGTTGTAGGAGATGTTGTTATACCAGTGACTTTTGCTTTACCTTAGCTGCAGACAACGGTAGAAGCTTCGCAATAGGACCCAACGGAGCTTTCATGTATTGTAGGTAAATCAGCGGCGCCAATAATACAGAAAATTTAAACCTATGTATCGCTTCAGGATGATGAATGTTATAAATTAAAAACGCAGTAGTTGAAATGGAGTAACCGATATAAATTATTTTTTGTCTCGTTTTGGCGTTAACGAAATCGAAAAATGCCGGTAGGTCGTACATTCCGTGTTCGTAGTTTGTGTAGTTCCAAAAATTCATGTCTGTAGGTACTAAATATCGGTGTCCAAGTGAATAATGCGACCCTCTAAAATTTCCCAACCACACGTCGTAGCCTTCATCGGCGAGGAGAAAAGCTAAAACAAAATTATTAGTTGGCAGTTTTACTCTTCAAGAGTTGTCGAGACTTAGAATTCAGTAAGAAGCGACAGGTCTGGCTAGGAGTTGGAGATGGACTCAAGGGACTAATCGGAACTTTAGGAGAGAAGCAGCAGGTTCGTGTTCACAACTCAAAATATAGATCACGATCAGAAGGCATTAAATGTATCCAATGAACATAATGTGGACTGGTAGACATTGAAAGGAGTTGGAGATGGACTCAACGGACTAAACAGAACTTTAGGAGAGAAGCAGCAGGTTCGTGTCCACAACTCAAAATATAGATCACGATCAGAAGACATTAAATGTATCCAATGAACATAATGTGAACTGGTAGACATTGAAAGGAGTTGGAGATGGACTCAACGGACTAATCGGAATTTTAAGAGAGAAGCAGCAGGTTCGTGTCCACAACTCAAATTACGGAGCACGATCAGAAGACATTAAACGTATCCAATGAACATAATGTGGACTGGTAGACATTGAAAGGAGTTGGAGATGGACTCAACGGACTAATCGGAATTTTAAGAGAGAAGCAGCAGGTTCGTGTCCACAACTCAAATTACGGAGCACGATCAGAAGACATTAAACGTATCCAATGAACATAATGTGGACTGGTAGACATTGAAAGGAGTTGGAGATGGACTCAACGGACTAATCGGAATTTTAAGAGAGAAGCAGCAGGTTCGTGTCCACAACTCAAATTACGGAGCACGATCAGAAGACATTAAACGTATCCAATGAACATAATGTGGACTGGTAGACATTGAAAGGAGTTGGAGATGGACTCAACGGACTAATCGGAATTTTAAGAGAGAAGCAGCAGGTTCGTGTCCACAACTCAAATTACGGAGCACGATCAGAAGACATTAAACGTATCCAATGAACATAATGTGGACTGGTAGACATTGAAAGGAGTTGGAGATGGACTCAACGGACTAATCGGAATTTTAAGAGAGAAGCAGCAGGTTCGTGTCCACAACTCAAATTACGGAGCACGATCAGAAGACATTAAACGTATCCAATGAACATAATGTGGACTGGTAGACATTGAAAGGAGTTGGAGATGGACTCAACGGACTAATCGGAATTTTAAGAGAGAAGCAGCAGGTTCGTGTCCACAACTCAAATTACGGAGCACGATCAGAAGACATTAAACGTATCCAATGAACATAATGTGGACTGGTAGACATTGAAAGGAGTTGGAGATGGACTCAACGGACTAATCGGAATTTTAAGAGAGAAGCAGCAGGTTCGTGTCCACAACTCAAATTACGGAGCACGATCAGAAGACATTAAACGTATCCAATGAACATAATGTGGACTGGTAGACATTGAAAGGAGTTGGAGATGGACTCAACGGACTAATCGGAATTTTAAGAGAGAAGCAGCAGGTTCGTGTCCACAACTCAAATTACGGAGCACGATCAGAAGACATTAAACGTATCCAATGAACATAATGTGGACTGGTAGACATTGAAAGGAGTTGGAGATGGACTCAACGGACTAATCGGAATTTTAAGAGAGAAGCAGCAGGTTCGTGTCCACAACTCAAATTACGGAGCACGATCAGAAGACATTAAACGTATCCAATGAACATAATGTGGACTGGTAGACATTGAAAGGAGTTGGAGATGGACTCAACGGACTAATCGGAATTTTAAGAGAGAAGCAGCAGGTTCGTGTCCACAACTCAAATTACGGAGCACGATCAGAAGACATTAAACGTATCCAATGAACATAATGTGGACTGGTAGACATTGAAAGGAGTTGGAGATGGACTCAACGGACTAATCGGAATTTTAAGAGAGAAGCAGCAGGTTCGTGTCCACAACTCAAATTACGGAGCACGATCAGAAGACATTAAACGTATCCAATGAACATAATGTGGACTGGTAGACATTGAAAGGAGTTGGAGATGGACTCAACGGACTAATCGGAATTTTAAGAGAGAAGCAGCAGGTTCGTGTCCACAACTCAAATTACGGAGCACGATCAGAAGACATTAAACGTATCCAATGAACATAATGTGGACTGGTAGACATTGAAAGGAGTTGGAGATGGACTCAACGGACTAATCGGAATTTTAAGAGAGAAGCAGCAGGTTCGTGTCCACAACTCAAATTACGGAGCACGATCAGAAGACATTAAACGTATCCAATGAACATAATGTGGACTGGTAGACATTGAAAGGAGTTGGAGATGGACTCAACGGACTAATCGGAATTTTAAGAGAGAAGCAGCAGGTTCGTGTCCACAACTCAAATTACGGAGCACGATCAGAAGACATTAAACGTATCCAATGAACATAATGTGGACTGGTAGACATTGAAAGGAGTTGGAGATGGACTCAACGGACTAATCGGAATTTTAAGAGAGAAGCAGCAGGTTCGTGTCCACAACTCAAATTACGGAGCACGATCAGAAGACATTAAACGTATCCAATGAACATAATGTGGACTGGTAGACATTGAAAGGAGTTGGAGATGGACTCAACGGACTAATCGGAATTTTAAGAGAGAAGCAGCAGGTTCGTGTCCACAACTCAAATTACGGAGCACGATCAGAAGACATTAAACGTATCCAATGAACATAATGTGGACTGGTAGACATTGAAAGGAGTTGGAGATGGACTCAACGGACTAATCGGAATTTTAAGAGAGAAGCAGCAGGTTCGTGTCCACAACTCAAATTACGGAGCACGATCAGAAGACATTAAACGTATCCAATGAACATAATGTGGACTGGTAGACATTGAAAGGAGTTGGAGATGGACTCAACGGACTAATCGGAATTTTAAGAGAGAAGCAGCAGGTTCGTGTCCACAACTCAAATTACGGAGCACGATCAGAAGACATTAAACGTATCCAATGAACATAATGTGGACTGGTAGACATTGAAAGGAGTTGGAGATGGACTCAACGGACTAATCGGAATTTTAAGAGAGAAGCAGCAGGTTCGTGTCCACAACTCAAATTACGGAG
Source organism: Malthinus flaveolus (assembly GCA_950108345.1). Lineage (NCBI taxonomy): Eukaryota > Metazoa > Arthropoda > Insecta > Coleoptera > Cantharidae > Malthinus > Malthinus flaveolus. The sequence continues at coordinate 4,828,553 of OX467289.1, read as the reverse complement.
CACGATCAGAAGACATTAAACGTATCCAATGAACATAATGTGGACTGGTAGACATTGAAAGGAGTTGGAGATGGACTCAACGGACTAATCGGAATTTTAAGAGAGAAGCAGCAGGTTCGTGTCCACAACTCAAATTACGGAGCACGATCAGAAGACATTAAACGTATCCAATGAACATAATGTGGACTGGTAGACATTGAAAGGAGTTGGAGATGGACTCAACGGACTAATCGGAATTTTAAGAGAGAAGCAGCAGGTTCGTGTCCACAACTCAAATTACGGAGCACGATCAGAAGACATTAAACGTATCCAATGAACATAATGTGGACTGGTAGACATTGAAAGGAGTTGGAGATGGACTCAACGGACTAATCGGAATTTTAAGAGAGAAGCAGCAGGTTCGTGTCCACAACTCAAATTACGGAGCACGATCAGAAGACATTAAACGTATCCAATGAACATAATGTGGACTGGTAGACATTGAAAGGAGTTGGAGATGGACTCAACGGACTAATCGGAATTTTAAGAGAGAAGCAGCAGGTTCGTGTCCACAACTCAAATTACGGAGCACGATCAGAAGACATTAAACGTATCCAATGAACATAATGTGGACTGGTAGACATTGAAAGGAGTTGGAGATGGACTCAACGGACTAATCGGAATTTTAAGAGAGAAGCAGCAGGTTCGTGTCCACAACTCAAATTACGGAGCACGATCAGAAGACATTAAACGTATCCAATGAACATAATGTGGACTGGTAGACATTGAAAGGAGTTGGAGATGGACTCAACGGACTAATCGGAATTTTAAGAGAGAAGCAGCAGGTTCGTGTCCACAACTCAAATTACGGAGCACGATCAGAAGACATTAAACGTATCCAATGAACATAATGTGGACTGGTAGACATTGAAAGGAGTTGGAGATGGACTCAACGGACTAATCGGAATTTTAAGAGAGAAGCAGCAGGTTCGTGTCCACAACTCAAATTACGGAGCACGATCAGAAGACATTAAACGTATCCAATGAACATAATGTGGACTGGTAGACATTGAAAGGAGTTGGAGATAAACTCAACGGACTAATCGGAACTTTAGGAGAGAAGCAGCAGGTTCGTGTCCACAACTCAAATTACGGAGCACGATCAGAAGACATTAAACGTATCCAATGAACATAATGTGGGCTGGTAGACATTGAAAGGAGTTGGAGATAAACTCAACGGACTAATCGGAACTTTAGGAGAGAAGCAGCAGGTTCGTGTCCACAACTCAAATTACGGAGCACGATAAGAAGACATTAAACGTATCCAATGAACATAATGTGGATTGGTAGACATTGAAAGGAGTTGGAGATGGACTCAAGAAGCTCAAAACTCTCGGAGAGTTTTTTAGAGATTCTTTTAGGATTAGTAGAGGAGTTCCAGGGTTACTTCAGTATTCAAAAGCTTTCCAATGGATGCTCGAGGTTTTTTTGAACAACAAATCGTAAAATTCTGAGCAACTGGATGTATATGAGAACAGTACCTAATGAGATGTTGCCCATCATGGCGTACATAGTTGATGATGACGAAAAGCCGTGTTGTAGAAAGACGGGCATTCTATTGGAATACTGTATCCCGCGTCTTCCGTACGGAATTCGAAAGAGCGTCAATATAAATCCATCCTGAGTTTCGACAGCGTAAGTTTCCACATAGTATCCGTTCCTTCTCGCCAATTGTTCCTGTTGAAATAGAAATTAGTGGCGTTTTAATTTTTAAAACTAAAACAACTCACAAAATTTGCTAAAACGTCGGGATTTCTATGACAGCGTGGATTCAAAACTCGATTACTCGAATAGTCGAAATAGGATTCGCACACGTATTCCAAAGAATTTTGAGCGAGTGCCGTTTTGAAATAAACCAAACACAATATTACCAAGCACTTCATGGCTGCGCTTTAAGAAAAAAAAATTTTTAACTTGTGGGTATTTATAAGGCAACACAATTGCATTCTTCCACGATTTTGGATCTAGAGCATGAATATCTCGAGCTGCGCTGTTAAAACTAAATTGAGCGATTCCACACGTTTTGTTTGATTTATTGGGAAAATTGCTGTTTTATCTGGTGCACGTTTTCGAAACGACTGTGCATGAGACGTTGTTAAGTGGGGAGGGAATCAAACGATCATTATCGATGAAATTAAAAACTAGCTGTGACAGATCTAGAAACTTGTAGAGAAACCTGCAAATCGAGCAATCGAGTTTTATTAAATAATAACAAGCACTAAAAATTAGTGTAAAATTATAAATTATTAATAAACATTAATAAATGGTCGTATAACAGTGTAACTACGTCTTTAGCGAATATAAAATCCATGTGGTTGAAATTGGTATTATTAACCACAAACGCCTTGTAAGGTTTCACGGTTTCGGGAACGGACTCGATAAATTTCTCGATCGACTAAAAAAACAAACGTTAATTGCGCTTTAATTCGATTTTAATCGAAAGTAAATAACAAACCTCCTTGGTACAAACCATGTCGTTATCTGCTCTTAATACATAAATAGGCACCTGAACGTCAGATAAATTGTATAGAGGTGGCTTTGGACTACCGTAAAATTTCAGATTTTTTTCCAATCCGTAATCAAATTGGCGAAAGTCGCCAGTTAACATAACTTGCGATAAGTGGTTTACTAATTTAACCGAGCTCGTTTCGGATAATTGTAAAAGTGTCACTGGTAACGTTTCCTGAAACAATTTAAAGAGCGATTTTGGATACTGTTCCAATAATTGTTGACGAAACGACTTACAGGGTCGTTTTGTTCGTAATCGAATCCAGCAGCCCACATGTCGAACACTTGGCATATTTTCATTTGGATTGGGTACGGATAACACATGTGTTTCCATATTTTTTCATTAAGTCTCCTAAATCCGTCGGGATAATACTGGCCATTAGTCAAGAATTGAGTAATTGGCTGTAACAAAATTTTTATATCAGTAATCAGGACCGTCGTTTCCAAATTGTAATTCAAAATGGAGGATGCAATATGGCGATTCTAACTTGCCAACTTATTGATTTAAAAAAAGGTTACTTACAGTTATAATTGGCCAAATACTCATACCCGCATAAGCAAACGAGGATACGCCATCTGCATAAATAAAAGGCGCCAAAAATATAAAAATTTTCACGTTTCTTTTAGCAATTTCTGGATAAGTTAGCGAATAAATGGTACCAGAAGTTCCACCCAGCGAGTAGCCAATATAAATGACCTTTTGTTTGGTTATTTTATTAACTAGGCCAATTTGGGAACGCGCGTCGTGTATCCCAAGTTCGTGAAACGTAAAATCCCAATATCTTTCGTCGGTTTCACTTAAAGTTTTGTGGTGCCTACTATAAATGCTTCCTCGGAAATTTCCCAACCACACATCGTAACCAGCATCAGCTAAGATGAAGGCTGAAAAAATTTGAGTTTTTTATTCTAAAAAGAGACGGGGTGAATGTGTGGAAGGTATCACACTACTTTATCCTCATTTCTCATTTTAAGCCCCGTCCATTTGATGACGTCAGGCTCATCCCCTTGATGACGTCAGCTTTTAGTTTTGACCATAGACCTTTGAGCTTTGATTTTTGAAATTTTTCCGCTGAGATTTGACTCTTTACCTAGCGATTTGAGTTTCAAACCTTACCTTTGACCTTTTGAGTTAGCCCTTTGGGGTGCGACCAGTGACTGACCTTGATTTTGAGAAGCTCCAGGTGCAGCCTGATCTAGAGACCCCACATAGGCCCTTTATTTTATGATTCTGATATTATCAGACAACAAAATTTTAATTGTGGTGTGTGAGGACGAGGCACCCAACAATTCTGAGGCTCGCGCTTTGCTAAGGCTCCAGACACGTGCCTCATTGTGAATTGACCTTATAGACATCGATTTATTGAGTCATTGAAAGTCAAGTACGACTTTCATCTTCACGATCTTGTTCTCAAACAGGCGAGTACCTTTAGCAATAACTACGCAGCAATAACTACACGACAATTAAAAAAATTAATATCTCCGTTATTAATAGGACTATCCCCTTGAAATTTGGTATACATATTGGACATTCACCACTCTACTACACCACATTGCCAAATTCGTCAACATCCCCTCCGGGGGTGCAAAATTAAAGTTTTAAACATTTACACATATTTTACATCTTGAAAATTAGTGTTAAAGAGACAAAATTGACTTCTTACGCAGTTCTTTAAATTTGTACACAATTAACTATTACAGTAAGCACCTTAAATTGTTTAAATAACAACGGGGTGCAGCCCCGCCCCGCCTACCGTAAAAAAATCATAGCTTCCTTAATAGAAAAACTTTAAGAATGAAATTAAGTGCGTACACTACTAAAGGTGTCCTATTTCAGATGCCACCAAAAAATTTGTTTAATCCGATACAGGGCGTTCTAGCAATATTACCCCAAAACTTAAAAAAATCGTAGCTCCCTTAATACAAAAACTTTAAGAATGAAATTAAGTACGTACACTACTAAAGGTGTCCTCTTTCAGATGCCACCAAAAAATTCGTTTAATCCGGTACAGGAGGTTCTAGAAATATTTTAGGGTTTAGGGTAATATTGCTAGAATCCCCTGTATCGGATTAAACGAATTTTTTGATGGCATCTGAAAGAAGACACCATAAGTAGTTTACATACTCAATTTTATTCTTAACGTTTTTCTATTAAAGGAGCTACGATTTTTTTAAGTCTTGGGGTAATATTGCTAGAACGCCCTCTATTGGATTAAACGAATTTTTTAGTGGCATCTAAAAGAAGACACCTTAAGTAGTGTACATACCTAATTTTATTCTTAAAGTTTTTGTATTAAGGGAGCTACGATTTTTTTAAGTCTTGGGGTAATATTGCTAGAACGCCCTCTATTGGATTAAACGAATTTTTTAGTGGCATCTAAAAGAAGACACCTTAAGTAGTGTACATACCTAATTTTATTCTTAAAGTTTTTGTATTAAGGGAGCTACGATTTTTTAAAGTTTTGGGGTAATATTGCTAGAACGTCCTGTATCGGATTAAACGAATTTTTTAGTGGCATCTGAAATAGGACACCTTTAGTAGTTTACGTACTTAATTTCATTCTTAAAGTTTTTGTATTAAGGGAGCTACGATTTTTTTAAGTCTTGGGGTAATATTGCTAGAACGCCCTGTATCGGATTAAACGAATTTTTTAGTGGCATCTAAAAGAAGACACCTTAAGTAGTGTACATACCTAATTTTATTCTTAAAGTTTTTGTATTAAGGGAGCTACGATTTTTTAAAGTTTTGGGGTAATATTGCTAGAACGCCCTGTATAGGATTAAACAAATTTTTTAGTGGCATCTAAAATAGAACACCCTTAGTAGTGTACGTACTTAATTTTATTCTTAAAGTTTTTCTATTAAGGGAGCTACGATTTTTTTAAGTCTTGGGGTAATATTGCTAGAACGCCCTGTATCGGATTAAACGAGTTTTTTAGTGGCATCTAAAAGAAGACACCTTAAGTAGTGTACATACTTAATTTTATTCTTAAAGTTTTTGTATTAAGGGAGCTACGATTTTTTTAAGTTTTGGGGTAATATTGCTAGAACGCCCTGTATCGGATTAAACGAATTTTTTGGTGGCATCTAAAATAGGACACCTTTAGTAGTGTACATACTTAATTTCATTCTTAAAGTTTTTCTATTAAGGAAGCTATGATTTTTTTACGGTAGGCGGGGCTGGGGTGCACCCCGTTGTTATTTAAACAATTTAAGGTGCTTACTGTAATAGTTAATTGTGTACAGATTTAAAGAACTGCATAAGAAGTCAATTTTGTCTCTTTAACACTCATTTTCAAGATGTAAAATATGTGTAAATGTTTAAAACTTCAATTTTGCACCCCGGGGGGGGGGGGATGTTGACAAATTTGGCAATGTGGTATAGTAGAGTGGTGAATGTCCAATATGTATACCAAATTTCAAGGAGATAGTCCTATTAATAACGGAGATATTAATTTTTTTAATTTTCGTGTAGTTATTGCCGGTTAGTTATTGCTAAAGGTACTCGCCTTCCACAAACCACAAAGGTCCTGTTGTACTATAACCATTACTGACTCTTACCTAACGATTTATTTCCTGTAATTGCGAAACATTTCGAATTGGACTTGTATCCATGCTGTAAGAATATTGGTGGGCCCGGTTTCTTGGTGGTGGGCTCTCTTCCATGAGGAATTCGAAATACGGATAAAATGTAACCATCGTCAGTCGTCACATTATGAATTTCAACCGGATAACCCCACCTTTGAATTATTTCTGACTAAAAACAAATATTATGCGAATTTGTTTAGTTTTAAAAATAATATTAAGACAGTTAAGATAGTTAAGACAAAATAAATTATTTGACTTAAATAAAAATTTATTGTAAGATAATACCTAAAAATAATATCAAAGAAAATTTTAAAAACTGCAAAAACTGGGCAAAAAAAAGGTTAATAAAACAAGCATACGATAAAAATGTAAAGTTAGTATAAAAAAAATTTAAACAATGGTAAATGGAACTAATTCATTGGAATGATAGGTAGTAGTATGAGTTACGTTAAAAATAAATTATGAGATAATATGCTAAAATAATTAGTAAAAAACAGAAAAACGGTAAAAGTATGTTAGAAAAAAATTAGAATAGTGAGACTAACAAAAAAGAAAAGTAAGACTTACAAACGGGTACATAAACCGTAACAATAACAATTGCCTGCCTCTAGTGATAGTGTAGTATGATTTGTATGTATAAAAAGAGACTATACAAGGTAATACATAAAAAAAATTGTGCAAATAAATTAGAAAACTGTAAATAAGAAGTTAAAAATAAACAAAAAAGTAAAAAAAATAACAATGAACCTATGAAAAAGACAATACAATAGCGAAAATTAGAAAAATGAAACTTACAACAGGCAAATCGTCATCAGGGTTAAAATAGCAATTTTCGTTTGAGTCCACATCTGTATAATAGTCTTCGAAAGTTCTGCACACATTATTGTTCGACTTTTTAATTAAAACTAAAACAATTCCAATAGCAACCGAACCAAAAAATATAAGCCACTTCATGCTGAAAAATTCCAAAAAATAGGTTTCGTGTTACTATGGTGTAGAACTGTAGAAGGTACAGGTAGCCGATACTCAAATGAGCAATACTCTACATAGACAGGAAATTATTTTATAAAGGTCGTTCGTGTACATTAACTCTGGTTAAAAGTTGGTTATCTATAAACAAACAACAATACAAAAATATAAATACGAATGGATAAATTTTATGTCGGAACTCGAAGGTTACAAGGTTGAGGCCTTTTTTGCAAAATTGTGCATTCATCAAGTATCACAGAAATATGAAAAAATAGATTATTATCAGTAAAGTGTAAATTAGTGCTAGATAACAATACAATAGGCGTTCTGTCCTCCAGGGTGTGATAGTGTGATAGGTCTTGTCCCGTTTGCCGAAAAGTAGCTCTTTTTATTCCATACCCTTCTTGTGAATTTCGTTGGGATATGAGATATGAGCACTTAATTAAGAGTTATTTAAGGGTTAGAGTAAGTGTGAAACACTCTGTATATCGTCGTTTGATTTTAATTGTAATTATAAATTTAGACTACTAGAAACATGCCTTTTAAATAAACTAGCGGAAGGGGCAAAACGTATTTCAAAAATTACAATTCTTAAAAATGAAACTCTAGGCCCTATCGTCCTCAAAATTTAAAAATGAATCAAATCGACCGACTGAAATTGAGTAAAGAAAGGTATCGACACTTCTCTAAAAATAGCCAATAGCCAATACCATGGAGAGCAGAATGGTAGATCCAGGCAGATATAAAGAAATTTACTGAAAGACAGACAGACAGAGTAAAGCGTGGAGCATATGCAGAACAGGGAGACGAGTAGTCAGATACTGAGAAAAGATGTCGAAGAGAAAGCTAGAGCGCAGCTAGAGTTACGCAGATAAAAAACTAACTGAAACAGACACAAAGACTGACATAGAAGCAAACAGGTTGAAGACAGGCAGACGTGTCGGAAAAATGCCTATTGGATTTGGGTATGTTTTTGTCTCAAACTACGCATTCCATCGACTTCTCGGAACTCTTACGTTTAATATGTTCAAAGTAATTAGTTAATTAAACCGTAGGGGGCCTTTAAATTGCAAATTAAACGATCAAGAACAAGAATAGCTATTGCTGGTGACGCACTCGGTATATTTAACCAGACGAAAACTTACGGACCGAAAATATTCATTCTGTGCTCTCTTACATGGGTTAACAGACCGAATAGAAGAAGCAGAAGTTTTAAAATGAAACTTTAAACTATTCGAGTCTTACTCTTCGACATGGCGCAGTCGGGAGGACCAAAAACAATCGATTTTTATTAAAAATAATTTATTAAATAATAACAGACACTAAAAACTTAAACTATAACTTATTAAGAAACGTTAACAAATGGTCGTATAAAAGCGTAACAACATCTTTAGCAAACACAAAGTCCATGTGATTAAACTTAGTGTTGTTAACCACAAACGTCTTGTAAGGCTTCAGACTATTCGGCACAGATTCGATAAATTTTTCGATCGACTGCAAAACAAACAAACGTTAATTGCGCTTTAATTGGATTTTAATCAAAGGTGAGTAACAAACCTCTTTGGTACAAGTCATGTCGTTATCTGACCTTAATATATAAACAGGCACTTGCATTTCCGATATATTATAAAGAGGCGGCTTCGGACTACCGTATAGTTTCAAATTCTTTTCCAAATTGTAATCAAATTGGCGAAATTCGCCAGTTAACATAACTTGCGATAAGTGGTTTACTAATTTCACTGAGCTCGTTTCGGATAGATGTAAGAGGGTCACTGGTAACGTTTCCTGAAAACAATCACTTGCGTTACTGTTCCGAATTGCGATTGCAAGACAACTTACAGGGTCGTTTTGTTCGTAATCGAATCCGGCAGCCCACATATCGAATACTTGACATATTCTCATTTGGATTGGATACGGATAACAGACGTATTTCCATATTTTTTCATTAAGTTCCCTAAATCCGTCGGGATAATACTGGCCGTTGGTTAAGAATTGGGTAATTGGCTGCAAAACAATTTTTATATCACTAATTAGGGCCGCGCTTTCAAAGGTATAATTCAAAATGGCGGATTCAATATGGCGATTCAAGCAGTTGGTGTTAAGAAGAACTAAAACTACTTCAGTCAAGGCTAAATGCTAAAAATACAAGGTGTCCACTTCAAAATATACTGTTAGAACTTTTAGTTAAGTTTGATTAACTTTTTTGGACACCCTGTACAAGAGAAACTAAATTATTCGACACGTGCATGTAGGACAAGGTCTTGACATAAATTACTTATAGTTGCTCGTCTTGTTTAACAAAATTAAGCGTACAGTGATTTTTTTTTATAAACAGCTACTTTTCCATTAAAATGTCCCACCCTGTAAGTTATCACTCTGTACATTTCAAAATAAGTTTAGAGTACCTATATATTATATAAACGGCATGCTTATTTTGAATTTTTAATTAGCTCCTATTAATCTAGGAGCTATTTAAAACAGGGCGCTTTTGAGACACCCTGTATAATAAAATTAATTGAGATGATAGGTATGCTTTAGATAAATAAATGCTTGGTTACCGCCGTATTACGTAAGTTCCGGATTTTAAGAAAAAATACGGACTTGATTTAATCAATATCTATTTTAATGTACTAATTAAAATCTATTTTAGCGTAATTAATATGTATTTTAATTAAATTCCAGATAAGCTAATGATAAGCAATTTTGATCACCCGACAGACAAAGTCGAGTAAGCTTTGCATTTTTAACGATGTGGAACGTACGATCATTTTAATCACTCAGCCATTCAATCTGATGCGTATCTGTCAGTCTGTCAGTTACGATGTCTACTTGTGTATGTGTGAACAGGATTGCATTAATAACAGTATAACCTCCTTGGATAAAACTTTGCAGTTTCAAATAGGTTCAGAAGGTGCTAGTCATTTTCGACATTAAAAAAATTTCGAATGGGGTTCCCCTGGTTTTAACTGAGTTTAAAATGGGCGTTTGACTGTTGGGATAACTGACGACGGATGGCAGGTTTTCTTATAAATGTGAACGTAGCATACTTACAGTTATAACTGGCCAAATAGTCATACCCAATTGGGCAAATAAACTTATACCATTTGCGTAAATAAAAGGCGCCAATAATATAAAAATTTTCACGTTTTTTTTGGCAATATCTGGATACGTTAGCGAATAAATGGTACCAGCAGTTCCACCCATCGAGTAGCCAATATAAATGACCTTTTGCTTGGTTATTTTACTAACTAGAGCAATTTGCGAAGGCACGTCGTGTACTCCAAGTTCGTGGAATGTATAATCCCAATATCTTTCGTCGGTTTCACTTAAAGTTTTGTGGTGCCTACTATAAATGCTTCCTCGGAAATTTCCTAACCACACATCGTAACCAGCATCAGCTAGGATGAAGCCTGAAAAAAATCCAATCTGAGAAAAGACGGCGTGGAAGGAGACCCACGTTCATTGACAATTCCAAAATGGGTATTGTGTAAACTATTTTAGGTGGTTCGATTTAAAAACCATTAGTTGCACTTACTTAACGATTTATTTCCGGTCGTTGCAAAACATTTCGAATTGGACTTGTATCCATGCTGTAAGAATATTGGTGGGCCCGGTTTCTTGGTGGACTTTCTTCCATGAAGAATTCGAAATATAGATAAAATGTAACCGTCGTCGGTCGTCACATTATGGATTTCAACCGGATAGCCCCATCTTTGAATTATTTCTGGCTGGAAAACGAAAAATGAATATTCATTTGCCTTGAAAAACAATAGAATAGAATAAATAATTATAATATATGGTATACTTAAAAGGTATTTAGTCGAAGCAAATTTTATGCAATGATTTAATGATTTATTGTTTAATAATTTAAAAATAAAACGAAAAAAGTAATACATAATACTAAATGAGAGATAATACATTAAAATAATTTAGAAAAAAAATTGCAAAAATGGTAAAAGGTTGATAGAACGAAAACGAAGAAGAAAAGAAAAAATTATAAAACTACGATAAAGAGAATGGAATAATTGCTAAAAGTAGAAAAATGAGAGTACCAATGTAAACCGTCATCAGGTTTAAAATAGTACTAATTTTTATTTGAAGCCTAGTTAGAAATATGGCATACGTGTAAAGATTAACACATAAATAATTTAAAAAGTTTGTAGAAAAAAAATGAAGAAGAAAGATAATATACAAGATATTACTACAACGCGATAAATATCGTTTAAGCATTAGTTTTATTTTATGAATTATTTAGGTATCATACACCTATAAAATGTTAATTTACTGTACTGCGCTATATTTCTAAAATTCATAAATATTCATTAGTAGGTATACATGTTATGTAATAATAATTAGCTGACGTTAATAAATTAATGTAAATAATTTTTGTGAATAATTTGTATCAATTAGTGTATATCGTTTAGCATACATATTTCTATTATTTTCGATAGCAGACTTGATTTTTTCAAATACTCAATATTTAAATACTTCATTAATCTATTTTTAACAAATAATAAGTCAAAATGAACTTGCTAAATATTTAAAAAAATTGTATACTAAAAATACTAAAAATTTGAAAAAAAGTTGACTATTATTAGTAAGACCACTTTGTAGTATTTGTGTCGTTATTTCCATCATGTGTCTGATTCTTAAAATCGGATAATAAACAAAGGAGTTACGGTCTTGGGCGTTTTTTGATTAAACAACCCTGTATATACTTTCAAAAATAAAATACAAGATAGTACATACAAATAATTTCGAAAAAAAACGGAAAAAATAATAAAAGTTTGGTAGAAAAAAAAGAAAGAAAAAAAGAAAAAATACATAATATTGTGTCCAACAGATATGAAATATACTATACAGCTCAGTAAATATCCAGTTTTTAGAAAAAAGTTTCAAACAAAAGTTGTTTATCAAACAGTTATCTACCACCTTGCAGCCATAAACTCAATTTTTTGTTAAAAACAAAAGCACAGCGAATAGCACTTGAAGATTTTTAATAGGCAAGGTATGCCGTTATTATACTCATTCGATAGAGGAATTTGTTCTCTTTTCAAGCACGCCAAACTTTAGTGCCCTCACAAAAAAAATTTGGGGTTGTAGATAACTATTTGATAAACAACTTTTATTTGAGAGTATATTCCATACCTTTTGGACATACTGTATATAAAAGTGATAATGTCTACAATTAGAAAAGTAATGGTTTGATAAACCTTCATCACTCATCAGGTTTAAAATATTTATTATTATAATGATAGTTACGTTTAAAAACAAATTATTAGATAATACCTTACTAAACAGATCTAGATAAAAAAATTATAAACGCAATCAATTGTGGTAAAAAGGCAGAAAGCAATAAGATAAAATAATAAAAGGAAAAAAGTTAGGAAGTAGCGAAAATAAAATAAAAATAACTTACAACAGGCAAATCATCGTCGGGATTAAAATAACAATTTTCGTTTGAGTCAACATTCGTATAGTAATCTTCGAAACTTCTGCACACATTATTTTTGGATTTTTTAACTAAAACTAAACCAATTCCAATAGCAATCAAACCAAAAAATATAAGCCACTTCATTCTAAAAAGAATAAAAAAATATGTTTTATCCAAACGCATCTATAGGTATAGAAAAATGCATCGAGTTGTTGCTACTCGAATAGACGACACTTAAATAAGGAGGAAATTATTTTATAAAGGTCGTTCGTATTGTACAATAATTTCGGTTAAAAAGTGATTATCTATAAACAAACAATACTAATAAAAATAATTATGTATCAATTTTTTAAGTGAATTCAAAGGTTACAATAGCCCCCAATTTGCTAAATTGTGCATTTTGCAAACGTCACAAAAGTAATATGCTAATCACAAGAATAATTTGAAGTCAAAATTATCTTTTTTTATTAATTAAAGGTTAAATTAATGCATTTTTGTTGTAAGTCTATCACAAATAACAATTTGTTTTACCGTTCTACCTACGTCAATTATAGCTGTTAATTGAATAATTGTAATTACTGAAGTAGGTATTACTTTTTTCTACTTTTTAATTTTTTTGTCATTGAGGTAACTACTAAAAGGGCAATCTCATAAAAAAATTAATTTTTCTACAATCGTATAGTGGCAACTTTCCTACGTCGTCGAGTTCGGCCTCGCTATTCAGAATAACGGTTCCCATTTTGAATAATATGTTGCATAAAGTTAGGCCAAATTCAAAATATTGAGTATTAATCCACTGTAATAAGTAATAATGAAGCTGGAATTAATGAGCCTACAGAAGAAAGGTACTCCCCACTTCACCCATCTTTATGTAGGGGGGGTCTCGCCCACTCGGACTAGCCGATACTAAGGAGGTGGGAGAGATTTGGGTAATTAAAACTTAGTTGTGTAAACGTTACATGTGTATATCGACAGGTAGTAAGACCACATTCGCCTCAGTAGAGGTATAGTCTGATGGGCAGACTGAAAAGATAGAGACAAGAGCAGGATCGGAGGCTGAGACAAATAGAAAGCAATCAGAAACTATAAAAAGACATTAAGAAGCACCAAGATACAAGAGATACATAGAGACGGACGGGTGGACGGGCGAACGGACAGGCAGACCGACGGGTGGACAGACAGACATACCGACAGATAAATAAATATACAGACAAAAAAGCAGATAAGTCTAGAAAGGGAAACAGAACATCCCTACAAACACACAGATGGTCCGCTTTCTGTGCCCTAGCTCTTATAGTTTGGCCTATGAAAGTTGTTCGCAGACGGACAGGCGGGCAGGACCAGATTAATAGCTCTTCACCTCGTTCTCCGCACCATAACGCCCATCTACATTCACAACTCTCACTCCACGATTTGAATTTATAGCAATCAAAGGTCACTTCGACTCGAGTGGTCGGTAAAAAAATCGCCCCCATTTGGAAGTCAAATTTCTCAGCAGTGAAAACAGCTAAAAATTTCGTTGTGGTCTCTTTGGAAGCAGAAAGTCCCATACTTGTGTTCTGGTACGAGTTACAAAATATTTTTATATAGGGTGTACAAGAAATTAATTTTTTGAATAAAATTCAAAATTTTTAACTAAAACTCGCCTTAAACTTGCACTAATTTATAAATTAAGATGACTCATTATTTCACCTTGAGTTGTAAACGATTTTTTAAATATTTATAATCATTAAGCATAAAAATAACAATAGAAACTACCCGTGCAGAAAATTATGTTGTATGAGAAATGATTTGGAAAATGACTACAAGTTACCGACGGTTTTTGAACTTCCCTCCAAAATAGATAGTTTGACAGCCCCGATATTTGACGTTTGAGTGTTTGCGATGATATAAAATTAAGTAACAAAACAAATGCAACGTAATGATGCGCTTTAATGGGGTCTAAAAATATTCTCACATCATCGATAAACCGATCAATTATTTACAAAGTGGGCGAGCACCATTAAATTAGAATATTAAACAATTAAGTTTAATCAATATTAAATATATCTAATAAAAATCAATTAATAAAGCTTACGGATATATCAGTCCCAAATCCATGTTTCGTGTTTGAAAAATAATAGTCGACTAACTTACTAGACCGTTAGTTAGTCTTACATTAGGCTTTTTTTTATCTCGTCCCGCAATATTTTTTATATTTAAAAAATAGTAATTTTATTATAATTGTTGTAAGATAGATCCGGGCCATTCGTGTCTATATTCGACACACTTGACCTTTGCCCATTAATCAATAAATTCTAAATACGAATAATTAGTGAAGAATTTGTCGCGTTACTACGATAATATGATAAACTCCCGTCCGTTCATGAGCTACTAAACGTAAAAACGTATTCCCATTTCCCATCCCAACAATAGGTCGAATTACAAATGTAGGTTAGTTTTGTATAGATTTATTTTTGTCAGAGTATTCCGTTTCGGCGCAGAAGTGCGGTTTTTTTAACGTAAAGTGTTTAAAGGTACGCCTAAAAGGTAGGCAACCAACTGTACACGCGCGTGAGTTTGTTACTAAACGCTCGCACAAGTAACGTCGAATTTGAATCTGTCGAATCTTTTGCAATTGTTACGTAAGCAAACAACGATTACGAGGTTTTGTTTATTTAATAAATTAATACAAAAAGTGACTAAAAGTGGCCGTTATCTTCAAATCTTATTTAAAAACACTTCATTTCACCAAAAGTATTTAAAATAAATCTACAATCTCACAATTTTACGTAGAAACTTTGAAGACTTTACAATTTAAAATTGTAGAAAATAGTCCGGGGAGGCAAACGGCAACAAACAATAAAACCAATAGTTTCGGACAGGAAATAAATAATAAAGGCGCGAGCAAAGGGGAAAAGAAAGGAGGCGATTTTAACAGCAGAGCTAGAAGCTTTACCTTGGTTTTATTTACCTTTTTCTACCGATTAAATCTGTGGATGGGCCCCTTTTTACAACAGTTAACTCACTGGTAAGTGGATTGCTGCTCGCTGTACAAATACTTTTTTAAACAACAAACAACCGCCTCGCTTTTAGACCAAGCACCCGTTTGCCGTTTCAATTTTGCCCTTCAACTTTTTTGCGCTCTATAAAGCAAAGCTAATAACTTTCAATCATTAAAAAGTTCACAAACTTAATTTAGTACTGCTCTTATAAATTATCTAAAAATTCTACTAAATGGTTGTACAATAGGGAGCCGACGTCGCGCGCTACCATAAAATCCATGTGATTGAAATTTTTGTACTTTACAGTGTAAATTCCATGCCGCGTAGTGTGATTTGGTAAGATTTGGTGCAACTTCTCGACGTTCTGCAACAAAAGGTAAAATATTGCACTATGCACACAAGCACCGACTGCGCCAATTTTGTTCGTGCGAACATGAGCTCACCTTTTTGGTCGACATGAGGTCGTTTTCAGATCTAACCAAGTAAACGGGCACCTCGATTTGCGATAGGTTATACTTGGGTGGTTTGTCCGCGCCGTAAATTTTTCTGTTTGCTTCTACTCCGCGATCGAGCTGTCTGAAACTACTCCACCTAACTAACTGTATGCAGTGATCTAGAGTTTTGACCGAAGTCGAGTCAGAGTCCTTATAAAGGGTAATCGGTAGAGTTTCCTAAAATTATCAAAATGAGCGCGTTTTAAAAAAAATTCGTTTGCGTTTACCGGGTCGCTTTGCTCGTAATCAAAACCCCAAGCGATCATATCGCCAAATTGGCATAAGTTTAGTTGGTATGGTAACGGGTAGCATACGAAATGTTTTATTTGCGGCGGTATGTATTCTCTCGGAAAAACTACTCCTCTGGTGAAAGTATCCAGAAACGACTAAAACGAGCCAACAAAATATTATTTTCGTAAAATGCAGTTTGAGCAACACAAATATCTAATCTAACCTTGTACCGATAAAAAATTTTTCACACGCAATCAACGAGGTTCAAATTCCAAAAGGGAATTAATGCAAGGGGGTTCGTTTTAATCACACTCACCGATAAAACAAACCAAAATGGTATTACGTATCCCGTCAAAGATTTCCACTCTTCTAAAATTGCTATCGGAGCCAATCCGATCAAAATTTCGAGTTTTTCTTTGGCCTCCTTCGGATAGGTCGAGCTGTAAACGTAAGATGCGGTGCTTCCAAGCGAGTAGCCCATGTAGATGACTTGTTGGTTTGTTGTTTCGTAAATTAGGTCGATTTTCGATCTGATGTCGTGTACGCCCATTTCGTGAAACGAAAAGTTCCAAAACTTACTTTCAGTTTCATCGAAAGTTAGGTGTTTTCTAGAGTAGGTGGTTCCTCTGAAGTTACCCAACCAGACGTCGTACCCGGCGTCGGATAGTGTAAAGGCTGAAATTTTCCATTATTGAGTAGGCTGTTGGTACAACTTGGACGAATTACCCAAAGACTTGCGCCCTATGTTGACGAAGCACTCGCTACTAAGTGCGAGTCCGTGTTGAAGTAAAATTGGTCGCGCTTTTCCTCCATGAAAGCGGTTTCTGGAATGAGGTATTCTGAAGAGGGTTAAGATGTAGCCGTCGTCGGTTGTCACGTTGTGGATTTCGACGGGGTATCCGTGACGAGAAATTATTTCCGGCTGAAAAGGTCGCCTCATTGTAACATTGCAACTTCCAATTTTGGTTTAATGGCTACTTACGGTGGTTAGCCTATAGTCTGGGTTGTAATAGCAGTTTTCGTTGTTGTCTCGATCCGAATAATAATCTTCGAACGTTTTGCAAACATTATTTTTATGTTGTTTCGTAAAGAGAGAGCACAAAAAACCGAGCACTACAGCAGACAACAGGGGCAACTTCATTTCGGCCCTTACACTAAAAAAGCTAATACCATCGGCGTGGGTGGTATTATGATGTGAAAACTACGAAAATCGCGCGTTTATATACATTACTGATCGAAGATATGAATAAGCGATACACGTGGATCAAAATCCTTGACTTGACGAGTTTTTTCAAACACAAAAAAATACTTTGTTGCGTTTTAACGATTTTTTCTGATTGTAAAAATTTACCCACGACACTAACTCGAGATTAGTTTGTTTACTCCATAAATGAAAATCAAAATAAGTCACACAATTTTGGATTCTTACCAAATAGCGTCGTTCGTAATTTTAATAACGGTATTGCTCTTCGAAACTCTGATAATGAAAAAGTTCGGAAACATCGATTAGCGAAGGAAGATTAGATATGTTGACTTTGCGAAAATTATGTAATTGTTATTCTCGATTTAACTTTATACAGAGAGCTCTAAAAAGCCTGGATGGCATTCAGCCTTTTGATAACTCGACCAATTGAAGTGAATAGCTACGAAGACGTTTTTAACCGGCAAAGAAGACACTTTTTGATATTTTCCGGACGTTTTAATTGGAATAGTTGAAGTTGTGGCTTCTTAAACTCGGAAAACTGTAGAGAATTTTCTGAGCAGTTCCAATTTGGAGCCGAAAAACCAGTAAGTGTACGTTGCAATGAAAACGAAGCCCAAAGAGTTTTTAGCAAGAAAATTGAAGTTTCAGAAGACTATAGATACTTAGTAAATGAGCGTAGAAGCGACTTTGAAAAATTTCAGAAAGTTCTCCTACGCGGAATGTGAGCCGGAATAGCTTATGACGCAATTCCAGTATAAAATTTAGAGACAGAAAATAATTAGTCTTCTCTTGAAGACAGGCCTCAAAGGAGCAGTAGACCAGTAGAAGATAGAAATTATCAGTAGAAGACAAGGCATCATGTGGCTATAGTAGATAAGTAAATGAAGAAGGTTCTAAAAATCGTGATGAACTCTTGTTGAAAGTCACAGAGGCCGCGCGTACTGCATCACAAAAGGAAGAACTTGAACGGCGGTCGGGGATCGAACTCGAGTCTTCAAGATGTCGCGCCGGGTGCTTTTACCACTAAGCTACTTCGGCCCTTGTAATTCTCTTGAATTTCACGCGTGCTCACGTTAGTCTAGAGTCGCTACAGTACTGCCCTTTCCAGAATCGCCATTCGTCTCGACATCAAGAGTGAGTCCGGACTGTGCCTTTCGTTCTTACAACCGTTGATCTCCCCCCCCCCTCTCGTCAAAGGTGGCGAAAGGCGGCAGACTTGCTTGCTGAACGGAAGCACTGCTTACGAGTTAAAATATCGTAGACGGTAAACGTCTGTGCTGCATCGATAATCCAAGGGAGAAACTTGAACCGCGATCGGGGATTGAACTCTAGTCTTCACGGTGTCGCGCCGGGTGCTTTTACCACTAAGCTACCTCGGTTCTTGCAATTTCCTTGTATTTCACGCGTGCCCACGTTAGTCCGGAGTCGCTATAATACTCCCCTTTCCAGAACTTCGTTTGTCTCGATATCATGAGTGTTTCCGGGCTGTGCCTTCTCTTTCTAACAACCGTTGATCGACCCCTCCCTCTCTCTTCTCCTATCTAGGGCCACAAAAAGCGTCAGACATGCTGCTGAACTGAAGCTCTGCTGACTCATCACGTCGAGGACGGGGAAAACTTGAACCGCTCTGAGGGATCGAACTCGAGTATTCACTGTGTCGCGCCGGGTGCTTCTACCACTAAACTACCTATTGGGAGGGGGGTAGAATATTTCAAGGGGAAATTCTACAAGAATTGGTTTTATTAGTGGAAGCGCAATAAAATTCAAAGACTTGGGTGGGCCAACCTAAACTATTGGGTGCAGGTACTAGAAAGATAGCGCCTACCATCGCCGGCCCTCTGTACCCGCCAATGCCAGTTATACCAGGTATATCATTTGTTTTAAATAATAAAACTTCAAATTGTTGAGTGGCCAATGGGCAAACAATATAATATCTGTTCTAATCGTTACATTTGTATCTTTCACTAAATACATAAATATTTTTCTATTTTCATTGAAGGTTTTTGCTTATAAATTCTAAAATTACGTCAAATACAAGACGTTTCGAGTCTTTTCCTGTAAGCAGATTGGGGTGATTGAAATCTTCTACTACGTAGTTTTCGGCTACGACATCTCTTGGTAGTTCTCGGTGCAGTTGTTGGACGTTCTAAAAAAGAAAAGTTACACAAAATTTTGATGCTTCACAAATGTCTTAATTTAGAAGAGTCATCGTCTACTTGCGGCCTTAAGGTGGCCATACACGGAACGGTATAACTGACAGGTACACGTCTTTAGGTCGCCTGTACAGGCAAACAGGAGCGTGTTTTGCGCCAGATTTGTAAACTGTACCGGCGTCCTGAAGAGTGTGTGGCCACTTTTAAGTTTTGACGTCTCTGGTTTTGTCTATTAACGTGTAGCTGACGTGTTAACTGTATTAAGTATGATTTCATCCTAATTTTATTTAACCCGTAAATGATAATTGCTTGTTACTTAATTGCGAACATTATTTTGTTCTATTATCCATCTCTTTTTAGTTTTATTTTTTACTTTCGTCTTTTATTACGTTATCGTTTGAGTAACTCCACACTACGATAATACGGTTGAACTTGTACTTTTTACATTTGAAAAATGTATAGCGCGTGTCGAGCTGACATAGCGGAAGTACAATTTGAGTTTGGTGATTGAATGTTACTACTCGAATTATCGCTACCGCGAAGTGACGTAACGAGGACGTAACATTTGTAGCGCTTTAAGGGAGTAGCTAGACGAGTCGCCTACGTGAGTCCGCTAATATACGAAGGTAGTGTGGTTAGCACTACCGTTATCATTGGCACACCTGCGGAACACAGTTGGGTACCTAAAGCCTAGTGTTTTCTAAATAAGATACTTCAGTTCACGAACCACGATGTGGTCCCGTGAACATCACGTTTACGAATATGTACCTCACGAGTCTTCAAAATACTAATCGAGTGGCTTCAAAAGTTTATATTTTGTCTTTTGTTATTATTCTAAGTCTTCTCGATATAGCTTTGCTATAATAGCTCTGCACTTACTGGTGGTGTGGCCAATAAGTCGTTAGAAGCAGCGATTAAAAATAGAGGAACTTGAAATTTGGACAAATTGTAAAGCGGCGGCTTTGGCGACCCATAACGAATTTGATTTTCTTCAATTCCGTAATCGAAACGTTGGAATTTGCCAATCGTGGAGATTTGTAGATAGTGGTCTAAAATTAAAATGGCGGACGCGTCGAAATGACTTTGTAGAATAATCGGTAGCGTTTCCTAAAAGAACAAAAATCGTCAAAAATTAAAATTTTGTTCAATATTTACCGGATCGTGTTGATTTTTGCCACTTCCAACTACTATATCGTCTAAAAATTGGCACATTTTGATTTGAATTGGATACGGTAAACATAGAGTTTCGTAAATAACGTTGGGAAATTTTGGTTTAATGTAAAATTCTCCATTTCCCACCTTGCGAAACAAAAACTAAAAGAGAAAATTTTAAATATTAGGGAACTTTAATTTACGTAAATCGTGGGATAGTTATATACTTTAACGTAAGTCCAAATTGGGTTCAAAATATACGACAAACGAATTTCGTTGAGATAAACCATCGGTGCTATAGCGACGAACCTCTCAATTTTGCTAAGGGCCTCATCAGGATGCGTCGTTCCGTACATAAAACCCATAGTCGTTCCCAGGGAATACCCGATATAAATTACCTTCTTACCGGTGACTGAATTAACTAAATTTAACTGCGAACGCAGGTCGTAATTAGAAACTTCGTCTATGGTAAAATCCCAAAATTTCGTATTGTTGTGATGGTATTCAATGTGTCTTTTCGAGTATTTGGTTCCTCTAAAATTTCCCAACCAGACGTCGTAGCCCGCGTCTGCTAAGACAAAACCTGCAAACGAAATTTGGCGTTTAGAAGGAAGTAACGAGGGCCCCGGATGTAGCCCTGCGGGGCACCTTGCAGTGATGAAGCTAGGTGGAATAATTGAGAGTTTGAAGTGACGTTAAATCTTTATAGAGGCAAAGCCACTCCAAAGAAGCGAGGAAGGGGCAAACCCACTCCTTTCGTTCGACCAGTTCAGTGATGGTTATGACAGAGGTCCATAAGATAACCCCCTAAAGAGCCCAGCCTTTTAGATAGTTCATAATTAAGAAAGACAATCTTGCCAACTTACTTAAAGACGCCTTTCCAGTCGTAATAAAAACGGCGCTGTTTGACGAAAGGCCATGCTGTAGAAATATTGGCTTGGAATTATTATTTGACGACGGTATTCTAAACACTGTTAAACCGTAACCATCTTCAGTTGTAATCTTATGCGTTTCTACTTGGTATCCCAACCTTCTGATTATATCGGGCTAAAATACAAATAAAAGTTAGGTTAGGTCGCTTTTACGAATTCTACTTTTGGTGCCAAATTTTAAGTTTACTAATCTAAAGGTGAACGTCCTTCCTTTATAGATAATGCGTGTATAGTTAAATATAAGTCATGGTCGATGTCAAAACTGTGTTATCAATTATCCCATAAAACGCAACTTTTGTTGATAAAACAAACCAAGTTAAATTCACAAATTTTCTATAAGTGAAACAAATCACGAAATTTATATTTCTGGTTTATTAATAAGTAAATAAATAACAAAAAATAATACAGTTTACCTTAAAGTAAATATAGCAATGTACAGAGTGTTTAAAAAAAATGAAAAAACAACTTACGACTTCTAATTTGTAATCCGGGTTGTAATAACAATTTTTGTTTTGGTCGCGATTTGTGTAATAGTCGTCGAAAGTTTTACAAACATTGTTGTAATCGTTATTTTTTATAAAAACAAACGAAGCGCAAATGAAGCTAATAAGAACTAACAAAATTGAACAAACACCAAAACTATTCATTTTAAACTGAACTCGATTTGGAATCTCAAACATCGGAAAACCTAATTACTATTAAGTGCTACTTACGTTGAATAACTAACAAATTTTTTTTAATTATAAAGCTATAAATGGGATTGCGTAAATTCAAATTAATTAAAGATGATGTAATTTAATTTTAATGATTTTAATGGTAAAACTGAAACTTATCGGCCAAATTCAAAAGCGTCGAGTGTCGTAACACCAATAAGGTGTCATCAGTATTTACTTGGGTTTCGGAATAATCGATATAATTTTTTTAAACACCCTGTATATTTTTAGTTATTTTAAATAACTTCCTGTTTGGTGTTCGTGCTTTCATATAAGTGACACTCGTGTTGGATGTCCTAGAATATATCATTCGTAATACCGATGTCAAAGTCTTCAACCTGGCAATTTTCATTTCTGTGCCACTTGTGTTAGATGTGCTGGAAAAGTTAGCATAGTTCTAGCACTCGTAGTGAATCAGCAAATCAGTATCAATTACATAATGCACTCGTAATCGTGAAACAAGTGTAGCATTGGCAATAAGTAGTTCTTCAGTAGTCTTTAGCTTCCAGCACTTAGGACACTTATTTGGACTCATTGTACCTATCTCCAAACAGCCTTCCTGTGCCCATCAGATCTCGAGCCATCCTACTTGTAAGATAAACTCTAGAAAAAAATCATTACTCGTGCTTCGCACTCGTGCTATAATGCATTGAGCACTCGTGATGCTATTGTAAATTAGTTAAAATTAGTAAAATAGTTAACAAAATTCCATAACTGTTAGTGTATCAGCAAATCATTATGAATTACATAGTGCACTCGTGGTCGTAAAACAAGTGTGACGCCGGCAATAAGTAGTTCTTCAGTAGTCTCGAGCTCCTCGCACTTAGAACTTTTAATCGCATCCATTGTACAGTCTCCCAGTGTCCATCAGATATCAAGTCATCTTACTTGTAGAATAAATTCCAGAATTCTGGAAGGAAGGATGGTGCTTATTCTGGTCATGTGAGCCAGAAGTCTCCCAACACACAGCTAGACAGTGGCAAAGAACATGTTCTACTGTTTCGTCTTCTACTTCTACTTATGCCTGAATTTATGTTCCTAAGTTGAGCCCGTTAGAGTTTTGAACTCTCTATTGAATATATATTTTGGGGAGATACTATCTGCATCCATCTCAAAGAGAGGCACCTTCTTAGAGCACTTCTAGGAGGCTTTAGTGTGGCAGTAAATTCCATATATTTGATGGACGAGAGTTCAAATTCTTGCTTCTGTTGTCATCTCCTTCACATATAAGTTCAGTGGAGGCGCAGGCATACCAGATACCAGCAACTCCAGAGTTGCTAAGAGTGTGGTTCTAATGGCTGCTATGACCACGAACGAAAGAGGCTTTGTGTTTTGTCTAGTAGGCTTTTCGTAGCAATCAGTCTGGTTTAGGGTCACCAAATAAGAGCTCCATGGCAGATCATAGGTCTAAGAATGGCAGTGTAAAAGCACAGAGAAAAAATACGTGTTTCCCATCACCCTACTGCACTGCGAGTGCCAGATAGTTAAACTTGCGGTGTGTAGCTTGTTTTCAGTGTGGTTCGCCCAACAAAGCTTATGATCTAGAGCTAGAGTCTAGAGTAATGCCCAGATACTTAGCTTCTCTCACTAGATTTCCGAAAATTCCATTCAAAGTGCCTTTTTGCTCGGATTTACCGTCAAGGAGTGTTCAATATACCACCTTTCAGTTATTTTGATTGCTTTTCTTAGTCTATCGCATAGAGCCATATAGTGTTCTCAAATTTTCCTGTTTGCATAATCGTAAAATCGTCTACACAGTACACAGCCTACGGCATAGAGACTATAATTGTTGAGGCATCTGATGAGATTTTCTACGACTATGTTCAAAAAGAGTAGAGAGAGTACTCTTCCCTGAGCTGAAAACAGCCTTACGTTGCCAATGCTTCTTGTTTTCGTGTCTCCAACACTTACTTGAACGGCTCTATATTCCAGTGTCTTGCTAATAAAGCTGAGAATGGTTGGGGAATGATTTCAGTATCTTTGTCGGAAGCTTCTTCTAAATTGATGAATACACCCATGGTGGATTCCAGAGATCTTTTGATTCGTTCTACCACATTTTAGAGGGTTGTTTCGGTCGATCTTGCTGGGATGTACTCATGTGGTAAAGTGCCTCTTTAAAAATGTAAGAGAAGTTGCTAAAGTTCTATTAAAAACTAAACGTCCGTAGACTTTAGCAAAAATAAGTATTTGAAACAATGAAATCGCATAAATAGGTAAACAATAGATTACGGACGTCCTTTACGTGCAACTCCATAGAATTTGGTCTTTTTGAACTTTTATGAATCACAATACACTCGGTTATCTCGGAATTTCATGATTATTTGGCTTGGTACGTCTACGTATGTCATATGTGCAATAGATAAGCTTCAAATTTTAATAATCCCTAGTATTAATATATTTAATTGTAATTAATTAATTGTATATTAATGTCAAACTATCGTCAACCATACATACACTACTGTAGTACGGGTTGCCGGCAGCGTTTAAATAATTTTTATACTTTTATTAGCGTATCAAGTACCATGGTGTCACATGGTGTCATTTATATTAAATTCAAATTGAGGTTAGGTCTGCGCAATCAATTCTTTTTCATTTATAATTAAAATTCTTGGCTAATTAGTCGGTTTAGCAAAAGTGCAATACTTTTACTTTGCAAATATGTGCTCTTCGACTCTTGCATGCATATCATATGTCCGTAACAATTTGTATATCCTTTAATTTAGTGAACGCGTATTGAAATGTAAAACAACGTGTTAGTTGCTTTGTTGGACGTATGTTGGTATTTCATATAAAAAAAATGAAATGGAGACATCAATCAAAGAAGAGCCAACTCAAAACGCTAATTTTGAAGACTCCGATACCTTTTCCAAATTATGTAAGTGAGAATAACATGTGTACGTTTCGGTTTTAAATGGTAATTAAATTGCAGATGAAGCTGTTAAAGAAGAACCTATTTACGATAACTTTTTGACGGGTGGTAAGAATTTATTCGTTTCTCATACAAGTCGTACTAATTTAAATATTTTAAGACTCGATTAAAATAGAAGAACATGACCTGGAAGAATTGACACAAGGCGATTTTAAAGTAGAAAAAGACGAACCTGAAACGGCGCCATTGGAAAGTTGTGTATCGACAAACCCTGGTGAAAGACCTTTTAAATGTATTGTGTGCGAGTTTACATTCTTGAAGCAAACACATTTAGAGAAGCACTTAGTAATACATAAAACAAAACATAGGGCTATAAATGGTTTTAAGTGTACTATATGTGACGTGATATTTAAGAGAAAATTTAATTTAAAAGCTCATTTATTAATACACTCCGGTAAAAGACTTTCTAAATGTATCGCATGTGACTGTGCAAGTTCTAACAAAGTTGACTTGAAAAAGGGTGCATTAGTAGGCACTAAAAAAGGCAAAAGGCAATGCAAAATGCCTTTTAGATGTAGTGTATGTGATTACACATGTTTTCAGGAACAACACTTAAAGAGTCATTCACTAATACACATTACAGTTAATTCCCTTTTCAACAGAACGTATTAATAGAAAAAGTCTGGTATATAATAAATATTAATTGTCAGTACCTAGTTAAAAGCAAGTAATTTGTTTTTACTTTGTGAAATATTGTTTGCACGAAAGGCACTTCAAGAGTCATTTGGTAATACACATTGCAAATGATCTCCTTTTCACCCGTGTATACTAATAAAGCATGTCTGCAGGATATATTATTAGTTATTTAGTAATAAACAATTTATTATGCTTTAAAAGCAGTTGTTTAGTCTTCTTAAAACATTGTAGTTTGGCTATACTTTTTATTTGCTCATGAAGTCTTGTTAGCCGAGGTAGAGGGGTAGAGGAATTCCAAACACAGACCACATAACACTTACTTGCACAGACTTAATAAATATGACAATTAGACATGAGAGCTTGAGACGTGAGTTGCTCCCACGTCAAAACACCCCTCAGACCCCTAATTAGCTAACATACTTTGCACTAGACCTTTTTAATTTTTAGGTGCTGCCATCTATCAATAACATTCCTGCTGACATCTTTGTGAGCTCTGCTATATGCCGTTGGACGTGTTTTTATTTTATTGATTTTATATACAAAAAGGAGATAATAATGGATATAATATCAGTCAAAGAAGAATATGTTGAAGATGATACTTTTGAATACTCGGATAACTTCCACAATTCACGTAAGTGAGAATACCAAGTGTATTACGGTTTGGGTAATAAATAAATTGCAGATGAAGCTATTAAAGAAGAACCTAGTTACGATTACGACAACATTTCGACTCTTGGTAAGAATTTATTTAGTTATTTCTAATGCAGGTGGTAGTCTATGTAAATATTTTAAGATTTATGTAAAATAGAAGAACACTATACACCAGAGTCGACTCGTAACGATTTTAAAATAGAAAATGAACCAGTACACGAAAAGAATTTAGAGCTCGGTGAAGTCTACTACTGCAATTACTGCAATTTCAAGTGTTCTAAAAAGTCAATTTTAATTGCTCATGTGAATACTCATCTGGAAAAGCGTTTCAAATGTACTATATGTGAATATACATGTTCTAAGAAATGGGACTTGAAGAGACACTCAGTAGTGCACGCCGCTGACGAAAAGCCATTTAAATGTAATGTTTGTGATTTTAAATGTTTGCAAAAAGGAAACTTGAAGAGGCATTTATTAGTACACACTAGAGCCCAAAAATGTTTCAAATGTAATTATTGCGATTATACAAGTTTACGGAAAAACGTGATAAAGAAACATTGCTTATTAGTGCACGAGAAGCTTGTTAAGTGTAATATTTGTAATCTGCGAGTACACGGATACAAATTGGAAAATCATTTATTAACACACAGTGATGAAAAGCCCTTTAAATGTACTATTTGTGATTATGCAAGCTCTATTAAGTCAAACTTTAAGCGACATGCATTAGAACACACCGGGGAAAGATTATTCAAGTGTAGCATGTGTAGTTACTCCACTTTGCATAAATATTATCTGAGAAAACACATATTAGGGCACACTGACAAAAAACCTAGCTCTCCCACGGATCTGAAACTATTTGAATGTTGTTTGTGTAGTTTTAAAAGTTCAAAGAAATGCAATTTAAAGACTCATTTTTTAATACACACTGGTGAAAAGCCTTTTAAGTGTAATATTTGTCATTATGCATGTACACGCAAAGCTGATCTAAAGAGACATTCATTAACGCATTATATTATACAGATTGGTCTAAACGAGTTGGCAGATAAGGATTTAACGCAGGTAGTATGAGTGCGATGAATTTACTAAGTAAAGTGAGACGGGCACACAACGGCCTGAACTTGTCCTACTTTTCCCACTTGTAAAAATAATATTAGACGCATTAAATCCTCCCTATGTGCCAACTCGTTTCGAGCAATCTGTATATGATTAATATGGAAGTTCTAAAAAGAGCTTGACAAAACATTAGCGACACAGTAGCGAAAAGCCTTTTAAATGTATTATGTGCGATTATCTACATGTTCGCCAAAAGTGGTCTTAAAGACGCGTTTATTAATACACGCTGGTGAAAGAGCTAGTAACGGGAAGTAATCTGGAACGAAAAACTCAATGCATATGACGCTCTTTATGTTGGCGGTCATATCAACTTTCAATATTTGTTTATTTGTATGCAGTGAATAAAACTTTTATGTAATTTTCAGATGTGAATAAACGAATTATTATTAAACTTAAGTTCAACCTGCCTTATCAATGGCCGTATTTAAGGAGCAGTAGTGTTGCGGCGCTCTATTAAACGCCTCATGAAACAATCAATGCTGCATTAAAGCGCTTTGAAGGTTTATTAAAACACTTTTCGCTCATTGGTTGTTGCATGAAGCGGAAAGCGCTTTAATAAAGTGCTGCAGCTTAGTCCTCTGCATTTACGAATCGAAACATGTTGTGGTAGCGATGCAGAAAAAGCGCCATTCAACGAATGATACGTGAACTGTTGTTTCGGCTGAATGCTTCCACTGTCATCTGTCATGTTAAGTTGACACATGCGCCCTCTTGTGCAAGTTGTAAACCTGGTTTTCAAACATTGACGAATAGAAAAATTCTATTCAAATGTTACTGGTTGTCAAATGTCGCAATAAATTTATTAATTTATCATTTACCTCAATATTGAAGTAAAAAGATCAATTAAAATGGAAACAAAAATCAAAGAAGAAATGCAAGATGGTAACGTCAAGAATATGAGTAAGTAGCAGAAAAGTTCATTTTAGTAGTTGAGTCGTAATAAAAAAGTTACAGGTGTGAATACTGAAGAATCGCCTGGGAATAATTTTCACGATGATGGTAAGTAAGTGGTTAGAGTATTTTCATTGATGGAAAGCAGTAGCGTGTTGTGGGTTATGCTTTGTCACTTAACTTTGAGCTGTATAAAGCACTTTTTATATTTTGCGTCTGTAAGAAAGCTGTTACAGCTATATAGGGCTGGGCGATATTAAAAAAATATCGATATATCGGAATATTGATACCTATATCGGAATAGCGATATATTACCATCAATTTAATTTACACATTGATTTAACTCTTATAACTTAGTTCTCATTTTTGGACCACTGTGACCTTAATACGTAGCCACCTCAATTTATATTAGAAACAATTCTTTGTAAGGGTAGTCCGTATTGAATTGTAGAGCTTGTACAAGCTGGAAATGTGATTGAGACAAATGCTCCCGCCAACTATTTACTTTGCAAGCGTCCAATCAGTACTGATTGACAGTTCACAAAAGCAACTTTATGGTTACTAGCTGTTACAATAATAGTGGACCAAGCAATTTTTTTCAAAGAATTGTATCATTTCTATAAACATTACTCTACTGGTCCAGCGGCAGGCCTACCTCTAGAAATTACAAACCACTCAAAATCGGAGCGGCACAAAATTATTCTGTACTTTCATAGTCGAGCAGGTCGTAAAATAGAATGCGGCTTGCATCGATAACCATTCGAACTAAAATACGTCACAATCCCATTTCTAGCTTGTACAAGCTCTAGTAATCTATTTCAATTTTTCGGATTTTTCTGATTTGGGCAATGTGAATTTGATCGGATTATAAATCATGATTTGTTTGGAGTAAAAAATAATTTTTATGTATGTGGTGTGAAATGTGAACTTATTGGTAAATACCTAGTAACACTGATTAAATATTTTAAGGTTTAATAAAAATAGAAGAATCTGATATGACGGAATTCATTAAAGAAGAACAAGACGAGGCATATGTACAGAAAGAATGGGAAAAGATATTATTGGAAAATAATTCCGAAACGATGGAACGCACAGGTGAAATAACAAAAGAGACTGCAAAGATACACAACAAGACTAAACACACAGGTGAAACGCCTTTTCACTGTGGAATCTGTGATTATAAATGTAGGCGAAAAACTAATTTAAAGAGACATAATATGCTGAAACACAAGTGAAAATCCTATGTCATCTAATAAGTTAATATTTAACCGTTAACCCGAGACAATGGTCTGTGAGGCCAGCATGTAAAATTTAAAGTTTCATAACAATTTTATTTACATACCTAAGAAGTTGCTTACTTGTGTACCTTGAAAATATTATGTTACCGACAAATTGACCGGATGTCGCCGTCGCCAGTCTTTCTTATCACTAATTTACAGGCCGTTTAGTATCGATAGTCACGCGTTTGAGTGTATTGAGGATTGATAAATTGTTTATTTTTGGAAAATCAAAGGACTAATTATATTGCAAAATGTGTTTTTTATTATAATTAAAGTATAATTTAATTGATTTTTTTCAAATTTAAGTAGATACTATTAAAATATAATTTTATAATAAATTGTTTGTTCTTTAGAAAATAGCATCTAACTCGGAAGAAACGGTAATAAAACAAATGTTACTTCATAAACATTAAAATTTTTTGTGTTATATTATACTTTAAGCTTTGCATTTTATTATTAGTTAATAAAAAAGTTATCTTTGCGTATTAATCGGTGCGTTTTATTGCTATACAGCAAGAGCAGTCTCTGAAGCCTATATTCGCCTATAACGTAAAATATATTAACGTCGCGAGTTAACGGTAAATATTCAAAGCAATGCCTTTTCAATGATTCAATGTACTTAATTATTTTATATTATCCCCGTTATTTCAATCTCCCAAATTTCAATTGCTGCGACTGGTTGGTCGGAGATCTTACCCCCGAATCCCTCTTTAGTTTGCTTGTCAAAATTCAAATCATTTCAGTGCTGCCATCTATCAGTAACACCCCTTACGACTTGACAGCCGTGCTTGTTGTTCTTCGTCCTGTCATGGTGACGTGTCCTGTAGCTTGTAGTCCTTAGCTCCTTGGTAGAGTAAGTGTTATGTGGTAGTACTGTCATTTGCCGTTGGACGTAAATGGAGATATCCGAGATATCAATCAAAGAAGAACCTGTTCAAGATGATACTTTTGAGTACTCGGATACCTTTCGCAATACATGTAAGTGAGTAAATGCCAAGCGTGTTTCAGTTTTATGTGATACATAAATTGCAGATGAAGCTGTTAAAGAAGAACCTAGTTACGATTACGACAACATTTCGACTCTTGGTAAGAATGTATTAGTCGTTTTTAATGCATGTGGTACTTTATATAATCATTTTAAGGTCGATGTAAAATAGAAGAATTCTATCTACCGGAGTCGACTCGAAAAGATTTTAAAATAGAAGGGGAAGTAGCACAAGAAAATAGTTTAGATATCGGAGAAGTCTACTACTGCAATAACTGCAATTTCGAGTGTTCTAAAAAGTCAATTTTAATTGATCATGTGAAAATTCATTTCAGTAAGCGTTTTAAATGTACTCTATGTGAACATACAAGTTCTAAGAAGTGGGACTTGAAGAGACACGCACTAGTGCACACCGGCGAAAAGCCGTTTAGATGTAATGT
Source organism: Malthinus flaveolus (assembly GCA_950108345.1). Lineage (NCBI taxonomy): Eukaryota > Metazoa > Arthropoda > Insecta > Coleoptera > Cantharidae > Malthinus > Malthinus flaveolus. Next base: position 4,797,230 of record OX467289.1, on the reverse strand, counting down.
TTGTGATTTTAAATGTTCACAAAAAGGACACTTGAAGAGACATTTATTAGTACACACGAGTGCCGAGAAGTGTTTCAAATGTGATGAATGTGATTATGCAAGTTTTCAGAAAAATCATATAAAGAGACATTGTTTGTTAGTGCACGAGAAGCTGGTTAAATGTAATATATGTGATCTACAAGTTCACAGATACAATTTAAAAAATCATTTATTAACACACAGTAATGAAAAGCCCTTTAAATGTACCATTTGTGAGTATGCAACCTCCAAGAAGCCGAACTTGAAGCGACATGCATTAGTACACACTGGTGAAAAAATCTTCAAGTGTAGCGCGTGTGATTATTCTACTGCGCAGAAATCTCATTTGACAAGACACTCATATGTACACACTGGTGGGAAACCTCCTTCTCGCACGGTCGAGAATCCGTTTAAATGTGATACGTGTAGTTTTACAACTTCGAAGAAATCCAATTTAAAGACTCATTTATTAATACACACAGGTGAAAAACCTTTTAAGTGCGATATTTGTGTTTATGCATGTAAACGCAAAGCTGATCTAAAGAGGCATTCATTAACGCACACTGGTGCTTGTGAAGCGGATGCGAAGGTGCAGGTTCTACAAAATTGTGCTTGACAAAACATTAATTTATTAGAACGCGGTAGCGAAGAGCGTTTTAAATATATTGAATGTGATTATTAATTGTGCAATATGTGGATATGTTGCTACACATAAAGCGCATTTTTAAAAAACATTGACCAGCACATACTGGTGAAAATCCTTTTAAATGCTTTCCACTTTCAAGTTTAAGACAATAAAGAAAAAGAAAAATTACATCAGTGGTTTTCTTTTACTTTGAGTTGGGTTAGTTTTTACTGTTGCCTACATCATAGGTCTAAAGTAATTTTTGTCCTTTCCTGTTATCTCCTTTGCCGACTTTATGATTAGTTATGGATGTCAGGAGCGAACTTGAAATGCTTTTGCTTGGTTCTAAAGGTTCAAAACAAAACAAAAAGAGCAAGAACATATTTTAATAGTACTTGGGTGGACGACTCTAAGAAAAGAAGGCCTGTAAAAAAGTCTGCGAGCAGGGGAGATAACAGGAGAGGTCCATAATTTTTTTTAGTAAAACAGTGTTTTCATGTTTTCAAGCCGCTTTAACGAAGTGGACTCACTGAATCCGCTTGAAGGTTACGACGTAAACGAAGTAGCTTCAAATTTCGAACCGTTTGAAGCACTTCAGTCAAGCAAAATCGGCTTAAAAAATGTAGAGGAGGCAAATTCTTAACTTATTGCGGGCTATGCTTCATGTGAAACCACCTTTAGTTTGCTTGTCAAAATTCAAATATTTTCAGTGCTGCTATCTATCAGTAACATGCCTCGTGACTTAACAGCTGTTTGAGTGTGCGTTTTGGAGTTTTGGTTGTTCTACCCTCTTGCTCCTGACAGCTCGTTAGCTGTCGCCTGTTAATTTTCCCGTGAATTTGCCGTTGGACGTAATGGAGATATTTGAGATAACAGTCAAAGAAGAGCATGTTCAAGACGACACTTTTGAGTACTCGGATACCTTTCACAATACATGTAAGTGAGTAAATGCCAAGCGTGTTTCAGTCTTATGTGATATATAAATTGCAGATGAAGCTGTTAAAGAAGAACCTAGTTACGGTTACGATTACGACAACATTTCGACTCTTGGTAAGAATGTATTAGTCGTTTTTAATGCAGGTGGTACTTTATATAATCATTTTAAGGTCAATGTAAAATAGAAGAATTCTATTTACCGGAGTCGACTCAAAACGATTTTAAAATAGAAGGTGAACCAGCACAAGAAAATAGTTTAGATATCGGAGAAGTCTACTACTGCAATAACTGCAATTTCGAGTGCTCCAAAAAGTCAATTTTAATTGCTCATGTGAAAATTCATTTGAATAAGCGTTTTAAATGTACTTTATGTGAACATACAAGTTCTAAGAAATGGGACTTGAAGAGACACGCACTAGTGCACATCGGCGAAAAGCCCTTTAAATGTACCATTTGTGAATATGCAAGCTCCAAGAAGTGGTACTTGAAGCGACATGCATTAGTACACACTGGAGAAAAATTTTTCAAGTGTAGCATGTGTGATTATTCCGCTGCGCAGAAATCTCATTTGACAAGACACTCATTTGTACACACTGGCGGAAGACCGCCTTCTCGCATGGTCGAGAATCCGTTTAAGTGTGATACGTGTAGTTTTACAACTTCGAAGAAATGCAATTTAAAGACTCATTTATTAATACACACAGGTGAAAAACCTTTTAAGTGCGATATTTGTATTTATGCATGTAACCGCAAAGCTGATCTAAAGAGGCATTCATTAACGCACACTGGTACTTGTGAAGCGGATGCGAATGTGCAGGTTCTACAAAATTGTAAACTGCAATTGTACTGCAATAACTGCAATTTCGAGTGTTCTAAAAAGTCAATTTTAATTGCTCATGTGAAAATTCATTTGAATAAGCGTTTTAAATGTACTCTATGTGAACATACAACTTCTAAGAAATGGGAGTTGGAGAGACACGCACTAGTGCACACCGGCGAAAAGCCATTTAAATGTACCATTTGTGAATATGCATGCTCCAAGAAGTGGCACTTGAAGAGACATTTATTAATACACACAAGTGCCGAGAAGTGTTTCAAATGTGATGAATGTGACTATGCAAGTTTTCAGAAAATACGTATAAAGAGGCATTGTTTATTAGTGCACGAAAAGCTGGTTAAGTGTAATATTTATGATCTACAAGTTCACAGTTACAATTTAAAAGATCAGTTATTAACACACAGTGATGAAAAGCCTTTTAAATGTACCATTTGTGAGTATGCAAGCTCCAAGATGCCGAACTTGAAGCGACATGCATTAGTACACACTGGTGAAAAAATTTTCAAGTGTAGCATGTGTGATTATTCCGCTGTGCAGAAATCTTATTTGACAAGACACTCATTAGTACACACTGACGAAAAACCTCCTCACACGGTCGAGAATCCGTTTAAATGTGATACGTGTAGTTTTACAACTTCGAAGAAATGCTATTTAAAGACTCATTTATTAATACACACAGGTGAAAAACCTTTTAAGTGCGATATTTGTGTTTATGCATGTAAACGCAAAACTGATCTAAAGAGGCATTCATTAACGCACACTGGTGCTTGTGAAGTCGATGCGAATGTGCAGCGGTGCTATACTGTTTCTACAAAATTGTGCTTGGCAAAACATTAATTTATTAGAACGCAGTAGCGAAAAGCCTTTTAAATGTATTGAATGTGATTATTGATAATACATGTTCACAAGAAATGGACTTAAAGACGCATTCATTAGTATACGCTGGTGAAAAAGGCTAGTAATTGAGCAATACGTAGATATGTTGCTACTCCAAAAGCGCATTTGGCTAAACATCAGTCAGCACACACTGGCGAAAATCCTTTAAAATGTTTTCCATTGTCAAGTCGAAGACAAAAAAGAATTACAAAAATTGCATCAGTGGTTTTCTTTTACTTTGAGTTGGGTGTTGCCTATAGTATATCTATTTTAGAAACTATTAATTTAATTTTGTAGGACTGGAAAAGTGTGACGTCACAAACATGGCGCAGGTTATCCCTGTCAATTTGACATTTTAGTTTTTTGGTTATTTTGTCAGCTCTAGCTATGCAAATAAATATTCGGGGTTGTTCCGTGGGTCTGGAGTATACTCAAACATTTAAGTTGCTTTTATTTCTCTTATATATCTTATATAATTTAGTCAGCATGTTGTTTTGGAATTGAAAAAATGGGTTAGTTGATCATTTTATACTATGTTTATACCCAAGAAACAATGGAGATATCAATTAAAGAGGAACACATTGAAGATGCTACTTTTGATTTATCTGAAAACTTTTACAATTCAAGTAAGTAAACATACTAACACGTGTGCTTAAGTTTTGATAATCACATTGCAGATGAAGTTGTTAAAGAAGAACCTAATTACGATTACGACAACATTTCGACTCTTAGTAAGAATTTACCTATTAGTCGTTTTTAATGCAGGTGGTACTTTATATAATTATTTTAAGGTCGATGTAAAATACAAGAATTCTATCTACCGGAGTCGACTCAAAACGATTTTAAAATAGAAGTTGAACCAGCACAAGAAAATAGTTTTGATATCGGAGAAGTCTACTACTGCAATAACTGCAATTTCGAGTGTTCTAAAAAGTCAATTTTAATTGATCATGTGAAAATTCATTTGAATAAGCGTTTTAAATGTACTTTATGTAAACATACAAGTTCTAAGAAATGGGACTTGAAGAGACATGCACTAGTGCACATCGGCGAAAAGCCCTTTAAATGTACCATTTGTGAATATGCAAGCTCCAAGAAGTGGCACTTAAAGCGACATACATTAGTACACACTGGTGAAAAATTTTTCAAGTGTAGCATGTGTGATTATTCCGCTGCACAGAAATCTCATTTGACAAGACACTCATTTGTACACACTGGCAGAAGACCGCCTTCTCGCATGGTCGAGAATCCGTTTAAATGTGATACGTGTAGTTTTACAACTTCGAAGAAATGCAATTTAAAGACTCATTTATTAATACACACAGGTGAAAAACCTTTTAAGTGCGCTATTTGTGTTTATGCATGTAATCGCAAAGGTGATCTAAAGAGACATTCATTAACGCACACTGGTGCAGCGGTGCTATTCTGTTTCTACAGAATTGTGCTTGACAAAACATTAATTTATTAGAACGCAGTAGTTAAGAGCCTTTTAAATTTATTGAATGTCATTATTAATTGTGCAATATGTGGATATGTTGCTAGTTGCTACACATAAAGCGCATTTGACTAAACATCAGTCAGCACACACTGGCGAAAATCCTTTTAAATGTTTTCCATTGTCAAGTCGAAGCCAATAAAGAAAAACAAAAATTACATCAGTGGTTTTCTTTTACTTTGAGTTGGGTTATTTTTTGATTTTTTCACTGTTGCTTGTGACGTCACAATCATGGCGCACACCGTGGTGTGTTATCTCCTCATCCCTGTTAATTTGACATTTTAGTTATTTTGTCAGCTCTAGTTGTTCAAATAAATATGGGGTGTTGTTCCGCGAATCTGGAGTATACTTAAACATATAAGTTGCCTTTATTTCTCTTAATTTTTTGTGTTTGTTATTTTCAGCTTATATAATTTAGTTAGCATGTTGTTTTGGAATTAAAAAAACGGCTTAGTTGACCATTTTATACCCGAAAAACAATGGAGATATCAATTAAAGAGGAACACATTGAAGATGCTACTTCTGAGTTATCTGAAAACTTTTACAATTTAAGTAAGTAAGCATACTAACGCGTGTGCTTAAGTTTTGATAATCATATTGCAGATGAAGTTGTTAAAGAAGAATCAAGTTACGACAATTTTCTGACCGTTGGTACGAACTTATCGATTAGTTTCTAATGCAAGTTGTATTATATCTAGTTATTTTAAGGCGCATTTAAAATAGAGGAACACGATGTGAAAGAATCGATTCAAGCCAGTTTTAAATTAGAAAAAGATGAACCGGTTAATGAAAATAGTTTAGAGATCGAGGAACTATACTACTGCAATAACTGCCATTTCAAGTGTTCCAAAAAGACAATTTTAAAGGCTCATGTGAAAACTCATTTGGAAAAGCGTTTCAAATGCTTTCTATGCGAATATAAGACTTCTGTGAAAAAGTACTTGAGAAAACATTTTTTAGTACACACTGGCGAGAAGCGATTTAAGTGCAATACATGTAATTTTATGTGCGCGCAAAAACACGTTTTAAAAAGACATTCATTAGTGCACACAGCTGAAAGGCCTTTCAAATGTAGTATGTGCGATTATACAAGTTCACAAAAGGTGCATTTAAAGGTGCATTCGTTAGTTCACACAGGTGAAAAAGCTTTCAAATGTAGTGCATGCGATTATACGTGTTCGCAAAAATCTCATTTAAAAATGCATTCTGTAGTACACCTAGTTGATAGATCATTTAAATGTGGCTTATGTAATTATACAACTCCTAAGAAATCTAGTTTAACGACCCATTTATTAGCGCACACTTTTGGAAAACCTTTTCAATGTACCGTATGCGATTACATTTCTACGCGCAATGCGGATTTACAGAGACATTTATTAGTGCACACGAGGAAGAAGCCTTTAAAATGTGACGAATGTGATTATACAACTTTGAAGAAAATACATTTGAAGCGACATTGTTTGTTGAAACATACCGATTATAAGCCTTTTAAATGTGGCGTGTGTGACTATACGAGTTCTAAAAAATTTCACTTACAGAACCACTCGTTAGTACACACTGGCGAGAAACCTTTCAAATGTATTGTTTGCGATTTTACATGCTCGCAGAAAGGACACTTAAAGAGACATTTATTAGTGCACACGGGTGAGAAGCCGTTTAATTGTGACCAGTGCAGGTATGCGGCTTCGCAGAAAGAAGATTTAAAGAAGCATCAATTAATCCACACCGGCGACAAGCCTTTTAAATGTGGCGAATGTGATTATGGGTTTAATCGCAAGGCGGATTTGAAGAGGCATTTAGTGGTGCACACAGGTGACAGGCCTTTTAAATGTAACGTGTGCGATTATACAACCTCACGGAAAACGCGCCTAAAGAAACATTTATTAGAACACTTATGCTGTTAAAATTGCTCAAGTTGTGATCTCTTATGTCTTGTGTTCGTAATTAAGCGTAGCTAACGATAAGGGTCATTAGTCATTATATAGAGTTTTTATGTGCGAGTCATTGTTTTTGAGTTCTATACCATGCATAGGAGCGAGGGGTAGTTAAGATGCGCGACCCGCTCGCTCTTACTCTTGCTTATTAAATAGTCACTATTTTTCATCAGTCGTCGGTCATCGTGACAGTGTGTTATGACAGTTTTCGTTCCACACACTTCGGTTTCGGCACGAAGCAGCGTCACGATGACCGATGACTGATGAAAAATCGCGAGATCTGTGGACTCATCGCGTTAATTTCTTGTCAGACTAACAGTTTTCGATGTAATAGCCAGTGGCGGATAGGCCGATCGGGAAGACAGGAAATTTCCCTTACGGGAAATTGTTGCGTTATTTTGCCGCTGGCGTCCTTGATCGACTCTTAACAAAAATTTCGCGGATCTGTGACGTCGAGCCCATCCGCCCCTGATAATATCCAATGTAAATCATCTCTCTAAACTTAAAAGCATGTGCGTATTGGCTCATTGGCTATTAAATCGAAAACTGTTTATCTGGCAAGAAATTAACAAGATACATTTTTGAACCCAATACACTTGAAGACTTGAATATGTTTATTTAAGATAAAAAATGTTCGCTCCTAAGAATTTGAGTTAAAAACTAAACCACCCACCCCAAACGAGCCGCCCATGAGTAAGACATCAAAGCTCTTCCTGTATTTAATGCGCAATAATTAGGGTGACTCGTAAAATTTTCATTCAAGTCGATAGGCCGGTCTCTTAAATACTGTCAAAAACCCTCATTTCACCCCTAAATTTGCAGAGAGAATTACGGGGTTAGGAAGTGTCGGCGACCCCCATAACATAACAAAAAATAATTTTATCGAGTTATTCTATTAGGCATCTCTGGAATTTTCTGACGATGATTTAGAATCACCCTGTATATGGGTTTAAAATTCGAAATTGAAAATTATTTTATTTTAAATTCATCGTGTGTGCCAATTCGAATTTTAACTATTTTACGTTAAAACCACACATTTCTAATCACGTGATGTTGATAACACTTGCAGCTGCACATCTGCACGTCTCAACTTGCACGTTGCGCGAGCCGCGAGATACAATTTAGAATTTAGCAATTTAGTAGTTCGTTCGGTAACGCGTCAGGTGTACGTGGTTTTTACACATTTAAATATAATACCCACCCTCGTTTAAGGGAGGCAAGAGTTCGAATATGAAGGAATTAGTAAGTACGCATTTCTTTATTAAATTATTGTTCAATTACTTAGAATGTTTTAGTGATTTAAACTCGTATTGCAATTACGTAGTGCAATTAAAATTTTAATTTACAACTTTTTTGTCGTGTAAATTAATAGTAATAGTCTTTACAATTAATTATCCTTTGAACTATAATTGTTTAATGCCTTTAGGGGAATTAGTCAATTGAAACGATTTTGCGTTCTTATTTAAATTAAAATAATTTACCATTTAGACCACATTCATAATTTTGTTATCGGGAATTATAGATAGTACCTACCTCAACAAGATATGCATACTTTTCTACCTTTCTGATTTTGAAATTTAATTTTAGTACCCACTTTTACATTGCAATTTTTAATGATGATCTGCAAGGGTATACAATTAAACGTGCGCGTTAAATCTTGATTTGCTAATGGGGCACAAGCACAATACATGTATACATCTTTAATTCAAATTAAAAATTGCAATGTAAAAGTGGGTACTAAAATTAAATTTCAAAATCAGAAAGGTAGAAAAGTATGCATATCTTGTTGAGGTAGATCGAGTTGAGGTGATGATTTGTGTCTCCCTAGAAGTGGATTTTTTAATCGTGAAAACTTATCGTAGTTAATCATGAGCTAAACACCTTAATAATAATATTCGTTATTGTAATATTTGAATATTTCATGTCTTTTCATTAAATTATTGGAAACTGTGGGAGAAAAGTGCAAAACAACCGACCATATTTCCACCAATTTCAAATTACAAGTATGTTGTTGGATAGAAGCTATGGAAGTTCCACAGCTCATAATTGGAACAACGCAATTTGGATGCCAACTACAAACGAAATAGGTAAGTCCTCAAAATTGGGGTTAAATATTTTATTGTTTGCGCTTTGACTCATTCGGTAATCCCGTACATTTTAAATTTTTTTGGGTCATTAGATTTTGTTTTGAGCGTCATTTTATGAACCGCAGAAATCACGATTTTTGTTTAGATCATTGGTCCCTACTTCACTTCCCAATTTGAATTTTTTTCGACTTTCCGTTTAGACGCTATCGACGTGCATCGATTTAACTTTAGGGGGTCTTTTTTGACCCGTAACCTACATAGTACAAAAAATTCTTTTTGCAGTTTGTTTAGATCATTGGTCACTACTTAACTTCCCAATTTGAATTTTTTTCGACTTTCCGTTTAGACGCTATCGACGTGCATCGATTTAACTTTAGGGGGTCTTTTTTGACCCGTAACCTACATAGTACAAAAAATTCTTTTTGCAGTTTGTTTAGATCATTGGTCACTACTTAACTTCCCAATTTGAATTTTTTTCGACTTTCCGTTTAGACGCTATCGACGTGCATCGATTTAACTTTAGGGGGTCTTTTTTGACCCGTAACCTACATAGTACAAAAAATTCTTTTTGCAGTTTGTTTAGATCATTGGTCACTACTTAACTTCCCAATTTGAATTTTTTTCGACTTTCCGTTTAGACGCTATCGACGTGCATCGATTTAACTTTAGGGGGTCTTTTTTGACCCGTAACCTACATAGTACAAAAAATTCTTTTTGCAGTTTGTTTAGATCATTGGTCACTACTTAACTTCCCAATTTGAATTTTTTTCGACTTTCCGTTTAGACGCTATCGACGTGCATCGATTTAACTTTAGGGGGTCTTTTTTGACCCGTAACCTACATAGTACAAAAAATTCTTTTTGCAGTTTGTTTAGATCATTGGTCACTACTTAACTTCCCAATTTGAATTTTTTTCGACTTTCCGTTTAGACGCTATCGACGTGCATCGATTTAACTTTAGGGGGTCTTTTTTGACCCGTAACCTACATAGTACAAAAAATTCTTTTTGCAGTTTGTTTAGATCATTGGTCACTACTTAACTTCCCAATTTGAATTTTTTTCGACTTTCCGTTTAGACGCTATCGACGTGCATCGATTTAACTTTAGGGGGTCTTTTTTGACCCGTAACCTACATAGTACAAAAAATTCTTTTTGCAGTTTGTTTAGATCATTGGTCACTACTTAACTTCCCAATTTGAATTTTTTTCGACTTTCCGTTTAGACGCTATCGACGTGCATCGATTTAACTTTAGGGGGTCTTTTTTGACCCGTAACCTACATAGTACAAAAAATTCTTTTTGCAGTTTGTTTAGATCATTGGTCACTACTTAACTTCCCAATTTGAATTTTTTTCGACTTTCCGTTTAGACGCTATCGACGTGCATCGATTTAACTTTAGGGGGTCTTTTTTGACCCGTAACCTACATAGTACAAAAAATTCTTTTTGCAGTTTGTTTAGATCATTGGTCACTACTTAACTTCCCAGTTTGAATTTTTTTCGACTTTCCGTTTAGACGCTATCGACGTGCATCGATTTAACTTTAGGGGGTCTTTTTTGACCCGTAACCTACATAGTACAAAAAATTCTTTTTGCAGTTTGTTTAGATCATTGGTCACTACTTAACTTCCCAGTTTGAATTTTTTTCGACTTTCCGTTTAGACGCTATCGACGTGCATCGATTTAACTTTAGGGGGTCTTTTTTGACCCGTAACCTACATAGTACAAAAAATTCTTTTTGCAGTTTGTTTAGATCATTGGTCACTACTTAACTTCCCAATTTGAATTGTTTTCGACTTTTCGTTTAGACGCTATCGACGTGCATCGATTTAACTTTAGGGGGTCTTTTTTGACCCGTAACCTACATAGTACAAAAAATTCTTTTTGCAGTTTGTTTAGATCATTGGTCACTACTTAACTTCCCAATTTGAATTTTTTTCGACTTTCCGTTTAGACGCTATCGACGTGCATCGATTTAACTTTAGGGGGTCTTTTTTGACCCGTAACCTACATAGTACAAAAAATTCTTTTTGCAGTTTGTTTAGATCATTGGTCACTACTTAACTTCCCAATTTGAATTTTTTTCGACTTTCCGTTTAGACGCTATCGACGTGCATCGATTTAACTTTAGGGGGTCTTTTTTGACCCGTAACCTACATAGTACAAAAAATTCTTTTTGCAGTTTGTTTAGATCATTGGTCACTACTTAACTTCCCAATTTGAATTTTTTTCGACTTTCCGTTTAGACGCTATCGACGTGCATCGATTTAACTTTAGGGGGTCTTTTTTGACCCGTAACCTACATAGTACAAAAAATTCTTTTTGCAGTTTGTTTAGATCATTGGTCACTACTTAACTTCCCAATTTGAATTTTTTTCGACTTTCCGTTTAGACGCTATCGACGTGCATCGATTTAACTTTAGGGGGTCTTTTTTGACCCGTAACCTACATAGTACAAAAAATTCTTTTTGCAGTTTGTTTAGATCATTGGTCACTACTTAACTTCCCAATTTGAATTTTTTTCGACTTTCCGTTTAGACGCTATCGACGTGCATCGATTTAACTTTAGGGGGTCTTTTTTGACCCGTAACCTACATAGTACAAAAAATTCTTTTTGCAGTTTGTTTAGATCATTGGTCACTACTTAACTTCCCAATTTGAATTTTTTTCGACTTTCCGTTTAGACGCTATCGACGTGCATCGATTTAACTTTAGGGGGTCTTTTTTGACCCGTAACCTACATAGTACAAAAAATTCTTTTTGCAGTTTGTTTAGATCATTGGTCACTACTTAACTTCCCAATTTGAATTTTTTTCGACTTTCCGTTTAGACGCTATCGACGTGCATCGATTTAACTTTAGGGGGTCTTTTTTGACCCGTAACCTACATAGTACAAAAAATTCTTTTTGCAGTTTGTTTAGATCATTGGTCACTACTTAACTTCCCAGTTTGAATTTTTTTCGACTTTCCGTTTAGACGCTATCGACGTGCATCGATTTAACTTTAGGGGGTCTTTTTTGACCCGTAACCTACATAGTACAAAAAATTCTTTTTGCAGTTTGTTTAGATCATTGGTCACTACTTAACTTCCCAGTTTGAATTTTTTTCGACTTTCCGTTTAGACGCTATCGACGTGCATCGATTTAACTTTAGGGGGTCTTTTTTGACCCGTAACCTACATAGTACAAAAAATTCTTTTTGCAGTTTGTTTAGATCATTGGTCACTACTTAACTTCCCAATTTGAATTGTTTTCGACTTTTCGTTTAGACGCTATCGACGTGCATCGATTTAACTTTAGGGGGTCTTTTTTGACCCGTAACCTACATAGTACAAAAAATTCTTTTTGCAGTTTGTTTAGATCATTGGTCACTACTTAACTTCCCAGTTTGAATTTTTTTCGACTTTCCGTTTAGACGCTATCGACGTGCATCGATTTAACTTTAGGGGGTCTTTTTTGACCCGTAACCTACATAGTACAAAAAATTCTTTTTGCAGTTTGTTTAGATCATTGGTCACTACTTAACTTCCCAATTTGAATTTTTTTCGACTTTCCGTTTAGACGCTATCGACGTGCATCGATTTAACTTTAGGGGGTCTTTTTTGACCCGTAACCTACATAGTACAAAAAATTCTTTTTGCAGTTTGTTTAGATCATTGGTCACTACTTAACTTCCCAGTTTGAATTTTTTTCGACTTTCCGTTTAGACGCTATCGACGTGCATCGATTTAACTTTAGGGGGTCTTTTTTGACCCGTAACCTACATAGTACAAAAAATTCTTTTTGCAGTTTGTTTAGATCATTGGTCACTACTTAACTTCCCAATTTGAATTTTTTTCGACTTTCCGTTTAGACGCTATCGACGTGCATCGATTTAACTTTAGGGGGTCTTTTTTGACCCGTAACCTACATAGTACAAAAAATTCTTTTTGCAGTTTGTTTAGATCATTGGTCACTACTTAACTTCCCAATTTGAATTTTTTTCGACTTTCCGTTTAGACGCTATCGACGTGCATCGATTTAACTTTAGGGGGTCTTTTTTGACCCGTAACCTACATAGTACAAAAAATTCTTTTTGCAGTTTGTTTAGATCATTGGTCACTACTTAACTTCCCAATTTGAATTTTTTTCGACTTTCCGTTTAGACGCTATCGACGTGCATCGATTTAACTTTAGGGGGTCTTTTTTGACCCGTAACCTACATAGTACAAAAAATTCTTTTTGCAGTTTGTTTAGATCATTGGTCACTACTTAACTTCCCAATTTGAATTTTTTTCGACTTTCCGTTTAGACGCTATCGACGTGCATCGATTTAACTTTAGGGGGTCTTTTTTGACCCGTAACCTACATAGTACAAAAAATTCTTTTTGCAGTTTGTTTAGATCATTGGTCACTACTTAACTTCCCAATTTGAATTTTTTTCGACTTTCCGTTTAGACGCTATCGACGTGCATCGATTTAACTTTAGGGGGTCTTTTTTGACCCGTAACCTACATAGTACAAAAAATTCTTTTTGCAGTTTGTTTAGATCATTGGTCACTACTTAACTTCCCAGTTTGAATTTTTTTCGACTTTCCGTTTAGACGCTATCGACGTGCATCGATTTAACTTTAGGGGGTCTTTTTTGACCCGTAACCTACATAGTACAAAAAATTCTTTTTGCAGTTTGTTTAGATCATTGGTCACTACTTAACTTCCCAGTTTGAATTTTTTTCGACTTTCCGTTTAGACGCTATCGACGTGCATCGATTTAACTTTAGGGGGTCTTTTTTGACCCGTAACCTACATAGTACAAAAAATTCTTTTTGCAGTTTGTTTAGATCATTGGTCACTACTTAACTTCCCAGTTTGAATTTTTTTCGACTTTCCGTTTAGACGCTATCGACGTGCATCGATTTAACTTTAGGGGGTCTTTTTTGACCCGTAACCTACATAGTACAAAAAATTCTTTTTGCAGTTTGTTTAGATCATTGGTCACTACTTAACTTCCCAATTTGAATTTTTTTCGACTTTCCGTTTAGACGCTATCGACGTGCATCGATTTAACTTTAGGGGGTCTTTTTTGACCCGTAACCTACATAGTACAAAAAATTCTTTTTGCAGTTTGTTTAGATCATTGGTCACTACTTAACTTCCCAGTTTGAATTTTTTTCGACTTTCCGTTTAGACGCTATCGACGTGCATCGATTTAACTTTAGGGGGTCTTTTTTGACCCGTAACCTACATAGTACAAAAAATTCTTTTACAGTTTGTTTAGATCATTGGTCACTACTTAACTTCCCAGTTTGAATTTTTTCGACTTTCCGTTTAGACGCTATCGACGTGCATCGATTTAACTTTAGGGGGTCTTTTTTGACCCGTAACCTACATAGTACAAAAAATTCTTTTTGCAGTTTGTTTAGATCATTGGTCACTACTTAACTTCCCAATTTGAATTTTTTTCGACTTTCCGTTTAGACGCTATCGACGTGCATCGATTTAACTTTAGGGGGTCTTTTTTGACCCGTAACCTACATAGTACAAAAAATTCTTTTTGCAGTTTGTTTAGATCATTGGTCACTACTTAACTTCCCAGTTTGAATTTTTTTCGACTTTCCGTTTAGACGCTATCGACGTGCATCGATTTAACTTTAGGGGGTCTTTTTTGACCCGTAACCTACATAGTACAAAAAATTCTTTTTGCAGTTTGTTTAGATCATTGGTCACTACTTAACTTCCCAGTTTGAATTTTTTTCGACTTTCCGTTTAGACGCTATCGACGTGCATCGATTTAACTTTAGGGGGTCTTTTTTGACCCGTAACCTACATAGTACAAAAAATTCTTTTTGCAGTTTGTTTAGATCATTGGTCACTACTTAACTTCCCAATTTGAATTGTTTTCGACTTTTCGTTTAGACGCTATCGACGTGCATCGATTTAACTTTAGGGGGTCTTTTTTGACCCGTAACCTACATAGTACAAAAAATTCTTTTTGCAGTTTGTTTAGATCATTGGTCACTACTTAACTTCCCAATTTGAATTGTTTTCGACTTTTCGTTTAGACGCTATCGACGTGCATCGATTTAACTTTAGGGGGTCTTTTTTGACCCGTAACCTACATAGTACAAAAAATTCTTTTTGCAGTTTGTTTAGATCATTGGTCACTACTTAACTTCCCAATTTGAATTGTTTTCGACTTTTCGTTTAGACGCTATCGACGTGCATCGATTTAACTTTAGGGGGTCTTTTTTGACCCGTAACCTACATAGTACAAAAAATTCTTTTTGCAGTTTGTTTAGATCATTGGTCACTACTTAACTTCCCAATTTGAATTGTTTTCGACTTTCGTTTAGACGCTATCGACGTGCATCGATTTAACTTTAGGGGGTCTTTTTTGACCCGTAACCTACATAGTACAAAAAATTCTTTTTGCAGTTTGTTTAGATCATTGGTCACTACTTAACTTCCCAATTTGAATTGTTTTCGACTTTTCGTTTAGACGCTATCGACGTGCATCGATTTAACTTTAGGGGGTCTTTTTTGACCCGTAACCTACATAGTACAAAAAATTCTTTTGCAGTTTGTTTAGATCATTGGTCACTACTTAACTTCCCAATTTGAATTTTTTTCGACTTTCCGTTTAGACGCTATCGACGTGCATCGATTTAACTTTAGGGGGTCTTTTTTGACCCGTAACCTACATAGTACAAAAAATTCTTTTTGCAGTTTGTTTAGATCATTGGTCACTACTTAACTTCCCAGTTTGAATTTTTTTCGACTTTCCGTTTAGACGCTATCGACGTGCATCGATTTAACTTTAGGGGGTCTTTTTTGACCCGTAACCTACATAGTACAAAAAATTCTTTTTGCAGTTTGTTTAGATCATTGGTCACTACTTAACTTCCCAGTTTGAATTTTTTTCGACTTTCCGTTTAGACGCTATCGACGTGCATCGATTTAACTTTAGGGGGTCTTTTTTGACCCGTAACCTACATAGTACAAAAAATTCTTTTTGCAGTTTGTTTAGATCATTGGTCACTACTTAACTTCCCAGTTTGAATTTTTTTCGACTTTCCGTTTAGACGCTATCGACGTGCATCGATTTAACTTTAGGGGGTCTTTTTTGACCCGTAACCTACATAGTACAAAAAATTCTTTTTGCAGTTTGTTTAGATCATTGGTCACTACTTAACTTCCCAATTTGAATTTTTTTCGACTTTCCGTTTAGACGCTATCGACGTGCATCGATTTAACTTTAGGGGGTCTTTTTTGACCCGTAACCTACATAGTACAAAAAATTCTTTTTGCAGTTTGTTTAGATCATTGGTCACTACTTAACTTCCCAATTTGAATTTTTTTCGACTTTCCGTTTAGACGCTATCGACGTGCATCGATTTAACTTTAGGGGGTCTTTTTTGACCCGTAACCTACATAGTACAAAAAATTCTTTTTGCAGTTTGTTTAGATCATTGGTCACTACTTAACTTCCCAGTTTGAATTTTTTTCGACTTTCCGTTTAGACGCTATCGACGTGCATCGATTTAACTTTAGGGGGTCTTTTTTGACCCGTAACCTACATAGTACAAAAAATTCTTTTTGCAGTTTGTTTAGATCATTGGTCACTACTTAACTTCCCAATTTGAATTTTTTTCGACTTTCCGTTTAGACGCTATCGACGTGCATCGATTTAACTTTAGGGGGTCTTTTTTGACCCGTAACCTACATAGTACAAAAAATTCTTTTTGCAGTTTGTTTAGATCATTGGTCACTACTTAACTTCCCAATTTGAATTTTTTTCGACTTTCCGTTTAGACGCTATCGACGTGCATCGATTTAACTTTAGGGGGTCTTTTTTGACCCGTAACCTACATAGTACAAAAAATTCTTTTGCAGTTTGTTTAGATCATTGGTCACTACTTAACTTCCCAATTTGAATTTTTTTCGACTTTCCGTTTAGACGCTATCGACGTGCATCGATTTAACTTTAGGGGGTCTTTTTTGACCCGTAACCTACATAGTACAAAAAATTCTTTTTGCAGTTTGTTTAGATCATTGGTCACTACTTAACTTCCCAATTTGAATTTTTTCGACTTTCCGTTTAGACGCTATCGACGTGCATCGATTTAACTTTAGGGGGTCTTTTTTGACCCGTAACCTACATAGTACAAAAAATTCTTTTTGCAGTTTGTTTAGATCATTGGTCACTACTTAACTTCCCAATTTGAATTTTTTTCGACTTTCCGTTTAGACGCTATCGACGTGCATCGATTTAACTTTAGGGGGTCTTTTTTGACCCGTAACCTACATAGTACAAAAAATTCTTTTTGCAGTTTGTTTAGATCATTGGTCACTACTTAACTTCCCAGTTTGAATTTTTTTCGACTTTCCGTTTAGACGCTATCGACGTGCATCGATTTAACTTTAGGGGGTCTTTTTTGACCCGTAACCTACATAGTACAAAAAATTCTTTTTGCAGTTTGTTTAGATCATTGGTCACTACTTAACTTCCCAATTTGAATTTTTTTCGACTTTCCGTTTAGACGCTATCGACGTGCATCGATTTAACTTTAGGGGGTCTTTTTTGACCCGTAACCTACATAGTACAAAAAATTCTTTTTGCAGTTTGTTTAGATCATTGGTCACTACTTAACTTCCCAATTTGAATTTTTTTCGACTTTCCGTTTAGACGCTATCGACGTGCATCGATTTAACTTTAGGGGGTCTTTTTGACCCGTAACCTACATAGTACAAAAAATTCTTTTTGCAGTTTGTTTAGATCATTGGTCACTACTTAACTTCCCAATTTGAATTTTTTTCGACTTTCCGTTTAGACGCTATCGACGTGCATCGATTTAACTTTAGGGGGTCTTTTTTGACCCGTAACCTACATAGTACAAAAAATTCTTTTTGCAGTTTGTTTAGATCATTGGTCACTACTTAACTTCCCAATTTGAATTTTTTCGACTTTCCGTTTAGACGCTATCGACGTGCATCGATTTAACTTTAGGGGGTCTTTTTTGACCCGTAACCTACATAGTACAAAAAATTCTTTTGCAGTTTGTTTAGATCATTGGTCACTACTTAACTTCCCAGTTTGAATTTTTTTCGACTTTCCGTTTAGACGCTATCGACGTGCATCGATTTAACTTTAGGGGGTCTTTTTTGACCCGTAACCTACATAGTACAAAAAATTCTTTTTGCAGTTTGTTTAGATCATTGGTCACTACTTAACTTCCCAGTTTGAATTTTTTCGACTTTCCGTTTAGACGCTATCGACGTGCATCGATTTAACTTTAGGGGGTCTTTTTTGACCCGTAACCTACATAGTACAAAAAATTCTTTTTGCAGTTTGTTTAGATCATTGGTCACTACTTAACTTCCCAGTTTGAATTTTTTTCGACTTTCCGTTTAGACGCTATCGACGTGCATCGATTTAACTTTAGGGGTCTTTTTTGACCCGTAACCTACATAGTACAAAAAATTCTTTTTGCAGTTTGTTTAGATCATTGGTCACTACTTAACTTCCCAATTTGAATTTTTTTCGACTTTCCGTTTAGACGCTATCGACGTGCATCGATTTAACTTTAGGGGGTCTTTTTTGACCCGTAACCTACATAGTACAAAAAATTCTTTTTGCAGTTTGTTTAGATCATTGGTCACTACTTAACTTCCCAATTTGAATTTTTTCGACTTTCCGTTTAGACGCTATCGACGTGCATCGATTTAACTTTAGGGGGTCTTTTTTGACCCGTAACCTACATAGTACAAAAAATTCTTTTTGCAGTTTGTTTAGATCATTGGTCACTACTTAACTTCCCAATTTGAATTTTTTTCGACTTTCCGTTTAGACGCTATCGACGTGCATCGATTTAACTTTAGGGGGTCTTTTTTGACCCGTAACCTACATAGTACAAAAATTCTTTTTGCAGTTTGTTTAGATCATTGGTCACTACTTAACTTCCAATTTGAATTTTTTTCGACTTTCCGTTTAGACGCTATCGACGTGCATCGATTTAACTTTAGGGGGTCTTTTTTGACCCGTAACCTACATAGTACAAAAAATTCTTTTTGCAGTTTGTTTAGATCATTGGTCACTACTTAACTTCCCAGTTTGAATTTTTTTCGACTTTCCGTTTAGACGCTATCGACGTGCATCGATTTAACTTTAGGGGGTCTTTTTGACCCGTAACCTACATAGTACAAAAAATTCTTTTTGCAGTTTGTTTAGATCATTGGTCACTACTTAACTTCCCAATTTGAATTTTTTTCGACTTTCCGTTTAGACGCTATCGACGTGCATCGATTTAACTTTAGGGGGTCTTTTTTGACCCGTAACCTACATAGTACAAAAAATTCTTTTTGCAGTTTGTTTAGATCATTGGTCACTACTTAACTTCCCAATTTGAATTTTTTTCGACTTTCCGTTTAGACGCTATCGACGTGCATCGATTTAACTTTAGGGGGTCTTTTTTGACCCGTAACCTACATAGTACAAAAAATTCTTTTTGCAGTTTGTTTAGATCATTGGTCACTACTTAACTTCCCAATTTGAATTTTTTTCGACTTTCCGTTTAGACGCTATCGACGTGCATCGATTTAACTTTAGGGGGTCTTTTTTGACCCGTAACCTACATAGTACAAAAAATTCTTTTGCAGTTTGTTTAGATCATTGGTCACTACTTAACTTCCCAATTTGAATTTTTTTCGACTTTCCGTTTAGACGCTATCGACGTGCATCGATTTAACTTTAGGGGGTCTTTTTTGACCCGTAACCTACATAGTACAAAAAATTCTTTTTGCAGTTTGTTTAGATCATTGGTCACTACTTAACTTCCCAATTTGAATTTTTTTCGACTTTCCGTTTAGACGCTATCGACGTGCATCGATTTAACTTTAGGGGGTCTTTTTTGACCCGTAACCTACATAGTACAAAAAATTCTTTTTGCAGTTTGTTTAGATCATTGGTCACTACTTAACTTCCCAATTTGAATTTTTTCGACTTTCCGTTTAGACGCTATCGACGTGCATCGATTTAACTTTAGGGGGTCTTTTTTGACCCGTAACCTACATAGTACAAAAAATTCTTTTTGCAGTTTGTTTAGATCATTGGTCACTACTTAACTTCCCAATTTGAATTTTTTTCGACTTTCCGTTTAGACGCTATCGACGTGCATCGATTTAACTTTAGGGGGTCTTTTTTGACCCGTAACCTACATAGTACAAAAAATTCTTTTTGCAGTTTGTTTAGATCATTGGTCACTACTTAACTTCCCAATTTGAATTTTTTTCGACTTTCCGTTTAGACGCTATCGACGTGCATCGATTTAACTTTAGGGGGTCTTTTTTGACCCGTAACCTACATAGTACAAAAAATTCTTTTTGCAGTTTGTTTAGATCATTGGTCACTACTTAACTTCCCAATTTGAATTTTTTTCGACTTTCCGTTTAGACGCTATCGACGTGCATCGATTTAACTTTAGGGGGTCTTTTTTGACCCGTAACCTACATAGTACAAAAAATTCTTTTTGCAGTTTGTTTAGATCATTGGTCACTACTTAACTTCCCAATTTGAATTTTTTTCGACTTTCCGTTTAGACGCTATCGACGTGCATCGATTTAACTTTAGGGGGTCTTTTTTGACCCGTAACCTACATAGTACAAAAAATTCTTTTTGCAGTTTGTTTAGATCATTGGTCACTACTTAACTTCCCAATTTGAATTTTTTTCGACTTTCCGTTTAGACGCTATCGACGTGCATCGATTTAACTTTAGGGGGTCTTTTTTGACCCGTAACCTACATAGTACAAAAAATTCTTTTTGCAG